>CM049317.1:29196900-30541900 GCA_026874595.1 Sipunculus nudus | reverse complement strand
TCTCCGTCTGTCCGTCCGTCCGTCTTGCAATCCGTCTGTCCGTTAACCTGGCACAAATCGTAACCGCTGAACCTAGAATCTTGTAACTTTACATTCTGAGATGTCCATGAAAAATCTTCTTTGAAACCAGAAATTAGGTCTCTGTTATCCATATCCTTTGAGCTATGGGGCCCCAAAGTACCCCCAGAATATTAAAAAATTTCATACAAAAACTTCAAAATCTCATTAACTACATCACTGATGGTCATGATTTTTTGCATTCATATTGATCATGAGACGTTTCATCAGTGTCTGCAGACTGGTGGCACCACCTGTATTTTTTTATTTTTTACGAATTTTTTTCTCTATTTTTGAGACCTTTAAAAATGTGTACATCTGTCAACAGGGCACAAATTGTAAAGACTGGACCTAGAATCTTCATTCCTCACACAGTGAGAGACCTATGAAAAGTCTCCATGGAAACCTGAAATAAGGTCTCTGCCCCCCCCCCCCCCCCAGAATAATGGAAAATTTGATAAAAACAAACTGCAGCATCTCAATAACTACAACACTGATGGTCATGATTTTTGGCATACATATTGATCAAAAGGTGTTCCATCAGTTCCTGCAGACTGGTGGTGCCACCTGTATTTTTTCAAATTTTTACAATTTATTTTCTCTTTTTTTGATACCTTTAAAGATGTGGTTATCTGTCAACAGGGTACAAATCGCAACAACTGGACCTAGAATCTTCATTCTTGTCATGCAAGAAGGCCCATGAAAAGTGCCTGTGGAAACTTAAAATAAGGTCTCTGTTACCCATATCCTTTAAGGTATAGGACACCGAAGTATAAATTAGAATAATGGACAATTTGTTACAAAAGCTGAAGTATCTGAACAACTAATGCAGAGTTAACCATGATTCTTTGCATGGATATTGATCATGGAATGTTCATCAGTTTCTGAAGACTGGTGGCACCACCTGTATTTTTTCTGTTTTTTTTTTTATGAATTTGTTTCTCAATTTTTAAGACCTTTAAAGATATGAACATCTGTTAACAGGGCACAAATCATAACAACTGGACCTAGAATCTTCATTCTTGACATACTGGGAGACTCATGAAAAGTCTCCATTGAAACCAGAAGTTAGGTCTCTGTTACCCATATCCTTCAAGCTATAGCACTCCGAAATATCCCTCAGAATAATTGAAAATTTGATACAAAAGCTGAAGTATCTGAACAACTAATGCAGAGATCACCATGATTCTTTGCATGCATATTGACCATTAAGTCTTTTTATTAGTTTCTGCAGACTGGTGGAGCCACCTGTATTTTTTACGCATTTTTAGCTCAGCTGACTTTCAGTCATGCTGGGCTATAGCGATGGGTCTTTGTCCGGCGTCCTTCCGTCTGTCCGTCCGGCCGGCCGTCCGTCCGTTAGCAGGGCACAAATCGTAACCATAGGGGCTAGGGCCATGAACCCTATGCAGTTTTAGAAGTTCTAAAAAGATCTTGCAAACCTGAAATTAGGTCACTGCGACCTATATTCTTGAAGTTATGGGGTGTTTTTGCACCCCCAGAAATAATTCTTTTAGCCAAAATTTTCATCCCAAACCTTCCATCTTTCACATACAGCTCACCTACTAACAGGGGAAGAACCATAATTATTTTGAGGTCAAGGTCACAGAACCAACTTCTTTGAAAAGCCTCAGGATGCATTTTAAGTCAAACCTTTCATCCCAATTCTTTGATCTTTCACATATAGCTCACCTACTAAGTGGGAGAAGAATCCTATAGATGTTGAGGTCACAAGGTCAAAGGTCAGGGTCACAGAATCCACTTCTTTGAAAAGATTGTGGACACATTTCAAGCTAGACCTTTCATTCCAAACCTTTCAGCACTGATATCGCTTCTCTGCCAACAGGGGAAAAGACCTGTTGATTTTGAGGTCAAAGGTCAAGTTCACAGCACCCTCTTCTTGCGTGGAGTCATTTTCAGCAAACGTTTCAATCTATACTTTCCATCTGTCATATATGGCTTACCTACCAATAGGAGAAGAAGCCTATTGATGTTGAGTTCAAAAGGTCAAAGGTCAAGGTCACAATATTGTTCTAAATGCTTGTGAACATATTTCAAGTGAAACTGTTCAACCCAAACCTTCAGTCTTTCACATATGCCACATCTATGTATCACTGAATTTGATTCAAACTTCATATTTATGGGTCTTTTTGCATGAAGAAATAACTAATTGATTTTGAGGTCAGCTGGTCAGGAGGTTAAAGGTGGCAGGTCTAAGTTATTCACTCATTGGTTGCCAAGTAATTACACCTGGCAAAATGTAAGTGGTTAGTAGTTACCCATCATTTAGAAAGAATCCAGTTGATATGTGGGCAAAAGGCCCAAGGTCATAGGCCAGGGATGTTCACAATAACTTATTTTGTAGACCATCTCTATTTTTCTTGTTTTCTTGTATATATAACCATATGGCACTCACAACTGGTAAATCTCACTATGTGCCCATAATTGTCAGTGACACTTGTGATATATGACTCCCTTTTGTATCAGCTCATGGAGTGATAAGGATATATCATTAGTGCATAACAAAAACACAGTTGCCGGAATGCTTTGGCCAGGCATTAAGACTATGAGAGTTAAGTGTTAAGTTTAGCTACTGATTTATAAAATGATGGGAACATTTTGCAGTTTATATCATGGAATCATAGCAATAAACTTAGTTTTCTAGATATCTGAATATTATTATACAAATCATCAGATATACCAGCAAGTGTTTGTTCTGATAATATGTGGGTCTGTACCTGGATTTAGGATGGCTTTATTTGATTACAAGCATCTTAGTGATGCTTTCTGCATTTCTTTTCTTTTAGGTTTTGCAGTTTACCTACCCTGCTGACCCCATTGAATAGCAAGCTGATAATTAAAACAAATTGGACTTGCACTTTTTACATTTGCATGTTCATAAATCTGATATGAGAGCTCTCCAACCTGATCATGCCTTTTGAATTGTTTTGGACATTCATAACTGTTACATTCTTTGAAGCAATTGCTACAAGTTTAGTGTCTTATTGGAGGATGTGTGACTTGTCAGAAAACCAAGTGCAAAGTGCAAAAACATGCCATTCTAGTTTTCATTTTTTTTAGCGAACCTGTGAGCTTATGCGATGGTGCGGCATAGAGAGTTGTCTGTACGTTAACCATACCTATCTCAAAAATATCAGGAGCTAGCATCACCAAAGTTTTTGCAAATAATTAGTCATCCAAAAAACTATATCGGATTTTGTTAATTTTTTTTCTTACTGCATTTTCTTAGATTTTGTAGGGAAAAAGCTTAAAAAAGCTTTTAAAATCTTCTGCTCCGAAACTGTCCAGCCAAATTGTCCTATATTTCACAGAAATGATCCCTGGAATAATCTCTCTCAAGTTTGTTCGAATGGTTCTAGTTTGGAGATTTTTGGCGGAGTTACAGGAGGTTCAACTTTGTTATCTGTGCGTTAGACCTGGGAATCCGAAATTTGGCATAATGTTAGATGTCCCCAAGTTCTCTTACCAAGCAGAATATTGGGTCTTTGCGACTTCGTTCCTTATGAGAAATTAAGGAAAAACCTCATTTTTTTATTAAAAACCTATTTACACACTTCAGGACTGCTTTATATCAAAACCACTCTTCTGTTTTTACTCATATTTACCATAAATATTCCTTTATATGTACATGCCAGATATTAGGTCTGTATTATATAATTTAAAAAAAAGTTATGGGCTCAAACATAATGCATTTTGTAAAAAAATCAGGAAAGATATTTGATAACTTAACACAAAACATGTTACAGCTAAGGACTTTTTTTCCAGTAATATAACTTTAATTAATCAAAATAAAATTGTATACCCAAAATTAGATCAAAATCTCTTAAATTTTTTAAAATATTAGCAAAAATAAACAAGGGACCTATGGGTCACGGCGCTCAGCTGTTATATATGATAAAAAAATATGATTTAGAAATGAGGCACATGCTGGTTTTATGTGGTAATAAAAATAAGCTGTATTATGAGTTGTTGTTGTTTAGCTTATGTATGATTTTGATTGTACCTTTGGAGACAGGAAAGAGGATTAATTTTATTTATTTTATTAACAATTGGAGTGCGATTGTCACACAGTTTTTGACTTGGCCATATAACTTATAAGCAGAACATATAATATATGAGTTTAACTGTTTATTAAAAAAATTACAAATATTGTCCCAAATATAATTTTTATTAAAAATAAAAAGAGAATAGTATGATTTTTTCAAATAAAATATAACTGAAATGATTATTAAAATAATATTAAAGAATATATTCATGAATGCATTCATTAATACATTTTGAAAGTATTTGCACTGGTATTCATATACTTTCATTTTTACCTGAATTCCCATTCTTATGAAAGAAATTTTATAATGGAGTACATATTCATATTAGTGTTTAAATACAATTGCAAAGTATTCGCACCATGTCTGGTATTTATTCAGTTTTCACCAAACAATAATGTTGAGAATTCAGAGTATACAAAATTCACACATTTAAATAATGATCATAAGTACCTGGTTTTATGGCTTTTATTTATATTAAAAAAAAATGTAATCTATTCATTTTGGACTAATTTCACATCAATGTACTAACTATAGACACAGTAGGAATCTAGATAATAATATTATCAACTGCATCTTTTTCTATCATTAATTTCCTTCATATGATCCCTAATGATTAGTAATGAATAATATGATTTACTTTTTAGCTCAGCTGACTGAAAGTCATCTGAGCTATAGCGATCACTCTTTGTCCGTCGTCCGTCTGTCCGTCTGTCTGTCTGTCCGTCTGTCCGTCCGTTAACCAGCGCAAATCGTAACCGCTGAACCTAGAACCTTGTAACTTGGGATTCTGAGAGGTCCATGAAAAATCTCCTTGGAAACCAGAAATTAGGTCTCTGTTACCCATATCCTTCGAGCTATGGGGCCCCAAAGTACCCCCCAGAAAAGTCAAAAATTTCATACAAAAACTTCAATATCTCATTAACTACTTGACTGATGGTCATAATTTTTGGCATACATATTGATCATGAGATGTTCCATCACTTCCTGCAGACTGGTGGCGCCACCTGTATTTTTCGATTTTTTACAAATTTTTTCTCTATTTTTGAGACCTTTAAAAATGTGAACATCTGTTAACAAGGCACAAATCGTAAAGCCTAGACCTAGAATCTTAATTCTTGATACACTGAGAGGTCCATGAAAAATCTCCTTGGAAACCAGAAATTAGGTCTCTGTTACCCATATCCTTTGAGCAATGGGGCCCCAAAGTACCCCCCAGAATAGTAAAATATTTCATACAAAAACTTCAATATCTCAATAACTACAACACTGATGGTCATGATTTTTGGCATACATATTGATCATGGGATGTTCCATTAGTTCCTGCAGACTGGTGGCGCCACCTGTATTTTTCGATTTTTTTACAATTTTTTCCTCTATTTTTGAAACGTTTAAAGATGCTGTCATCTGTTAACGTGGCACAAATCGTAACCGCTGGACCTAGAATCTTCATTGTTGACACACTGAGAAACCTATTAAAAGTCTCCGTGGAAACCATAAATTAGATCTCTGTTACCCATATCCTTCGAGCTATGGGGCCCCAAAGTACCCCCTAGAAAAGTAAAAAATTTCATACAAAAACTTCAATATCTCATTAACTACTTGACTGATGGTCATGATTTTTGGCATACGTATTGATCATGAGATGTTCCATCACTTCCTGCAGACTGGTGGCGCCACCTGAATTTTTCGATTTTTTACGAATTTAAAAATGTGAACAGCTGTTAACAGGGCACAAATCATAAAGACTGGACCTAGAATCTTCATTCTTAACACACTGAGAGGTCCATAAAAAGTCTGCATGGAAACCTGAAATAAGGTCTCTGTTACCCATATCCTTTGAGCTATGGGGGGCTCCCAATAACCCCCCAGAATAATGGAAAATTTGATAAAAACAAACTGCAACATCTCAATAACTACAAGACTGATGGTCATGATTTTTGGCATACATATTGATCAAGAGGTGTTTCATCAGTACCTGCAGACTGGTGGTGCCACCTGTATTTTTTCAAATTTTCACAATTTTTTTTCTCTATTTTTGAGACCTTTCAGGATGTAGTTATCTGTCAACAGGGTACAAATCGAAAGGACTGGACCTAGAATCTTCATTGTTGACACACAGGGAGACCCATGATAAGTCTCCATGGACACCTGAAATTAGGTCTCTGTTACCCATATCCTTTGAGCTATGGCACTCCAAAGTACAGCTCAGAATAATAAAAAATTTGATACAAAAGCTGAAGTATCTGAACAACTAATGCAGAGATCACCATAATTGTTTTCATGGATATTGATCATGGAGTGTTTCATCAGTTTCTGCAGACTGGTGGCACCAGCTGTATTTGTTCGGGTTTTTTACGAATTTTTTCTCTATTTTTGAGACCTTTAAAGTTATGAACATCTGTTAACAGGGCACAAATCATTAAAACTGGACCTAGAATCTTCATTCTTGACACACAGGGAGACCCATGAAAAGTCTCCATGGAAACCTGAAATTAGGTCTCTGTTACCCATATTCTTTAAGCTGTATGGCTCCAAATTACCCCCCAGAATAATGGAAAATTTGATACAAAAACTGCAGTATCTCAATAACTACAACACTGATGGTCATGATTTTCGGCATACATATTGATCATGACCTGTTCCATCAGTTTCTGCAGACTGGGTGTGCCACCTCTGTTTTTTTCAAATTTTTACGATTTTTTTTCTCTTTTTTTGATACCTTTAAAGATGTGGTTATCTGTCAACAGGGTACAAATCGCAACAACTGGACCTAGAATCTTCATTCTTGTCATGCAAGAAGGCCCATGAAAAGTGCCTGTGGAAACTTAAAATAAGGTCTCTGTTACCCATATCCTTCAAGCTATAGGACTCCGAAGTATCCCTCAGAATAATGGACAATTTGATACAAAAATGAAGTTTTGTGGATACTATGTTTTTGACCGGTTCCTCCGCCGTTGCTGCGTTCGTTTCCAGAGAGCTCCTCTGGGACTTGATTTTATCAGCTTTCCAAGCTCATATCTCGGGAACCGTTTGACTGATCAGGAAATAAAATTTATACTAATGTAGCCCTTGGATAGCTCTATAACATACACAAAAAATGGTGGCACCACCTGTAACCATGTTTGCACAGTGTCCATCTGTTCATCTGCCTTTGGTTAAAATCACTCATATCTCTGCAGTGAATTGACTAATTCACCTGAAATTCGGCATGCGTATACATCCTGGATAGCTTTCTTGATTTTATGACAGGTGGCGCCACCTACATTCTCATTCACGCTGATGACATCTAAGCTCATATTTCGGGAACCGTTTGACCGATCGGGCCAAAATTTTGCATGTATATAGATCTAACATTGCTCTTTATCATACGCTAAACTGGTGGCGCCACCTGCAACCATTTTTGCACAGCGTCTGTCTGTCTGCCGTGCAATAGTGTCACTCATATCTCGGCAGTGGTTTGACATATCTGCCTAAAATTTTGCAGTTTTATACATCCTGGATAGCTTTCTTGATTTTATGACAGGTGGCACCACCTACATTCACGTTCACGCTGATGACATCCAAGCTCCTATCTCGGGAACCGTTTGACCGATCGGGCCAAAATTTTGCATGTGTATAGATCTAACATAGCTCTTTATCATACACAAAACTGGTGGCACCACCTGCAACCATTTTTGCACAGCGTCTGTCTGTTTGTCTGCCGTGCAATAAAGTCACTCACATCTTGGCAGTGGTTTGACATATCTGCCTTAAATTTTGCAGTTTTATACATCCTGGATAGCTTTCTTGATTTTATGACAGGTGGCGCCACCTTTATTCTAGTTTATGCTGCAGACATCCAAGCTCATATCTCAGGAACTGTTGAACGATTGGGCCAAAATTTTGCATGTGTATAGATCTCACATAGGTCTTTATCATACACAAAACTGGAGGGGCCACCTGCAACCATTTTTGCACAGCGTCTGTCTGTTGGTCTGCCGTGGCCTAAAATCACTCATTTCTCTGTAGTGGTTTGACATAACTGCCTAAAATTTTGCAGGTTTATACATCCTGGATAGCTTTCTTGATTTTATGACAGGTGGCGCCACCTACATTCTAGTTAACGCTGCACACATCCAAGCTAATATCTCGGGAACCATTTGAACGATTGGGCCAAAATTGTGCTTGTGTTTAGATCTCACATAGGTCTTTATCATACACAAAACTGCAACCATTTTTGCACAGCGTCTGTCTGTTTGTCTGCCGTGGGCTAAAATCACTCATATCCATGTAGTGGTTTGACTTTTCTGCCTAAAATTTTGCATATGTATACAACTTTGACAGCTTTCTGGATTTGTGGTAGGTTGCACAACCTACATACACATTTAGGCTGCAGAAATCCATGCTAATATGCAACATACCTCACTCTGTTTCCCCTTGCCACTCAATCCATGCCTCACTTCACTCTGATTTTGGCAGATACACGTAGTCACTTGTCGGCTACCCGTATTCTAGTTTTTAAAGTTTACACATTTTTTCTCTATTTTTCAGATATATAAATACAGACTAAATCTTGGCCTGTTGGTTAATCTGTTTGATGCTTCAGTTGAATGGGTATCTACCATTCTGATGATAAAATGTCCTTTTGTGAATCTCTTCCCAGTCAGCTGAGCGTCATGACCCATGGGTCATTTGTTTATCATTAAAATTGAACTGAAAAATACCATAGGTGACTGCATGGTGTTATTTGGAATACGTGACATTCTATCCATCGATACAAGATTCTTATATCATCAGTAACTGCAAGTTAATTTCCTGTTATTATCAACTTACAAATTCCTTTTCTATTTTTCTTTAATTTGTTATTAAAATCCAATAAAAATTTATTAATTTATTGTTTATTGTTATGTTGTTGGTTAAAACTACTAGATGACTTGGGTTGGACACCTGGATCAACTGTGGCTGGCCATTATATAATAAGCTGCCTGGAGCCCCAGTTTATGCCTCGCCTCAAGCATGCATAATTTGCTGAAAGTTCAACAAGGTCAACATACAGGTGACTCAAGAGGTGCTACAGAGAGCCAAGGTCTGACATGGTCTCATAAAAAACATTAATAAAAGCTACAATTTTTTGCCAATTTCTTTCAGCTTTTTAAACTAAAAAGCTGAAATCTTTATGTGTGCATGATATGAAATTATATCAACAGTGCTCACAGGAAACAAACATGCCATGGTCAAAGTTGGGCAAAATTTAAGGTACTAATTTTATATTTATACTAATAACTTATAAAATTTGAAAAATTCAGAACTAATTTTGGGTATTCAATTTAATGTTACATCCCTGACAAATAATCTACAGCTTCAGCAATCCTCTTGTTAAGGGAGTAAATATATTTCTTGATTTTTTACAAAGTGCATTATGTTTGGGCCCATAACTTAAAACAATTACGCAATACTGACATAATTTCTGGCATGTGCATAGAGAATGTATAGAAAAATATGTATATTATATATGATTAAAGTCAGATCAGTGGTTTTGATATTAGGCAGTCTTGAAGTGTAACAATGGGTTTTTAATGGAAAAATGAAGTTTTTCATTAATATCTCGAAGGTATTAAGTCCTAGTGACCAAATTCTTGGCATGGTAGGGGATTTTTGAGACATCTGATTGCATGCCAAATTTTAGGAACTGAGAGCTGAAGCTGGGGAGCTGAGCACTTGCAAACTGCATGACACTAGCTTGATGTAAACAATATGTTACATGGTACTTGAATAAAATCTACAGTTTTTGATCAACTGTTTTCAAATTTTTGGTGTTAACAGACAAAATGCAAAAAAAAAACATGCTGTGAAAATTAAATCCACAGTACTTACAGGAAAAAAAACGTGCCATGGTCAAAGTTAGGCAAATTTAAGGTACCAATTTTTTATTTTTGTTAATATTTTTAAAAAAATTAAAGATTTTGATCTAATTTTGGGTATACAATTTAATTTTGATAAATTAAAGTTATATTACTGGAAAAAAAGTTTATAGCTTTAACATATTTTGTGTTAAGTGATCAAATATCTTTCCTGATTTTTTACACAATGCATTATGTTTGGGCCCATAACTTTTCTTAAAATTTACATAATACAGACATAATTTCTGGCATGTACATAGGAACTATATAGAGGAATAATTATGGTAAATATGAGGAAAAACAGATGAGTGGTTTTGATATTAGGCAGTCCTGAAGTGTAAAAATAGGTTTTTAATAAAAAATTGAGGTTTTTCCTTAATTTCTAAAAGGAACGAAGTCGCAGAGACCCAGTTTTCGGCTTGGTAGGAGATCTTGGGGACATCTAACAGTATGCGGAATTTTGGATTCCTAGGTCTTACGGTTTCAAAACGTGCCACATCTAAAGACGGACGGACGACGGACAATGGACCACGACTTTAGCTCAGATGACTTATAGTCAGCTGAGCTAAAAATTGGTACCTTAATTTTGCCCAACTTTGACCATGGCACGTTTTTTTCTTGTAAGTACATTTGATTTAATTTTCACAGTCAGTTTATAAATGGATTTAATCTGATGAATTTTGAAATTCAAAAGTATAAGCTTAAAAAATAGTCTAGCTATTGAAGTTTTTTGAGGCCTTAATGTATTTGTATTTTCTAGCATCATGAACTCAGTTTTGTTTACTACAACTTTGCTTGGTTATCCAAAAATTGGCATAATGTTGGATGTCCCTAAGATCTCCTTCCAAGCCAAAAACTGGGTCTCTGTGACCTTTTTTACATTGAGAAATTAAGGAAAACCTCAATTTTTTTAAAATCATTTTTACACTTCAGTAATGCCTAATATCAAAACCACTCACTTTTTTTTTCTTCATATTTTCCATATATAATTGTGTATATATAACCCTATGTCCATGCCCGAAATTAGGTCAGTACTATATAATTTAAAAAAGTTATGGGCCCAAACATACGCACTTTAAAATTTTGCCCAACTTTGACCATGGCACATTTTATTCTTGTAAGTACTTTTGATTTAATGTTAAAGCTTTGCCTTGTAATCCAATATTTGCATATTGTTAAATGTCATAGTAAATATTCATATTCTTCCATACATTTCCTATGTACATTACAAAATTTAGGTCAGTATTGCATAATTTGCTGAAGTTATAGGCCCAAACATAATGCACCTTGTAAAAAATCAGGAAATATATTTACTCTCTTAACATAAGAATTGCTGATGCTAGAGAATTTTTTTTAAGGGATATAACCTCATTTAATCAAGATTCAATAGTATACCCAATATTAGATCTGAAATTTGCAAATTTTTTGTTTTTAGCATAAATATAAAATCAGTACCTTAAATTTTGGCCATGGCATGTTTTTTTCCTGTATGTAATGTAGATTTAATTTTCACAGCATGTACACATTAGAATTAAATCTGTTAAAATTTAAAATTTGAAAATAAAAGCTGCAAAATTAGGCTAGTTATTAAATTTTTTTGGAGGCTCTTGTTGTATTCCCTTACATTGTCAAACAGTCCACTTTGGTCACTGTAGGTCATTCAGTGCAGCTCTCTATGCTTCCCAGGCGTTTCTTATGTAATCCCATCACTGGGGCAAGCCCTCTCTCTTGTTGAGCTTGATCAGGCTGCCTGCAGTTAATACCACAGGGAGCGTTTCTCTTCCCCCCCCCCCCCCCCCCCCCACCATTCTGTTGACAGACCTGTACTATAAACAAGATGAATCTTATAATTTCACATAATTTTCAGCAACAAGCAGTAACAAGAGAGACCCCTCCCCCCACCCACCGCTTCAATACACAGGACTAATAAACAAGACCAATCTTATAATTTTAATGTTAAATATATTTTTTTGTTGAGACTTGGAAAATTAAATTTTTCTGAAGAAAAAAATGTTCAGAAATTTAATTCCTAATATTCAAATATGATAAAATATTAGGACCTAATGTAAGTGCTAACTGACAAGATTTAAGAAGATATAAATACTTGGTAGCATTTCATTCATATATCTTAAAGTTGGCGGGGCCTAGGTGTGAATAACACTGCTAAACTTGGTTTTAAAATTAGGAATATTGGTCATACTTTGTGGGATTAATTTTTAACTCATATTGCCATATATTTAACTTTTGAAAACTTAATTACCTTCACACATTATTAGTTTATGAAATGTTACTTTTATATAACACTTACCGTAGGCCTGTTTGTTCCCTTGGTGCATCACTAAATGGTTTCAGGCCAAAGGTTTCATTTATTTCACATTTGGCTACAAAGATCTTCTTCTCAAAAACCACTGGGCCAATTTCTTAAATCTCACACATTAATTATCCTCAGATGTTGATAATTCAAGTTGGTTCAAGTGGTTTTGGTTCAGTGCTTTTTAGCTGAGTTACAGGAAGCTGAACTTAGCCAGTTTGCTGTAACTTCCTATATGAGTTATAAACCTGCAAAACATTTTTCGACCGTTGCCACTGAAGCCAATTTGTTAAATATTTTACAAGAATAATCCCTACAATAATTCTTATAATAATTGTCATTAATGGTTCCACATGAATGATTTTTGGCTGAATTATGGAGATTGAATTGAGTCATTTTACCATATATGTAAGCTGTGTGATGCTGTTACATCTAGCCTGGCACCAGTTTATCAGCATCTTTTACATCATGCCACTAGACATTTAGATTTCAGGTTATCTTTGGTTAATATTGACAAGAAAGTTTTTTTAAAAGCTTTTAAAAAGATTAGATTTATGATTTAAGTTATTCATCATACCAGGCAATGAAATATTCATGGATATTTAGCTCTCTGTGGCTATATAAATACAACAGTACATGGATTATAAATTATTGGTATCCCTACTTAATTCAAGAATTTGCCATCAATGAGATATATCTGTATTTTAATTTTGCATTCAATATGCATCTGTAATAATTTTACATGTATTCCTGATTTCTTTTTTACAAAAAGTCAGCTGTAAAGCATTTTGTATTGGGAAAATTAATTTCTAAGTTATTTCAAGTAGGGACCACTTTTGTGTACAGATGGCAGCACTTGGTTTACCATTGGCAGATTGCCAGTGCCTTGATGTTGGCCATTAGCCAAGATGATGACAGCTCTATAAATAGTTTTGGCACAGTGCCTGGATTGAAAGAAGTGCAGTCAGGTATAGGTCCAAGAGTTCACTCAGTGCAGTAGCTGCTTTCTATTTATAGCTTTGACAGACTGCTCACTGCATCAGATTTGGCACCAAAGTTCAGCCTGGATCTATTTATAGCTTTGGCAGACTGCCAACTGTGTCAGATTATGCAACAGGTCAAGAGTTTTCTCAGTGCAGCCAAGTACAGGTCAAAAGTTCACTCAGTCTAGCCAGGTGCAGGTGAAGAGTTCACTCAATGCAGTAGCTTGAGGCAGCAATTTGTCACAGTTCACTCGGGGGCAACTGCCTTACTCACCTAAGCCTCTTCAGCCCAGTGCATCAAACTCTGGGGAAGTTTGATGTATTGGCCTGATATTTTGACCTGTCTATGCGTCTTTGATGGTATTCTCATTTACAAGACAGGTGGTGCCACCTACATTGACTTTTGCAGTGTATGTGCCTGCTTATTTCTACAGAGGAATTTGATACATCAGCGTAAAATTGGGCATGTTTATACATATCCGGTAGCTTTATAGTGTACCAGACTGGTGGCACCACCTACAATAATTTTTTCACAGTGAATGGCCCTGCTTATATATATTTCACAGGAGGGGTTTGACATATCAGTCTGACAGTGGGCATATGTATATATCTCTTTGTTGTATACAAGACTGGTGGTGCCAGCTACAATCATTGTATTCGCCAAAACAGAGTTTTGTGGATACTACATTTTCAGTTGGACACCGCTGCCGCTGCAACCGGCACTGCCGCATAGGTTTCCGGAGAACTCCTCCATAACCACTGGGCAGAATTTTTTTTAAAATCGGAATTATGATCGGGCACATGTGAACTGCTGTGCCCTCATTTTTGGTTGACCTCTGACCTTTCCTCTCTGCCCAGCGTCCATTTATGCGTTTGTTTCCAAACATAAACCCACATATCTCAGGAACCGTTTGACCGATCAGGCTAAAAATTTTGTACAAATGTACCCTTTGGATAGCTTTATAACATACACTAAAAATGGTGGCTCCACCTGCAACCATTTTTACACAGCGGTCATCTGTTTATCTGCCTTGGGATAAAATCACTCATATCTCTGCATTGGTTGGACTTATCCACCTGAAATTTTGCATGTGTATACATCCTGGACAGCTTTCTTGATTTTATGACAGGTGGCTCCTCCTACATTCACGTTTAAGCTGCAGACATCCAAGCTTATATCTCAGGAACCATTTGACCGATTGGGCAAAAATTTTCATGTTTATAGATCTCACATAACTCTTTATCATACGCAAAACTGGTGGCGCCACCTGCAACCATTTTTGCACAGCGTCCGTCTGTTTGTTTGCCATGGGATAAAATCACTTAAATCTCGGCAGTGGTTTCACATATCTGCCTAAAATTTTGCAGGTTTATCTATCTTGGATAGCTTTCCTGTTTTTATGACAGGTGGTGCCACCTACATTCACATTTATGCTGCAGACATTCAAGCTCATATCTCAGGAACCATTTGACCGATTGGGGCAAAATTTTGCATGTATATAGATCTCACATAGCTCTTTATCATATGCAAAACTGGTGGCGCCACCTGCAACCATTTTTGTACAGTGTCTGTCTGTTTGTTTGCGTTGGGATAAAATCACTTATATCTTGGCAGTGATTTGACATATCTGCCTGAAATTTTGCAGGTTTATACATCTTGGATAGCTTTCTGGATTTTGTGGCAGGTGGCACCACCTACATTTATGTATATGCTGCATACATTCAGGCTTATATATCAGGACTGGTTTGACATATCCCCCTGAAATTTTGCATATGTATAGATCTCGCATAGCATTTCTTCATACACAAAACTGGTCGCGCCACCTGCAACCATTTTTGCACAGCGTCCATTTGTTCATCTGCCTTGGGATAAAATTACTCATATCTCAGCAGTGGTTTGACTTATCCACCTGAAATTTTGCAGGTTTATACATCCTTGACAGCTTTCTTGATTTTTTGACAGGTGGCGCCACCTATATTCACATTTATGCTGCAGACATCCAAGCTCATCTCTCAGGAACCATTTGACATTAAAATTTTGCAGGTTTATACATTTTGAATAGCTTTTTGGATTTTGTGGCAGGTGGCGCCACCTACATTTATGTATACGCTGCAGACATTCAGGCTTATATCTTAGGACTAGTTTGACATATCCCGCTGAAATTTTGCATGTGTATAGATCTCACATAGCTCTTAATCATACACAAAATTTGTGGCGCCACCTGCCACCATTTTTGCACAGCGTCCAGTTTGTCTGTTGTGGGATAAAATCACTCATATACAAGTAGTGGTTTGAATTATCTGCCTAAAATTTTGCATATGTATACAACTTGGACAGCTTTATGGATTTTGTGGTAGGTGGCGCAACCTACATACACATTTCAGCTGCAGACATCCAGGCTATTATGCAACACACCTCACTCTATTTCCCCTTGCCACTCAATCCATGCCTCACTTCACCCGTCCCACTCTGATTTTGGTGGATACACATAGTCGCTTGTTGGCTACTCGTATTCTAGTTTTTGTGTTGTGTGCACCCATGCCAGAATTTCAGCAGTGATGTTTGTTTAATTGTTTCTTGTTCTAAATGTTTAGTACTTGCATTGTTTACACATGTTGCACACGTTCTTGAAAAGTAATGGTCCAGCATTGAAGCATTATACCTGGTGTAATCACACTGCACAGGTTCGCATTAGGCCTGTAGGCCTTGTTCACTTTTTGCACACCAAACATCTAGCAACATGTGCCCAAATATAGTCTCATCACTAGACACCACCACATTGAATACTCATTTAGGGGAAAAGGGTTAAAGCTTCCAAGCTGTCACAGAAACCTGTAAATCACATACATAATGCTTTAACCAGCTGCCCTCAGCCAGGAGGCTCCAGAGTAACACTTAATATTGATTTGTGTATGTATTTGCAGAAAGAAAATAACCGGTTACATTATAACATAATCCACAGATGATGATTTGCTATTGACTTCAGCATAATGGTGATTATATTTGATAATTATTTAGTAGATTTGTATGCCATGGGAAGTTTTATTCATTTTCACTTGTCACAAGACCCATTTTCCTCAGTAGTACCAACAGTAACATAAAATTTTAATCCACTATTTGGGAGGTCCTGGATTTTGACTTGAAGTCTGACTCTGAGGTCTCAGACTCAAGAAGTCAGACCAAGTCCATCTTGATCATCTTGCTGCACACCTGAAAAAACTTTGTCACCAAGGGTCTGAAGTGTGAAGCAAAAACACCAGTAAAACTTGTAAGATTTATACAAACTATTTACAGAATATACCAAACACATATACACATGTATGATCATCTCAGACTTCCATTTTTAGCTCGATCGGCTGACTGGGCTAATTTTGAGACAAGATGAAGCAGTTCTTCTGGTAACAGGGCACAAACTGTATCTGCTAGGCCTAGAATCTTCTAATGTTTAACCCATGGAGGTCCATAAAAAAAATCTCATTGGAAACTTGAAATTAGTTATCTGTGTCCTGTGTCCTCCGAGCTAGGGGTACCCCCCAGAATAATTACAAATTTGAAACAAAAGCTCCAATAATTGAATAACTAATGCATTGA
Source organism: Sipunculus nudus (assembly GCA_026874595.1). Lineage (NCBI taxonomy): Eukaryota > Metazoa > Annelida > Sipuncula > Golfingiida > Sipunculidae > Sipunculus > Sipunculus nudus. The sequence goes on along the minus strand of CM049317.1, from coordinate 30,525,011 downwards.
TTGCCATGATTCTTTCCACATATACTAATCAAAGTGTTTCATTATTTTCTGAAGACTGGTGGCATCACCTGTAATTTTATAATTTTTTTCTCTATTTATGAGACATTCAAATGAAGCAGTTTGTCCATTAACAGGGCACAAATTGTAACCGTTAGATCTAGAAACTTCTTACTGAACGTCCCAGTTCCTAAGCCAATATCCTTGGAAACCTAAAATTAGGTCATCTCAGTCAGATGGGGCACAAATTGTATCCGCTGGGCCTAGAAGGTTCCAGTATAATATACAGGGAAGTTTTGGGCAATCGTTATGGAAACCTGAAATTAGGGCATGGTGACATATTACTGGCCAAATACATTTCAAGCACCCATACAGGGTACAAAACTTAACTGTTTAGACCTAAAATCATGACATCCAGGGATGTCCTTCAAAAATATGCATGGCCATTTTTAGCTTAGCTTACAGCATACAAAATGCCTAGATTTCATCGGAATGATTGGATATATTGTCATGAAACTTTTTCTTCTTGTTGATTTTGAAGAACTTTATTGGCTACAGTTGAATGGGGATGCCACCTACAAAATGTGGCATTCAGGTGATAAAATATCTTTTGTGAACGTCTTCCTAGCCAGCTGGGTGTCATGACCCGTGGTCATTTTTTATACTTTTATAAAAATATCATTTAAATTGGACATGTACTTGCTTTCTAAAAACACTAGACTCTGACCTGAAAGACTGATTTGGACATGGACTGGACCAGCTACTTACGGCAGCATAATTCATTTCTGTAAGGTCAACTAGGTTTCCAGTTAGTAATACAAGTAACATGGAGTGTGGGTTAACAGGATTTCAAGAATATGAACCTGATTAGGTTAGGGATATTGCGAAAAAAAAGTGAAATTTGATGCTATTGTAAAATTTAGATGCATCACTATGAACAATATTTTGGTGTTTAAAATTGCTTGAAATTTTTTAATTGGATGCACGTTGCCATATCCCACTCTAATTGGGTTTGATTACAATTCTTGGCCTAGTGCAAGGATTGATGGTTAAACTTGTAAAAACCTTGCTATACAAAGTATTGGTCAAGATTTTTAATGACTGTGGTGTATAACAAGTGTGTACGGAATATGGTATTGATGGGGTGACTTACTCCCTGTAAGTTTCATTTCTGTGATATTTTACCTTTAAAAAATGTTGTGAATTTGAAACCCTGGTGAACATCAAGCCAATCATAGTGTAAAAAAATCTCAGATATTTTCTAGTATCCATATATTTATCAAAATAAAATCATTAATCAGAAATCTCAATGTTCATCCTAATAAAAGTTCAAGAAAATGTACGGACAGACCAGGGTGAAAATATAGCAAATGAAATCAAGACCAAGTCTGGTGCATATGAGGCAGTATTTATTTGCTAACAAATGGCAGAGGTGATATAGTCATTATAACAATACTTAAACACATTACCCACCCATTGGAACTACTTTTCATACTGAATGTACACGGTGAAGAATTGCAATACACCTTCAATATGAAAGTCATGTAATCCTTGGTGGGAATCCTATCACATTGAATCAATTTCGTCCAGATGTCTAGCATTTACATCTAAATCCATCATAATTCTGCTTCTGAACCACCAATATATATATGTACAATCCTGAATATATTTAGATGTTATTTCCCATTAATAGGGTACACTGTTTCATTCCATTACTTTCCTTAATTCAGGCTTATCTATATTCACCAAATCACAGAAATAACATAATAATATACATTTACCAAAGTAAGGTATTTTTTTTTTCCTTTTTTGGAGCTGAAGCCAGCAGTTTAATGGAATTATGCACTAGAGCCTCTGGTCATCGTTTGCAGATATCTACACTAATTGTACAATAATGTTCCTTAGCATACTGGGCAATCCTTAACATGTACAATCCTAAATCAACATGTGTCCTCTATATTTAATTAGCAATCAAGGTATATATAAATCAACAATATCAATCAAGTAACTGTATTAAATTTATAAGTTACACCCCCCCCCTTCTCTTCCAAAGAATAACATCCTAATTTGTTGAATTAGAATGTGGGCAAGTATTATTGTAGGAGACTGGGGAGATTCAGTTGGCAGGCCTTGGGCAGACTCGATCCCAAATGTGCATGATAACGACAAATTTTGTGTCTGAAAACATGTGACAAATAACAACAATTTTACACTTTCACCATGAATTGACAGATTCATATTAGACATGAAATGAGACTTATAGTAAAATTGAAAGTACAATAAGATTTTAATTATATCAGGCACATTATCTAGGTGCTTTCACAAATTCTTCAATGTTTTATCACAGCATGTGTGCAAACTGGTGATTGAGAAATGATTTTAGCTGCAGCCAGGAACATCATGTATCATCACACCTTGCAACTAGGTCACAATATCAAAAGTAAAAAAAATATCTTAACAATTCACTGCAGCATAAATTAGTAAGTAATGCCTATCCGTATTTACAACAGACATTTTCAAATTGTAAAAGAAGTTAAACCCAAACTTGCATGTTCTGAAGTCTCAACACTGCCAGCAATTCAGAGTGCAGTTGGCCAGTCTACCTTCATGTTAGTGTATGAAACTGCAAATTACACCAAGTCTAGGTGTCAACAGACATTATCCCACAGGTCAGCCATGGATCAATGAATTAAAGTCTAAACTGCAAGTAAATTGAGTTAACTTACAGGTCTATTTACGAGTCACAAGGTGAGATATTAAAGTCAAAATTCTTTATCCTTCAAACCGGCTTATCAGCAAACAGTAGCCTAAAAGTGTCATCTTTGACCTACAGAACAGCCTATATATTGGCAAACAATGTTTCGTCTAAACTGAACCAACTTTAGTCTAAAGGTTAGCACATCTTTCTATTCTCAAAGCTCTGGCAGCTATGCTTTCATAGACCTTGCTTTACTAAACCACTCAGGGATCTAGTTCATGTATAATGAACAATGGAGCTGTACCAATCATATGATTTATGTACACTTCCTGTATACAGCAGCAGAGGCACATCTTTCACTTTTTTCAGACCAAGCATTTAAATAAGGAATAAAAAATCTGACCAATCAAATAAAGGTTTGTAAACCTACCCTGTTTGGTGCATGTGTTCTTGTTCAGATGGCATGTTGATAGTTTTTGACCATTTTCCACCGTTTACACTGGATTTAATTGGCATTCATTATTTTTGCTCCAATACATGAAACCTGCAAGAGCAGCTCGATAAAACAAGGTCTGTGAAAGCATAGCTGCCAAGGGCCTTGTAAGTCGCAAGATGGGTCAGCAGACCATATTCGGAAAGCCTGAGCTAATAATAATACAAACACAAGTCTGATCTACATTACACAAACACTTCACACAGTAAATCTGGAACATTTCCCAAAATCGTCACCTATGACAGATATATCAGGTCAAATTAAAGTGTAGTGTAAGGTGTCAATTTCATGTTTGCTATGGGAACTCCTGTATTCAGTTTGTTCTATTATACCAATGATGAAACAAGCACCATTAACTGACGAAAAATGCAGTGCAATGTAGTAACAGAGGTAGTTGCCTAGAAACCAATTTTAGGTTGACTTAAGCACCTCAAAAGAAGGGATATGTTTATTACATTAAAAATTTATAAAAGACCAGTTCTACCAAACACAACCAGAGAATAAAAATGAAAATATTAAGTAGTTAAATATCCACTGATGATAACAAGGCTGTAGTTTTATGCAGTAGGTTAATTTTAATAATCATTTATGGTTATCCCTCAAATGATTGCTAGCCCCACCTGGTATTCATTCATGGCCATCTGAGATACAGAATCAAAATGATAAAATAATCCCATTGTGTATCTTCATAATATGATACTGGGTGATCATTATTTTGCTGCTTTAAACAATGTTGACCAGGAATACATCCCAGAATAACTGAAGTTTTGACACTTTTTGGTTGCACCAGGGGAATACAAGAACTGAGTTATGACATTATTATCTCTAACAGTACTGGTTAACTCAAGATTTAACAATATCATCTAAATCAGTATACTGGTTAACAAAGTTATATTAATACTAACTGCATATATGTAATGCTTAAAAATAAATGTACAGTTAAATATCAAAATTTCTGCTCCGTGTTGTGTTTATATATATAAATTTATATACATCTCTAGGATATGGAAGCAAAATCCCCAATCAAATGAAGACAGACAAAAAGTATGACTAACTCTGCACAACATGACCAAGTACATAAAGCTCATTATCTCTTACTATTATACAGGTGTTCACTAACTCTATTTGACAGGCAGCAGGGATTTTGTAAGTCTCCATATAATATGAATATTTTATTTATTCAAAATAAAAACAAACTGCACCAAACATTTCTGTAAGAAAGACATATGCAGATATTAAAATACACATTTCAGTTTATATGTATGTGTGTGTGTGTATATATATATATATATATATATATATATATATATATATATTCACTTACACACACCTCTTAACCTACCAATTCTTGCAGGCACAAACTGGATTTAGCCAACAACACAGATGCTAAGGCCATATATATGACTGCTATTATCTTAAGGTGCCTTTGGTAGATAGGTGCTTACTGATGAAGGTTCCACTGAAAATATATATATATATATATATATATATATATATATGTGTGTGTGTGTGTATAAAATATCACATGTTGTGACGCTACAGTATTCTGATCACTGAGGTGGGTACCCAGGTTGTTGTGGGTATCCTGGATACTGTTGCTGGGGGTAACCTGGATACTGTTGCTGTGGATATGGGTACTGAGCTGGATAACCATATGGATAAGGGTTATACGCCTGCGGCATGGGGGGCTGCCCATACATCCCTGGATAGGAAGGGGGCGCTGCTGCTGGCTGAACAGGGTAGGGTGTCTGGGCTGCAACAAGAACCAAATCAGTCATGATATTTTATATTCAGTTATTACCTCTAATTACACAAAGCCAGGCAAAATGTTCTGAAATCACTTGGAATCCATTAAATGTATAACCAGATGGCCTGAGTTTAAAATAGATGAGCATCAACTTCAAATTTCAGCAACTTTATACATGGATACATCACCCCCTGGTACTTTAAAAACTTTTCAGCTCATCTGAATCATGAAATTTTGATCATTATGAACAGATTGCAGGAAATGTACATAAGGTAACACTTTAAAGGAAACATATATAACGCATCATATGGTAATCTATAATATGGTACCCTCCCTTTGACAAACCCCCTTGCAAACATGACCACCCCATTATTATGACTAACTAGTATTTTTGGTCATGCAAAGCATTTAGTGGTTTACATTATTATATGTTTAACATGACTACATCAAAGGCACGCTAAGCCCATTCATCCAGAAAATGGTCATGTTACAGTGTTTTACTGAACTATATTATAATCATGTTTATTTTATGACTAAACAGGGGACCATTCACTTACCAGTGGGCATGGCAAGAGAAGCATCAGAATGTGATCATGTTGGTGGGTTTAACTGAACTATGTTAAACTGTTTTTGTTTCTTATTACACCTGGTTCATTCACTTCTTATAGGGGAAACTGGTCCAGTAAGAGGGAAAATTAGTTGTTTTTACTGGACTTCATTACCTTTATCAGGAGGGTAGGCATCCATCCTCATTCTTGTGTGTGTTTGTGTGTAAATTCACAACAACTCGCCCAATCATGAATGGAATCCTATGAACATTTCAGGGCAATTGGGAAAGGGGGCCAATGAAGAACTGATTAGATTTTGGTTGGGATCTGGTGCGTGATCTTGACTGAGGAATGTCACCATGGAATATTCACCAATGTATAGTCACTTATGTTGTATGAACCTGCAAATTTGGGTTTTGTAAGTGAATGTAACATGGATTTGGAGCATCCCAAGATAGAGACACCCCCCCCCCCCCCACATGGCACAGGCTTGCATTCCTTGGAATACAGATTTGGGTTATAAAAGTGTGTGTTTTTTATAATAATGATTACTACACTTACAGGGAATCATTCACTTACCATAGGGCATGGCAGGGGGAGCAGCTGGTGCTGGTGCTGCTGCAAAACATAAATATTCATGGACCTCATTAATATTAATTTTCTCTAATCATTATCCTTTTAACATTACATTTTTTTATAATGTAAAGTAATATTATTTGTAATATTATATCTTTGATCTGTATATGAATTAAAGCACACTGGTGGCCACTAGTAGTAGGCCTACTTGTTACATTATAAAATTTATAATAAATAATAATATTCTATACTCATGAATATCTGTATCATAAGCAACCATGGTCAGATTTGCATAAAGACAAAGTACTAATATAAATAAATCATTTGATAATACTAAAATGAAATATGAAACTTCTGTATATTGGATTGGTTAAATGAGAAGTCTGTAAAGATATTAGGCACCTGATTACATAAAGATGTAACAGAAGTAAAATTGCTCTGCTTCAGATCAAGAGGACTTAATTAATTTCAGGCTAGCTGCTCATTTGGGAATAAAATGGGGAAACTACAAAGTTAATCCATAAGATCCATAAAAGCACCCTATGATATTCTGAAACAGTTGAAGTACAGTGTGTAATATTATTAAATGACTGATCCCTGTTGAGTGAAGAGTTTGCATTTAAACAAAAAGTTTTATTTTCTTATAAACATTGTATTCTTAAATTTAACCTAATGCCTAAAATAAAGGTGAATTGTAAGAGATGCTAAAGATCATAACACCATGGAATGACAAACTACAGAGTGAAACACCTAAAATTAAAATTGAGTTGCAAAGCAAGGCAAGCACAGTGACCCTGTTACAATGACCTACCCTGAGATGGTTGGGAGCCTGGGGGGCGCGTTGGAGGGGGTGGCCTTGCAGGCGGGGTACCTCGGCTTTCCTCTGTCTGGCCTGTCTGGCTTGCTGTGCCAAAAACACAACACCCATGCAACAAGCACTGGTACTAACATCACCAAGTTATACCACAACATGTATAAACCAAAGTTATATGCGAGTGTATCAGTGTGATATGCAAATGTGAATATGGAATCTATTCTCAGCATTAGGCCCCTTTTCCATGCGCACGTTTCCGTGCACTAAAAAATTGCACGTGTTAATCATGTGTCCCTTCTCTATGCAGGCAGAAACGTGCGCTAGTGAGTCTTCTTGTAGAGGTCAAGGACACAAATACAGTCTGCTTGTGGCCGCACCAGCATAGGCCTATATCATGCATGGTGACAAATCATACTCAATTGCTTCTCTGCTTGTCCACTTTATGACTAATGTATCATTTTTTATATATGTGGGGTTGGGGTGTTTAATTTCTTAATACTGACTGCGGTAGTTAATAATCTTCTCTTATGAATAAAGTGAACTGTACATAACAGACACAAAGCTTTTGAAAGGGGAATACCTTGTGAAAACATGTCACGTGAGGAGGGGGGGGGGGATCCTCTTGTTTCCGAGCAAATGTAAAAGCTCAATTCAGCACGTTTTTTTCAGCGTGAGTTTCCGCTCGCATGGAAAAGGGGTCTCACGAGAGTAGACAGTCATGTTTGTAATGAATAGAATCTGATATGGCAATGTGCCCATATACAATTTAAATGCCTTCTGATTAATATTAAGCTTTATATGTTTGTCGCGGTCTTGTGCAGACATGGATACAGATGAATGTTTCTACTGGTGTTTGCTGCATAATTGTGTCCTGAATATGTATGTAATGTGTAAGTGTAACACTTGTCTTTTCATGTTTGCTACATTTCTGTTGAAAATATTTCATGTATTAAAGAGGGTAACTGCATCATAATAAGTATATTCATATGTTTTATATGTTCACGAGGGTATAACTGTAAACTTAAGTTGCTACATTTTACTCCTGTTTAGATAAATGATTTTAAACCAAATGTGAATGTCCTTTTAACATTTTAATTTTAAATACAAAATAAATTTTTATTGATCTTCAACCAAAACATTACTAATGAAGTTGATTGCTATTGTACAGGCTATATCTGAGCAATTTTGTAATTACATATCAAATATATTTGTTGTCAAACTCTATACGCATTCTTTTTCAAGTATTCATTTCTACTGTTTATAGAATAATACAATTTTAGAAATAATGCGTTAAAGACAGTAAATTAAACCTTTGAAAAAAGCTAAAATGCACATTACCAAAAAAAACAGTATGGTTCCTTATCAATCACATTTTAAAAATTGTGTTCAGCTGAGTTAGAGAAAAATTTGTGTATATGGATCAAGTGGTGTTTTTTTACACCCAATCTTGTGATATAGATTTAACATGATAACAGGATAAGTTATTTTTTCTTGAAAACTGATTATGCAAAATGCAAGTGATGGCTTTTATGTCAGATCTTTGATGAAAAACCTGTTTACAGTTTCAGATAATTTCCCAACTTTTCACTGAAAGCAAAATTGCAGGGATATGACAAATTCTCCAGTTTTGGCATCTTCAATTGTTCCAATGCATTTCATCATGATAAGCTTCTGTCAACATTTATGTTAATGACAAACTGAACCAGAAGATATGCAAACTCAAGTAAAAACTGATCATAATCTGTTCTTTGCTTCATTTAATCTGTATAATTATTTATTTAACCTTTTATCTTGACTCTGTATAAAATTTGATATATTAATACTGACCAAATCACTTGCAATGAGTTTTAAAAGTTCTGAAATTGGCAGCTGAATGCCATATATCTGAATACAATGAATACTATCTTATCATTCGCCTGTTTATGAGTAAATCAGTGGTTATTTTGTTGATCCCATTTCCACAAGCTAAACCAACAGCCCTGATAAATGATATTAACATGTTAGTTGTTTTTTTTCTGAAGATTTGCTATTCATACACACCGTCTGATTTTGTGCAGGATGTAGGATCACACAAGAACAGCTTGAGGGAAGCATATTTTGTAGGAGATTTATACACATGGATTAAATAAACAAAGTCTGGTTAAACATGTGTGGAAATGTTTATTTCAATGTGCATTAATGTGTGATGAGTCTTAACGACAACTGCATGCAGACTATCATGTCAATTGACGGAAAAACTGAAATAATGAATAATGCCTATGGTTCATCAAAGAAAAATTGAATCTTTCACAAAAAGTGTGATAAACAATGTGAACCTATTCCTAAATATATTCTTTGAAAAATTCATTAAGCATGTCTACTTAAAATTCAAGCATGTGTGCTTTAAGAAACAAAAACAAGACAAAAATGCAGTCAAACAGTGTCAGCCCTAGTGACAGAGGAAGTGAAAATCACAAAAGTAGGTCACAGTGACCTACATTTATTCTTGTAAGAAAAACACTGTTGAGTTGGAAGAATGCAGTGGGACATTCACAGACTGATAAGTATATCATCTATTAATAAAAAGATAGATTCCTTCTACTTCACAGGTATATAGTCTTTTGTATAAAGCTATGATTTTATAAGTATAGACCAAGCATAGTTATTTGTTTGCAGATGGTGAATTAAATTTAGATGTGGAGACATGTAATCAGATGCATAAAGTATGAACTAAAGAAGCAGTTATCAAAAGGTAAATGTTGATATCATGTGCAGGCATATTAAGTTCCTTGGTTAGTGGGTAGCAGGAAAGATAAACTCCAATATAAGCTAATATACATATAAATTGTGTCCTGACCATTTGTGTTCTATTCACAGCCCAAAGCGATACAACATATCAGGTGCTGTTATGGTAATACAGTGCTGCTATCATAACAATAAATCACCATGGTAACAATATTGCTATAGTAACAGTGCTGTAACCAAACATCTAGACACACTGTATCCAGGGTAACCTACCTGGCTGTTGGTATGTTGGTGGAGGTGGTGGTGGTGCTGTTCGTTGGTTTGCGATGTTCTGTTGTAGATCTTTCATAAGCTCCTCCTTTTCAGTTTTCCGTGCAAAGCAGAAGTCACTTGCTTTACTTTGGAACTTCACCAACAGCTGAGTTAAGTCATTGTAAAACTGAAAAGAAAGACGTAAACAACAATGAATTCTGGGAACCTGAAGGAATCAAAATGAATCAAGTTACATTATGGCACCAATGTTTAATGTATGTATGGACAGCACAGTCATTTTTATTTCATTTTTTTTTTCATTTTTAACACAGTTAGTGTTAAATCTAATTAATTTACAGAATATTCAAAGTTTCCTAATACACAAGCACTGTCTGGAGTGGGAACTGTCTACTAGATACAGATGAAGATAACAAACTGCAGTTTACACTCTGTATCATGGCGTCAAATTCAAAATTGTTACAAGGGCACCACAAAGCGGAGCACCCCCCGGCAGAGGGCATCATTAGGATAGGTGTATTTCACAGTGTGAAAATAAGGAGGGAAGTTCTCTGGCCTTGACCTTTCCTCCTGTGACCCCAAATAAAATAGGGTTCTTCATCCATAGGTGGGTTAGCCATATGAGCATGATGAGACTGACAGGTGTTGGTCAAACGGTTTGGTCTAAAATGGGTCCACAAGCTTTTTACAAGAAGTAGGTGCTGTGGCTGTGACCTTTGACCCTGTGAACTCAGATTCCATAGGTGTCTTCATCCATAGGTGAGTGAGCCATTTTTGCAAGATGAAAGGTTTTGGTCAAACTGTTTGGCTTTAAATGGGTCCACAAGCTTTTTTTTTAAAGAGATGGCTGTGAGGCCATGACCTCTGACCCTGTGACCTCAAAACTTATAGGGTTTTTCATCCATAGGTGAGTGAGCCATATGTGCAAGATGAGGGTTTTGGTCTAAAGGTTTGGCTTTAAATGGGTCCAATATCTTTTTGAAGTGGGCCCGGTGGCCATGACCTATGACCCTGTGACCTACAAATGGATAGGGTTCTTCATCCATGGGTGGGTGAGCCATATTTGCAAGATGAAAGGTTTTGGTCAAAGAGTTTGGCTTTAAATCAATCCACAAGCCAATTCCAGATTGACAGAAGGACAACTAGACAGAAGGACAGACCGTCACATGAACAGAGGCGTTAATATATCCCCTTTGCAACTTTGCTGCAATGGGATAATAAACCCACAACATAAAGGGCAAACTAGAAAATACATTAAATAAATCCTGTCTGTTCATATTTTTTTCAGGGGGAAATAAAATGCTGTATTCTAGGCAAAGTTGAGTAATAGCTGTGTCACTGGTAGCCAAAACCTGCTACTCAATTGGGCTTCATATGACCTTGACCCTGACCTTTGTGCCCTCCTCCAGGTTTCCTGTCAGTTCTGTGAAACTGTCGTACGCCGCAGCCAGGTCCTTCAGTTTTTGTTCCCTGCTGGCAGCTGACTGGTTCTGGGATTTGGCCTTGCATAACTCATCATTCGCCACCTACAATATGCAAAATAATTAATTATTAAAATTTAATTTTTCAATGTACATAACATTACATTTTGGCAATTTTGTTACCAATTAGACTACTGCATATCCCAAAGTTAGTTAAATTTTACTTGGGTTTCACATGAATTATTCAATAAAATTTCTTAAAAGTAAATTTTTATTTAATAATACAGTAGAGCATCGTATATCCAAAGACTGTTTATCCGAGAAATTGTTCATCTGAAATAGAAAACTGAGAACAAAAATCCTGACCATTTATCCGGAATCTGAACAATGACAAAATTCCAGAAAAATGACCTTAAAGATTGTCTAATTCAAAACAAAAGTAGCCAGATCAGTGGTGATACATATTGCCGACGAACTAGTGCAACCAAGCGAAGGCAGTAGGTGTGAAAACACAGCCCCGTTGGTCGCTTTAATCAGAATGCCGTGGCTGGGTTATTAGCTCAGCTGAACTCAGCTCCACCAGCCCATGTTGTCCTCAGTTCAGCTTTGATCAAGGTGGCTAAAAAGGATAGCTTTGATCTTCCTTCCTGTAGTCACCCAGGCACTGAGTTCTACCAGATGTTGAGTATATGTGTGCCTTTGTTATTTATTCACAATTTGCCAGATTATTTCTGTTCAAAATTCCCATGGATAGAATAACTAGAGCAGTTGAATGAGTCAGTATCTGATAACGATGGGAACTCGGTGGTAATTACGGCAATTCCCATTGTAGTTTCATACAAAATTGTTCCCCTAAATGATTGTATATCAGAACAAAATGCTTGTCCCCTGAGGCTTTCGGATAGATGGTGCTCTACTGTACATATTATTATGTATTGATTATTGAATAAGAATCTGTTTACATCATTTATGATCTTTTATATGTTGTAGCAAATAATGATATTAAATGACAAATTTTTTTTTTTTTAAATTTAAAAAAATATCAAAGTTAATGATCATAATTACATGTATTAAATTATTTATTATTTTGACAAAAAAACATGTCTAGCTTCATAAATGTGTCTGACATCTGAACAACTTTACACAATCAAATTTAGTTAGAAGCAGAATATCTGAAGAATTTAGTGTCTCTAAATGCCCAAAACATGCACTGAAAAAGAAACAATGATCATTACCTTATAAACTATATTGGGTCATTTACATAACTGAGATTTTGACTATAACAGTTTTGTTTAATTCAAAAGGTGTCTGACCTCACTGTTGTCTGACACAAAGCATTGTAGTTTACTCAGAAATGCTTTTATACTTCCATTTTCCTGCCCATGGCATCCAAGAACATAAAATCAACTTTTCACTATTACAGTGTGTCCAACTAACTCCTGGCAATGCACCAGCCCCTCAGACTTAAACTAGTGAGTATTGAATTCTAACTGGTGGGAGTCAGCACAGGGCAGCCATCACCACCAGGCATCACTAACATCAGCTAGGATGCTGTCATCACAGGGGATTATACTAAACAGTTATGCAGGAATACTGATTCAGAATTTAGGATTTATAATTTCAATATGCAAATTCATATTTTTTTACATTATATTTTAAAAATTTGTGATTTTTGCTTATCTTAAAGCTTGACAGTATTTGTTTTAGTTTAGAGGAGAAAATACCAGATACCAGTCTATACCGAAGCATATCAGAGAATAACAGTTATGTACAAACAGTCATACTAACACAACAATGCCTTGCTGGGACAGGGTACCAATCTATCATAATGCAGGGAAACAGTGAAGACAAGTGTTGAAAGGGTACCAGTCTACACAGCTGCTGACCCACCTGTATCTGTCCCATGAGCTGCTCCTGTCGCTTCAGGCTTTCGTTGACCTGCTCACGTAACGGGCTGAAAATCCTGTCCAGCTCCTCTTCTGTCATCAGCTGCTCATTAGATATCGCTCCATCCTGGGCCAGTGCTGACATGAACTTACTGGCTGTAAAATACAGTGAAGCCTTATAATAAAGACCTCCCATGAGACTGGCAAAAAGCAGTCTTAATTCCAAGGTGGTCTTAATAGGTCAGCTTTAACTAATGCGAATGCTTATGGTTCATTCAAGAGTGGTTTTGTTAGAGAGGTAGTATTAATAGGCAGGTGGTCTTTCAGACAGATTCTACTGTACAAATATCAAGTGATTACCAAGCTTACACTTATTGCAATTCATTCATTTTTTCAAACACCTGATATGTATAATAAGCAAAAATACACTGGGACAGATGTGCTACTTTTATAAAACTAACCAGTATTTTTGATTATCTGATATAAACCACTTTTACAAAAAAATAGTGACCAAATCTAAAAGATGTGTCATTGGTAGTATACATATAGTATTACTGATTATATAAACATCTTGTAGTACCAGTATATGACATATATTTAATATATACACAATATAAACTACTCTACTTCATTGCATAAAGAAAATTTCCGAATAACCGGAGGATTTTGATGACCAAAGCTGTGAACAATGATTTACAAACAATATATTAAAAATAAATTATACTTATTATTAGAAATGCAATCAAATTACATATTTTTAACATCTTATCTTTCATATACATACTACTGGTAATACCAACCTACTCATAAACCAGTTCAGTCTGTAAACTGAAGAATATTCAGCGAAAGGATAATGGCAGATTTCAGAAGCCATGCATAGACTTAGAAGGGATGAGGATAGTGGGGATGCAAAGGGAACTTTACATGGCCACCAATTCAAGTAATATATGTCTCTCAGTTTTCTCATATTTAGTCCTATCTTTTCACATGACATAATATGACACAGCTAGTTATTTTCCTGGAAATTTTTCATATTAAGGACATTTGGTGACTGTACATAGTATGAAACCGTGCTGAGCAGTGCAGATGTGAATTAGTGTTACATTAACCCTTTACTGTTTACAAGCCACTAAAGAGCACTCAAAATGGGCCATTAGAATGCCATGATATGTATAGATTCTTTCAGGACAAAAATATTGCATATTATTTCTAAGTTTCAATGATTTTCAAGAATCTTCAGTAAACCCTCTTAGTGGGAACTGTTGAAAATTTGATAAAGATACAAAAAAAGCTTGAAAAGATATGACTGTTAGTGTAAATATAAATAGTGTCAGAATTTGTCTGAAATCTAAAATAAATGTAAACAGTAAACGGTTAATTTAAATTTCATATGACCTCACCGCCAGAGCCCTTATGCCCTGCCCTTTTGACCTAATTATTATAATGAGCTCCAAAAAACGCTCCTACACAGGTTTTCCTTGTGAGTGCTGTTTACAGGACAAAAATGACCTCATCATCTGGAATCGCTGCACTAATGAATCTATTGCAATCATTGTGATCTGTCTTGCAATATTTTGGGTTATTTGTCTCATACAAATTACGTGCCATGCAGGTAAGACATCATTCATTTGGTAGTCAGAGGAATACCTCCTGCAACCTTTGGCCTAGAGCTTTTTATACTGTCTCCTTTGTATAAATACAAATATAATATCCCAGAAAACATGCCGACAAGAGTACTGGTACAGACTGCACATGTTCCGTTTGGGATAGGTCTCCCAAATTTTGCAAAGTCATGTGATTGACGGTTTACAGTAATTTTGGCGACTGATTGGCTGCATGGAACAGTTATGCTCATGATTATTTATTAAATGAATATGCTATTTAGGTTTCATGGTGAGTTCATGGTGAGGTCAATTAATTATCTAATTTTGCAGAATATTTGTATCACAAGAACATCAGCTGACAGAATGTTGTCAATGTTAAAAGAAGCTGGGTTTGATCAACTGATGAATCAAAATTAAAAATTTTCTTTAAGAATCAGAGGGTCTTAAAGGTTCTGTATTAATCCAGAATTTACTTTATTTGAATATGTAATAAAGCGTAATCTTGTATCATCAGATGTGTTTACCTTGCTCTTTTAAAATTTACCAGAATGTTAGCTTTTACATATGTATGCTGATCTTGAATAACTAGTTCAGTGAAAGAACAATAAACATCCACATTTCAGGTAATGTTAGTCTTACCTAAGCTTGGCCACAGTGACATACTTAAAGCAGAACACTTAGATCTAAATTGAATAACATTACACTCATCAGGCTTTGTTACCATGAATACATCAAATACTGAGGTCTCCTGTTTAACAATCTGATCTCAAATTTCACATCACACACAAACACACACACTACTTTTCCTGAAAATGACAAATATTTATGTCTCCAGTGGTCCTATACACACATAGGTATGTAAAATATACATGAAATAATGTGTGTTCATCTTTAAATATTATGCTATCTGCCAAATTTGCTTTCTAAAATCACTTGATGACAAGTATACACAAGAGGTTGGAAGCTTCCATTGGGCATGATCAATTGCATTGAACATCAACATATTGCATTCAGCAACTTGTGGCCATACTGCACAACTTAATGATGTACCACACAGATCTGTGCCACTTCCAAGCAGTGTTTCTTTTTTCAAATTTCTTCTCCTTGTCCAGGAGTTTATTATAATGTATAAAACTGGGGAACTGAAGACAGTAAGTCTGTGTGCCTTAATGGTTCTGCTTGTAAACGTTTGTATCAAGCCAAAATGAACTATTAACTAGCATGAGATATTAGACATATAACTGCATGTACTTTTGAATCTTTTAAAGAACAGCATAAAACACCTAAGTCTCCCAAGGGAGACAATGATCTCATCTCTGACATCACACCCATACTTCTGGTACAATATCAAACCACATACTTAGCCATCACATCTATTTCTCTATTTCTATATAAAGCAACATACTAAGGTCTCCCTTGGCGTCCTTGATTTCGTTTTCGATGACATCACGCTCGGCTTTGATGGTTTCTACTTCCTCCATGTACTGTCTCAGCTGAGTAACGACAGGACTGCCCTTCAACGCCGCTCCAGGGCTTCCAGAGGGCAAGGATTTTGATATTTCAGCCTGAAGAGATAGAAAACTCTAAAATTCAATCTGTCCTGGTGCCCACCAGACAGTTAGTGATAGCTAATATAGCCCCACTTTGAAAGACATAACAAACTGAAGTTACAAATTTTTTATTCTATACATTTGTGATAAATTGGTTTCTGGAACTGAAAACATTCCAGCTGGGAATTATCAAAAAAATCAAATCTCTAACTTTAATATTCTGTGGTTCTTGGGAATTATGTACTCTCTGCAGTGTTAGAGTTGAGATCACATGATACCAGTCCGAGAGCAATTCATAGTCCAACTTGGTCAAGTCAAAGTTTCAGACATTGAGGTTCAAGTCTACCTTATCCAAATCTGAGTCTTTTGAAAAAGAAAATCTGAAAAGTTTAATTCTGGGTCCAAATAATATTTCATTATTAATTAGTGAAATGACAAGAGACATTCTATAATATTCAAATTAACCAAGGTACTATCCCTTGGGAAACAGCCTTCCCAAAGATCAAACAAAAACATTTTAAAATCAATATTATTTTATTTTTAATCTGGTGCAGTGTTTGTGCTGATGGTATACCTATTTCTGAAAGTTTCATTCATTTTCATAATTTTTAATTTAAAAAAAAATTTAAATGGTATGCTATTTTGTGCACCCAGTAACAGTAAGCCACCCATTTAAGTGATCTTATATTAAACTATATGGCAATATATCAAAAGTTTATGGAATAAAATTTAAAATTTCCATTTTAAGGTAGATAGAGACATGCTTTTGTGTATATTTATATGGAGTTCCAGCTGGATAACAAATCCATTATCTGGGTCAGAAAGTGCTCCAACAATCTGTAACAACCTTACACTGCTGTAAACCTTAAATGTTAAAAGGTTTCTAACTGTTTTAATATTCTGTAACTAGTTAGCACATCATCATGTTCACAGTTTATTATCAAATCTGAAAGTGAAAAATTCCAAATCAGAGTCTATTTTTCTGTGGTAATCAGTCTGATTTTTCAAGTCCTTACCTCAGAGTCCAAATAAAATTCTGAGTCCAGGATTATTATGTCCAAGTCTCATTTTGAGTCCCTGGACTGTATATCCTGTATAAATGGTACTCTGAGTGGTATCTAGTTAATCTATTATACACTACTTACATCAGACTTGCTGAGCAGTTCGATGTTCACTGCGTGCTGGCTGTACCGTTGTTTGACCACTGCATCGGCCTGGACAGCGTTACTTATAATTGTGCGGTATTTGTCAGCTTCTGCTCTGAGTGGACCTGTGAGTTTGTCTGAGGAAGTTCGAGTCCATCGCTCCTTGAACTGCTCCCGCAGCTGTTTGTCAGATTTTTCCTCTTCTTCTAGAGAGTTGCATGCCTGAAAAGACATTTCAAATAATTAAAATTGAATTAAATATTTTAATCATATATCTGATATTTAAATTTATTAATTTTAATATAATATTCCAAGCTGAATGATAAATAAAAAAAACACTTAATGGTATTTAGCAAATAAAAGAATAAAACAATCTATTTTCCTTAGTAACAGAGCTTTAAGATAACAAATAAACTGGAATGTGAAGTGTAAGTACATGGTTTAAATATTTCAACAAAAGCCCACAAATGATTGGTATTGATTAGTGGAGCAGTTCATTAGATAATAGGTAACAAATGATCAGCAAAAAGTCCTGTGGAAAACATCAGTTTAAACAATTCCATATGTTATTCATTTAATTCCCCTTACTCCTTGCAATGCTTGTATATGATTTGAAGGCTAAAGCATTCTTATTTACTTACTTATCTGGAAGAATCGAAAAAGACAATTTTCGATTGCAGAAAGTAGTTCAAGAGAGGTTGGTCATGTGATTAGTGCGTCATAAAATTTGGTGAAGAAAGCAGGGGTTTTAGAAATAAGGTAAACTAACCAGGCAGATTGAACTGATGGAAGGACAGACTGACAGATATATGGAGGCAGAGGGACCATTTTAGTAGTCCTCATTTCTACAGTGGTGAACTAATAACAAGACCTACAGGCCTAATGCAAACCTGTGCAATTGGATATACAACAGGTATAATGCTTTCATAATAACATGTTTGACCATTATTGGAAAAGTACTTGATTTCTTTTCAAGTACATGTGTGACACGTGGATGAACAAAGCAAATACTACACATTTTGAACCTGAGATTTCGGAGAAGATTTTTGAAAGGTTTTCCAGATTTTCCCCCGTAAAATGTAAGTCAATGCACTACAAAAAGCTCAATCTCAAAACATCTGACATGTGACTGTTTTTGCATACATTTTGGGGATGCTAGCTCCTGCTGTTCCTTAGAATATATGGGTTAATGTACTGATGACAAATGACCCCCATACAGAAATTTGTCACAAATGGCTCCACAAATACCTCAAATTCAAATATGACTCATGTGACAAACATTTGCATAAAATTTGGTGATGATGGCTCCAGCCATTTCTGCGACTGCAATTTTTGTATGCTTATTTGGCCAAATGACTAAATTTAGCTTCCTGTAACTAGGCCAAAATCACTGAACTTGAACCATTTGAACAAAATTGAGAGAGATTGTTTCTGGGATTATTTCTGTGAAATATAAAACAATTTGGCTGGACAGTTTCGGAGAAGATTTTTAAAGATTTTAGCTTTTCCCCTATAAAATCTAAGTCAATGCAGCCAGCAAAAAAATAAGCTCAATCCAATAAAGTTTGATATGTGACTGATCTTCCATAAATCTGATGCCGCTAGCTCCAACAGTTTTGAGATAGCATGGGTAAATGTACAGCAACTGTGGACAGTTGACGGTGGATGGTGGGCAGATGCTGCCACGCCATAGCATAAGCTCACAGGTTCGCTAAATATTCCAAGATGAACGATGTTTTTAATCTCTAAGATTTATTTATGGATTCCATTACCTCATCAAGAATCTCTTTGTTTCTTTGCAGCAGTTCCGGCAGTTCTTTCATCAGAGTTCCAATTCTCTCAATCCCACCAAGCTCCCTGACCTTGGCAGCTTTTTCAAGGACAGAAGCAGGAACAGTGTCGCCCCCTAGGTCCTCAATGGCTGCAGGTAAATTAAGTGAAGCCAGGATGCTGAAAGTCAACAAAGAGAAGTCATTTGCTTTGAAGGGTAATAAGATCAATTATCATAGCCTGTAAAGATCATGTGTTAACATTGGTGTAACACAAGTCCTTGCTCTTTCTTTAGGTGAAATGTAAACATCGGGAAACAACGAATAAGTTTACTTCTAAATTTAGCTTTGCAACTTACTCTTTCATCTCTAAACCTGTGTTTCTGCTTTGAACACAATGAAAGCATTTTGCAAAGTCATGATCACCCTTCTTCTGACTTGCCACAATATTGGTTTAAACAGTGGAAAGTCATTTTATTCAACGATGAAAAATATGAATATCATATTTTCAAATACTTTATTTGTCTGTCCTTTGTTCTGTCTGTCTTCCGGTCTGAAAACAAGTACCTCAAAAGGAGTGAGAGACAGATGTCAATTAAACACTGTAGACATGTGACCTGAAGATCCAGAAGTGTGGATGCTTTCAGGATAATTCTTTGAATATGTTTGATGTTATATCTGTATATTATCAAGCCTAATTTCAAATTGTCGCTGAAAAATCAGGTGTAACAACTGTCTGCAGCAAGTCTTGGTGCAAAGAATAGGGAATTATAGTTTGAAACATCTCCTTCAAGCGACCACTTAACTACTGACACTACTCTATATCAAGACATTTCTTGGGACAGTCATGTGAAATGTGTTGTAGCCTTTCTACACAGGGCATGTCCATGATGGAAAGGGGTTCTACTGTATTTGGGAGGTGAAGCAAGTTACAGTGGTGGTGGAGGTATGTGCTCTATGACCGCCCTCTAGTCTAATAGTCTGTTACTCTTTCATGGTAACACTTGCGTCACTGCCTTTATTTTGGTAGCGACACATATACTTTAGATCCAGTTTGTGGCCTATTAACCAAATACATGATTGTTAGAGTGACACGGACCAGTATGCCAAGTTTAACCATGAGGATTTTGGTCCCCCCCCCACACACATACACTATAAAATGGAAACATACAATCTAATTGGCTACTATGAATGAAATATTGAATAAGGACATTGATATGGTGGGACAAAACTATCTGGAGGCAATGTCAAGCCAGCCAATTGTGTTAGTGTTGTGGTGCTGAGTAGAGTGTATAAATGACCATGACATCAGCACTGTTTTGAAGTCAACGTCAAACCATACCTATTTAATGTCTGTGTAGATTCCCGTAACCGTCCCACTTCTCTTGTGGTGATCTCAGCCTTCATGTTGTCAAACCCAACCATAGCATTATGTACAGCAATGGGCACAATCTTGGCAAAGAGATCTGTATGAAACAAAAAATGAACTCTAAAATCAACAACTTATATTGTCTTATGATATTATTCAATATCCCGATAGCCATAACATTCATTTCAGGCCAGAATTCAAATAATGGGTTGATAATTATGCAAATCATTAGTCTCTGTGAAACATTACAATATCAGTTTTGCATCACATGGGAGCTATCACATTGTATAAAAGGTTAGGTTTCAGTGTGATACCACTGATGACTAGAAAAAACTACTGGTGCAGACATCTGATGGCAAAGTTAAGTACCATTCTGAGAATGAAGCACATTCAAGGATGAATTTTTTACATCTTGGAAGTAACCATATGTCAAATAATATTTACATAATTTGTGTGTGTGTGTGTGTGTATGTGTTGGCAGAAGTTTCAAGTATGAACTCTCTGGGTGCTAAATACTTTATGAGGACTGTTTTCTTATACGTTCCAATGAGCTACCACATAATCTGTGTCAAGTTGCCTACCAGTAAAATCACTACTAAAATGGGCTGGTACAGGAAATGGTTTAGCAAGGACTGCTTTTTGTATCGCAGGTAATGTCTTCAGGTCAGGCACTTTAGCATGGTAGATGAAGTCGTTATCTTTCAGTACAGCAGCTAAGCTTCGATTAATTTTGCCGGCTTCATCCTTGAAGCAAAAGGCTGATCCACCTCGAGTCTCTGCAGCTGTCATCAGTTCCTTCGCATGCTGAAAACATACAAAAACGAGCATCTCTTAAATGAAAGCCCTGTGAGCAATAACTGACATCATCTACTGACCAAACCCCTGCAAAGTTGGAATATGAGAAATTTCCACTTTTGTGTGTTTTTTATAAATTCTTAAATTTGTCAAATTAAAGCGGTTCATTTTTATTTTTCAGTAAACACATTTAAACAATTGTGAAGAATTGTAAGTTGTTTAATATATGTATATCTCCAGCCAGTAAGTTAAAATTATACAAGAAAAATAATTAAAAAACAAGAAGTAAACTAAGTGTGGCCAATGAGCTGATGCTTTGATGAAAGAATATTTGTCTTTCATGTTGTCATGGTTACCTTAAGCCTGGCAATCTGTTCACCAAATTCTTTGGCATCATGGTGCAATATGAGAAATTTCCACTTTTGTGTGTTTTTTATAAATTCTTAAATTTGTCAAATTAAAGCGGTTCATTTTTATTTTTCAGTAAACACAATTAAACAATTGTGAAGAATTGCATGTTGTTTAATATATGTATATCTCCAGCCAGTAAGTTAAAATCATACAAGAAAAATAATTAAACAAGTGACCCATGGGTCATGACGCTCAGCTGCCAAGCATGACCTGTGACATCGTGGACTGAGATTCACAACTTCCAGTCAAATTTTGAAGAACCAATTTGCCAATTTGTTGAAAATTTTCTATGACAACAGAAATATATATCACCTATGTCTGGTTAAAACACAGTGAACTGATGGTCTGAGGAAAATGCATGATTGTTAAGCTTTCAGGAACTATTCCAACAGCTTGCTTGAAACCTGTCAGTCTCAAAAGGAACACCACAAAGGGCAAATATAAGATCAAAATATATAGCAAAAATCAAGGAAATACATGCAAGAATTATTGAGAAACAGGTGCTTCTGTATGAATTTTTATTCAATACAAGCCAACTGTACTGCACTTTTATAAATGAAGGTAATATTTATTCAGAAATATTTGACCCAATCCTTTACAAGATTACATTTAAATATACATCCAACTGCATTCACTTTAACTGTTCTTGAGATAATATGATCAAAAGGAATTAAAAGATGGTTGCCTGGTGGCCATATTGGACTTCTGACAAGTCTGAAATCAGACAACAAACATTCTCTAAATCGGACCAAACATTAAAGAAAAATTACTGATTCTGCACTGAAGAAAGAATTTCTAAGGTGGCTAACTGGCAGACATAATGGATTTCTGACAAGTATGACATTTGATATCCCACATTCTCCAATAAGAGACCAAACTTGCGGCAAATTATCCAGTAATTAATGCCCAAAATAATTCAAAAGGCATGTCCAGGCCCTCATATCAGATTTATAGATATGCAATTGTAAAAAGTGTAAGTCCAATATTTTTTATTATCACTCTGCTTTTCAATGGGGTCAGCAGGGTAGGTAAACTGCCAAACCTGAAAGAAAAGAAATGCAGAAAGCATGACTAAGAGTCTTGAAATAAAACAAAAAGCCATCCTAAATCAAGGTACACATCCACATTATGAGAACAAACACTTGCTTTTATATGTGGTGATATATATTAAAATATTCAGATATCTAGGAAACTAAGTTTATTGCTAGGATTCCATAAAATAAACTGCAAAATGTTCCCATCATCTTATAAATCAGTAGCTAAACCTTAATACTATACTCTCATAGTCTTAATGCCTGGCTGAAGCATTCTGACAACAGTGTTTTTGTTATGAAGTAACGAGGTACCTATCACTGAGCCTTATCACTTAATAGGCTGATACAAAAGGGAGTCATATGTAACCAGTGTCACTCACAATTACAGCCACACAGAGAGATGTACCAGCTGGAGTGGGATGGTTATATATACAAGAAAAAAATAGAGATGGTCTATAAAATAAGTAATTGTGAACATCCCTGACCTATGACCTTGGCCTTTTGCCCATATATCAACTGGATTCTTTCTCAATGATGGGTAACTACTAACTACTTAAATCTGGTGTAATTACTTGGCAACCAATGGGTGAATAACTTTGACCTGCAACCTTTAACCTGCTGACCAGCTGACCCCAAAATCAATAAGTTGTTTATTCAAGCAAAAAGACCCATAAATATGAAGTTTGAGTCAAACTGAGTGATGCATAGATGTGGCATATGTGAAAGACTGAAGGTTTGGGTTGAACAGTTACACTTGAAATTTGCTCACAAGCATTTAGAACAATTGAATATTGTGACCTTGACCTTTGACTTTTTTGACCTCAACATCAATAGGCTTCTTCCCTTATTGGTAGGTAAGCCATATAGGACAGATGGAAGGTACAGACTGAAAAGTTTGCCTGAGAATGACTCCACGCAAGAAGTGGGTGCTGTGAACTTGACCTTTGACCTCAAAATCAACAGGTCTTTTCCCCTGTTGGCAGAGAAGCGATATCAGTGCTGGAAGGTTTGGAATGAAAAGTCAAGCTTGAAATGTGTCCACAACCTTTTCAAAGAAGTGGATCCTGTGACCCTGACCTTGTTACCTCAAAATCTATAGGATTCTTCTCCAACTTAGTAGGTTAGCTATATGTGAAAGATCAAAGAATTGGGATGAAAGGGTTGGCTTAAAATGCATCCACAGGCTTTTCAAAGAAGAGGCTCCTGTGACCTTGACCTTTGACCTTTTGACCTAAAAAAAATTATGGTTCTTTCCCTGTTGGTAGGTGAGCTGTATGTGAAAGATGGAAGGTTTTGGATGAAAATTTTGTCTCAAAGAGTTATTTCTGGGGGGTGCAAACACACCCCATAACTTCGAGAATATAGGTCGCAGTGACCTAATTTCAGCTTTGCAAGGAGATCTTTTTATAACCTCTAAGACTGCATAGGGTTCATGGCCCTAGCCCCTACGGTTACGATTTGTGCCCTGCTAACGGACGGACGGCCGGCCGGACGGACAGACGGAAGGACGACGGACAAAGACCTATCGCTATAGCCCAGCATGACTGAAAGTCAGCTGAGCTAAAAACAAGAAGTAAATTAAGTGTGGCCAATGAGCTGATGCTTTGATGAAAGAATATTTGTCTTTCATGTTGTCATGGTTACCTTAAGCCTGGCAATCTGTTCACCAAATTCTTTGGCATCATGGTGAAGTTCGCTTTGATAGAACTCTGCCAGAGAGTGCATACCACACTGTTTGGCTGCCGCAAACCCAATCCAGTCCTGCAAAAATAGACCATCATTATGGACAGTAGTAAACACATGAATGTCCCTTTCATATTGTGGCAGTTAGGTGAAAATGAGAGCAAGCATGTGACAAGAAAATAGGGCAAATACAACATATGTTATAGAACTGGACTTTTAGATCTAAAAGATATCATTTTTTAGCTGACACTCAGGTGTTTACTCTATAATTGTGCAGTATTTACTCTGTAATAGTGCAGTATTTATTATATATTCCTGCAGTATTTACCGTGCAATCATCAAGTATTTACTTTGTAATATAGAATTATTTACTTTGTAATATGGCAACATTTACAGTGTAATTCTGCAGTATTTACCGTGTAATCCTGCAGTATTCCTGCATAATCCTTGAGTATTAAATGTGTAATCCTTCAGTATTCACTGTGTAATCCTGCAGATTATCCTGCAGAAGTATTTACTCTATAACCCTGTGTAATGGGCACAGGAAATCAACCTCTGACAAAACTTTTAATAACTCTGTAAAGTGGAGGGTTATTGCTTTAGGTAAATTTTGTGTAGGTATACGTGTGTGTCTGCACAATATCTGAAGAACAATTGCAAGGAACTGACTGAAACTGGACACAAGGGTTGGGAATGTGAAAATTTCAAATATGATACTTTTGTGTTAATCCTTGAGTAAATAAGTCCCATGGCTTCACTGGTCCACAAGAGTAAGGAGAAGATTCTAGAGAAAAAGATTTTTCATTAATAATTGTGAAAAATGCTGCCCCTTATTGAAAAATGTTTGCAATTTGGCATTGTCCTCTTATGGACACACAAATCTTGGAAAGTCTGGCCCAGAGGCCCTCGTACTTTTCAATGCAATTGTTATTCTATTTTTACAAAGAAATTTTATTGTAAAAATAGGTAACACCATAAGTATGTGCATCTTTCAGGTAGAATGATGACCTCTCACCTTTGGCCAGAGTTCACGGATTGACTGGAGCTGAAGCAGTTTGAGGGCATCTGCATACAAATCTGAGCACTGGTGTGCAACCTTGGCAATGATGGCTGGCTTCATTTTATCTGAAATAAACAGACAAAATACATGACAGTTTTATTTTAATCTTGAGTTCACTCCCACCCATTTAAAACAAGTTCCAACTTTACTCATCAATGTGAACATTCTTAACCTGCTAGTTTTCATTGTGCTTAGTTTGCAATCCTGCTTATCTTGAAACAAAATTTATAAACATCCAGTTGCACTGATATCATGTGTCAGTGTAAATATATTACAATCCTTGTACTTTCAGCTTATGGGTGTATGCATGTTTTTGTCAGACTGATCCCTTATATCAGCAAAACCGATGACTGAAACTAATAAACTGATCTGAGTCAAGTAGAAGAGCCATCAAAAAGTTTGAAATAAAATTTCATTTACATAAAGTGCAGTGATAAAAGACAAAACTAGGCATTAAAGTCTCAAAAAAGCTTTAGATTATTCATGACTACACAACTAAGTAGGCATTTATATTTGTAAGCCTGCTTCAGTCATGACACAAGTCACATGGAGAAAAGTGCTGCATCAGTAATCCATCCTATTGAATCAATATTCACATAAACAGCACATGAGACACATGTTTGGATTCATGCCATCAGAAATTCATCAAACATGCAGGGGTATTTACCAATATGCTGAATTACAACAGAATTTATCTCAAACATGATAGGCATTGTTGAAATAACTATTGGTCTGGCTTATTTAAGTGGCAGCATACATGTAGGGGACGAGGCATCACCAAAAATTAGGAAAATGTTGTGGCCTTACAGTGTGGTTCTCTTTATTACTAAGCATGGCACTCAGCCATCTCGATAGACTCTTTTATGAAAGAGAGGCAAATGGCACTACCTTTCAATGAGAAATGTAACATGAGCAGAGTTAAGCTTGTGACCTCTACATACACAGATACAGGACATGTCATACCTTTGACAGCTTTCCGGAAGAAGCAGTCCTGAGCCTGTGCGATCATGAGTGCAGAAAGGGCACTCAGCGTGTCAGGGTGAAGGTCAGGCGTGGGGTCATTCTGTACCATGGACATGACACAGTCCTTCATGTGGTTAAACACCCCTCCAGCTTGCTGAAAATTAAATACTGATTAATGTAACTGAGGTTGTTATATACAGTTGTAATTTCATGATCAATCATCAGTAAAACAGGTTGACCTCCATCGAATGATAATCAGAAATTATCGGTTGTTTAGAAGTATGAACTTTCAGACCATATATAGACCAGTACATCATCTCAACTGATATTTAGGCCTACCCCCAGGCTAATAATGTCATAATACCATAGCCTACATGCCTATTTAGGAACTTAGGAATTAAGATTTTTAGTAAATGCAGACTTTTCTTTAGTTTGCTGCATAATACATACAAATGCACACATTTCCTCATTACAAAGCCTAAGTTATGTGCAAATATTTGCAATCAATGATGGCACTGCAAGATTGTTCATCTGACCGTTTACATCAACCTGACCAATCATCAATTATTATAAATCATCAGCCCATCACTACCAGAAAGCACAACCTTTCAGTGACCATATGTCTGGAATCTCAGAGGTTCTGCAGAGAAAGCCCACTTTTTGTCTAGCCAAATCTGCAGTTTGCTAGGCATTTTAACTGGGCAGCTTCAGTTCCAATTTATTTTCCTTGGTGATATATATACTGGCCGAGTGGGGCAGGGTAAAGGATAAGTTAACTATAAACATACCTGGAACAGTTTAGCTGAGCTCTTCAGACCTTCATCACTGTCGTGGTTGTTGGCCTGTGCCACTTGACTCTGTAACGCTCCAATGTTGAACAAAACACAAACTTTCTCATACCCACCAGATGAAATTTCTGGAAAAAGAAAATTACTGAAACATATCATAATAATAAAACCAACTTGATAAAAAGTACCTAATAACTACTTCCTTTTTAAAATATAAATAGTTCTGTTTAACACATAATGTTTATTGGATATCTATTTACAACTTATGATTAGAACATTGAAAGAAAATCATAAACCTATTAGGGAAATAAACACTTATGACAGCTGCGCAGTCCCACCTGGACACAGGTTGCACATGTTGTCATGGGAAATGGTATTTGCATTATAATTTTGTTTTTCAGACTATTCTAATCACCAACTCCTACAGGAAACTTAAATCTAATAATTTGCTTAATTTGTCTTGACAGCTCTTCTAAAATCTCAACACAAGCCCATATCTAAATAAAGGATATAAATATATTCACATTTTGTTCACTATTCACTGTCATATATAAAAAGGGTTAAGGGTATCAAATGATACTACACCATGCCCTGGTCAATTCCCAACTCTGAAAACTATATCTCAAGAACTCCAAGCCTCATGTGGGCCTGGCAACATTTTAAAAATTAGGGGCTGTTCCATAAACAACATAAAACACTTTAAGTCTTGACCCTAGTTTGGGGTTATATTTTTTTACAGATTATGTGTGGTTTTACTACTCACTTAAAGTTCTTTTT
Source organism: Sipunculus nudus (assembly GCA_026874595.1). NCBI lineage: Eukaryota > Metazoa > Annelida > Sipuncula > Golfingiida > Sipunculidae > Sipunculus > Sipunculus nudus. The sequence goes on along the minus strand of CM049317.1, from coordinate 30,496,889 downwards.
CCACTCCAGAATGATTCCTTGTCAAAGGCGTCTTGCCATTTGAAGTCAACACGTATCTATAACAAATAATAAACATGAGATTTGTTTCACATATTTGTTTCATACTAAAAAATTCAAGCATTTGACACTGGTAACTGTAACTAAATCATCTACTTGCTTTGTAACATAAACTTTAATTAACAGAAAAACGCAAATGAAAGAATAAAACTGTGACTGTAACAAGAGGTTATAACTATTACTGACATCAACATATGGCTTCATTAAATAAAAGGTACAGAGACCATGTAATTATGTAATCCTCAGCAACAAATAAAAACATAAAACTACAGCAGAAGTTTGTAATGTAGGACTCTAATTTAATCATCCACTTGTTAAAACATGATGCCTAACGTTACAATGTGTACTCATGAAAGTTTAAGGATTACCAAAACTTTACTTATGACAGAATACCAAACTGAGCATAAAAAATCATGATAATGTTTAAAAAACTGCAAGTCACCAGTAGTTCAGCCTTTTGCAAAAAAGGTCATAGGTGTCACTGTGTTTATGGTTTTGCCATCTCATACCAGACACATGCAGCTTTCTGTTCCTGACTATATGCTGCCTAACCTGGGTTTTTTCAATTCCATTTCAAAAAGTTTTATGGAACTTGAATTCCAATTCAAGTCAACTCAGTGTGTTGGGGGATATCAATTATAATTCAATTCATTTTCAACCATTTCCAATTCTGAGTTGCAGTCTTTTGATAACAGGGATTTTCACTGGTGAAAAAGCTGATCCACAAATTCAGAAGAGAACCAGCGTTTGAATTGCTCACCATGGTTCTTGTAAAGTCTGTTATAGGCATGCATGTTTAACAATAGTCAGTCTATGTATGACTGACGGCACAATTGACACCTCTGAGAAAAAGATAACTTCTGATGAGCAAATATTCAGAAACCTGAAAGTCCAAATATTTTGTCCTTCAGTTCAGCCCAATTTATCAAAGCCTTTCCCTTCATTTCAAATTAATTTTTTACCAATTTATATCATTTCAATTCCAATTCATGCTATTGCCCTTCAATTCCAATTCAAATCAGGATTGACCCAAGGTGTGTTTGGCACTGCCATCTATTGGTTAATGTTATAATCAACTTTAGGATACAGAAATGATACATCTGTACCACTGGGTGTGTACCATAGATCCCCTTTTTATGGACACTATTCAAAGTTTTATTTAAATCCGCAAACTGAGTTTGCAATGTCCCTCTAAGGAGCTCCCACTAAGGTCCACATACTCAATAACTTCCTTAAAAGCTGCATCCGGACCCTGTCCCTGGCCTAAGTGAAGCGACAGTCAGTTGCAATTAGCAAATAAATCATGATATAGGTAATTCCTCTATTAAACAAAAGAAAGTCCTATTATCCAATCATTCCCTAAAATCATTACAGTGCAACTTACAGCAGATACTACTGACCTGGTTTTCTGTGATTGGTAGTTTTGTTTCAATTGCTGTCATCTGATCATAATACCTGAAAAATAATACGAGAGAAAAACAAAATTAATATCTAAAGAGAAGCAAGGAATGAACAGGAATATGACGTTTGCCCTCTCCTAATGGCAGGAAATGGTTGTAAAAACATGTTTGGAGGAAAAGACAACAAATGATTGATCAATTATCAATTATATATTATTTAGAAATCTGGTGGGTGACAGGATGTCAAAGCTTCATTCCTCAGATTTAACACAGTTACAGCTAAAAATTTGCAGTAAATGGTATAAATGTGAGATAATTCTGTGCTTATCAAAACACAGTAGTCAAATCTATCTGCCTGCAACAGCATGCCATAATGATCCTGATTCAGAAATAGATATACATGTATTTTCCTGAAAGCAACAAAGGTCCTCCCATGTCATATTTCACAACTGTAGTTTATTAACAGACAGCATGTGGCCATGGGGTTTAAAACAAGTGTTAGTCATGATTTAAAGGCCCTGTGGTTACACATATTTTCCTTGACTGTAATACTGTTCGAACCTAAACACTTACATTACATGTTCTTAGTTGTCACTGCTATTTGTTAGTATCACAAAACAGCTCTCTTATTTGTGCTGATAAGTTTGCTGGCCTGAGGTTATAATTATATACTGTATTATTGTATACACGGCACTGGTTATAGTTATATACAGTTAAAATGAAACAGGAAGTATTCTTAAGTCTGCCAGTGCAATATACATGATAATATATTGATGTCAGTCAGGGTTGGACTAAGTACAAATACTTGCTATTTGTACAAAAATATATATTTTTTTAATTATGCTCAATACTCAACTTAAAAATATTCACAGTACTTGTATTTGTCAGGGTTGGGGCATGGTACATGTGACAGTACCTAGGTACAGGTACTTAAACTTGTGAAGTGGCCAGGTACAGAATTTTTGTAGAGTACTTAGGTACAGGTCCAGGTACTTTAATTTAATCTAGATATGTAATAATAAGTTGAAATAGTGTAACATAAATATTATAAAAAGTATTAAATATCACTCCCTATGTCTTCAGGAAAAAAATAGTCCTTGCAATTATACAAGACCACATTTAGTAAAAGTGATAAGTATACAAAATTGATTAATTTTACAAAGTTATCAATACATAAATCTTACATTCCCATTCATATACATGTACTCAAATATGGTCATGACTCATGTCTATATTTGGATCAATAAACATGTTAATTGGAGAAAGTCACACTGAGGAATGTTTAAATAATTAAGAGCAATTGAGTTTAATGCATTTATTTAAAATGGAAACTTTTACTAGACCAGTTTGATGATCCATTGATGCTATAGTGGGTATTTATTAGCCTCGTGGTTCGGCAATCAGTTACACCAATCATTTCATAGGTCACAACTCACTAGTGGTGAGAGAGCAGATTCTGAGTTCTTGACGAGTAGTGAGTGAGTAGATACTGAATATATGTTGGACTTGCAACTGTCCACATTAGTCAGGGATTAATTTATGTAATAAAATAACACATTTTGTGGCCTATCAGGGCTTAACATATAGTAAAGGGTTGAAAACAAGGACAGTTAATAGTGGCTTGTCAGCACCATGGTAGTCAACATCTCTGTTGGTATATTACCTTCAGTGTCATATATGCTATGAATATTATATATATATATATATATATATATATATATATATATATATAAATATATATATATATATATATATATATATATATATAAATATATATATATATAAATATATACATATATATGCTATATTTGCTATATGTATATTTTGTACAATAAAAGTTCAAATAAATAAATAGCTACTAGGTCTAGAATGTCACACATCTAGGCAGCTGACACTAAAGTTAGTGATATCAGGTAAAGCATTGTCCGCTGCACAGTGGGTAGAGTGTAGACTGACTTAAGGCAGCCAACAGCATCAACATTGTCGGCTTCCTAGACAGTCCAGGGTCTGACACTCCGACATAGTCAGCTGCCTAGACACTTCCCAGTTTTTGTGTGGACTTCAGAGGAAAGTTTTCTGTTCACAAGTCTTGTTCAAATGATGTCTAGAAGTCACAACCAGAAAGAGTACAGACATTTAGTTATGGGGCAATACATCTGGATGCAGAGCTCTAGACACTTGGTATATTTAGTGGCCAATTTACCAATATCTTGCATATAGTGTTCATGATACTTTTTCAATTTCATACATGTATACAAATATACGTTTTTCATTCAACAACAAATATACTAACAAAATATGAAAATAAGAGATTCCACAATAGGCATCATTATCTTATCATTAACAGTAAACATTATTCTTACAACTTACATTCAAGGAAGTACATGTTATAAATTTAAACACGTATTTCCTTGTAGTTAAGTTGTAAGATTTGTTTTTATTATTATAACATAATAACTTTAAATTAAAAAAAATATCTGTATTAGTTTAAAGAATTATTGCAGATTTAACAATCTGATTATATAATCATCAACTTTACAACCATATAAGCAACTTTAAACATATTTCAACTTTCCTTTGACGGTCAAGATTTAACAAAAAGTTCAAACAGTCACACCCATTCATTGTCATACCAGACAGTTGTGACTGACACTGTCATCTCACCTGAACAGAACATCCAATGCCGATTCATGCCTGTCAACCCATTTACTGATCATATTACTGCGGAGTTTATTGAGCTCAGCGATGGCTGGATTGTAGTCATCTGGGCTGGCTTTAGTAAAAGTATCTTGAATGAATTTTCGAAGTGGTTTTGTGAAATCGACATCCCATGTATTTTTCAGCGGAACTGCCAAGTACGCCGCCATGTTTGCTTCTGTTTGATCATGTGACCAGAATTCATGACGAGCCGGCAAAAGGTGTCTGACGAATCAGGCACACTCAACCGCCAAATAGGTCACCAGAGGACAAGGTCAAGAACGTGTGCCTCATGTCGTGCCAAAATTAACAAATATGTCATTAAAATTTATTATATAAAATTTCATATAAAATCGATGTTATTTAATATAATATAAGTAAACGTATTAGATCTCCTCTACCTAATGCCGGATAAGCTTTTATAGACCGATCACTTCCAAATATGTATTTGTCACACCAGCCTTTATAAACAGTACCGAATTACTCCCCCAGATGTCAGCACCTGTGTAGTGAAAGTTTTCAGCTGCAAGACGGATGTACAAACGTTAAATCATTATTTTAGAAGCACGTGTAACCTCATGGTGCATTTTCCCCTACTAATATTTTATATCTATTCACCTTTGTCTTTGTGAGAGGTCTGTCAAACATATAGGCCTACAGGGGAACATGCACATATAGATAGAGGCATATAAGGGTGAATACACATATGATAATAATAATAATAATAATAATATAATAATAAATAGATAAATAATAATATTAATAATAAATGATATTAAATAATAATTTCATATTTATAGGCCTATACCGAAGAATTTCATATTCATCTTTAATATAGAATATTATGGAAGAATAGGCCTAAATATCCAAATAATGACAAATGAGAGTAAATAAAAATTACTCGAAACTTTATCTTTGTCATGGTTTGTAATTTACAACATAATAAAAAATTAAATAACTCGGATTGAGACGTATAACAATGTATGATGATAAATCTGAAGTTACCAGGGTGCATTGGGAGTCTAGCTGTTATGACGTACCGGTTAGTACGTGTATCTAATATATAAAAATTTATCCAAAAGAAACGGGGACAGCTTCATTTTTGTCGATCGTATTACATAAACAGCAAATGAAACAGAAAATTTCCCGGTCCTCTTCTTTGCGACTGCATTCAACTGATAATTAATCAGGACCCATAATAAAATAAGCAATTTCCCCCCAAAAATGTTCATACGTTAATTTTTCCTTAATTTTCAACCAAATTTAATTATTTGTTTTTATTGTATTACTTCTGTTTAATCACTTATTTACAGTAAACATATACATTTACAGACCTCTGTATGGTGCATATATGAGAAAAAGATTAGTTGATCGATATTGTCATTTGGCAAGCATTTCGTTTGGCGAATAATAACCCGGTTTAACGTCGCTTGCTCTTATATTTACTGGTTATATATGATACGGATGATTTTATTTGCAAACAAAATAATGTTTAAGGAAAAACCGATCGAAACCTGTTTCGTTGGATAAATGTTTACAAGGTTTAAACGACATATGTTTATGGAATCTAACATCAAAATAAGACACCTTTAACAGGTTGATGATATTTAAGTTTCCAGGGCCGGGTAACAACAAGTGATGCTAATTGCTTAAAAAAATCTGAAGCGCCAATAGTGTGACTTTATTCCTATGGAAGGAATTTTAAACATATCATTAAGACTAGTTCTTGTGACGTGTATATAGTGTCTAAATGAAAATTTAAGCTTTTGTTTTTGTTTATTTGTGAAGTCGCGTTTCAGGGGGGGGGGGGGGCCGTGTCTAGGATGATGTAGAAAATGTTTCATTCGTTGTACCTGGATAACATATGAATTAAGGTTCGTATACGTGTACTAAATTAGGAGGCCCCCATGATTGGTTTTAGATTACATCTATAATCTGTTAGATGGTGCGGCTGCTTTGAGATGTACGGGCCTCATTGTATTCTGACCAGATAACGCTTAATTACAAGTATGTTCCGCTCTAAAATTTCCTTAAAATATGCCCTGTCCCTCGCATGTCAAGACAGCCGTATCAATTCAATTTTGCTTCCGACGCCTCTAGGTAATACTTTGCAGAAAGTGGGACCACTGAAGGTTGGTCCGTTCGTCGCTTCTGTTATGCTCAAATCTCCCGGCAGATAGCGCTGCCACATGTGTTGCGCATGCAAAAAGAACAAGTGGGCCAACACAAAATATGAATATTAATTTTAATATTATATAATATCAATGATTCTGAAAAAATTATATATATATATATATATATATATATATATATATATATATATATAATCAATATAATACAATAATAAGGTTCAATACATCACAGTGAAAGTGCTCTACCGTACGGGGAGCATTAATAATATTATACTATGTGAATAGTTATATATATATATATATATATATATATATATATATATATATATATATATATATATATATATATACTACAGATTTCAGGTCTATGGACGTTTAGACCCAAATACATTTTAATTGTCCAAGATGTTGCTAAATATATATTGAATGTTTGATGGAGAAGCCCCCCCCCCCCCCCTTCTGGATCAGGGGACCTTATCTGGGGTTTCCAAAATTGACATATCATCAGATAGGCCTACTTCCTTTTGTAAAACCTACTCATATCGTTTCTTCATGCCAAGCAATGATTACTACACATTTGTGTAAGGAAATGAAATTTATTTTTATTAGTTCTACTCAATTACTTAACACTTCTATTCCATTGATGTAGGGCTACGAGTCCGGATTCGAGTCCATTTTTAGGACTTGGACTCGGAGGTCCTGGACTCGGAAACAGAAACAGAAAACAGTTTATTCAGGAAAACAAGGCCTCAGGCCCAAAGTTCCAACATTCATGTGGTACATATGTACCATTCAATTTCAAACAACTGCGTTACTGAACGAAGCAGTTAAAATAAATTATGAATAGTAATAACGTAAAAAAAAAGGTGAGAAAAAAGTGAAAAAAAATTAAATAATTAATCAAATCAAATCAAGAAAAAATAAATAAATAAATAAATAAAAATAATAAATTAAAATAATAAAATAAAAAAATACAAATAAGCAACAAAACAAAACATACAAACAGAAAAAAACTCAATAATTAGAAAATAATACGGATACATATATGCCTAAAAATTCATACAATATACTCACATATGGTATTCTGGTGGCTGAAATATTAAGTTAAAGTATAGTTTTACAAACATTATAAGATACATAATACACAAAATGCAGATTGATCAGTCTCCTATTGTTGATTTCCTTAAACTGAAAGCATGATATACATAAGCAGCTAGTTTAGTTATTTCACATGTATTTTCTGATTTCAATATCTTTTTAAAATTATATTCTTTTGACTCTTGGATATCTTTTTCAAAATATTTAAACCATAATTCCTTATATAAAGGACATTCCAACAGGAAGTGACTCTCATCTTCTATAATGTTAAAACCATACCTTATACAATATTTACAGACTCTTTCTTCTCTATCCAAGCCATTCTGTCGTCCTGTTTCTATTTGTAACTTGTGATCTGAACATCTAAATTTAGCTAATGCGGTTTTGTGGTATTTATTAGATACACAACTGATCTATTTTTCAACATTCAACATGGATTTGAAAAGACCATAATACTGTAACTTATTACTTGACTTTACATCACTACTCCAGTTTTGTTGTGCCATATCTATCAGTCTTTCTTTAAAACAACTTATAAACCAGTTACAATCACCGACTTCTTGAGCCATCCATATAAAACCAATACCAGTCTGAAAAAGTAAAGATTTCACTCCTGTTACCCATGTTGATTTACCATTTTCATCAAGTTTCCTTAATAAAATATATAAACGTCTTGGATATCTTGCCTCTTCCATATGCAGCAACCTTAACCAGTATTTAATGCACTGAACTGAATATGTCAGAAATAAAGGAAAACGTCCACAATCTCCTAAGACAGCTGCATTTGGAGTAGTGCTTCCAACATTTAATATATATTTGCAAAATTTATAAAGAACCCTTTCTATTATTTCTGATTTACTATGTCCCCATAGCTCGCTCTCATACATTAATATTGGTGCTACCATGCTATCAAATAGCTTAAAAACTTGCTTCACTGTTAAATTATTATGTTGATTAAAGTTCTTGATTACTTGCACTGCCTTTGCTGCCTGCAGAGCTTGCTGTTGTTGTGACCTATGACATGACAGTTTAGAAGTAAAGGTAATGCCCAAATGTTTACACTGAGAAACAAGATTTATTGGTTTACCTTTAAATACCATTTTTCTGTTTTTTTAGTAATACCTCCTCTCCTAAAAACCATGATTTTAGTTTTGTCTAAATTAATTTTCATACCATATCTGCAGCAAAATATTTGTAACTGGTTAATCTGTTTTTGTAGTCTTCCTACTGTATCTCCAAAATTAACAATGTCATCTGCAAATAACAATGTCATAACATTAGGTAGAAAGTGGTCAATGTAAATTCCTTCTTGATTAGATATTGATAACATGCTATAAAATTCATTAATAAACTCGGACATAATAAATGGACTCGGACCTATACTCGGACTCGGAATTTAGGACTCCAGAAATCAGGCCGAGTTCATCTCAAGTACAGTAATAAAAGTCACAAGACATACACATAGGAGAACTGCTATAATAGGATATTGCAAAAAGAGACCAAGTCTTATTATAGTCTGTTTTACCACATACTGATCACCTCTTTTTATTTTGAAAATTTTCTTAAAAGTTTATATTTTTTAATAAAATCCCTAGAAAACTACATATGGAAGTAACAACCTAATGTGGCAATTAAGAATTTTACAAAAAATCCCAAGTGTACGTTTCACAACTTTTTAGTCTCTCCACAATGATCAGGCAGACATGATGTATCCCTGCATTAGTAACCATCTTTGTTTTTGCTGGTTATATAATTTAAAGTGTTTGCATGACATCATCTAATCAGCAGCTGTCAACTGAGGCTGTTTTGCATGTAACCGATGAACCTGACCGCCATCAGTGCCATGGGTCTAATATAGGCTATTGTAAAATGTTGACTGATTTCTCATATTTTCAAACAATTCTGTTTCATAAATAAGGTGTAAGGTAGGTATTTAGTTATCTTGTTGAAAATAAGGTCCTTTGATTCTCTACACTATAATTGTTTCCCTTGAAATGTAACTAATACAAATTTTCATAGCAAAAAACAAGTGGACCTGAGGGGATGAAACCGACTTTATCCAGTTTTACCCCTGCATCGGAAGCTAACTGTATAAACCCACGCATGATAAACTCAAATTTTAAATTTCTTTTAATAACGAGAGTTATATTGGACTCGGACTCGTGTTTCAAATAACTCGGACTCAAAGAGGATTGACTTGGACTCGAAACTCAAGGACTCTGACTTGGACTCGAAACTCAAGGACTCTGACTTGGACTCGAAACTCAAGGACTCTGACTTGGACTCGAAACTCAAGGACTCTGACTTAGAATCGGTTGGTGTGGATTCGACTTCATGACTGCTCCATTCAGAAGGTACATAAGGCATTGTTTATGTAAAGGGAAGTAGAATCGTTTATATATAATATTAGTCAATACTTAAGCTTATTCTGGGTGAAAATGTTTCAAGTGGTTATACTGAGATCAATAGACATTTATTTCAGCGCCAAATATAATATCTGGCAGGAACACGCTTTAGTTACCGATAATGCCATCAGATGGCAGTCCGAAATAGAGTAAAAAGCTAAGATTCCATATGCAGAGAGAGCTGATCCGCATTGTAGAATATTAATAAAAGTCAGTATTGACTAAATTAGTCTAAATAGGTAAAGTATGGTTCCACATGCGCAGATCCGACATGCGGAATGCGTATCCTACAAAACGAATTCCTGTATGCAGCCATTTTTGCCAGTGCCGCATGGTATTCAGAAAAAATATGCATGTTGCCGTGCCGGCGCACAGGAAATCTCTCAAAGCGTCTTCCGCATTCCGTGCATTGTATAATCGTATCAGCTTAACAGCTATTCCCCGTTTTAACTTAGCGGACTGTAAGTAAGCCGAACTGTAACGATTTGCATATATTTGTTTGAGATTAAAATAAGAGGAGTTCACCGGTACACATGAAATTAGGAGCGGATCAAGGATTTAGGAAAAAGCGTGACCAACCAAGGAGGACATATGGCAAAACCTAGAAATGGCCCCGAGGTCATGGATCGGTTATAAGGGGGATCCAGGCGCCAAAACTTGGTCTGAACACATTAAAAAGAGTTGCCTTGGCTGAAAGGGGGGGGGGGGTGTCCGAACCCGCTGGACTCCTCCCCTAGATCCGCGTCTAGATATCTTTCAACACGCATTTGCATTCCATGAATATGCATGTGAATTCTGTCAAGGCCCAGTTCCTGATCTGGACCAATTAACTATTGGTAAAGACCAAATCCCGATCGAAATTAAGACTGGACCTTATCTCGATCGGGATCTGGTTTTGACCAACTTTTGATTGGTCCAGAAAAGATCTCTATCGTGATTCAGTCCGGCCTTAATCCCTATCTCCAATTAATGACAAAGCTATAATTACTTCCTGTCTAATCAATTCAAGGTTGTGGCTATAGCCCTGGTCTTATTGTATCCGCCAAAATAGAGTTTTGCGGATACTATGTTTTCAGTCGGACGCCGCCGCCGTAACCACTGGGCAGAATTTTTTTAATTCTGAATTATGATCAGGTCACATGTGCTGAACGGCTGCGCCCTCATTTTTGGTTGACCTCTGACCTTTCCTCTCTGCCCAGCGTCCATTTGTGCGTCTGTTTCCACACATAAACTCACATTTTTGGGAAGCGTTTGACCGATCAGGCTAAAATTATTGCACAAATGTAGCCCTTGGATAGCTATATAACATACACTAAAAATGGTGGCGCCACCTGCAACCATTTTTGCACAGCGTCCGTCTGTTTATCTGCCCTGGGATAAAATCACTCATATCTCGGAAGTGGTTTGACATATCTGCCTAAAATTATGTATGTTTATACATCTTGGATAGCTTTTTCGGTTTTGTGGCAGGTGGCGCCACCTACATTTATGTTTACGCTACAGACATTCAGGCTTATATCTCAGGACTGGTTTGACATATCCCCCTGAAATTTCGCATATGTATAGACTTCACATGGCTCTTAATCATACACAAAATTGGTGGCGCCACCTGCCACAATTTTTGCACAGCGTCCTTCTGATTGTCTGCTTTGGGATAAAATCACTCATATACAAGTAGTGGTTTGACTTATCTGCCTAAAATTTTGCATATGTATACAACTTGGACAGCTCTCTGGATTTTGTGGTAGGTGGCGCAACCTACATACACATTTTGGCTGAAGACATCCATGCTAATATGCAATACACCTCACTCTATTTCCCCTTGCCACTCAATCCATGCCTCACTTCACCTGCTGCCCACTCTGATGTCGGCGGATACACGTAGTCGCTTGTCGACTAACGGTATTCTAGTTCATAACTGTATCTATAACTTTCTACCTTATGTCCACATGTTGCAAGGCTCTATTTTAATTATCAAAATAATGTAAAAGTGTTTATATTTATAACGCGTTTAACTTTGTATTGAATACAGGATTAATCATTTTGATTCATACAAACATGATTCATGTAGGTAATGTTTCAATTACGTGATTTATTGTCAGTATTACTAATAATATAAATTTTGTATTACAAACATTTTCATAAAGTAAATAGATGTTTTCCTGGTAAATTTTGCATTCTGAGTTTAAAAAATGCACTGACTGTGTTTTCTTAGTTATGCTACTGAAATAAATATAATTTTTTGCATATTCAAAATATATATATATGCAAGATAAATGTATATATAGCTATAATATTTAATACAAGCCGGAAAAATGTTTAATCAATCAAGTTTAACATATTTCAATTTTTACAAAAGATAGGTTGTGCCGTAAACGGTGCAGTAATATTCTTTTATTCCATTAATTCATTCTTCATGAAGGTTAATCTGTCCTACTTATATAATATTCACTTGTTCAACTAACTCCATATGTATTAGAAACGGCATTAATATTTTTTATGAAGAAATTAGATTTGTTTATGAATATGCTGAACTAAGGTGAAATTTTCCTTAATTTACTCACAAGTATATGCTTAAGAGGTTTTTTTTGTATTTTTCCACTCACAGTCTGGCCAGGATTTTGAGTATAAACTTTAGATCCTGATCAGGGTTTGGACTGGTCATTGTCTATAGATCGTGATTTGGTACCAATCGCCGATTGATCTGAATCTGGGCCTTGAAAAATATATGCCTTTGTGAACTTGCATGTGTAATATTGTGTATGTGTACAAGTAGGGCAATTATGCAGCTGCATGATTTCTTCAGTTTATAGAGAGGGGAAAGTCCGGTAGGCTATAAAATATACTGATAAAAAACAACAACTTTATCAGACAAATAATAAAGCCAACACGTCATAAGCACCAATTTCGTTTAAACATATAATGGCAATTTGGATAACGAAAATGCTTATGAACACAATATATGTATAATTCAGCATACACATGCATCACCAATTCCGTCTTGTTATTGCCTCCATCAAGAGAGTATATAATTATATGCTTTCATTCCCATGAGTGTGTGTGTGTGTGTGATTGTTCAAAGCATAAATAAAGCAATCATTAATGGAATATCATGGAATTTTCAGGGCATTTCAGGAATGGGCAAAAGAAGAATTGCTTACGTTTTGGTGTGGATCCAGCATCTTCTCCCGATTCAGGATGTCATCAAGAAATATTCAAAAATGCGCAGTCACTTATGCACGAGTGAACAAGGGAAAAAGTATAGGCCAAAAAGTAAGTGAATCCAAACAGGGTAGTGCCTCGTGCGCGACGCACCTGTTCAGCTCACGGTCGAGCGCCTAGAAGTAGAACTTTGGTATGTGGATGTCGACTCTCAGTTCCCAGAGCATCTTAAAGTTGCCCCTTCCACGGAGCTTCAATAGGAATAAAGCTGACAAATTAAAAAGAAATACATTACAGCCTCGGTGCCTAAAAGGTATGCGTGAATGGGCCAATGAAGAATCGATTGCATTTTAGTGTGGATACTTCACATGATCCGGATTCAGGAACATCATAAAGGAATATTCACAAATGTTCGGTCACTTATGCACTAATGAACCTGAGAATATAAGAAAATGCAAACACAGGTCTAGGAGCATCCCACAATCAGGAACCCCTCCCCCTCATGGCGGAGGCTTGCATTCCTTGGAATGCAGGTTTTCCAGTTTTTACTTTATTTGTATTGTGATAGAATACCCAGGAAAAGGTATCTATACCCGACAATAAGACTTACACGTTAAGACACGCTGCAAATGGCGGCTGCATATATTATACACAGTATACACGAGTTTGTTTAGCACCAAAATTAATAAACAAAAATAAACGTTCCTCCAGTTGGTGTTAATCAGATGTGTAACGGACACATACTTGGCGTGCACGTTGATAATGAAAAATATAACCTTTTATGATAATAGTTATATATCTTTTTTAATATTGTTTTTTTTTTATGATTTTTTTACGTCAACTTTGTGTAAGTAAACGGTATATGTGATTCAGCAATGGCGGAAGAAAATGGCACATTGTGTAAACAGATTTAACACAATGTAATGTATAATGTAATGTGATGCAACACTCTAGAACAGGTAAACTCAAGAACACTTGAGGCAGTTCACGCGCGGTATACCTGTTTATATAGGCTCACGTAATGAACTACAATTGGAAATATCCATAGACGTGTAACAGGTGTACACTATATATAGAATTCTTACGCAAGTTAATAATTAGCTAGACACAAATCCACTTAAACTAGCACCCTAGCTCCAACGTCTTCTCTGGTGTGGAGAATGTAAAATGTGCGATTATAGGAAACTCAAGCCACATGGGTGTTAAAAGCATGTAACCTTAAATTATTTATTGATACCCCCCCCCCCCCCACAAGGACGTTTCCAACATTAAAAAGGACACTTAATAAGATCACACGTAACTGCATTATTATGCGGCGTATATGTATATATGTTTCTCAGCGAAGGGAAACGAAGCGCAAGAAAGAGCACGGAAGCTTTGGGCTAGATCATATGTTTTTTTGTTTTTTTTTATCACGTATACCACACGCATTGCAAACCACGTTGTCCCTACTCGAATCTCCAGGGCTCGTTGAAGTAAGTAAGCTGGTAACTTGATGTTCACAGTTTCTGTCTGTGCAGCTAGTTTTATCAGGTACCATATTTCAAGCTATTATCATAATGAGGAGCTAGTCCCCAGAGATTTTTGCATGAAAAAGTGAAGTGCAATTTGGCAGTAACGCCCTCCCGTAAACGTCTTTGAACTAAGTTCGCACTGCATCAAGTCTGATGCCATTCCAATTGAATTAGCGGTTTGGTTAAAGGGGCCCAATCACCTATCTGACCTTTATAACCTAAGGTAATCCCTTAGGGCTTTCATAAAAATAGTCCAGAAAACATGGATATCACCGCACACAGGCTACTTGTTTTGATTATATAAACCGGTTTATAATATGTGGTGCCCGCCAAAATAATCAAAACAAATTCAACAAGGGCATCTGGCAGCAAGTCAGATTAGCCAGAGCTTTGCCAATGGCTTTTTGCAAAATGTGACCTTTCTTCCATCACATATATGCAACCTTCCACCTTAGGTAACATGTTTTTACGTTTGTCAACATTGCTGTGTTGTTGATAAAGAAGTTCACACACCCTTTACGAAGGCCCTATTAGGGCTTTCACAAGCAGAATTACCCTTAGATCATTAATATATACACAGAGGAATCACACAAATTATTTTTTAAAAGGCAGATGATTGGGCACCTTTAAGCTTCGCTCCCTCATTCAGCTTTGATGAATTACTTCGAGGCCAGACAGTACGACAGTAAGTGGGGACACCTGGCGGAACAAATTACAGTATGGCTCTTAATCAAGATTATAACTTTGATTCATATTTAAACATCTGGAGAAAAAAAAATAGTTCTATCATTAAATAATTTAATTTTAGTAGCACCACCTTTGGGGAATTATTAACAATTCAGCTAAACTTTAATAGGGATTATATCTCTTAAATTTTATTATTTAGATTTCAAGTAATATGAATTTTCTGTATAATTACTTTAAATTATTTCTTGGTCTGTCCACAAATGCAGCTTAAATAATTAGAGCTTATTTTAAAATGCGATGGCTAGGCTCGGTGAAGATCAAGATTTGCCGGGTTTTTTGCGTTACATTGATTATTTATTTACTTGGTATTCAATCAATTTAATTAACTCTCTTGGAAACCAGGTCGTTATATATTAAAGGAATATCGCCTGTTAAAAATAACTAGCCTCTGTAAAACGTTGGAAAATGTTATCTATGTCAGAATAAAAAGCAGCTGAATTAAATTGACTATTAATCTTTACCTCACCAAGGAATAGGTGAACCCAAAATATTTTGCCACTTTTGAGACGACCCCTAGGGTTCAGCGCACCTGTGTTTTGACCCAGTGCGCCTGCGCACTTCTGCTCCCTGAGGCATGAATATGCAAAGCCCGTTGCGTTTCCGCTTTCAGAGTGACCTGTGGGGAAAGCTATCCAGTATTGGAATTCACTAAGCTTACGAGCTCACGATTTCAGGTAAGTTCATATAAATGTACACTTTGAAAGATTATAAATACCCTAGAACGTTTGTACTGATTGAATCTTATAAAAAACCGTAAACTGTACGTGGTAATTTCGTAAAATAGTTGAAGCGGCGTGGAGCGTAAACGGGCCCCTCCATATCAGTACTTGCGAAGTAAAATAACAAGATTTCGCTGGTCACATATGCAAAGTTTTAAGTTCAAAAATGCATCTTAAAACGATAATATTCGACCTTGACAACTGTAGATTTTATCAACATTTGTGGTTATGCTTTCTGTGGGTTGTAAAGTTCTTAATGAGCGTATTTCAGGGCCAGTTGGTAACTGGACAGAGTTGGTTTCCCCACCGGCCCATGTACACAACTTTCGCCAGGCTGAGCCAGTTAGGGTGTGACTGCATCTCGCTGTGGTCACTGGGGCTGTGTAAACACGATAAAGTCATTAACACATTGTAAACGAGATAAAACAATCAGCCAGTGAGTAGGTGATGTGCTGATTGTTGTACACCTCAAGTCGGATATTGATAAATATGTCAACTCTAGCTTCACGTGTGTTAGTATTAGTATCAATAGTATCAAAAGGTCATGGTATAATTTGACCCTATTATAGAAAATTTTATTTTTTTATAACATGACCTATAAAACTAAACATGTTTTACTTATGTGCAGATATAATTCCAGGTTTATATGGCAATCAGTTTTTTTTAATTTTAATTACTTGTTTTTGTAGAGGAATGTAGCAATAGTTGATGGATAACATTTAACACTATAAGCTAATTTGGAATATATATATAAATCAGTGGGGGGGGGGGGGTTCAGGGTGTTGAACCCCCTCTCTTCTTTTTGAGCTGAACTAACCTTTTTACAAGGTTTCAGACCAGATTTTGGGACCTGGACCCCCTCCTTCCGGACCAGAGGACATTTTTATTTGAATTTCTTTTTGTCTTTTATCCTTCTGCGCTGAACCTTCCCCTGTCCAAAATCCTAGATCCGCCCCTGTACTCACATATACCAGTAATAGGAGTGTTCACTTAAAATAAATCATAAGCAAAAATTGCTTTAAATCATTAATACCAGTACCCTTTTCTTTCAATTAAGCCACCTCACAAAGTTTGATAATTAAATCAGTTTGCTCTTCTGAGGATACATGTGTACTGGTACCTTTTGTTTTTGTTCATTATAATATATTACAAATATAGTTATGTGTTTACTGGAGATGAACAGTTTAGTTTTGTTGTGACAGATACATAATTTTGTATTAGGGCTGAGTAGCTGTCCAAAGATACATCACAATACAGAGTCTGATTCACTCAGATATATATTGTCAGAGGTCCATGTATCATAGACACTTTTGACAAGATTTGGTAAACTTTATTTATATATCAAAGTACCATACAGGCATGTCAGGTAAAATGTCACTACATGTAGTTGGATATGCATCTGATGGGCAGATTGTTTGTAAATAATTTATATTTATAAATTTAGGGTTACCTTTTATGTGG
This sequence comes from Sipunculus nudus, assembly GCA_026874595.1. Classification (NCBI taxonomy): domain Eukaryota; kingdom Metazoa; phylum Annelida; class Sipuncula; order Golfingiida; family Sipunculidae; genus Sipunculus; species Sipunculus nudus. The sequence continues at coordinate 30,479,497 of CM049317.1, read as the reverse complement.
GGAAGTTTGGTTTTCTGCCAGTCAATAGTGTTAAACATCAACTATCATGAATAAAGTGTCATGATAATTATCATAGCACGAGGTATGGTGTCTTACATTGTCATAAACTAAAACGGTCAAGAGTGGCTTTCAGCAGAGCCATGTAAGAAATATGAGTACTCAGGTAATGTAAAAGAATAATCTGCAGTGAAAGGTACATATATATGTACTACATGACTCATTTATCACACTGATACAAACATACTTGGTCAAGACAAAACAAAACCATGGACATATAAATACAAATATTTTTTCATCAACTTTTATTGATAAGACGGAGAATGTTATATTAAAATTCTATTTGGAAATGCTCAGTTTCATTATTTCATATTCACATAATCAAACACTAATGTATAATTTTACCTCAGGGAATCAGGTGCTTTATTGGAGATTGACCTCTGACCTTCACTCTCATCTTCCAAGTGTATTAAAAATACTATTTTAGTATGTGTATTTTACCCCATTTAGTTAATCTTACATCTTCAGGTTAATCTTGTTGTAGGATATATACAGGAACATTTTTAAACACATCAGATTAAAAGTCTTAATATCCACTAGTTCCATAGTGTACTTTTGGAGCCATATATATATAAATGTATAATTTATTTCAACCACGAAAAGTTTTAAATAATTGAAGGCATTGGTCTATTAGGATAGACTGATCAAGATTGTAAGGGTGGTGGTGAAACCAGATACAAGGTCAATGAGGTCACCTGCAGAGAGTGTCACTATGGGGCCCTGATAAGCTGTAGCATCCTACCCATCACAGGGTCAGTCCTGACCAGGGGAATCTGCCAGTACTGCAGGTGGCTGCCAGCTCCTAAGTGGCTGGCACAGTGGGTGTGAGCAGACCCTTTGATATGACAACTGACCCCTTGGTCATTGTGGTCAGTACTGTAAACTGACCACTGGGCTATGCTGTCCAGGAGTTCTTGCTATCATAGATCTGGTCATAACTAGACTACACAGTTATGAGTCATGTGGTTCTTTTGGCATTGGTTAAATAACAATGTATATCAGTCACACATGGTCAGTGGTCACCTGGTCAGAGCAACTTTAGATACATTATTGTACTCTCCAGTAACACCCCCCCCCCCCCCAATGTGGTAAAGGGTTATAATATTTTCTTAAGAAAGTGTCTAGGCAGCTCACAACATCAACAGCACAGGCTCTGATAATCTGCAGCGATAATGTACAGCCAGTCAGCATTGGATAATCCATAGCCAACTTTTGACATTCTTGATCATGCACAGCTAAAGTGCTTTAAACTCATACTACAAGCATTTGTATAGGTTGGTACTGAGATAACAAACACTTGTTACTTCAGTGGCGGATCCAGAGGGGGGGTTTAAGGGGTCTAAACCCCCCCCCCCCCCCGTCGCGAGAGAAAATTACCTTTTTTTGCAGTGTTTTCCCCAGTTTTTTAAGGCTAAACCCCTCCGTCAGGTTTTGTGGACCTTTTAAAGGGTATAATTAGTCCCTTGGTTTAACCATAAACCCCTCCCTTGCCAAAATCCTAGATCCGCCCCTGTACTTAGTTATATATAGGCACACTTTGTGTCTATCATTTATTGAATGATAATGCGGACCTTCAGCATCTTCAGTTGTATTGCAGACCTTTCACCATCTTTATGTTTATTTATATTTTGATATCTTAATGGACAATATTTTCTTTATATCTTAATAATAAAATAAATAATTATATTGAAATAAAATTTGTTTTATATTTAATGTAAATTATCCAAAGTACAAGACTTGATTTTATTATAAATATATTATTATTTTATTATTTTATTATTTTATTTTCATAAAAATCATTTTATCAGATCCTGTAATTAATATACCAAATATACAGTACTAAACTGTATATTATGCAAAGCGGCAACTTTAAATCAAATTTCTAAGGACCTGTAAATTAGATTTTATTGTAATTGGGCATTTAAAAGTAAACAGAGTGACAGACACATAAACATTGGGTAAAGTTTAGGTGTAAATGTGTTTGGGGATCCGATTTTAACTCATGGCATACATGTTAAATGAATTTTGTACATTTTTTCTGAAACAAAGCTACAGTCCTACCTGATAGTTACTTGTGTCTTGTCAGATTTAATTTTATAATCTAAATGTATAGCCATATTGATAACAGAACAATTAACAACACTAACAGGTCTGTTATCTAAAAACATGGACATACCTAATTATAAATTGTTTATGGTCAGTCATATTATAAACATTTTGCTGATTGAAAATTGTGTATGTTTCAGGGAAAAGTTGTATATATATATATATATATATATATGTATGTTATTTTGATAACATGGTTCCACTAACATTGTTTCCCCTCAGGCACAAAAAGCAAGTGTTGCTCGGGAGAAAACAAATAAATATTTATAACCAGAAGACCCAGGTTACCACTGGCCATTTCCAGTGCCAGGAAATTCATTGGCTGACACCCATTTATTCAGATCAGCTCTAATGTTTGTAACCACCCAAATGTGAAATTGTCTATTTCATGAAATGTTCAGGTATTTGCCCATTTCATGAAATTGGCAACTGCTTTCCCATTTCATGAAACAGACAAAATTGTTAAATTCTTTATGCCCAATTCATAAAATGGAAAACTTATCTTCCAGAAATATGTTTTCTAAAAACTGTGGGACGGATACATCATTACATGGTATGAAATTGTTTATTTAGTGATGTATAAAGATTTTCTCAGCCAGTCTGGAATTACCCTTTTTACAGATTGATGGTTATATATAATATAGGATTAAAAATAGAAGCTTCTACTAACATTTACAAAGGTAGGAGCCTAGCCTGTTGATGCACAGTCCGCCATACAGTGATTTACCATAAATAAGCAGTGCCAAGTTGGTTATGTGTCCACCTGTGTCTATTGTTTGTTTGTTCCCAGTTGGCAGGGTTAGTTAAAATTTACTGAACCAATTTCCAGGAAACATTGTATAGGGTGGGGACATGGGCAAACATTTCATAACAGCATTTTAGGGAAATCCCCATGAATGTTTAAAATAATCTCCTTTGAATTCTAAGGATTTCAATTGTATCTTTCATACTCCTACTCCAAGGCACATTCCTTTCATCTAACAGCAAAGGGTTTAGGTTTTGGAAGATTTATAGCAGTCGATCAGATTTTGTCAGATGCACAGTTGCTAATATTACAGCAAAGGAAAAATTGAAAACAACTTTATAGCCATTAGTTTACACTGTATTTAAATGAAGGTTTAATATAGTCCATAGAATACAATATTTAAATGAGGTATAATTGATAAGATGATAATATTGGATGAATTCTGTTAAGCTTTCAGTGCAGGGTGAGATGATGAGCTAACCACAGGGACAAGTCTGTTACAGATGTGAACAAATTTAAGCAGGTCACAGACTGACATTCTCCATCACAGCAGCAGAGATTTTGGGAGGCTGGTGAGAACAGGGGTAACTAAATACACTGTGATGAGTCCTGTGGTGTACACATGGCTCACAAAATATGTTTGGAATCCATGGTTTTATCTGTAGGGTCTCATCTTGACTTCTGGCAGTTTTTACAGAGAAAACCAGTCGATATGACCTAAATTCTGTGCACAATGATTTATTTTCAGATTCACATGGAGTTAATAATTATAATTACTTATGCTCTATTAAATGAGGGTGATATTATTAGGGCCCAGTTGAAAAGTGATGCCCTATAGTTATTGCCTTATTATTTTTACTACCAGTATACTTTTATATATATAAATATGAATATATTTTAACAAAAATAATGTAACTGTAGTATGTTATCACAGAGTGTGAAGTAATGTTGTAATCAAGAAATGGCTCAAGAAACATCAGGCAAGAAATATACCTTTATCAGTTATGCATATTATTATTAAATTTGAGAATTCTTCATTTAAAGAAGAATTCTTAAGTTTAATAGCTGAAGAGAAGGAGCCTTGCACTAACCCAGTGACCCACAAACTTGGTTAAAATGTTAAATATTAACAATTATTAAGTCGAAGGTGAACTTCCTAAATAGCCACATTCCACCCTCAGTACCAGGATTTGGTAAATTAATATAACAGGACTTTCCTAATTCTGCTGTTATATCTGCAAAGGTCACATGCTTCCCCTCAGTCAACAAGTGTAGTAAATATATTACTGACCTAATACATTCAAACCTGGTCTTGTGACCATGCACCTCACTCAAGTGGACTTGTAACTAGCTACTACAGTACTGACATTATTTAAGTCCTTTGAAATTTCCCTATGTATTTATATAAGCTTAATTAAATAACCTCTCTATGGCAGACACCTCACTAATAGACTATGGACAGTTGACTTCAGCTGAAGTATATGTATTCTGTGTAGATAAAACTGACAAATAAGGACACTTGCATGCATATTCAGTGGAACCTCCGAATTACAGACACTGACAAGACTGGACATTTTGCCTGTGAGGTGCCATTAGTAGGGAGGTTTAAATAGATTTAGGGACTTGCTTTCAAGGGACTGCCCAGAAGTTATCATAAATAGGAGGTGCCCTGAATATAGAGGTGCCCATAAGGAGAGGTTCCACAATATATATATATATCCATGTTAGCCATGGCTTACACCATAATTAGTAAACTTGTGGTGTGATCTGTGGTCCATGGGGAAGGTAGAAAACTTTTAAGAATGTTTATCTTTTCCAGCTGTTATGGAATTTCAATATAAATTTAGGCAAGCCTAGTAAGAACACTTGCTATTTAGGACAAAAGTGTGTCAGTCCCGTGACCATCTTGACTAGACAAGTTTCACTGTAATTTGCAACTGTGGCAGGCTGTCTTTATAATATATTTATGACCAAGTGCCACTGGCCCCATAAAACATTATACATTACAACTTTACAAGTGAACAAGAGCAGTTTGAAGTTTCTTTTGTCATTTATCTCCAAGTCTTTATATCTTAGTGTGCCTTTGTAAGAAATAGTAGTATATTGTCTGTGAGAAGTATATAGGCATGAGATATTTTGCCATTGGTGAGGCACATTATTTCACTGCATTGTTATATATAGATTTGACATGTTAATGAATATTCATTCCCTCCTTATCTCACAAGTGTATTTAGCTTTATGGCCGTAACTTAATCCCTACTGAACTTATAGCAACAGCACACACAGTTAAATATTAACCTATTTCACTTAAAGTTTAACTTTGGTTATAGATAGATGGCTGCTTTTCTAGTAAAGGTGAAATTTAAATTGTAAATCCAGATTAATCCAGATGGGGGAGGGGGGAGCTGGAATTGCCAGGGTTTAAGGAGGCCAGTACCATGGTTTGTTCAGGGACAAAGCACTTAGAAGTTATACTGTAGAAAGGTGAAGCATATTTTTTTTAATGCATTGCCGTTGATTTGACCTGTTTATGAATATTTATTATCCCAGCACCCCCACTTATCTCACAAGTATACTTAGTTATACAACTTAATTCTTACTGAACTTGTAACAACAGCACACTCATTTTAGTTAAATATTAACTTCTTCACTTAAGGTTTAACTTTGGTTAAAGAGATAGACCTCTGCTTTTCCAGTACAGGTGAACTTAAAATAATAAATCAGATAAAGATCTGTATTTATTTGACAGATCTGCCCTATGAAGCCTCAAACAAGTGTCAGAGTATGAAATTCATAGAACTATTCCTTTAGTAGCTGAATTCCCAGGGACCGGTACTAAATGCATGGTTTGATCCAGATAAGGGTGGGGAAGCTGGGATTGCCAGGGTTGAGGAGTGAGGGGGGGGGGGGGGGCTTGCTTCAGTTAGTCCAGGGAAAAGCACTTCAAAGGTGTAGCATGGAGGATGTTTGTTGGAGTAATGTTCAGTTACCCTTGTGGTGAACTATAACCAATGTAGTGATTTATGGATAAGCATTTAGGCTGAGAGAAGGGTGTAGGTGTCGCAAAGCTATAAAAACTATGATAAAATGAGAACAGGTTACATCAACTAAGCTGTGCTATGGCTGCAATTTGGAAATATAATAAAATCTATCTAATGTATATCGGATTTAAATAGCCTGGAAAGGTCTGGAAAGATTGAGGTCTCAAGGTGTACAACCGCTGTCTAGTTGGACTGAGCCTGCTTGAGTCACTGTAGCAAGATCAGGTACAGCTTATGGTTGAGTACTTATCACTACCAGATGAGTTAAGATGCTTTCAGCTGTTCATCTACCTTACAAAGTACACACTGTGGATCCAGATCTATACAAAAGTTATCTGGTCACCTAATTCAGCATTATAATGTACAACTGTTCATTTCTTTGCATGTAATTCCCTCTCAGATTATAAATATAGGTACTTTATTAGCTTGTCTACACTAGTGCTGTGAACCACAAACAGTGTTTTTATAATGTAAAGCACTCTGGTTAATACAGGCAGAACATGTCACTATACATGTATGACTTATGTTATGCACGAGTAAACAGGAAACTGTACGTGCAGTGTGTGTTGACCTCCAAAATACCAGCTAGTACACACAAATTCAGAAGTGTAATACTAACACCATAATTGGAATAATTGTGTTTTCATAATATTATCTCCTTGTACTTGGTAAACATCAAATTGTCCTCAGGATGAGTAAAGATTATGTATCATTGAGCTGATAAAATCATGTACAAACATTGTTAAACATGATCACTGGAAGTTAGATAGCTGATCACTAATTAAAGGAATGCTGAATAATATTATACAAATTCTGGTATTTACATGTAACCAGGAAGGGCTTGTTATTATATATTAATATTTTCAGTCCCGTATAATGAGAACATATTAATTAGCTTCATTTAAGTGAAGATGTGTGTTTCCATTGCAATCCTTGTGCAGACTACGGTAGTTCATTCATCAAGGCTTAGTTGGTGATACTTTCAGTACAAAATTAACCTCATATTTACTCTGTACTGGTGGTGCACCCCACACATAACATTCAGAGATTCTGCTGTGCTTCAGCTCTTGGTCTTAATCCTGATTCCTAAAATGTACCAACACAAAATTGAACTAAGTCAAAATAAGTAAGAAATAAAAACAAACTTTGATGCCAACAAAATTTTTCATTCAAATTCTAAAAAAAATATGATAAAAACAACATCAAAAAGGTTTTAAATGTAACAAGTAGTTCTTCCGGGTTAAAGTATATAATACAAAAACAGTCAAAGTCTCTTCACTGTTTCATATTCACTGTTTCTTTGTTTCATATTTGATGTAAACAGATAGTGAACTTCTTTTGTAGCAGTTATTTCCAGCTCTTTTACTGTTTGTAAAATACTTTAGTTTTCAAACTTGTTTATAAACTTTGTGATTCATTTGATTATATCAGTGATTTTTTGTGTTATATAAATCAACTGTATATATGTCTGTTTGTGTTTGTATGATGGAAGAAATAATTTCATTGTCAGTCAAGGTTCCAGTGAAAATCAGTGGCTTCACCATGTCCAAGTGTGAGTCAGTGATGTAGGACTTGATTCTTGATAAAGTCTTGACTTGAGTAAACTTTTTTAGGGTTTGGACTTGAGGGTCCTTGGACTGTGACTTTTACTGGGTTGTGACTTGTACTGGGTCTGTGACTTTTAATTTGACTGTTATTTGAACTTGGACTTGACTTGTACTTGGACTCAGACTTGTACTTGGACTCAGACTTGTACTTGGACTTTGACTTGTACTTGGATTCAGACTTGTACTTGGATTCAGACTTTGTTGTTGACTCTGACTTGTACTTGTACTCAGAGGTAAGGAGTGAAAGGTCTCGAGAAATCAGGCCAAGTCCATCATGATTCCAGTGTATAAAGAAAATCTCTTTCAAATAACATGAAGAGTTACAGTTAATTGTGTGAACTAGTAACAGACTATTAGAAGAAAAGCTAAAAATAACCAAGCTTTAGCTCTGCATTGGAAATTATATGTAAAACTTCACTTCAAGCAAAAGTGTGTGCATAAATTAACATAAAAACATTAGATAATCTCAAATTTCCCTATTTCAATTTCGTTTAATAAAGAGATTTGTACTTTTCTCATACTTGGACTCTGGTTCCAAATGACTTAGACTTTATGAGGGTGGACTTGGTCTCGGAACCTGAAGGTCTCAGACTTCGACTAAGACTCAGGTAGCCCAGGCTTGGACTTGCACTCGACTTCTTGAATTATGTGAACTTGACTACATCTTACATGGCTGGTGTGAGTTACTTGACAGGTGTCATCTGATGAAGTTGGAGGATTCCCTCTGTGTATCACACTGAGGTTTATATTGTAACGAGGGAGTTTCTTGCTGCCAGTCAGGTTAAAATGAACACACCTCAACAACGTGTTACATAATACACTTGTGATCACTCAAGGTTAGCACTCTATACAGTCAATTGCATGGTGTTACACTTAGCCTGCAATGTATACCACTTATTCTACTAAATAGGGCTTTATAGTTTACAACTTCTGCTGCTTTTGCTACAATACAGACAGTACACCTTTTGTTATTCTTCTAAGTTACGGTGTACCACTCTGCTTTCTATCACAGGTCAGGGTACACATTTCAGGTACACGGTAAACACTTGTACTTACATCTGGTTAAGGTTAACTTACAATGAAAGGAACTTGGCTTGATACAGTTTTAACAGCTGTGACTTAGTACACGTTAGTCTCCTTGACTTGAGACAACAACGCTTGCCAGAGAGAGGTCTTGAGTAATAGGAATGGAAGGAATATGGTATGGAAATTTGGAGGGGGAACTGCCACTGGCACTGCCATCTGGTAAAGAAAGTTTATACTATAACAGTATAAGAAAATTGGGTATTGTGGCAAGATTTCAGAGGTGATCTAGTTTATTCGTATTCAGTTACATTTCTATAGTAATAGTCTGTGTGACTCCAAGTTAACCTATTGATGGCCCAGAACAGAATTAACTCAACAGGTGTTCTAGGTGAGTTTGTCCACAGCAAAACCACTGCCAGTTCAAGTAGTCCGCCAATCAATGCTGTCTGTAGGACTGCCAGGCCTGTTCAGTATGACTGGGTAAGTGTGACAATATTAGTTTTAGATGAAGGAGATAGTGAAGAGCAGTCAAGTTGCTGAACTCCTCAAAACACAGTGCTTAGGTGTCATGGGTTCCCTATGTTATAAATCACGTGCAAGTTAAGAAATTGTGATCTTCCAAGACTGCATTGTATCAACTGGACCCTGTTCATTTGGACACTATGAAAATGGACACCCATCAGATAGATGCTGTTGTATTATAGATGCCATCGTATGCTGAGCAGGCCCTTGCACACTTTAGTAAGATGCCGATATTACAAGTCATAGAGTTCACTTTTTTCTGTTTCCTGAAAATTGGGACACAATTTCATAAAACAGTTATCAATAACCATGTTAGGTTTTTGATTATATTTTTTTTGGTGGGTGTATTGTGAGAATCTGGGACTTTTAGTTCATTAACCAACTAAATAGCTGTTATAATTTCATAAAGGAGACAGATAGTGTCTAAGGGAATGGTGCAGGTGAACAGCATCCATATCTCCAGCATCGAGCTGTCAGCGTTAATTTCAACAGCGTCCAGCTAAACAGGGTTCTGGTGACTCGGACCCAAGAAAATAGTGTCTTCTCAGGTGAATTGAGAAATTATAGTAAAATAAGTCAATCAGACATGAGGGCACTGTAAAAAATTGTTGCTTATGGTATCATAGTCATACTCATAATTGTATTATGATACTCAGATGTGGCAATATTTGTGAATTGTAATAGATCTGCATAGGCTTGGAATTAGATCTTAATATTGCATTTCCTCAGAATAATAAAAAAAGAGCTACTTTAGGAGAAAGGGTACCTTGGTAGTGGCTGCATGGTAATGAAGTTTGAATAATTTTAAGGCTTCTTAATAAACAGGACTTTGGATATGTTATGTTTTGACTTATGAAAAAGTGATGAAAATGAAATATACATTATCAAAATTATTTTCATATATAGGAACAGATATAAATTTATATGAGATGTATACCACAGCTACTGTACTATTGTCAGGTTTATGGTGTGGTTTCAGAGAGTCTTGCAAAAAATATCAGATTACATTTCATGTTAGTGGTTGCATAATTTGAAAGGTTGTCCTATGGTTATACAGGGTGGCTTTGTTATGATTCAGATGAACTTATAACACAAGAGCTAATTATCCTGCATCGCTTGAGGTTTCATGCAGAAACAACAGTGGGTGTATGCCATGTGTCTGTGTGTTTTTGGGGTATCTAGAGGATAGTGTCATCGTGATATTTATCATGTAATTTGTTGGCATGTCATTCTGTTTCATCATGATGATGTCACTGTGATTCAGGGTAATACATGTATCATGCTGCCTGTCTGTATACCTCACATACATATATGGTCTCTGTTGATAAAGAAAAAGATCACTCTGTTATCATTTTGTATAACGTTTCTAGACTAGTGCCAAACTGTCTTCATGCTAGTGGCTTGGCTGCACAGGCAGGTGGGGGGTTGGGGATATGGGGGGGGGGGGGGGGGGGGAAGGGGGGCATGGTTACTGCTGCTCTGTTGACTTGTCTGACTTCTATGATTGACATCAGTATCAGGGGGTCTGGAGCTAACCTTGGAATGGTTCTTGGATAGCGTTCCCTTAGCTTGGAGTTGCATTTACAACTATTCATTCAAAGGCACTTTAAAGTATGTGGAGGCCAATACTTTGAATCTTATGTGTTTTAGCTTTCATCATTGATGAGGGAGCTAGGGCAAACCTCAGCCTGCTGAAGTCAACTTGATCAGCGCATACCTAATCCTCATTTGTTCATTCATTGGTATGTGGTCTCTCAGGACCTTTTGTGACATAAGTTAATATAGTTTTCATGTACAATGATGTAATACATTTCCTTCATCTGAGTTTCCATGCATGTTTCATTTGAAAGTGATTTATGGAGACATTACTTGACTATATTACATATGAATCTCTGAATATGTGATTTGTTATTTACATTATTTTTTACTCTATTATGAAATGTACAGATATGTGAATGATACAGCATTTTATGACCATCATGTATGAACTTCTGCACATGAATTTTAGTTGTAGTTCTTTCACATCAGTTTCAAGCTGGAAATGGCTTCACATAATATTTAACTGAATCTTCCTTTTGTTATCTTATATAAACTGGAATGCACAGATCCATGGTAGATCTTTATCTAGATTTACTCCCAAATTTAACTCTGAGCTTCCTTTGCCTAAGACTGTATTCCACAATAGTACTAAAATCCTTCACGAGAGGTCTGCATTAGTGGCAGTTCCTTACATTAAAATGATATTATTCTGCATCTTACACACACAAGGCCCATACATCAAGCGAATTCCATTGAGACTCATCCATATCATTATAACCCTTTAAATTCCATAAATTGATAAACATGCTAAAAACACAGGTACTATACTTACCTGAATTTATCCAATTTCCTTGCTTCATAGAAAGGTTTAGGTACAGTTTATAAATTATACTCTAGATATATAACTTGTAAAATTTTCATAAAGATTCAACAAATGTCGAGTGAGTTATTGGCTGTAATAAAATATATAATGTCCAACGTTTAAATTAAAGTGTAAAATTAAATTAATTGAACAGCAGGGGATGTTTTATGACAATCTCATATATATACAGGAAAGGGTTAAGACATATATCTCATAAAAGGCAGACATAATTGAAATATTGTAGGTATAAATATCGTATAATTGACACAGCATCCCAACAGATACAGATGTTGGTCAGTCCTGAACTCTCTACCTCTGGGGTATGTCTGTTTACAAATACTTGGTCTTCTCTGTTAATTAAAGCTCCCAACCCAGGACAGGGCATCTGTTCCATAGTAACTAATTACCCCATGCCATGGTAATTAATTAGAGTCCTCAGGTATGGCAGCAGTCACTACAGCAGCAGCAATTAATGCTGTTCTGCCTTGGTGTACATGGATTATCATCAGTGAATGTCTGATCTGTGTAGTTTATTGCTTGTCTAGATGGTTGTAGTGAAAAGGGCTGTATTTATAGCACTGTCAGTACTGCTAGCAGCAGGGATAAGCATTGCTGACTCATTGGCATAACAGACTGATGAACTCAAGTGGACTTGGCTTGGTGGTTTCAAAAGTTTCTCATTGAAGATTGCAGCCAGAGCTCCACTCATTGATGCTTCAGTTTTTTCCTACACTTTGATAAAATGCTCTTTGTTATAGACAAAATTACTGTAGAAACAAAAACATGTAACTGACTAATTTTCAGATTTGCAGTCTTTATTTGAAGGGCACAGAATATTGATCATTTTGATAGCAATGATTTATCATTAAGCTTGATAATGATTTTGGCTTGTGAACTGTACATGCTTTAAAAACAGGGCATTCGTGCTGTTCAGGCGATCATTAAAGGCTCAAGATAAAAATTTCGATGGTTTATTAGTAAAGGTTCTGTTTAATCAAAGCGCTGTCATCACAGAATGAGGAGTGGCTGTCAGGGCTGGCTATTTAGAAAAGTATTCAGGTTAATTTTTAATAAAATGTCAATATCTTTATGACATGTAGCCATACTAGAGTAATATATTTTTGAGAAGACAGAGATTGGTAAAGCTTAAATTTTGTTTAAAAGACCTTGATAGAATTTGTTTTTATTATAAAATTACACAAAATGTACTATGAATATATTAATAAACAGTTTTATTGGTAATTTCCTGACAGAGTCATCGGTAATTGTATCTTTATCAATAAATCTACAGTATATGTTAGATTGATACATTTTACAGCAGGGGCATTCCAGGCCTGTGTCATGGTACAGGTAATATGGATGGGAGCTAGGTCTACAACAAACTTTCTGTGATGGATGTTAGCCTGGGATTAGAGTAGGCTGTATGACACCCTTTAAACTGACATCAGGTACCACCCAGTCATATTGCAGTCTGTCTGTATTCTTTTACGTTGCTGGAAGGATCCCCATATATACATCTGGGTGTCAGTAGTGTCATACATACCATATATGTATATGTTTTAATGGAATCACAGGCTTAGGTTTTTAAGCTGCATATGCATACATAACACATGTACATGAACATGAATAATGTATACACATGTAGGTCTAATGCTAGCTTTAAGGCTGTTCATATAGATCTGTGTTGTGTGATGAGGCATTTCATGAAAGGGATTGTATTTTGAAACTTCATGAGGATAGTCTATTCAGGTCATGACAGGGCATACAGACTTATAAACAATTCAATTGTCTATCTTAAAATACAGAGTTGAACCTAATAACCATGGCCATGTACATTAACATGCATTGATACAATAGTGTAAAAAGCAAAACGTCCAATTGTTATATGAAAATAAATCCTTAAAACATATATACACAAGCCTAATCCAATTCTATTATTTATTAATGTTGAATCTAAGGTCAGTCAACCATGTATGAATTTTTGTGCCTGAAATGCAATTAGAAAACCTCATGGTTTGTTAATGAAAAAGAGGTTTTATTAATTTCAAGACAGCTTGATTGGCATGTTGGCAGGTGAACAATACTTATTTAGTATATTTCATGTTTGTCTGTTTATTCATTATGATATAAGTGTTAATTCAGCTTCATGGTATGAACTGTTGTTCAGACAGCCTGAAGCCAACAGTGAGTTTTTGGACTTGAAAATTAGAGGAACTCGGATTCATCAATAAGATAGCAACTATAAGCTTGGACGGCCAGTTGCACACAGTTGGAGTAACCACAATCTGTGTTGATCCAGTACCTCCAGTTTGTAATTGTTATTTCCTATAGAATTTTCTTCAATAAATCATCTACATATTCAACATTACTGGGACCTCATCTATTCATTAATGGACCAGCATATACACAAAACTTCCCAGTGATAAGACCAGCCAGGTAAATTCAGTCTGTCTTGTACCTAATACTGACAGATTAAGGTAAAGGCTGCACAATGTTGAATTTCAGTGCTGTTTGCCTCTTAAGTGTCCCATTTTTCTTACGGCTCTGATTGGAATACAGTATTTTTTTTCTGGAAAAAATGACTTCTTTGTATGGTCATAAAAAAATTATGTGTGACCAATTTTGCAAAAATGCAACCAGTTTAATTGATGATGAAAGAAAGCAACCAATCATCATTGTAATCGATTAATAGGCACACTCCTTGAAGTACCTTCCAAGCTCACTTCTCATGGGGCTACTTTTTTAAGTGTCTTTAATAGGCAGGTTTTCACGTTTAATCAGTAGATATTAATTCAACACTCAGGATCTAGCATGTACCAGTTTTAGTTACTGTGCCTGTTACAGCACTGTGGAAATCAGCAAGAGCATGTATCATTGTAACCTTGTAATAAATTGCTAACATGTATGACTGTATTATGAGTGTGTAGTTTTTCCAGGTAGACCAACTAAATGGTTGTTTTCAAAATGGCTGCAGCTGTTGTTTTAGGGAAGATAAATGCCACAGTCAGAGAATGTAACAGAATAATATATGGTCAGAGGTGAACAGCATGGACTGTTAATCTGAGCAGACTGGTATCATGGGCAGATGTAGAGATAGTAATGTAAATACTGTAAAAAGATGGTTTACCAAACAGAGAGATAATGATTGTTGGAGCTGTTCAGCCATTCATGGAACTGTAACCCTATCTACAAAGGCCATTAGGTGGACTTAAAATGTACTAAAAAAAGGTGTTCTGTCCTAGCAATTATTCATAACACAAGAATTTCCTATTGCATAGTGACATTATAAACATTATGCAAGTATCTACGTTCATATGTTTCTTGTTAACTGTGAACAGGAATGAGGATGGGGAGAATGTGGCTGCAACAAATCTGTTAATAATTAATGTGCTAGGAGGTCAAAAGTGTGGCCCAGGTGCAGTTGTTTTCTTTATATAGTACATGTTTTATATTTGATTTAGTTATGAAACTGATAGCTAGATGGCAGTATTATGCCCAAAGCAGGCCTCCTGAATTGTTACTATTCATGTTGAATACAATTGACAAACGGTGCCACCTGAGTACATATGTTGTAAACATAAGCAGTTAAGCACCCACAAAATGATAATATTGGATTTGCATATATAACTAAAACTGAACATTGTTCAAATTCGACAATCTATAGGATCATGCCAATCTATTAACTTGTGGCTTCCTTTTCTTCTTGAATTACATCACACTACATGCAATATGGCAAAACCAAACTGGCTATCTTTGTGTTCCATCCAGCACTGGGCAAGTTGAGACATTTGCCAGCAAACAACACTTATTAGAATCACTCTTTATTGAAACCTTTTGTTAAGATCCCCCTGTCAAAGAGTACCATATGTCACCCCTAGAGGTCATTGTACAATATTCATGCTGAGACATTTACCAGTACGTTAATGATGTACCCACTGACCTCTAAATCTATATATATTAAATATTATAACTACATTAATCAGTGGACATTAATTATGATCAGATAACTAATGTTATGGATATGTGAGGTAAACCATTTAAGAGTGAATTTACATTTGAGCATATCAATGCATGCTCCATTATGCCATTTCCCCAATATCACTAGGATCTCATAAGAACATATTAAATCTTATTTTTCATAAAAAAAAACAGCAAACCATTTATAATCATCTTTATTCTATTTCAGTGTATACGTTACACCCAAGATGTGAAATTGCCCATTTCATGAAATGGGCTAAATCACTAAATTCTGCTTGCCAATTTCATGAATTGGGCAAGGAAACTGTTGCCCATTTCATGAAATTGGCACCTTTTAAGTGACAAATCTCTGATTGATTCTGATCAGACATTATGAGATAAAATTAGGTACACAGGTATACATGTAAACAAAACACTTTTTTGTCAAATGATTCAAAACATTTGGATAATTCACTACAATTTATATTTTTTTAACACATGTTATATAAAAAATATCAGCTTGATCATTTAAGAAAATATAATACTATTTTGCACCAATGACAATCAAACATTTAATAATTTCAGTGTATGTTCTGATATTTTTGGTAATAATCATGGGGTTCTCACTCAAATGTTCATCAAAATGAAACATTGAACTATTTCAAGTTGTTCAAGGGTTGTTTGATGATCAAAGTAACTTGTTGTATGAGAGTAACATGGAGTATATGAGATAATTTTCCTTAGTCAGACATTGAGTTGCTGTGTCTATTTATGTCAGTGACGTATATTGATAAAAAGAAAGCCTGATACTGATGTTTGTTATCTCTTTGTTTACCAGGAAGATAGTACTGAGCCTTGAGGTGGTAAATATTGCTTTTAAAGCATCAGCGAACAAAGATAGAGATAACCATGGGGTGGGAACTTAGGCGAATATTTTACTAGTCTGAGGCTTGTTAGGAAATATTTAAATGGGCTCGACATTAACAGTTTACTGCTTGTCCAGAGCTAGTAAAGGTTCCAGGAAATAGTAATGGGCTACCAAAAGTGGGTTCCCACTTATCCAACTAGGGTACAAAGGCCTGATTCTTAAATAATTTTAAGTCAGCCATTTTCTTTCTTGGAAAAATAAAAATAATGTTGCTATACCTTGATTTTAATTTTGGTACCTGTATGTTTATGCGAAACAGAAATAGCATTAACAAACTAACAGCTAAATATTTTTTTTGTTGCAAAATAATCATGCATGTACAACACACCTTTTTGTTTGTGGCTGATGTTTGTAGGACAAGTAAAAATTTCTGTGGGGCAAGTAAAAACTGAATATTAATATCAGATGTTAAAGTCATGCCCTGTAGAAGATAGTGGGAGAAGATAATTGCCCTTATGGAAGTTGCTTGCTCCAAGCAGGTAATGTTTTAATCTATTAATGTTTGTATGTTTGTTTATTTATCTGACTATGCATAAATACAAAAATGCTAAACTGCTGAACCAGTTGTTTCCATGGGACAAAAGCCATATAAATTTTGATGTGGATCTTGTGTTGCCTTGGCGGAGGTATTAACCTCAGTGAGTACCATCTTAGGTGATAAGATGCAGGAATGTAGAGTTTTAATGACCCAGTGACGATGTACTAGACAAAATCTGATCTATTAATAAGAGATCATAGATTCTGGATTATTCTTCTTGAAAGAGCTGAACTCAACACAGTTTTGATAATAATATACAATTGATGTAATAAAATGTTCTTGATCCACATTCAGTTGATAGGACTAGTACCTACAAACATTGTCTAACTGCCACAGGCATTAAATTTGCCTTTTCAGCTAGTGGTTCTAGTAAGATCTCAATATGCTAAATACTGTGCAAGGTGCACCCACCTAAGAAAATGAAAATATACAAATTTAATCTTATCCAATTAAAATTAACTAGATGTGTCTGAAAGTCCAAAATTGACATATCTTTGCTTTTGTACAAGATTGCAGAAATTTGTATTTAAACTTTGCATAAGTAGCCCGTGCCCCTATTGAGATTGCTTTACATTAACAGCCAGATAAAATTTGCTTATATTTTGTTGATACTGTGGTTGCCTTTTTGTTCGCAAGGGTTTTAATTTCACGATATTCGCGAATAGAAAATAATCGCGAAAATGAAGCCCTCAGGAATAATTGGCCAATTGAATGTGTCCTTCATAATAGTGTAGCCAATACTTGTATGAGAATAGGCCAGAACAGTAAGAAATTTTATAATAAGTTACATCCATGCAGTTATAGGGAAAACGTTACCTTAAATTTGAACTAAACTACCTGTGCTGTGTCTACGGGCCCATCATTAAATGAGAAGAATATCACGAACTCATGACTTTTTTTCATTTTATAATACAAACAGGTATGGCTTTACCAAAGATTTGATATAGGTTCTGGTGAGATCGCAAAAATGAAACCTGCGTGAAACAATTAAAATGGAGAAATTTCTGCCTCGCGAATATGAAGCCAACCACAGTATATCATAATTGACATGAGGCTGTATCACTGATAATCAGCCTTCTGAAGCCAGGGTGCTGCTCAGTGTGCACTCATTTCTTTTATGTAATCCAGGGTAAACACAAAAGCAGCAGACCCATGAGTCAAATTTCACAATTTTCAGGATTAAGTTACATTTTGTGGACCTTATACATTATGAGGCCACAGTTCAACTGACACTGAATAAAGTTACAATACCGTCTGACTATAACACAGGTGGTTTGGGGTTAACAAGACCCGATTTGTGGGTGACACAGTATCAGCTGCTGACATGTTTATCAGGTTACTTATGGTACTTTTGTATGATGTTACTTATGGTAACTGTAGCACCAGTTGGTCCTGGATTGTATACTGTTGGAGACAAGCACTTTGCCAGGACATCAGTATGTGATGTAGACATGAAGCAGATGTATTTTGTGTCATCCACGATTGCAGATGGTTAGATTAAGGAAAAAAGGTCCTGTGGAATGTAAATATTCTTTACCAAATAACTCAAATAGGATGGTTGGGTATTGGTCTTTATAAGACAAATGACCAGCATATATTGTACCTCCATTAAGTTTCCTACAGTAATTGGTGTTATGGAATAAAAAAGGGTACTGTCTATAAATAAAATGTAATGTTGAATTGAACAAAAGAACTTGCACAACTGGTGACAAGTGTAAATCCTGAAACAAACCTACACTGTCCAATGGAGCATGGTGGTGCAGTTGGTCCTGTTCTGACCATTTTCAGTGCTAAGACCACTGGCCAAGATCTTTACCACCAAGAAGTGCCCTCTTCACCCAGTAGTGCATTGCTGCTAAAGTAGACAAAAGTGAATGAATGTCCATATGGATGCTAATTTGACATATTTTGGTGTGTGTTCTTTGGAGAGCTGAGAAAACCTACAAAAATAAATAGCCCCGAAAGGGTAGAGAGTCAGTGATGATACTGTCAGTTATATCAGTCAACCAAACTTGACTGTTGATTACATTCTAAGATTTTGTATGGTTAACATTTTGATGTTGTGTATTTTACCAAAAATAAAATCCTACTGTTGTGTAACCCTAGTTGGAAGTGCTATATAGTTAATGCTGTGCTAATATATCAGGTAGCAATTTAATGCATTTCATATAAAAATTTTGATTCTTTTTGTAGGTTCCTATAAGAGTGACAGAAGATTACACAAATAGAAGAAAAGAACAAATCCACAAAATGGCTGAAGCACCAGGTAAGAAATAAAAAAATATCACTTGGGATTATATCTTACCCGTCCATTTATGTTAAATTTATGTTCTGTGATGGAATTTTTTTTATCCCAGTTCAGGCGGTTAACGTTTATATGGGGAAATTGAAGATTTTGGTGGAGACCTTTGGGTGAAAATTTTTAAATTTTTTTAAAAAGAAAAATATCACAGAACATTTTATGTTTACATTTAACAATCAAGGTATTTCAGGTAATTAGTGATATTGAAGTAGCAGGTATCTATTTCAAACCAGCTCCAGTAACCCTTCTGGCAATATGTTCCAGGGTACATGTAGAAGAAATTGTAGAGATTTCAAACATACCTCAGGAAAGTGTCAAATGCCTTTATGTCAGACTATGAATTCTCAGAACAGTTAAAGAAAAAGCTGCAGTCCAGAATGCAAATGATTAATGTATTATTTTTCCTTGTTTTGTGGATGGCATGTTATGCTGTTGTAAAAAAAAAAAGATACTTTTAATTCTACATTCAGTGAAGAGTGGCATATTTTTTGTTGAATTGGACATCTCTCAAGAATAATCCCATCATGCTGTGGGTATTTGAGGTATTTACACTTGGTGTGAAAAGGGCATTTAAGCACGTTTCCTAAACCTCAGACCCAAACCCATACGCTCCAGCAACAAACAGCCCTTCCCACCACTGTACACAGCACAGGCAGTGTTTGTAGACAGCACAGCTGTGCTGACTGTTACAGCTTTATTGCTTCAGCAGCCCAGCCCTCGGATACTTCACAATGTACTAGTCACAGCTAGCTACATGTAGTGTAGTCAGCCAACGTTTTTTAAGAGGGAACCTTGCCTTCTATCTGACATTAATATTATGTTATCTGGTCTGATGAACTTTTTTCACCAGCATCACCTGGTCATCATCTTGAAAGTTCATCAGTTAAATGCTACCTTGGCAGCACAGTCATATCCCCCCCCCCCACCTGAACACACCTTTTTCCCCAGACCTGTGCATATCAAAAGTCAACACAATGTGTACAAAGGCCCATAAACACTGCCATCACTTGTGTACATTATTAATTTCAGCACAATGTATGAAATACTGTGGTTGCCTTTAATTTGAGAGGGTGTCAAATTTGAGATATTCACAAAAGGGGTATTATCATGAAAATAAAACCTACATGAATAAGAGGCACATCGTGGAAGGCAAGTTAAAAGGTAGAACATTGGTATTTAATATAAATACTAAAAAATCTTGTATTTTCAGTGATTGCTATTTTAATGATCTTTCATATCTTCCAGATCACAGGTCTTTCATTTATATACCATTAATGAACAGTATCTTTTACGGTTGATTTGGGATTGTCCAAATATAAAGATTTTGCACTCATATTCTTCAATTTTAATGAATGCATGTGATCGATAATTTATAAATTTGTGTAGTTTTAATATATATGATGAGATCGCAAAAATGGGATCTTTGTGAAACATTAAAAAAGGTAGAAATTGTTTGAAATTTGAAATTTTAACCCCACAAATATAAAGCCAATCAAAGAACATGTTTCAGTTGCAGTGCATTTGAGAACAAGGGATATTATATGTTTATTCAGAAGATTTTGTCATTGTTAGGAGGGAATGTAGTAATACACCTTATAGTTAAGATCTGCCTGTGTATCATGAGTGAAGGCAGGGTCAGTATAAGCACTGCAGAGTGCCTAGTGGTGGTGGTGGTGCAATAACCTTTGCTATTCATGGGTTATGAGAGGGGACAAGGCTGTTTATATCTGTACTGATAAAGAACTGAGTTTGTTTAGAGATAAGCTGTAATAATAGTCAGCCCTAGAGAACCCACTAATGGAGCTGGCAAAGTGACAAGGAGCGTGTGACTTAAACCGCAAAGCACACTTGTCATCTTGTTGGAAGGAGATAGTTATCATCCTCGCAATATTATCTACATACCTTCTTTTTTGTATGATTTTCCATTGATGTTTGGGTCAGTTTGAAAAGAGGAAAAATGGCTATTTGATATTATTTATGTTTTTACACAATATCTGCCCATATGCTACATATGCTTTTAGTTAACTCTATATTAAATATTGATTTTTACGGGTCTTTTCAGAGCCTCTCTGTAAATGGTGGTAAAACTGTTTAGTGCTGAACCCTATATTTTGGTTATCTTTTAAGCTGGGCTCTTAATTGAAGGTTTATCTGTAGTTGGTCTCTGCTGGGAGCTGTTCCCGAAATAGTAAATAAAACCTGAAGGCAAAATGAGAGCTGATGATTGTAGGTGAAAGTTTTTTGGAGCCCATCCCTAAATGATAGATATATCTATTTGATTAATTCCATAAATTTCCAAGTCTTAAGAGCTCATCCCTTTTTGGAATTTACTCATGTTATACCATGGAGTTAACACTCACTTTGTTGATTCCTTATGACTGGTAAAACTTTGATTTGCTGATCCCTAAATGGTAGGTATAATTTCTATAAACTGAACCACAGGTGTCAAGCAAAAGTCAAATGAACACAGAACCAGGTATTTTGTTGATAGTCTTAACATTCCACATAATTGTCATCTTCTTACATGACATGAAGACATGAATTTTACATTTTCTGGGGAGTATCATTTTGAAAAAAAAAAAAAAAAAACATGAAAAAATTGCACATCACCAATTATTCTTATTTCTTTAAGATGACATTAATTTATTTTTTAATCCACAGATGACCTTGACCCAGGTATGTTGGAATGACAAAATGTTTTGTTCATTTCAGTTTAGTGGTGGTTTGTTTTCTTGCAGATTAATATTTATTTATTTTGTGCTCTTTTTTTTTGTAGAACACAAACAAATTAGTCTTAATTAGTATATCAGAGATTTGTTTATCTATACCTTGTTTATATATACCTTGTTTATCTGAAGTTGTTTATCTGTAAACAAATTAATAATTCATGCTTACATCTCCTATTTCGCCTAAAAGGTATATCCTATTGTTGAAAATATATGATGTAAAGGAAATTTATACGTTAAATTTGTATCATATCTTTTCTGATAAATTTAAAAGAAAAGAATCATTTGGTTTGATTTTTGTGAATATTTTTCCTCTTTTTGGAAATGCATGTAGCCTTTAATTTTATGCCTGATTTATTTGACTAAAAATCAGTAAAAAGTATCCAGTTTAAATACATATTATTTTTATTACTGTCATTGTTCTGTCATCTATCAGTGCTTACCTTAAAATTCTTCCAGAGGATACAGCTTGAAACCCATTTATAATAGTTATCTGTGTATGAGTAAAATTAAGGGAGGAAAATTGCTCCTGTGTATAAGCCATTTGTCTGACATTGTAGGAGTATATATGTGAGCATGCAAGAAAATTGCTAGAGGAATAACTTTTAGACATTGGCTCTGCATCAATTAAGGATTTCCTGACTTACGATGCCTGTATCCAGCATCATACTTTGGTTTAGATCTGTGTGCATGCTGTACCACTGGTTGATTCCAGTTCACTCATGTACACATTTAAGCACACATTGATTTGGAAGCAGTTTTTCATGAACCTATGTACACATATACACCATGCTTATGGCTTTTCAAGCTTTACAAAGTTCGGTAACGACATTAACATGCATGTGTGACCATCCATACATTATTCAGACGGACACAGATTTAATAGTATTGTAACCTGTTTATTGAGACAAATATCCTAATGTAACCCGCCCCCCCCCCCAAAGATATCAAATTCAGATAAACAAAGTTGACAGTATAAGTTAGTATACAATGGTAAAGAAAATGCACTATGTTTAGTGTATCACAGTGATTACACTTCATGGAGACCATTTTACACATGCATGTTTTTAAAGCAGCATTCTGTGGTCTGCCACAATTTGTGACAGCCCAGATATGTTGTCATTAGTGGTGTGTTAGATAAGAGTCTTGTGTTTTATGAGTAATTTGTGTGATATAATAGTGAATTTTGTTTTTGGCATGTGGTTCTGTTATTATGTGTTATTTTTAGCTCAGCTGACTATAAGTCATCTGAGCTATAGTCGTGGTCCATTGTCCGTCGTCCGTCCGTCTGTCCGTCCGTCCGTCCGTCCGTCCGTCCGTCCGTCCGTCCGTCCGTCCGTAGATGTGGCACGTTTTGAAACTGTAAGACCTAGGAATCCAAAATTCAGCATAATGTTAGATGTCCCCAAGATCTCCTACCAAGCCGAAAACTGGGTCTCTGCGACTTCGTTCCTTTGAGAAATTAAGGAAAAACCTCAATTTTTTATTAAAATCCTATTTTCACACTTCAGGACTGCCTAATATCAAAACCACTCATCTGTTTTTCCTCATATTTACCATAAATATTTTTCTATATAGTTCCTATGTACATGCCAGAAATTAAGTCTGTTTAGTATAAATTCTTTAAGTTATGGGCCCAAACATAATGGACTTTGTAAAAAATCAGGAAAAATATTTACTCACTTAACATGAAAAATTTTGAAACTAGAGTCTGTTTTCCCAAGTATATAACTATGTTTAATTAAGATTCAATTGTTTACCCAAAATTAGATCTGAATTTTGTAAATTTTTTATGTAATTAGCATAAAAATAAAATCAGGACCTAAAATTTTGCCCAACTTTGACCATGGCACGTTTTTTTCCTGTAAGCACCATTGATTTAATTTTCACAGCATGTGAACATAAATATTTAATTTGTTTAAATCTGAAATTTGGAAGTAAAAGCTTGAAAATTAAGCTAGTTATTGATTTTTTTCTTGAGGCTCTATTGTAGTCATTTGCTTTGTTTACAGATTACAGATGCAGGGTCCCACTCCAGGTCACTGGAAGTCAGCTATGCCAGAGTTTCTGATTTGTTACAGTCACTGGGGGAGATCCCCTGCTGTGACAGGTGTACAGTTATTCTCATATCACCACCCCAATGACCCCCCCCCCCCCCCCCCCCCCCCCCCCCCCCCCCCCCCCCGCAAACACAACCCACCAAGTGTTATGCAGTATTGTTATTGTTTTCACTGTATCTCCTTAATTGTAATGCTGCTTCCACTCTGATATGCAAAAACTTTCCTTGAAAAAGTAATTCAAGGTGTAATCCAGAAGATGCAATGTTGTGTAATGTAGCATTTTTAAAGAAATCATTTTTCTTTTAAATGATTTTACCAATCATAATGGAACCCATCAGTATGCTTAAATTATGATAAAATATGAAGCACATTATGGATAAATAAAGACACAATTAAAAATTATAAAATCTAAATTCAAGTATTTTTTTTAGATATTTATTGTTTTGCAGATTTAAAAGATATATTTTTGTGGTAAAAAATAAATAAACATTTGTATGCATGATGTGGTGTTATCTGACAAGATTGAGATTTATGATGATGCAATTGAGAATTATGAATCAACTTTTATATTCAGATATATATGTTATATTGAAAATGTATAGAAATATAAACTTAAATTAAAAAAAAATTGATGTGATAAAAAAATGAGGATTTATTACAAACATTTGTTCATTATTTTCCTGCCTCAGCAGAATTTGAGATCAGGCTTTGTTTGCCATGTTTTATGTTGTTAATTAGTTATATTTCAACTGTATACATTTCATAAAAAAAAACATATTTAATAATATATATTATACAAAAATAAAAGATTCGATTGAACAAATGTGTAAACTACTGAAATGTCAACAGTTAATCGAAAAGCCAACTAATGGTCATGGTAACTGTACAGATCATTTGTTCACAAACTGCTCACATGCTTCAGTTTCAACATTAGGAAACACATGGTCAGGTCACAAAATATTATTTGCAACAATTTCTTGCTCATCAATACAAACCAATCATATAAACCAACCATGGCCTTTATTACCTCTTCCTCTTACACTTTATCTCCATTTGATATTATTTTAGATTTTTACCTCCAAGGTTAACTTCAGCTGAGCACAGTGACCCATAGGTCCCTTGTTTTAGACATTTGACCCTGAATATGTAGATATAAATGGAATGTTAATAACATGCTGTAGATATTTAACATATTACACAAAGAGATTGAGAGCAAACTGTAGAAAGCCTGTTTAGAACTTCTCCCAGTTTGTTAAACTACAAGTGATACAGGATGGCAGTATCAAGAACATTTGAAAAACATACATTGTGGATTATAAGGGAAAATGAGGCAAGATTGGACAAGTGTTGGGTCAGCAATGGTAAGTTCATTTTAAAAAAGAGAGAACATTTCCATGCCAGATAATATTGGAGAAAGTATTTTGTTCTGAAGTTAAGACTTGTTGAGTTAGTGGTACAAGTATCAAGTCTAATTTTGACTGCTCTAAACCACAATTAGCATATTCCTCCTAGTTTTAGCTGGTTTTGGGGGATCAAGAGCAGTAGATTTTGTGTGTAAATGGGGCTTAATTACATAGCTTTGACATTAAGACTACAATTATTCTATTACAGTAGTGTAATAGTGACACTGCATCCTGTTAAAGAAAATAGAGTTACAGTTTTTATGTGGTAATGCATAAGCACACCCACAGACCTACATGCCTACACCCACACATTAAACAGCTGTCCCATACAACAAGCTCTGTTGTACTAGCTTGGGACCAGGCTGATCACTGGGCTGTCCTCCTGTGAGAACTGTTGTATTTGTTATATTGGTACTCCAGCACAGTACTTGTTGACCGTTGACCCCTTGTTAAACACATATGGAATGCTACTGTGCATCCTGATGGGGATAATAGGGAAATAGTTCAGGCTCTGACCATTATTGTAGCACTTTTCATTCTGTATGACCTGTAAAATTGACAGATCGGGGTGATTTCCCCAAGTCTCCCTACTGATGTATTAGTCCTATTTACGGGGAACATGGAAATTTGATGTTGAACATCCAGCAAATAAATATCATTATTTATAATTATCATCTTTGAACAAGGCTCTCTGCATGAGGTTCAATTTATTGAAATGTTGTGGAGTATAAGGAAGCTTTACTTATTTATAAGATAAGTTAAATTTACTTTCAAGTTTAATATCATTACTCTCATTAGTCTATTCTATGGCTAAGGCCATGGATGATATGTGCTCCCTCCCCCCCCCCCCCCCCCCAAATTAAAAAAAAAAACAGTTCATTGCTGAGATCATAATGTTGGGGCAAGGTAGATAGTTTGTCTGCATGATTTTTTTTTAAAAATGTTATGTTATAAGATACTTTGGAAAATTGCTATAAAAAAGTGATTTATATAATTACCTTTTTCATAAAATCAGGAGATTCTTGTGCTAAAAAATCTTGTGCTAGAAAATGTTTAAAAGGTTCAGTCATTCAGAGTAGGGGTTGGGTTGGCGGGGAAGTCCATTACAAAATCTCGTGTATATCTTAGTTCTTGTACAAAAGAGATATGTTATGGCTAAAGGTGAACAACTTTATTGGAATATCATTGATTTCCAAAGAAAGGCACACACTAATTCCTTCAATTTCCATTCAGTTTTCTCAGTTAGTGTTGCAATTACATGTATAAGTCACTAAGAAATATATGTTTATAAATCATAAATGTTGGTATATATGAGACTGTTGATCAGTATAGCTATTTATAGTTCCAGTTAGAGGGGATATAATGCTTCTACTTCATCAAATATTTTTTTTCAGCTGTATATTATGAAAAAAACACCTGTCCACATAGATAGTATCACTGAGTGCATGTCATACTGCATATGTAGTTGTTGCAACTCCCCCATGACTAAACCCTGTGTACATGGTATTGTTGTCACCCTGCATGCTGACATCACTGCCATCCTGAATACAGCTGCATCACTGTCACCAAATAATGTGGAAGACACCCAAAATATAAATAGGAAGTAAAGAATGACTGTGTTGGCAACATAAGGATGTGGTGATGTTGCTAACATAACCATTGGTATGTGTGGTTAAAATCCTGGAGTTTTTGGAATGAGGGGTTGTTACAGTTGCTCTCATTGGCCAGCATGCTGGGTAATTGTTGCTTGTGTTACCATGGAAACCTGGCATGAAACAACGGCATTCATTGGTGCAAAAAGGGAATTCCCATCCAAATGAGTTATCCCCATGTGTGCGCAAACCATGGGGACCATCTCACAATTATAAATTTATGTTTGGTCATAAAAATATTGTATGGATAGACACAAGTGTTTTTGATGAAACATCATATCAGACTGTGTCAAAATTTGTGTTTTCAAATATTTATAATATTTTCTTTAAAAATAAATTTCTTGAAATGGTCAGTAATTTGCCTTTATAATTATAAATTATATTTAACTTTACTAAATTTTAGGTATATATATCTGACTTTTTTGTCTATATAAGATTTATCATCAAACTTATTACAGTATTTACTACTGAAATTTTGGTTAAATTCTACTAAAAAAAAATAATATTATATAGATTATATAGTTTTCAGCATAAAAGAGTTCCCGAAACTAGTAACATGTTATTCAAAATTTTCCACCTCCAGAACTAGAACAGTTTTTTTCAGCACACTTAGAATATGTGTTAAAGTTTTGTTTTATAACTGTTTGCAGAAGAGATTGTAATGACCCCAACAAAGAAAGGTCGTACAACCATCATCCATATTGAGAAGAAACGGCGTAACCTCGTAGACACCGCAAATGTGGCACACAAAGGGGATGGTGAACACAGAGGTCTTGTCATCAACAAGCAGCAAGACAGTAAGTGTTTATTTTTATACACTCATCTTAGATGGTCTGTCCAGCCTTTTGTCTGTTAACTTTTTGTGTCACCGCTACAACTTACCAGGCCTTTGATGGATTTTCACGAAACTCAAAATATCTACTTATGAAAAATAGTTTGATTCTAGAAAAAAATCCATGCATCGATAACTTATCAGGAATATGATTGATGTTGATGAAACACAGGAAAAATATTAATCAATGTAATATCTCACCTAGGTTTTAATCCTAGCAAAATCAATGCATATTTAATTAGGTCAGGACACCTTGGTCACTTCGGTGGCACAGTGATGACTGCCCAAAAATTGGATGGATTTTGTGAAACTCAGTTTACATAATAACTAATAGAGTTTCTCACCTGAATTAAATTTTCAACTAAATCCACGCATATTTAATGAGATCAGAGGTCCCAAGACATGATGGGCATATGATGCACTCATTTGGTGCTCTTTTAATTATTTTTCTGAGGGGATAGAACATATGATAGTGGTTTTTGGCTTGGGACCTGGTAGCCTTTGGTGTCATCCCTGGCTAGAGTAGCTTAAGAATTCACCTCAGAGTTTTGTTACAGAGTCTTAATAACATTTTGTGACTTCTGGGTTTTTTTTAACCAAGTTCATGTAAAACTGAAATGATTTTATGTAAAATTTTGTACCAAAAATCCGAACAACAACAGGAGCTGTTAGCAAAAAATGCTTCAGGCATATTTCTTGGCCACAACCAATGTGGGCACCAATTTTGGATTACAGCTCAAATGATCCTTTCAGTTTCACTATTTATTCTGTCTGTTACCCATTATCATGCACAATATATGAGTCATATTTGATGTTACACAAGACAATCTGTGTAGTTCACTAGTCACATCCTGCCATTGCTCCAAGTAATAGACATGATCATCTGGATACCTATAAACCTGACCATGTTAGCCCTGCCTGGGCTTAAGTATTCGCGTTTACTAATAAAATGCTTAAAATAAAACATGATTCCATGAACTGATAGACTTAACTCAGTGCCAGCTCTTATCACTAAAGCCCTGTAAAGTCTGTGTAGTGAATCCTTGATATTTGCATGTTAAGGTGTCACAAGGCTCTTTGAGGACCCGACGATTCCTCCGTATTTGCATATCAGGTCGTCACCCCTCGTGAGTGGCATCGTTGCTATGAGAACGCCAACAGGGGTCCCACAGCTCCACCCGCTTGGTAACATTCGCATTGAAATCATGTAATCAGGTAGTCCACACATGGACCTCGTATCCTATGATATATCTCTGCTGAATGAATATTACGGCCCATGGACCAAATGTAAGTGCATATTGTAGACACATTCGCAACAATTTTGTACCGACAGGTCCAGTAAAATTCCTTCTGCCAAGGAGACAAGAGTGGCTGGCAGCATTTGTCTGAACCCATGTATTAACTGTCAAATTGCGACTGGCGAAGCGTGATTGTTTCAGTCAGCCGGTACATTTTGACTACACTCGTTGTGTGGCAACTGAATATCTCATGCTGATTGGCTGAGCCAGAGTTTGTTAGGCCTTCATTATGTTTAAACAGGCCCACTTTCAAGAGTGGTGGTCCGATAAACGTAACACTGAGGCTGACGGTTAAAGTGTTTTAAAGTCTTGCCGGACTCAACATAAGCGACGGCCTGAAACTATTAAGAAAAATTAAGTGGGAATATTAGTAGCCAATTGGAAGCCAGGAATAGGTGATGACTGAATGAACCAGGTTCATTTTGAAAAAAGATTCTGGGAAAGACCACTGCTGATGTCACTGGAAAAGACCTTAGTTCAGCGAGGCGGTGATGTGTGGCGCTGACAGTTCAGGAACCAACCAAGATTACCAGTCCATGAAATCAGAGGGTCAGATAGTGGCATATTAGTTACATGAGTTGCCACTAGATGGTGGTACCGATACTAAGTGCGATACAACGCGAGTACGTTTGATTTCTCTGTCAGAAGCAACAATTAAGTCTTAACTATTTCATGGACTGGGCCAGTCTAGACCATGTATTTGATATTTTACCTAGTTTGTAATTTGCATGCATTTTAAATATAAAAAGATTTGGATATATTGGGGCATCACTCCCCAGCTGAGCATAAGGGGTCTTTTTGCTTCAAGGAGCTTGTTGAATATTTTTATCCAACTTTGATACTCTCCCCTCCTCATCCATTTAAAGGTAATGTTCATTCTATTAGTATAATCTGAAAGAGTATTGCAAGTGTACTACAAAACTTAATTTTATGAAAAAATGGAACACCATGCAAATTGGCCAGCTCAGTTTGCTAGTGCAGCCACCTAGTGGTAGGTAGATGAAGTATTTGTTGAAAAACTCTCTTTCATTGCACACAGATACTGAATGTAACAATTTGATAAAAATTAGTGGAAGCTCTCAGCAGTTATTGAATTCATTCTTCATCTTTGTCCAAAACACAGGAAAGTAATTGTTGTAATTGGGGATGTGATAAAATATTCAGGATATTATAAGATATTCAGAAATGAAATGTTCAATAATAGAGATTGCTCAGAATAGATTTTGACATGTTAGAAATTCTGTGATCTGTGAAAATCTTATGAATCCCAGTTTGACATTTGACCATATGCATTTAGGAAAAATGATTTTACTTTTTTTGAATTGAGTATTTTTATAGAAGACTAGTTAAGTGTGACAGTCTGTGACTATACAAAGCTGCTGAAATCTGTTGTTGTAAGGTAAAATGTTGTAAGTATTGTTTTCAGGTCAGAATAATTTAATATTACAACTATAAGAACTGCAGTATATACTGTTGTTATGTGGTTTTCAGTTAAGGACATTAATATTGAGTGGATCCAATTGCCTGTATTGGTCAGATTACAGACCTCTGGGTTGTTTTTATATGTCTCATTGTCTACAATAGAGAAGTGCTTGTACCAAACAGAATCCCAGTATTTGCATAATCAGCCACTGTACCTACTGGTTCATCGTGAAGAAACATAACTGGATTGGAGTCTGTATTAGTCACAGTCCCACCACTACTTCACCACCAATGTAAAAGTTTAAGAAAGACATTGATGTTGAAGGGACTACTAGTCACAGTTCCACCACTACTCCACCACCAAAGTAAAAGTTTAAGAAAGACATTGATGTTGAAGTGACTACTAGTCACAGTTCCACCACGACTCCACCACCAATGTAAAAGTTTAAGAAAGACATTGATGTTGCAGGGACTACTAGTCACAGTCCCACCACTAATCCACCACCAATGTAAAAGTTCAAGAAAGACATTGATGTTGCAGGGACTACTAGTCACAGTCCCGCCACTACTCCACCACCAATGTAAAAGTTTAAGAAAGACATGGGGCAAGTGGCAGCTCCTAACACTTGGTACAAGAAACAGAAGGAACTAGAAATGCAGGCTGCTGCCATGTTGGTGATCCTTAATGTGGGATACTCAGCTACTCATGTTTTTATTCACTTATTGGCCCATATTCTTAGTTTCATTGGTGCGCATGTTCCCCTAACAAATGTTTGCATTCACTTGTTTGGCCCATATACCCATGTTCAATCAGGCATATGTGACTCACATTTGTGAATATTCCTGGAAGTCCTTCTTGGATCTGGATCATTAGCCAGACCCACGCCTCAAAATTAAATTGATTTTTCATTGGCTCATTCCCAAGGTGAAATGTTATTGGAATTCTGTTCATGACTGTGTGATTTATCTTTTGAACTAACACCCAAAGGGGACTGACTGCATACCGTTCTGCGAGGGGCAAAAAATGATGACTAGTTGAATGTCTGGTCCATGGTGTTCAGTTCTTGATCAGCATGCCTAGGTCACTGATTTTATGGTTACACTCTTTCTGTGTATAACTTACTACTTGTTATACTTTGGTTGCCTTTTTATTTGTGAGGATTTTAATTTTGCAATATTTGTGAATGTAACATAATCGCAAATAAGAAACCCTTGGGAATAAGATGCCATATCAACTAAGATGAACAAGATTACATCTTATACCCATGGAAACTAACTATAGTCACAACCTAATCTGTGCATGGTATCCAAAATGGCCCATGCATATACAAGCATTAATCATTGTAAAACACGAGGTAATCACACAAGATATATCGATTGTGACATCAGTCAAAGTGAATCGCTGAACCAGAGATTAGTGAGGTAATGTAGGATTAATTGTAAATTTAAATTCAATGCAAATACTGCTGTACTTATATTTTATAGTTTTTTTAACAATCGCAAAAAATGAAACCCTCGCAAAATGTTAAAAGTGAAGAAATCGCCAAATATTAGCCTCGTGAATATAAAGCCAACCACAGTATCATTGTGTTAGTTGTGGATGGTTTCATAGTCATCCTCAGAGTTTTATTCCAGTTTCTGCTTGTATTTATATAGGTCTGATAGCCACCAGACTCTGCTGATAGATTTATTAGATTCCAACCCTGAGACTGTCCTCAGAGTACTTTCCTTTTGTATATCCATTCCCTTATCAAAATCTGACCTCATAAAAATGTTTAAACCACTCTTGGGGGCTGCCATTTTGTGTACAGACTAAAACCCAGATGTTGCAAGTCATATGTCAGAATCAAGGATATGCTGCTTGCTACATCCTGTTGGTTACATCAACTCTTTGATCAGGGTTGCCCTTAATGCACATATACCTAAACATAGCCAGGGATCAGTTCAAATTTACAGCACACTGTGGTTGCCTTTTTGTTTGCGAATTATTATAAATTCTGGAAATTATTGTGAAAATAAAACTTTCATGTATAAGAGGCCCCCATATTACAAATATCAAGTGATCTTGTATGTTATTGTAAATCTAAGATAGGTATTAAAATAATCAAATCTTTCAAATTATCTGCCTACAATGAACAGTGATTTCTACAAATTTGATATTCACTTGGTACCCTTCAGAAGTTGATTTTGCGCACATTTGTATGAACTAATCTATAAAATGAGGAATATACTCTGTGAAGGTTTATTTTATGGCAAGATCCAAAAATTGAACCCTCGCAAGATAATGAAAAGGTGGTATAAAGAATTGTCATTTTCGCGAATATGAAATAATGAGAGAAAAATTGAGAGAGAGAGAGAGGGAGAGAGAGAGAGATCCAGGATGGAAAAAGCAAGGAAAGAAGATGGAACAGATATACAGAGAAGGAAAAGTGGAAGTGGAAATTCTAAAGATTAGGAGAGAGAGAGAGAGAGAGAGAGAGAGAGAGAGAGAGAGAGAGAGAGAGAGAGAGAGAGAGAGAGAAGGTACACAAAGAGATAAAACTGCAGCAAACTCTTGTAGGATGAAGAGCTCCATCATTTTAAACAGTAGTAGCATGTATAAATAAATGCAGCACTGCATCACTGCTTGCTTTAGCAGGAGGTGATGGGAGGCTGAGGCTGGGCCTGTCCATCACCTGGCTGGCTCCCACATGTCAGCAGCAATCACCTGTACTGTGAAGAAATGGACAGGTTGAATAATATACGACTAGCCCTGGCTCCCCTGACAGTAATAGACTTCCCAGCATGTCAGGTTAATGAACCTATACAGGAGTACCCAGGCAACATTGTTTTGTGTTTTACAGATATTACTGCACATTGTGAACATCCCATTATGGGAGAATACTTAATATTTTTGACAAATGGTCCTAAATGGTAAAATATTTGATGAATGATCCCTAAGAGTAATATTTTTGATGAATTATCCCAGATGAAAATATTTTTAATAAATGGCCCCAACTATAATCTCTTTTATATATGGTCCCTTTTGTTTTTAACTGTACTTTCTAATATATGTTTGTTCGTGACTACAGATTTCAGAACAGAGAATTGTGGGTATAACCTCCCCATGGGAAATCAGTGCTGAAAATCAAAAGCTGCTACACTTGAAAGTCGGAATTGATTTAATCCATTTCCAGTCTGGCAAATATGATGTCAGTTTTCTGTTTGTTCTCTCTTTGTTGTGGCATTTGAATAAGAATAAATCATGGTCAAAGGGGTTTTATTTTTAATCAGGCCTTTATATGTTAATGTCAAAGGAATCTGAGTTGATATTATTGAATAAATTTAAATTCAGAAATATTTCTACTTGCAAGAAAACAAATCAAAACATCTCAAAATTATATCACCCAAACAGGGTTTCATGTAAATCTGCCTTTAAACAAACCAATAACTATATCTATTTCAAAGGCTGTTTAAAAGACACCTGATCGAGTGTAATAACTGCAAGTGCAATTTCTATTCTTTCTGAAAGAAACATTAGATTCATACCTTAGATTCAACAAGTAAACTGACCAGTGAAGTACATTGAAGAAATGTCCCTTGCATATCATTGAATAGTAAAATACAAGGTCATAGTTATACATATTAAAAGACTTAATATTTAAATGTATTCATGAATAGATTTTAATTAATTTTACACATTAGTATGATGGTGGTCCCATGTTTCAATTCCCATGATGGACATTGGTTAATAATATAGACCTATTGTTTTAAAACTATACATACTGGGCAGCTGTTAAAAGAATCTCTGGAAGAAACTGGATGTTTAGCTTTAGTTTCAGGGTTTTATTTTTGTCTTAACTACACAGGTCATAATTTCATTATAATTACCAGCGGGCTGTTCTAATATTATTAGTTCCTATTACTGACAAAAGTTATCGTTATATGTTTACTTTGCTCTCATTCAGCACAGAGCACCAGTCCTAAGTTATAGGTCTCTCCTTAACAAAAAGTCTTTGTTTTGGAGTCTTAAGATCTGGAGCCAGTAATATTGCAGCTGACAGGTTAATTGTTGTATACTACTTCCACGGAGCTTCAAATACGACGGGGATCATCACAGCTATAAGAGGTGATTACTTCCCCACCCTTTACGGCAGCCAATCAGAGCAAGTGAAATAATAAAAATGCGGAGTAATTGCCGTTTCATTCCAGTAAATGTGCGTGGAATCCAAGAATTCAGTCTTCTTCCTAACCTTCTAGGAATCCCCTATGATGCGTTGCCATAGTGCCCAGGTCAAAGCATCCCCTGGTATGCTTGGCAACCCTCTTGTTTCCATGCATGCTATTTATATATATATGTATATGGGTCTGCATGTTGGCCAGACCTTGATCTGTAGCAGCAGCTCCCACAGGAGCAGAACAGGATTCAGCTTCAGCAGCTTTGAAGAACTGATGATGTACGTGTTATATGTAACGCACCTTAGTAGTCACTTCAGATTACGACAGTTGTTTCTGTGAGGGACCTGTTCTTTGCAAGTTTTTCAGCAGTTTAACCTTGCTGAAGACCCAGTGCAGTGTGTGTGGCCTTTCTGTGCAAGGTAGGCTGTTATGCATATCAAGCTTGTCAGGTGTATGACAAATTAATATAGCTAGGGTACATACATTTGTTTTCTGATGGATTATGAGGTAGTATACTGACATAGCAAATGTAGAAGGTATATAGGACTCAGTCTTCCAGTTTAAGTATGTTCATTATTCTTTTGGGTTATCTTCTTATTAGCTTTCCAAATAGGTGTTCCAGTTTCTCTCATTATATAATGTGAATTACATGAAGGTTATTGTGTGCAGTGCTTACCTTATCATGGATGATGTATTGTGAAATGCATAGAAATACATGGGTAAATAACTGCCTTTGTTTTCAGTGTAGCCATACATGAGGCATAATTCCTGTACCAGTTCAGAAGTGTAACCTCGCCAGCATGCAGGTTGAAAGGGAATGTTACAAAGTGTAAAGTGTAACCAGGGAAATGTTTTATTGAAACATTCTTAGATTGCAGACATTCCCTCCAGCAAGCAGTAAATCATATTTAACACATAAATTCATTATATGTATTTCAAACTACTCAAACGTCTCCTTGACGTATGCCTGCCTTCATGAGTATTAGGCCCTGAAGCAGAAAGGTCAGATATTAAGGAGTCAAACATCTCTTAATGATTTAAGCTTGTAGAGTTCAGGAAAGCGTTTGTCTAGGCAAAATTTTTGAAATTGTCTAGTGATTTTAAGTATTATTCTTATGACTCCAGTTATAGAACACCAGATAACCAAATACTGTGGTTGCCTTTTTGTTTGCAAGGGTTTTAATTCACAATATTCACAAATAGGAAGCAATTGTGAATATGAATCCCTCCGAACAGAGGATATCATGCATTTGCACAAATGGATTAGTTGAACCTCTGGAAACATGGTTTGTCAATCAACAACATAATCTGAGGATGCTATCAGAAGCGGCTCATAAAAATATGTAATAATAATTATCAAACACATTGACTTTGAAACATGTAATGATGATAAAAGTAATGAGTGAGGTATTTGGGGGATTTATACTGAATTCATAATAAATGCAAATATTGTTGTAGGTTTCATATATTCTGATGCAATCGCAAAAATGAAACCCTCGCCCCAAAAAACGTTAAAATGAAGAAATCACAAAATTTCAGCCTCGCCAACCACAGTAATTTTTATGTTCTTTTCATATTTGTCTTGTTCAAACTCATACAATACACACTCAATTCTTATAAGAAAATTATGTATCCTTATAATGATGTACAGAAAATGTAAGTGACTAAGTACTTCCATACTACTTTTGCCTCATTCTTTCATAGACTTTTTAAACCTACAGTTCTCATTGTCAGGTATTGTCTATCCCTAATGAGTGCCCAACCACAAGTGTTGTCTATCCCTAATCAGTGCCCAATTACAAGCATTGTCCCTCCCTTAGCAGTGCCCACATTCCATATTTGGTCCATCCGTATCAGTGCCCACATTCCATATTTGTCCATCCATATCAGTGCCCACATTCCATATTTGTCCATCCATATCAGTGCCCGGATTCCACTTTTACCTCATCCATGTTGGTGCCCCTTTCCCAGTGTTGTCTTTGCTATATGTCAGTATCCACTTCTCACCTGAGGCTTCACCATAATTCATTGTTGATAAGTGCCCATTCTTTCTCAGTATTTCTACCTATTCTCTGCCTACTTATGTTCAGGGCCACTCTCCTTGGCTTCCTTAGAGGCTGTATCTGTTACAGCTGGTGTTAGTGGATATTTGAGGAGAGTACCCCATCCACAAGACCATCTGTTTTCCCCTGCTCCCTGCTTTGTGTTTGTACTCTGTTCCTTTGGTAAGAGATCATAGCCCCTGTCAGCTGCCCTCAGTCCATCCACATCTGACACACCAGGGGTAAGGTTGATCAGACCTGTATCACATGTACTGCCCACAAAGACTGCTCAATATAAAAGTGTTATCAATCACAACAAAAGTTAAATAAAGCTGGATGCTGCCCAAAGGTCAAATTATTAGAACTTCATACATAGGGCATTAAAATGCTTTTTTGAAAAAAAAATAGATGCACTTTAAAAACTATTAAAAGACTGGTTATAACGTTGAACATTCTCTGTACAGAAAATATCCAGTATACAAAAGACTCTGTAATATGTTTTATCTACTGTAATGAGGTAAACTATCACATTTAGTGAGTGAACTTGGTCTGCCGTAGATTATGAAAAACCAATATTGTAAAAAGTCCCCAGAGTGTACTACTTAAAATGATTTGATGCTAAAAAATGGCAATGTCTTAATTAATTGTTCTCCTGCCCTGGCATACCAAACCTGAAATTTGGACGGCTTAAAGTAGAACATCACAGGACAATCCTCATCCACAACAGACATTTGTCAACATTATATTAAAATTTAAAAAAAAAACTAAAAATCTGCATTCTGAAGAATTCAATCCTCTGCCTTGTGAAGGATCCCTAATATGGAATGCTCCCAAAATCATGTTTGCATTCACTTATTTGGCTCATATTCCCAGGTTCATATGTGCATAAGTGATGTTACATTTGTGAATATTCTTTGTTGACCTCACTGAATCTGGATCATGAACTAGATCCACTCCAAAATCTATTTGTTCGTTCAATGCACATTCCAAAAATGCCCTGAAAAATTCATGGGATTCTGTTCATGATTTCACGAGTTGTGAACAAAACATCAACATACACATGAACGGGGATGAAAGCATATCCTCCTTGCAAAGATGCAGATGAGACAAAGATGATGAAGCCCCAGGTTGTCAGGCAGCCAGGACAAGATTCCTAGTGACCTGTTTCTGGTGAGGTCAGCAGGTACATTCAGCTGCTGGCTGTGTAGGTGATGCTGGTTCTCTCAGCCTCTCCTAAGTGCTGGCACCTGGCTGCTGTTACTGCTGACACCTTTGTGTATACTCTGACTTCTCCAGCCTCTGTTATCTTTTGTTTTGAGGTCCATTTAGGTGGCCATGTATGTCGTCATGGGATACAAGCTATTCTGGGATGCCATTTGACGG
This sequence comes from Sipunculus nudus, assembly GCA_026874595.1. Lineage (NCBI taxonomy): Eukaryota > Metazoa > Annelida > Sipuncula > Golfingiida > Sipunculidae > Sipunculus > Sipunculus nudus. The sequence continues at coordinate 30,441,291 of CM049317.1, read as the reverse complement.
ACCATCTGATACACACATTTAATGTTGGACAAATTATTTCTTAAAGCATTTAGATTCAAGAATTTAATTATCATGTGAATATCTGGATACTCGCAATTCCTTTTTATCAATAGACGGATATGCTTGTGCTCTCCAGAAACTGTCTGGTCTAACATAATGATAAATATTGACAGAATTTGTTATTATTTCCACCTAGTCTACAGGTAGAAATATTTGTTTTTGGCACTATTATTTTTATTATTCTGGCTTTTTTATCAATCGATTTGATTGATACACACTAGAGCCCTGTGCCGGGTGGGTTTTTACCTGCATTGTGTGCAGGGAGGGTCATAAGAAATTGCGGGGCGGGCTGAAACAGTTTTTCAGCCCGAGGAGGGCCCTAATGCTTACACAGGATGTACCCTACAATGGTCCAATTGATTTAACCCAGTTTCAGTTACCTTTACCTATTTTTTCAAGGTCACCAGGGTCAAATTTTCAATGTCGGTTTTCTCTGTATCTGTATAGCGTACAAATAAATGGCTAAAAAAGCTGCCATAATATTTGGTTCCCAATACTACTTGGGGTACAGCTTCAAACTCATTCATGTGGAACCATATGATACATATGACTCAGCACTTTTCAGTTAGGCTTTGTATCCACATAAAAAAAACTTATGATCTAGAAAGGTGAATCCTTCACAGACCTATTCCACTTGCAATGTAGGATTGCAGTTGCAAGTTTTATGGCGATATCTTCAACAGTTTTGGAATAATATGCAAATTACTAAAATGTGACATCACGTTGTATTCACTTGTCATATGACGGGAGTATTATGGTATACCAACAATCTGTCCGTTAAACTTTAAGTGTTGCTGTGTAACTTACTGGGGCTTTGATGGATTTGTAGTAGCCCAGACAGGTTAGTACTACATCATATGGATCAGAATGGCACCCATTTTGCTCACCTGTGTAATCTTAGTGAGTGCGACATGACATATGAGACAGCTGGCAATCTTTCATATATATCATCAGTCAAACCTTGTCCAGCCATAGCCAGGAAGCTATCATCCTTTCTGCATTACTCGATGATGGTGCAGCCACAGATCTGTGATAAAGTTGTGCTGCCCATGTGTTTGACATCATGGGTACCTTGTAACACCTTGAGTATGTAGTAGATCTCAGGTGAAGGATGCCTTGCCTCAGCTTCCTTAGCATTATGTGTGCAAGAGAGATGCTGCTGGCAGTCATGAAGGTCACACCACAGCCATTTTAACATCCTGATCCTAAACAGACGCAATTACCTGCAGACTCTGATATGTGTCAGCAGACATCTGTTTTTCTCTTCCGGTTTTACTCACAGATAAACTTCAGGTACACTTGCGGAAGTTTTCCTGCCTGTAACAAGATATATTCAAGAATATATAAAAATCCTTCATGACATTAGGTGTAGTTTAAATATTAAATTAAGTAATTTATTGTACTTTTACTGAAGAAGTCTGTTTTAACCTTTTCATCATAGTAATGCATGTAGTATTAATAGTCTTTAATCTTATCATTTCAACAGACAGGAGCATTTTATGGTGTGAACCTGTTCCTTCCAGTTGAAGGGATAGGTTAATTAAATCAACACCAGATCGTGCTCGTAAAAAGCAGAGGTATAACTGTCATTTGTAGAAAAGACAGTTGTGAAAAACCTATTGTAGATTACATACATGTATAATTTTAACAGATTAGAGGGGTATATTACGCTCCCGAGGCAGCGGAAATCTTGCGCTTCTAAAAGGCAACTGATTTTCACGCTGCCAGCTTTGACTGTTTATGATATATTTAGACACCAGATGGCGGTTCGTTGTCCGCTGAAATAAACGTGCATATGATGTGACAAGCAGCCAATCAGATGCCAATAAACAAACACTTGACAGGCTTCCTGGCTCCGCCCATTGCTGCGCTTCAAGTGCCGTTTGATGAGTTTCCGGTCGACTTTAAATTGCTCCCTCTGCATTCTCGCATCATCGACCAATTCGATTATGACATTATGACTGTGTTAGCGTAGCCATGTATCTGTTGTCTGCAGAACTGAAACAAGCCAGCGAGGGGTGCACGCAGCCTTTGTTGTTACGTTTCGTTTGAATTACAGCTTACCGGCCGAGCATCCTATGTGCCCAAGGCCCTAAGCAAACCATGTCAGGGGCAATTCTCTCTGAGCCTGTGGCCTTTTCAGACGGTTACGCGGGGCGATGAGCTGTCACTCAAAACGAAATAAACATGATTGGCTCCGTGTATTCCTTGCTTGGCTTTGTCTTCTAGCACAAGGTCTCATCTGATTTGACAAAAATACAGTGCTCCCCTCTTGTGTAGCAATTCAGGATACGAGGCCATAACAAACAGCGCCTTACGATATAGGTAGTAGCCCTATAGGTAAAGCGCTGTGTAAAGAGCGTAGGGGTATATGTGAACACTGTCATTTGTTTCATGTTCGCAGGTTTAAAATTTCCTGATTTCCACTTTTCAATGTTTAGGGAAGGTTCCATTTTATTCCATCTCACCATGTGGAAATCCTACAAAAGTAATACTATATACTATACTATATATAAACCAATTTTATCAGATAATAAATTATTTTTCATTATCAGTAATGGCAGGTCATTTGAAAGATCTGATATAATTTATAATACCAGTCTTTGAACATCAAGATCTACTATGATTTATATTGTATATCAGTTTTACCTTTCAACCTGCATTCAACAATGGGACCTTTTATTCACAAAGGTTATATTTTATTGCAAATTTGAAACCCTCGTGAACAAAAAGGCAACCACAGTAATTGGAACAGGTTTACCAGTGCACTGGGAATCTAAACAACCATTATATCTTGTAGTAGTCTACCTTTGTGTACTTTAGTTTCCAGACAGACCCGAGGTCTTGTGTTCTTTCTTTATTTGTTTTGGTATATGACTCCACCCGTGGAATTCCATGGTGTATAATATACAGTTACTAGACATTTTTACCAATGCTGAAGCTCTGTAATCAATGTTTTTCTTTCCGGTTTTGTTTACAGTTGGTGCTGACACATCTCCGCCGGATCTACAGCTGGAATTCAAGTGTTTCCTGGTGGATGGCAAGACACAAAGACACGTTCCGGTAGGTGGCAGCAAAAGAAAGTCTGTCCCAGCACCCATGCCTGCATGTTTCTTCCCATGATAGCTGTTTTAAAATATTCAATACAAATAACATTTGTCCTAGAACAAATATGCAAAGGTTCTGCCAATTTTGTGTTAAGTAATGATATATCTTATCTAAAGTATTTACTTTGCAACCAAATGGACTGTGGATGGTGTCTTTTGGATAGCACGTGCCTGCATGAAAAACTTCCCATGTCTGTAGTAGTTTCAAGAGTTGTTTGTAAATATTAGAGATGTTACAAAGGCCTGTTTTGTATGATATTGCATTGTCCGACAGAGTATTCCAATAAAGCTGGATCCATCCCTTTATCTGAATCTGTATAAAATTATATTGGTTCATCCATGCCCGTGTGGTTATGTAAATTAGTTCAGTAATTGCATAACCCTTCTAACAGTCAAACAAACAGATGTGAATAAAAACATAACCTCTTTTATGGGATTGATGAATACATATATTGAAAAAAAATATTTATTGGATTAAATTATGAATCTTGTATAGTATATGGATATATATATATATATATATGTGGTTTGAAATTGGTTGTTAAATCATGTTTGATGACTGAAAGAAACAAAATGACCAAAGATCAATTATTAATCAATTGTTTTATGTGCCTCCTCTATTACCATGCAGTCAGCGTTATGAAATTATGCCTAAAATATTGACCAAGAAATTTTGCATCACCCTGAAAGGTCAAGGTATTGGCCAGGTTTTTATACACCTGTCATATGAAGGGAGTATTATGGTATACCGAGTGTCCATCTGTCCCTCCATCAGTCCATCTGTCCATTAACTTTTAGTGTCGCTGCTATAACTTGTAAACAAGGACTCTGATGGATTTTCACAAAACTGGCCATAACTACTTACGTGTGTATTATGCACGTTTGCAGTGCTCATATTTACACTTGCACAAGGTTCAATCTTACTGAAGTTCAGTACTTTGTGTACAATCTTTCTAAATCTCTCACAGGATAAACTATTTTTTTTCGGGATTTTATCACTTATTTGTATGCACATTCATAATCGATCATTATCAATTATGAAAAAATGCAACCAGTTTAATTAATTATGGAAGAAAAGAACAAATCATTGATATTATCAATTTTTTTGGTGGCATATTTGTAACCTATTAAATACTATCATATTTTACTTTTATCATGTTATAGCTGATCTGTGTATGTTTATGATGACCCCCCTTGTGGTATATTTGTCAATGATCTCACACACACAATTCAGATCAAGAAAAATAGGAAATGACACTTTTTTTCCTAAAAGACTTATACAAATGATAAAATATTAATATATTATTATAGTAAGATATAGTAAAAGCTTATTAGGCATTCAACCCACATTTTTAAAACATAAATGTGGCTTCAGTTACTGTTTTATCCCCGTTCAATGCACCTACACCGTATCCATGATTGTAAGCCACTTGGGATGCTGTTTTGCAGGAGAGTCGTGTCTTGAAGTTCTGGTTCCGTGACGGCACAGATTACCTGGACAAGGTCACAGGAGCTTATGAATTTTTTAAGGAGCTGGTGAAGCCAGACCAGTTTCCCCGCGGTAAGGAAAAAATCATGATTCTCATCAGTTTAAAAAATTGTGTTCTTCACTGTATTCTTGGTAAAAGAGGAAATACCAGTCCTCAGGATAAAATGTAGATGCTGAATGGGGTACCTTTGGATGAGATTATTATTGTAATTTATGGTAACTACCACATATGCTTCTCAGGACCATGATACAGATGTCGAATGATTTAGAAATTTAAGAAATCTGTCTTGATGTTTAAAAGTTAGCTTTTATCACATTTTAGCTCTAAACAGTGAAAAACTGTTGTTTCTTCATGTTGGCAATCCAATCAAATGTATAAGAATATAAAAATAATGATCCAGTTGTAATGCCTTACGCTAAATGAATTTCATTTGATGTAAAGATGATGATGTTGAGATGCAATAGCAGTTTTACTGTGATTAATACTGTGATTATTTTGAGGTACCCCTTTGACGGGAAATGCTTATAAAGCTGGTAATACTCATACCCTTTGAATGGGATCGGTTGATTTAAAAAATGGGAAATTACTGATATTATATGCATGTGATTTGCTCATTCTATGAGATAAACTGATATACTTGGATATACTGATTATTAAAATGAATTGCCAAACCAATACTTTTTTTGCCATGACTCTTTCCATTTCATAATGGAGAAGAGGTAAAACAACATGTCCAAATCCATGATATTCTTCATCATATTTCTTAGATAAATTACTTCTCTCAGCTTCCATGATCCTTATGTATTCATATACAAATGCCAGTAGGATTTGCGCTGTGTCTTACATATGTACCATGTTTGTGAACTGGAGTGTAGTGATTAAGTGTATTAACATGTACAAGTGTTAAGGTCAGGTAGAGAAGACCTACTGTCAGAGTTAATTGATCACAACAGGTGCTTTGCAGGCTTCCTTCTTTCGCTCATTTAATTACAACGTAACAATGTAACATTTACCACCCGTGGTGCAGGGGTGTCAAAGGTTCAGTGTTAATAGATACAGATTACACTTGATGCCGGGTGACATTTAAACCCAGCTATTCCCCTGTTTTTTTCTGTAGAATTTATGTGATTTCTGGATTAGACTGTATACATGTAAATGAAATGTAGGTAATTTCTGTTGAGAAAAGTTCTTATGACACCTCTTGTGACAGATGTATGAGCTTGCTTATCTACTAGCTGTTGGTAAACATGGTACAACCACTCATGTTGTCAAACAGAAAACCATGTAACCTTAGGTGGTAAAATGCCCTGGTTTGTCTGACTTACCACCAGATGTCCTCGTTGAATGTAATAGGATTGTTTTGATGGGTACCCCACATATTATAGGCAAGTGGATATAAACAAACTGAATGGCTTGTGTGTGGTGAGGTTGGCATTGCCTGGACTATTTTTATGCGCCTGTCTGTGATGGGACGTTTAATGGTATACACATGGTTTTTCCATCAACTTTTAGTGTCTCCAAGATAAATTACCAGCCATTTGATGGATTTTCAAGAAACTTGCCATAACTTCTAACCAGTTGTTTATCTCACCCAAGTTTAAATATAGGCTAATTCCAAGCATATTTAATGATGTCAGAGGTCACAAGGCTACTTTGTGGTGTTGCCATGATAACTGATTTTGATGAAATCAACTGAAATGTAAACAAAAATTGTTTCACCTAGGTTAGATTCTCGGCAAAATCCATGCATATTTAATGAGCTCAGGGGTCACTAGACTTATGTTGGCGCTGTGACAACTGACCAAATATCTAATGGGTGTTCATGAAACTCATCATAAATATTAACCAATACAGTTTCTCACCTGATTTTAATTCTCGGCAAAATTCACACACAGTTAATGGGGTCAGAGGTCACAAGATGTAAGACGAGCATATTTTGCACATTGGCAGTGCTATTGCTTTTTAAGGTTCAAGGGATTTCATCAGTGAACAGTTATCGGAATAGGCCCCTTAAACATGGAATGCTGGTGAACTTGTTAAAGGGGTTTAGTGTTATTAGATACAGAATATATTGGATGCTCAGTGACACCTTACATGTGATGCTGGTGGTTACAGATTATGTGGGCTTCATCAAGAAGGTGATGAAGCAGATACAGGTGCCCAAATACAAACAGATGAGGAAACTTGACATCGACATGATGCAACTACAGGAGGCCGAGGCCCCAGCACCTGCACCAGGTAAGCAGATCAGTGGCGCCACCTGGCAGCTGGTTTCTTCTTGTCATTGTACATAGACTGGTAATGTGCTCACTTCTTATACACTCTGGAAATAGGCTTATAAAAGGGGCAGGAAAAAAAACTGCTTCTTCTGAATAGCTTTTTTGCAAAGAAGGATTTTCTGTAGATTGGTTCTCTGCTCATTTCCATTCAGTATGAGTTATGACTCTTTGGCCGTCTCACATGAACCACTGCTTTATTTTATGTAAAATGGTTTTCTGGGAATGTCATTATGGGCATGGCCTGTATGCATTTCAAGGAGCTTCTGGATAAACTATTAAGCAGGGTGTCAGTCTAAATTTCTCAAAGCACCACTCAGAGTGAACACACTCATAGCAATTGGTGAGACTTGATTGGCAATTAAGTTCTTGACTTGTATATCATTGATGCATTTATATGCAGAGGTCTCAGTAACTGACACTAAAAAACAGGAAATTACACATGTTATGAATATGAATAAGTGCTTTGAAAACCATCAGACAAAAGTATGTCACTGCATGCTTAAATGTATGCCTTCAGTATAGTACTATAATCATTACTGTGTTTAAGTTTTATCCTGCCCATAAAATTGTACAGTATTTGTTCATAATCAGTAAAATTTTGTTTATTATTACAATATATTTCCCACACAGAGAACCTTCTTTCAGTGTTCAGAATTAAATATATGGTAACTGGCAGTTATATATATATTTCAATATGTACATGGTCTGTTGCCAATCCAGGGAAAAAGGTAAAGCCAATTCCACCGAAAAAACCTAAGATTATCGGTGAGTCTGCATGGCTTCGGCTGTGTGCATCCCGATTCAGTTTACATTAGTTAATTTTTAGGTCATCTTTGTTTCAAGAAGTGTTGAAAATAAAAAGTTGAATTTTTTTTTATAAAATGCAAAATAAAATCTTTCTCAGATTGAGAATTAATATTATGATCACTAATGTGTGTTTTCAGTGTGTGATGAATTACTAACAATATTAACTTTTGTTTTTGAACCAGTTTTTAATAAGTGAGTTGAAAATTATCTTGTTACGTTGGTTATGTTTTCTCGTGTTTGAAGAACGATAAAAATGTCATCTTCTGAGAGAGATAGATATTCAATCATGTTTGCAGAGGGGTGATGAAAAAATTCAGTCATCTTTGGAGAGCTGAAAAGTTGTCTTCTTTCAAATTTCATGATGCTTGGAGTTTTAAAAAATGTCTGCATTGTTCAAAGAAAATAAAAAAAGTCATTGTTTTTGACGTGATAGAAGGGTCTCTGTATTTCAAAAGATATTGCCATCACACTGAAATAGTGTGAAAAATTCTGGCATGTGTGGAAAGTGTATTTGAGAATATTTGGGTCTCATAAAAACTGTTGTCAGTGTGAAAGTTCACAAGACTAGATTCCCATCATGTGTGGAGTGTTAGGCCAAAAAAATAAAGGTATGATTCTCAGGCCCCATCCACGTCAATTTAGTCCCCCGCATAAAAAATTTTTATTTTGATTTCATCATTCAAGAAGATAGGGTAATATAATTTTGATAAGATTTCCTTTGTTATGTAGTGCTTTTACCTGTTTAGCTAAAAAATTCTGTTATTATCATGCTTTCCCTGATCATCTGACATTTTTATCAAAACATACAAAAAATCACCTGCCTGCAAGGATTTTTAAAAAACAAAATGCCTAAGAACCATACCATTTTTTTTTTTTTGCCTTTTAATGTTATCATGTTTACAGGGAGAAAAAACTTGCATCAAGGGAATCGTAAACGTTAGTAAAATTCTCAACTCCTTGACTTATACGTAGCTGTAGCTTTCAACTGTATCACACAGTCATCATCAGCAAACTGGCGTGCTTGATGACAACTCAGGTGTTGTCACATGACCACAGTGATTCTGCGACAACAAGTGGTTGTAATTCTGTGGAAGATCCAGGCCCCGGTGGAGGTTTTGGGCAGGTTGAGGCTGTTGGATGTTGAGTGCCTCCTTTACCTTTCCCCTGACATCAACTAAATCAGACTCTAGTCCAACAGCATTCGGTATCCTGCATACATCTTGATGTAAATAATCTGCAGACATGGCTTGTTTTTGATGTTTCTGGATTTGTTTTCCCAGTCACCACAATGGATGTCTTAGACAACACCTCTCTTCTTGTTGTGTTTTGTCTTGTCCTTGAGTCATCGTCAAGCATGCCATTGTGGTGATGATGACCATGTGATATGGTCAAACGGTATAGCTATGTACAGTGTATGTCCCTGTGTTGAGAATTTTACTAACCTTTATGGAATCTCCAGGGACAGGATCCAGCATACATAACTTTTATCATGTTATAGTGTTGTGTGTCTGCTCGGAAGAGTTTTGAAAAAAGTAATCTTGTCTGGGATGTTAAAATCAGTATATTTGGAGATGCAAATGATTCATTCATGGTGGTGGAATTTGGTTAATATTGTATTCTGACATATCTGTTCAGACAAACCAATTAATAATCAGTTATAATTGGTACAAACAAAATTTCATCATCTGTGAATCTGTTCAGAGAAAATAGGCAGTATGTCCCCCCTAGACAATATTACACCAAAGTAATTTGTCAGCTCAGTGCCAGTAACAAGAATTTTGTCAGTTCTAAGCCAGTTTTATGGATTTTATTAAGTCATCCTATTTTTGCTACCATGGTATCAATCATATGCACAGAAGTTGTCTTTGAGTGTGTGTTCAGAACTGAGGTGTAAAATATTACAAAAGTATGGCAGAATCTATTGGCCTATAATTGGCCTATAACATAACTTCATATGGAAAAAAAAACACTTATTTTGTTGATGTGATTGATCAGGGGCAGATTTGAGTATGGGATTTAGGGGTGCACATCCATCCTTTTTTGACAGGGTGATGAGCCCCCTGCCCCCTCTAAGACCCTGTATCTGTCCCCGTTTTCCTTTGGCAATTGAGCATTAAAATGAGATTTTCTCATTTAGAATTGAAATGACTGAAAACCCTATGATCACCACACCACTATGTTGGTCAGTATTGTGACTTTAATTCATGCATTCTGAGGGTTCTTTATATCTTGTAGTTTATATAAAATTAAGCTACATATAATTTCCTATCTTTATTTTACTCATTTGTTTAAGACATGGACCCAAGTTACACCAAGTCATTTGAGATACCATTGAAAATTAAAATGTATACATTTTCTAGGGATTTGCAGTATATGTGTTTCAATCAAGCAGACTTGCAACAAATAAATCCAGGGTTTCTTTGTGATTAGTCATTAGTCTGGCTTGTTCCTCTTTTATTAAAAGCTTGGAACTGGTTGTGAATAATATGTATAATTTGAAGTATTTTACGCATGTGTCACATCCAGCCAATTTCTTGTGGAGCCCAACTTTGCTTCAGAATTATTGGCTTAATATATTTATATTTGACTGCCTTGTGAGTTGAACTAAACCCAAGAGCTATATATTATATATATTTTTTATTTAAATATTTTTTTTATTTGTCAGATTAACATTTTAAAAGTTTACACGATTCTTTTAATACCTTTTTTCAGTACACTTTTAAAACAAATTTCTATCAGTGCTTTCAGAAGTTTTGTATATTTAAATACATTTATTCATCCATATTGTGTATTTTGTTTTAAAAAAAGGGTTAGTTAGGACAACATTTGCCTTATTTTGCTTCTTAAATGCAGTTTGGACTTCCATGATAATAACATGTCCCCATTCTCAAAGTTTCTAATGTTAATGTGTAATTTAATATCAGTAGCTGGTAGGTGGCTAAAAAATGTATATTTTTGTAAAATTTTGCATGTTTCCTTATGTCAGTTTTGAAGCAAAATTATGATTTTTACAACAGATGAAAATAGAATTTTTACTTTGGATGAAATTTAGTGGTGTATGCATTAATGTCACATACAGGTGGAAATACAATTTGAATGTATGTTGAGATATGTATGGTTGTTCCTGAGGGCTATAATTGTTTGTTAAGACATATTCCTGGTTATTTCTGAAGGCTTACAAGCTCAGCAGGATGGTAAGTTTGGTATTGGATGACGTTATGTTTGCACTTTATCCTTCACACCCAAGTACAGTGCTGCCATTTCATATGTTAAAAAAATTATTTTCATTATCCTATAGATGCATCTCCATTTTTGTATTTATTTTAAAAGTATAACATCTTCAAGGTGGTGGTAATGAATTTTTCAGATAAAATTTTATAATTTTATATAATTTTAAAAATTTTATTACACTGAGGTATAGCCCACTAGTACTTAAGCACAAGCGACATAAATTTTCAAAAGCACTTTTATTATGCTCTGACTGCATATGTAACAGTGCCTCTTAATATATGCTCAAAGAATTTAAGCCATAGCTCAAGAAATCAGATGTTGAGCATGCAGCAGGTTTGAAAATAATATTGTCACATTTATATAAAAGTTAAGCAGTGTTTTTTTAAGTTCCTTTTTTTAGATTTTATATTATTTTCTAAAACTTCATAGTGGCAGCACTGAAAATTATTTTTCTAACAGTTTGTAGCTGTTAACGGTATACAGAACCCAGCGTTGATATAGCATGTTTGTCTGCATGGAGTTAGAGTTACGTGTATTTCTGAAAAGAAATCGCATGCACCGTTACTCATCTTTAGATTAATTTAACATAAATAACAATGTTACCTTGAATGTTTTATACCCCTTGAAGGTCATATAAGGAATCGACATAAGTAATTAGTGAATTATCCCACTCATGTTTTGAAGACATCTTCTTAATCAATATATTTACCCAAGATTGTAAGGAAGATTAAATATGAAGTAACAAGTAAAAAGAACTTTTTTCCCCTTAATTTGACAGCTCCAGTTATTGGCAATTATCTGTTTTACAAATTAAGTACAAGATTCATGTTATGTTTCCCTTAATTGCTCCAGAAGATTTTATTTTCATAAACTCAAATAAAGAATCTAATACTGATTGAATGTCTCTTCATACTGGAAAAAGAAAATTTATATATGCATGTGCCATTACATGGGATTACATTTTTAGCAATAGAAGAAATGTCATATTATTCATCATGACTTGATATTACATGCATGCAAAACTTTGTTTTAATTAAATGAAACACCATCCCATTTTGTGCAAATGTTAGCACAAGGTAGAAATCTGCCAAATAATTATAATGGGTCGCTAAAATATATTTTACAATCCATTTCTTTTCATGCTTGCAGTAAAATGTGCCTTGTGAGAGAAGGCATTTTAGCAATCATGTGTATGGACCAACATATTCCTACACTGATTTTCCATCTTAAATTGGGTACCTTTTAATTGTTTAAATCTAGTATCTAGTATTCAAGAGTTGAACAATAAAGAAGTTAAGATATCTATCTTTTTGATTACCGTAATCATATTCCAGGTCTACACAGTGAAACGTTTTGTATTCTGGGTGGCAATCCACTCAAATGTTTAAGGATTGATATACAAAGGTATTATTGAATATTAATGCCTAAATCAGTTGTTATGAGTTTCTCTTAATGAACACAAGATGGCACTGAGATGCAATAGCAGTTTTACCGTAATTAATTATGAAAACATATTTTAAGTTACCCCATTGATTCATTAGAACAGATGCTCAATTACACCTCTAATTATACCTCTGAAGATACCAAAAGTATTATGTTTTCCACTCAGTTTGTCTGTTGGTCTAAAATAACCACAATATTTGTTGGTATTAGGATCTTGCTGTGTTCTGGAGCTCACCTGAGAACCAGTTTGGTGAACATGACAGGAACACAGGAAAAATTAAGGTTCTGGGAGAGATATCCATAGAGGCACCTACAACAGCCTCTAGTTGTTTTTATACACGTCTTAAGTCTGTAAGTTGGCCCGTTTGTCTGTTTGTTAACTATAAATGTCGCCTTGGTAACTTACCAGGATTTGAGAGATTTTCACAAAACTCACTTTAGCTATTAACCAATAGATTATCTTGCCCAAGTTTGATTCTAGGCAAAAACCATGCATATTAAATGAGGTCAGAGGTCACCAGACTTTGGTGGCACCATGTGGAATCACAATAATTTTATGGATTTTTCACAAAACTCATTATAAATAATAACCAAAAGAGTTTTTCACCTGTATTCAGTTCACAGAAAAATCTGCCCACATCCACAGGAAAGTACAATTTTGCGCATAGTTTACTGTGTCATAGTTCACAAGACGTACAACAGGCCTATCATGCACTTTTGCAGTGTTCTGGTTGTCTTTTGTGACAAATATGCATAATAAAATGGAAATTCTGTATTAAGCCACTTAGAAATGATTTTTGGGACATACATGATATGATGGGGCCAAGAATGGTAATTGATGCGCATAATAAATCATCTCTTATACTGAATTTTTTGCCCACTCAGGTGCATGCATATATGTGCCATCCTTTACTTTGTTTTCATTATGGGCCATTATATTTAAAAGCTTTATTAAAAAAATGAATAATAAAAAATTTGAAAATTGATGTAAAATGGCAAACTACAAAAAGTGAAAAAGTATATGCTTGATAGACAATAGGGTACCTTTGAACAAGATTATTGTTACTTACGGTAACTCCTGCACTGGCTTATCAGCACCATCTAGTATTCAAACTTTGAATGATTTAGAAGTTTTCTTTTCGATTAAATGTGAACTTTAATCATATTTCAATGCAACGTAGTGAAGCTTTATGTATCCCTTTTAGCGATCTACTCAAATGTATAATAATGAACAAAGGAATTAGCCAGTTTTAATGCCTTACTCAAATGTTATGTGTTTCACTAAATGAACACAAGATGGCACTGATAAGCAAAAGCGGGAGTTACCGTAAATACCAATAACCTTGTTCAAAGGTACCCCATTATAAATTTATTCACTAAAAGACCATAAAAGGCTTTGATGCATAACATTTTACAAATTTCTAAGGGCTGACTCAAAAAAAGAGTAAAAAACATATGGATTCTCCTCTGATCCAAAATTAATATGTGCAGCAAACTTTAGAAAATATTATTTATACAATTACATGGATATGTTATTGGTATCTTCATACGTATTGATCGTTTATTATTGAGTGAAGTTGGTTCTGGTTGTTATGTCAAAGCCCTGGATCCCCCAGTGTTGTTATTTGGTTTCTTTACTTAACACTGAGTGCATGGTTTGCAGGTGTTCATTTGATTTTGTCAGATTTGATTTCTCACATGAAAGCATGTTCCAGAATGACCCTGGGTCCTGATTTGTTGAATGATGACAAGAGAACCTTAATTTAACAAGAAAAAAAAATGAATTATTTACTGTTGTTTTGACAAATGATGTGGTCTGTGTTGTTTTACTATAGTCATCAAAAGCGGAGATAGCGGAGATTAATAAGAGACTTGTAATACCACAAACATGCAATTAATCTGTTTTTACACAACCCTTGTATGACATACTGCAGCTGACTTAGTTAATTACATTAGCAATAACAAGTATATTATGCAATCCGTGAATTAGGCATTTTTCATTGATCTAGGATTTAGTTTAGTCACATTAATAATCCTGGAGGGTTTCTGTTTAAATGAGAGAGCAAACAGTCATACTTGGTACTAGTGTGTTCCCAGCTTTAGTGGATACCACAACTGTCTTAAGTTTACACTTGATGATTAAAAATGTCATGTAAATTTGTGTACGTGCTCACAGGGTTGCCCAAAAAGGAAGAAAGACCGAGAGAGGAGGTCGTCCAGGAATCACTGTTGATGACGCTGGAGTCAGCTTACCCCAATGTGCTCAATATGGAGGATCTAGCCGAGTGAGTATCTCTTAAACAAAGGTTTTGTTTCCCCATGTTTGTCAGTCTGTCTGCCACTGATAAAATTAATATCTCAAAAAGTGATTTAGAGATCAAAAATGTTTTCTTGAAGGGGTGGATCATAAAATGTGGAGGAGTAAAAAATTGAAACGTCATTGTTTGTTTGTATATAGCAGATTATCTGTCTCCCGACTTACAAGAAGGCACTTTCATCTGTGCTGACATCTGTTGGAGCAATTTTGAATTATTAATACAGGTTGGTCTTGAGGCAGTAAAGTGTTCATTTCAAGTAGGAAGGGTTCTGGGTACAGGTGTGTGATGCCTGAGTGCTTTCATGTGTCAAAAAGCTAGGCTAATACGAGCTTCTCACAAATTATCATGTCATATGACAGAATTGGCATTTAGCAATTCCTTGCCATGGCAACAGATTTTTGACAAAATCATAGAATAATGTTGATGTCACCATTGTATTAATATGGGAAGGATATACGTTTGATATATAATTGATCCTGCCCATCATGAGATGCCACAAAATAGCAATTATGGAGCTTAGTAATTGCATTTGGTACGATGATCACACAGCAAAGAATAAAGTAAACTAGACATCTGCATTCTAAGGCATGCAAGCCTCCGCCATGTTGGGACCCCTGTTGTGGGATGCTCCCAAAACTGTTTACTTAGCCCATTTTTAAAGGTTAATTCATGCACAGATGACTTTACATTAGGGAATATTCCTTGGTGAAGTTCCTGAATCAAGATCAAGTGCCAGATCCACACCAAAATCTGATAGATTATTCATATTCCCATTTCTGAAATACCCTGAAACATTTATAAGATTCTATTCATGATTGTCTGAATTATGCTGGGAAAAAACACACAGGAATGGCAGAGACAATCAGTGTTATTTGCACAAATTCTCCCTACCGACCAACACCATATCCAAATTTTTGTTTGAATGCTGGTGAGTATCACACAAAAAAGAGCAGGTTGATGTGCGCCTGAGTTTAAGAAAGATCCCAAACAAGTCGTAGTCCAAACAGTAAAGTGCATGGTTTTGAAACACAGATTGTAAGCTTAAAAAGAAAACAGAATATGCAGATAGCGTTCACGCTGTTTATATTTGCTCCATTGATCTTGCCAGGGTCCACTTTTTTAACACTCATGTACAAGAGTAGGCCAGTGGTTTCAGTACAATATTTTGGCTGGTACTGTGTTATTTCAAAGAGACTAAGAGTAGATGCTTTTTTTGTGTTAATTCAACATGCTTTGTGATTAGGTCCCTTTAACTTGTGATGTTATGTCTCTGTATCATGATGTGATATCATTGTGTATTAAGATGTTCTGACATGTACTTATGTTATGTCATATCACTGGCCTTACACCAGTGTGCTCAATATGGAAGACCTCACGTAGTGAGTACCACATCTCTCCATATTATTTTGCTATGCAGTGTTATATTATGTAATCATGTTATGTTTTTCTGCCATATGGAGTTGTCAAGCTGTTATAAATATTTTAACTTTTATTTTATGGAATATTGTTTAGTTATTCACCCAGGACATTTAGGTCATATCATATTGTTTATCTTTGACTTAGAACTTATTTTTATATCAGACAATGATGTTATGTTATGTTATGATGGAATGCTGCTATAAATGTCATATCAGTTTTAGAAGGAAGAGCTAAACTGTTCTGAAATGTGATATTATTTTATGGTTTTATTACGTAGCATATTATTAAATTATAAGTGTCACTTATTTGTATAAATTTTTGCTAGGCTAGTTTAGAAAATGTTATATTGTGTTGTTATGAGATGTTTACCATACTTTTCAAAATATGATTATATGTCTTGGTTATGAGATGATGCTGCTGTTCAAAGAAAATCCCTTCCCCACCCCTCACCCTCCTCCTCACCCCCTGCCATTATTTATGGTAACATCACTTAAACAAGGTTATTTTGATTTCATTTGATGTTCTTTTTTTATGTAACATCTCTGTGAATGTAGTTCTTCATCGTGCATCCATAATTATTGTAACATGTTGCTCATTTACTTGATAGAGTTCCAAATTGCTAAGGCCCAAACAACTCAATCAGCTGGTCTTTAATTCAGTTAGAGAAAAGGATAGTTATCATTATTGTTTGATCCTTAACGGAAATTTGAGGTTCATGTGTTTTAGAGTAATCATCATCTAAAGACCAGTACTTCTGTATTTTTCATAATCTGTATTTCTGTATTTTGTAATGGTCACATTCAAGGTGCCAATCAAGCAGGTCTAACATAGTAACAAGGTGCAATCAAATGTGCTACAAATTTCTGCCACAGTCTTAAACTGCCACAAGAAATATTTTATGTGGTATGACCCTTTCAAATTGCTAAGGATTCCTGTGATTCCTACATTAATACTGTTGCAGGCTTTATATTTGTGAGGCTGAAATTTTTGCAAATTTATTTTTTTAACATTTCATGAAGGTTTTAATTTCATGATTGCACCACAACCTATAACGAAGTTCAGCAGTACTTGTATTTATAATAAATCAAGAATAAACCTCACAGTACCGCACTCAGTTTTGTTACAGTCATTATATTTATGATCTGTACCACAGTTTATATATCCCTGGTGATTACCGTTGTTTGCATCAGTGGGTCCCAGTACCATCCACAGATTAGTGTGGTGATTATTGAAAGATGAGAGGTGTTATAACTAATCCAGCTGTGCATATGCACCATACCCTCTTTTTCATCAAAGTTAATAGAACATATTATTCCCACGAGTTTCATATAGGTGATCATTTCCCATTCAGGAATTTTGTGATATTACAACCCTCATGAACAGAACGAAAACCACAGTATGTGCTTTGATAGAAACTTGTTGCTCAAAATTTAGAAAATCTCACTAAATCCAAGGAAATCACACCATTTGAGGCCTACTTTTATGTTATCATCCAGCTAGCACTGAATGTAGGGCATGGTCATCTCTTTATTTAAATACAAAGGAAATCCGTAAGTGAGAATTACAAATTAACAAGGTCAAACATCCTGCTGATCTGAAGTTCAATATAAAAACCCAATTGTATAAAATTTTTCTGCGAGTTCTTTCCAGTTTGTCACAAGGATTTACCGTATTTGCCTACTTAGTACTTTGCTCAATTTAAAAATCTGACACGCCGTGTGTTTATTAGTCAGTCAGTTGTTACCCTTTAAAATAATCAAGCAAATAATGTATTATTTCTTATTTAAACAGCATGTCCAAAGCAGAAGAAACTGAAGTATTGAATCAACTCAAGGTGCTACAAGGGCGGGACCTAGTAAGAGAAATGGAACCCGGCAAGTGGGTTCGTAAGGTGCTTGATGACAAAACAGGTCAGTTTAGATACTAGTATGTAATTTTGTAAATTTTTAGCTCAGCTGACTATAAGTCATCTGAGCTATAGTCGTGGTCCATTGTCCGTCGTCCGTCCGTCTGTCCGTCCGTCCGTCCGTCCGTCCGTCCGTCCGTCCGTCCGTCCGTCCGTAGATGTGGCACGTTTTGAAACCGTAAGACCTAGGAATCCAAAATTCAGCATAATGTTAGATGTCCCCAAGATCTCCTACCAAGCCGAAAACTGGGTCTTTGCGACTTCGTTCCTTTGAGAAATTAAGGAAAAACCTCAATTTTTTATTAAAAACCTATTTTCACACTTCAGCACTGCCTAATATCAAAACCACTCATCTGTTTTCCCTCATATTTACCATAAATATTCTTCTATATAGTTCCTATGTACATGCCAGAAATTATGTCTGTATTATATAATTTAAAAAAGTTATAGGCCCAAACATAATGCATTTTGTAAAAAATCAGGAAAGATATTTGATCACTTAACACAAAACTTGTTAAAGCTATGGACTTTTTTTCCAGTAATATAACTTTAATTTATCAAAATTAAATTGTATACCCAAAATTAGATCAAAATCTTTTAAATTTTTTAAAATATTAACAAAAATAAAAAATTGGTACCTTCAATTTTGCCCAACTTTGACCATGGCACGTTTTTTTACTGTAAGTACTGTGGATTTAATTTTCTCAGCATGTTTTTGTTAGCATTTTGTCTGTTAACACCAAAAATTTGAAACCAGTTGATCAAAAACTGTAGATTTTATTCAAGTTTTCAAGCACCATGTAACAAATTGTTTACATCAAGCTAGTGTTATGCAGTTTGCAAGAGCTCAGCTCCCCAGCTTCAGCTCTCAGTTCCTAAAATTTGGCATACAATTAGATGTCTCCAAAATTCCCTACCATGCCAAGAATTTGGTCACTAGGACTTAATACCTTCGAGATATTAATAAAAGTTTCATTTTTCCATTAAAAACCCATTGTTACACTTCAAGACTGCCTTATATCAAAACCACTGATGTGACTTTAATCATATAAAATATACATATTTTTCTATACATTCTCTATGCATATGCCAGAAATGATGTCAGTATTGCGTAATTGTTTTAAGTTATGGGCCCAAACATAATGCACTATGTAAAAAATCAAGAAATATATTTACTCCCTTAACAAGGGGATTGCTGAAGCTAGAGTTTTTTTGCCAGGGATGTAACATTATTTAATCAAGATTCAATTGAATACCCCAAATTAGTCCTGAATTTTTCAAATTTTATATGTTATTAGTATAAATATAAAATTAGTACCTTAAATTTTGCCCAACTTTGACCATGGCACATTTGTTTCCTGTGAGCACGGTTGATATAATTTTCATATCATGCACACAAGGATTTCAGCTTTTTAGTTTAGAAAGCTGAAAGAAATTGGCCAAAAATTATAGCTTTTATTAATGTTTTTATGAGACCATGTCAGACCTTAACTCTCTCCAGCCCCTCTTGAGTCACCTGTATGTTGACCTTGTTGAACTTTCAGCAAATTATGCATGCTTGAGGCGAGCCATACACTGTTGCAGGTAGGCAGCTTATGGCCAGCCACAGTTGATCCAGGTGTCCAACCCAACTCATCTAGTAGTTTTAACCAACAACATAACAATTAACAATAAATTAATAAATTTTTATTGTTTTTTAATAACAAATTAAAGAAAAATAAAGAAGAATTTGTTAGTTTATAATAACAGGAAATCAACTTGCAGTTACTGATGATAAAAGAATCTTGTATCGATGGATAGAATGTCACGTACTCCAAATAACACCATGCAGTCACCTATGGTATTTTTAGCTCAGCTGACTATAAGTCATCTGAGCTATAGTCGTGGTCCATTGTCCGTCGTCCGTCCGTCTGTCCGTCCGTCCGTCCGTCCGTCCGTCCGTAGATGTGGCACGTTTTGAAACCGTAAGACCTAGGAATCCAAAATTCGGCATAATGTTAGATGTCCCCAAGATCTCCTACCAAGCCGAAAACTGGGTGTTTGCAACTTCGTTCCATTGAGAAATTAAGGAAAAACCTCAATTTTTTATTAAAAACCTATTTTCACACTTCAGGACTGCCTAATATCAAAACCACTCATCTGTTTTACCTCATATTTACCATAAATATTCCTCTATATAGTTCCTATGTACATGTCAGAAATTATGTCTGTATTATTTAATTTAAAAAAGTTATGGGCCAAAACATAATGCATTTTGTAAAAAATCAGAAAAGATATTTGATCACTTAACACAAAAAATGTTAAAGCTATGGACCTTTTTTCCAGTAATATAACTTGAATTAATCAAAATTAAATTGTATACCCAAAATTAGATGAAAATCTTTTAAATTTTTTAAAATATTAATAAAAATAAAAAATCAGTACCTTAAATTTTACCCAACTTTGACCATGGCACGTTTTTTTCCTGTAAGTACTGTGGATTTAATTTTCACAGCATGTTTTTGTTAGCATTTCAACTGTTAACACCAAAATTTTGAAACCAGTTGATCAAAAACTGTAGATTTTAATCAAGTTTTCAAGCACCATGTAACATATTGTTTACATCAAGCTAGTGTTATGCAGTTTGCAAGAGCTCAGCTTCCCAACTTCAGCTCTAAGTTCCTTAAATTCGGCATACAGTTAGATGTCTCCAAAATGCCCTACCATGCCAAGAATTTGGTCACTAGGACATTCAAGATATTAATGAAAAACTTCATTTTTCCGTTAAAAACCCATTGTTACACTTCAATACTGCCTAATATCAAAACCACTGATCTGACTTTAATCATAAATAATATACATATTTTTCATTCTCTATGCACATGCCAGAATGATGTCAGTATTGCGTAATTGTTTTAAGTTATGGGCCCAAACATAATGCACTTTGTAAAAAATCAAGAAATATATTTACTCCCTTAACAAGAGCATTGCTAAAGCTAGAGATTTTTTTGTCAGGGATGTAACAATATTTAATCAAGATTCAATTGAATACCCAAAATTAGTTCTGAATTTTTCAAATTTTATAAGTTATTAGTATAAATATAAAATTAGTACCTTAAATTTTGCCCAACTGTGACCATGGCACGTTTGTTTTCCGTGAGCACTGTTGATATAATTTTCATATCATGCACACATAAGGATTTCAGCTTTTTAGTTTAGTAAGCTGAAAGAAATTGGCCAAAAATTGTAGCTTTTATTAATGTTTTTTATGAGACCCTGTCAGACTTTGGCTCTCTCCAGCCCCTCTTGAGTCACCTGTATGTTGACCTTGTTGACCTCTCATCAAATTATGCACGCTTGAGGCGAGGCATACATGGAATCCAGGCAGCTTATGGCAAGCCACAGTTGATCCAGGTGTCCAACCCAACTCATCTAGTAGTTTTAACTAACAACATAACAATAAACAATAAATTAATAAATTTTTATTGGTTTTTAATAACAAATTAAAGAAAAATAGAAAAGGAATTTGTTAGTTTATAATAACAGGAAATTAACTTGCAGTTACTGATGATATAAGAATCTTGTATCAATGGGTAGAATGTCACATATTCCAAATAACACCATGCAGTTACCTATGGCATTTTTCAGTTCAATTTTAATGATAAAAAAGTAAATCATATTATTCATTACTAATCATTAGGGATCATATGAAGGAAATTAATGATAGACAAAGATGCAATTGATAAAATTAATCTAGATTCCTGCTGTGTCTAGTGTGTACATTGATGTGAAATTAGTCCAAAATGAATTTTTTACAGTTATTTTTTAATATAAATAAAAGCCATAAAACCAGGTACTTATGATCATTATTTAAATGTGTGAATTTTGTATATTCTGGATTCTCAACATCATTGTTTGGTGAAAACTGAATAAATTCCAGACATGGTGCAAATACTTTGTAATTGTATTTAAATACGAATATGATTATGTACTCCATTATAAAATTTCTTGCATAAAGAATGGGAATTCAGGTAAAAATGAAAGTATATGAATAGTCGTGCAAATACTTTCAAAATGTATTCATGAATGCATTCATGAATATATTCTTTAATATTATTTTAATAATCATATCAGTTATATTTCATTTTAAAAAATCATATGATTCTCTTATTATTTTTAATAAAAATTATATTTGGGACAATATTTGTATTTTTTTTAATAAATAGTTAAACTCTTATATTATATGTTCTGCTTATAAGTTATATGGCCAAGTCAAAATCTGTGTGACAATAGTACTCCATTTGTTAATAAAATAAATGAAATCAATCCTCTCCCCTGTCTCCAAAGGTACTATCAAAATCATACATAAGCTAAACAACAACAACTCATAATACAGCTTATATTTATTACCACACAAAACCAGCATGTGCCTCATTTCTAAATAATATTTTTTTATCATCATATATAACAGCTGAGCGTCGTGACCCATAGGTCCCTTGTTCAGTTCAGTTTTAATGATAAAAAAGTAAATCATATTATTCATTACTAATCATTAGGGATCATATGAAGGAAATTAATGATAGACAAAGATGCAGTTGATATTATTAATCTAGATTCCTACTGTGTCTAGTGTGTACATTGATGTGAAATTAGTCCAAAATGAATATATTACATTTTTTTTTTTAATATAAATAAAAGCCATCAAACCAGGTACTTTTGATCATAATTTAAATGTGTGAATTTTGTATATTCTGGATTCTCAACATAATTGTTTGGTGAAAACTGAATAAATGCCAGTAATGGTGGGAAAACTTTGCAATTGTATTTAAATATGAATATGAATATGTACTCCATTATAAAATGTCTTGCATAAAGAATTGGAATTCAGGTAAAAATGAAAGTATATGAATACCAGTGTAAATACTTTCAAAATGTATTCATGAATGCATTCATGAATATTTTCTTTAATATTATTTTAATAATCATTTCAGTTATATTTCATTTTAAAAAATCATAAGATTCTCTTATTATTTTTAATAAAAATTATATTTGGGACAATATTTGTAATTTTTTTTAATAAATAGTTAAACTCTTATATTATATGATCTGCTTATAAGTTATATGGCCAAGTCAAAATCTGTGTGACAATAGTACTCCATTTGTTAATAAAATAAATGAAATCAATCCTCTTCCCTGTCTCCAAAGATAATATCATAATCATACATAAGCTAAACACCAACAACTCATAATAAAGCTTATATTTATTACCACACCAAACCAGCATATGCCTCATTCCTAAATCATATTTTTGAATCATATATAACAGCTGAGCGCCGTGACCCATAGGTCCCTTGTTGTAAATAGTCGTGGTCCATTGTCCGTCGTCCGTCCGTCTGTCCATCCGTCCGTCCGTCCGTCCGTCCGTCCGTCCGTCCGTAGATGTGGCACGTTTTGAAACCGTAAGACCTAGGAATCCAAAATTCGGCATAATGTTAGATGTCCCCAAGATCTCCTACCAAGCCGAAAACTGGGTGTTTGCAACTTCGTTCCTTTGAGAAATTAAGGAAAAACCTCAATTTTTTATTAAAAACCTATTTTCACACTTCAGGACTGTCTAATTTCAAAACCACTCATCTGTTTTACCTCATATTTTCCATAAATATTCCTCTATATAGTTCCTATGTACATGCCAGAAACTATGTCTGTATTATTTAATTTAAAAAAGTTATGGGCCCAAACATAATGCATTTTGTAAAAAATCAGAAAAGATATTTGATCACTTAACACAAAAAATGTTAATGCTATGGACCTTTTTTCCAGTAATATAACTTTAATTAATCAAAATTAACTTGTATACCCAAAATTAGATGAAAATCTTTTAAATTTTTAAAAATATTAATAAAAATAAAAAATTGGTACCTTAAATTTTGCCCAACTTTGACCATGGCTCGTTTTTTTCCTGTAAGTACTGTGGATTTAATTTTCACAGCATGTTTTTGTTAGCATTTCAACTGTAAACACCAAAAATTTGAAACCAGTTGATCAAAAACTGTAGATTTTTATCAAGTTTTCAAGCACCATGTAACACATTGTTTACATCAAGCTAGTGTTATGCAGTTTGCAAGAGCTCAGCTCCCCAGCTTCAGCTCTAAGTTCCTTAAATTCGGCATACAGTTAGATGTCTCCAAAATGCCCTACCATGCCAAGAATTTGGTCACTAGGACATTCGAGATATTAATAAAAAACATCATTTTTCCATTAAAAACCCATTGTTACACTTCAAGACTGCCTAATATCAAAACCACTGATCTGACTTTAATCATAAATAATATACATATTTTTCATTCTCTATGCACATGCCAGAATGATGTCAGTATTGTGTAATTGTTTTAAGTTATGGGCCCAAACATAATGCACTTTGTAAAAAATAAAGAAATATATTTACTCCCTTAACAAGAGCATTGCTGAAGCTAGAGATTTTTTTGTCAGGGATGTAACATTATTTAATCAAGGTTCAATTGAATACCCAAAATTAGTTCTGAATTTTTCAAATTTTATTTAGTATAAATATAAAATTAGTACCTTAAATTTTGCCCAACTGTGACCATGGCACGTTTGTTTCCCATGAGCACTGTTGATATAATTTTCATATTATGCACACATAAGCATTTCAGCTTTTTAGTTTAGAAAGCTGAAAGAAATTGGCCAAAAATTGTAGCTTTTATTAATGTTTTTTATGAGACCCTGTCAGACTTTGGCTCTCTCCAGCCCCTCTTGAGTCACCTGTATGTTGACCTTGTTGACCCATCATCAAATTATGCACGCTTGAGGCGAGGCATACATGGAATCCAGGCAGCTTATGGCAAGCCACAGTTGATCCAGGTGTCCAACCCAACTCATCTAGTAGTTTTAACCAAGAACATAACAAAAAACAATAAATTAATAAATTTTTATTGGTTTTTAATAACAAATTAAAGAAAAATAGAAAAGGAATTTGTTAGTTTATAATAACAGGAAATTAACTTGCAGTTACTGATGATTTAAGACTCTTGTATCAATGGGTAGAATGTCATATATTCCAAATAACACCATGCAGTCACCTATGGCATTTTTCAGTTCAATTTTAATGATAAAGAAGTGAATCATATTATTCATTACTAATCATTAGGGA
The DNA here is from genome assembly GCA_026874595.1 of Sipunculus nudus. Lineage (NCBI taxonomy): Eukaryota > Metazoa > Annelida > Sipuncula > Golfingiida > Sipunculidae > Sipunculus > Sipunculus nudus. The sequence goes on along the minus strand of CM049317.1, from coordinate 30,416,081 downwards.
TCATATGAAGGAAATTAGACAAAGATGCAGTTGATAATATTAATCTAGATTCCTGCTGTGTCTAGTGTGTACACTGATGTGAAATTAGTCCAAAATGAATTTTTTACAGTTATTTTTTAATATAAATAAAAGCCATAAAACCAGTTACTTATGATCATTATTTAAATGTGTGAATTTTGTATATTCTGGATTCTCAACATCATTGTTTGGTGAAAACTGAATAAATTCCAGACATGGTGCAAATACTTTGTAATTGTATTTAAATACGAATATGATTTTGTACTCCATTATAAAATTTCTTGCATAAAGAATGGGAATTCAGGTAAAAATGAAAATATATGAATACTCGTGCAAATACTTTCAAAATGTATTCATGAATGCATTCATGAATATATTCTTTAATAGTATTTTAATAATCATATCAGTTATATTTCATTTTAAAAAATCATATGATTCTCTTATTATTTTTAATAAAAATTATATTTGGGACAATATTTGTATTTTTTTAATAAATAGTTAAACTCTTATATTATATGTTCTGCTAATAAGTTATATGGCCTAGTCAAAATCTGTGTGACAATAGTACTCCATTTGTTAATAAAATAAATGAAATCAATCCTCTCCCCTATCTCCAAAGGTACTATCAAAATCATACATAAGCTAAACAACAACAACTCATAATACAGCTTATATTTATTACCACACAAAACCAGCATGTGCCTCATTTCTAAATAATATTTTTTTATCATATATAACAGCTGAGCGTCGTGACCCATAGGTCCCTTGTTGATATTTTATCAGGAGAGGCCTTTTGATTTAAAATTAATACATTATTATTTTAGATAAATTTTATATTATGTAACCTATGTATGTTATATATTAAATTGTTCTTTTGCAGCTATTGTTAAATGCCAATATAGTCATCCTTACAAATATTGTGTAATACAGCCAGTCATATAGAAATAAAATAGGATTAATGTGCACTTTCACTTGTAAACAGCTGCTTCAGTCAACAAAGGTGAAAGTTCAAAACACTTTCAAAATTTTCAAATATATTTTTAGTAAAAATATAAATTTGATAAAAAAAATCTATCAGATGAATTCTATGTCACAAATAAAAAATAACTTGCAGAGGTAAAGATCGTGAAGCAGATGCCAGTGCATACTGAAGGTGGACGCCCAACCATTGCTATTATCACGTCTAAATACTGTGAAAAGCTGGCAGTTGACTCCATGATGGAGAGAAAAACTACTTTTGTACGCTACAAAACAGAAGGTCAGTGCATTGTGTACAGTGTAAACATGGGTTGTAACAATGTGATAAATGCCCCCTCAACTTATACCTGGTTAATTGACTTGCACATACTTTTTATGGTATTGAGAATAGGATTAAAATTGAGTTACAAAGGTATTATATTAGAGAAAAGCATATGTTTAGGATTTTTCACACTACTGAAAATTCTGAAATATTCATGGCATATTACACTGTTTTTGATATCATGTTCTGCAAAGTTTTGTATATTAACAAATTCTTAGTCTTTGCTTGCCTTACTGATGATTTGTACTTTATAACATTTATTTATTCAAAATGCGGTGTATAGGAAAATGCTCTCTTTTGTAACACACTTTTAGAATGTGAGTGAATTATAAATTTCTCTATATGTAGATTTGAAGTTTAAGAAATTCAGCATAGGTTGATCAAGCTTGTCATGTGATAGGCATTACAGATCACAGTTTGTGACCAGTTTGTCCATTCTCAGACATTTTACACCTTAGTCTTTTTCAAGTAACATTTCGGTTTTAAAAATGCTCACTTTCTATTTCCACACCATCATATATGAATGTTACACTAAAAAAAGTTATTTCCATTATAAGCTTCTGATTTTGCTTCTTCTTTCCAGGAGAATCAAATGTATACACAATCGGTTACATTGGGTCCCACAAGGTTGTATCTACAAAACTTCCCCAGATTGGTCGCCAGAGGGCAGCACAGATCTCATCAGGGAACACAACCACAAGGCTTTTAGGTGAGTGACACTTGCTTAATGTGCTGTTATTATAAAATCTTACCTGGAAAACAAAGATAGATATATGGTCAGAGAGATGGTTTCTACACCTTTAAGACACTGACACTCTCTCCAGACACCCAACGATAATTGTTCAGAAATTACAAATGTATTTTGGAAAACAAGAGCTGTGATATCCTGACTAAGGCATTTAAATCCAGATGTGCTGTCTTTAACTTAAATTTGCTTATTTCAGACTGCTTGAAAGTAAACTCCCCCCCAAATAATAAATCCCCCCCCCCAAAAAAAAAAATAATTAATAATAAAAAAATTAAAGCAGATTTGTGAATGAACAGAATGAAAAATTAGTCACTTATTGTTATCTTTATGTACATATTATGAAATATTTTTTTGGTCAGATCATGATATAATGACTTTTGTATATGTCAGGTACATTCGGGGATGTTGAGCATGTGTTCCTGGTCGGAGTGGCTGGTGGAGTCCCTCACTATACCGATTTCTACAAACATGTTCGTCTTGGTGATATTATCGTTTCTGTCCCCAACCAAAAAGGCCTCCTTTACGTATTCTGTGACCAAGTTACACATGACGAAGCCAAGGGACAGATATCATACGCTCTAAAAAGCTGGTCACCCCATGATATGCTTCTACAGAATGTTGCCGAGCACATTCGTGATTATTACAAGGCTAACCCCCGAGAAAACCCACTGGAGCAGTTCATCACAGAGGGTCAAGATTTGCTTCGTGTGCAGGAATCAAATTTCAACAGGCCACCTCCTGAGAGTGACAGGTTGTATATGAACATCGGTGGCCATGATGTCATCGAAGTTGGGCACCCGGCAGTTCCAGAGGAGGTGAAGCACTGGTACAGAGAAGGAGTGCCGGTTGTTCGTTACGGAGCTCTTGGGGCTGGCAAACCCATCGTGAAAGAAGAGCGTACACGCCTTGAATTTGCCGCTCGTCACAGTTGTGTTGGTTTTGATACAGAGTTTGATCAGGTGCTGGAATCAATCGTAGGTAACCGCAAAGATAGTTTCATTTTCATCAGAGGCATTTCCGATTACTGCGACGGAACAAAGAATACAGAATGGCAATCTTATGCAGCCCTAGCTGCTGCCGGGTACATGAAAACTTTGATTTTGTCACTTCCTACATCTCGTTGATCATTCCATATGTACCAAAGCAGCATTACCACATGTCTTCTACATATGTGAGCAAGCATGCACCCAGATAGCATGTACATGTGGGACCCACTTGGGCTCTTTGGGGTTTGGCCTCTGGAACCAATGAGGGTCAAGACACTGGACCCACATGGGCAATCAGTAGGGTGGCATAAGTTGGTAAATAAAATTATGGGTATATTTTTACAGTGTGGCATATATAGGTTATAAATGTTGAGCAGTAGAACATCTAGAATATCTGTTACAATAACCTTTTTTTCAAAAGCCATTTAAATTAGTATATTCAGAAAATTATGACAATATGTTCTTAAAAATTAAATATATTGTGTCGTGCTGTGCTCAACACCATTACAGCCTATTACAGAGGTAATGTTTATCCTCTCCATTTAACAAGTCTGGCTTCCCCCTTATTAACATGCTGATGCCCAGAAGAGCTCATGACCCCAGAGCCAGTTTTGGGCAGCATAAATTGGTCCCCAGTGGTTCACATGTCTACATGCTAATTGGGGATGGCCAAATTGTATGGTCCTCACCAGGATCTACTGTTGAATTTGTATCAACCAAATGAAGATTGTGCATATTAATTTGCTTATCGGGAATGGTAAATTGTTTGAAATCTGCTTTTCATGCTGTCATTTGTTGATGTTTTTAATGGTAGTGAACACAGTGTGGTATATTTGTTGATCCTAATGCCTTGGAAATATGATGTATTTTGCATGATTTCATGGAGGACTTTCTTGTTGAAGGAATTGTAGATTTTAATTTTGTGCATGTAGCTGACAAATCTGAAAGTGAAGAATTTTAGAGGAAAACAATCCATGTTGGATGTATTCATTTTATGAAAAATACATATATATAGAACTTCAGAACATGGAAATGAGATATTCTTACCAAAACCTACTATTTATCCAAAATTATTTGTAGTTATTTGCCACAGAAACTTATTTTAGCTCAAATTTCCACTAGTTTAAAACATATCAGGCTTTAGAATCAAATGTGGAACAGAAGTTTTATTATACATTTTCTCTGTTTATGTAAAAATATTCAACCAGTTTAACAATCCACACTGAAAAATAGAATTTTAACATTTATGTAAATTTATTTATGTAATATATGGTATTTCCTGTGTCATATTTGGTTATGAGAGAAACATTACACGCAGTGACTTTATTGAAACTAAATAAATAAGAAACTAAATAAATCCAGCAGAGGAAGTGGTTGCATTTTTGCATTGTTGGCCTCCAGAACGGATTACACACGCCTATGCTATAGTGCAATAAAATGATGCCTTTGTTTCTCTCTTTTAGCTTTATTAGTGATAAAATTATATTAAATAAGCTATCATTTTATGATCTGTCATTTGAAGAAGTTTTTCTTCAGTTGTTATGAAAAAATAATGTTTCAAGGCAGATTATAAAAAAATGAAGAACTAACGGCAATATGTTAAGTCCACGGATGATTATGGTGTTATATTTTCTTACACTGAAGCATACGCAATTGTGCAATAGCTGTTCTCTAACAGGCACCAGTAGATTCTTTGTAATGCGTCAAAATAGGAAATGTTACCAAATACATGTACACATTTACTAACGCTTTCTTTTCTTCATGTCACATGACCTTTACATCACACCAGTTTAAAGTGTGCCTGTTATTGTTGCATTCTTTTGTTCATTGTCCAAAATAATAAGGACTCAAATAATAAAATTAAACCGGGTGCCTTAACAATGTTAAAATTTAAATTTCAAAGTAGTAACTAGTTAAATAAAAATATATAATAAGATGTAGGGTATGATAGGCGACATGCAATCATTATGTGATGTGTCCACTGTAGCTGTGCTTCTCAAGTTTCAATCCAAACATTGATATAAATAAAGAGTGAAGAAATCGCGATATGTTCATAGAAGAAACAAACCCTCTAGGTCCAGTACAAAATAAAGGTACATGGGTATTGTGTACTTTATCATGACTTAAATAATTTTAATAGAAAAAAGTCTTTAATCATTGTATCAAAGAAATACTGGAGTATCCTGTATATACTAATTCGTGTTCATAATACTAATATGATATCTCATACTATAGTAGATGTAGTCACCACCGTTCTCATTAACAATAAGGTCATGGTTCGATCTAGTGTACAAGTCATTCCTCATGTAGTGTAGTGTCCTCTTCTGGATTTAGTCTGAACTAGTTTAGCGCCACCTGCAGGATTTTAGGTCAAATCGTAGCCCCTCTCTCCTTTATTCGAATGTGGGCAAGGAATTCCGAATGTTTTTAGTTTATATTTCATTAGCATCACCCGCTGGGTTCAGTTCTAACTAGGTATCCACGGCACATTAAGGATATATGCAAATATTTAAAAGCAAGGAGTATAATATATTGTATGTACACAGAAAAAAGTTACGAAAAGAAATTTGTTGTAAGTTTTTAATGGAGTTTTTATAACTGCTTGGTTAAAGGTGTTTGTTGACTAGGGAAATGTGTAATTCGTGTACAGTAATCATATTTGTTGACGATACAGATGTGTGTGATGTGTGTACAGCTGAAGTAGAAATTGTTTAATCAATAACACCAGCGGAAATATAAGGACAAATGCGCAGCAGCGAAGAACTGTAAAACGTTAGTTAATATGTGTTTGGATTATTTGGAATAAAGCATCATCTTGTAAAAGAAAATGACCACGTAGTGTGAATGTGATCAGGAAGCGGAAGGAGATTGCATTCACGATTTTCCGGCCAAATTTCTAGTAATTTTTGACAGACAACAGATAGAAATTTAAAAGGGCCATGTCCGTAATACGATAATGCATGCTTTCAAAAACGTGTCGCCCATTGAAGTGTCAGCTGTGCACATTGTTCTCTACCGTCGGGGCGAAAGTAAGAGCTCAAAGTTAACCACGCTGATAGTATAACCTGCAGCAGAAGAAATCGATATTGTATTTGTTTGATCTGCCGTTTGTCCCTTTGACATCCGCACGAACGTAACTTGTTCAGAGGAAATTGTGTAATATTCAAATGGGCAAATCAACTATTGAATTGGAGCTGTGAATGGCCCACGTTATATGCAAATATTGTCAATAAAGATAAACACAATGCCACATCCAGTCTCCTTATTTTTGTTGGTTGAATTTAAGCTGTATGTGAACGTCTAATTTCGGAATAACAAGTAGCCAGATACAAATTTTTAGAAAACGAAACTGGGTTATGTTAGTATAATCTCTGAATGATGTGAAAACGCCTGCCTCGTGTTTGTGTTAAATGAAGCAAGATTGTACCATTAGTAAACGATGATTTCATATTGTAGCGCACCTTCCTACGAAAAGGGAAAACAATTTTACGTGATCTACCCCGTTATAAAAATTCTTGTCAAAATCTTATCCATGTTCTACCCACTTGTATAGTCTCGTAGAAATTGGTAGAGCCGGCCTTATTCAGTCCTGCTAAATCACCCTTCTTTTTTGTCCCCCGCTCCACGGATGCGAGGGACATTGATTTGGGTTTGTCTGTCTGTCTGTCCGTCCGTCCGTCATTTTGTTTGGTTTCCGTGCGATAACTTTCCTAAATATTATCCGATTTCATTCAAATTTGGGTTAGTGATTGCTCTCATGCATACCTTGGTTGGGATTGGTTTTTGAGTGTCTGGCTTCTCTCGGTCAATTTGTCTGTCCGTCCGTCAGGTTTTTTCGTTTCCGTGCGATAACTGTCCTAAATATTATCCGATTTCATTCAAATTTGGGTCAGTGATTACTTTCATGATTACCTTGGTTAGAATTCGTTTAGGAGTGTCTGACTTCTCTCTGTCTGTCTGCAACTTTGTCAGTGTGTCAGGTTTTCGTTTCCATGCAATAATTTTCCTAAATATTATCCGATTACATTCAAATTTTGGTCAGTGACTGCTCTCATGCTTACCTTTGTTTTGGAGTGTCTGGCTTCTCTCGATCTGTCTGTCTGTCACTCTGTCTGCGAGTCTGTCAATTTGTTTCCGTCTGTCAGGTTTTTCTTTCCGTGCGATAACTTTCCTAAATATTATTCCGTTTCATTCAAATTTGGGTCAGTGATTACTCTCATGCTCACCTTGGTTGGGATTGGTTTTTGAGTGTCTGGTTTCTCTCTGTCTGTCTGTCACTTTGTCTGTTAGTCTGTCAGGTTTTCGATTCCATGGGATAACTTTCCTAAATATTATCCGATTACATACAAATTTGGGTCAGTGACTGCTCTCATGCTTACCTTGATTCTGATTGGTTTTGGAGTGTCTGGCTTCTGTCTGTCTGTCTGTCACTTTGTCTGTCTGTCAGGTTTTTCTTTCCGTGCGATAACTTTCCTAAATTTTATCCGATTTCATTTAAATTTTGGTCAGTGATTGCTCTCATGCATACCTTGGTTTGGATTTGTTTTGAAGCGTCTGGCTTCTGTCACTCTGCCTGTCAGTCTATCAGGTTTTCGTTTCCCTGCAATTAATTTCCTAGATATTATCCGATTTCATTCAAATTTTCATCAGTGATTGCTCTCATCCTAACTTTGGTTGGGATTTGTTGTGAAGTTTCTAGTTTCTGTCTGTCTGTCACTCTGTCTGTCCATCCGTTATCAAGCATGAAAAACAACAAGAGCCCTAACCGGGGGACATTAATTCCACGAATTTGCTTGTTAATATTGAGTCACTCTTTTTGAGGATTTCCTGAAAATTACGCCAATTCAGCAGCACTATTTTCCCTCTCTTTTTCATGAAAGAATTCCGATATATAGTTTTCTCTCCTGCATAAACAGTCAAGTTAGAAAAAGAATGGGACATTTCGCCTTTTTTTGTGTGCAAATGTCCAGCATGTGTCATAACGTGGAAAATGTCCTTATCTTCATGTATTGAGATCTTCGCCATGTATATTTCTGACTACGGGAATGATCTGCGTCAATGTATATATAGGTCGGAGCCCAGATCTAAATCCAGTCCAGTTCTAAACTGGCCTAGTCCAGATCAAGATTAGGATTTGGTCTTGGCCAGATCACGATTGGGATTTGGTCTAGGCCAATTCTAAACTCGACTAGTCCAGATTACGATTTGGACTAGGCCAAATCAAAAATCCTCCTTTACATTTAATTCTCGTCTAGGCCAGTTCTAAACTGGACTAGTCCAGATTGCGATTGGGATCTGGAATAGGCTAGATCAAAATCTAACATCACAATTTAATTCTGTTCTAGGCCTGAGGTAAACTGCACTGGACCCACTTAGGGTTGATATAAATGAATCTTGAAAAAAGAAAGAACCAGACTTATAAATATTAAAATTATATATATATATATATATATATATATATATATATATATATATATATATATATATATATATATCCCCAGCCTATGAAAAATATAAATGTTTTATTAATCCATCTAATTGAATAAAATCTATAACATTTTCTTTATTTAATTACAGGTTAATTACAGGTACACGGAGGAAGGTATAGGAGGGGTGTCCCCCTGCCATATTGGGAAAATTATTAAATAAATAATATAAAGAGGACATTTTGAGGCACCTTTCACAAAGAATGTGAGCAACTAGTATTCTCTTATATGTCTTTGCATAGCGTAGTCAAACTTAAAGGGGTGAGGATTCACGTGAGGCCGGCTTCAAAATTTCTTCAAAATTAGGATACAAAATGGAAAGTTCAAACATTCAATCGTTTGTAACATGTTGATGTCTATATGATGAAAATGCTCATTTACATTTATACCTAGCAAAATATCATCGTTTAAATGTAATCCTCGTGGTAAAATAATTGATATGTTATTGTGTTATGACCCAGCAGACTGCAATAACGAAAAGACTTGATCCCTCAGTGTAGAAACATTGGGATGCTATCTGAATTGATGGAGCAAATCACAGAGCTGTTCGTTAACATCCTCAAATTATGAATTTATTAGTTATAAACTGTTAAAAACTTAATAATTTAATTGTTGGGAATAAAAAAGAATTATGAAAAAGTGAAAATCAATTACAAATAACTGGAGAAACAGATAAAATTCGATCATTTTCCTTTGGCAGGCCTGTTACTCATATTTTACCGTTATTCTGCAGGACTAACAAATGGGTAACATAAAGAACCATATTGGTTTTAAAGAAAAGCTTTCGTTGTTCAGCAAAATATTGCCAACTAAACATTTCCAGTCCCCACATCCGTATCCGTATAGTGCTGCCACCTGTGGTAATGTATGTGTGTGATCTGTCAGTATTGTTTTGCCTCAATTGCCACATCCTTATAATTATGATGATCACCTCTCCTTAAATATTATACAAGTCATTAATACTAAATTGCAGTTCCCTCTGAACTTTTTTCTGCTCAAATTGTAGCCTGCTGGAAGGGGACTTTTTCAATATCTGACGTCTATTATTTAAAGATAACCCTAATCACCTTTCATAAAAAAAAGGTCAGAAGACACATATACCCAAGGTACATGGGCTGTTTGTTTTGTTTACATTCACGTGTTTATAACATGTGCAGGGCCTGCCAAAATAATCTAGCCACATTCAACATGTTCATCTGGCGACAAGTCGGACGTCAAGAGTTTTTGCAAATGGCGTTTTGCGACCATTGACCCTTACCTTCCGCACACTCAGGTAAGAGTGACCTATTTCCTTGTCCGGTCGAGGTCGAGTTGTCGCGTTAAATATTTCAGGGCAGTAGAGAATGTTAGGCATTTAATGAATGAGGAAAGGTATATACTGGTTCCAGATGGTGGGAGAGAAAAGACTTTTAATACTACTTTTTCCCAGGAGTAGTCATATTTTTTGTGCTGTTTGAGGAGACTCAGTGTGTCAGTGCTAATGGTGTGTGCATGGCTCGGCAGGTGGCGACATCTGTGGTGCACTATGGTGAATTAAAAAAAGTGGTCTCTTGCGGGAAAATGAGATACTGACCCCCCCCCCCTCCCCCCCTGTTTTCTGGACTAAAATAAAGTTTCAGGTGTTGATCTTAAGTTTTGTGTATAGCATGATGCCAAACACTCGATTAATGAAAAAACTGTCCCATGGCACCCAACATGTGCACCTTATATGATAATATATAGGGCCTGGAAATACGTCCCTTTAATCTGTAACTACATAGTTTTCTCTTTCTCAAGATGGCAGCAAGAATATTTTTTTCTATTCATGCAGGCCAGGTGATCTGGAGTAACTGTGTCATCAATTCTAGACAATGAATCTTTTTCTTGTAGATTGTTAGCTGTACTCTTTGCATTGCCTTTTGACTTAAGCTACCTGAACTCGAAGATATTCTTCTTGTTCTTGACGGACTTCGTCTCTGAGGGCTAACGAGGTAGTTTACAACTGCTTTTCATCTGTTTTCTCATCTGCAGAACAGTTCTCATTCCTGCCATCTCTCTCCCTCTTTTTTGGCCATTCAAATGTGTCTGTGAGACAATACTTGTGCCATTGTGCTGTATAATATGTCTTAACTGGTCAACATCAATTAATATCATATCAAAAAGTGAATTCTACAGGCAGTTTTTTTTATTTCTCTGAATGTCTGTCATATTGTCCATCAGTGATGTATGTTGTAATGAGTTATCACCAGGTCTGTGGGTTCAATCTAAGGGCATCCGATTGGCTCAGCAGATGGCTCTTGACATATTATACAAGAATTCCTAAGCCGCCTGACCAGTAAGAAAATAGTAAAAAAAACTTATAACCTGTGTTTCTAGAAAATACTGAATCCCAATGAATATATTATTTTCTTTTTTATAATTTGGATAGTACAATCGTATTCCATGCCTATTAAAATGTTTAGACATAAAAATTGCTTTCTTAAGTTGTCTAGAAGCCGAGATGTTAGCATATATCTCTACATGTCGGCCACATTGCATTTTGAGGAAGTGGCTCCTTTTTCAAAGAGGGAGCAGGCGTGGTCGGGTGATCAAAGTTTGGACAACCTTTTTTTTTAAAAAACACACACACACACACACACACACACACACACACACATATATATATATATATATATATATATATATATACATATATATATATATATGTACACCTGTAATTGTCTGCATGTGTAACACATTTTTCATATATTACAATTAAGTATAAGGTTTTAAAAAAAGGCAGTATGTTTCAAGTTTATGTCAATTCCAAAACCAGATTTAGATATATAATATTTCCTAGTAAACCTAGAAATAGAATCAGAGTCTGTGATCCTTCTTATTATTATGTTTCATTTCCAGTATATAAATATTATTTTCTGAATATCGGGGGGGGGGGATAATTACTCTGACCATCCCCCATTGCTAATAAGGGCACTGAAGGAAGGAAAGTGCCGTTTCGTTTGCCTTACGATATCTGCTCTTTTGGTGATGACATCTACCGGCCCTCTATGGTATTAAAGACCGTTCTGCATACGTGTTGGAGATGCACCACAATGCACATAATTTTGCAAGTCAGTCCAGAGTAATTGATGATAATAAATTCTTAGGTCCTACACAAACTCTCGGGAACTGGTATTTGCAGATATTAATTTTTTTTTCTGCTAGGCCGCCACTTTCTCTCAACCCGTTCGAGTCTGAAGGCTGTCAGTGTATTAAAGGGCCTAATCACCTATACAACATGTTGAATTAACCGTCCATGGTTTTGGACGGCCTTGGAACCATTCAAGGAAGTGTAATGGATTCTCACGATCGGCCGAGCACAATTGCTCTAAGAGCAACCCTCCTTCGAAACTGCACGTCAGTGCAACGGCGCTGGCGATCAACTAGAAAGAACCTCTGCCGGAAGTAGGAGTGACATGCACGGACAAGCAGTGTAACGTCATGGCCTGTCCATGGAGAGATTCATCCGTGCCCAAACAAGGACGTTATGGACATTGCCGAACTACTTTCCAAAGGTCAAGCAGGATAAAGACGGACGAAGCCATGGACTTTCCACTGACCATCTGGGCTCACTAGGAATTAATGACGGATTACCAGAAATGGCTTTTTTATTACGGACGGAATGACGATGGACAAAGACCCGTCGCTGTAAATCAGACTGACGGATGGTATAAAATGATAAATCATGTGAGATGGTAAAATTGGGCGTGGATACTTGCGCGCGTGAAAAAAGGTGTCCCTCAAAGGTTGATGAAAAGTAGGCACACCAATCGACATCCACAGTCATAGAAGGACTGGCCTATATACCATACACTGTAGGCTCATCTAAGTGTTTTACCTGTCGTTCTACACAAACAGGAATCCAATCGCCTACTGGAGTTATATTTTGTGTGACCATTGAACAAGTGTCCCCTGGACAAACTCAGTAGTCTCCGTGTACCACAATAGCCCCACAGGGTGGGGCCCAGTAAGCCACCCAGATTGAGTCGAACTGGATGAACCCCGAAAAAAATATATGGGTATATACAAAAGTGTATGTAGTAATCCGGTTAAGTTCAGAACAATACCAAATAATTTGGACCGGGAATCCCATTGTAAAAAGAAGTAACATGCAGTGTATATTTGATATATCAAATAAAAGGATAAGCTGGAATACCATTCTCAGAGAAAATTCAAAGAGTATTAGAAATTAAAATAAACTGGTTGAGTCCTAAACAAGATTCCAATGTACATTGTGACATACAAAAAGGCAGGAATAACCGCCTGTATGTCAGTATGTAACAGAAGCATACATTACGCTTAAATCTACCCAGTCGCACAATCTAGTCAGGCGTACTCTTTCAAAGTCCTAGAGAACTAGAAGGTGGTATAGACCGTGTTAATTTCTGACAAAGACTATGGATCCATTAGGTGACACACATCTATCAAAGGAAAAGAGGGCTTTAAATAAAGACGGCGAACTGACTTATCAGCATCAGAAGTGGCAAGCAAGTGTGTAGTCAATGAAGTATGTGGGCATAAACAGGCAAAATGATCACATCCGCAGTGGTTTTAATGAAAAACCTTAACTACTATAATAACTGTTTATTTTGAGTCCTGTGGGATATCACCATTCATTTTAATCACTGGAGCCACTAGGACAGGCCCGACACATTGCAGACCAACAAGGCCTTTCAGGGGACATTAAATTTTGTAACATTTCGTACACAGTTGACCATTCAACTTTTTTTTATAGGAAACGCAGATTTGTACTTTATTGACACATTGAGCTCGAATTGATGAAAGTCTCGGCTTGCTTGTTTTTCTATGAACAAAAAGGCATAGAACTTATTGGGCCTTGACATTTCCTGGCAGGGTTATTTGAATGTTAATGTGTATCGGTTGTTCCGATTTTAACCTATTTATATTTAGTTTCGGGTTTATGCGTAGACTCAAAGGTGTCGCTCTCACGTGAGCATTCATGGCTGAGAAGTCACTTTTGGGACTGACAGTTCATGGACAGTCCTTTAGGCCATGGTATTCAAATGGATCTGTCTGTATTCTTGAGAGCCCTGTCGAATGTGGTTGACCGTCTGGATCCATTGAAAATGATATTTTATGCATACGGATTACGGGGTACCGTGGTACATTGAACATGGAACACCGTGTGCATTGAAATAGTTTCAGGAGACCACTGAATGCGAAGACACGTAGGGAAGCATTTCGTCAACTGGCTAATAGGCCTAAAAGTGTGCAGTTAATCTATGAAAACGTGTCTATATTTAGCAAGTCGGCCTATTAGATACTTGCCTTCAAAGGTTTGTTGAGTTACAGTCAGAATTCATCAAAAGGGAAGTGATCATCCAGCCTTATGGAAGTTTCAGCCATTGAGCGTTCTATAAATGCTATCTGCTTTTAGACGTGGTTTGTAAAGCCTCTGGGAGTAAGCATTGTTCCAAGGGAATCTCAGCAGTGAGCACCCAAGGCGAATGGAAGCGCCTGGTCAGTTAAAGGCCGGCCTTGTCGTTTTTGTTAACTCGGTAATGTTATATGGTGCTAAGACAGGATTTGATTCCGCCCGAGATCTGATATTCCAAGGCAGGTTTGGAAAGTGCCACAAGAAGAGCCAACGTCTTGATGAAGGAGGAAAGGTAAAGCTCGACTGATGAAATGTTAGAGATTGTCGAGCTATATATGAAATCAAAGAAGAAATCTTTCAGTGCATGCGCTCCAGAGACGTGGGCCTTAGCCTAGAAACATTGTGGACCCCAGGCATTTATAGTGTAAGAATTCAAGTAGGGAGCAAATCATACGCTGCTGCATACATGCATGTAGTACGGGCAGAGTTATCCGACATAAAATTCCAAAGGAGACCCCAAGTGGTTCTCGGCACCAGTGCCGTGGATGGGATTTTTATGTCACCGTAATGTGAAAAACTGAGTGTACATATCTGAATGTCTTGAACTGTAAGTCGTCAGTTGATCAATGGTACATCGCCCGCAGCTGTCAAATTTGTATATTATATTAGAGGCCACAACTGAATATGACGACCACAGGGAAACCGAAAGCATGTGTAAAGATCTAGATACGGTATGATGAAAAGTTATCATACTAGACAGGCAATTCGTTGAGATAATATAGGTGCAGGTTACCGAAACTATGAAGCACAGGCGGGGCCAACACGCGAGTGTCCGTGATAAATTCGGTCCAACACATTGATTCCTCCAACACTGCTGAAAATCTGAGTGCCGCAGAAAAACCAAGCACAGACCAGGTCGATCCCATGTAAAGAATAAGTACTGAGTTCATTACACTTAGTAAAGCAGTATGTCAAGATGGTACGCAATTACTGATACTAACTGTAGGTGATAACATCAGGTGAACCGGCAACCACCAGTCATTAGGTGATAGACCGAATATTTGTCTGGATACAAAAACATATTTACTAAAAGGGCAGGTTCGTGGATTCTGTATAATAGCCAGACTTTTCGCATATGTAATACTTATATCCGAGGTCAGAGTTGAAGCGCTCAGCCGAGTAAACTTCCATACATTGTTTTACTGCATCACTGTAGACCTTACAGGTCAACACCAAGCAAGGGGTGTGTGTTTATATACTGGAGAATATGCACTGTGCAACACCTTTTCATGAAGTCACGTCACTGAATAATATAGAAGGGTATGTGTACTCGGGAGTGGGATTGTCTGTCTTAATGGTCCGTGCCATGAGTTGTCACTTTTCATCCAAGTCAAGAGTGATACGAGGAAGAACTTCCCCCGTTTTTCGTTACCGTAGTCGTAGGTTCGGAGTTGGAAGGAGTAGGTCACTACTGAACACTACTCTTCACTGCTCCCCGGGTTTGGCTATTGGTCTTGACACAAATAAAACGTGCTAACAACACAGGAGTAACACGAGAGGCACCCCCCGGTGGCCTAGCCAAAATAGGGCTGTTCCACTTTGAGAACCTCGTCGACTATAACCGAAGTTGAAGATTACAGCACCAGTCAGCAGTGACCTCCGATTGTCCATGTAATGAAACTATATTATTCCCCACACTCTGTTGATCATTTTTAGGGCGAGGCACGAGTGGTATCTGCAGTATTGGAGGGACAAGCGTGCCAGCATTTTAAGCGGTCTTCGTTACACATAATCCAAGGAAAAACGGGCACACTGAACACCTGGTCATAAGAGATTTGCAGAGTCTTTGCTCCGCGTTTATCAGATCACTAGTAAGGCTGACATTAAATCTAAAATAAATCAGTGTTGCACGTAAAATGATCTGTTAAAGCGAACTTGTAGACCTACACTTTTTAAGGACGTGCTCTCTGTGCTCAATCCTTGGGCACTGCTTTACCTGTGAAAAGTTATATCCATGTACAAATGTTCAACTGAGAACTTTTGCATTTTCTCACACTCTCCTGAATAAAAAATATACAACAATAGCTGATAAATGGTTACAGGTCGTTTATTTACAGTTACCTAATAATGTCCGTATTGCAGAACTATGCACAAAAAAGCTTCAACGCAAGCAGATATACATGTACAGTAAAGCTTCATTATTACAGCTTACTATAGCTATACAGTTCAGTTACCCGAGAGTAACACGCAGCAATGCTACCCGCAACTTAGTGTATAAAAGATAACATGTCAATTCTTACACTGAGGTAGTTCAACTCTACTATTACTGAAAATTGCACCCGTTTTCAAAGCATACTTACCACGTGCTGTACCATTTTCGAATTGCCCCTTCACATGCTATAATACCCTTTAATATACATGGCATGCACAAGCTGGCATGACCGACACATTGTCGAAACAACAGCAATTTGATATCATCAAACTACTGGACTTCCAACCGAATACAATAACTGCATACAAAATCATCCTCCATGATCACAGATTTAACAAATCTCTTCTAGTTGCTGACATTTGTGTATTACAACTAGGTTCTTTGCGAACATCCGAATTTAGTTTTCAACAGCGAATAAAAACACGAAATAAAACATCCCCCGATGACTACCCATACTTCCATTACCAGTCTGTATATGGTTCTGCCTTACACAAGAGCAATTCTACATCCTGAATATATCCAGGACACCTATGAATGAATTTCACTAGAATAAAAGTATAATAATGCTAGCTGCCAGAAATATTTACACCGAAGCGAATGCTATTTGTATTTATATATATATATATGTGTATATATATATATATTATCAATGTATAGATGGGTAGAGGTTATCCGGATGTCACTTGGCCCTTTCCGACATGACGATCACTTGCGAATAACCCATCACATGACAGAAAATCGATAGGTCACTCCGCAATACTGGCAGCCATGATCTATGTCACAGCCCACTATAGTTCCGGTTGTCGCATATACTTGATATGGCACGGAGACCTATCATTTACAAGGGCCGAAAAAGAACTATGGAAACTACTGCAACCTAAAATACCATTTCAAGTACAAACCAGAACCATTTTCGGTCACAACAGGGCTGTCACATGTCAGAAAGGGCCACGGCTAATTGGTTACAGGATCTTTTCTCACGTCACTGGAAAGTGCGGTTTCATTTTTTTTTACTTGACCGAGAACCATTAATCCCTTAACATCTAGCCACGAGACAGCTGGCAAACTGTCATGGGTTTAGGTGAGAAATAGTTGGATCTCACATATCAACATTTTGGCAGCTGATTACGAATTTCAAATTCCATCAATATTAAAAGGCACTGTTGGTTTTAAAAAGTTTACCACAATATTAAAGCTGCACGTCTCTAGTATCACAAAGGCGATTAAGCAGTCCAGGTTGGCTTCCGAAAAAAAATTGAGCATTTCAAGTTCAGCGATCTACTCAGATGGCTGTACATCGATCCATCAAATCCAATAAGTAACAGAGTTTTCTCTAAAGCTGAAATGGCCCATGTTCAGTCATACAAGCTGCAGTTTTGTATGGAATTAGTTTCAAAGGCCGCATAAATGCATAACAATGTTCCTGAAGAAGATCCATGAAGCCTGCAATAACAACTGGGTATCAAACGAATCCAAAACCAGTGAAAGAAAAATCCCTGCTTTCCACTGCCCTTGGGCTTAAATATATAATGGGGCGAGTACAAAGCTAGTGTTTCCTGTAAAACCCGCAGTACTAACATTTGTAGTGACCCCTAATACTGAGAGAAATGGCTAGAAACACCCGACCCGTTTATTTGCATTTAGCCAAAATACAATAACAGTTACATTCTCAACAATTGTTATGTACAAATCTTTTGTGACTGGATTCACTATCTATATCTGACAATGAAACATGGATATACGCCTAGCAGACTCCCAAACACTTCCAGTGACTGTTCAACGAAGATCCTGTATCCAACAATGTCAGTGACCCACAGTTCCAAGAAACTCATTTAAGGCCAGTTGGTACACAAGTATTAAGTGCCCCATCTAGCTGCCCAGTCTTGGTTTGCATAGTTTAACTTTAGCCGCCTGCAGTATTGAATCACATGGGAGAACCCAGGAACTTCTGCTGTGTGCTTCACTGCATGTTTAATGAGGGGCCTTTCAGGAAAAAAATAAAAGATAAAGAATCTCGTAAGATAAATTACCCGGTTCACACCAATATAAAAATTGTAATACTATTAGTCAGATGTCATATTTTTGTTTTCAGGTTTTTTATCCAAATAAACATCTAAAACTAAACTATCTTTAAGACTCCATATGCGTCCAGCGTAACGATATCACTCACACCAGAAACCTGATGTGACATACCTGCCACGATACAAACAATTTTCTAATCACTACATGAACTGTTACTGACCAGTCGCATAATCATCACACAAATGTATACTGCCCGACACCAGGTTCTGGGAATAAGTGCTTTACCAATGTTAGACATTGCCCTCTGATAATATTAATAAGAAATTAGCAAAACCTGCTTTCGCCAGCCTTGTGTATGGGAAAATGACATCGGAAAAATGCTTTGGAACAGTGACAGTATCAAGTGCACAAGGTTTTTTCTTAAACGTTCGCCAAAATGCTGATACAGAATGACGACTTTAAATTGCAGATTGCTTTATCTGTGGTACACTTTAACTTAAAGTATATTTGAAGTGTGTGGCGGCACTGTTAATTGGCTGTACGGTTTTTTATCATCATATTGAAGCAGTGCTGATCTGAGCGTTGCAAACTAATACGCGGTTTTCCTAAGAATTAAAATTTGCCAGTACGAAGAAATGCAGCCTATACATCTCTAGGTAAGAGTGTGTACTATCTTAGTGTGTTCTTTTTGGAATTAGTGTTTCTTATACATTCCTCTTAGATATTCATAAATTAAAACTAGGAAATGGGTTGAATGTTGTTCCATGAAGCATCACTATTTCCAGGAAGTAATTTTGATGACTGTTTCCAAGCGTCTGGTGCTCAATTAAATATATAACTTACAAGTCGGCATATTTGTAGGCCATGAGAATGAAGGCTTATTGGGAAAATGTCTCAATGTACAAAGTTCGGCAAATCTGAAAGAGGTAAACACTTGTCGGCAAATCAGGTGAAAATAGTTGGGTATATTACAGTAGTGCACATGAGGTTTCTTGCCTGGTCATATGGCGACCCTTTCATCATACTAAATGCTGTATGTTCCGC
The DNA here is from genome assembly GCA_026874595.1 of Sipunculus nudus. Taxonomy (NCBI): domain Eukaryota; kingdom Metazoa; phylum Annelida; class Sipuncula; order Golfingiida; family Sipunculidae; genus Sipunculus; species Sipunculus nudus. The sequence continues at coordinate 30,396,909 of CM049317.1, read as the reverse complement.
AGTATTGGTTAACGGTATTTACAAGGTTGCTCTGGACAATTATGGATGTGTCAGCATATTTTACATATACTTACAACTAGATCCTGCTCATATTACACCGAGTACACTACGCATAGCGCTAATGAAATGTAGCCCTTCCTATTGATAGGCTATGTCTGATTATACCACACCATGAAGGAACAATCTGCCACAGAAGTTTCTTTGCAGAAATTATCTATAATAGGCAGACACAACTAGGATATACACCTGGTATAATAATCTAAAGTACCTCCTATCAAGTATGAAAAATATGTAAATAAGCATCTCGCATGTAAATAAACACATGCATAAACATGTATTTACATGGCAGTCTGAAGAAATCTGAAAATGTGCCCCACTACACACAGCGAATCTTTAAACATGATTTCAAGTGACGAGCCTGTAGTGTATGTCACAATGGTATCTTCAGAGAGTTATGTGCAACAGCTGCTAAATAAACCGAAGCGTCCATGAATGAAAACATACATCATCAAATGCACAAAATAAAAATATTACAAATATAGCACCCCAAACTCCTATACCTGTACCTTGTATGCCAAATAAAATAACATGACCATGAGGTAAACTAGTGATTACAGGTTCTAATTATATTTGTATATATTTCATCTTTGAAAAGAACTTCATTTTTGGCTATCTGGTAGAAATCGCTCATCTCATTTGGTTCTCACTGGTGAGAACTGAGATAAGCCCACATGGTCTGCGAGTGTGAAAACATGGTCTGGGCGATGTGTGTGATGTATTGCTATTACCACTTTCACATAGGGACAAAGCAAACAGTTCATGTAATGCAGGCAGTACAATCTGGTGGAAAATAAATCTTACAGTTTCCAATGGTGTCATGCCAGCCTAAGCACATGCAGCAACAAAAGCTAGACGGTTTTCTAATGATTAAAATATGCATAATCAGCCATTGCAAATAAGGTCCACGTGGGTTCAACATGTCAGTTGCTGGCAAAGTATTGCATCAACACTGGAAACGTTTATTCAATAATAAAATTTTTTTTTTTCAATTACTTATTTATCAGAATAAATCTTTTTTTTTCAAAATCATTTCATATCACTTTCAGCTGTGGATTTAAAATGCATTTGAGCACACTAGTCTAATATACATTTCATCATGAAGAGTCAACATAATTTATTAACAATTTCAAAATGAAGGTTGGTTTATTAATATTTTTATAACTGGTTTGCGTCACGAAGGAGAAAGGGGTTATAATAAGGTTGGTGTGGAAAAGAACTATACGAATGCTTTACTTTTTATGTTTACACCAGGAGTATTCCATCACACTGTTCAACAGTTAAAAACTATATACAGGTACAATGGCAAATTGACATTTCCATCATGATATATTATCTAACGAATGTGATATTCTTATATATTACTGACTAATAAATATATTATTGACAGTAAAAATATCAAACATGATAATAATTGAGTGTATCACTTGCTACAACTGAGGTACCTTATCATAATCTTATATTACAATTTCATAAAATGATATCTGCACTTCAATCAAAGACTCAATCTCATAGTTGCCTGCATTTGAACTTAGTGTACAAAACAGGTTTTCATATCTCAATTTCTAACACACACTTTTCATGTCAATGATATATTCAACTGCTGACAACCAAGCTATTCCAGCAAATTCACTAAGAAGTAATTGATGCCAGCCTTGCTAACACTGGGGGGACTCCTTTCCCCCTAAAGACTGACACTATTCAACAATTAAGCAAAACACGGTCAAATTTCCTGAGTTTCTATGACAATGAAAGTACCACAATATTTGATCTTTGATAACTGGCAAGTAACAGGGCGAGGTTCTGGTTTTACACTTCGAGGCATTTTGGCATCTCCTGAGACCTGTAGCAAGCAGCAGCAGCAAATACCTGTTAGTTAAATAATTTAATCCAGTTCCCTGTTTTATTTGTAAGCATTGATGCAGCTTGCTCCCGCACACTGAGTAGTATTTTCCCTCAGAACTGTTGTGTCAGAGATTTACAAATGATGTGAATTTTTGCTTTAAAATGCAAGACACTGCCTGGTAGTCCGGCATCCTCCCCCCCCCCCCTTCCCCCTTCTAGACCTCTCTTTTTTCTAAACTCTGTGGCAACCAGAGATCTTACTTGTGCCATCCTTGTTCACAGAATCATTATGTTGGCCCAGCGCCCAATAAATCATATAGCACCTCATATTTTTAAAGAGAAACTTAAACTCCATCAGTATTTACAAAATGGCTCCACATCATTTCATACTCTTTCTAGTTAAAGAGAGATTAAATACACCACTGTCTCATTAGTTTGGCCATAGGGGCTGTCATGATGCCTTAACAGACATTATTATATGCACAGAGATACTTTCCTTGGATTACAATACAAGATACAATGCGTATGAGGTATATCATAGTTTGTTCTTTTTTGTTCATAGACAGACAACCAAAATTCTTTGTAACAAATATTTTTCCGGAACCATAGACGACATTCAGTGTTCGCCATTCCAATATACTCCAGGAATAATCTAATGACAATGATCTTTCACCTTGAATACCTTGTATGGAGCAGGGAGGATAAAAGTGGGACATTGTCTCCCATCTTATGATGAAATATTGTCAATAAAATGATGCAGGAACATCTGACAGTACTGGGCGCATCATTCCAGCCAAGCTACCCACCGTGCGTAGCAGTTGAAGCAACCAAGGGGTAGAAAGTTATGGTGCCTGAGGTGGTTATCTGATTTTATGTCATGGTGTGGGAATGGGGTGGAGCCTTGCCACCAATAAACTTAAGTGACTATGAGTCCTTGATAGTCATGAAAACCAGCTGAGCATGCCACAAAAAATGCCAAGTACCAGTCCACACTCAGACATCATTTGGTGCGATTAATTTATGCATTTGAAAATGACCTCTGTTTCTCAATCAGATCAACTTTCATATCAAAATGAATTGCACAAGTGTAAAAGAAATATTTTACATACAGATTTATAAAATGATAACAATAAGATTTAACACTGGCCTTATGTGAAATGGTTGGCATGTGCTTACAATAACATGTGCTTTTGGTAGTGCATCATGGGCACAAACTGGTAGATTCCTGCCAAAATTTCGGTCTATTTTGCATATTTACTTTTTTTTCAATTCTGATGACTCATGTAGCCTATCATCCCTTCAATTAGTAAAAAAAAAAAAAAAATAGGCACTAAAATAAAAACATATGATCATGCAGCTGGCAGTTTGTCTATAACGTAATGACACAAACCACACAAACACAACTGATCAAGGTTTCACTGATAATTCTTTTATATTGAAGATCTGCTGCAGAACACTAATTTATTTTAACTCTAAAACCACTGCAGAATGTCAAATACTTCAGCAGCATGGAAAACACCTTAACCGATAAAAAATGCTGCATTCTTTGAGCCAAACCGTCCCTGAATTAAGGGCTAAATGATCCCATTAAGGGCAGCCAATCGACTGCTACTGGCATATCATGAGCTCCTAGGTTTGTGGGACTACACCCACCCCATCTAGTGAGAGGTACGTGCAACTTAAGCAATACTTGAGCAGAAAACTCAAAACGGAGGTATCCATGGTGAATGCCTCTGGCAACCCTGGGGTGTTTCTATGAAAACTAAGATGACCAAAAAAAAAAAAAAATTATATATAAAAAAAAAAAAAACTTGACAAAATTTGCAGCAAACATATCTGGCAACAGCAGGACCACATTTGAAAGTGTATGCTGCACTGTAGATGACCATATTACAAGGATATGATACTTCAAGGAATAATTCACACTTATATTGAGGATGAATTTTTTGTTAAACAAACAAGCAAATTGTGTTCTTTATTTTGTGCAGACATGTTTCTAACAACTCGCCTTGGCAGTACATCAAATGAATATACAATTACATCTTCACTGCAATTTCCTATTTTTTTCATTACATTTACATAGAGATGATTATGACCTGGTGGAGGGGGGGGGGGGGGGGGGGGTTAATAAATGGATGAGAAAGGTGGTGCAATAGGACAACAAAATCTGTCCAACCCAACACCTGAATATATTACTTTAATATTTGCTTGGACTACTTGTTTTCAGCATCTGCTGATGGATTACCACTGGGCCCAACTGTAAGATTAAATTTATATGCATCTGAATATTAAATGTTAACATACTGTGTGGTCATTACTACAGCAGGAGCAAAATAAATGGAATAAACCCCAGCCCCTGACATTCATTGTTTATCTAGACATACAGTCACCATGGACAGAGTAGTCATAGCACCCTGCCTGGGGCTATGAAATAAACAGGCAAGCATTTACAATGTATGACCTCAATGTGTAATATAATGGACATAGGATTAAGAAACAAACAATATATACAAAGTATTTACACTATATTACATACACCTGATCGTGGTCTGTTCTGCCTGCATTGATCTTGTTTGTTAATGTCTAAAAATGCCCTGATTTGAATATTAATAGCAGTACACCAATTAAGAAGGGGAAAAACAATTGGCACATTAAATTTTGATAAATCTGCACCCAAATACCCGATACATAGTGCAAGGACGCATGTATCAGGCAACTCAAAGTGAACCACTCTTGGCAAATTGTTGTTGCAAACTGGCATGATCCACAATTGGAGTAACAGGGTGTTTGGGCACAGGAATATTACAACTGTAGCATTTGTTAAGTATTGTGTGATGGATTCTGGATCTAGCAAACAATGAGACAAACTGCATTTGGGTCAACAAGTCATAACAATAGATACCAAGGTATATGAAACTGAAGCCAAGGGATCACTAGCAACTTTCTTAAGTCCTGATCCCCCATATGATCACACATGATCCTTCAAATAATCCAAACTCTCTGCAGGAGCACTAATGATCCTATGAAGGGATTCGCATAAAAATAAGGATCTCATAATCCTCCAAAGGATCCTGAACCTCTAAGAAATACAATTACAAGTGATCCTCAACAGGATCAAACTGATCCTCAAAAGGTTCACAACGGATCCTGCTGAAAATCTCAAGCATGAAATACAGCTTCTGCTAAAAATATTTTACCCGTGCACAGATTTTTATGCTGCTCCATGCCCAGAAAATGACAGGATAAGCTGTGGCCTTTTGAATGGGAAGTAAGCTATGATTCTGTTTTTAAGGTTGAATTATGTTATGGCAACAAAACCAATTCCTTTCATGTAGTTGTGGCTGTAGTATTCTGCAATGATTAGTTACTTATTCAGACAACTATCACTACTTCTGATCATAAAATTCCAAAACATTTACTTGATTATAAAATTTACTTAAAAGCAAACAAATATATCACACTTGAGCAAAGGTCAAAGTGGTAAATTTATTCTTATTTGCTGATGATTTTGTCAAATATGACAGGGGTGAATTTACCTAATTTTGGCCAATTGTATTCCACACCAGCTCCACTATGAAATGCTCTGGCTAAAGGAAGGTTAGATCTATGCCACATCCACATGAAGGAATTGTTATTATATAATACACTTCATAACATGCTCTATCTGCGATCAGACTTCAACCCTGTGAAAAGAATCATAGCTTCAGGTAACATATATCTTATATTGTCCCCAGACTCTATATCTCCTAATACACTGGCATGCCAAAGGGGACAAAACAGGTCATATGTACAGTATTTTATATATATATATATATATATATATATATGTGTGTGTGTGTGTGTGTGTGTGTGTGTGTGTGTATAAATGATTTATAAAAGTACTCTTTGTACAAGTATATCTACTGTTTATATACATCAGCATGGTACCACACAATTTTCTCCAAATAACAGTTTAATAAAAAGAAACTTCCATTTGCTCACGTGTGCATCATAAACATCACCCGCTTCATGAACATCACCCAAAAGAAACAAAAAATATTTCAACGATGTGTGGTTATGTACAGTCTCATTCAGTGAACACCAGTCTTTACATCGACTGATATACAATACCTTGGCCTGACACACTGCGCAAGGTCAGCAGAAGTTGATGTGTTACTAATACCCATTTCACACTGAAATCATTTCCAAACCATTTTGATCAGGAAAACTCCTAAATGCAGTTCCAATATGCTCTGTATAGCGGATTCAAAAAGAATTGCACAGTAATAGTGCCGTTATCCTTGTTCACTGGACAAGGTCTATTCATTTACATAGCTAATACAGTTGAGTGTTATGATACATTACATAAATGGTTTCACTCGTTTTGTACTGCATGTCTTTTAAAATCATCATATTGGCAAGATTCAAAATGGGTTGGGTTGATTTGCACAAAAATACTTTAGTCTGCCATATGTACACTAAATTCACACAAACAGTTCTACACCATTTTCAAGCTGCCATGTGAAAGGGGTATTAGAGTTCCAATTTGCAAGTTTTATGAAGAAAATGTATCAGATTTCAACAGATAGGCATACCAATGACTTTGGTAGGAAACCCTCATTATATAAAAGCAAACAAAAGAAATACCACACTGGACAGGCTTCACTGAACAGAAATTGCATACAGAACCTTGAAATGGCCACTGATCTGATTATGTTAACACCATGATTGAGCCAGCTTCCATGCTGATGTTTATCACTCAGAAAAAAATAAAACACAATATAATAGTATATACCAAATGAACATGGACAAATTTGACATATTTTTTTCTGATAACAGAGAGTTAACATTTGTGATTTTTCTACATCATTGTTCCATGGCATGTAAACAAACAACCATATTTTTTTATCTTCTCAATGAAGATGTTACAAGTTACACAAGTACCAGTGTATGTATGTGGATATGACAATTTTGCTTTTAACTGCTTTATGTGGATAAAAAATAAACAAATTATGCAAACTCAGGCCCTGTTCATTTGAATGAATACAAATGCTGAAAAATCATCTGAATAGTGTATAAATGAGGTAGGGATCCACCAGATGTGGCACGGTCTTAAACAGATAAACGTGCTGTTCCGCAAAATGTTTTTTCACTGATTGTTTACTGATAAAAAGCAATCTGCAGGCAGGATGAGACTGGCCAATGCTTAGTGTTCTTCCAGCTCCTACCCTGGCTATTACATTCTTGTTCCAGCACTGACCCTGCTGCTAAGGAGATTTAAATACATGATTCCATTGTTGAGGTTATGGCAGGTGTGCTCTCTGGCGGTAACGCCACCACCTGGAGCGCTTCTGAGGTAGTGTTCATGCTAGATGCGATGCGTCGCAGGTGGCCTATCCTCTCCTGTACACACCCTGCTGATAGTCGAGCTTCTGCATCGTGATCCCAGCATTCCTCAGTGGTGCTGCACAACGATGCCAAGCCCTGTGTTCAAACAATCAACAAACATTCAGTCTTTCATCAAGACATTATAATCTGATATGATTTAAACAATGCATGATCATTATCATTAGGCTATTCCAGTTTTAATTTTTCTATCAATTTTAAGTGACATGATGGAACTAGGTAAAATTTGATGTGCGTGTACTGCCCACTCTTTATAGTTAAGCAACACCCAATCCTTTTTCAAATTTTACTTTATCACACCATTTGCCACAAAAATTTAAAAATTGATTTAAGTCTTTTCCAGTTTGTAGTTGTCGTCACATACATTATAAATACAATCTTGAAAGGCATTTTAGTTTTAATGCTTCCATGATTAAGGAACAGGCAGGGATTTGTATGGAAATAAAATAAGTTATTATGACACAGAAGTTATTAGCCATTATAGGAAACCTCTGAGGTTAAAAATATCACAAGTTGGGGGGGGGGGGGGGGGGTGGTTAACATTATTTAGCCTGTATCAGGGTGAACCAGGTGACTTAAGACAACCATTCACCAATGTCCTATTCTTGAGACTAACACCTAAGGCATACTTGAACCACTGATCTTTATGAATTTAATGACTTAACTACGGCCTTCGGCGCACTCTTACCGAATGCTTGAGCCACAGTTCCTTTATCTGTGGCCTCAGCTTCTTCTGGACGACACACTCCTGCATGTCTTCAAGACTCGGGTGCTGCCCGATCTCCTCCTCAAATGGAAGCTCATATTCCTCCACTGGACCTGTTGTTATAAAGCAGTGTTGTATCATATATTATATGTGATATCACTGTAACTGCATGCCCCACCTTCAGTTTCAGGGAAGGATCTAGATATACAATAGCTGACTTTTTTAGTTTGTGGGGATTTAATATTAAGGGAAATTGTCACAAAAATGAAATCTTCATGAAAAAGACAGCTAGTCTACATAGGTCAAGGATCTTTTATAATATGGCCTCATTTTATCCATGCGAACAGGCCTGTAGCTATAGGTCAAAGAGCCAAAGACTGATATTATAAATAAGAACACATATCTTATGTTATTTGTAAATCAAAGATTGACGTAACAAATAACATCAGATCTTTCATAATATCTGGCTACAGGGGACAAGAATTTCTACTCGTTGTCATGGGTCCTAGTCAATATGTTTAGATTTACTGAAAATAACAATAATGTCATAATGGTTTTATATGTGTAGGTTACTGCATGGCAGATGGTGAAAACTGGAGCCCTTGCAAAAAAAACAGAAAAGTGAAAATCATGTAAAATTAGCCTCACAAATTCTCAAGCCAGCCACAAAAGATAACCAACACTTAGTGGAGGAATTTGATACTAACAAGACTGAAATATTTTTTTTTTCAATTTGGAAATTAAGCTTGATCTCAAAAGATATGTTGGTGGAGGTATGAGCTCATACAGAGCAGTCCAGTAAAGAAATAATTTATTCTCAATTTTCAAAGTAACAAATGAACAGATTTCATTATCTATATAACCAATTTAATTTATTGTAACAAATAAAGATAAGACAAACAGATTTCATTGTCTATAACCAATTTCTTTTAACAAATGGATACATGACAACTTATGATCAAATTAAATTATTAAACAAATGAATGACAAACACATTTCAGTATCTATTACCAATTTACTTTAAACTATTAATATTTGTAATTATTATAACCTAAGAGAATTTCATTGAAAACAATTCTTACTTCAATTTTTTTCCCCCAAAACTTCTTTACAAAAAAAAAATTGCATAACAGCCTTATTCCTGCATTTAGGTCTATTTTTATTTGGAAAACAAGAAATCCTAACAGTCAGAGAGCAGTGCTGGCAGGCTGTCCCATCTAATGTTCATGCTGAAATAATCTTTATTTAGAATTATTCTTGTAAATGTAAGCTCCAAACTGGTGATTGTATTATTTTCCCATTCACAGCTAAACAGTCATATTATTCCATTCAAAGCTAAACACTAATATCCTATGCATCAGATATTTGTCAATTAATAAAGGTCTGGATTTTGAATGTATGGCCTTTGACTAATTTGTTTCACAAAATACCCACCAGATGGTGCTGACTGCCAGCTGATAACTGGGTCATTCTGTGCATTAGCACTGTAATCAAATTGTCATCTACATTCAAGAACACTGATGCCTTCAAGCAAATTATCACCGAATCTCATTAAGATTGAAAACACTGGTGACTATTACACCTCATTAACTTAATATTCAGAGCATCAATTACAGTGGCTCTCTCTAGAAGAGACAATATCATTAAGTGCTACACTCTTCAGGGCCCTTGATAGTTAAGCTGAACTACCATGGCACTGCTCATGAACACACAGATCTAAATACCAACACAACAGAGGCCTTGAGTAATCCTTTACCCAATAATTTACCCATAATGGTATAAATGTTATATATCTTGTGCTCTAATGGGAGTGACTGCATGAAGCTCTCTTGACTTGCTGATTTAACTTATTTGTCAAAATGATATTGGAAATGCATGAAATCATGTGTTTTTATTCCTTTTTCTAGATTCCCAAATGTTTATGTTTCTTTTTTTGCTTGTGTTTTGTGAAAACTGTCTAAACCTGTTTTTGAAATATTTTTTGGAAGGCTAACTGAAATATTATGCATATGACAGCTGTATATATTATGATTCCATATCATTATCATGAGCTGTCTCTTGAATTACTTGTTCCGACATGTTAAATACAATGTTTAATCCACACTGCTATAAAATCAGGAGTTGAAATACTGGTACACTTTTTTAAAGGGCCTAATCACCTATAAAGCATGTTGAATTAACACAAAAAATAGCATCTTCTCTTTGAAATTAATTGGTTCCTTCCAAAATTCCTTAGACCTTAGGCCACATGGCCTTGTTATTGTCAACAGACACATGTTGACTGTGTTTACAAACATACACTAGAATATCAGCAGAAGCTGACAAAAGCCCTCAGCCAAAAGAACAGTGTTTAGAGGTGGTAACAGTAACAAGTACTAAATATCTGTTGTCACATGGATGTGTATCGATACGTCTCAGTTAAAATTTGTAATGTACCATAATTCATAACAATCCACCAAATGCTTCCTGAAAAATAAGCTTCTAAGTTTTATTCTATTATAAGCTCTGTGACCTTGAAAAGTAGGTCAAGGTCACCCATCTTCGAACTTGACCGACATTTTGTCAATATACATCTTCACCAAAGAAATAAAATTCCTATTGTGAATCCTTATAGAGATATCCCGCTCACAAGGCCAAAGTTTAAAAATCCAAGAAAAATTCATTAAAAATCAGAAATTGTAGGTGGCGCCACCAAACTTGTGCAGCAGTTACAGACCATCAGTCCCTATGATCATAGTAAGTATTGTGAAAATCCACCAAATGGTTCCTGAGAAATATCCTTCTAAATGTTTTTTCTATAATCAGCTCTAAAACGTAGAAAAATAGGTCAAGGTCACCCATCTTCGAACTTGACCGAGATTTTGTCAATACACATCTTCACCGAAAAAATAAAATTCCTACGGTGAATCCTTTTAGAGATATCCCGCTCACAAGCCCAAAGTTGAAAAATCCAAGAAAAATTCATTAAAAATCAGAAATTGTAGGTGGCGCCACCAAACTTGTGTAGCAGGTACAGACTATCATTCCCAATAATCATAGTAAGTTTTGTGAAAATCCACCAAATGGTTCCTGAGAAATAAGCATCTAAGTGTTTTTCTATAATCAGCTCTAAAATGTAGAAAAATAGGTCAAGGTCACCCATCTTCGAACTTGACCGAGATTTTGTCGATATACATCTTTACCGAGGAAATAAAATTCTGACGGTGAATCCTTTTCAAGATATCCCGCTCACAAGGTAAAAGTTAACGGACGCCGGACGGACGGACAGCTTGGGTGACAACAATAGCCCATCAGCCTAAGGGCTGAGGGCTAAAAACTATTACAAGGTGTTAAACAGCTCAAAGGGAGGTACTGAGACCATGTACTGGTACAGTTTTGCCTGGAAACTTTTGTATAAAACAAGCAAAAACTGATAGTGTAAAAGAATAAGTCTCATATTGCTCCTGATTATGTCCCTTTAAAGATGAAAATTAACCCTTTCTGTTCAGACAGCCACTCAGTTAGCACCTAGAAATCTCTCATTTGATTAGATTCTTTGATGTCATACACAAAGCACATTTGTCTTCAGTTCAAAAGATTTCCATAAACATAAAACAAAATATCTCTGCAGTAAATGTTGAAAATTTAGTTATGATACAACTTATGTTACGCAAAATACTACCCATAATGTATATAAAAAGAGTTATAAACTAAAAAGATGCACACACCGTCTGCTGCAGAGCATCGTGAAATAAGCTCCCACAGGACCAGGCCGCACGCGTACATGTCAATGCGCATAAACGCATCTCTACTGAAATTGATGGCACCCTCCAACACTTCTGGTGCCATATAGCGGCGTGTACCCACCTGCAACAAACAATAAAAACAACATTATGTCATCTGAACGTTTCATTTGATATAAATCAATTCAGGAATATGTCATCAAGATGATCAAACTGCATGTAAAACTAATTTATTTGTTGCTACTGTAAATACAACAATAGGGCAAACACAATGCAAAGCATGGGGAAATTCACAAGATCCAATCCTTGAGGTGACCCATATGATTAAAGGGACCGATTCACATACCCAGCATGTTAAATATACATGAAATATAGCAAGTTCTCCCTAAAACATGATGGTTTCTGCCCATATTTTGTTCAAAAACTGTTTGCTTACCCCTGTAAACAAATGGCAAAAATCATGAACTGGGCACAATCTGGGCCACAAACATAAAAATAGCGCACATGCCACCTGGTAGCCATACCGTTCAACTTCACATATTAAGATTATTCAAGCTTCCAACCGGTGTTTCTTAGAACTGTGTTTCCCCTTTCCTGTTCCAATTCCTTAATTGGAACTTTTCTTTCATGCGCAAGACCAGACCTTCGGTCATGCAGTCTTGTAATGGTAAACAGACACAAACTGATACACAGAACTATAACAATGTATATATATTATTAAATAGGTGATTTGGAGATAAAAAGTCCATATACCTCATGATACTTTTGCTGCATAACTTTTCTTTTCAGTTTAATGATTTAATGACTTGAGTTAATTAACATATTATCAAAATGTTTATGTATATTTAATTTACATAATAATTAGAAATAAACATGATTAATTGCTTTTGGGATGTGTTGTTAGCTGAATTTTTTAATTAAAAAAATCAACAGGGAGGTAAAAACCAAATCAGTTGAAGAAAACCTTCCCTTTACATCAGATAGGACATATTTTTTTTCTAGATATGACAATGTATGTAAACAATTCAGAGACGGAGCCATTACTTTCCTACCCAGAGAGCACTACTTGGAGGCAGCTCTGAAAATGGCAAACTGAAACAGCACTATTTAGGAAAATCTTAAATTTGATTGTTGTTCACCATAGTGTGGGATGTACTGAGAAAGAACATCCCTATCAACAAAGTCCTGAGGAAGGCCTAAACTAACAGTGATGGGAAAACACCCTTAATTAACGGCAGATACTAGTTACTTTACCATATCAAATCACTCTGTCAAACACCATGTCTGGTCCTGACCCAATCATTATTTTGCTTGTGCTTCATGTCACTAGTGAGTTAATTTCGTAACTGGTTAAAGTCTGTTTCAACACCTGCTATCCAACTGTTTTTTTGTAGATAATTTTCTTAAAAGTTTATCTTTTTCAATTATTTCCTAGAGAACTACATATTGAAGTGGCAACCTAATACAGCAATTAAGAATTTTAAAATAAGTCCCCAAGTTTATGTATCACAACTTTCTGGTCTCTTCACCAAGATCTGGCAGATATGATGTTTCCCTCCATATGTAGCCATCTTTGTTTAAGCTGGGTATATTTTTTTTAATGTTACATGACATCATCAAATCAGCAGCTGTCAATTGAGGATGTTTCAGCATGTGACCAATGACCTTGACTGCCACAAGTGGGTCTGATATGTTGTAAAAAGTAGACTGATTTCTCACATTTTCAAATAATTCTGTAGAAACAAAGATGTAAGGTGGGTATTTATTTACCACGTTAAAATAAGGTCCTTTAATCCTCTACACTATAATTTTTCCTTAGATGTAATTGATAAAAATTTTCATGGCAAAAAACAGGTGGACATGAGGATGTAACCGACTAAAGCACAACAAGAAACAAAGACCTGTATAAAAGGTACCGTCTATATGATAGTATATCTCACAGATGCTGACAGTGACACAGCATTGATAAACTTTATTTTATGATAATCTTGACATCATGATGAATACAATGACTGGGCAGACTGCAGATCTAATCTGTTACTGCCATTAAGTGTCAACATGGAACTAATAATAAAGTTTTATTTACTGGACTTGGAAAAAAAATCTGGTGGGATAAAAGTTTCAGCAACAAAAAGTATCTTAAAGTATATGTTGATGTACTCAACTATAAAGCAAATGCTGGAACGTGTGATGATTTTTATTAATCAAGCAATAACACCTGGATTTAATTCTTAACAAGGTGGTCAGAATAGAAAGGTGGCTACAACTTACAAAGGAGGACATTTTTTTACCTCCACTTGGAGGTCAATTAAGAACTGTGTTGGAGAACTGTGACAGTGTGCAGAATACTGGAGAGTTTAAATAAGATCCAGGCAGAGATTCACTTGCGCTCAGTTTTAATTTTTATGTTAATTTTCATATGATATGTCACATGTAGTTCAAACTATTTATTCCTTTTCTTATTTCTCTAAATGCCTTTTATTTCTTCAGGTACAATTGCTAGTTCATGAACAAACAATTCGGTCATCGATGTTTTATCTGGAATTCCAATACATCTGTTGTTTAAGTAACTATTGAAGAATCAAATTCAAACAGATCTCAACTGATGCTTTATACTTGTTTTGTTTTTTTAAGCCTGTATTTGAAATTAAATAAGATTTTATACATATACTTTTGTCAACGATTCTGACTCGTATAATTTTAATTTTGTCAGAATCATATGTTTTTTTGTGAAAGGTTAACATTTTATACTTATGAAAACTGGATATTATTACAAATTTTCCACACAAATAAACAGGAATTCAGAACCAATTTGCACAATTTTTTAGTTGACGTTGTTACTGTGTTTTTTTATACTCATCAAGTCTGTAGTAACTTTTTTAAAAACTCTGAATGCCTGAGTACAATAGGCATCTTCAAAGCATCTGGACATCATAAGACATTGCTATATAATTCTGCAGGAAAACCAGCATCTTCATAAGGGATTTAATTGATTTCCTTTAATGAATAGCAGGGGTAATTAACAAGCAGGGTCAGCAACTGACCATTCCAATAAAGCCTGTGAAAGGCAACAATCAAACTGTCAGCTGCAGAATATTCTGATGACGGAGAAAGGGGCACCTGCTGCTAGGACAAAGCAGCTCTTGATTTTCTGGTTACCATGGCAACAAAATCAAATTACAAGCAATACAGGAGTAAAACCTTCAATCTCCAAATCAGCATCAGCTGAATCTAGTCAACCCTCCCACTTGAACTGGTCCACCATTTTTTATATACAATATTCATGTCGTGTTAGTTCCTGCATCGGTCTTCCAAGAAGAGGCAAAACTGGAGCCACAGATCATAAAATAAACCAGGCATGGTCCACATACAAAACAAGAGGGCTGAATCTTTAGAATATTCACACGCATAAGCACAACCACATGCTCAATTACATTTTCAGGCCAACAAAGATCAATAAACATTGCATGATGGTTAAAAAAAGTTACATCTAAAAGGCTAAATTCTGGCATGTACTTTCCATAAGACTGCACAATGTCGCCATGAGCAAGTGTTATGTGTTCTCAAGTGATACAATCAAAATATTGATTTCTGCAACCACAGAGCTTTGCTGTAGGTGGTTTTATTAGCCAGAATCAAAATTCTAATTATGGGTTAAACAAATGAGGCCACTGTGACCCTGCCATTGGGTTTTCAAGTCAAGCTGCACTCTACGAAACTGCATAATGCATGTCATGTTTTTGTTTTGGTGCATTTTATATATGAGTTGTATATTAAATATTTTATTTATGACTGGGAAAGTGACCCTAGGGTCAGATGCTCTGCTGTTATATTTTCAGTACAGCAGAAAAGGAAGGCCCCTTATGGTTTGATTTTTACTTTTTATGAAATAACTTTTAATAAACAAAGATGGACAGTGGATACCATGTGCATTTTATTCTTGTACAAATTTAATACTTGCTGTACAACTGTTGGTTTGAGACAAAGTGATCATGGTATTCTAACTGCATGTGACTTGGGCCAGAATTGTGAGTCAAAGATATTTCATTTTAATACCGATTTTTATAATATTCGGAAATAAATTAATAAAATTAAGTTGTAGATACATCTATAACAGGCCAAAGCTTCAGGCTTTTTATAGATATTATACAAGAAATGCTGACCGGACTCTGTAGCTCATAGAGGATGTGAACCCTTTATTAAAGTACTGTATATATTCTCAATTAGTTAGAACTGTTTTAAATTGAAAACAGTATTTTCTTTTAAAAAAAATAATTATTACATCTGTAAGGTTGCTGCTTTCCTGGATGTTGTCATTATGCATTGGTTTGTTATAATGGGACTGCACTGAGTGGAAACGACCTACTGCTCTAAGCTTATCATGACAGGTTGAGAGAAGTGGGCCATAGTAAAGCAGGGTACTAGTCTAGAAAGACCTCTGCACTGAATACTATTATAATTTTATTTAGGTAAAGGCAGGAGCAAACACCAATAACAGAAAGAAAATAAAGGCAAAAAATATTTAAATATATTTGTTCAAAGTCTGCAGTGAATTTTATTCCTAGTGACTGCAACAGATGATCAGAAGCCTAGTGCCTGTATGTAAATATGACAGCTGTGAAATGGAAGTGATACACATGCCACTTGAGTTGAGTATGATATACCCAATTCTTTATTTTTAAACTTGTATTAAAAGAACAAAAAGGACATCAGAAATGTTTTATTCACAAATATGTGATAAAGTACAAAGACATGGTACAATAAAACGGAGATATTCTTAACTTCTAGCATTATGGCCCATTTACAAACTATAAGAGATTGAGGGTCAAAGCAACAGCAAGAGACTATTCACTATTTTTTGTTACTTTAATTCAAATTTCCATGATAAAAAATATTTATTTTTATTCAAACTTATTTAAAATATATGGTAGTCTGGGTAGAGATGACAACATATCATAACCTCTCCCCTCCCCCTTTAAAATGGGCCAGAATTAGCCTTGTCATTCTAAAACAATACTCATGTTCTTTTTAATACACATTTCTTGCATAAGATATTGTTTAAATGAGATTTCTGATATGGAAAAACTTCAGAACTATTTATCTTTATGAACTGATTGGTAAACAATTGAGGATTGTATCAAATCCTGACACTGTGTAAATGAACAATAGCCCCCGATACTGTGTCCAAATATTAAGTTTTGGAAACGGAACAGAGAACAAAACTCTGGGAATTACCATGCTCTGAAACAATAGGCCAGCCCAAACCAGCTTCATCTTGCTAATAGTCTCAACAGTGGGTGTAGTAATATTCAAGTACCAGCTGAGCCCCACTCGGAGGCTGGCATTTCAAAACCAGTCATTAGTAAGAAAATGAAAGTCGGCATTGAATAGTATAAGAATATAAGAACGAGAACTATCCCTATCTTGAAAGAAAAACCAAATGATCTTGCACGAGGCAAAACTGCAAATGTCAAGTCTCCCTATTATATGCATGTGACATTCAGAGCCAGCTGATGACTACAGTCCAGGTCTTTTTAAATTAACTCCCTGCTTCATTTCATGTAATTCAATACAATTCAATGTTTACAAATGAGAGGTCATTACCCGAAGCCGCGTTCATTGTACTTCCCATGAAACTTCAGTTTTTGAGTTTTCACAGAAGATCACGCTTTGTTATCATTACAATGGAGAAAGTATTCTTTTTCTCCTGATAATAAAGGAGCACTTGTAATGACTCACTTCTTATCCTTAACTTCAGGATCACTCCTCAGAAACAAGCAATTCATGTATATAAGATATTTACTGCCTGGTTTGAAATGATCTTCAATCATTTATGTAAGACTTTCTTAAGTGATATTACAAACAGTTTCAGATGGAGCACTTGCATGAACCAGGTAAAATGGTTAATTTTCCATCTTTATTCAAGATGACTTAATCAGGCAGCATTTAATCTACTAAAACAAGGGAGAAGGAATCTAGGATAAATACATACAGGATAAACTGTGCCCACTTACAGACAACTTGCAGCCAAAACAGAGAGACGTGTACTAAGGTTTGAAAATGCTCAAGGACATCATATACTGTATGACAAAATATTTTTTGTTAAAGCAAGAGCACCGCAAAGGGTGCATAATATGCCCGTTATTATCTGGTAACCTCTGACCTCATTAAATAAGGGCAAATTTTGCTGAGAATGTAATTCAGGTGAGAATCTCTACTGGTATATATTTATATTCATCAAAAGCCATCAGATTTTTCGCATGTCACTATGGTGCCACCAAAGTATAGTGACCTCTGACCTCCTTAAAAATTGCCTGGATTTTGCTGGAAATCAAACTTAAGCAAAATATTAGATCGATTAATATTTTTTATTGCATTTCATCAAAATCCATCTTATTACTTGTACATTATTGTGGCGACACCACAAAGTAGCCCAGTGACATCTGACCTTATAAAATATGTGTGTATTTTGCCCATAATCAAACTCGGGCGAGATAATATATTGGTATGTAGTTAATGGTGAGTGTCCTGAAAATCCATCAATGCCCCAGAAAGTTACCTCAGCAACACTAAAGTTAACAGACAGATGGACGGGCAGTAGGCATACAAGAATACGTCTCGTTTTAGATGGCTGTATAAAAAACCAACAAGACAATGTCAATGGTAATGTCTGAATGTTAACAAAGTGTGACAGAACGTGTCACACAATAATGTTAACAACCAAAATGCCACAGATCATGTCACAAGGCAATGTCAACAAACAAAATGCCACAGGACATAATGTCACAAGAAAATGTCAACAACAAAAAATGTACACCTCTCACACAGCTGTTATACAAAGCAGTTGTTCTATATCTCCTTCCCTTTAACTGCTGCCTTGCATAGTGCTCAATGTTCTCTGGGTTACACCACCAGGGCTAGCACAGGGCAAAGAATTGTTATCAGACAGATGAGAGCATTGTGCTTACAACAAATGAGAGTGCATGAGGTGTCATGGGTTTGAAACTTGTTAGGGCTGTGCCAGCCCTGGTGTAGAAACTCAGAAAAACTTGCTATACAGTACACTGCACAGAGATTAGAGCGAAGGAGATCTACAACAACTGTAGTGTATATCTGCTGTGAAAGGAGTGTAACAAAATGTTACTGGCCATTATATCTCATGAAAATTTCAACAAAAAATGCCACAGGACAATATATCTAATGGCACTGTCAACAAACAGAATGACACAGGACACAATATCTTATGGCAATGTAAACAAATAAAATGTCACATGACAAATTACCTCATGGCACTGTCAACAAACCAAATGCCACAAGACAAAATATCTCATGGCACTGTCAACAAACCAAATGCCACATGACATAATATCTCATCGCACTGTCAACACACACAATGCCACATGAAATAATATATCATGGCACTGTCAACAAACAAAATGATAAAGCTTCATTAAAAGAAGACAAATGATTATAATACATATAGATACATTTTTTACATCATAAGAATTTCTTACCTGTCCATGAGTATCCCCAGGGCACTGTCCAGGCTCAAACTTCAGCGCTAAGCCAAAGTCAGCCACACAAGCTGTTAAGTCATTTTTTATTAGCACATTTTTACTCTTGAAATCCCTGTGTGCTATAGCAGGCTTGTGGCCGAGTCCGCCCTGTGGAGGTATGTCTTCATGCAAAAAAGCAAGTCCTGCGGCCATTGTCTCTGCTATCTTGACCAACTCTGCCCATGTTATGAGGTTGCCTTTGAGGTAGTCATACAGTGAACCCAGCTCATGGAACTCGGTTATTAACCAAAGTTCCATGTTTAAGTTGTCCCCGCGCTTTTCTGCACCTATGAAATTGAGAATAGCAGAGTTTTCTTTCACCTGGGGCAAGAGGTAGAAGTCCCTCTCAATTAACCACGACTGCTTGTCCTGCAGCGGAAACACTTTAACCGCTACCTGTTCTGTTAACATCTGAGCTTTCCACACACAACCAAAGCGCCCTCTGGCTTTGATT
The DNA here is from genome assembly GCA_026874595.1 of Sipunculus nudus. Lineage (NCBI taxonomy): Eukaryota > Metazoa > Annelida > Sipuncula > Golfingiida > Sipunculidae > Sipunculus > Sipunculus nudus. The sequence continues at coordinate 30,377,184 of CM049317.1, read as the reverse complement.
TCTAACAACTGCAGGGGACGCATCCCCACCATAGGGGAGGGAGGTGGCATTGGGTTGGGTTCGATTACAGGGATGCGTTCATGGTACATTCCCATTTTGTGACGTCTCCACATCCAGAACGTGATAGTGATGAGCAAGGTGACTCCACTCAGCGGAACAACAGAGTACATCAATGTGTTCACAAGCTCGTTTGATTTGCGAATCTGAGTTGTGTCATCCTGGGGCACTGGAAAGACAAAATGAAAATTTTAAATAATAATTAAAGTTACACAGATATATTATTAATCTCTGACAAAAACCAAAGAGACCAGTGTATACAACAATATCTGTGAATTCCTCTCTCCATGCATCACGGCACAAGAAGATTCTATCATTCTGATAATGATGGGCTGGACCAGGGCACAATCCAGATTTGGTCCAGAACATCCAGGAATTGGTCCAGAGCAAATCGCAATCAGAATTCAGTCTAGCCTAAACCCTGATCAGTATATGGGCTGGACAAATTCCTGATTGGTCAAGATTGGGATCTGGGCCTTGACATGAGTTTAAGTAAATTGGAGATTGTATCATATTTTCAAAATTTTGTATGGTTCTCAGGCACTTTTTTCAGAAACAAGTGCTGGCTGGCGATATTTTACCTTTCTTTTGTATATTTCGATGAAAATGTCATATGATCAGGGAAAAGCATGAAACGGGCAAAAGCACTACATAGCAAAAGAAATCTTATCAAATTGTATTACTTTATCTTCTTGAAAGATGGAAATAAAAATAAAAATTTTTGATGCAGGGGGTTAAAATTGATGCAGGCTGTGCCTGAGAACCATACCTTTTATTTTTTTTGGCCCTAAAAATGCTTTTTCCTTTTTTTTTGCAAGACAACCATGGTGTTGGTTATGTATAAAATTTCAGATTACTCAATGTCTGATACCTTTTATAGTTTGGACTTGAGCAGCAAGTCCTAAACCTCTCAATAACCTTTGCATTTACAGTTTGAGGAAGATATAATCTGAATTGTTCATAAAACAAAAAGTCTTTTATGTAAGTCTTCTGTCTATATATTTTATTTCAAATGATGTACAATAATATATACCTGTTCACATTTTTGTCATATATTCATTAGAATACCCCATCTATTTAAGCAAGACATAACTATTTTTGTCCAAATATACGATTCACTATACCACACACTATTTAAGCCTGAATTCGTTGGAAGGCAATCTGAAACTCAGTGGTAAAAACTTTATGAAAAGCAGCATGTGTTTAATAGGTCAGGGAATTTGATTTATATGAAGCATTCGATTTACCGGCTTGATGCAAGCACGGTTTCTAAGAAATCAGATGCCTTGGATTAGACCCTTATAAGGTCAGCAGAATATACAGAGGGTCTGAGAAACTGGTCAATATCAGTTTTCATTCTCTGTATGTAATGCTGCACGCTGATGACATACAGTGCTAAATGTGTCATGTCTGGTGGGGAAAATAGCCAGTCTGTACCTGACCAACCACATGATTTCACACCGGGGATACAATAAACAGTGGGTGGTAAGGTGGTAATAAACAGGATATCAACTCCTTTTTTACAGAGAAAAACTTAATAACCTACATTTATATAACCTCAGCAGTGGGCAATAAACCCACTTTCATTGTTTGATGCAACTGAATTAAGAATAATGCCCGAAATTATTGTCACCTGAAAAAGATGCACAAACTGAAAAACAGAATGGAACACAGTGATGTTAAGCAGCACAAACAGAGCTAAGCTAACTAGTCTTGTAATACTTTGTTCCACTGCCCCTGGCCTATCTACCAATGCTTGTGATTTACACAAAATCCATAAAAGCACTAAATCTTATAGGCTTAGAAAAGAATAGAGAATACCTTAAGAGTAGAGACAAACTGAAAATAATTCTCTCCCTTGTACAAATTCTATATGATAAATTTAAAACCAAACTTATGACAAGCAGATTGATTTTGTGTTGGGATATCTCACTGTGACAGTCTGGGGTGATGGCATTTAAACTGTATCTGATTGTTAGTAAAAAAGATAACAACACAATGGTTTTATACATTGTAACTGTACATGTTACTGTACAAATGACCTCTGTTACATCACAAGGACCTACGATGTATAAAACTAAGAACGGGAATTCTGAACTAAAAATTCCATTGTCTGTGTGTTAGGAATCTGCATTCCACGTAGTGGGAAAGTAAAATGGCTGATTGTAGACCACATAAAGCATGACATCTAAATGTAGCTCATGTGTGTGTTTGCATCATCTCTTCAAATCATGTCTTATGAAATCAGCAGGAGAGTACCAGGTTTAGTGCTTTTGTCTGTCTGGTCTATGAGCTGTAAACATTGAGCCACACTGGCACACTGCACAGACTGGAACGGAAGAGAACTAATCTGCTGTTTAGAGATTGTTGGAGTCAAAATCTGACCCAAACAGGACCATGTATTCTGTTCAAGTGTGTTGGATGTGAATTTTTCCAGGCCAAATTACATAAACATGAGTGTTTTTGTGGTATATGTCAGGTTAGAGACTGCGATCTGGTAGAATCAGAGTTTCTACTGGTAGAAACTTTGATCAGAGTCTCTGCTGGTAGAAACCATGACCAGAATCTCTACTATTAGAAATTCCGATTCTATTGGTAGAGACTCCAATCACAGTTCCTACCAGTAGAAACTGCGATCCAGAAACATTGATAAAGCATACCTATATCTACCAGATCGCAGTCTCTACCTTGACATAGATCAGAATCTACCAGTAGGACTCCAATCTTAGTTCCTTCCAGGAGAAACTGCGATCGATCCAGGATCACTTATTAAGCATACCTTTATCTAAACCTTTCAGATGTGGCATCTATCAATGAAAAATAAAGTGAACACCTAATTAATGCCTTACCTGTGATATCTATCCCACCTAGTGAGTAGTTTTGTTAGAAGGACAAACATCAAGGTAATAATTTTTTTACAACACAGTGGTTCCTTGCCTGTGACATGCTTCACACCCATTAAGCAGTTAGTAACAAGGACATACAGGTAGGAAGTCACAGGTTTTTGAAGGGGAAAAAGTCACAAAAAATAAAGTCACAATTTTAAGTATGATGAAAAGTCACATATGTAATTTTGAATATACCCCTTAAACAAGTTTTTTGTCTGTATTTCCTGCCTAAATTTGTGACTTATCTTCCTATGACCTTTTTTTACAGCCATAGAAACTTATTTGGGGACTGCACCAACAGAATTTAGAGTTCCTATCAGTAGTACTGAAGTTCCTACCAGTAGGATCGCAGTTTCTACTGGTAGGAACTGTTATTGGAGTCTCTACCAGTAGAATCAGAGTTTTTACTGGTAGAGATTCCGATTGTGGTTTCTACCAGCTGAGACTCCAATTGTTGTTTCTACCAGTAGAAACTCCAATTCTACCAGATTACAGTCTCTGCCTCGACATGGTAGGGACTTTACAGAATAAGTAATATTTTGTGTGCATGTGAAATGTAAACAGGTGTTTCCCTGAAATGTAAAAACAAGGGACCCATGGGTCATGGCGCTCAGCTGTTATATATGATAAAAATATGATTTGGGAAAGAGGCACATGCTTGTTTTGTGTGGTAATAAATATAAGCTTTATTATGAGTTGTTGGTGTTTAGCTTATGTATGATTTTGATAGTATCTTTGGAGACAGGGAAGAGGATTGATTTCATTTATTTTATTAACAAATGGAGTGCTATTGTCACACAGATTTTGACTTGGCCATATAACTTATAAGCAGCACATATTATAAAAGAGTTTAACTATTTATTAAAATTTAATAACAAATATTATGCCAATATAATTTTTATTTAAAAAAAAATAAGAAGAAAATCATATGATTTTTTAAAATAAAATATAACTGAAATGATTATTGAAATAATATTATAAAATATATTCATGAATGCATTCATGAATACATTTTGAAAGTATCTGCACTAGAATTCAAATACTTTCATTTTTACCTGAATTCCCATTCTTATGCAATAAAATTTTTTAATGCAGTACATATTCATATTCGTATTCAAATAAATTTGCAAAGCATTCGCACCATGTCTAGTTTTTATTCAGTTTTAGCCAAACAAAGATGTTGAGAATCCAGAATATACAAAATTCACAAATTTAAATAATGATCATAAGTACCTGGTTTTATGGCTTTTATTTATATTAAAAAAAAAATAAATGTAATATATTAACTTTGGACTACTTTCACATCAATCTGCACACAAGACACAGTAGGAATCTAGATTAATATTATCTGCATATTGGGTCTATCATTTATTTCCTTCATATGATCCCTGATGATTAGTAATGAATAATATAATTTATTTTTTTATCATTAAATTTCACTGAAAAATACCATAGGTGACTGCATGGTGTTATTTGGAATAACATTGACATTGACATTCTATCCATATATAAAAGATTCTTACATCATCAGTAACTGCAAGTTAATTTTCTGTTACTCATCAACTAACAAATTCCTTTTCTTTTAATTTGTTATAAAAAACCAATACAAAATTATTAATTTATTGTTTATTGTTATGTTGTTTTTCAAAACAACTACTAGATGAGTTGGGTTGGACACCTGGATCAACTGTGGCTGGGCATTAGCTGCCTGGCTGCCCCAGTGTATGCTTCGCTCAAGCATGCATAATCTGATGAAGGGTCAACAAGTTCAACATACAGGTGACTGAAGAGGGGCTTGATTAAGCCTGGGTCTGACATATAAACATTAATAACAGCTACAATATTTGGCTAATTTCTTTCAGCTTTCTAAACTACAAAGATGAAATCCTTATGTGTGCATGATATGAAAATTATATCAACAGTGCTCTCAGTAAACAAACGTGCCATGGTCAAGGTTGGGCAAAATTTAAGGTACTAATTTTATATTTATACTAATAACTTATAAAATTTGAAAAATTCAGAACTAATTTTTGGTATTCAATTAAATCTTGATTAAATAATGTTACATCCCTGACAAAAAATCTCTAGCTTCAGCAATCCTCTTGTTAAGGGAGTAAATATATTTCTTGATTTTTTAAAAAGTGCATTATGTTTGGGCCCATAACTTAAAACAATTACGCAATACTGACATCATTTCTGGCATGTGCATAGTGAATGTATAGAAAAATATGTATATTACATATGATCAAAGTCAGATCAGTGGTTTTGATATTAGGCAGTCTTACAGTGTAACAATGGGTTTTTAATGGCAAAATGAAGTTTTTCATTAATATTTCGAAGGAATTAAGTCCTAGTGATAAAATTCTTGGCATGGTAGGGGATTTTGGAGACCTCTAACTGTATGCTAAATTTAAGGAACTTAGAGCTGAAGCTGGGGAGCTGAGCTCTAGCAAACTGCATAACACTAGCTTGATGTAAACTTGATGTGACATGGTGCTTGAAATCTACAGTTTTTGATCAACTGGTTTCAAATTTTTGGTGTTAACAGACAAAATGCTAACAAAAACATGCTGTGAAAATTAAATCCACAGTACTTACAGGAAAAAAACGTGCCATGGTCAAAGTTGGGCAAAATTTAAGGTACCAATTTTTTATTTTTATTAATATTTTAAAAAATTTAAAAGATTTTGATCTAATTTTGGGTATACAATTTAATTTTGATTAATTAAAGTTATATTACTGGAAAAAAGGTCCATAGCTTTAACATGTTTTGTGTTAAGTGACCAAATATCTTTCCTGATTTTTTTTACAAAGTCCATTATGTTTGGGCCCATAATTTTTTAAATTAAATAATACTGACTTAATTTCTTGCATGTACATAGGAACTATATAGAGGAATATTTATGGTAAATATGAAGAAAACCAGACGAGTGATTTTGATATTAGGCAGTCCTGAAGTGTGAAAATAGATTTCTAATAAAAAATTGAGGTTTTTCCTTAATATCTCGAAGGAACGAAGTCCTATTTACCCAATTTTCGGCATGGTAGGAGATTTTTGGGACATCTAACTGAATGGCAAATTTCAGATTCTAATTCCAATGGTGTCGAAACGTGCCAGTCTTACGGACGGACATTCGGACAGACAGATGGACGGACGGACAGACAGACGGACGGACGACGGACAATGGACCACGACTATAGCTCAGATGACTTATAGTCAGCTGAGCTAAAAATTGATTTTATAGTTTGACAGTAGAGACAAGTAGTCCTGGCAGTCCGACAGTGCCCAAACATAGGATATTCATTAAGATTGGAGACAACCTGTGGCAGAAGGATGCCACACTGACACAGGAAGTCAAAAAGGGAGAATGTAAATAATGTCTCATTTAATATGATAAAACATTCTATTCTAAAATAAGAACATAAGTTGCAGGATGTTAATATTATCATGCAATGTTTTTTAGCTGCAAAAAAATAAAAGGTGTAAACTACTATTTTGATCAATGTTTCACAAATTGATTGTCACATGGACCTACATTTGAGTGACAATTACATTCTCATTGTAATTCATAGGAGCATTTGAAGTTAATGAATGCAAGAGGATCATGAGTATTAAAATGCAAGACAACAATGGCTGTTTAACAGGTCACATGTACAATTTTAACAATCAACAAGTTAAATCTTTAATCTTTCACAGATTTGAGTATAATCAGTCGGTGAATTTGTACAGGCATGCCAGCATAAACTATCTGTATCAGTGTGTCACCCACTTAGGTTTGCAGTGCAAATTTACTGCAGTGACCAATTTTCTATAATTTCTATAATTTTGCATGAATAGTGATAATTGTATTACAATCCAATTGTGACTGACTATGGATATGCTTGGATAATGGTTCTTTTCTCACGCTAAAAGTATAAATTTTTACTTGATTAAGAAATTTAATAACTATTCAATATCTCAAAACCAACATTCCTTATTAGTTTCAAAATTCTTTTATCAGAAATCAGCACTGGCAGTAAATGGATGTTTGAGAAAAAAGAACCTATAAAATTATACTTTAATTTGTTTTGCATCAACTACAAAATTTCTCCTGCCTTCAGTATATCCATTAAATTGCTTTGCCATTGTCCCTCAACTGTTGGAGATTCTTGGAGATGTCTTTTGGAGATAAACAAGGAACCCATGGGTCACATCGCTCAGCTGAATTTTGGAAAATATTAGTAACTGCAAAATATTTTTATTTCTTTTGGTTTTTCATGTATAATATCATTAGAAAAGCTATGAGAAAATGGCCCTGCTAAAATGAAACTCTGTACATTATAGAATAATGGACATGAGCTAACCATTTAGTGATGCACCAAGGGAACAAATAGGCCTACGGTAAGTGTTATATAAAAGTAAAATTTCATAAACAAATAATGTGTGAAGGTAATTAAGTTTTCTTAAGTTAAATATATGGCCATATGAGTTAAAAATTAATCCAACAAAGTTTGACCAATATTCCTAATTTTAATAGTAAGTTAACAGTGTAATATATTAAAACCTAGGCCCTGCCAACTTTAAGAGATATGAATGAAATGCTACAAACTATTTATATCTTCTTAAATCTTGTCAGTTAGCACTTACATTAGATCCCAATATTTTATCACATTTGAATATTAGGATTAAATTCCTGAATTTTTTTTCTTTAAAACAATCAAAATTGTCCAAGTCTCATCAAAAAGAATTTATTTAACATTAAAATTATAAGATTCATCTTGTTTATTAGTCCTGTGTATTGAAGGGGTGGGTAGGGGGAGGGGTCTCCGTTGTTACTGCTCGTTGCTTGAAAAAAATGTTAATTTTAAGATTCATCTAGTTCATAGTACAAGTCTGTCAACAGAATGGGGGTGGGGTGGGGGGATGGGAGCGGGGGTTGCTAGAGAAAAAGGCTCCCTGTGGTATGGTATTAACTGCAGACAGCCTGATCAAGCTCAACTCAGTGGAGAGAGCTGCACTGAATGACCTACAGTCACCAAAGTGGACTGCTTGACAATGTAAGGGAATACAACAAGAGCCTCCAAAAAAATTCAATAACTAGTCTAATTTTGCAGCTTTTATTTTCAAATTTCAGATTTTAACAGATTAAATCCTTATGTGCACATCCTGTGAAAATTAAATCCACAGTACTTACAGGAAAAAACGTGCCGTGGCCAAAGTTGGGCAAAATTTAAGGTACTAATTTTATATTTTTGCCAATATTTACAAAAAATTAACAGATTTTTTATCTAATTTTTGCTATACAATTAAATTTTGATTAATTAAAGTTGTATTACTGAAAAAAAGTTCCTACCTTTAACACTTTTGGTCTTAAGTGACCAAATATCTTTCCTGATTTTTTTACAAAGTCCATTATGTTTGGGCCCACAACTTTTTTAAATTAAATAATACTGACCTAATTTCTGGCATGTACATAGGAACTATATAGAGGAATATTTATGGTATATATGAAGAAAACCAGATGAGTGGTTTAGATATTAGGCAGTCCTGAAGTGTGAAAATAGATTTCTAATAAAAAATTGAGGTTTTTCCTTAATATCTCGAAGGAACGAAGTCCTATTGACCCAATTTCCGGCATGGTAGGAGATTTTTGGGACATCTAACTGTATGCTGAATTTCAGATTTGTAGGTCCAATGGTGTCCTATTGACCCAATTTCCGGCATGGTAGGAGATTTTTGGGACATCTAACTGTATGCTGAATTTCAGATTTGTAGGTCCAATGGTGTCGAAACGTGCCAGTCTTACAGACGGACATCCCGACAGACGGACGGACGGACAGACAGACAGACAGACGGACAATGGACAATGGACCACGACTATAGCTCAGATGTCTTATAGTCAGCTGAGCTAAAAAAAAAACAGACCAACAGCCAGACATGAGGAAACATTACCACCACTGAACGCAGTTGACAAAGATATTTAAAACTCATCTAGGTAGATCTAGGTAAAATTTCTCCTACTTTGAGTATATCCATCAAAATGCATCGAAACTTTCCCTCAACTGTTGGTGATGTCTTTAAGAGATTAAGAAATAAACAGACTGACAGCTAGACAGGAGGAAACATAACCTCCATCCAATACAGTTGATTGAGATATTCAAAACACATCTAGGTAGACTTACTTGGAGTGGAACTGACTGGGACTGGGTTCCAGTGGAATTCCCTGTTACAATGGTTTCCCTCACAGCAGCAGAAAAGCACGTCTTTGGCTGGCTGCATGTCCTCTTCACGACAGGAATATTTTCCATAACAAATGGTGGCATCCAGCCAACACCCTTTCCGGATTACCTCCAGTTCACCAGAATGGTTTTTCCATGTTGCGAAACAGTGGTTCCTTTTTCCCCTACCGGTTGGAATTGGGCATGTTTCCTCTGTGCTGTTTCCACAATCTTTTCCCACACAATCACAGACTCGTGTCAGTTTCTGGGCTTTCTCTTGTGTTGGGGCTACTGCTTGACCAAGAGCTGAAATACATAATGCATCGTTATTAGCTGTAACATTTAAATAATAAATTTACCTTAAGGCAGCCTTCTTATTCTTATACATTGTAATACTTGGCCTCAAGTTTGATTTATACTAATCTGGCTGCCTTTTTTTGTCTCCGCCAGCAGTGTTCATTCCAAATCATGTGTGTGTCTGTTCACAACATAACTCATACAATTATAAATGGAATACCATGAGTTTTTTTCAGGTCATTTTGGGAATAGGCAAAGGAAAAATTTATTAGATTTTTGGTGTGGATCCAGCACACGGTCCTGAATCAGGAACTTCATCAAGGAACTTCATCAAGCAGCATTTACCTTTGAAGAACAAATTCTCCTCTTTGGTTAAACAGGAAATTAATGTTCCATGCACTATCAACCAATCCACAGTACATGTATACAGAAATATAAGTGGGCCAAGGCCAAGTAGCAAAGAGCAAGATAATAAAACTGCAGAGAATGACAGGCCTGGAGCAGATCACTGACCTGATGAAGTGGAAAAGGCTAAAGTGATGAAAGAAAATAAAGAGTGAGTAAAGACAGCTTCATACTAATAATTCTGAGACATGACCACACAATCACACACTTTGATTCTAATATCTACCACCCTCTCTGGCATCTATATCATGAAAAATTTCATGCAAAAATCACAACTGTTAATCAAACACAAACAACAGAATGTAAGCACTACATTATTCAACCCTGCCTGAACAAGAACACGTGTACCAGAAATGAGGCTGATTTGATCAGTAGTTTCTGGATGGCTTCCTGGCAATGTTAAACATTTGATCGAAAAAACACTCCAGAGATTCGCAAAAATAGTATGCAAGCAATCTGATTGGTTCAATTTCCATATTCATTATTCATAAAATAGATGATAGTGAGGGTCGCCGAATCAAGGTATGTGAATGTGAGGTCAAGTCATAGACTCAGTAGTAGGAAAATGAGATAAGAGAGTATTAAGTGCTGCTGGGTGGCTCCTCAGGGGACGTCCTATTGGGTGTCCATAGATGACTTTGGATGCTTTAGTTCCAAAGGACTGACTTGAGCTACACTTGACAGTGCCCAGCAGAAGACCATAGATGACATCCTTAAAAGAGTGCTGGTTGCGGACATGCATAGTCTGCAAATGGTTAATTTGACCCAGTCTCAACTGTGTGTTAAATGGGGTGTCACAGGACTCCCCGTTTTTTCTTTTATGCTTTACAGATCTGTTGAATGCTCAATGTACTCCAATCATGAATTTATAATCATAAAAACGAGCGTGCATAATATGCTCGTCTTTCCTCGTGACCTCTGACCTGTACAATATGCACAAATTTTGTCAAGAATTAAATTCAGGTGAGAAACTGTATTGGTTAAAATTTATAACGAGTTTCATGAATATCCATCAGATTTTTGGTAAGTCATCATGGCGCAAACAAAGTATGGCGACTTATGACCTCATTAAAAATGCATGGATTTTGCCTGGAATTCATCTTTAGCAAGAAAATAAATTGGTTAATATTTCTGTTGAGTCTAATAAAAATCCACTTATTCCTGATAAGTTATTTTGGCAACACCACAAAGTAGCCTCGTGACCTCTGACCTCATTAAGTATGTGTGGATTTTGCCTATTATCAATCTACTGGTAAGGATTTGTGTGTGGTTTCGTGAAAATCCATCAAAGCCATGATAAGTTATCACAGCGACACTGAAATTTAATGAAACGGTCAGATGGACAAACTGTTGGTTTACCATGATATGTCCCCTCACAGAACAACATATAAAAATAGCAAATGATACTGCAAGATATACATTAAACATATATATATATCAAAAACACAAAAGTACCACAAAACAATAAATTTGAAAATTTTAACTCTGCCAATGTGTGCAATATTTCAACAGGAATGAAAATATATTTTATTATAACCCATGCGTTCCACAATTAAGTCATTGATCCCTAGTTGATAAAATGCACAAAATTTTGTACAGCACCCTAAAACAATGAGAGACCATAGTTGTTTAATATATAAATGTTTGAAGAATGCAAAAAAAAAAATTATCAACAGGTTCTCATTTCAGAGACAAGTATTTCCACCTGAAAAAAAGTATGAAAAGTGTAACACTTTAAAAAAGTATCAAGTGGTATCTGTAAAAGACAGTGTTATTTTTGTTGCTGTAAGAAATTCTATCAGGCCAACAGGGAGCAATCGGCAGCTCAGCGTGTTCACCAGCCCCAGATGCTGGGATCCCTGAAACGCTTCCTGCTGACAACTCCTGCTGGTCAACAAACAACCACAGCGACCCTGAAGCTTAAAGGACCAAGCTTCTTGAACAAATTACCACCAGACCCAGATGTAACTGTGGATGATAAACACACAAAACCCTCATATATAATACAAAACTTGCCAAATACACCGAACACATGATGGACGCACCATTTGTAACAGCTACATAGCCATCTAATGAAACATTTACTTGTAGTCGGGGTTGCGATGTGTGTCTGTTTACAGGCTCTGCATTCCGACAGCTTGGGTGATATCTCCCCCTTGTGTAGATAGACCAAGCCACATGCAAATGAACCAGATCCGCACATCCAGTACACATATGTGCCAGCTGCCACTGATCTAAAAATTGGTGTACACAACAACAATCATACGGAGGGGGGCAAAAACAGGCTGATCATAAAACTCATCTGGGCAGGACCCTCTGAACTGTCACGTAGGGCTGGGCCCACTTGTCTTGACAGTCACAGCACCGTCAGCTTATGTCATGATTAGCCATCCAAAGACTTGCCCAACTATAATACCTACTACAGTGGTTGTTTGATGATTCCCTGAAATTCATGATATCATTATGTTCAATTGTTCCTGTAAATTGTATAATTCAAACCCAAACATCAGTATAATAATAAATAAATAAATAAATCTGCACATTATTAGCCCCAAGTATAGGGTCCCCTTTCAATATACTGTGGATGACTTAATATAAATTCGTTAGGTTAAATTTGTGCAATTTTCTTTTTCATTGTTTCGAGGGTTCTCATTTCCGTGATCCTACCATTAAATTATCTAGTCAAAGCAAATTATATCCATTTATTATTATTATTATTATTATATGAATTGATTATATTAAATAATATGTCTGCAAAATCGTAACAATTGGACACAGGTGAACCTCGAATGAGTAGAAATTATTGTTGATTACTGGTTGATATTTTGATAGAGCTGATATCATAAAATTATACAAAAACAATATTGATTCATGAGTAACATACAAATCTAGCATTGATGGGGCCTCTTATTAAAGGTGGTTTTATTTTTGGCGATAATTTCCCCTTGTGTAGCAAACAAGTCTCAACAACTCAGCCATTACCTGAACTTGTCAACATGATGTGCAAGTCTAACTGAATTTTCCCAGTCAATATATAAGGTATAATTCTCTACAGCAACTCATGGTTATAGTAAAGGTACATTAAACAAAACTGTGATTAATAATTGGTTGACTGTCGTTTTTGTCTTTTCAATCCTCGACCATAATCTAAAACCAGTTCCTACCACTACTAAATAATTTTCTAACTATAGATGATAAAACTATTTCCCTCTTATTGTTACCATGAAACAGAGATATGAACTGAATCACTCATAAAAGTCTTCCTTTGGTGTAAAAGGTGTATTACAGTAATGATATATAACTGTTACAAAATCATTCATATCCCTTCTTTTACAATATTTTATCACTGCAAGTGAAATCAAGATGTACATTAGCATTGTCATTGCAGAGTAACAATACAAGAGCTAGTCGAGTTCAGAAGAATACTGTCAACAAACTAATGTATAACAATTAACATTAACAAAGATGTCATGTGGAGTCTGTTGTTCTGAGTGTAACTGGATAGGAAGGACCTAATTCTATAAACTTAAATCATTTAACCCTGTCCCCTGCTGGCACCTTTTTATCTCCAAACAACACTTTTTCAATATGTAGGCCTCTTATGTTTTTAAACTGCAAATTAACCATTCCCTCTCTTTAATGAGGAAAGCACCTTCACCATTGCGCAAGAGCTTCCCAGGCCGCTAAATTAGGAAAATGATTTTATAAAAGCATCCAGATATGTGCTATAGCTGTGTAAATAACATGACATTGTGGGAGCCAAAAAAATTATCAGAGCTTCGTTCTTATATTGATATTTTTTATTACCTTTTGGGTTTTTCAGTCTTTTAGTACAAGTGACATGGCTTCATGCATGGGTTGCCCACCATATATTTTTTGTTTTGTTTTACAGAATGTTAACAAGACAGATGTCAAGAATGGTCTCACTGAGGCAGCTGTATTATAAGTTTACAAGCAAAAAGCAAGGGACCTTTAGGTAATAACACTTCACCTGATGCTGAAGCCAAAACATCAAGGATCAGAGCATATGTAGAGTTAAGGTCATTCATGTCATAACAATATTTTTCTTGCAGACACTTTAGGCTGCAGCCTTTTATACAGACTACTCCAAATGGCAATGACAGGAATAAAAGTATTCTGCAAAAGAAAATGATATATTTGATGTAAACTTTCTAAAATTAACACTCTCCATTTTTCTGGATGCCTCCTGATAATCAGAATGCATTCCATTGCATCCCATACCAGGTCTTGTTGTTGTTATATACATATATAGCATTCTATTGTCTAAACCATAATATTGTTTCAATCAGATTCTTTAAAAGGTATGGATAATATTGGCTGACCCAGGACACGTAACAAATTGTGGTAGCCACTAGGACAATTAAAAATCCCCTCCTTGCCTAATTGGGTCTGACACAGTCCTTTACTGAAAGGCAAGAAAAACAATCTATCCTAAAGAACCAGCTTTCAGATTAGGGTTGGGAGGGTTACCGGTATACGGTATTATCACGATATCTGACAGCTACGGTTATCATACTGTCAACTTTCCTACTTTCGCGATACCACAATATTAATTTTTTTTCACGATTTTGGTTCACAAGCAAGCCCTTGAGGTTCAAAATAAATTTATTTCAAAGAATTGCATTTTTTTTTTTAAACTACATGTATTTGAATACATGCGTGTGGGGGAACCGTGTGTTTACAGACTTCGGGATTAGTCGGAAATGTCCGGAAGTAGCAGGATGAATCAGAGAGGACATAAGCTTGAGAATTCCAGAAGAAAATAACATTATAATGAAAGAGCAATAAATACACATATTTCCGCTTTTATTGCATAGAATGAAAATGTCAACATAAAAGTTTCACAACTGAATCTAACATTCCATACAGGTTGCATATTTTGCCATATAAAATTGGGATGGTATATTTAGCCATGATTGGTATAACACGCTCTCCGAAAATTCGCCGGGATTCTCTGGCTTTTATGTAGCTATAGGAAACTGATGGAAAGTTCTGACAAGCGTGATTCGACGATGGGGGCAGGACTTCCCGCGCCTCAAGCTTGCAGGTGATTCGACGATGGGGGCAGGACTTCCCGCGCCTCAAGCTTGCACACCTGCAGGACCTTCATGCAACTTACATCACGTAATGAGTCATTCTGTGGTACTGGCACAATAGGTATAAATGACATTAACACTTAACCCCTTGTATAAAGTCAAGACTTTCAAGGTGGTTGTTATAAATATCATTATTGATGGCTTATTAATGCCATTATATATAATTAAAAATATCGCAGATCACAATATATCGCGATTAAATTTGAATAATTATCATTATAAAAAAAAACCCATATCGTCCCAACACTATTTCAGATACCCATAAGAAGTTATAGGGTCATTGTATTTAAATATTTTAAACTTCAGGCTATGACTGCATTTAAAATCTGCTTCTTAACAATGAAGAACTCACTTCAAGATGGAAAGTTCTTAAGTAAATAAACGCATGTGCCGCAATGTGCTCTTATTTGGCTTACAAAAGTCTGTTATACTACAGGTGGACTAGAACTGTTATCAAAAAGACATATGAAAACATGATAAGAATCAAAGGTGATATCAATCTGACCAAAAGGTTTTTTTTAATTAAAACACCTGTTACCTGCCATCCCACTAAAAGCAACAGCAGGATCTGGTGTTTATCTGAACATTGGTAAGTAAAATATCTATGAATTCAGACTGTTGGTCATTTAAAGTAAGGAAAACTCATATACAGGGGAGTTAAAAAAAAGCAGCCTCTACTACTGGTGAAAGATTCTCACCCTCATCTGGGACAAACAAACAGCCCCAACTCATGATGGTACAGAATAATTTTATTTAAAAAACATGGCATGACGATTCAGGCTACCATAAAATTAAATTAATTAAGGTGTTGCCATGATGAGCACGACCACCTACAAAATTCAATCAATATGTTCATAACTGTTTTGTAAAGTAAATAACAGAAGAACTCACAATTACATAGACAAACAAAAAGCACCTTAAAAGTTAGAATTATGGGTTTATAGCACTGTCACACTTTATCTCACAAATATTACTCTATATATCATGGATTCATGCTTTAAAAAAAAAAACTGGTGATAATTCAATCAAACAGAAAACATTAAGGACAGAAAGGTCAGAAGTCTTGACTAATTCGATGGTCCTAAGGTCTCACACAATCAAAGGTTCTTACATAGTTACCACTAAAAAATCCAAAATGTTTATTACATTTTTGGAATTGCCCAAAGCCACTTAGGCAAACAATCAAAGGCCACGATACCATTTCCAGATGGTACACATGGCGGGTCCATCAGGCTGGTGCTGTTCCACTTACAATAAGCTGTCATAAATATGTACCAGTTCAGGCACCCAAACAGTTAAGGGCAAATTTTTAGTATGTTATGATGTAAGAAAGGCCCCTGGACCATAAAAAACTAGGTACAGTATGCAATACAACAGTCAAAACACCTCAACCTGAGACAGACTGTCCCTTAACCCTGTCAAAAAACCTCACTCACTTGCCAGTACAAATTGATGAATTAGTACTCCCTAGTCACGCTGTGCTTCCTGCGGGAAAGATCCACTAGTTTTGCTAGATTTGTACTAACGGGCTTGACATCCCCTTTGATAAATACACAAACATCTGTCTAATCTGTGCAACAATGACTAAGCAACAATGAGAGGTGTGTTCATTAGAAAGGTGTTCATATCATAAAAGAAGGTCATTTATCTTCACTTCTTTTTCATTCTTGAAAAACTGACAGTTAGGTTATATATCTTCATCTACGAAAGACTTGTATCGCAAATATCCACCTGAACAAGACCAATGCATTGTCTGTAATAAATATTTATAAGTAGTTCTTTTCTACAGCAAAACAAGGGACCTGTGGGTCTTGGCACTCAGGTGAAATTGTTTTAGAAAATATTTTTATAATGTCCAGACCAAATCCAAATCAAGATTCAGATCAATCTATACCCTGATCAGGATCTGGTTCAGCCCAAATCCTGTTTCAGACTGTGATCTGACATAATACTGAATAACACCTTCTGGCCTGTGACCTTGAGCTTTGAACTCATGACCCTAAAATAAAAGGGATCTTAGTTTAATTGGGGGCCATTAATAAATCAAGTTTGAAACCAATATGTTAATCCGAACGGGAGTTATCATTCAGAAATAGATGGCCAATGTTACCTTGACCTTTGACCTTGTGACCAGGAAACAAATATGCGGACAGATCATCCTAGTGACCTTGACCTTTGACCGTGTGACCCCAATATTCATCAGGTTCTTCTTTATTAGCAAATCAGCTATATGTGCCTGATGGAAGGTTTAGGATGATAAGTTGGACTTAAAATGCATCCATAATCATTCTAAATAAGTGGGTCCTAGCTGTGACCTTGACATTTGACCTCATGACCCTAAAAAAAACAATAGAGTTCTTGCGTTAGAGGTGGGCCACATATAACTTAAATTTGAATTCCATATGTCTAAACAAACTTGAGTTATCAACAGGAAACAAATTTGACAGACATACAGAAAGAGGAACAGACTGACAGGGTGATTACTATAGAGCATTTGCTTAACATTCAAGCAGGGCCCTAATTACAAACAAGGTTTCAGGACACTAGATGAAATCAAAATTGTAAATCTGATTGTATCATTATATTTTGGCAGTCTCAAAATAAAGGAAAAATTTGTAAATATTAGAAAACATAGTGAACTAGATATTTCTTGGCACCGCAGGTGCCAGAGTATCCCCAGACATAGTAGCCCCCCCCCCCTTTAAGAATTGGCCCCCATTTTTAGCAGCATATACTGACACTTGGCAAGCAATTATTGTTTCTTCCATCTATCAATCCACAATCCTTTTAAAGATGTGTCCTGGGACCTTGACCTTTGACCTCATGACCCCAAAATCAACTGGAGTCTTGCTTTTTCAATGGGACATATATAAGTCAAGTTTGAAATCAATACATCAATAAAAGCAGGAATTATCATCCAGAAACTAATTTTTTGACATATAGCTCCTGTGGCCTTGTCCTTTGTTCTTGTGACCCCAAAATTGATATGGATCATCCACTATTGGCAAGTGAGCTATATATTCAAGATGGAAGACCTTGAAAGTTTGGCTTAAAATGCATCCACAGTCCAGTGACCTTGACCTTAGACCTCATGACCCTAGAAACCTATAGGGTTCTTACTTTAGTAGTGGGCCATACATAAGTCACGTTTGAAATCCATATGGCTATCAACACTGGAGATATCATAAGAGGTGTGTGATTTTCACCAAATATGGACACATTAAAGGTCAAGGCCACTCTCATGGTAAAGGTCATGACCCAAATGTAAACAGACCCCATCCCATAGCCCATCTCTCTACATGTGCATAATATGAAAGAAATCTGTCCATTAGTTTTTGACTTATAATGCTTACAGTACTCTCAAGTGGCAATTATGGGGGTATTAAAAGGCGTAAAACAAGAAAAGGAAAATAGGTGGCGCCACCAGTTTCCGGTATATCACAAGGCTATCCAAGATCTTCGGTCACCTTAATTTTTAGACCAGTCCTTGCAAGCTTACTTGAGATATTTAAGAATTTGTGTTATTTTCAGCAATAATGGACCTATTCAAGGTCAAGGTCATTCTCCTAGCATAGGTCATGACCCCATTTTAAATAGGCTTCGTCCCCTTACCTATATCTATATATAATGTAAAGTTTGAAAAAAATCAGTGAAATATTTTTTTAGTTATCCCACTCACAAGGTTTTTCTGCCGCAGGTGCTTCCATATTAATTTTTATTCAATACAAGCCAACTGTACTGAGCTTTCATAAATGATGGTCATATTTATTAAGAAATCTTTGACCCAATGCAAGATAACATTAATATACATCCCACTGCATTCGCTTTAATAGTTCTTGAGATAATATGTTCTAAAGGAATTTAAAGATGGCTTCCTGGTGGCCATATTGGATTTCTGACAGGTTGGAAATTGAACAACAAACATCCTCTAAAAGGGACCAAACATCATAAAAAAATCACAGAAACTGCCCTGGCAAAAGGATTTCTAAAATGGCTACCTGGCAGACATAATGGTTTTCTGACAAGTCTGACATTTGATATCACACATCCTCCAATAAGACACTAAACTTGTAGCAATTGCTTCAAAGAATGTAACAGTTATGAATGTCCAAAACAATTCAAAAGGCATGATCAGGTTGGAGAGCTCTCATATCAGATTTATGAACATGCAAATGTAAAAAGTGCAAGTCCAATTTGTTTTAATTATCAGCTTGCTATTCAATGGGGTCAGCAGGGTAGGTAAACTGCAAAACCTAAAAGAAAAGAAATGCAGAAAGCATCACTAAGAGTCTTGTAATCAAATAAAGCCATCCTAAATCCAGGTAAAGACCCATATATTATCAGAACAAACACTTGCTGGTATATCTGATGATTTTTTATAATAATATTCAGATATCTAGAAAACTAAGTTTATTGCTATGATTCCATGATATAAACTGCAAAATGTTCCCATCATTTTATAAATCAGTAGCTAAACCTTAACACTTAACTCTCTTAGTCTTAATGCCTGGCCAAAGCATTCCGGCAACAGTGTTTTTGTTATGCACTAATGATATATCCTTATCACTCCATGAGCTGATACAAAAGGGAGTCATATATCACAAGTGTCACTGACAATTATGGGCACATAGTGAGATGTACCAGTTGTGAGTGCCATGGTTATATATACAAGAAAAATAGAGATGGTCTACAAAATAAGTTATTGTGAACATCCCTGACCTATGACCTTGGCCTTCTGCCCACATATCAACTGGATTCTTTCTAAACGATGGGTAACTACTTACCACTTACATCTGGCAGGGTGTAATTACTTGGCAACCAATGAGTGAATAACTTAGACCTGCAACCTTTAACCTCCTGACCAGCTGACCTCAAAATCAATTAGTTATTTCTTCATGCAAAAAGACCCATAAATATGAAGTTTGAATCAAATTCAGTGATGCATAGATGTGGCATATGTGAAAGACAGAAGGTTTGGGTTGAACAGTTTCACTTGAAATATGTTCACAAGCATTTAGAACAATATTGTGACCTTTTGAACTCAACATCAATAGGCTTCTTCTCCTATTGGTAGGCAAGCCATATATGACAGATGGAAAGTATAGATTGAAAAGTTTGCCTTAAAATGACTCCACGCAAGAAGAGGGTGCTGTGAACTTGACCTTTGACCTCAAAATCAACAGGTCTTTTCCCCTGTTGGCAGAGAAGCGATATCAGTGCTGAAAGGTTTGGAATGAAAGGTCTAGCTTGAAATGTGTCCACAACCTTTTCAAAGAAGTGGATCCTGTGACCCTGACCTTTGACCTTGTGACCTCAACATCTATAGGATTCTTCTCCCACTAAGTAGGTGAGCTATATGTGAAAGATCAAAGAATTGGGATGAAAGGTTTGGCTTAAAATGCATCCTGAGGCTTTTCAAAGAAGTTGGTTCTGTGACCTTGACCTTTGACCTTGTGACCTCAAAATAATTATGGTTCTTCCCCTGTTGGTAGGTGAGCTGTATGTGAAAGATGGAAGGTTTGGGATGAAAAGTTTGGCTAAAAGAATTATTTCTGGGGGGTGCAAACACACCCCATAACTTCGAGAATATAGGTCGCAGTGACCTATTTTCAGGTTTTCAAGGAGATCTTTTTAGAACCTCTAAGACTGCATAGGGTTCATGGCCCTAGCCCCTACGGTTACCATTTGCGCCCTGCTAACGGACGGACGGCTGGCCGGCCGGACGGATGGACAGACGGAAGGACGCCGGACAAAGACCCATCGCTATAGCCCAGCATGACTGAAAGTCAGCTGAGCTAAAAATACAGATGGTGCCACCAGTCTTCAGGAATTGAAGAAACCAGTCATAATCAATAAACAGACCAGGATTCATTACACTAGATGAAACCACAGTTGAGAAACTGACATAATTGCTGTTATTTGACAACTTAAAAAAAAACAGGGAAAAAAATCGTAAAAATTAGAAATGATGCAAGTGGCACAACCCTAGCTATGTTCAATATTTAAAGCAAGATTGAGGGCAATTCATGCATTGATTATCAAGATACTGGAGGTTTTACAAGTATCAAATTTTAAATTATTCTGGGTGGGTACTTACAAGCCCAATAACTCAGAGAATATTGGTCACAGAGACCTTATTTCAGGTTTTAAAGGATATTTTTATTGACCTCCCTGGATACTCAGTAACAGGTTTCTAGGTCCAACAGTGTCAAAACATGCCGGTCTAACAGACAGACAGAAGCTGACCGATCACTATAGCTCAGATGACTTACAGTCAGCTGAGCTAAAAATTAAAAAAAAAAACAACAGCTATTTGTATTTCAAGGCTAGACTTGACTTTACTTATGCAGCTAACACTGTGTCATTTTTAACCAAACAGCCCACAACAAGAAGGGCTTGTGTACAACAGGACTGATTACCATCAGCACAAAGCTACTAGCCTGGTAAGCATAATATACTGTTTGAAAGACAGAAACAAATCCATATATCAAAATTATTACATGGTATTGGGTTGCCTGGTGGTTAAGGTGTTGAAGGTCCCCATTCCCCCCCCCCCCCACTCCCAGCTGCTATATAACCATAATAATATTATTCTTACACACTTACTGTGCAGATACCCTTCAAGTTCAACCTCATTCAAAAGAGAGTGTGTTACTTCTTTTTCTCTAATTTTACTAAATTTTTAAAATACAATATTTTGTAGGATGCAAAAATAGATAAACATTTTATTTTTAAATTCTGGACTAAGAGATAAGCAATGGTGGACACAATATAAGAAAACATAATGCACATTCTATACAAAAAATCCCAAAAAGTTAAACAATTATTTTGAAGAAAGGAACTTGTAAACTTTTTAAAACATTGGTATAATGCATAATAAACAAGAATGCATTATGAGACAATTGTGTTATATATGTATTTGCACTTCAACTGTATTTGATTCAATAAAAAAATAAGACAATGTCAATAACAAATACTTTTTGGTTTACTACTTTGAAAGTTGAAGACACATACTGGACACAAATACTTGTCATCAAGCAGCCTGTTTTTGCTCATCAAAATAACATATACCTGCAGTTGTTTATATCTAGCATAAGTGGAATGTCTAAACTTTCTGACCCTGAACTGATAATGTCTATTTAGCTTAAATACTGATGATTTATCACATAGTGATAATACTAAGGTGAATACTGCTGATGTCAATGTTACGCACACAGTGCTTTCTGGATCAAAGAGCTTGATGTCCCGTCAAGGTGCAGGAAACTGCATTCACTACTGTGGTAATCTGGGTCAAGTCTGACACCTCACACATATTTGCAAGTACCAGTGAAGGACAATAAAAAACAGGGTATTTGGTGCATTTTGTCAACAGTCTAAAATCTTATTGACACAGGAGTACAATGTACCCAGTCAACAATTCCATTTATATAGATTTTTTCCTTGTGGGCACCTTTAAAAACTCAAAACCAAACATCCCTGGTTTAAATGCTTAAGTTTAACTAATATTAACACACGCATGTAAATGAATTCTGATACATTCAGCAGAGTTCAAAGTGTGAACTTCAATTATGTCAGCATGCAAGCTTAATCTAGATACAATCATGAATTTAAGTGGAAGTTATACCTTAACCAATGTCTGGTTTTCTGTCTGTAGTGTTGTCTACAAGTTTGAATATCTTCCTGTTGCCCTTGAATTTCAATTAAATTCTGAGAAGAACTGTCCCTTTTATCACACATGGCTAATTACATAGAAGAACTGACTGGATGAAATATGAACAAGGGATTTTTTTTGTATTTTTTTTTCAAATTAAGTAATAGCCACTGACAGTGATATCTTGTGGAGGAATTGGTCACAATATACTGATTATTTAGTAATCTAGTGAGTCTCGAGTCAAGCAATGTTTAATTAAGTGCTGATCTGTAAACAAGGGACCTGAATGCCTTCTACCCTGTGACCTTGACCTTTGAACTTGTGAACCATAAAAGGGTTCTTACTTTATTTCTGGGCCTGACATAAATCAAGTTCGAAACCAATATGTTCATCATAAAACTGGAGGTATCATTCAGAAAAAAAATATGTGGACAGATGGCCACTGTGAGTTTGACCTCGTGACCCCAAAATCAACCAGGTTGATCTCCTATTTGCAGGTCACCTTGGTGTGTATGATGGAAGGTAGGGAATTAAAACTTTGGCTTAAAATGCATCCACAGTCTTTCTAAATAAGTAGGTCCTGTGACACAGACCTCATTACCCCAAAATCAAAAGGGTTCCTACATTATAATATTTGAGGACCATAGACAAGTCAAGTTTGAAAGCAATATGTCAAACCAAACTGGAGTTATCATCAAGAAACTAATATACTAACAGAATGCCCTGTCACCTTGACCTCTGACCCTGTAACCCAAATACCAATCAGGTTCTTCCTCTATTGGCAGGTCAGCTAAATGTGCAAGACTGAAGGTTTGGGATGAAAAGTTTGGCTTAAACTCAAGCATGGCCCTAATAACACACAAGGTTTCAATACACTAGATGAAATAACAGTTACAAAACTCACATTATCAAACAAAGCCAATCACTATATTTCATATTCTGCTTAGGCAGGAAAATAACAACAAATGTTTGCATTAGATCCTCAATCTTTTCATTACATCAATTATTTTTAAGTTTATAAATTTTAAACATTTGCAAACTTTTGTATATATACATGTATTTGAATAAATAAGCTGATTCACAATTCTAAACTGCATCACCATTTATCCCTCATTTGGTCGGATAACTACACATTATGCATACACGTATTTATTTTTTTAACTACAAAAAAATTAAAAATATATGTATTTTACCGATTTGCAAAACAAAAGAGATAAGAAAATATAAGTCGATTCAGAATTTACAGTTTTAAATTGAACCTTTTTTATAATTTATCTGTTAATTTGGCTCATATATGGTCAAATTATGCTTCCTGATGGGTTTATTCATATTTGAATTTGATAAAATTATTTAAAAGGAAATTAATTTCTTTACATTACCACATGGCATTACGTATTCCTCCTTGATTTAGAACTGTTTTTAACAATGGAGTGTAACAGCTTTACAGTTAGGTAATGTTCACCTGTAACCCATTCTCCCCAGTGTTGCATTACTACTAAGGTATGCAGAGAGAGCTGCACTGAATGACCTCCAGTGATAAAAGTGGGCTGCTTGACAACACAAGCAAATACAATAAGAGCCTCCAAAAAATTCAATAACTAGCCTTATTCTACAGCTTTTACTTGCAAATTTCAGGTTTTACCAGAATGAATCCTTATGTGTGCATGCTGTGAAAATAAAATCCACAGTATTTAAAGGAAAAAAATGTGCCATGCTTAAATTTGGGCCAAATTTATGGTACTGATTTTATAAATATACTAATAACTTAGAAAACGTATAATATTCTGATCTGATTTCTAGTATATAAATAAATCTTGCTTAATAAAGTTATATCCTTGGGAAAAA
Organism: Sipunculus nudus; assembly: GCA_026874595.1. Lineage (NCBI taxonomy): Eukaryota > Metazoa > Annelida > Sipuncula > Golfingiida > Sipunculidae > Sipunculus > Sipunculus nudus. The sequence continues at coordinate 30,352,726 of CM049317.1, read as the reverse complement.
AAAGTCCTTAGCTTCGGCAATAATCTTGTTAGGTGAGTAAACATATTTCCTGATTTTTGACAAAGTACAACATGTTTGAGCCAATAACTTCAAATATGTACATTATATTGACTTAATTTATGACATATGCACAGGAAATATAAGCAGGAACCGTTATATCAAACATGGATACAATTACTCCAGTGGTTTCCATAGTGGTCAGTTTTTAAAAGTAACAATAGGTTTTTACTGGGAAATGTAGATTTTGGCTTAATTTCTCAAAGGAATAAAGCTGCAGTGACCAAGTTTTGGGGATGGTAGGAGAACTAGGGGACATCTAACTGTATGCCAATTTTCTTTGCAGGTCTAACTGTTTCAAAACGTGCCCTGTTAATGGATGTCAGGCAGGCCGGACAATGGACGGACTGATGGACGACAGACAAACAACCATGACTACAGCTCATGTGAGAGTGATTCATTTTTTACATTATTTCGCACTTCATATAATGAGTTTGTGTTCCCAAATAACTTCCGTATGTAACTTAGCAAGACACAGTAGATGCGAGAACGGAGAACTTAATAAATTGTGGTTTAATTCTTGATTATTGTAATTAATTAAAATGATACTTGGAATATCATAACTTAGTATTAAAAGGAAAATTAAAAAGGCAAGAACTCATATTCTTAAGGTAGAATTACTCAGACACGCGGGCTGGGTTAAAGCAAGTACAGTTTCACAGATAACTGCATATTTCTTTATATTTTTCTGAACCGATTAATAATCGATCATCGATCAGTTTGCTCAAACCAATGATCGATTATGAAAAAGGAACCGACTCCCACCACTAGATATTATTACACCATGTCAAAAGCTCATATTACATACACAAACTTGGTTGACAATGGTCAAACTCAATCTTGTGAGAGACTAAAGGATCTGCTACAAATATATATGATAATGTATATTATCAAATTTTTCTCTGATTGAAATTTTTAATGTAGGTGGAACAAATCATACAAGAATGTTGTATCTCTGCTCTAAAAATTGACATTAGATTTAATAATCAAATAACATGCTTAAAATATGGTCAGCATTGTAACAAATAATTAATCTTCATATACCAGTACATATATTTTAAAATTTTGTATGGGTAACTCAAAACTGCTACCATATATAAAACACAAACCAGTGAAACCGAGACCTTGGAATTATATAATATACAAATTCAAAATAACAAATGGAGACCTTGGACTTGCACACAAACTCAGACCTTGAACCCCTTTCGAGTGGGAAAAACACGTCATCTTTCAATTACTCATTCAAATGCTGGTTGGAACTCTTTGTTGTTTGTCACCTAGATGTGCCAAATACATGCTATAAGGACATTAAATATGACATATCGATCATTAATTGAATATTTATAATATACAAGGACAAATGAGCAATATTTGTAGCAATATATGTGGTATGTAAAATTTACACTCAAAGTAAGTATAATCTTCTTAATTATTCAAACAATAAATATTAGATGGTGGAGACCATAATGTTACATGGAATTAACATGTCAAACATTTTTTTGTAACTAACAAGCCATAGAAAAGCCCAAGGTCAATTTAAACATTTTCTTCCGTGGGACGTTATCATTTTAATTACATCTTGTTTGGTAATGGGCCATGAAATAATAGCATCGTACTGGATACATGGTCCTATCAGAGCCTTGTAGCACATTAAAGATCAGTCTGAATTAAATATACCAAATTCCATATTTTTATTACAGAAACTTCTTCTCTTGCTTATATATGATTTAATACCTTCTACAAATATTCTGAATTACTGTCATTATAGTCCTTTCCCTAACCTGTAATTACAGTAAGATGAGTTACAAACAATAAAGAATAATTAGCAGGATACCATCTGGAATTAAGGCTGAGTCCACGTGCTGTTTTAAATGAAATTGAAAGAGCAGTTTCAAAAAGAAGACAATTATACCCTAATTATCAAGGTTATTGATTCCTTAATTATTCACTGTTCTCTCCACAATAACTGGTAAGGCATGGACAAAAAAATCTGGTTCATCACTTATGTACAAGAGAAAATTTAACACATTCGCTGCCAAGAAAAGTATTCCCCCAGTGCCAGTACCTGCACCAGTCTCTGGGAGGTCCTGGTGACTCAGTTTAAGGTGTGAAATGCTGATAATGTGTTTGTGAAGTCCTCCTGGTCCAAGGATCATAAAAATTACCAGAGGTGTTAGGTACAAAAGGTTGTCATAACCCTGTTCAGCCTAATCAGCTTAATGTGTGTGTGTGGAGCGCGAGAGAAAGAATATTTATATGTCATGTATATGTGTGTATGTATATTATTTCCACTAATATATCAATGGTTAATCTGATAGTGTATGGTGGTCGCTATTGGGTGAGCTGCTGGACTTTCCCGGTCCTGGGAAAAATCAGAATTCTAATTTTTCCCGGGAGGATTCCGGATCTTCCCAGATTCTCATTCTTCCCTCGACATATACACCAGGACCGGGAAAGTCCAGCAGCTCACCCAATAGCGACCACCATACACTATCAGATTAACCATTGATATATTAGTGGAAATAACAGATGGATATTTATAAACTGTCACAGTTATAATCATGTATGACCAAATTTCTTATGTTACTTTCTCCATCTGGTGGAACACATGATGGTTTCAACCAAGAGAAGGCAGAGTTCTTTGATACAGAAAATAAGTGCTGCTCCTTTTGATTTAATGGATAAGTATAAATCTTTACAAAGATGTGTCAATGTATGAATAAAGAGGCACTTTTCCTTACAAAAAAACTGCTAGGTGCATATTTCTTTCAGGGCTCAACATTAACAGTCAACAGCTTGCTGGGGGTAAGTGAAAGTTTCAGAAAATAGTGGTAGCGTTGTTGCAGATCCACAACTGTGATTGTATCATAGTTGTGGGAATGGCCTGTACAGTTAGGCCTTGTAATGGTGAAATGGTAGACACTGGTAGAAGGCACAAAAAAAAACTCTACTAAACTACTAAATATACACACCAAAATGCATCCGTTAGTGTCTTTGGTAGTAAATGGGTCTTTCTGGCAACTTTACCACGTTCTTGACTTAATATATTAATGAAACATTATCCCTAACGATCCTTGTTAGCCTGCGGTGATTTAAACACAACAATATACAGGAATTTGTAATGAGCAGACGTTGATCGACTGGTACCCTGCACCGACATCTATTATCGCGCGCTTTTTCCAGTTCAAACAGCATTAAGATCAGAGCATGTTCCCAATCTAAATCCCATTGCAAAGGACTGTGGGTCACTTCATGTAATCATGGCAGCTTGTTCTTTATGTAAACACATCAGCTCTTGGCAATATTATGGATAAATAGGGCAATTGAGCATTATTTTGGTGCCACTACTTTGGAGATGTTTCATAAAACATCCAAAGACAACAAAAAGGTAATTATTTTATGTTGATACGGCTTCAAATGTCAATTATACCATTCCAAAGGGGTCTCCTATTTGGAATCTTACGAGGCGTTTTCCTAAGAGTCAATCCGAAGACGTTGACGGAGAGGAGCAGAGTGGATCGGAATCACACGTCTTGGGACAAGACTAGTGGTAGGGCAACTAGAAGTCCCCTCCTACTTGCCCCCAACATAAACTTTTACCCAAGGCATGAAAAAGGATCCTTGTGTTCTTAAATACAATCAATAATATTTGTAGGGCAAGTAGAAATTCATGAAGGGCAAGTAAAAGTCCCACTAAGCAAGTACTTTCAATTCAGGAGTTAATGTCGAGCCCTGCCTTTCAAATAATCAAGCTCCAGGTATAAAAGGAGCCTTGGCTTATTGCTTAAAGCCTGCTATTAACAAACCTTTACTGTAGGTTTTATGTGATAACAGTGATATCTGGTTAGCTTTTTGCACATACTAATGAAGTAAATGAACTGCAGGTAATTACATTTAAAAGTTCTTATAACACCTCTGTGACGGATGTATAATCTTGTTAAAATCCACAAGCTGTTTGTAAACATGGTCAGGGTTGGCCAGAAGCCAGCTATTACTCATATTGCCCAGGCTGCCAGCTTTGGCCGGCTAATACTGATCAATACCAGTTAATGTACTGGTCATCTGACAAATTATTTATACAATATTCTTTATTACTCAGGCTTTAAATTATTGGAGTGATATAACAGTCATCTGACAAACCATTCATAATGTACACTTTTTAAAATGGGCTTTAAAGTGTGGCTGTAATATAAGTTCAACAACATTAAGCCTAACTCTGGATTAGTGCAGTGAACCATGTGGTTACTAGATGGTACATGTGCCTTTGATGAAAACAGAGAAAATATGTAACTTCAAGTAGTTGGTACCATATGATCATATGCAGCTGAAATGTCACTAGTTGCAACCCCCCCCCCCCCCCCCTGATATTAATAAACAAAGCAAATCTGGCCTGTATGTGGACGGATTGATGTTTTGGTCATATAAAAGCACAAGGGTACTGGGATAGGCATTGGAATAAGTCAAAGAGTCTTCAAAAATGCATCTTCTGAAAAGGTGAGATATTGCAACAAAAATGGCAAAATACAGTGCTATTAATTATGTTAGCTTGGTCCATATTCACAATCTCTAACATGATGAATGTAACATATATTAACACTAGTAAAAGAACAAAGAAGTCTTGAGTATTAAAGTTGTACAACTACAATAGTATATATATTTTTTTCCTGAAAGAAAGTACATTATTATGCAAATAAAGTGGCAACACTGCAATAATAGTACAGCATAATTCAGGACACTGCCTAGAGCCCTGGACTGGTAATGAAAGATGATCCCAGCTTAGTTTAGGCAAAACAAAATCTTCTCAGATTTGGCATGTGATGTGGATCACACATGACAACACTTACATTTCAGTGTCAGTGCACTGCAAGAGATGAACTTACCAACACGTGAAAACAAACGTACACACACTGAACATTAAATGTTTTCATAACAACACCAGCAAAGTTATACAATAAAACTTAAGACAGCGATGTCAAATTTGGCTAACTGGTTAAAAAAGAAAGGGTGGAGGACCCTATCTGTCAGGAATAACACATCTTGCAAGGGGTTACCATTGTACAGCTTGACCCTGGCCTGAAACTGGGTCACGCGAGAGGTCACGCCTTCAACAGAATAATCACCAGAAAAGCCAAACATTCAATCACACAAAAGTCGTGGTTATCAAGCATACACGACAAAAAAAAACAGTTACTATGTAATTACTCACCGAATGCACAGATAAATATAGTCCAGAGCACTGGCCAATCATCAGTGCCACAATTGGCACATTTGTTCGTTTTCATGTTTGCTTCTCTATTTTCCCAAGTCAGTCATGCCAGCGCGTTTAAATCCCGCCACAGATCTAGTGGATGCGATAAAGCACGTAGAAATCCCACTTATCACCATCATCGATTAGGAAAGCGAGACCTGCTCTCCTGTTCAGCGAACATGTTTACAGTGTAAGCCAAAAAACATCTCTAATAGTTAATAGTTGCGCGTTACTGTAATGCCCTCTTCGCAAACATGGCCGATTCTGCTGTTGACTTGTTCCATCGTAAATTTGGCCCTTACAACACAAACAACAAGCTGCCACACGGGGGCGCTTTCATTGTGTACCTCTTCCATTTACCATGCGCACGATTATTTTTATTTGGTTGAAACGATATTTTTTTTCTTATTATCAAGATTTCAAGACTTAAATGTATACTTGATTTTATTTTTTATTCTACACAAGAAAATTTTTAAAAAAGATACAGATTATAAATAAATGAAATTCTTGAAAAAAATAATAAACACATAACGTATGTTAACGTATTGTAACTGTAACGGAAAATTTGACAAGAATGATCCGTAAAAATACATCATTATTCATTGCTTGAATGAAAATCCAGATTAGAATTTCATCATCAGTTGGATGCATAAGGAACTGTATTTTATATGGAAAATAAATATTAATATTTTATAATAATTATTTAATATTAAATAATAAGTAGCTGACAGCCCATAAAAGCTCAAGTTGATATAATCTCCCTCTCTCTCTCTCCCTCTCTCTCTTTCCGTGTGGGTGTTTGTTTCTTTTGATGCAACTGTAATTTAAAATTCGATCTTTCAGACAAAGTCTTTTAGTGGTCTAACCTGTCTGGAGCTCTTTGTGGCGTACACTATAGATTCCATATAGAATCAGTTATAAAGTGAACTTTTAATGGTTTTATGGACGATAGCCACCATAACTGGTATGCCCAGTACGATGCGGCTAACTTGATCCAACGAGGTGGTACGTGCAGCACTAAGTCTGCCTGACTGAACTAGGGTGCAAAGACAACAGCCATGAAAGATTTAGGGACGTGTCATTCCATATCGTGTATTTGAGTGGAAGGAATATTATGGAATATTTCTACTAGCTAAAATCTTATATGTCACGACAAGTGAAAGAAAACAATTTCTTAAATGTTTCTTCATTATTTACATTCAAATTTGTAAAACTGTTTACCACAGCTCTTGAGACCTCTATTTGACAACAACCGAAACTGATATGTCGGTGGCTTCTTGATTACGATGCCAATTGAAAAAAAACGAAAATAACCAAAAGATAAGAAATAAATGTTACATCTTTTCTGCTTTAATAATTTATGTTTTTATAAGCACGGCGTCAGGAAAAAAAAGACTTCTAACTGTTAAGGATATATTAATATGAATTATATCTGTTAACTCTTACTACAATGCAGGGATTCTATTTTCTGATAATATGTAATTAATTTATCAGATAACATTGGAAAAGAAAAAAAGTCGTTTATACTTCATTTAAAAAAACTGCATGCATTTAATCGTCTCACGACATCTAATCTTGTTTGCTCCAATAGACCAACAGGAAACAGTACCGGTTGCAGGGGTCCTGCATACTCAACACCGCATGGATAATCTAAATAAAAACCTACAGTAGCGAGCTGATCAGCGCTGTAGAGACTATTTCACTGATCAGCGCAGTAGAGACTATTTCACTGATCAGCGCAGTAGAGACCATTTCACTGATCAGCGCAGTAGAGACTATTTCACTGATCAGCGCAGTAGAGACTGTTTCACTGATCAGAGCGCCGATCAGTGTAAAACATACATGGATAGCCCTACAAACTGTGAGACCTTGTCAGAATGTGCTGATCCGCACCATTTGTACCTGAAAAAAAGAGAGACATTTATTTTAACCGTGTTCATCGTTGTTACAATCTACTGACAACAAGGCTAAATACTGGTATAGTGGGCTTTAGCTAATCAGCACTTATATTATTGGGTACAGTTGAAGGTAGTATGTTTATACATAATATGTAAGTAAAGTATAACAAGGTATAATATAATTAATTAATTTCTAATATGGATGACCAGCACTTTTATGAATTTCGTCAACATTTATGGCTTTATGTACGAATGCGCTGATTTGCACTGATATGAACACTGAATATTGTATATTGAAATAAAGAATAAAAATAAAACCGAAAGTACCAACGGAGTATATATATGGTTGGCCTAGATCAGGCCTACTTGGAAATTTTCTACTGAATTTCTACAAATACGGTACCCGCTTTCCCTGTAAGCCTATCATTATAATCCTAACGCATTTAGATGTCTTATTGTGTAACAGGGACATATCACTTTACATAAAAAATAATATATATATATATATATATATATATATATATATGTGTGTGTCGTCAAAATACAAATTAAGAACTGGTCAGTATAAGAAGGTTAGAATTTAGAATACATTGTTTTCTTGACAACACAACCGTTTTATACCATCAAGTACCTTCACTTGTGCAGATCAGCGTGTTTTTGTATGGTCTTAATTGTTGTTAGTATTCATATTCGCATTGAACATTAGATAATGTTAAACATCCAATTTGTAATAATTTACAAACATGATTTGCTTTATTTTTTGTTTACAACAATAATATTCTCTGGATCCCATGCTTGCTGATCAGCGCATGCATTCTGTTATAACTCGGCATTTGTATTCATATTTATGACGCCGATCAGCAAATATATCGTCCTCATCCCGAATAAAGAAACTCGATATGGAATTTGTGCATTAACAGATCCTTAATTTGTGCGCAAATGTTCTTGGTTTCACGTGCATGGTTAGTTTGAAATTTATACTGTGCATGCATTCACTTTGGCTTACTTTAATATATTTTTGTGACTCATCGAAAACTGTAATTCCTAAGGTGAATCGCCTTTTACTAATAATGTATCCATTTATGCATTTTAATACAAATTCACGTAATGTGATAGGCCTTTACCTTTGATAATTAACCATTCAATATTCTCCATGACTCGGATCCGTGTCTGTTTTTAACTTTGCACAAATTTAATGTTATACATACTTATATAAAAAAAAAATGTTGAACTTATCAGAAAGTAGCATCCAAATTACAATCAGTCAGTTAAAAATGAAACTGAAAATTTTAGAACAGTTTCACGTATTATAGAGAAATTAGCAGTGGGGCTCATTGTGCAGTAAAGTTTGATTTATTAATTCTAAAAAAAAATAGAGAAAAATAGTAAAGACAATGCCTTTCAAATATTTTTATATAATTAATATAACTGTGCATGGCATTCTAGTTCTAGTGGACCTTTGTTATGAAGGCTCAATTAAGACACAAAATTGAACATGCTTGCATGCGCATGTGCGCTTGTCAGCTTTCGATCTATTACCAAATAATTATGAAATGGTACCAGTCTAGTTTTGCTCCACATGTAAACAAATACCCGGATGCATTTAAAGGGTCATACCCCTTTGTGAACATCGGCATGATTGGCCAGGATGGCTCAGAGTAAAAACATCCTGTGAAACATCAATCACATACACAAAACATTCAGATTTTCTCGCTTTCATCTAGACGATTAAGTGCGATTATAAGGGATGAACTGTGTTGCGCCTGGGAATAACACTTGTATTTTATTCCAGCTGTAACTGCTTACAAACGCGCAAACACATCTACGAAGCCAATCCCAAGTTGTGTTTCACCCCGAGGTCAGGTAACAGCAAGATTGACAGGTTCCGAATTATTTACAGAATTCAATCTACGGTCACTGGATATCTGAGATTGCGAAATACTGGCTGCATCGCGCACTTTACGTAATGACACTGAATCATAACCTAACCAACATTAAGAAAGAGTATTTTTTTTCTTCAGAGTTACCCTGGGAAGAACCAAATCCTTTCAGATGTGGCTGTATTTTGGTGTTTTTTGTAGAACATGATGGGCATGTATTATACATGGAACAGCCTTTCAACCAGCTTGTTCCGGCTGCGTCAGCGAAATTTATTGCATCTGATTGGCTACTTGTGACGTATGACCCATTTGTGAGCGCGGGAGTACGGACACGCAGGAATAACTTCCCATGATTGGTGTAAAATTACCCAGAGCTATTTTTAGTAACACGATTACACCATTTTGACAGCGAAAGCTGGGGGCTTGGCATCAGAGCATTGGAAACGAGTAAGGAGAACGGACAACGGGCATAGGCAGGCTCAAACGGACAGGGAAAGGTGAATTATCGCAATTTTTAAAAAGCTTTTGATAAATTCAGTCCAGAACCATGAGCCTGTGTGACTCTTTTGTTTTGCCGTATGGCTGAATTAAAAGGTGTGCACGCTTTAATTTGTTTTTCATTTGGGGAAAATCGAGGCACCGCCTCCATAATCCAATATGAATTTTTGAAAGGGTGCATTTCAGTTTCTTATGACAGTTTAGAAATAAGTTAATAAGAAGAAAGGTTTTATAATTCTTTCCTTGGAAGGCCGGCTTTTTATAATTTTGATCAGTCCTATTTATACAGTGTCAGTAATAGAAATAGTTTGACAGATCACACTCTTCGTGATTTCATGAAAGTCAACGAGGCCAGTTCATTGAGTTAACAGGTTTATAGGAAATGTTTCGTATTTTGTTGATGAATTGGTTGGGATTCAAGCTGCCCACTAAGAGAGCTTCCATATAAAGGAAAATCGTGAGTTGTCAGGCTGTTTTAGGAAAGGAAACCTTTTTATCCGGATCTATCTGACCCTTTTAAGGTCAGTGTTTACCAGTGACGTCACAGTGTTATCGGTTGCTACACTGCTCTCCTGTCAATGGTTGTGCGCGTGACATACCCCCCCCCCCCCCTTCCTTCACAATCAACACAAGCTCACAATTGGGAAGTCTCAGAGAGCTAGGTCTGTTTAAATATTAAATGCCAGTTGCAGCATGTGTTTGTGTCATGCAACATTTTACATACATCAGTATTCAACAACAGTAAATAGTTACACAAGTTTAATCATAATTATGGATTACTGGTATTGATTCATTCTAGCCCGTTATCAGCCTTTATCAGCACATTATTTCTGCGCCACTGTTGAATTTTACATGAAGTTCCTTCACCTTTTTAACATGTAACAATACCACCTGCCCCCTTCTATAAAGAATTTTAAAGACCCAGAAATGACAATTTTGAAAAGACATGCATTAATACCTGATAGGGTATATACTATATGTAGTTTGTTGAAACAAATTCTTGAATTGATTGCAGTACCTGTGTGGATCTTGATTTGTCAGGCGAGGTTTTCACATTAAATTTAAGATGTAGATATTCAGTGATAGCCTTTTGCTTATTACATTTTATTTTTAATTTATTATTAACAACTTCACTGTTAAGGTAATTGAGATTTCATCATTCAGGTGTTTGTTTGCAGGGTTTTTACCCCCCTTGTGGCGGGATCCCATCAGCAACAGAAGTCGCCAGCAAAACTAACCGTGGATACACCAAGATTTGATATCGGAGACCCGTTTAGCACAAAGATGATGCAGCATACAGAACTGATGACCCTTGACCTGGCCCAGCCGACCACCCTGGATGAGCTTGTCCAGTATCTGGACATTCCACAGATGTTTGACGACACCACCACAGGACTGGATGTTTCCCGGCCGTGCCGTACGTTTGCTTCAGATGACGAGTGGCCTATTTGACACAGGTATGTATTTGCATAATATCATAAAATTCACATTACCAGACGTAAGTGATTAAGAAATGTCACTTTTTACTAACAGTTGGTCAAAAACATGACCTATGACTACTTCAGTGGTGATTGTTTGATATGTGTTAGTTTTAAGATTGATGCATTTTGAATTTGCTTTTGATACTTCTATCAGTTTCTTGATTTGATGGTTTTCATTGAGATTTTCTTGTACCTAGAGGATTTGCTAGAATTAAGAGAAGTAATCTTTTTAAGGCCTCTGAGGGATGCAGCCATTGAACAATTGAGTTATTCCAACTACAGGTGTAAACTGATTTATTTTCATGTTACTTCTCTTAAGTGATTGATCATCATATTACATTAGGTTACGCTGTGTCCTATAAGGCCCTGTCTTTGTTTTCAGGCTTCACCGGCCTGATGGCTGAGAAGCTTGGGTCGGTGGGATCTGCTGAAAGTATTTCTGACACTGCTGAGGATATCTTGGCATCGCTAAGCAACGGCGAAGGCCTCGCCGGTGACTTAGACCTGGACTCTTCATTTAATGAAGTCTTTACAGATCTGACAACTCTGGTGAAGGAGGTACGGGGAAAAGGCTCAGTACTAAACGTAAAATACAGTAAAGCCTAGCCTAACAACTACCTATGTTTAGTGACCAACTTGAAAGAAACAACCACTTGTTGATGAACCCAGTTCTTCATTTTTGGTCTTTATATGAGACCTAGCTTAGGTTTCCGAGGTTTCATTGTAATTAAGTGTTCACCTAATTATTTTAAAAATGGGATGTGTCCAATTTTCAATTAATGGCTCTAGTTTACAAGTGTCTTTTTAATTTTTCTTTAATTATTTAAAAACTTAATTATTATTTACAAGTATGTAATAATCAGTTCTGGACTTAGTTGTTTTAATTCACATAAGGGTTTACATTTTATCTTTAGTAATATTCTTACACTTCATCAAAGATCCAGCTTAAATAAAAGCTACATGTATCCACTTGTAGTTGTATATGATTAATATGTCATTTCCAGGAAGGGATGGATGTAGCAACAGAAGTTGATTCTGTGGACACTTCAGTGCTGCCCCCTGTCGTCACTTCAAGTGAGCCAGCACCAAAGAAAGCTGTCAAGCGACGTGCATCCTCCCTGATGGTTTCCTCCACACTGTTGTCAGATCACACCAGCTACGCTACCAAAAAACCCAAGGTTGATCTACCTTGTACAGAAGAGAAAATGTTGCCAGTTTTCACTTCTGAGGAAAAATACAGACAACGACGGCAGAAAAATAATGTAGCTTCTAAAAAATCCCGTCAAAGCCGTAAGCAAAAGTATGTCAGGATGGAGGAACAAGCATGCGAGCTCGAGAAGGAAAATCAGAAACTGAGAGAGAAAGTCGAGGAGCTAGAGAAACTGACGAAGATGATGAAAGATACCCTCGTGAAGAGACTGGCTCATGGCGACAAATAAACCTGTCGCAGTTATTTATAACTTTATATTTAAAAGGGTAATATGTTGCATTTCTGGCTGCATTGTTTTACTGTGACAGATAACACTTGACTGCATACACCAAGTCAACAGAAAACATGCTCCTAATTTTACCAAGGAAAGGTTTATATAAGCTTCAAGTTATTTTGAAGATGCACTTGTATAAAGTTTTTAAGATCACAATTCCTTTTGATGGGAAATACAATTTTTAGCCCATCATTTAAGTTTGAAAAAAAAAAAATGCCCAGTTAGGGGAGGAAAAAAAGATAATCTTTGTATATTGATAGGAAATTTCTTTATGGTATAACATGTCATTATCATGCCCGGAGAAAGTGGTCCACTGTTAGTGGCCCAGAATATTGTCATTTATGACTTTTATGAAGTTAAAGAAGTGGCAGAATGCTACATGTAAAATGTGCAATGTTTTATTTTTTTTAAAAAGAAAAGTTTTTGTTAAGCTGTTAATAAAAAAGTTTAAACCTGGTTTCATTGTTTAATGGCTGATTTTGTGTGAACATGCTGTTGAATTAGTTGTGCTCCAATGATCCATTCTCGAGTAAACCTGTCCATGGCAGCAAATTCATCCATATCAACAAAAAAATTTGCATTATATTCAGTCCAAGTACCTATACAAATATATACAGCCGAGTCTCCTCCAGTAACGCCCTGTTATGACAAAGACTGTTAAACCTCCCACAAGATAATTTTCTACATTTCTGTCATATTCTGGTTGTATGAAAGTAATATTTTGCTCAGTCTTCAAGTATTTTTAGAATCCCAAATTACATGTAACAAACATTTAAACTTGTACAATTGTCTAATATTTATAACTGATTAATGAGGCAGTGTTTATCGTTTACAAACATTCAACGAGACTACATCTACTAGCTTATATTTATGATGAAAGATTTATTATAAGGAAAGGTACCATTCAGCCAAAGAAAACCGCTCAATGCCAGGATATGTACCATTCGGTCAAAATAAATGCCCCCATGCCAGGAAATGTAACATTCAGCCACAGTGAATGGCCCAATGCCACGGAATATACCATTCTGCCAAAGTAAAAGACCCAATGCCAAGAAATATACCATAAAGCCAAAGTAAATGACCAGATGCCATGAAATATACCATTCAGCTACATTAAATGACCCTAAATGCCAGGGAAATATACCATTCAACCAAAGTAAATGACCTAATGCCAGGAAACACCATTTATCCTACGTAAACAACCTCTTGCCAGGGAATACATGTATACCATTCGGCCACTTTAAATGACCCTTTTCCAGGAAACATACTATTTATCCTAAGTAGACAGCCTCTTGCCAGGGAATGCATGTATACCATTCAACCACTTAAATTGCCCAAATGCCAGGAAATATACCATTCAGCCACACTAAATGACCCCATGTCAGGAAATCTACCATTCAGCCAAAGTAAATGAACCCATACCAGGATATGTACCATTCAGCCAAAGTAAATGACTAAATGCCAGGAAATATACCATTAAGCCAAAGTAAATGACAATGCCAGGAAATACATGTATACCATTCAACCAAAGTAAATGACCCAATGTCAGGAAACATACCATTTATCCTTAGTAAACAACCTCTTGCCAGGGAATACATGTATACCATTCAGCCACTTTAAATGACTTAATGCCAGGATATATACCATTCAGCCAAAGTAAATGACCTTTTGCCAGGAAATGTACCATTTAGCCACAGTAAATGACCCCATGCAAGGAAATATACCATTCAAGCAAAGTAAATGACCCCATGCCAGGATATGTACCATTCTGTCAAAATAAATGCCCCCATGCCAGGAAATGTACCATTCAGCCACAGTAAATTACCCAATGACAAGTAATAACCATAAAGCCAAAGTAAATGACCAAATGCCAGGAAATATACCATTCAGCTATATTAAATGACCCAATGCCAGGAAATATATTATTCAACCAAAGTAAATTACCTAATGCAAGGAAACATACCATTCAGCAAAAGTTAATGACCCAATGCCAAGAAATATACCATTCAACCAATGTAAATGGCCCAATGCCAGGAAACATACCATTAATCCTAAGTAAACAACCTCTTGCCAGGGAATACATGTATACCATTCAGCCACTTTAAATGACCCTTTTCCAGGAAACATACTATTTATCCTAAGTAGAAAACCTCTTGCCTGGGAATACATGTATACTATTCAGCCACGTTAAATGACTTAATGCCAGGAAATTTACCAGTCAGCTACATTAAATGACCCCATTCCAGGAAATATACCATTCAGCCAAAGTAAATGACTATATGCCAGGAAATGTACCATTCAGCCACAGTAAATTACCAAATGCCAGGAAATATATCATTCAGCCACAGTAAATGACCCCATGCCAGGAAATCTACCATTCAGCCTAAGTAAATGACGCAATACCAGGATATATACCATTCAGCCAAAGTAAATGACTAAATGCCAGGAAATATACCATTAAGCCAAAGTAAATGACATAATGCCAGGAAATACATGTATACCATTCAACCAAAGTAAATGACCCAATGCCAGGAAACATACCATTTATCCTGAGTAAACAACCTCTTGCCAGGGAATACATGTATACCATTCAGCCACTTTAAATGACTTTATGCCAGGAAATATACCATTCAGCCAAAGTAAATGACCTTTTGCCAGGATATGTACCATTTAGCCACAGTAAATAACCCCATGCATGGAAATCTACCATTCAGCCAAAGTAAATGACCCCATGCCAGGATATGTACCATTCAGCCAATGTAAGTGACTAAATGCCAGGAAATATACCATTCACCTACATTAAATGACACCATGTCAGGAAATATACCATCCAACCAAAGTTAATGACCCAATGTCAGGATATGTACCGTTCGGTCAAAATAAATGCCCCCATGCCAGGAAATGTACCATTCAGCCACAGTGAATGGCCCACTGCCAGGAAATATACCATTCAGCCAAAGTAAATTACCCAATGACAAGTAATATACCATTCAACCAAAGTAAATGACCCAATGCCAGGACATGTACCATTCAGTCAAAATAAATGCCCCCATGCCAGGGAATGTACCATTCAGCCACAGTGAATGGCCCAATGCAAGGAAATATACCATTAAGCCACAGTAAATGACCCAATGCCAGGAAATATACCATTAAGCCAAAGTAAATGACACAATATGGTGGCGCCATCAATTTTGTATATGATTAAGAGCTATGTGAGATCTATACTCGTGCAAAATTTCAGGGGGATATGTCCAACCAGTCCTGCGATATAAGCCTGAATGTCTGCAGCGTTAACATAAAAAATGATAAATGTAGGTGGCGGTACCTGCCAAAAAATCAAGAAAGCTATAAAGCTATCCAAGATGTGTAAACAGCAAAATTTTAGGCAGATGAGTCAAATCACTACTGAGATACGAGTGATTTTAGCCCATGGCAGACAAACAGACAGATGCTGTGCAAAAATGGTTGCAGGTGGTCCCTCCAGTTTTGTGTATGATACAGAGCTATGTATGGTCTATACACATGCAAATTTTCAGGAAGACATGTCAAACCAGTCCGGAGATATAAGCATTGATGGCTAAAGTGTGAATGTAGGTGGCGCCACCTGTCATAAATTCAAGAGAGCTATCCAGGATGTATAGGAATGCAGAATTTCAGGTGCAGAGATATGAGTGATTTGAACCCGAGCAGACAAACAGATGGACACTGGGCAAACATGGATGCAGGTGGTGCCATCATTTTTTGTGTATGTTATAAAGCTATCCAAGGGTTACATTTGTTAAAAATTTTTTCCTGATCAGTCAAACAGTTAAAGTAAATTACCCCATGCCAGGAATAGTACCATTCAGCCAAAGTTAATGACCTAATGCCAGGAAATATATCATTCTGCCAATGTAAATGACTCAATGCCAATATATGTACCATTCAGTCATAATAAATGACCCCATGCCAGGAAACATGCCTTTCACTCTTACTGAACAACCTCTTGCCAGGAAATATACCAGTCAGCTACATTAAATGACCCCATGCCAGGAAATATACCATTCAGCCAAAGTAAATGACCAAATGCCAGGAAATATACTATTAAGTGAAAGTAAACAACCTCTTACAGGGAATATGATATTAGTCAATTTAATGACCCCATGCCAGGAAATATTCTATTTACCATTCAAGTAAAATAAAATTACATCTTGCTGAAAAACCTGCTAAACAGGCACAGTCATGGCTTGATGCCAGGAAACTTAAAATTCAGCCAAAGTAGATGACCTATAAAAGAAATGCTCTCTTCTTTCACAACAACAACTGATAATGATGATTCAAGACAAAGGAAAGACAAACTTGGTTTTCACAATTTTATTAAAAAAATATGGCTTGCCACTGAATGGTTAAAGACATTCAAGGCATAATGGTATAATGAATTAACATCCTAGAGAATAACAAAATATGCCTTCCACTGAATGGTACAAGATGTTCAATTTAGGCATATTAGTATAGGGAATGAATATTCTAGGGAGTTCCATTATCAAGGTCCTGCCACATTACTGGTGCCACATTTAAACCTGGCATGACACATAAAAAAAATTGACAATAAAATCAAATCCATTGTTAATTAAATACATCTGGTAATCTATATAAGGTTCATGACCCATCACAAATGTGCAATGTCTGTTATTTTTACATAAATATCATATATTATTTTGTTCATGCATGTTCCCTGAGAGTTTATATAGTGCCAAGGTGGACGTCTAACATGATTTGTCTGTATAAATATTTGCACTAATATTCACGATAAGGAATCCAGCATTTTCTGTGCAAGACAGTGCCAAAGGGTTTAACAATGCATCGAAGAATCAAGTTTTAAATTGCAATCCCTTGATTAAATTATAATTGATTGATAACCTCAGAATCGATTCATTTTGATTATTTTTGTTTTGTATGTACAATTCTGAAGTCCACTTGGAGCTCTCATATTGATGGAGCAGTTCACGACGTTGAAGCTCTATCTTTATCAGGCATGTGTCCTTAATTTACACTAAACTTTCGCTGGTTGACCACTCCAATCACATAAAAACATAGTATATGGCGTTGACAAACACAGGGAGAGCTACAGCTTCCTTCTATTTGTTGAAAAGTATGAACATCCATTTGGGTAAAATTGATTTAATTTTTTTTAAAAAGTGTAGAAATTTACTTGGATAATAAAATTTGAATACAGAATTGAATAAAAGGTAAAGAATCAATAATAAATTAATTCTAAATGACTTCACTTTTTACATGCCTGTTCAGGACCTCTCACAATGGGATGGGGCTGTCATAAGTTTTGTAACACAACAAAAGTTTAACAGCACCATCCAGTATTGAAGTTGAAACAAGTGCTGCTATTCTTGCTGTATAAGTATTGGCATACACCTTCACAATTCATCCTTTAATAACAGTGAAGATATTACATAAAGAATATATAGGGCAAAAAAAAATAAAAGGTGTGGATTCCAGGCACTGTGCACATCAATTTTAATTTTGTTTTAAATAGAAACTAACCAATTTTAACCTCCAGCCCCTCAGACATTTCTCTCAAGAAGTTAAAATAATACAATTTCGATAAGATTTCCATTGTTATATAGTACTTTTACCTGTTTAGCAAAAATATTCTGTTTTTATTATGCTTTTCCCTGATCATATGACATTTTTACCGAAACATACACAAAAAGGTAAAAATTGCCTGCCCACACTGATTTCTGAAAAAAAAGTGCCTGAGAACCAAACCTCTTTTTTTTTGCCTAATGACTTCCTTTTAAAAGTGTTTTAATGATTGAACATTTGATGGCACTCATAAGCATCTGAGGTATTACTGTAAATATAAATTGAGTCACTTTTAAAGCACTCCATTATTTTATTGCTCTACATTGAATTTTTGCACAGACCAAAATCTGCCATTGTAATATTGGAGCCAAAGTGATATGCTGATTATGCCACCACAGAAGCAGAGGGATGTAATTACTTATAAAAACTGTGACACTCTGGTCAAAACCAGAAATTATGAAAATCAAATAATAAACTTTCAGGAATATAGGTTGCAGAACATGTATAAAAGGATTGGACTCCATCATTTGCTGTTTAATTGTACAGAGTTTTAATGAAAAGGAAGTGTTGGAACTTTCAGATCATTAACAGGTTCAGTGAATGGATTTTATGATTCTTTTATCATGATTTTTAAAAATAAAGGAATAACATTGTTTTTTAAATAGCTGCTTTCTTTAAAATTACACTTTGAGCATGAAAACCATTTGCTTGATTAACATTTGCTTTGATTTGAGAACAGAACTGCTTTACAAATTACGGGATTCATTTATCTGTACCTAAAATGATATGAACTGATATTTTTATAGACCCTCTTTTGTCCATTAACACAATTATAAACATACAAAATATTTCCTTTACTAACATACAAGAACATGGAACAACAAGTACACATATTATGTCACCAAAGGTACACTGATGATGACTTCTTATTACTGTACCTGTTACACTGTGTAAAGTTTTTTCTCTCACACATACATGGAAACACTCATGCACTCATAGAAAAAAAAATAATCATTTTCTGTAGGCATTATTTTAAAGAGTAATTTGCATTTCATACTGTTTTGTATCTGAGTATTAACAAAATGATGGTCCCATTAAAAAAACAGACACATTTAAACCCACACATTATATGACACAAGACTTCTTAAAATTATGTTTGAAAGATAACTAGAATACGGGTAGTCGACAAGCGACTACGTGTATCCGCCTAAATCAGAGTGGAACGGGTGAAGTGAGGCATGGATTGAGTGGCAAGGGGAAATAGAGTGAAGTGTTGCATATTAGCATGGATGTCTGCAGCCAAATTGTGTATGTAGGTTGCGCCACCTACCACAAAATCCAGAAAGCCGTCCAAGTTGTATACATATGCAAAATTTAAGGCAGATAAGTCAAACCACTACATGTATATCAGTGATTTTAGCCCATGGCAGACAAACAGATGGACGCTGTGCAAAAATGGTTGCAGGTGGCGCCACCAGTTTTGCGTATGATAAAGAGCTATGTGAGAACTATACACTTGCAAAACTTTGGCCCAATCGGTCAAACGGTTCCCAAGATATGAGCTTGGATGTCTGCTGCATAAACTAGAATGTAGGTGGCGCCACCTGTCATAAAATCAAGAGAGATGTCGGGGATGTATAAACCTGCAAAATTTTAGGCAGACATGTCAAACCACTGCCGAGATATGAGTGATTTTATCCAATGGCAGACAAATAGACGGGAGCTGTGTAAAAACGGCTGCAGGTGGCGCCACCAGTTTTGTGCATGATAAAGAGCTATGTGAGATCTATACACATGCAAAATTTTGGCCCAATCAGTCAAACAGTTCCCGAGATATGAGCTTGGATGTCTGCAGCGTAAACGTGAATGTAGGTGGCGCCACCTGTCATAAAATCAGAAAAGCTATCCAGGATGTATACGCATGCTGAATTTCAGGTGAATTAGTCAAACCACTGCAGAGATATGAGTGATTCTAACCCAAGACAGACGAACAGATGGACACTGTGCAAACACGGTTGCAGGTGACGCCACCATTTTTGGTGTATGTTATAAAGCTTTCCAAGGGCTACATTTGTGCAAAAAAATTTTCCTGATTGGTAAAACCGTTCCCGAGATATGTGGGTTTATGTGTGGAAACAGACACACAAATGGACGCAGAGCCCAGAGGAAGGTCAGAGGTCAAAACAAAATCGGGGCGCAGCAGTTCACATGTGACCTGAACATAATCCGGGTTTCATAAAATTCCGCCTAGCGGTTACGAAGGAGTTCTCCGGACACCTACGTGGCGGCTGCGGTGGGCTGAAAACATAGTATCCGCAAAACTGTTTTGGCGGATACAATTAGATATATAAGACATCTCTCATTTAATTTTATAATGCAAGTATTGAAAATTTTGAATTTATAATTTGTGATTTGAATTTTATTATGAGCATTTTTGGCAACCCAGCAAATTATGACATTTGTTTCAAAATGAAAAGAGTTTTGATATATGTAATAAGGTATTGACTAATACTGACCTTACCAAAATGCAAATAACTGTACATAGTAAAATCACCAAAAAGAAAGTATGACAAAGAGTTGTGAATGATATAAGCTAAATATTGGAGAATTAAAAAGATATATAATTAATTACGCTTTTTACACGGCGCTTTACCTACAGGACCACTACCTATATCGTAAGGCGCTGTTTGTTATGACCTCGTATCCTGAATTGCTACACCAGAGGGGAGCACTGTATTTTTGTCCAATCAGATGAGACCTTGTGCTGGAAGACAAAGCCAAGCGAGGAATAAACAGAGCCAATCATATTTATTTTGTTTTGAGTGACAGCTCATCGCCCCGCGTAACCGTCTGAACAGGCCACAGGCTCAGAGAGAATTGCCCCTGACGTGGTTTGCTTTGGGCCTTGGGCACATAGGATGCTCGGCCGGTGGGATGTTATTCAAACGAAACATAACAACAAAGGCTGCGTGCACACCTCGCTGGCTTGTTTCAGTTCTGCAGACAACAGATACATGGCTACGCTAACACAGTCATAATGTCATAATCCAATCGGTCGATGATGCTAGAATGCAGAGGGAGCAATTTAAATTCGACCGGAAACTAATCAAGCGGCGATTGAAGCGCAGCAATGGGCGGAGCCAGGATGCCTGTCGAGTCTTTATTTATTGGCATCTGATTGGCTGCTTGTCACATCATACGGACGTTTATTTCAGCGGACAACGAACCGCTATCTGGTGTCTAAATATATCATAAACGGTCAAAGCTGGCAGCGTGAAAATCAGTTGCTTCTTACAAGATTTCCCCTGCCTCGAGAGCGTAATAATTAATATTCAGTTTAAAGTTAGTGTGACGATAGATTAACCAGTGTAATAAAAGTCATGTTCTGAGTTGGTGTGACTTAGTTAGACTGTTGTTCCTGGACCACTTTAGCTTCCAGTTCCTTGTACCTTGCCACAATTGGATCATAGATCTGAAACAGAAGAGGTCAATAGGTTATAAGCTGACCAAAATACACCACAACACAATCTTAAAATTTTCGTTGGCTTTATATGTGTGAGGTAAAAATTTCACAATTTCTCCATTTTTGTATTTTTAGTGAGGGTTTCATTTTCATGATTGCACTGGAACATAAAAAACTAAGCACAGCTGGTATTATACCATGCACATATTAGCTTAGGTTGCTAAATGAACCATGCAAGTTTTCAGTGGTGTGATAACTGTTTGCAAAGATGCATCATGCTCTTGTTTTCATCTTATTTGGAAGGGCATCTTATCATTGTGGGTTTCACATTTGCAATTATTTCCCATTCACAAATATCATGAATTTAAAACCCTCAGGATCAAAAGGTGACCACAGTATATGTTCTGACATGCTTATATTATCTTGCTGTGATGTGCAACATATGGCAATGTTTATGAATGAGAGGGCCCTCATTACACATACTAGCATATTACCCATAATTTCATTGGGACAGATCAGAACAACCTCGGGCGGGTTCATCTAGGACAGGTTTGTCATTGGGCAAGTTTGTCATCGGTGTCTGATAGATGGCGCTGCCAACAGAGATTCATGAGATAATGTCAAATTCCTCTGAATGTTTGGGGAATATGTCGAAAATGACCCCCAACCAAGGATACCGGGCCTTTTTCCCGTTGTTTCAACACAAAATTGGGCATTTTAAAGGCGGGGGCAAAAAGAGACGTTGCTTGACAATAATTTAGTGCCATCACCAGCAATCATTATATAGATTTGTGCTTCCCAGGTGACCAGTGAAAAATAACATTCCTACAACATAAGACTAGAGTCTGTTAATATTCATCAAGGTCAGGTGTTGTCACTCTGGTCTATATGTTGACTGTTATACCCAAAGGTGCAGATTGAAATTTGGCAAATTTACTGCAATGGAAATCCACTGGTGGTCCAGGTTATAGTCAATTCTACCAGTGGGTGCTCCCTGATATTTGCAGATTATTCTTTAAAACTTGAGTTACATATACAAGAAATATAGTGTTTTCTCCTTATAATATCATGGTTTCTGCTGATATTGCATTCTAAAATTGTTTGTCTACTCCTGTACACAAGTGATAAAAAGCTTAACCTGGGTTGGATCAGTGGTGCAAAACAGAGATGGTGTGCATGCCACCCGGTGTCTGTACCATGCATCTTCGCAAATTAAGATTTTTCAAGCTTAAAACTGATGTTTCTTCTGTGTTTCTTTTATCATGTTTCTTCTCCTTGTTTGGGAGTTGTTACGAATGCTCAAGATCAGACATGCAGTCACACAGTCTTGATAAGGTAAACAGAATTAATAGATTGTATTTACTAACACACAGAACCATAACATTGTATAAAACAGGTGGACTGGAAATAATAAGTCAAAGTGTCAGTATGGTTTTGTTGGGCAAGTTTTGCATTCAGCTAAAATGATCTAATAGCTTCAAATAATACACATATTTTTTCAAATTTCTATGTACCTTGTATATTATTAGTCAGTTTTACAATGGATTGAATGAAAGAGAAGAGGTCTTAATATGAGATGAAAAACTTCATGAAAAGGTTTAACATTTACATTTTCAATCTTTGGTTACTCTGAGTCTTATGGTCATGTGACATGGCATCTGCCATCGATTGCCTACATGTTTTGATATTTACCTTTTGTTAGCATATTTATGTCACTAAACAACCAATCAGCAGGTTCCAAATGTACCAGTAACTTTTTTGGTACTGTACACATGACCAAAGATCATGACATTTATAAGTGGGATTGAGATACTGTGAAAAATAGCTATATCTCATATACTGATTGTATATTTTTTCAAAAATAGCATGCAAGGGATCTTTTTGGTTTCAGTTTATTAGGACAATGCCTATTTTGTTCGCTGCAGCCATCTTTGGGACTTGTGCTCCCTGCTCTGTTGGCAAAGCACCTAGCTGGCTTGACCAACCATAGCAGTCAACTAATTTGTGCCATGGTGGCTCTGATTAACCTGGCATCAAGTCAGCTAGCTTCAACTAGTTTGAATGAACTCACAATAATTTGGGAATGTTACAAAGTATTTAATTTTATTTAAAGCAAGTTGGTTATTAATATTAAATGTGATACACCAAGACTATAACTTTACCTTAATTACTTACACTTATAGTCATTTATCTCGGTAGTTTCACTGGCCAACTATAATTACATTGGCTACATTTGTGGGGTTCATTTTTTTGTCCTAAATTTTATCCTCAAGTTAGACTAGGCTGCAAAAAGTTGATTAATTTTATGATGGTGAATGCAATTATACATAGCCTGACTTGACATGAACCTCTTTCAGCTGGTAGCTGCACAAAATGATTAATATAAAAGTCACTTTTATCTTTTTTGCCTCTATAAAAAGACACCAACCTGTTTTGCATCATCACTGGGTGTTGCTGCCAAAACAAACTCTGGAGCTCCTTTGACAACCTCGCTGAAATGTGTGGTGGCGCCACCTAGGCAACCTGGAAAGAATTAAAACAGGTTTTGAATCTTGATAATTATTTTGTTGATTTTGCTGAAACATGTTGATGCTGGGCACTACATGCTCTGTATGTACAAAGTCCCTACACTGATTTAACCATCGTGGTATGCCAATTAATCAATTAAATCAATGATTGGTAGTTTTCTTTCAAAATCAATTAAATCAATTGCATTTTTGCATAATTGATTAAAAATGATAATGTATGCACATGCAAAGAATTTAATCCTGTCAGAGATTTACCAACATAAAGTAATAAACAGCATCAAATTGGAACTTTCAGCAGCTAACAAATATGTCCCTCAGCAAGTCCACCTTTGATGCAGGTGGATTGATGGTTTCATTATGAATACAAGTCAGACTATTTACTGGGGTCATAATTTAGGCACTAGTATAAAGCAGATTTCAAAGTAATATAGAAAGTACATTAAATAATCAATTAATAATCAACCATCAGTCATTTTCATTTTTCAATCATCAATTATGATTTTAAAACAAATTCCTTCAACAAATAAATAGCTTGTATTTTATTTTTCTTGACCCTCCTATAAACTATAAATTAACAAAACTGTGAAAGGATATTCTCATACTAATATGATACATTGATGAACATTTCATCATTTTTTCATCATTTCTAGCTCAAAAACCCTTCCACACAAAAGGGAATTCAATGCACAACATGTTTAAGAACATGCTTGTTGTGCAAAGTGTTGCATGAGTGTCTGGTAACATATTTCCTGATTTCAGTGTTCTGTAACATGTTTCACTAAACAGAACATGTTCTATTTTCACGTGACATGTTGCACAATGTTCAGACTCATTGTCCACTGTGAGTAAATAGAATTAAAGATTAAAGGTCACATCCCTGGGGAAACAACAAGCAATAAAACCTAGCTTCAATACAAAGTGCCATTTACAATGAAAAATGCTGAAGTGATATCATTATTATATCTCAACATGTTTAGCTCTGTAGGTAACGTAAACATATTCTAGAGCATTTGTTGTGTGAATGGAGGATTTCATCCAGATCCCAGACTTTGCCCTGATTTGAATGGCTGCTACACTTGGCATCATGGACTGAATTTTATCAGTAACTCAGATCTAGTAATGCATGTCGCTTTTTATTTTCTCTTGATAATTTGGGACTGACAGTGGCAGAAATACTGTGCTTTTACTGAGATCTAGAATTTTTTAGTCACAGGGGATTTCCAAGTGTGTGACGTCCCTACCGAGTTGACAGTGCTCATAGATGTGCCAATAGTTTTCATGGTAAAATGGAAAGAAAATAAATTTTTCCTCCAGGCTTTGGGCTCATTTTATGTAAAATCTACAAGAACAGTTTTTGCATAGGAAATTATGTTATATGATATATGTAATGAGATATTGAATACATTTGCTTGTCCTGCAGACATATCCCAGGCATGCTATATAGCGCTAAGGTGTGCTGATATCATTTAAATAGCTCACCCTAATATTTCACCTAGCTTCAATACAGAGTGCAATGAATGCAAAACTGATAGCATTTAAATATCTTACCATGTTTAGCTCTGTAGGCACAACCCATGCATGCTGAGTTATGCTGATGTCATTTTAATAGCCCACCTTGTTTAGCTCTGTAGGTACAGCCAAGGCATACTGAGATATGTTGATATGATTTAAATATCTCACCATGTTTAGCTCTGTAGGCACAACCTAGGCATGCTGAGTTTGCCACATCCTGAATAAAGACTGGACTGTTAAACACATCAGCTATCACCTGAAAAGAAATCAAACCACAAAATGTATTTTCTCTTACTTTTAACTCTTACTGTTAGATGTACAAGATCACAAAAAGCAAAAGTATTTTTTTATCAAAAGAAAGGTCAATGCATGGCCTGTTGGTGGTACTGTCTGTGGACTGAGGATGAAGGTATTCCCATGTTAATGATTTATTATTCAGCCTTCTGAACATCAGGTTTTATATGCATGGGGTTAGGAATAATCAAGCTATCACTAGAGGTTTTGGAAAGTAAAGGTCATCAATTAGGGTTTTGCGAATGCCATTTTCCTCAAAACAGTCATAATGGATGTCAGATTTGTCTGAAATTTATTACCACAAATAATCTAAAAAGGCCAATATTCAGAAAAAATCATGACATTATCTAAAAAGTTATTGTGAAAGGATTTTAAAATATCTGTCCGGCTGTCATATTCAGGAGTCTGAAAAATTTGATACCACACTTCTTCTCATGGGTGGAAATAATCTGTAATAAACTGTTATAGAAAAATCACCAATTGTGCTCTAGTGTCCATAATGGAATTCAATTAAGTCTGTAATTCAATAGGTCTGTAGCCCTCAAAGACACCAAAGATCAAATGTTTGAGATAATGCACACAAATAGAAAGCATCACTGATGGACGGATAGACAAGAAAATCACTATATATAATTTGAAAGCAGAGCTTTAACATTCTGTTGTCAAGACATTCAGAGTGAATCTCTGGGGTTCCACCAAGATTTCACCATTATGACAATAAGGCACAACCCAGGGTCATATTGAGGACCTTTAACTCTGTTCTGTAGTCCTGAACTACCTAAACCATTGGGCTATGTCCTACCAGTGTGCCTGAGCCACAAAAAAAAACTTTGCATAAGGCCAAAAATATAAAAAGGTATGTTTCTCCAGGACTTTTTTTCAGAAATCACTTCGGGCGGGTGGTATTTTATTTTTTACCTTTTTTTTGTATGTTTATATGTTATATGATCTGGGAAAGGCATGAAAATAACAGTTTTTTTTTCTAAACAGGTAAAAGCACTACATAACAAAGGAAATCGTATCAAAATTGTATTATTTTATCTTCTTGAAAGATGAAAATCAAAATAAAAATTTTTGATGCTGGGGGTTAAAATTGGCGCAGCGGGTGCCTGAGAACCATACCTTTCATATTTTTTGGCCTACCATAGCGTTAGTTTAGCCCCCATTATAAAGACTGAACTGTCCTTTGATCTATCAATTTTCATGATGTAACAGTATTTATGAGGAACATGTATATTTAAAGTATTAAATAGCAGGGTGATATTGCTAAGACTGCTCATCCACACAAATATCGGTTTATCAGATCTTTTACTAAACAAGGAACAGATATAAACATAACAAGATGCATGTTATGGGCACCTCAAAACACTGCTCAGTAAAAAAACTGATAAAAAATATAAGAATGTTAATATTAAATACAATTTACAATACACAGAAATATTTTAGTTTACATGTAATTTTAAAGTTATTTTATCGAGAACAAGGTATCTAATACAAACATACTACAACATAACTAACTAAAATTAAGTCAAATGGATAAAGAGAAACTTTGACACATCCACACAGAATATGTATGTTAAAAACATTAATGATTTTACTACCTTTAGCAAGGCCCTAAAACATATGACTTTGACAAATGTGTGCCATTCAACTGAATATCTTCAACCATACCTGTAGTATTATTTGAATACTTCCTTACCTGTGGTGTAATTTGAATACTAACATACCTGTAAAATAGCCTTATTAGCAGAGGCTCCACCTGTTGCCAACACTCTTGAGTTTGGATCTGAAAAAGTGTTCAACGCAAATACAAGAATAAACATATAAATATTTATGCAACCTAATAAAATTATTAAACACATCTGACCTGTGTATAAAGCCATGGAAAATTGATTCTGACAGATCTGATTGGTGCAGTACTCTGTTGTTTTGTTTCTTTGCTTTTATTAATGTCTTTTTCAAGTTTAATTTTTGTTATCTTTACCTTAACGTCTCTCCACATATCTTTATTGTCACCTGCTTAAAACAAATTAAATGGACGCTATTTTTACACTAGGCATCATGCTCACAGAATCTCACTTAAAAGAAGACTAACCTAGGTAGTATCCAAGGTTCTCTGCATGAGCTCTCTTGGCGACAAACTGTCCTTCAATTACAGCTCTGACTAGTGCTTCAGGTGGTAATTCTGTCACCTAAAAAATAAATAATGGTCCATTCTTGACAAAGAACAAAATTCTACTGCAAAAAAAACTGTGCAACCAAAACATGAGTTTTGAGAGAAACTAGAATGAGTTTGTTTTTGCATCCTACAGACAGAGATGTCTATCCTCCCAATGGGCCTCCCACCCAAAAATTTGAGGAAACTAGATGTGGTAGGACAATGGTCCTCAGAGGGCCCCGCATTTCTGATAGTGCAGGATTAGTTTACATGTGGGTGAAAAATTAAGTTAAATTTGAAAAATATGACAAACAAAAACAGGTTTTAATCCATATGCATGAGGGAAAAAATCCTATCAGATCAAATAATATTAAACAAGATATGTCTGAAATAATGTGTCCAACAGAAAATCACCGAATGTAATCTGTTGGCCATATATGATTTTGAGTAGGTCTGTAATTCAATTGGTCTGGAGCCCCCTGTAGCGGCCTCCACCCCTGATCTTATTTTAGCCTCGAATCGCACGGGTCATCATGAAGCGAAGACAATGTAGTATAAAATGTTTATTCTGTTCTTTCTATTTCACAGCTTTCAATATCCATCTACAATCCTTTCTTCGCTCTCTACTTTATCAATGACTGGGTTGACTAGGCTGACCAATAACCGGATTGACCAATGATTGACCAGATTGACCAGATTGACCAGATTGACCGTCGAAACTTATGGCTTCTCTGGGGTAGGACCACAGTTAAAATCTTCTTTTCTCTAATGCTTGCTGACTTGTTGACTTTACTTAAAGGACTACGTGGCAACTACGTCACTTCCCCCCAGCCCATGCAGCAAGGACAGTCCAGACAGCGAGGACAGTACAGACCAGGGCAAGAAATTGGGACAGATACACTTGTAAACAAACCCTTGCCATGAGGGTATAATATGATACACACAGACTGTCCCCAGCCACGAGCTACCCTGTACACAGTGGACAGCCTGCCTAGGGTCACTCAGGTCATAACAAAGACACCAGACACCCAGTCCCTGGATAGTATCAGCTACTGCTAAGGCCCTCATGGCTTGAGGTCTAATTCTCTAAAGGATTGAGCAGCTGCCATTTACACTCCCACCAATTGCTTACAGTAAATCCAAATACAAGAAATGTGATAATTATAAGAAAGTAAGCAATTTAACGGTAAGCTGCTCCAACTCAACATCTATGCTAAACCTGGAAAGTTAAAATCAAGGAGTTATTCAAGGTGAAATTACTAGTAACGGCTGATTGACTCATATATAATGTAACATACATATCATGCTGACCCTGTAGAAGTTACTAGACCTTAACTAAATAAACAAATATAGGTACAATAAATGAGTAATACTCAGTCATATCTATATTGATTAATTAAACCAAATGACAAAATGTTATGACTTGATTACTATGAATACACAGAGTCCATACAGTCAATTATTCAATGGATTCCAAAAGCACAACAATCTTTTGGACAGGTCTCTCGAGTATAGATGACCTCTTCTTGGGTCTTCCTTTCTGATCAAGAGCGGAGGTACCCAAACGAACCTTGACACGTCTTACCAGTTGGTCATCGTCTCTTTGAGTTTCAATGACACTTGCTAATGGCCATTCCATTCTTGGGACGTCAGCGTCCACTACCATAACAATGTCCCCAACCTGAATATTTCGACGTTGAGTGTTCCACTTTTGGCGCTTTGTTAAATTGAGCAGGTACTCCTTCCGCCATCGACTCCAAAACTGCTCTAGCAAGTACTGGATACGGCGCCATCGTTTACGCCCATACAGATCTTCCCTAACAAAGTCCCCAGGTGGAGGTAAAGGCATAGTGGACTTCATAGTGATCAGGTGGTTTGGTGTTAAGGGCTCATCACTGGGATCATTGCCTGGTGGGGCTAGGGGTCGGCTGTTGACAATCATCATGGCTTCGTAGAACAAACATCGCAGGGATGCATCATCTAGTCGACCAGGACACAGACCAATTGTTGAGTTTAGAACATTCCTGATAGATCTTATCTGTCTCTCCCAGACACCACCAGAATGACTCGAGCCAGGAGCACCGAAGACAAAGGAACATTGTTTCTTAGCCAGGAATGTAGCTATTCGGTCCACATCTAATTCATTCAGAGCAGCTGTCAACTCATTTTTGGCTCCAACAAAGTTGCTGCCCTGGTCCGATCGTATGTGAGACACAGCACCTCTCAAGGCAATGAAGCATCGAAGACCAATGATGAAATGGTCGGTGGTCAGGTCTTCTAACATCTCAATATGCACTGCTCTCGAACACAGGCACGTAAAGAGCAATCCATATCGCTTGTACTCTTTACGGCCTTGCTTAGTGACAAAGGGTCCAAAGCAGTCCATTCCGCATGAACTGAAAGGTGGCAGCGGCTCTACACGGTCCTCTGGCAAATCCGCCATTTTTTGTTCCTCGACAGGACGTCTCAGCTTGCGGCAATGTACACAATTTCTGATAAAGTCGGCCACTGCTTTGCTTCCTCCGATGATCCAATATCCTTGGCTTCGTATTTGATTTAAGGTTTGACCTCGTCCTTGATGCTGTATCTGTTTGTGGCAGTGTTCAATTATGATCTTGGTGATATGCCCATCCTTAGGCAACACTAGAGGGTGCTTTTGATCTAAACCCATTGAAGAACTACGCAGACGCCCTCCAACTCTAATTACGCCGTTTTCCATGTATGGACAGAGACTGTGTAACTTGCTAGTCGAGGCAACTTCCTTGTTTCGGCAAAGTGCTTGCAATTCATCTTGAAAAGCAGCTTGTTGAACTAGCTTGATCACACAGTGAGCTGCTTGGTTGATTTCACTAACATTCAGAAACTTATCTTGAGGCCTTCCAGGAACAATACGTCTTATTCGCGCCACAATTCTAGTCAGGAGATTCCAATCAGAAAACCTTGAAAGCCTCTCTAGAATGTCATTAGAGCTGGTTGACTTAACATTCAGTGCCTGAACTCTGACTTCTGGGTCTCCCACCATCAGACTTGGGTTTATTGAAGATGTGGCTGTCCAATCGGCCCTCTGGAGGAACTCTGGTCCTGTGAACCAATTTGTTGTAAGGAGCTCATCTGCACTTAGGCCACGAGAGGCATGATCAGCAGGATTGTTTTCGGTGGTTACATAATGCCACTGTTTGACATCTGTATGCTCCCTGATACACTGAACTCTATTGGCCACAAACACATGAAACCTCTTGGCATCATTACTGATGTAGGCTAGAACGATTTGTGAATCACTCCAGAAGTATTCCCCGTCAATAGGAATTTGTAGCTCCTCTTTTAGTTTAATGCTCATTTTGGCAGCGACCATTGCTGCAGTGAGTTCAAGCCGTTGTATGGTGACAACCTTTACAGGAGAAACTCTCGCTTTACTGGCGACCAGACGGCAATGTGCTCTCTCCGGACCCACGAATCGCAAGTATGAACACATACCATAACCCTTGGTGCTTGCATCAGAGAAGTGATGGATTTCTACTCTGGAAACTGAATTGAGATCTGAAGGTTTGTAGCACCTAGGAATCTTGATCTTGCAGAGGTTACGGATATCCTTCTTCCATTCCTCCCACCGTGGCCTCAGACTATCTGAAATGGGTTCGTCCCATGCTGTGCCGCGCTTGCACATTTCCTGGAGGATGGCTTTGCCTTGAAGAACAAACGGCGCTATGAATCCAAGTGGGTCATACACACTTGCGACGGTTGCTAAGATTCCTCTACGGGTGTTAGGGTGTTCTTTCACTTGCAGTTGGAATGTGAACACATCAGGCTCAGTGTTCCAGTGGAGGCCCAAGGTTCTTTCAACAGGTAGGTCATCCCTCTGCAAATTTACTTCTTGGATTCCCTTAGCTCGTTCAGAGACTGGAATACTCTCAATGACACTGCGGTTGTTGGACAAAAACTTATGAAGGCGTAATTTCCCAAGTGAGCAAAGTTCACGAGCCTCCTTAACCAATCTCTTTGCCACTTGAACACTTTCTACACTTGTTACACCATCGTCAACATAAAAGTCTTGACTCAGGAATGAAGCAGCCAGTGGGTATTTCTCACCATACATTTTAGCAAGATGTTTCAAGCCAAAGTTGGCACATCCTGGCGAAGATGTCGCACCAAACAAGTGTACATTCATTCTGTAGTCCAGTGGCTCTTTGCTGGTGTCACCTCCCTCCCACCAGAGAAATCTAAGGTAGTTCCTATCATCAGGACTGACATGAAACTGATGAAACATTTTTTCGACGTCACACATCACTGCAACTGGATGTCTGCGGAACCGGCACAAAACCCCAAACAGGTTATTCGTGAGGTCAGGACCTGATAGCAGATGGTCATTCAAGGACTCCCCTCTGTATCTTGCTGAACAGTCAAAAACCACCCTTAGTTTGTCTGGCTTTTTCGGATGCCATACTCCGTGATGTGGGATATAGTATAGCTCGCCCGGATTTGGCACTCCCTCTGCCAGCTCTGCATGGCCATCCTTCAGGGTTTCTTCGATGGTTTGTGTGTAGCGTTCCTTATACTGAGGATTACTGTCTAAGCGTTTCTTGAGGTGGGACAACCTTATGTCAGCCAGTTTACGGTTGTTTGGCAATTCAGGTCGGGTTCTGAAGGGTAAAGGTAACTCAAAATGGTCCTTGGCATTTTTTACTATGTTGTTCTCCAATATCTGTAGAAATTTGATGTCATCCTGGGAAGTAATCACGTCTCTGCTCTTTGAGTTTCTAAAGTCAGATTCTAACACATTGAGAACATCAAGTGGTGTAACTGGTGGAGCTTCCTTCAAACTAGTGCGGTGACAAAATCCTGAAACTTCAGTAGAGTCAATGGTTGCTAGACTTCCAACTATGCTCCAACCTAGGTCAGTTTTGACTGCATATGGCTGACCAGTCTCGCCTGTAATTACCTGACGTGGAGCTAAAGCAGTAGAACAGTTGTAACCTATCAGCAATCCAATTTCGCAGTCCATCAGTGGAGGCATCTCAGGTGCAATTGAAGCAAGGTGATTCCAGGACTTGGCTGTTTCACTTGTTGGAATGTGCTGTCTATCAAGTGGGATGAAACTCTGAGTGTAGGCCGAGGGAAGATCGATATACTGGCCCGAGGTGTATCCTCTTACTCGAAGACCACTAACCCTGTCACAAATCACTGATACATCCTTTCCAAGTAACGTAGTCAACTTGAGTTTGACAGACTCTGTAGGTACTGAGAGTCCTTCACACACCCTCTCATCAATAAATGTGTTATCACTTTGGGTGTCCAGAAGGGCATATACTAATTTCTCACTCTGGGGATTTTGAGCTGAGGAAAGCCATACAGGTACGACATTTGTTGTACTTGAATTTCCACTGCTAGCATTCAGGGAGACATCTCTTTGGCCGACCTTAGGCCACTTATCTAATTTGTTTCTAAAGGCTTCCTGCACCTTGAAGGGATGTCCATACCGTTTCTCTAGGGTTTCCCAGGCCCGTTGATAGTCCTCTTCACAGGTACCGAAGAAACATCCAGCTATGGCTTCTTTAGCATCCCCTGCTATATACTGTTGTAGGTAGTATATTTTCTCTTCCGCACTTATTCCTTTATTCTCTATCAGCGTCTTAAAACTCCTTTTAAAGGAGACAAACTCAATGGGACTGCCACTGAAAACCCTTGGCGTTGGCACTGGGAGTCGATTCCTGTCCATTGCGTTTGCTAAGGCAAGTACCAGGGACGATTCACCTTTTGCATTCCCTGTGTCAGGCAGGTTTGTTGGAAGGGATGGCATAGGAGGGATAAAAGCTGGAGCTTGTGGGTTTAACACAGGATCATGTGGGTTCTGAGTAGATGATGAGGCGCTCAGCTCACTTGCTACCTCCTCACTGTTGGTAGCTGCGGCGATAAACACTTTAAGTTTAGCATCGTCCTCCTCTACTTCCTGTTCTGCTCTCAGAATTTCGAGTTTTCGACGCTGAGCCTCTACTTCCTCGTCCTTTCTTCTCCTTTCGGCTTCAAGATGCAAAAGGTAGGCTCTTTCTTGTTCTTGCCTGGTCAGTGCCTTGACACGAACACGCTTGACGGCGAGGTCTGCAGCAGTTTCAACTGCCTTTTCACTGACGCTTTTTGCTGATGATCTCACGCTGCTTTCAGTGGCCGCGCTGTACACTGAGGAAGCATAGGTCTTTTTTAAAGCCTTCAGGTGAACGACTTCCTCTTTCAAATTAAACGCCTTAACTCCAACTTCGGAGATTCTCAAGTTAAGGTGAGACAACATGTCTCCTTTACAGGCTGTAGCTGTGTCCATCCTGCGTTGGAAGGCAGTAAAGTCGTTTATGATTGGTATGTTTGTTCTTAAGTCTTCATAAACTCCTTCCACCTTTTTGTAAGCCTTTTCAAGACCTTCTTGCAGATCGAACAGTTCTTCTTCACTGCAGTCCCTTTTAATGCTTTCTCTGATCTGAAGTAACTCCAGTTTGAATGTGTTGTAAACTTTGTTGAATTCTCTTTCCTTTGATTTGAACTGCTCAGCTCTGAACTGTAGAGATTTCTCAGTCGGCCTATGATCTCGCGTAGAACGCCGCAAATCATGATGTTCAGGATCGGCTTCCTGCTGACTGTCCTGTCTTTCACTAGACAGCTGCCTGTTGTATTCTGAGATTACAGTGGTCTCAATCGATTCACTCAGATGGGCAGTCTCTTGAGCAAGTGCGTCTGCTTTTTCCTTGTGATCAGCCATTTTTCTCTGTTTTTAGTGTTACAGTCAGTGAACTTTATCATGCACAACAGGTTTCCTTCACTATCCTTAGGCGTAGCAGGAGTCAGCAGGTATAGGTAACTCTTAGGACCTGCATCAACAATTAACTGCGACACCACTTGAAGATACAACTCATCTCATTGACTGATGTGACCATGACCCTTGGAGAATCACGTTATCACCGACGGTAATTTTCACTGAATTGTCCACTCGGAAGTAAAAGTTTCGACTGTAGCGGCCTCCACCCCTGATCTTATTTTAGCCTCGAATCGCACGGGTCATCATGAAGCGAAGACAATGTAGTATAAAATGTTTATTCTGTTCTTTCTATTTCACAGCTTTCAATATCCATCTACAATCCTTTCTTCGCTCTCTACTTTATCAATGACTGGGTTGACTAGGCTGACCAATAACCGGATTGACCAATGATTGACCAGATTGACCAGATTGACCAGATTGACCGTCGAAACTTATGGCTTCTCTGGGGTAGGACCACAGTTAAAATCTTCTTTTCTCTAATGCTTGCTGACTTGTTGACTTTACTTAAAGGACTACGTGGCAACTACGTCACTTCCCCCCAGCCCATGCAGCAAGGACAGTCCAGACAGCGAGGACAGTACAGACCAGGGCAAGAAATTGGGACAGATACACTTGTAAACAAACCCTTGCCATGAGGGTATAATATGATACACACAGACTGTCCCCAGCCACGAGCTACCCTGTACACAGTGGACAGCCTGCCTAGGGTCACTCAGGTCATAACAAAGACACCAGACACCCAGTCCCTGGATAGTATCAGCTACTGCTAAGGCCCTCATGGCTTGAGGTCTAATTCTCTAAAGGATTGAGCAGCTGCCATTTACACCCCCATAGTCACCAATGATCCCTGTGAAATTTGGAAAGCTGCAGAAGGTTGTTGTTGAGTTATTGCGCGTGAAAGAAAATCAGCGATCCCGCTGTGGCAGCCATATTGGAATTCAGACAGGTCTGTTATTCAATAGGTCTGTAGCCTTCATAGGGACCAATCATCCCTGTGAACTTGGGAAAGCTGCTGTAGGTTGTTGTTGAGTTATTGCGCACAAAAGAAAATCAGGGATCAGGCTGTGGCAGCCATATTGGAATTCTGACAAGTCTGTTATTCAACAGGTCGGGAGCCCTCAGAAGTACCAATCACCCCTGTAAATTTGGGAAAGCTGCAGTAGGTTGTTGTTGAGTTATAGCGTGCGAAAGAAAAGCAGCTATCAGGCTGTGGCAGCCACACTGGAATTCCAACAGGTCTGTTATTCAATTGGTCTGGAGCCCTAATAGGTACCAACCATCCCTGTGAATTTGGGAAAGCTGCATAAGGTTGTTGTTGAGTTATCGAGTGCGAAAGAAAATCAGCGATTGGGCTGTGGCTGTCATATTTGAATTCTGACAAGTCTGTAATTCAATAGGCCTGGATCCCTCATAGGTACCAATCATCCCTGTGAATTTGGGAAAGCTGTAGTATGTTGTTGTTGAGTTATTGCGTGCAAAACAAAATCAGCGATTGGGCTGTGGCAGCCATATTTGAATTCCGACAAGTCTGTAATTCGATAGGTCTGGAGCCGTCATAGATACCAATCATCCCTGTGAATTTGGGAAAGCTGCAGTATGTTGTTGTTGAGTTATCGTGTGCGAAAGATAGTGTCACTGAATGAAGGACGGAAGGATGGATGGACGGAAGGACAGACTGACTCGGTGACCACTATAGGGGACCGCTTGTCAAGCGGGGCCCTAAAAATATGTACTACTTCAAAATTTGGGGTTCACAAAAAGCATAGATTTCATTTGATTTGGCTTCAAAAATGAAGGTCAAGGTCACCAGTTTTTTTTAAATCCTCTGAGATTTTGGTAGGAACAATTCATATATCAAATGTCACAAAAAATACTGAGTGGCTAAAAAATTATAGCGTTCACAAAATATTTCTATTTCAGCTGACTTGACCTTGAAATGAAGGTCAAGGTGACTTGTTTCTTAACACATCTGAGATTTTGGTAGAAACCACTTGTGTATCAAATTTGAAGAAAGAATATGTATTTAATCATAAGTAAGTAATGTTCAAGGGACCCATGGGTCATGGTGCTCAGCTGAAGTTTGAAATTTTTGCAAATGCAAAATATGCAAAATATTCTATTGTAATGTTTTATATATATAAGAATAAAGGAAGCAAAGAGGAAAGGGGCCCTCCTACTTGGTTACAGTAAAGTTCTAAATATATTATTGCAAAACTTATACTCTGACAAGACTGTCATGAAGAAAAACAGAAACAGTTTTGCGATTCTGTGAAGCATATGAAATATTTACAGATGGACAGACAAGTGGTCAGAGTGGACTAATACCTTTATTTCACTTTCAAGGGAATAATTTCATCAAAGTTTATATTAAAGCCTATTTTTTTAGCAAATTCAATTTTTCCATTTATAGTTTTTATCAGATTCATTTTTTTTACAAAGTTTTATAAATTTTTAATAAAAAATCTGAAAATATAAGTTTAAATATCAGAATTCTAAGTTGCAATCATTAGTTATCCAGAGTGTAGCTCATATTGGGTTATATTTTGCATACACATATATTTTATTATTTTTAAATCACAAATTTTTAAAATGAATTTAAAAGAAAATAATGCCAAAACATGGCATCTTCAAGATTATTCCTTGAATCAGTATTAAAAAGTTTTGTACATTCATGCTTAATTTTATTCACCAAAATAAAAGATTCAGTAAATTTGCTTAAATAAAAACGTCTTTTCAAATAAAGTATACACACTGTTGGTTGAATGAGGGACAAACAATATCATTGTGATAATTACTATCTCAGCTATAATTTATTACTGAAATTAATAGTCAATTTCACACCTGGTGAAGTTTTTACTCTTCTGAAATAAGGAATTACTTATCTGATGAACATCCACACTTTCATAGCAATACACCACTTTGTGGACACAGTTAAATGTGCACTTTAATCATTGTAACCCTGGTGGTACAATACACAATCTAAAATGTAGCATAGCCTAGAATAAGAACTAGAAAACTGACAGGTGAGTAAGGGCCCCGCAAAAGATGCAGTCATTATAAATTGAAGTACTGTGAATTTGGTGTACTTTGGTAGCATGGGCTGATAGAGTGATATTTGAAAATTAAAGAACCTGTAAAGAACAGCTGACATGTATAAACTGGAAGAAAAGATATGGTAAAGGGAAAATGTTCAAAGCTATCAAAATAATGATAAAAAAGAACTGCATGCATTTTTAGTTTCTGTATTTCTGTATAACCTGTGCCAATTATTCTTGGTTGAAGTCTTGGCTGGGCTGTGTCAAATATTTTTCCAGTATTTGTATGTTGAATTGGCCTTATTATATGTGAGACTTGAGTCTGTACATGAACCTTTTAGTATTAGAGAGAGTCAGCTGTTGGTTAGTAGTGATAAAATGGTCATTCTCTTGAACTGAGATTCAGCTGTTCTTCAGCTTGGGTCTACAGATGCGCTGTGATGTGTAGAATGGCTACTTATGAATATCAATGTAAATTTGTTGATGGTCACTATAATAGGTCCAAATTCCTTGAGAAGTTGGAAGTGGAGATAGATTTGTCCAAACATGGACTAATTGAGAGCCACAGTGGTGCATTGGGCCAGTGTATCCTTTTCTGGGGAATCTTCAAATTGTCTGTACAAAATATGCTGTGAAAATGTAATGCCGCTGTACACGAGTGACTTGAAAAAGATTCATCCATTTCTGGCCTGCTGAAGGAGACACCAGCAACTGAACACCAAACTGTGTATTACTTTTTTTTTTCCTTCTGACCCAAATATCAATAAGCTTCTCCATTAGGCCATGGGTGATACATCTTATGTTTGAATCCTATCCATCATATGTTAGGGGAGTTATTATGCAGAAACGAATTTTGATTGTTCATCAAATTTTTTGCATGTTATTGCATTAACATCATTTGAGAATTATCGCTGCTGTCAAGGTCATCCATCTTCGAACTTGACCTAGCCCTCTATAACAAACATTACTGGTGCAAGTTCAGTGTTAGTCAAATTGTTTGCGAGCTATTTGGTTAACATCATTTTAGCATTATCACCTCTGTGACCTTGAAAATCCATCAAGGTCACCCATCATTAAACATGATGTAGTTCATCAAAAGGTCCATCACTGCCGTGAGTCTGGGGACCTTATATGAAATACTTTTTACGAGTTATTGTGTTAACAGTGTGTGTCCTTTTGCATGCATATTTGCTAAGAGATGCAACCTTACTAGATGTTCAGTAATGGTTTTTACCATATAACTTACAGAAAAATGGCCGACTATGACCATATATCATGCCTAATCCAAACTGGAGTTATCATCCGGAAAAGAATTTGTGAACGGACAGACAGACGGACAGATGGACGGACGGACGGACAGACAGACAGACGGACGGGTAGACAGACAGACAGACGGACAGGTCGATTACTATCTATAGGGCATCTGCTTTTCAAGCGGGGCCCTAATGAATCAAATACAGAAAATTATAATATTCATCTTGTTAATGCACCAGCTGGGGGGAGGGGGGGTGCAGGGCACAGGGGAAGCCTGCTTGTAGTGGCCAAGGTGAGCCAAGGAAAGCTGCCTGGAGAGGATAAAATAACAAAAGTGAAGGCTGTACTACTAGGTGGGCTTGATGTAAACAACACTTGACGTGGTGTTTGAAAACAAGATAAAAGCTTCTCTTTTCAATCAATTCCTTTAAAACTTCAGATTTTTAAAGATTAAATCCTTATGTATATATCCTGTGAAAATTAAATCAACAGTGCTTACAGGGAAAAGACATGCTGTAGACAAAGAAGTTATATCCCTGAAAAAAGTCTCCAGCTTCAGCTATTCTCATGTTAGGTGAGAAAATATATTTCCCGACTTTTTAAAAATTACATTATATTTGGGGCCATAACTTCAAAACAATAAGCGATACAGACCTATTTTTGTTATGTTCAAAGAAAATGGATGGAAGAATATAATTACTAAATATGATGAAAAAAGATATGTGGTTTTGAAATTAGGCAGTGTAACAATGGCTTTTTTATGGAAAACAGAGGTTTTTCCTTTATATTTCGAAGGAACTAAGCCCTAGTGACCCAATGTATGTTATAAAAGGAGATTTTTGGGACATCTAACTGTATGCAAAATTTTGGTTTCAAAATGTGCCCTGTTAACCGACTGATGGACAGACGGACGGATGATGGACAACGGACCACGACTATAGCTCAGATGACTTATAATCAGCTGAGCTAATAACACACTCTCAGTGTTCTGCACTGATCAATGAACAATTTATAATATCCTTAACTATTCTCTTGGCAAAAATCAAGGCATGCAGTATTGGTAATAAGTTGCTGATAACATCTTTCAGTAAATTAACTGTGATAGATAAACTGCAAGAGAGAAGGATTGGTAAGTGTGAAACAGTAATCATTATAAGTTACTTTATGGATTTGCATATATTCAAACAAATGTAGGCTGTACAGTGATTTTCCTCATTTTGCTAACTAATTGGTCTCAGTCTTTTTTCTTAATTGCCCTTAAAATACCTATTTTTTACTTTTCTTTGTAAAATTAAATTTCAAAATGTGAAATTTGGCTTGTTCTATTACATATAAAATATTATGAGCAATTAGAAGCACCATGTTATCACAAAAATGCAGCTACAAACTGAGCATCAGAGAAAAAGTATTTAAAAATGTTCTCAATTATTTGTTCACAAGTTTTATCTCTTGTACATTTATCAAGTATAAACATGAGAAAGTTGGTTTCATGTGTCATATTTTGTCCTTTATTTTCTTTAATTTTACCTAGTCTGATCCTACTTTTTGTAAATTTTTAGTCCTCCCTTTGTCCTTATTTTTGTAAGGTAAGACATTTTAAGAAAATTTCACAACACAAACAAAATTGTGAATAAAATACAAGGAAAACACTAAAAGTATGAGAGCTGCTTTTGGCAGAAATTATATACATAACATTCATCCAGTATAAGTCAACTAGTGCTTCCTTCTTGTGAGGATAGTTTGAAGCACTGTCAACTCACCTTTTCTCCATTACTGTTAAATAAATGCTCCCCAACAGCATTAGGTGTGATTTCTTGAACATCAAAAAACATACCTGTAAAAAACAGAGAAAGATTTCACACTGACTTCCTAAATAAAGAAACAGTTTTTTACTGCTGACCACTTTTATCCTGCTGGCATTTATTCACTTCCCACAAATAAGAATTCTTTTTTACATTTTCAAAATAGACCCTACTTAATTATTAATGGCCTTACTTGGAATCATCTGATACAGTGATATCATGTACAGACAGCAAAGGAAACATGTAAACAATTTCAGGCCACATGGGATTTTAGTGTCCCAATGGAAGGGATCTGTGTCAAATTTTGAAGGATAATATAAAACTAATATTTTAAAAGTATTTAAAGTCATTATCAGATCATTATATTACTGTAAACTGTGTCATTATATTTATATTAGATCATGAGAAATATAACTTAAGGGCCTGCTTTAAGCTGTCAGTGCAGTGTTTGCAAAACTGACTGGATTGTTTGAGTTAGACAGCAGTGGTCAGTGACTGCTACAAGACCCAGTTTTGATATTCTAGAGCCTACAGTCACAAATTTGTGCATCCTAAAAACCGAGTACCAGAAAGGCATTTCAAGCATGAGAGACACAACCCCAACCTTCCTGAAACCTGGACTCATGTACATGTGAATTGTGTAATTACATTTGATGAAAACGGTTCTTTTCATACTTTGATAAACCCTGAAACTGTAGTTCATGGTCTAAAATGTGCATTATATTCCAAATAGTGTCAAATGAGATCACTTACAAAAGAATGTCCAAACTATCAGAAACAAATTTCAAACATGTCATTTTTCAGAAACAAAT
The DNA here is from genome assembly GCA_026874595.1 of Sipunculus nudus. NCBI lineage: Eukaryota > Metazoa > Annelida > Sipuncula > Golfingiida > Sipunculidae > Sipunculus > Sipunculus nudus. The sequence goes on along the minus strand of CM049317.1, from coordinate 30,310,943 downwards.
TTCAAACATGTCATTTTTTTCAATTCTTTAATTTAAAATTTCATTATCTTTTATCAGGATTTCTAATTGTGTACAAATTTAACCAGGTTTGTATTTTTATGTTTCTTTCAAATAAGCTCTTAATGACAAAGTTCTATACAATTAATACATTAGATTGCATGGACTACAGTTTCTTCTACAATTGTTTGAAAATATAATGATGCTATTTACGTTGTCCTGGAGTCATTAGATGAAAGATATATAGCAAAAAACTTTACAACTTATTTTTTCAACCACAGGAATCTGAATATTATATGGAAAGTTGCAATTTAAATTTCTGCCTCAGAGCTCACCTGAGTTTGGCTTTGATAGAAATATATCTAATCTTGGTGGACAGAGAAGAGGTAACAGCTTTTGTACATTGTTGCACTTGTTATATGTTAATCTTAATGCTAATTGGTAATATTATTAATGTTTTTGTCCTACTTGTACAATTTCCTTTCTTTGAGTTTTTAACAAGTGATGTTGCCTGTGCTCCTACAATAATGGTACATGCAATAGAAGATCTCTATACATAGAAAAGGGCTGATAAAGCCTGTTAAAAATGTTGCTTAATCTGCCTTATCTGATATGGTCCAAATATTTACATTATATTTATTTACTGATTTTACATTTACTTATATAACTTATAAAAATAAAAAAAAATTCTTATCTAATTTCTAGGATACAGTTAAATCTTAATTAAACAAAGTAATATTCTTGAAAAAAAAAACTCTAGCTTCAACAATTATCATATTAAATAAGAAAATATCCTTTTTGCTGTTTTGACAAGGTTACCTAATGTTCTGGTCCATAACCTTTACAAATTAAGAAATATTGACCAAATTTCTATTACATGCATATGAAATATACAGAGAAATATTCATGCTAAACATGAACGAAATCAGACAAGTGGTTTTGATATTAGGCAGTCCTGGAGTGTAATAATTGGTTTCATGGGAAATAGGGAGTTTTTTCTTAAATTTATGGAAGGAATGAAGTAGCAATGACCCAGCTTCAGGTTTGGGAGGAGAACTTGGGGACATCTAACTGTTTTTTTTTTAATTTTTGATTTTTAGGTCAAACATTTCAAGACATGCCAGTCTTATGGATGGACAAACAGAAAAAGATGGACAGACATACTGTCATTGAACAGATGAAGGATCATCACTATAGCTTATATGTCTTAGAGTCAGCTGAGTTAAACATCAGTGAAAAAACCGGATGTGCAGAAAGCCCTCCTTACATCATGTGTCAGTAACAATTCACAATTCAAATATTTTCATAATTATAAAACAGCCATGACAATATCTTCTATTTACCAATTCTCCCTTCATTGCCTTTGGGAACAGAACTCAACAACTGCTCAAACTTCTCCCATGATGCCTCGGCACATTTGTCTCTGATTCGCTCACGTGTCAGAGAACCATTCTTGTAGCTGTAAACATCAAACAAGACCTGATGGTAAATTTATAGGCTGGGCCTTTCAATGCTGCCACTCTTAATAATTTTTTCAGGGGTTAATACTTTCTTATACTTTTTTCATAATATACGAGTTTATAGGAATTTTCAGCTAAATAAAGGAAAAATATAGGAGTGATCACAATGCAGTCACGTTTTATTTGGTTGCCTAATGCCTTTCAGTTCTACAGGCAACATTTTAAGGTCTGTAATATTTATTTAGAAAGTTTACTTTTATGACTGCAACATTTGTATGTACAGTTCAACAAAAAGCTGGATGCTTTAAAAATGTTTATAACAATGATCATTCTTTAAATACAGTTATATCAGTAACATGATTACCCAATAAAAAACATGGGATTATATATAAGATTACAGTCTAAATGCTGGAAAATATGGGAAATTATCAGAGACATTTTTTTTCCATAGGGAAATAGAGGAAAATATAGGAAATTATCAGAGACAACTTTCTTTCAAAGGAAAATAGAGGAAAATATAGGAAATTATCAGAGACAACTTTCTTTCAAAGGAAAATATAGGAAATTATCAGAGACAATGTTTTTCAAAAGAAAATAGAGGAAAATATAGGTAATTATTGGAGACAATTTTTTTCAAAGGAAAATATAGGAAATTTTCAGAGACCATTTTTTTCATAGGAAAACAAAGGGTTCAGTGGAAGCCCTGTTTATGAGAATTATAGGATGTAAAGATTCCCATGACTTACCACAGTAGGGCCATGAAGGCTGAGGTGTCACAGGGATTTGCAAAAATATGCCCTTCAAGAGCAGGTCTTGGTTCTGACAGCCACAGAAAAAGTGTGTCACTTGTACCCAAGCTGATGATAACATCACCTCGCTGGAGCCGCATACCAGCAACAGACGCTGCAACAGAACCAAAGGGAAAATGATAAGCTGAGGAATGCATGATGGATAAATGTACAGAAAATACTTATATTTCTATAAGGATTGGTGTGTGACCAGCAAGTTTTGCGACTTATTAAATGAGGACAGATATACTGTTTGATATGAAGAGAAGTAGTAAAGAATAGTGAAAACATTTATAAAGAGCTTTCTTTAAATATTGACTTACCTGAACATTTCGCTAGATGGGGTGCTCTGAAAACTGCTTAAAGAGTTATATGTTGGGAAAACCAAGGAAATGATTATAGACTTTCAGCATAAAAGGTAAGAGATCTTACCCATTAAAATAAATGGTTCTTCAGTAGAAATTAATGTTTTAAATTTTTAAGTATCCATATATCATCAAACTTGAAGTGTGAGAAAATGTATATTATTGTAAAAAGAAGGCACAATAATGGCTTTACTTTATAAGGAGACTTGCTGCTGAAATTTTAAAGAGCCGTTATTGAGAGTGTTAAGTGAATTTTGCTTTAAGTGAACTTTAGTCAATAATCAATAATTCTGTATGTCAGGGGAACTTGCAAACCTAAGCCTTCAGGCTTGCACTCAATCCCTTAGATACTCTGTATTCACTTCATGATCACTGTGTATTTTGTACTATCTTGTATCAATAAAATCTTTCAAACAAAATCGAGAATCTCTTGACAATCCATGTCACTGTATGGGGATGAAGCACCAATTCTGAGGAACAGAATTCATTTAATAGGGTTGTTAAAATGGCTGGGAAGATAATCATGCATGACACCTTTACCATCTTTTGAATCAATTTACCATTAGAAAACAAATGCAAAAGTAAAGATTCCAATCAATCACTCTGTGCACCATCTATTTCAAATAATAAGTTCTGGAAAATATGTGACCTGGAAAATATATGACCCATGGCCCACAATGCTCAGCCGTTTCTTAGGTAATGGAATATGATACATTCCTTGCTGCATCATTACATACCTGGGTTATCTCCCGTGAAAGCAATGACTCGGCACTTCGGTGAGAATCCATATTGGTCAACGAAGTACGGAGCTATCTTACCCTGGTCAGCAAAATACATGAAGAATCATACAGAATTACACACGATTCCTCCTAATGTATAAAACACAAAGTATTAAATTTGACTCTTAAGTTTACTAACCTTAAGTATGCAACCATACATTTTTCTGCTGATTTAATGAAGATTTAAGACTTCAACTGATTTTTTTTTTATCAAGGCAAGATCACATGATCACAAGGGTCAGTATGGAACCAAAAAAGAGATAAACTCTCACTAGTAACATCCTTCCTTGAACTAACCCTACTTAAACTAGTACCAACTTAGCACATAGATGGCAGCACAAATAAACATACAAAATATTACATACAAAATGGCATAAAAAAGTAGCCCCATGTATTCTTGAGCTGAAAAAAGGGAGTTGATAAAAACAAAGCAATGTCTTAGTCAAGTCAAGTCTTGGGTTGTATTTCATACGTAACAGCACATTACAGATCAGACAACTCATTTTACTATAAAGGATGACTGTTATAAATTAAGATGGTAAAAACTGGTTAGAGGGACAAACAGAAGGGACATGCAGAAGGGCATATTTAATGAATCTGCAAGTGTCATGTGACTTACCAAGTTCTCATGAGAAGGCACCAGAGCTCCCAATCTCTGCTCAAGGTCAGGGGCACATGCCTGTGATGAAGAAACATAATATTTGCTTCTGTCAAATACTATAAAAATAAGTTGAAATCTCGCTAACACTACCACCTATGGGACCAGCCAAAGTGGTCGTGATAGTGTGGTAGCCATGTTAGGGAGAGGTTTTTATGATTTACAATAGAAAAAAAGGGACATAAAAAGTGGTCATCTTAGCAGGGGTGGCCATAATAGTGGGGTGGTCCTTAAGCGAGATTTCACTGTAGTGATAATATTTCATGTTTTAATCAATTAAAACAGGGTGGTAGTGTTACATTGTCAGATCAAGATATTTAATGTAAGCTGAACAAATGACACAAGTTTTCGGTTTAGATATAACTCCAGCAACAAATTAAAGGTGGCAGAGACTCCTCTTTGCAATATAATTATAACAGGTCATCTGGCCACAAGTGTTAAACAAGGTAACTGTTAACAGTACCCTTTACCTTACACCCTGGCTCCAATTTGTGATTGTCGCAATATATCTCTGAAAGTGCTTGGCACATTTTAAGAAAGGAATTTCTAGCTTTCATATATATCAACCAAATTTGGTACCAAATCTGTATACTCTGCAATATTGCATTTTACAAAGTTTTTTTTTTTCAAGTATCAATATTTTTTATATTTTGTAGAACATCACTGAAACTGATCACAAAGACTGGGTAAGGTAAGACAAGCACAAAATACTGTTTGAATGCACAATCAAATAATATATACTAGAGACAGCAGTATTGTTACAAAATTAAAGATTTTTCAAGGACTTAAAACAAAGGAGTGCTATTTCCAATGACTTTCAGGGCCTTGAATGTTTCATTTTAAATTCAACCAATTTCAAGGACCCATCCACACCCGGCCTGTTGTTTGGATACTTTAGTACATGTAAATTAAGAACAAAGACAAACCTTGAGACAACCTTGAGACCACTGTCTTGTTCTGATGTCCATTAAGTTCATACCAGAGCCGTCAGCATAATCAATCCCTGCATACCTTCCCAGGAACAGACTGGCTGCAAAACTACTCACTAGTGATATCCTCTGTAATTCCAGAAGGACAAACATGATATTCTGCAAAATATCATTAAAACTAAATGATATCTTTTAGGGTACTGTGGTTGGTTTCATGTTGTGGAGTTAAAATTTTGCGATTTTCACCTTTTCACCTTTGAGGATTCCATTTTTGTGATCTCACCATACACTAGACACACACACAGATTTACCATTATTATATGAATAAATTATATCAAATAATAAGGGCACAAAATCTTACCAATTACACAGGCACCAAAGGGAACATCAAACCCTTGGGAATTATTGTTCATTAATGGCAGATTATTAGATATATATCATGTCTTTTATAATAGCAATCTTTGAAAATACAAGATCTATCATTATTCATAAGATCATTCTTTTACCCTTCAACTGGCCTCTGATGATGTATTTTTCACAAAGGTTTTATTTTTGCGATAATTTTCCTTTCTCAAATATTGTGAATTTGAAACCCTTGCAGGCAATAAGGCAACCACAATATCTTACCAATAACCCATCTTTAACAAACATGATATAATTTGTAATGTTAAAACAATGATCGGAATATCTTCTATAATTCCTACAATATTAGTCAGGCTTTATACTAAATTACTTAAAGGGACAATCAAGATGTTCTCTTAAGAGACAGGTTATGAACCACTTTACAAAAAAAAGAGAACAGACTTGGTTTCTTTGAAATATAGATAGATATAATAATTAAACAGATTATGCACAATATGTTCTGCATGATATCATCATAAGAACATCCCTGATAGCCTCTACTATGTGAATATACATGAACATGATGTTTTATTTTTTATCTGATGCCCAAGCACCCATGCAATGAAGAAAATACAACATACAGAGTGATCTCACGGGAACATTACAATAGTCATAAAAAGTGGGTGACCTGTTGGGTCACCATTATCAAAGCCTGTTATCACTGTGCATTCCATACACTCCTCAAGCAGTGCTTATACATTGCAGTCATCCCAGACATTATGTGCTATGTGTGCACCCTGTTGTTCAAACTCAGAGAACCTTGCTATAAAAGCAGCAGTTAAACAAATTGATGTCTGGGACAACTGAAAAGTATAACTGCTACATAAAGAGCATATGCATTCCATGGATAAAAACCCCATATTATGCCTCAGTCATTTCCCAGAAAGTACTCTGCTCAAGGGTCATTTTAGTGAGTAATACAACTAACAGGTGGCAACACAAGCTAACATATTCTGCTTTGTGTCTTTCATCTTTACCAGAATCTAATTATATCTAAGTGGAAGGCCAAAAGTGATAGGGCCTGTTTTTGACGAAGTTTAAGTTCAGTGAAACATCCAAATGACAACCATCAACTGAACCTTGATAAATAGTTTGAATTTTTGAGGTGGATGTCTAAGTGAAGTTTGATATTAAGAGCAATAAAGCAATGCAACCGTGAAAAAGTGGTCCTTATTTTGAAGTGGCCATTTTATGTTGGTCGTAAGGTGAGGTTTAAAGTGGTATACTTATGCTATATCACGTTATCACATACCTCTGTGTCACTATAAGCTTTTGGGTTTGTCTGGTGCACCTTTGCAATCTGGTTTCCTGTGAACCTCTCATATGCCCTGCTTCCTGTAATGTCTGCCAATTTCTGAATAAAAATGTAAAAACAAAATAAATTAGCAATCTTTGGCTGGTTCAGCTGATCCAGAAAGCCGCTTTTTATGAATGCTGATTTTCTAGAAACTTTTGGTCAAAAAATTTTAACTGGGAACTCGAAATATATTTCTTGTTATGAAATATTTTTCAACCATGTTAATATCTCACCAAATATGGGTTAGACAAATTTTACCCAAGCAAGCTCTGCAATTAATCTAATAATCATTATATGCCCTGGTTGTGCATTAACAATGTTGAAAATACACATAAGTTTTCCCGAGGTAACATGGCATTAACAGTCATACATACTTGCTGCCAGACCACAGACTGTTTATCCAAAAGATTGTTTTTTTTTCAAAACAAAATGCTAGTCTCCCCTGTTCTACTGTATATATATATATATATATATATATATATATATATATATATATATATAGAGAGAGAGAGAGAGAGAGAGAGAGAGAGAGAGAGAGATTGAAAATATACTTTTATGCCTGATTGAATCAAGAACTGAAGTTTTTATTATCTTTTTATACAATGAGTATATAATATTACAACTTGAAACTATTCAGTATGAAATATTAAACAGACCTTTTATAAGATTTATACTAGAGGTCAACTTATTTGGGGATTTATAGTGTGAGTTCACATGAGCCTGATCTAATTTTTCACTTTCAATTACTTTCATACAATCAATTATTGGCACAATAAGAACAGAAATGTGTACCTGTGGTCCTCCGACACATTTTTCCAGGTGTTTACACTGTTTGCCTGTGGAGGAGTCCATCCAGACAGGGGAGTCAGCCACACTGAAGCAATCCTTAAACAAAATACAATTTACACTTACAACCATGTTGTGTGCAAAGAACATAAATAAAATTTAACTCAAAAGTTTTCCATATGATTGATATTTCCATCATTGAGAAAATTGAGTTTTTATTGAAGCATGTCATCAAATATTCTTATTTAATAATAGGTCATATTACGCTTCTACTTTGTCCCTGCTCCCCTTATAATGCAATAAAGACTATTTTTACCTAGCCATGTATCCTACGACAGCAAAACAGATGCCAGCCCAACGAGGACTGCCCAGCACTAAATTTATTACATTTAAAACATATTGACATAACACCAACCAAGCAACCCCTCTGCACAGGGGCCTGTGCAAGCATGGTTAACAGTCTCTCTTTAATGAAGAGGCTAAGGCTTGTCTTAATGTCATATGACCTATTATTTGTTGATATGGGAACTCATGAAAAACTGAAATTCTGTGACACACTTAATACTTCTTTATGAATTTCTGACAAAGTCAAAAATTACCCAAATCCAGGGATAAATCACGATTTTGGCAGGCAAGTATCCCCTAACTGTAAAACCACTAAAAAGTCTGTGTAATAATAGAATACAAAAGAAGACTGATGTTCAAAAGGGAGTCTGTTAATATGTTTTTTTTTTTAATTGGAGAAACTTTATTTTCCTGTACCTGTAATTGTTCATGGATGCTCTTTCCAGATTGTAGACCAGACAGAGTCTCTTCTGCACCAGCCTTCCAATAAACACTGCCATGTTGCTGAAATGAAGTGAAATACCAGAATAACACCTACCCTTATCTTAAAAACACTACTAAGAAGAATACACTCTAACTGGACTGAACAGGGTCTTGTTAAAGTAATTAACATCACACCAGTCAGAATTTTATCACCATGAATACCAGGTGAGAGCTACATAATACTTAAGTAGCTTGCACTCAGCCCATTGATACGTTAGATATACTTGTATACATGTAGTATATTTACTTTATGAACTTACCAGGTATGAATCAATAATTTTTTCATACAAAGACATTACATTGGGCATGTTGAAGAATGCACTGCACTGGACATCCATGCTATCACAACAAGATCAATGTACACATTTGGTAATCTGAATATTTTGCTCTGGGTGAGCAAATATGAGAATGAACAAATGAATAACTTCTGTCTCTATGGCCACAGACACATACAAGTTTGTGTACTGATCCAAAAGAGGTTAATACTTCAGGTTTTCATAAAGGAAATCGCCTTGGCCAGGAGGGTATGTGCTCATCTCTGTTGATATGTATGTGTGTTTGTTCATAACATAACTCATTTGCAATCATGAATGCAATCACATGTAATGTTCAGGGTATTTCAGGAATATTCCAAAGAAGAGCAGATTAGTTTGGTGTGGATCTGGCACATGATCAAGAATCAGGAACATCATCAAGGAATATTTGCAAATGAAGTCACTTATGCACAAATGAAACTGGGAATATTGGCCTGATAAGTGAATGTGAAAATGGTTTTGAGAGCATTATAGAGGCTTGCATTCCTTAGAATGCAGATTTGTAGTTAAATATGATGTTGTTACCTACAGGTAATGTAAATAATATATTCCCACCTGTCCTGCTCCTGATAAGGCCTTCACTTCTGAAAACTTGAAATTTGCTTTCTTCATCCTCCCTAAAATCAGGTCAAGTGCCTGAAAATACAGTGACCCATGGGTCATGATGCTCAGCTGAAATAACCTCAAAAGCACATGAACACTTGGTGACAAAGAAGTACATTCATGAGACCCCTCATGTTTTAAACGTTATTCTAACACTTACTGGTCTATGCAGAAATTATTTCTACACCATCCATACTTATAAATATAATTTGCATATTAATATTGGCACTACTATCATGCAAATTTGACAAAAAGCCAACTCATGATAGGATATCTTAAAACTTTAAATTATTATAATACTATAATTATAATACTTCCATGTTATTCACAATTTTTTAATGAACCAAAACCTTTTTTTAAACCTTTAAACACAGAATTATTACTGAACCCTTGCTCGGGCTGAGCTATTAAATTTTACATGTGCAGGACCTTGACCCTCTGTTTATTCACCTTGACCCACATTAATGTGGGGGATGTCACTGTCAGCTTGTCCTCTTGTACATGGACCCCACCCTCTGTCCTGAAAAAAGTTAACAGGACATACAAAATGTAAGATTTCTAAACTTGTGAAAAAAAAATAAAAACTATTATAGAGGTAAGACAGTAGGGGCAAAACTATAAAATATATTTTTATTTGTTTTATGTTGAAGAACTTCAGATTAAAAGGCAACAGTTTTCAAGCCTGTGAACTCCTATTCTTAGAAGTTGGAGATTGAGCCTGTCATATATTCATATTCATTTGATAATTTTTTAGTATAGTTTGTTAGTAGAATAACTCAAATTTTTTTTCAAGGGATTTTTTCCAAACCTGGTGGAATGCTTGATCTGGATGTAATAATTACAAATTTTAAATATATTGGTTATCAGGATCTAGATAGCCAATATTTTCCACCTGTTGGATGCCTCTTATTTAATGTATTTTCATATTGGGACCACCCCAGTATAATGGCTGTTGTATTTAAATAATTTGCAGGTGATCATGAGCTGGGCCAGTAGACAGTGTATGTGCTCAGCAGGAGAGTGGCTATGGTTCTGAACCTGGTTCAGGCAAATCTGTCCTACTTCTCCTTCCCTTTTTACACACAGATGATATTGTTAAATTTGACAAAAGTTTATTTAGAGTATATATATGTGCAGTTGTCAACACAATGATCTACAAAACTGATAATCACATGCCAATCATGATCACATAAAGGATATATCTTTATGATCACCCTTGTGTAATCAACAAACATTTGACAGGTATAGACAATGGTATCCATTGTCTGACAACATGCCCATAGAGCTTTGCATCTATGTGAAGGCCAGAATGATTGCTTATCTTCAGAGTGATACAGTAATATAGCTCTGAATTCAAGAAATGCAGATCTTTTGCTTCAGTGATCAGTATATATATATATATATATATATATATATATATATATATATATATATATATATATATATATATATATATATATATATATATATATAACAAGGATGGAATTACACAGTTTTTCTTTTTCACTGATTCACCAATTTTTTTATCTACTCATAAAACAAACTACAAAGAGCACATCCTTTATTATATGAATTAAAAAACATCGAGCACAATATATATATACATAGTACCATGAGAAATCCTGAGAAATTTCACATATATTATTTAAGCCTGATCTGTCAGAAACCAGACCAATTAACTCTGCCCATGTCAATGTTGTCAACCAGTGAACTTGGCCAACATCATCCCCCCCCCCCCCAATTTAAATAGAAAAAAACAAAAAAAAAAAAAAACAAAAAAAAAAAAAATCACCCCCCCCCCCCACCACCCCCACGGACCTGTTTCAATAAGAGAAATAGTAAATGCTATTATTTAATTATACAACTGCTTAGCGCTGCACAGAATTGGACTCCCATGAGTAGGAATCTTCTGGTTAGGGTTTGTGGGCATCACAAACTGCCACCCACAATGCACTGGGGCATTCTAACTACACCAGTGGCATAGGTATTAAATGTAGTAAACAGGTAATGTAGTCTGTTAAAATAAGTTGGATAAGAATAGTTTCAGGGAAAATTCGTGAAACATGGGCTTCACAGTATAATTTCACAAGTGAAATGTTGACAGAAATTGTTTCCTTGAAATGTAACAAATTTTGAAAAAAAATATAGGTTGACAATTGTGATAATTAGTCCCTGCCATCCATGAGGGCCTAACAAGAAGAGGTTGTCAACTGAATAAATGGGAATGGATAGGCCCAGAATAAAACCCATATACCTGAACTCTGGCAGGTCTGTGTCAAACCTGATTCCATCTTCATACTTGATGTTCAAACCATCATCGATGGCCAGTACCTTGACCTAGAGAAACAAACCATGAGTGACATTATATTCTTCCCCCAGCACTTAGGATACATTCTCAAAGGGTCATGTGGGTTTCCAAAGAGCTCTTTTCAAATTCATTTAGGCTTAACTACAAAAGAACCAGAAAAAGTTCACAAATCTATATAAACAAAATAAATGTGTTTGAAATGTGTTTAAATTTGAATCAACATTTTATGTCACAAAAATTGATGACCCACATACTCAACATTTGAGGACATATTGAAATGATTAACTGGTGAGCCAGGCCAATAGGACCTAGGACAAAGGTATTTACTGCAGGTCTCTGTGATCCAGGGATAGAGCACAGGACTCAAAGCCGGAAGGTCATGAGTTCAAATCTCAGCTGAGAAGCATTGAGATTTTCCACATTTGGCTTTCACCAAAAGTGAGTGCTCTTCAGGCTTAATAGCATGCTCTGAGCACAGCCTGTGAGTTCCCAGGAACCTTCCACTCACACGCTGTGAGAAATAGAAGGATTCTTCAGGTTTTGCAAGCTGCCAAACAACCAGCAATTTGATGCTGGGTAAGGTATAATCTTATGGGCTCCGCATGTAAACAAGAATGGCTGCTCCCATACGAAGCTTTTTGAGGGGCACTGCAATAGAGAAAGTTTGCAAAAGTAGGGGATAATTAACACACCTCAGGCCACACCAGCAAGTTAGTATAGAGACTGTTCTGTAAGGTTACTATTGCATCCTGTGTATTTTAGCCGGGGTTGGTTGAATATTACGCAGGAGGCTAAACCTGACAGACAACTGCAGTGTTTGTGCAACGGTTAGAGCTGATGGTTGAACCTAGCATACCTGCTTATGGAGCGTAGCTTAACAGGAAAACTGTGACCATTGACCATGCTTCACTCAAAAGCACATGTGCTTTTTGGATGTTCCTTGGTGTTATGAAATAGCAATGGGGTTGGTTATACATCCCTGACCAGTTTGTGTGGTAGTCACTGGGTTTAGTTAACACTAGGATAAAACAAGGGGATTTGTGTGTTGCCCCCTGCATAGTGAAACGCAATCCCAAGTCAAAATGAAACCCTGAAAATGTACATGTATAGTTTAGATGAAGACAACATCCAAAACATGAAGGTGTTTACCTCCATATTAAATTATTTTACTACTGAGATATTATGAAAAGATGAAAATATCAATCAACTAGGTTTCAAAATCCAGGTGAACCTTGGCAGTAACACCATCAATCCACTCTATTGAGGTATGTTGATGTCCTGTAAAATTATACACTTAAAATTACAACAACAATACAATGGGTTTCTCTGGGTCCTCCAGTCTTCCACCTCTACACCGAGTACCATCCCTCTGAGCAAAGGAGAGTGCCTGGTATTAGGTATCATAGCTAGTTGTATGATCCATGTAAAATAAATAAAGACTAGCAATTACCCGTGCTACACACGGTTTGGAGCGAACACAACGATCCGTATGGTGGTATCGGAAAACCATTGAAAATCTGGAGATACGGAAAATCACACAAATCGCCTTACGCTATTTATATATAGTTCCATTAAATGTATAGTGTTGTGAGTAAAAATCTTTCGGGATTGCTTCAGATCAGCGTACAGTGGCACACGGTCTCTCGAATTAAGCCAGTCCCTAAAATGTGGTCGGGGTCTTTGACAAATAGTCACCTACACATATACCATGTAACATGAGAAACTGATCTATAATATCACATATACATACAAAAGAAACCGTCCAAGAAATAGACCTTATAGACGAAAATGCAAAGAAAAACAGCTTTATTTGTGGAAATAGTAACAGTGATGGCCATGACTTATACGCAGTAAGCATACATATACTGAATGAAAGAAAAGGTCTTTCAAAACAAAGAGTATTACATAAAAATCATTGAAAATGAAATGCCATGGCATCTGCATGTAAAAGGAACTAAGATCAGCACAAACTTATTAAATTTACAATTTTACAGGAGATTTACATTTGTAACTGCTGTAATGAGGAAAAATCTCCATTTCAAAACAATTTAAGTCAATATTATATATATACAACTTTGGTAATGTATAATGGCACTCAACACGTGTACACATCACACTGTACCAACCAAGATGTGAATTTGATTAACATTTTCTTTACATCTGTCACATGGTAGGCCTACATGTGTTGGTGAATATTTGTCAAGGACCTCAATCTCATGCAAGGCCCTGGACTACGTGCAACAGGTGATAGTATAAGGCCAATAAAACAAGGGACCCATGGGTCACGGCGCTCAGCTGATCGTGATTTGACTATAAATGTTTCTCCACTGTGATACTATATCGAGTCGATAAAGCTTATGAATATCATGTACATGTTGGGCTATTATAAAGGAATGTAATGTAATATGTGAGTAAATGATAAATGAAATTACCTGACTGATGGATTAATAGAGTCAAATAAAGTGGTTTATTTTTTATTTATTTAGGAGGGGTTGAAAATTGTGATATATTTGAGCAAATATGAATGCAATGACAGCAGTAATAAGCAGTAGTAGAATGATGATAAGGCTATTTGTTGAAGGATCTAAAGTGTATGGTAGTCTGCAAGCGTTCAATTTGACAGATATGATGTTATGATTAACTATGCTGATGAAGTGATTTATGAATATGTGACTGTATGACACAATATCTCTTTAGTCTTGACAAGGTACATTATTGTGATGCCCACTATGTCTACATATTACACAATATTGACATAATTTCTGGCATGTACATAAGTACCTATGGACGAATAGTTATACAAAATATTAAAGTATGAATATATCTGATTCATCTTGTTCTTGCTTACTGAGGCTGACTTTGGGATGGGGTTCAGAGAAGGGAAAAGTGAGGGCAGCACGAAGGTGGATGTAGAAATATTCTATTGTAATGTTTTTCATTTATATAAGAATATGAAAAGCTAAGAGGAAAGGGGCCCTCCTACTTGGTTATAGTAAAGTTCTAAATATATGATTGCAAACTAATACTCTGACAAGACTGTCATGAAGAAAAGCAGTAAAAGTTTTGAGATACTGTGTTGCATACGGAAATTTACAGATGGACAGGTAAGTGGACAGAATGGACTAATACCTTTATTTCACTTTCATGAGAATAATGCATTTAAGTTAATATATAATCCTATTTTTTTAAGCAGGTCCACTTTTTCCATTAAGAAGTTTTTATCTGAATCATTTTTTTATTTACAGGTTTATAAATTTTTAATTAAAAAACCTGAAAATATAAGTTAAAATATTAGAATTGTTGCAAAAGTTGCAATCATTATATATACAGAGTAAAAAACATTGGGTCATATTATGCATACACATATATTTTATTATTTTTAAATCATAAATGTTTAAACTGATTTTAAAAGAAAATAATGCCACAACATGGCATCTACAAGAGTATTCCTTGAATCACTATTAAAAAGTGTTGCATATTGGAGTTTTCAGGACATGCTTAATTTTATTCACCAAAATAAAATAAAAGTAAATTTGATAAAATAAAACATCTTTTCAAATAAAGTATACACACTGTTGGTTAGATGAGGGACAATTAATATCATTGTGCTAATTACTATCCCAGTTTTAATTAATTACTGGAATTAATAGTCAATTTCACACCTGGTGAAGTTTTTACTCTTCTGAAGTAAGGAATTACTTGTCTCATGAACATCCACACTTTCACAGCAATACACCACTTTGTGGACACAATTAAATGTACATTTTAATCATTGTAACCCTGGTGGTTCAATACAAAATCTAAAATGTAGCATGTCCAAGAATAAAATAAAATACAGAAAAATTATAACATTCATCTAGTTTATGCACCAGCTGGGGGGGGGGGGGGGATGAGTGCAGGGCGAGGGGAAGCCTGCTAGTAGTGGCCAAGCTGGGCCAAGGTAAGCTGCCTGGGGTGGGTTACATAATGCAAGTGAAGGCTGTACTACTAGGTGGGCTAGATGTAAACAACACTTGACATGGTGTATGAAAACATGAATAAAAGCTATTCATTCCAATCAATTTCTTTTGAAAGTTCAGATTTTAAAAGATTAAATCCTTATGCATATATGCTGGGAAAATTAAATCAACAGTGCCAAAGTTGGACAAAATTTAAGGTATTGATTTTTTATTTATGCTAATAACTTGAAAATTTGCAAAATTCAGATCTAATTTTGGATAAACAATTGAATCTTGATTAAATAAAGTTATATTCCTGAAAAAAGGTCTCTAGGTTCAGCAATTCTCATGTGAGTAAATATATTTCCTGATTTTTTTAAAAATTGCATTATGTTTTGGCCCATTACTTCAAAATAATACCCAATACTGACCTAATTTTTGGTATGTTCATAGAAAATGTATAAAAGAATGTGAATACTAAATACAATCAAAAACAGATCAGTGGTTTTGATATTAGGCAGCCTTGAAGTGTAACAATGGCTTTTTTTATGGAAAACAGAGTTTTTTTCCTTAATATCTCGAAGGAACGAAGTCCTAATGACCCAATTTTCGGTATGGTAGGAGATTTTGGGGACATCTAAAATTATGTCAACAGCCTGGGGAGCATAGAGATGTGCACTGAATGACCTACAGTCATCAAAATGGACTGCTTGACAATGTAAGGGAATACAACAAGAGCCTCCAAAAAAATTCAATAACTAGCCTAATTTTGCAGCTTTCATTTTCAAATTTCAGATTTTAACAGAATAAATCCTTATGTATACATGGTGTGAAAATTAAATCCACAGTACTTACAGGAAAAAAATGTGCCATGGCCAAAGTTGGGCAAAATTTAAGGTACCAATTTTATATTTTTACCAAATTTAACAAAATTTAACAAATTTTGATCTAATTTTTAGTATACAATTAAATTTTGATTAATTAAAGTTGTATTACTGGAAAAAAGTCCCTACCTTTAACACTTTTGGTCTTTAGTGACCAAATATCTTCCTGATTTTTTTACAAAGTCCATTATGTTTGGGCCCATAACTTTTTTAAATTATACAATACTGACTTAATATCTGGCAATTACATAGGAACTATATAGAGGAATATTTATGGTAAATATGAAGAAAACCAGATGAGTGGTTTTGATATTAGGCAGTCCTGAAGTGTGAAAATAGATTTCTAATAAAAAATTGAGGTTTTTCCTTAATATTACAAAGGAACGAAGTCCTATTGACCCAATTTTTGGCATGGTAGGAGATTATGGGGACATCTAACTATATGCCGAAATTCAGATTCGTAGGTCCAACGGTGTCGAAACGTGCCAGTCTTACGGACGGACATCCAGACGGACAGACGGACGGACGGAGGGACAGACAGACGGACGGACGACGGACAATGGACCATGACTATAGCTCAGATGACTTATAGTCAGCTGAGCTAAAAAAAGGTTAGGTTCTTAGACACCGCATTCATCAATTTTACCCACCCCCCCGCATGTTTCAAAATTGTTATTTTGATTTTCATCTTTAAAGAAGATAAAATAAAACAATTTTGATCAGATTTCTTTTGTTATAGAGTGCTTTTGCCTGCTTAGCAAAACAAATCTGTTATTGTAATACTTTTCCCTGATCATATGACATATTTAATCAAAACATACAAAACAGAGGTAAAATATTGCCCGCCTGCACATGTTCTGAAAAAAATGCCTGAGAATCAAACCTTTTTTTTTGGCCTAACCATCACGATTTTCCTGTTACACGGTAGATGTGCACTCAAGCATATCAGGTCATGTGAAGGAGCCCTCTTTTTGCAACCCCCCGGTCGCAGGAAGGCCTGCAAAACAATTCTTTCAAAGATCCCCCTTTTGAGAAAGGATTGCTGATGGGGATTATTTTGGGCCGGTGACCACAAATATAAGAAAACCCCAAATGAGGCCCCCGGAGTAAAACCCTGTCCCGCCATCACACAGGCTGTGGCCATTGTGTAACCGGCTCGAAGACACAAAGAAAAGAGGCGCCCGCGGGGAGCAAATATTAAACTTATTAATTATGCACATAATACGCAAATATTGTAAATAAAAGTGGGTGGAATCTTTTCGGACAAACCCAAAGCATATGTATGTCGAAAATCACGGCAATCTGTAGGGTGGTATCAGAGGAGATACGGAAAATTACAAAAATCGCCTTACGCTATTAATATATAGATTATTATTACTAATACAAATGACCCATAGGTAATGATGCTCAGCTTCCTAGAAATGTCTATAATATCTTAATAATTTTGCAATTGTGCTTGCAAAAGTTCTGTAAAACTGGATCATCTGGAGTGGTCAATATTTTCATGGTGACAATGATATCTATATAGGTAGGGATGATGTGTAAACTTATACAGTACTCTGTTTTTGCCAGAATGCCATATTTTTGCAGTATCCAGGTCTACTGGTTCAAATCGTTCATCTTTGTTAATGGTAAGCTCTGAACACAGCACGTGACCTCCTGGGAACCTTCCACTCACACGCTGTGAGAAATGGAAGGATTCTTCAAGTTGCCAAACACCCTCCCAGTTTACGCTATGGAAAGGTAAAATCTGATTTGCTAAGGGTGTAAACAAAGATGACTGCAATGTGCAGATCGGGTAAAAGAAATCTGATTGGCTCAGCATGTAAAAAAACTCGTGCTGGTGTGGCACTGGTAGAGAGGAAACATGCAAACAGTGGGGGATAACACCTGCAAGTCAGATTAGAGACTTTCTTGAAAGGTTATGATTGCATCGTGTGTACTTGAATGGCAGGGGGGGTAGGGGTGGTGGAAAAAAGTTTGTGCTTCCAAGCACTTTCGACTGCAGTGCAAATCACCAGCACCTCAAAGAACATCCAACTGTGCTGGTGATACCTGCAATGTGATTGGTTAATTATTATGCAGGGGGAATTCCACAGAGACAGCTCCGCCTTGTGGCAAAACCTGACGGGCAACCACGTGCAGTTTCTTGCAGCTGTTAGTGTGGCAAATAGCTGAGTAACATAACCGCTGCTTATGGAGCATATGTCAACAGAAGAAACTATGGTCAATAGACAAGGCTGACTGTTATAGCTCATATGACTTTATTAAACTTAGCTGAGCTAAAAATCAGGATTGCGAGTAGATGTCTCGTCATTCAGGGCAATTTAACTTGTCATATCCCAAGTATAATACATGATATGTCTCTGAAGTATTTCAGGAGAGTCAGTCTGAATTAGGAAAGGTGAACTAAGATTATTTCATCAGAAATAGTGATATTAAAAAGCTGTGAACTAGAATATTATTTTAAATTCTTGGTTCAATCATTAGCAATTAAAGTCGTCATGACAACTTCCTCTTTGAATTTATTTAAAAATATAAAGTTTAAAGAAAAATATTCTCCAAATCATCCGTGGACACAGGTTAGTGGTTCCTGGGTATATAGACAGTGTCAGTCGACTCTGTGTGTTTACAACAATAGTGACACAGTCACAGAGTATATTTATCGAATTTACCTGATCGGTCTGAATTCAGACTGAGTCTCAGTATTAAGCTTGTATTTATTAAAGCCTGTCTTTGCCATCTAGACATGTCAGTAAACCTATCTCACCTGTTGTGTACTAAAGTCAAACCCTAGAAACATGACGTCAGCCTGGATTCAGCCCGTGCAGTAGACCCTCGGACAGTCACAACACACTCACATGGGTAGTCCCGCCCACTCCACGCCACAAAGGTCAAGGTCTGTTTACCAGAGCTGGTCGTCAAAGTTCGGTACTTTCCGGATATTTCCGACTTCTGCATCAGAAGCGGATCCAGGGATGAGGTCCAGGGGGTCCGGACCCCATCCCCCCTTTTTTTTTTTGGAACCGCAACTTTTCAGACCAATTTTTGCGGACTGCATCCCCAACTTCTCCTATTTTTTCAGACGGGGTTGCCTTTCTTTTAAGATTTTGTCATATTTATGAAAAAAAATAGTCCTCCTGGGTTGGACATCCGGCCCCTTGCTTTAACTAAATCCTGGATCCGCCCCTGTGAATCTGTGATTTGATCGTCTCGGGAGCCTGTTTGCACATTATTCAGTCTTCCTCATATATATATATATATATATATATATATATATATATATATATATATATATATATATATATATATATATAACCTAAACTTTATATTAATTTCATATCTTGTAGTTTAAAATATTATCTACAATGTGTTATGGGAAAACTTTGGGATTTCTAAATACAGGTTGATTTATTTTTAAATATTTCAGATTATCTTTACTAGTTTAAAACACACACACACACACACATATATATATATATATTATATATATATATATTATATATAGGCCTATATGTCAAGGCCCAGATCCCGATCTGGAACAATCGGCGATTGGTCCAGGCCAAATAACGATCGGGGTTAAGGACGGACCAAATCCCGATCGGGATCTGGTCTGGACCAATCGCTGATTGGTCCAGACCAGATGCCGATCAGGATTTGGTCCGGCCTAAACCCCGATCATTCACTTTTAGGAAAGAGAATGCATGAGTTCCTGTCTGAACTTATCAAGGTTCAGGTCAGCCCAGACCTAGATTCAGAGCATGCCTATATCCCAGTCAGAATGTCTGAAATCATAAGTAGGCCTAATGACAAATGTTAATTTAGTTTGTAGTCAGTGTTAATTATCCTATCTTAATAACTTAATTAAAATTTAAGTTTGAATTAATTGAGTGATTTTATTTATTGTAATTATTTTTCAAGTCCTTATATTATTTTTCAAATTAAATTATTATCTCCATGCAGTATTTTCATCAGATTGTTTATTCAATGTTTTATATAACAATTGAACTAGTTTAAGCTGACTTACTGTGTAAATAAGTGTATATATTTGATTCGTTTTATAGGTAGAATAAAATGTTAGATGGATGACATATATAAGAAGTTAAGTATCATATGAAGTTTTCAGTCCCCAGTTTTCAAATATGGATATTCTTAACTTGTATAAACTCATAAACAGCCTACATATCAAATGAAAAGTCCTGATTTAATAAAAACCAACAATTTATAACTTCTCTTATCAACATTTTCAACTAAATATATGTATATATTCATGTTTTTATTACATATATTAATATATATAAAATTATATTTTTTACACAACTTGGATTATTTTCATGTCCTAACCTTATGGAATATAATGTTTAGCCAAAAGCCTGCTCAAGTCTGCCATGGAATCTTAATCAGGAACTGGTCCAGACCAGATCCCGATCAGGGTTTAGGCCTGACTGAAGGGTTTAGGCCAGACTTAATCCCGATCGGGATTTGGTCTGGACCAACGATTGGTCCAGACCAGATCCCGATCGGGATTTGGTCCGGCCTAAATCCTGATCGGGATCTGGTCTGGACAAGGGCTTGACCAGATCCGGATTGGGGTTTAGGCCGGACCAAATCCCGATCGGGATCTGGTCTCGTGATCTGGTCCTTGACATATATATATATATATATATATATATATATATATATATTGTTACAGATTTCTTTTTATTGTGTGACACGGGCGTAACTCGTGTTGTGACACCCTCGCGGGGCCGTTTGTTACATTCGCAGTTTAATCCGTACTGGTTGAACTCTTGTTGTCATGCTGGCTTGGGGCGAGCTCACGTGTACACCATGGTGTGTAGAGGCACGGCGATGTTTTTCTAGATGATTCCTGTAACGCGTGTTTACTGTGTTGTGTAAGATCTTTTGGACTGTTCGAGAAGTTGAAAATTCTCGGCTTGGGGTGAAGAGTATATAAAGGGGCTGTGTTTTAGAGCCGAGAGAGCAGCAAAGGATATTTTCCAGCGGACGCAGAAGCGTGTGTCAGTTTCTGGGACCTTATCCGACGAATGCGGCAATTATTGATTTTTTTCAGAGTTTTTCCTGGAATTTATGCATTTGGAATTCAGTTTACTTTCTGGATAGTTACAAGAGCTTTACACTGGACTGTCATTCTACGAGAGTATACATTTAAAGAACTTATCGTTGTGACGGTGGTGGTATCCAGGTACTGTGCACTTTGTGTATTTTACAGTGTGATTGTATTGATTTGTTGTTATACCGCTGTTTTACTGTATAATTGTATTGATTTAGTGTATTGTAATGTTAGGGTTGTTTTAAGAATAAATAATGGTTATTTGTTTACAAATAAAAACACTGACTTCTTTATTCATTCCCATAGACATTTCACGTTGCCTAGTGTTACAGAATCTAATTTTTTAAAATCTCCATTACAAAATTTTGTGTTCACCTCGCATACGTGATCTGCTTATATTAGGTTCCGTAACAATATATATACATATTAACTTGATATTTAAATGCTGTTAGATACTATTTCTCAGACTTGCCAATCATTAATTTTTTGTTTGTAATTTTTATACCCAACTTTTCAATAATAAATTCTTATGAAAGATCGGATGTATCATACCCAGGTAGAGAAAGTTAAAATTTACGGATTTCAGTGGAGCCATTTGAGACAGTTTAGCACATATATATGATATATATTCTTCATAAAATGAAATATAAGAAGAGAAATAATATATGTTCTTGTATTCTGTAAAAACAACTCACAGATTTTCGGTAAATAAACAAGTTATTTATTTGGAACCGAAGCGTGTTTGCTTTCACTTATTCAGGCTATATATAGTCCCAGGTTAATTCATCCGTGCATAAGAGGCTGTAGGTACATAGGTTCTTGATGGCTTTCTTGAATCCGGATCATTTTCCGGATCCACACCAAATTCTAATGGATTTTATCTTGGCCCATTCCCGAAATGCCCTGAAAGTTTCACGAGATTCTGTTCATGATTGCCTGAGTTATCCGGTGAAGACACACAACGCACACACGTAGCCCCTCACACACAAGACCGAATGAAAGCATAAACTCCTTGTGGAAGCGTCAGATTTATTCCTAAGTTCCGTCCAGCATTTTTCCCCACATAGCATTACACATTTATGAACATTTTCAATATGTAACACAAATGTTCCAACAGAACATTTTCTAAAAAATATTTTAGAAACATTTGCAAAACATTTCAAAGGAATAAAAAAATACAGAAAGATTTAAAATTGTAAGCAATTTTTAAAATTTTCATTGTAAAGTTAAAAAGTATGATAAATAATAAAATTATTAATATATTTGACTTTTCGTTATAGCTAGGTCAGAATAGTGTCTGACTGTCTGTATGGAAGAAATATTCAAATTAAATTCTTAGAATATTATCAGAAAATGATGTTAGATGATTTTTTTGTTCAAATTATCATTAAAAGGAAATAACGAGAAAACAAATCTGACAATTCACAACAAGATAAATCTTTTGAACATTTTAGGGGACAATTTGTGTTCAAAACATTTTTGAAACTATACACACAATTTATGTTTTATAGTAAAAACATTACCACGTCACCTTTTGCTAACTGTTAAATTTTCATCTTCAGAGAGAGCTAGTATAGAAAATCATATAAAGCATTATAAGTATACGTAGCAAAATCTACAACCAACGAACAAACAACGGCACATGAATAAAGTACATATTCTTTATTATAATTCCCGACTATGTTGATTGAGGTAAGTTATGCCAAATAGCGCCACCTGGTCGATAGAGTGTAAACTATCTAGACCTTAATGCCTGTTCTCTCTGTCAAGTTCAGGTGTGTATTCATTTAAACATGAGAACACTCCCCCAGCCCTCCGACCGTCAATAAAACACATAAAAACAAACACAACAGACTGTTTCCCTTAAATTATTAACGCTATTAGGTTAGTCTACTTCACAGAAGGCAGATATTCGCGGGTTAATTTCCTTCAGGGAATCCATGTAGTTTATGTTTGCCCATCTCCCAGGGAACTGATACCACGGATTGATAAACGTAGCCATGCCTACCTGATGTGTCTGCTTAGTCTGGTTTAATATAAAAGTTTTTATAATGTCAGTCACACTATTTTTTATATTATTTCTTTTACATTTTTCTATTTATTTATTTTTCTTCAAAATGGTGATGATTATGCTTATTTTTATTTATTTATTATTTTTATTAATATAAAAATAATAATTATTATTATTTTTATTATTTTTAATATTTTTATCATTTTTATAAATTTTTAATATTTTTAATTTTAAATTTATTTTATGAAGGCATACTGAAATGCTTGGCCCGTTAAAAATTATCATGCATACTTAACTTTTAAGGAGAGTTTGATTTTTATTTTCTTTTTGTATTTTAAATTCCAAATGAGGAAGTTCCAATGAGTGCATGCTCCCGTCTAACTAGACAACACTAACTAATAAAATTTACATAATTTAATTTATAACACTAAATTGACGCACTTTTTTTCAATTAAAAACATAGTCTGCCTTCAGGAATGTTTTTGGGCTTTTCATGTTATCATAATAATGGACTGACCGACATGGTGACACGCTCGTGGTAATATATATACACAACAACATAGTGTAATATCATAACAAAAATTTGTCCAAAGGGAGTTGGGTCAGTTAATATATACCATAGAATACCATAGAAGCGGAAACTTCGCCCAGGTGAACTCCCCGCCATATCTAATAAGATAATTACTCTTTTGATATGGATAAGAAAACTACATAAATATATCCTATTATTACCACGCATATAATCGGACTATAATTTAAGCTAACCTATACATACAATAGCCATTGGGATTATCCATGGATAGATATATCACCGGGGTTACAGGTACACAAATATACCTGGTCACCTAATTATACCTTATACAGCGCCTTAACGTACCTTACAGGTATAAGCATGATTTATACACTGACTTAGCTGAACATTTTGTAATTAAATATACATAGGCAGGACCGAACCTGCCCGGCGAAATCAATCAACCTCATTTAATATAATGAAATTTCGCCAAAAACAGAAGTTATACCAACGGGACATCCCCCATTGCCGTGTAGTGCGTGAATAATTCAGCATTATTCCGTACTAGAGAGAAGAGTCGAACGTCGGTTCTATACGAAAATAGTGTAAATCAATACGGTGCATCTTCTTCAATATAGCGGCATGAAAGCTAAGTGATATCAGAAGCCAAGGTTATATTAGCATCAAACCAGACTGGTTGATGTGTTGATTGTCTAGATATATATATCACTTGCGTCGACTAATACATGTTGTGTTTCGTATTAGTATTGTCCCAGACCGGATTATGTATTACAAGATACGGATGAAGCCACACGCTTGCCAGATGCCACATCGCGGACGTTAAACACAAGTTCCCAACCTTTTGGTGATAAATATAGACTGAACAGGTAAGCTCTTTTCCTTCTATATCTCGTCTACTCCGCAAACATACAGACTTCTAAGGTTGAAGGTATGCAGCAGACATGGGGTGATTACTTGACATATGTAATCGATTACGATTACGATTACTTTGAAAGTAAATCATTACAATTACAATTACGATTACCAAAATAAATTCATATAATGATTACAGCCACGATTACAAACCTTAATATTGTCATAAGGTAATGCAAGAATTGTATACTCTAACTTTTATTCAAAAGCATCAAAGAAAAAAAAATACACAGTATACAGATCCAATAGTTAGTCTCATCAAGACATGAGATAGATAAAATAGACTGAAGAATAACTGGAAATGATTTATATCATTTCAAATGCTTGTTGCACATTATAAACATAAGTCTTGATTTTATGATTTTGCAGGGTGGGTCAAAGAAATTTCAACTGCGGCGTAGGGGCGGGTCCGAGCTATGCTGGGTTTCTGCGAGCCAAAAATATGGTTGTAGTGATCACCTTAACCAGAATATAATGTCCATGTCTGTTCATGTTCCTTCGATTATTCCATTTTCTGAGTTTTTTGTATAAAAATTCTCATGAAATCTTATTTCCCTTATTTTAGACAGATTCGTGTTTGCAGGTCCCACTGGGCATGATGTTGTCCAAATGTAACTGACCATAATGTTGTATGTAAAGACTGTTAATTACTGTAGGCTTAAACTTGTGGCCAGTCTCACATATTACATAACGAGGCGTAGAGGAGAGCACAACCATGATTACCTGTGACCAAATATAAGCCACTACAGGGGCTGCATCTGGCTTTGTCACCAGCTGGATATAGCTTTGCTTAACCCACAAAGGCTGAGGTGTTCTCCTCAAGGATCTGCCGAAGACCAGTGGCTGGTTTAGAGCACTACATTGGCAAACACTGCACGCAACAAAGAAGCCCTGCGCTTTTGATATCTGTCTCCAGTGGCGGATCCAGAACAAACTGTTGGGGGGGGGGGGAGGGGGGGGGAAGCTCAGATTCAAGCTTACATGTTGGTTCAGGGCGCTACGCGCCTGAAAGGAGTGGGTGTGGGAGGGGGTTTCCCCAAAACACTGGGAGGAAATTTGTTTGAAGATGATGATTAAGAAATCAAATTTGAACATTTTCAGGCACTTAAAAAAGTTATTTTTGTTTCTGATAAATTGGATACAAAGCAGAAGTTTTAGAATATAGGACTAAATCACTTCTGTTTGTCATATTGAGGGTGTGGGAGGGGGTGTCCCCCTCACACGATGAGGAAATGTTTTGAAGATATGATGATTTAGAAATCAAATTTGAGCATTTTCGGGCACTTAAACCAGACATTTTTGTTTCTGATAAATTGGATACAAAGCAGGAGTTTTCGAATATTGGCATAAATCACTTCTGTATGTCTGAAAGGTTCTAAATTAACCATTTGTCCCCTTGTAATACTTAGTGACTTGCTGGTATATGAATGGTCCTGACACTGGCGTACTGGACTTTATCTTCCAGTGCTGCCAGTACAAGGACTTGCTTCAAGTGGACACAGTATCGGAAATATGACTTTATTCCTTAGCATATACTCATGTGACAAGTAAATATTTCTGGTACTGTTTGTTCCTTGTGTGTTTAATGCAGTGCTGATTATCCTGAATTCTTGATGTAATATTTCACTGTCAAGAAGTTAATAAGGAAAAGGTAAAAATACCTTATTCCACAAAACATTGATACAATTTGCAATTTTCATGAGCCCGAAAAAATTCTAGATGGGGCGATCGCCCCCTGTGCCTCCCCCCCCCCTTGGATCCGCCACTGATCTCTGTGTACACCTCTTGGATAAGAGCTGGGCTCCCTCTGTAGTTCCATTGAGAATCTAATTCTTTCTCCATGGAAGTACCATACCTTTCCCCCTTTTCAGATAATTAGCTAAGCAATTAATCATGACTAGGTTTAAAGTCTTTGCTCATACACTATAAGGTGATTTGCTCAAGAGGTAATTGGCAGGTGAATATTACCTGCCTTTCTGTAACTGCTCAGTTGAGCACTTCACCATGGTCTTTAACAACGTTTTGATGACTATACTAAATATGATAGAAATTAAATTTAAAATGCTGATTTTATTTATTCCTCTCTTATTTCATCCCCAAATGCTCACACAATTCACCTAGCTTCCACTAGAAACATGTACTACCTAAGTATAATATGATGGCTGTCAGGAGTCACAACAGCTGCATACTTCACTCTTAATGACGTTTTTGATCAGTGTTAAACATGAAAGATGAGTGATTTAGGAAACATTAACTTTAGCTGTTTTGAATTGGAAAACACAAAAGTAATCAATATAATCATATCTAATTATTATGATAACGATTAATTGATTCAGTAATTGATTACAATTACTTTCCTGTCAAAATAAATGTAATCAATTAAGATTACGATTACTTTAACAAATGTAATCGATTGTAATCGATTACGATTACTGATTACGATTACCCCATGTCTGATTCATGAGTTTCGTGAAAATTCATAAGATTTTTGGGTAAATCACCACCACCAAAGTGTGTTGACATTGGACCTCATTAAATATGCGGCCAAATATATTATTGATCAATAATTCTGTTGAGTTTTATCAAAATCTATCATTAGCCTCGTGAGTTATCGCGCCGACACCACAATGTAGCCTAGTGACCTCCCACCGTATTAAGTATGCGTGGAATTTGCCCATATATATACATATATATATATATATATATATATATATATATATATATATATATATATATTTCTCCCCTTGCCCAGAACATTTCATCTTCGAGAAGACTACTTTATTTCCCAGTTTTTCATCATGAAACTGGAAAATCTATCATGCTGACTGCTTCTCGCTTGATGTTGATATGTTACCATATCTGTATTTTAAGATCTTAATATTGGACTAAAAAATAACAAATCAATTGTTTAAGAGGGATTATAGAATGATTATATAGACTGTACATTTGGTAATGACGTCGGGGGGGGGGGGGGGGGGGGGGCTCAAAAAGCCATGGTTTGATGCAGGGAGTCCATCGCAAGGTTTACAAACATCATATTATATAATATAGTTCCCTTGAGAATATTCCGAGCTTATATTGTCATGTTTATTTTCACCAAATGACTGAATTTATTCATACATTTTATAAAAATAATAATAATAATAAAATAGTGGTCGAGAGCGGGGTGGGTGGGGGTGTTAGGGGTCATTCATTCCAGATGAGCTACATACAACACCCTTTGTCCGTCGTCCTTCCGACTAGCCGCCCGCTAGCGTTGTATAACTAGTAACCGCTGGACAAAGAAACTTCTAACTGAACCTCCATGGACGTCAATAAAAAAATCATCTAAAATATCTGAAATAAGGTCTTTGTGCCCTAGAAAAATTAAAAATTTGATGCAAATGCTCCATTATCTCAATAATTATGAGATGATTCTTGCTTTGCTAACTGGTCATGCACAGTTTTATCAGCTGCTTCAGACAGGTGGCGCCACCTGTACTTTTATTCTATTTTTTTTTATTCTTGAGACCATCAAAATAACAGCAGTTGTATCAGTTTCTCAGCTGTTGTTTTTTAAGCATTTTATGCATTTTGCTTTATTTTTTTGTCCATTTTCTCTTCCTTGACTCTATATCTCTAGCATGTGGCAGCAAAACGATCGTGTTTGGGGAGTGTTTTTCCTGACTGTAAAACTGAAATGATGAATAAGATGAATAATACCGAGTTTAAGTAGATGACAATGTTCTTGGGAATGAACTGCTCATTTGTGTGGCCAGGCCCGCGTGCTTTTGCCTCGCACCAAACCTGCTCGATCACAAGCGATGTATGTATGATTTCTAACCATAGCTCATGCGAGTAAACTGCTCAGTTGTTTTGCCTGACATCCTAGCCCAACCTGACGAACTATAATTGCTGGTGTATGAAAACACACAAGTGCTCTTTGATTAACTGCCCAGCCGCTTTCTAGGGGTATAAGGAGCCTAGCGTTGCGGGGCTAGCTGTAGTCACACCTTTGCCCCGGTGACAACATCAGCCCAGAACTAATTAATTAAGGCCACCACTGTGCTTAAACACATGACTGCAGGACCTTGGGACTCGTAATTACAAAAACAATTGTTTGAGGTATTAACATGCTTAAATATATTTCGTATATACGAAAACATTTTCGGTTTCCCATTTTAAATTTCGGAAAAACGATTTTTTGGAAATTCGACATTCGGAAAAATGGCGCTCTACTGTATTTGATTTGTGCGTTTGGGGTCCACAGTCTCGTGGACACGTGTAAATCCCTTGAAATTTTCAGTTATTCTGATATTATAATAGTTCCTGAAAACAGATCAGTTGATATTTTTGGGAAAACTGCAACACTGTAACACAATAGTGTATTAACTCAGTTTGTAGAGCCTTTCATTAAGACATTTACATTTTATGACATTTAATTGATTCACAAAATGTAGAGGTGTTGGGGGGGGGGGGGGGGTAATGATTTGTCCCCCTCCCCGACTAAAAAAAGCCCCTCAAATTGCACCAGTGATATTACCTAAATTGTTGCTCTGCTACCACTTAACATGTAAATATATTCTGAAAGGTAGGAAAATTTTTACAACAATGTATTCGAAAAAATTGTATTTGCCCAAAACTCTTATATACTCTTGTATATATTTAACTTTAAATCGATATTTCTCAGCCATTTATAGCTCATAACATTTGTTTGAAAATATTATTTTTATTCCTAACTTAAACGAGAAGAATATTAAAAATTAAAAATTATAAACTAAATATATTTTCGTACATTTAAAACTTAAAAACCACTACAAAACCATGATTTTTAGAGTTAAATTAAAGAACACACACACACATATATATATATATATATATATATATATATATCCGGACATGTTTCTATTCATTTTCTATATTGCCTTTACAGAACCCAATGTTTCCAGTGGGTGAGAGAAGAACCTGGTAATGAACATGCACCATGCCTCGGGACATATATGGTTAGTGCACGGGTCTTTGATCTGACGCCGAACATAGAATAACGCGCTAATCATGAATACAAACAGTATAGAATCAATATATGTACGGTCTCAACCAATACACGTGTGTACTGGAAGATCCGCGGAGGGGAGAATAAACATTTAACTACGGAAACTGAACACTTGCCAACGAAAATGGCCGAATGTTGCTGTTGAATATGAACAGGTTAGATTTACAATTGTTAGTTCCCCTGGACTCGCTGGTAGACATTACAGATCGTGTCTGACACTGAGAGCAAGTACCGAATCCAGGCACGCTGTTAAGATACTTTCATTAATAAGGATTGAGACACTAGAGGTATATTCATGGATTTAATAATGAACGCTTCAAATGCTTCCATTTTTACGCATGTTTTAACTGTATCTGCCCTGAATGGACCCGGTGTATTTTTCGGGGAAATTTGACACTATGGCGTCACAAAGCCAAAGAGCCAGCCGCGTGGGACAAAAGCATGGATGCGATTTATGTTCCAGGGGATTCGTTTCCATGGCAACATGTAAGCACGAATTTTGTGACGACTGCCTTAGCTGGTGGCTCCACCAGAAGCGGATCAGCAAGAACTCTATACAGTGTCCAACCTGTGTCTCTAAAGAGAACAAACCAAATGTCAAAAAGGTGAAACCAAAACGCATTACGCTTCCAAACGGAGAAAACGTTCAACAAGATATAGTTGTCGTGAAATGTGATGGATGCTTACAGCGCATGCCCAAAGAATGGATGCGCATGTATTGTCTTCATTGCAAGAAGAAATTGTGCTCGCGGTGTGCCTCGGCGCATAACAAGAAAACTCTGTTTAGACAACATCCGGTATTGTCACTGGAAAGTTTCACAAAGTGAGGTTTATTTGTTAATTTTATGTATTTATGTATATATTTCTTTGTATATATGGGATTATCCGTACATAAACACTTATGTACATTTATATAGATAAAAATGCTGTAAACTGAGGTTTGTGAATGTTTAATCCAATAAAATATACATGTACTTTATTTTTCTCCGTGAGTCTGCCGTGAAACTATTATAGTTATTATTATTATTATTATTATTATTATTATTATTATTATTATTATCAATAAGTAAGATGTAAAATTATGACATTAAATTTATGTTTGCGATATTATAAAATAATTCAAATGCAATGGATTATAAACTTATCTTGCGAACACGATGGACCAGCATTTAACACACTTATATCAATAAATACTGCAGATCTGGGTTGAAACGTTATAATGAAAATTATATGTTTAAACGTGTGTGCGTATGTCTTCATTAAATTATGAGGACAACAGAAATGTGTATTGAATGAGTCCCTCCTCCACAACTATTCGGAACTTGGACTGTTTTTCTCGTTTCTCTTTGTTGTTTTTAATCATAACAAAAATATAATTTTCTCATTTCTTTTATGATGCCTCAAAAATAAAATCATGCACCACCTTTTTCTGTTTTAGAATATAGACCAACTCACTGAAGCAAAAAATATTTCCTTTCAACATTTATTCATTTAACATTTATGAAGTTTAGACTTTTTGAACAATACGTAAAATGCTCATCCATTAATATTTCCTTGAAAAATTACTTTAGATATTTATAATTATCTCAATGGCACACTTCTTTGCTGCGACAGAAAATGTAAAAAAAAGCATAAGGGACGGCCAAGCAGACATGGATTGATATTCACAGTTAATTAGATAAATCCAAGCAAACCTAACAGTCTACTTCATTACGTTATTATGTAGATAGTTTCTGATCATGTGACGTAGGGCTCGAGTCCGGATTGAACACGTGTCGGGACTGGAGTCCATGTATGCCATGTAAATTATGACTTGCTGATTTTAAAAGATAGATTAACGGGTATATGATCAAAATTACTTGGGCTAAGTGACTTTTGACTTCAAGTCATGATGCAAACAGCGACCTTGAAGAACTTAAGGATACCGCATTTCCACCCAAACAGTGCACCTCATGCCTAGGAATCATCACACCGTGACATCACGATGTAAATTAAAGATAAACCAGCTCCTGTTAATGAGCTAAATAGAATGATCAACAATGTTATAACCCCTTCTACAGACATACGCGATCTATGTGGCAAGTCTTGCTTGTGATGTCAAAGCAATTATGAGCCCCCTTTCAGACTGATATAAAAGCAAAAGTATAAAAGCACATGCAGTAACATCATAAATTCTCGGGAGTGGTGTTAGTGTTCATGATTTTACTCAGGTTACAAATAAAAAAAGATTTAGAGCACTCGCCCTATAGTGAGCTGAACCCCCCCCCCCCCCGAAAAAATCAGGTTTCCAACATATATGAAGTCAAATATATTAGCTGGAAGCATTAAAAATAGCTGTATTTGATGGGAGAGTTCAAGTGGTTAGAGACAAGATGCATTAGTACGGTTAATGCTGTTAATCAACATCGTCAATACCTGAAAAGAAGAGCAGAAGGTGTTGGATGGGACATGTTAGAATATGCATTGCAAGATGACTTCACAAGAGATAACTACACACTAGCAATTGTCAGCTTAATAACGGCCCTCCATTAACTGTATGCTTTTCACTGATGGATTTAACAATAGTTATATTCTTGGTGTTGCATAGTTGCCATGAGAGTAGGTTGTATGGCCTATTCAGGACTGTGGTTTATCTACGTCATTTGTCTCTGGAGATTACCAAACGCCACAATCTGTACCACGGGGAGTGCCTAGAATTAGTTATTATAACGGTTTGCACAATCCATGTAAAATAAATTTTTTATTGAATTTTAAAGTAATTTCATTTAGACATGTCACATCCAACACTTCACATCCACACACAAAAGATATAGCTCGGAGGTAGAAGGGAAGGTGTGAGAGGGAAGTCGGTACCTCGCATTGATGTTCTACTTTCACTAGGCTTGCGTGTTTTTCTTGCACCATCAATGGCATTGTAGACTATCAATGGCATTATTGATTATGAATGGCATTATTGCAGTATAAGTAAACGATACTATAAGCACTATAATAAGTTGTACTTAATTCTGAGCAGTCGGCATTGCCACCATTACTTCAACAAATGTTGACATCCTCAACTATGAAATAAGACATATAATACCTTTAGTTCCATGATGCTTCCTTTAATTTATTAACGAGATGAATAAAGTTTTCATTAATATTTCTCCACTTTGAAAAAGCGTGGCGGGGCCTTGGCAGCTGAGTGGTAAAACGCTCGGCCTTCCCTGTTGGCGACCCGGGTTCGATCCCCGGTGTGGCTATGAGAGTGGGTTATAGTGTTCCGTCCAAGGCCGGTGGTTTTCTCAGGGTCCTCCGGTTTCCAACCTTACCAAGCCATGGAGAGTGCCTCGTATTAGATATTATGACTATTTGTACAATTCATGTAAAATAAACAAGGTTAATAAAAAATAACGAGGAACCTAAAACCCAATAAAGTCTCAATGATTGATGGCCTTTGTGCTTTCGATCATATGCTATGCTGGGTTGGCCGTCATGAAACAGATAAGATATATTTCATGTGATATATTCTCTCGAATTACAATGCTAGATTCTGTGAAGACACAACAATTGGTAACTTATCTTGTCAGTCCTGCTCACAGGCCCACAGATCTGCTCAGATCGGAGCAGGCTTATCTCCCTTTCATCCAACTAGTGCTGTCCAGGGGGGCAATACATTGTTGATTTCTATAAGAAAACCATAACGGAATGTGATTACTCGTTATATTTAGTTTTTGTTAATTTCGCGAATTTTAAACCATCGCCAACAAAAAGGCAACCACAGTAATTCTACCATGTGTAGATATGTTTCAGATTATACAGAAAGAGCTTTCAGAAAATAAGCCAAAAATACCAGGAAACTGGCACACATTATGGACACAAAGTATGCACCGGGTGGAGTTATACAGTGATTAGCTTCATATTGGCGAGGTTTAATATAGGTGATTTTAACTTATTGAGTGTTTTGCGAGTGTTTCATTTGCGCGATTTATAACGCAGTAACTTACATGATGTTCACAGCTATTTTTAAATCATTTACCTAATATGTACAAAAAACATACAAATTGTACGAAAAGCTTATGGAACAAAGAACCAGTGAAAATTCTACATGCTATTAAAAAAACCACCCGGGGATCTCTCCACGGAGGCCTTGGTCATTATTCTCATCATGAAGTAAACTTTGGATAGTTTTCCCATCTATCTAATTTAGTGCCAGAGGTCTTAAAACAGCTCATTTAGTTCTACCCTTTTGTTTCCACCCTTGGTCTTTGAAATCTTATCTGAACTGATATCAACACACACACACATATAATATATATATATTGGTTATTGCTTACGTTGTTATTCGTTGCTCTTGATATATTTGCTTGAGCCTCGGCAAAGGATCAGAAAATTACATAATGACCTTCATGATTATGGCGCTGGCTGAAATGATTGTGTATCGTATAGTTTATCTTTAAAAAGCAAATGCTTCGCATATGCAGTAGTTCTCAGAATTATAGGGCAGATCATTCAATTTCCTTGATGTAGATTCAGAAAAAGCAAGGTAGTCTTCATCGACAAGACCACTTTTACGGTTTTTGTTTTATTTGATCTCCATCCAGTTGGTGAATCGATTTTTTCACTGGTTGTTGCCCAAACTCTAAAACTCTCTTTGCTCTCATCTATACCCGAAGTCCAGTAACGGATATTACCTTAAATGAAAGTTGCCAAATATTAAAGTGCTTGGAAGAACACTTTTCCCTTACTTAATGTGATTTTAACGATAACCCAAAAAATAGACTTAATTTTGCATATAGAATAAATATTACCTCAAAAGAGGGAATACATTACATCAATACTATAAATGTGTTTCTCTGCGTGTTTAAAATAGTGGGGTATTCAAAAGGATAGGCAATGAATCATTTTTAATTTACTTCGGTGAGTAGCCGTTGTATTAACAGACCATAATATGATAAAATGGCTTTAACGTAACATTATTGTATTAAGTTAGAAAGACACTAGATGCATATTGGATTTAATGCTACGTTCCCGTGTAGCTCATGCCATTATTAAAAATTCCCTAAAAGTTGACCACCAGAGCCATGTTTACTATGAAGTCTCTCGATGTGCATCTGTTTCTGATATAATTCAATGCCGACAAGAGAGTCCCGAGAGTCTACAGTCTGATTCAGCAAATGTCCAATAGAATGCTTTAAGATTCACTTTGTAGTAGGAGGGTCACCAGGTGTCTTTATTGAAGCACTGGCCGCAAGTAAACGCGTTACTAAATCCATTCCTGGAAATTATATCCGAAAAATAAAGCAGAAATTGTTTGTAGTCAGAAGAATGAGCGTCCTACAATGTAAATAGTGCCATTTAACGTCATGTATTGCCACGTTATTACTAAAACTGGCTGGCATATGAGAACTTTCATAACATCTTACAGCTTATGTCGAAAACTGAAATCCTAAGGCCGAATAACACCCAAAAATCAGAATACATGTTGTTCCGGGGCGCGTATCTAATGTCATGGTTGTATGTTATAGCAGAATAAAAAAGAAAGGGAGTCATGATTAGACTGAATATCTTGGGTGGACTGAAATCAGGTTCCTTTTTCGAGACAATAGCATGGGAGAAGAGTTGTGGGAGGGAGTTAAAAATTTGTCTTCCCAGGCTTATCGAAATGATAACCTTTTATTTGCCTAGAGGATGAATACAATCACCGAATAACATTAATTGGTTACTTTTTTTATTTTGAAACAACGATGAAATAGAAATCTGAAATGCTCTTAAAATTATAAACATCTTAATTTCTCGTAGATAATAACATCTTTGCTTATATTTTAAATAAACATGAGTAATATTTTAAAGAGTTTTTCAACTAGTATATGTACTAAAGAGCACTCGTCCAAGATTTACAGTTAATATGAGGAACCATGTATGATTTAAGAAAAGTACATGAAGAATGACAATTGTAATTTCCTCCACTATTACCTATATACTGATGTAAGCCATAATAAAACGGTGGCGTATGCCAGACAGCGGTTACAGATCAGTTCCATTAAGGCTTATTATATCACATATTATCAGTCGAGAAGCAGACTTGATGATCACAGAGATTTGTTTGTGTAAATATATACTCATCGTATAGTCGATATACATATCATAATAGCATAACACGGGAGAAACACCTAGAAATGAAAGTTTAATCAATGTATGTCCAATTAGGGGCGAGCAAAATGAAGTATTTGTTAGCTTTTTAACCTAGTGAAAATGCATAAAATATTACTCAAGAAATTCAAGAATATACGGACATTCAAGTCCTCACGTGGATACGTTTATAGTGCTAATAGGAGATCCTCATGTAAAGACCATTTCATACAGGGAAGGCGGGATTGTTCCCACACATGTTTCTGTATTACAAGATAAGCTATCAATATATGTATCAATATATGATGTTACAGTAAGGCGATATTTTATGGCATTTACCTTACGAGGGATGCAAAATAAACTTGGTGTGCCTATAATTAGACTAAAAAGCTATTGTTTGGCCTAAAGACAAACTCACGACAAGAAATATTAGCAATAAGCGTAAAGCTTAAAAGTTTTTTAATGATCCGTGTCCGTAATCCTGAAGTGTAGTACGTCGCCCGCACAGTGTAACCCCAGCCATAAAATGTATAAAAGTATTTCTTCTTAAAGTTCACTTTTAGACTAAGCCAGAGGACTGTCTTATTACGATTTTTAAAATGTTGATACCTGTAAGGAGTTCTAAGTACCA
This sequence comes from Sipunculus nudus, assembly GCA_026874595.1. NCBI lineage: Eukaryota > Metazoa > Annelida > Sipuncula > Golfingiida > Sipunculidae > Sipunculus > Sipunculus nudus. Next base: position 30,274,307 of record CM049317.1, on the reverse strand, counting down.
CAGATAAGATATAAAGGAGTGCAACTTTAAAAATTCTACTTATCTGATTTTCTTTTACTTCCATCTAAATTTTGAGCTTTAGCTGAAGACCTATATCGGTACACTTTTTTTTGTTATTACCCAAATATCGCAGTCACCAATTATTTGATATATTGTAAAAATATTTTGATGGTACGTCTATTATGTAAAATTATGTAAAAAGCGTCTTTGATTGATAACGGGATGTTGGATTAATGGTTATTACATATGTACAATTAGGTGTGACAGTTCTTCAGTAAGGTTTCTGTAAACATGTGTCTGATATAGACTGAAGATTTCTTGAAAAATCATTTGGAATTTTAGTTTTAGTTAATTTATAGACCTTCGACCACGTGTTATTTTTATTTGTACTTATTTGGCCTTTGCAGGAAAATGCAATATTTGGTTCTTGAGGTGTTCTTCTATATTTGATAAATGGGTTGTCATAAGCGGGTAAGGGGTCTCATAGGTGATATCTGAAACGCAGATACTTCGCATGTGCTGCTGCACTGAAAGTCATGACGGGCATTCCAACTCCTTGACTGGATCTTAAGTATCACAAGATAATACTCTCCAGAACGACCGCTACCACCACTGGTTCTTGAGGTGTTCGTGTATATTGATAAATATATAAAGTAGGAAGGGGCCGCCATATGTTTGGCTCCATATATCGACTGTATGTATGTTGCTGTCCAAACACATAAGGTCAGAACCCCGAAAATTCCAAATAAGTGTTGAAGATTAAAATGTTACAAATCTGGGACAACAAATAATATTACACATTACATTTAAAAAAATCAAAATTGTATATATGACGGATGTTACTGTCAGGAAATGACCTTGTATATACCGGCTCTCTCATTTAAAACGTTCTTCTGATTAAACATGATAAACATTTAATCACACTACCTATTTATATCCTTTGTTCAAATGTTATTATTATTTTTATTATATGACTTTGAGTCACTATTGATATTGATGGGTAAATCGTCGTGTGTCTTGCATATCATGAAGGTGAATCTAATAAAAAACAATTGCTTCCTTTATAAGTGTTTAGAAATCTCTTGGTGTGCATATGCTCCTACAGTGATTCGGTACTGACAAATTTTCTCCTGAGACTTCACAGTCGGCCTGTGCAATTGTCCAATGGAACGTTCATTTTTGAGTTTATAGGAAGGGCGTTGACACAAGCCATTTCGGAAGAGCTGGCCACAGCGATATCCGTTACTAAATATAGGCGGGCAAATTATATCTAAGTATAAACTTCAGTATTATTTAAATTCAGGCCAGTCTGCATGATTCTGCAAAATGCAAGGGATTATACGACCCACAGTTTATTGTCTATATAACACGAATGAATGTAATAACACCCTGAATATGTCTACACATATAGACATATATATATGTATGAACGTTCTTTTCTGAGGCAACAGTTAGTGAAATATTAAATGCGTTTTAATTGACATATCCTTATTGCAAGAAGTGTTATGATCATCCTGTATGTGTGTGCGTGTTGTGAGGTGTCTACTTCGTGTGCTGGAATAAAAGGTTTTAGGTTAATCTTTTTCTCAGGTTACAGAGATTTTTGACGGATGACTCGTTCTGCAGTGAGAATCATCTTGTTCAACGAGTTTCGTAATTTTCTGCTACATTTGACTGTCTTATTTTCGAACTCCTTGCTTCTATTGATATTGATTAGAGACATAACGACTCCTCTCTGTCCATTCCTGAATGCAAGTTGTCCAAGACGACCAGTTCCCTCATCATTCCCAAGTAATCCTGTTACAACATGTTCGCAATGCTTCGATTGAAACAGAAAGGCTTTATTAATTAGATGATCTCCCTTGATCATTTTGTAATCACCATAATAATCTTTGATAATTTTGATGATCAATATAATTTTCATTTGAATCAGTTTATTCATAATAAGATGAATTTTTTTATATTTTTTAGGTTATAGGTTACGCTGTTAAAAGAATTCTTTAATATAATAATTATTTTACTATATTGACCATAGTGATATGGTTAGGGACAGGATGGATAGGAAGGTATTTGAACTGATTTATCGTAAGCAGTATAAAAAATGAAATGCCTATCAATATTGTTTTCATCAAATTACATTAGCCCATGTGCATGATTTAATGTTGCTTTTCTTTATTATCTAGATAGTTTATTTTGGGAAGGTATTTTGCTGTTAAAGATATTTTACTACGAAAGTTAATGTAGCAACTTTATCTGTTTACCACCATTAGAACCCGGAGGCAGAAACGCCATGATGCCACAACGTGCCATCCTTCCGTAATTACTCTAAAACATATAGAAACCATGCCCTCTCGTCCTTGTATACAATATGAAAATCATAAGTGATATTGGGAATTGTTGAATAAGTACTTTTCGTGGATCGAAGAAATATCAATGGACCAACATGCCATAGACATATATGCTGTAGAATAGTAAACATCTATGGAGCATTGTTTTATGGTGTAATGAATACAGCACAATAAATATCACAACAATTTAGGTAGGATAACCAGTGGTTTGCTGTTGTTGAAACCGGTTTTCTACATTTTTGCTTTTTGATGAAAACGCCATTGTATCCGCGACTGTTTACTGTCCAATGTCTCCTTCGTTTGCGGAATCCTGACGAAATTTTTTAATACGTCTTTTTCCGGACACGTTCCCTGTAAATGGGGACATCCAACCGTGTCCATATTTGTCATAACTTCAAGTTTAAAGTTTTAACCTAAGTTTTTATAGAAATGGTTGGCCTGTGTTAAAATTGGTGTTTACAGGGAAGGAGAATAATGCAACGCTTGTGACATAAAAGAAAGCACCTAAAACGAGTTCTTTTAATATGAAAGGTGTAAATATCCAGATTTTCAGTTTAAATGATTGTTACGAATGCTTTACAAATGTACCGGTACCGAAAGAGCAAGATTTTCTTCGTCTATGACACATTCACCACCGCTGTTTGATTATTTAGTGTCCTTGTTGCTAAAGCCGTTTTGTCAACGTTTGCCGACCAAACGCCAAATTCCTCTTTTCCATTATCAGTATCAAAGGTCTAGTAGGGACTGTAATCTAAAATAAAGATTGTCGATTACAAATCAGCCCGGAAATGCAATGATCAGTACTAAATTTATTTTATCCCCAGACTCTATGACTTACAAGAAGATATTCAATTATGTAAATCAGAAGAATGTTCTTAAAAGAAACTTTTGAGTTCTCATAATGTATTTCTTTACACTATTTAAGTGAGTAGGGTATCTGGTGTGACAGAGAATGAGGTATATTAAGTTTCAAACGTCATTTTAGTCGTCGTATATTACATATGATAAAATGACTAAGTAGCCTTTACGTACTATATTAAGCTTGAAAAATATTTTATGGACACAATATTCTTAGGCACGTTTACAGTATAAAAAGGTTCATATTAATTGTATTTTACTTACATGTAGGATCAGGTTCAGTCATAACGTCTGGTTTGTTTAATAACTTTTATTTCGGAAAAAACTGATAAAGCCAAATAACAGTCATGCATATGAAAATACAGAATCTTACAACAACAATATAAATCACAAGACGATATGAGATCCAGTGGCTCTGCAGATGAGGACATACCTTTCTATGACATTAATATTCCGATTAAACAAACACCTTATGTCTTACATTATACAATAGTATTCCATTTGACATTCACTGTAGAAGATCTCTGTCTAGCAATAATACTTAACATAATGATAATCATAACAAGCCTAATAACAACTGCTATTGTGTATGCCAAATAGCTCTGTTACGCTATGTTCAGAAGAGCGAATTCCTTCTGAGATCAAAAACTAAATTCAATATGATCAACCATTAATAAGTGCATTCACAACACAAATTTCAGCGAGTCACTTCCATAACGGGTTATGGTGATGATAATTAGCAGTAGAGTATAGGAAATGTTCATAGAATAAAAATCCATTCGTGTGCTAATATGTATAGTCATATTCGATATACAAAACATGTCCACATAATATTACAATGATAACTGATACAACAGAAACGACAGATATTTAATTTGACCTATATTTACTAAAGTAAAAAAAGCTATAAAATAACCTTTAAAATACACGAGGATTACAAAAAGCAAAGTTGAACGGTCTAAAAACAATCGACAACTTAAGACAGTTTCTCATAAGTTACTATATAACCAAATATCCCAAAAAAGGGCCGTAGACAGTCGAATATAAAAACGTCACGCTCTTCGCTGGCGATCCAGGTTCGACTATAATCTGCTTTGCTTTTTGCAATGCAAACAACAGATATATGTCCCCCCTGTCTATGTGCCACCTATCCCCAAATTTTAGTACTTCATAACTTCACAATTAGTTGTTAATTTGTTTTTTAACCCATCTACTATATTCGTTGAAACCGTTCATGTATCAAATTTCACCTGCAAATACTGAGTGGTTCATGAAATGAGGAGAACAATATACTGAAAATGTTATGAGGTTTAGAACACAAATTTGTTTCGGTCTTTCCGACCTTAATGTGGAGGTCAAGCTCACCTGTTATCAAGCGATATTTGATATTCACATAAGTGAAATATTAGCAGTAAGAATTTAAAATTCAAATTTCTTAAAAAGAATGGTGGTTCAAAAGTTTACAAGAGTTGACACGTACAACGTCGCCGACGACGACGCGGACGACGGATGACAACAGCAAATCCCATATGTCTTCCCCTCTGGGCAGGAGAGACAATTACTCGATAACCCCTAGAAGTCGGGTGCTTTTTCCTTGTCCGGCACCCCTACAGGCTACCAAAAGCCACCATCCGAGCCACCAGAGCACCTTGCATTAGTTATGAAAACTTTTTGTACCATTCATGTAAGATAGAATTAGAAGTTTATATCTTCAGGAATCGAGACAGTGTCTACACCTATTAAAAGCATGTGTTTGAATTAAATGGAAGACGGTGACATCCCTCGATCGTTGTTTTTTAAATTAATATGGGAGAAATTTAAACGTTATGTTTTTCTTTTGCAATGAAGGGCAGTATTTGGTCCTAAATGTATATATGAACTTTTAATAAAACGTGGTGTAGGAGGCTACTTGGGGCGTTGTTTGGTGATATTTATATCATACTCCACATATGGAGTAGTACTGATAGCCTGTGCCCACGTCATTCCATCTCCTCGAAATTCTATAATATCCATGGTTAGGTAAGGTTAGATAATCTTCCCCAGTGAGACTACCATCACCGTTGTTTGGTTCGTTCACTCGCCAGTAGCTGAAAGTTATTTTCTCGCCGATTGCCATCCAAACCCAATGTCCCTCTTTATCTATATCTGAACCCGAGGTCCAAAAGCCTGTGGTTCCTTAAATATGAAATAAAATGAAATGTTGATTCAGTATTAACTTTTCAAAATCAAGAAGATAATCCTGATCTGGAGGTCATTAGTCATAATATTTCATTCATTATTAAAATCTGCATGGTTTTATCTGAATGATTTAATTATTTTATAAATTTTAAAACTTTTAATTATATTTCTTTTTCAATCCTTCTTAAAAACCAATATCCAAACGGCATAATTGTATGTATTGTATAAATTAAGGGGCATTTAATGGACATATTGATTTTTGGTTAATCCCCTAGTTTCTCATTGTCTCCATTAAGGTAAATCAGAAAAAAAGCGTAACCTTTATGTCCGTGTAGAAGATGATTGACGTGCATCTGCTCCCCCAGAGACTCGATACTGACAGGGTTGCCTCCTGAGACTTTACAACCGGTTTGAGCCAATGTCCGATACGACAGTTTATCAATCACTTGGTAACAAGAGGGTCCACAGGTGCCGTTTTGGAAGAGCCGACCACAGTCATACAGATAGCCGAATCCAGCGGGGCAAACTGTACCTGTTAAATAAACCCCGGGGTGTTTACGGTCAGAATATCGTAGCACAGTATTTATTTTCTGAATGGGTGAAAATGTGAAAACTATTTTATGGATGAAAATTAAACCCGAGGACATCAGTTACCAAAAAAGATGATTTATTTCTACTTGACATACCTTATTTTCTGATCCGAGGTCATCAGATCGCACAGGCTCACGTGTAGTAGGTTGTCTACCTCGTGTGGTGGGATTAGACCTTTTAGGTAGATCCTTGTATGAGGCAATTTTGACTTTTGACCATTGTTCTGTGGTGTGGTCAGGAACGTTGTGTATCCCACGTTCTGTGTCTTGTTGGAACAGCTGGCGGTCAAATATACGAGCCTCTGCCTGTTTTCCTTGATCAGCTTGGATGAGATCTATATCATTGTAGAGATAACGACTCCTTTGTTCCCAGCCTTCATTACATGCTGTCCAAGAGGACCAGGTTACCCAACCATGATTTAAACGTGGAGTAATGTCTTGGAATACAATGGTTTTATTAATGAGACAGTATATCCTTCATATCATATTCATGATAAAAACATACTTCTGATTTATTTACATGTGGGTTTAGAGAATTCTCCTATTATTTTGTAATCAATATATTTTAACAAGTCACCATTAACCAAAGTAAACTTCTTATAATAAATTTGATAAAACCTTTCTCCTTTTTAAAAATATTTTTTTAAAGTAAACTTATCATGTTCTTGAAATAGATGAGGCAAAAGCCATTTAAGCGCCCTATGGGAAAACTAGGTCTTTCGAAACAAGTATCAAGAATTAAGATCTAACCCTTTTTCCTATAACTTAACAAAATTAGTATGTGCATATTATCTTATGTATTTAGATCGTATTTTTGCTGAGATATTTTGCGTTGCTTAAGATATTTTTTAAACAAACCTTCATGTAAGGACATGATCTGTCCTCCAGATACAGATACTTGATGTAAAACCGCCAGGCTAAACATAATGTGCGATCCCTCCTTTATCAATTGAAAGAATCCCATCCTTCTCTTCCTGGTATAAAAATTAGAAAATTTACAAAAAGAATCAATCAACAGGAATTTTCTTGGATATCGTGACAGCATTCTTGTTATGGATCGGAAACACAGCAACCGACAAGCATGTCAGAAATAAATGTGTGTTATACATTAATCAACTTTTATTCGGTGTTTTCTTATTTTGACAAAACAAATAGACGAAATGAACACAAAGTGGCACAGTTGATGAAAGAAAAATGTTGTTTTAACCGGGTATTCTACAGACACTTTGTCTACGGTGATTATGCCATCATACCTTACCTTTTCTCAATTGACTAACCAGTGAAAAAATTATTGTTGAAAAGTCACAGAGAGTAACATTCAAAGGGATTTACGTGTCATCTCAGAGGAATGACTGCCACACGGATGCAATTATTGACGAATATCTGGCATGCACGTATATGCGAATAGAACAGCTTCCCTTTATTTGTGCTTGTTAGAAAATGTGCTCAGGAATAATAACGAGTAAATATAATCACGTTTAATCTAATTTCCAGCTAATCATGCGTTATCATGAGTTACTGGAACCAGCTTTTAATTTGCAGAGTGATGACAGTGATGCCGAACAGTCTGTGACACTTAACGAATGTAAGAACAAACTGAGGAGCACACTTCGAGACCTGGACAATAGAGAATGTAAACGGCAAATGAGGTGGCCAGCAGTTCTAGTGAACAAGACCCCCAACAAGTTATAAGGACACGGCCAGTCGTCCGTATATAAAAGTAGGAGTTTTTTTTTTCATTTTCTATATTTCTGGAATCTTTGGCATAATATACAGATAAAATACAGGTTACTTCTAAAATAACTGAAAGTTGCTAGGCTATAATGTATAACGATTCTAGGTTTCTTCACTACATTTATACATTTTTTTTGCACACTCAGCAGAGACGTGTTAGGAAGAGAGTTGTCGATGAGCTAGTTCTCCCGTCAGACCACGAAACAAGTTCTAAGGACAAGACAAGTCGTCCGAGTATAAAAGTATGAGTTTTTTTCATTTTCTATATTTCTGGAACCTGTAGTCTTAAATACGTTGTGAATGTACAGTTTACTACATAATTAACGGAAAATTGAATGGACTCTTGTATACCGATACTAGGTTTCCTCACTACAATTAATCATTTTTTTGAAGACTCAGCAGATACGCCGTAGGAAGAAAGTTGATGATGAGCTTGATCTCCCGTCAGACCCCCCCCCCCCCCCCAACAAGTTCCAAGGACAAGGCCAGTCGTCAGAGTCAAAAGGTAGGGGTTTGATCATTTTCTATATTTCTGCGATCTTTGGCATACTATACAGATAAAATAAGGTTACTTCTAAAATAACTGTAAGTTGCATGGCTATAATGTAAAACAATACTTTGTTTCCTCACTACATTTAAACATTTTTTGCAGGCTCAGCAGAGACGCGATAGGTAGAGAGTTGATAATGAGCTACATCTCCCGTCAGACCCCCCAACAATTTCTAAGGACAAGGACAGTCGTCAGAGTCAAAAGGTAGGGGTTTTGATCATTTTCTATATTTCTGGAATCTGTGGTCGAGAATACATAAATTGAATATACAGTTCACTACATAATTAACGATACTAGGTTTCCTCACTACATTTAAACATTTATTTGTAGACTCAGCAGATACGCGGTAGGGAGAGAGTTGATGATGAGCTGGATCTCCCGTCAGCCCCCCCCCCCACGACAAGTTCTAAGGGCAAGGCTAATCGTCAGATTCAAAAGGTAGGGGTTTGTTTATTTTCTATATTTCTGGAATTTTTGGCATAATATACTGTTAAATACAGGTTACTTCTAAGATAACTGATAGTTGCAAGGCCTTGTGTATAACAATACCAGGGTTTCCCTTTACATATTACATTCTTTTTTTACAGACTCAACAGAGACGCAGAAGGGAGAAAGTTGACAAAGAGCTGGATCACCCGCCAAACGCCCCTACAAGTTATAAGGACAAGGCCATTCATCAGGTTCAAAAGGTAGGGGTTTGATCACTTTCAATATTTCAGAAATTTGGGCCCTAAAAAACATTCGAAAACATTAAGTGAATCTATAGTTAGATTAGGTACTCTCGTACATCTACACAAGATTTATATTAGACACATTACATTATGTACACAAAAGCTAAATCTCTGCTGTGTATTCATACATATAAAAATCCTCACAAGATGGACATCAGAGATATAAGAGATCTATCAGCACCTGCCTCATTTAAGTTCAGATAAATGTTGTTGAGAACGCACCCACTCCATATATTTTTGTAACTTTTTAACCTGGCAGATTGCAGAAGACGAAGAATCAAGACAAAGGCTGAAGAAATATATATTTTTCTATTAATATTTATCAGTATGACTAACTTTCAGATTGTAGTATTTTTCTGACTTTTTAACAAATGGTATTTATATATTTCAGGATTATGTCTTACGGAGTAAAATTATGGTGAGGTCCTTCATCAACTAACTCTGTGTGCACAACCAGAGACGGGTACGTCAATTCCACTTACAAGACTTGAGGGATAAAGATAGTATCTACAAAAACAAAAATCTAAAATCATGCCTTATAATTATGTCATGAAAAAATATGTTCAACAAAAAATTCTTTGCTTGTAAATAGAGACTGATGTGACATTGTCTACATAAACAAAAATCTGAAATCCTGCCATATAATTATTCATGAGAAAACATGTTCAAGAAAATTTGTTTTGCTTGTATTCAGAAATTGATGTAAAGATGACGATGGAGAAGGCCCGAAAGCCAGGAAAAAAACAAAGAAACGGTACGTCAAAACCCCATGTATAAACATGTCAAATAATTGCCAACAATGTAAATGTTCATCATAATGACTATGAATGAATTTGCAATTGTAACATATATAAATATTCTAGATTTCTTTTTCAAATGCTGTGACAAATGCACAGAAATGAGTGATATTATTCTTATTTTTTTTCAGACAGGAACCACTGTATTGCCTTTGTCAGGATGTGGCCTATGGGAAAATTGTAGCATACGATGGTGAAAAAGTAAGTTGACAGGAGGGTTTATTTCAGTTATTCATCATAGTAGTATTACAAATTCTTGTGTTATATGAGCCTGTTTACAAAAAAAAAAAAAAAAAATGCCGAATTGATATAGGACTTAATCCACATAATAGAGAATACTAGTAGATTATCTAAATACTATAATACTGCTACTCTGTTTTGGGGGACAGGTTTTGCCAGAACTGTTTAACCAATAAAAAGCTGCACTGATGTCCTACATCCCTATAACTACCGAAAGCCACTATCTGAGCCAGCGGAGTGCCACGCATTTGTTATTATAACTAGTTGTACCATTCATGTAAGATAAATTTAAATTTTATATATTTAAGAAATATAATTATCTTCATGCATAGTACCTAAAGTTGATTCAACGACGATTTATTTAACCACAGCTTTGAACGTATCATAGGAAAGGCGCTTAAGATTCAGTATCCATGATCGGGTAAGTTATCGATTGTAACTATTGTAATGCTATATAACGGTTAATTTAAACGTGGCTGATAAAGAACAAAGGTTAACATGGCTGCCGCTTAAGGGGTCTATACGACACAGTTTCCTCGAAGTTAACGTAGATAAGTCCAGAACGCTGATACGTCCGTGCAAATACACGAAATTCTCTTCCATGGACGGCACAGATCATTACGATATATTTAAGACGGAAAGGAACGGTGCATATAGTAAATACGGCGTGGACGATTCCACCGTATAAATGGGATGACATTGAATTAATGGTATTATTATATATACAACACAGTGTGACAATTTCATTTCCTTAAGGAGAAATTATCACATATCAGTTTAAGTCAGATAACCTACGTTTAGCTTTTGTTCTTACCGTTTTCTATAGTTTAGTTTCATTTGCATCGGTGACAATGCAATCATATTAGTTACTGTGGGAATTAATTTTATTTATAAAATATTTATAAAATGAATATTATATTTATTTTTTTTGGGTTTTTTTTTCTTTTTTTTGGGGGGGGGGATACGTTTACTATAAATGAGGTGCAACGCTGTCCTGATTTTTCTTAACTACCCAGCTGTAAATTTTACCTTACCTTTTACAGAATTTTACTGAAATGCCTGTGGTCTAATTTGGTAACGATACCACAGGGAGTTGTATCTAGTAGCACAAACCAAGCGCCTAATGCATCATATTTTAGATAGATAATGCAACGTTTACAGCATAATGAAAGCACTAATAGGGTGTCATTTTGATCTGATAGGTGTAAATATCCAGTATTTAAATGTGTATTCCAGTAATACAAAGTCAGGAATGTACCATGATAGGTTTCACCAAAGGCAAAGATAAATCCGTTTTGATTGAATTTGATCAATTATTGTTTATCCAAACTAAGCGCCTAATGTGCCTATTGTTATAAGAAACTTCTACGAAAACGGCATTAAGAAAGCACTTAAAAAGTATGGTCGGGTAAAAAAAAAGTCAGAAAAGTATTATAATAGGTGCAATGCGCATATTTACGTCCGGTTTTATTGAATTTATCAACTTATTGATTACTGAAACCAAGCGCCAAATGTATGATATTATTCAGAAGATAATGCAGCGTTCACAGTTCGAATGAATGATTTTAAACCCTAAAGAGTCCTTTTGATATAATAGGTTTTAATAGGATATAGTATGGTTTTAATATCTAATATTAAAATGTGTATTCGTTTAATACAATTCAGGAAAATATAGGTGTAAATATACAGGAGTTAATCACATTAGAGCTATGGCAATAGTCAGTTCAAATTATTATTACAAATTCCACCAAAATGTACCGGTAGGGAACATTTTTTATATAGCAAACCAGGAATAACAAGAATAGACAATCATTATCGATGTTTGATTATTTGGTTGGTGTCATTGTTGGTAAAGCCGATTTTGTCAACATTTGTCAAACCCAGAATCCTTCTTTTTTTACTATAATTACAAATGTCCATTAGGCGCCGTTATAAAAAATAAAGATTGTCGATTACAAAGGAGCACGGAAATGCACAGAACAGTACCAAGTTAAATCTGGATAACATGGATTCTATGGATTACATAAAGATATTTAATCATGTACATAATATGAATATCCTTAGAGTTCACATAGTGCATATTTTTTCACTGTTTTAGTGAGCATAGTATCTAGTGTGATAGAGAATGAGTTATATTTACTTATAAAGGTCATTCTATCCGTTGTATAGTTTATATGAAAAATTTACTTAACAGCCTTTACTTACTTGGTTAAGATATCTGTTGGACATCTTATTCTTAGGCACATTCCCGTGCGAAAGGTGTCTTTACTAAAAAAGATGACTACCATATCCATAACTTTCTATAAGTGGCTTGATGTCCACCTGATTCAATGCAAACAAGATTGCCTCGTGAAAATATAGTGGGCTCAGTCAGCAAATGTGCGATACATCGGTCCCTGATTCACTTTGTAGCAGAATGGTTACCAGATGCCGTGATGTGAACGCTTGTCGTATTTTAATCAGCTACTAAATCCATGTCGGCAAATTAAACGTAAGGAATAAATAACTCAAGTGTCCATAGGTAAATAATAGTTTTATACCAATATGAACTGGTGCCGTTGCAGTTCACGGTGCCTTGATTAGTGACAATGTTATGCATGTTAGTAAAGTCCTTTTATACCTCCTCCTGGATGGGTTACTTTTCGCACAAATATTAAAGAGGATTTGATGAAATTTTGCGGAGGGTTAGGGGGACAACCTAAGAAAAATTCTATTAAATTTGCAGGTGATCTGGATCATAGTATACTCCTCTGTCACAGGACTAGGCCAATTATTGGTATAAGGGGACGTCTTTATTTTTTGAGAGCATGTTTAAAATTAACCGAATATCATTCCTGATTAAACTAATTGTCGCAAGTGCTACAAATTAGTGAAAAGGCGAATTCGGTATCATGATAACGAATAATATAAACGATAATATGAAAACGTTATCATATAAAAATAAAAGTAATTGTCATGAAAGCCTGATATCAACTGGTATAATCCCTTTGCTCCCAATGTAACTGTCAGCTGACATAGGCGCATGTATTGTAAGATGTCTGACTTCTGCATTGCTTTCAGGTTTTGAGGGGACGAGGTTGAGGGAATGGTGGCTTATAAGTATTGCTATGTGTTAAGGCTTGGAAAATCGTTTTCAAGGTCTTTCAGGTCTTGCTATAACAGCTGATTTCACATGTGCGAGCTTCTTGTTGCTTTTCTCGATATTCTAGGCTGAGGTCCCCGGCACTTGACAGGTGGCGCCTGATGTCTTTCATTGCTAGTACTCAACGATGACCAGGTTCGCCACTGACGTGAACGTGAACCTGTAACCTTTCAAAGCTTTCTCTTTGGCTCTTGTTTTTGAGCATGTAACTTCATCTGTTGACCTAGCCCTTTGCCATGCATGACTTTTATAACATAAGTATCTACATATGACACTACATGACAGCTTATCATTTCGGACGACAGTGCCATTTCTGCCATGAAAGGAATTTTTAAATGTCTGTTGCTGTATATATATATATATATATATATATATATATATATATATATATATATATATATATATATATATAGAAGGAAGTGTTACCCTCCGATGTAAAGTGCTCTATGGCCTACAGACTATGCCAGAGCGGTATAACTCTGAAGAAAAACAACACTGTTAATTCACAACAGTCTGTTTCACGGGATGCGGGCCATAATACATAGCAATACTTAAAAGCCACCATTCCCTCAACCTCATCCCCTCAAAACCTGAAAGCAATGCAGAAGTCAGACACCTTACAACACATGCGCCTATGTCAGCTGACAGCTACTTTGGGAGCAAAGGGATTATACCAGTTGATATCAGGCTTTCATGACAATTACTTTTATTTTTATATGATAACGTTTTCATATTATCGTTTATATTATTCGTTATCATGATACCGAATTCGTCTTTTCACTAATTTGTAGCACTTGCGACAATTAGTTTAATCAGGAATGATATTCGGTTAATTTTAAACATGCTCTCAAAGAATAAAGACGTCCCCTTATACCAATAATTGGCCTAGTCCTGTGACAGAGGAGTATACTATGATCCGCATCACCTGCAAATTTAATATATTTTTTCTTAGGTTATCCCCCTAACCCTCCACAAAATTTCATCAAATCATCTTTAATATTTCTGCGAAAAGTAACCCATCCAGGAGGAGGTATAAAAGGACTTTACTAACATGCATAACATTGTCACTAATCAAGGCACCGTGAACTGCAACGGTACCAGTTCATATTGGAATAAAACTATTATTTACCTATAGACACTTGAGTTATTTATTCCTTACGTTTAATTTGCCGACATGGATTTAGTAGCTGATTAAAATACGACAAGCGTTCACATCACGGCATCTGGTAACCATTCTGCTACAAAGTGAATCAGGGACCGATGTATCGCACATTTGCTGACTGAGCCCACTATATTTTCACGAGGCAATCTTGTTTGCATTGAATCAGGTGGACATCAAGCCACTTATAGAAAGTTATGGATATGGTAGTCATCTTTTTTAGTAAAGACACCTTTCGCACGGGAATGTGCCTAAGAATAAGATGTCCAACAGATATCTTAACCAAGTAAGTAAAGGCTGTTAAGTAAATTTTTCATATAAACTATACAACGGCTAGAATGACCTTTATAAGTAAATATAACTCATTCTCTATCACACTAGATACTATGCTCACTAAAACAGTGAAAAAATATGCACTATGTGAACTCTAAGGATATTCATATTATGTACATGATTAAATATCTTTATGTAATCCATAGAATCCATGTTATCCAGATTTAACTTGGTACTGTTCAGTGCATTTCCGTGTTCCATTGTAATCGACAATCTTTATTTTTTATTACGGCGCCTTATGGAAATGGGTAATTATAGTAAAAAAAGAAGGATTCTGGGTTTCATAAATGGTGACAAAATCGGCTTTCGCAACAAGGACACCAACGAAATAATGAAACATCGATAATGGTTGTCTCATTTTGTTATTCCTGGTTTACTATATAGAAAATGTCCCCTACCTGCACATTTGTGTGGAATTTGTAATAATCATTTGAACTGAAAATTGCCATAGCTCTAATGTGATTAACTCCTGTATATTTACACCTATATTTTCCCGAATTTGTATAAATCGAATACAAATTTCAGTATTAGATATTAAAACCCTATTATATCCCATTACAATCTATTATATCAAAAGGACTCTTTAGAGTTAAAATCATTCCTTCGAACTGTAAACGCTGCATTATCTTCTGAACAATATCATACATTTGGCGCTTATTTTTAGTATTCAATAAGTATATAAATTCAATGAAACCGGACGTTAATATGCGCATTGCACCTATTATAATACTTTTTGACTTTTTTACTCGACCACACTTTTAAATACTAGATATTTACACCAATCAGTTTAAAATGAGTTTTAAGTGCTTTCTTAATGCCGTTTACGTAGAAGTTTCTCATAACAATAGGCACATTAGGCGCTTAGTTTGGATAAACAATAATTGATCAAAACGGATTTATCTTTGTCTATGGTGACATCTATCGTGGTATATTTCTGACTTTGTATAACTCGAAAACACATTTAAATACTGGATATTTACACCTATCAGATCAAAATGACACCCTATTAGTGCTTTCATTATGGTGTAAACGTTGCATTATCTTTCTAAAATATGATGCATTAGGCGCTTGGTTTGTGCTACTAGACACATCTCAATAATATCAAGGCATGTTCACACTTCCGAAGAGGGAGGTAATTCTAGGAGAGGTTACTTTCCTTGTACACACAATTCACTGTGGCATCGTCACCAAATTTGACCACAGGCACTTCAGTAAAATCTGTAAAAGGTAAGGTTAAAGTTACAGCTGGGTAGTTGAGAAAAATCAGAACAGCGTTGCACCTTCTCATTTATAGTGAAAGTACCCCCCCCCCCCCAAAATATATATAAATATAATATTCATTAAATAAATATTTTATAAATAAAATTAATTCCCACAGTACCTAATATGATTGCATTATCACCGATGCAAACGAAACAAAAATATAGAAAACGGTTAGAACAAAAGCTAGACGTAGGTTATCTGACTTAAACTGATATGTGATAATTTCTCCTTAAGGAAATGAAATTGTCACACTGTGTTGTATATATAATAATACCATTAATTCAATGTCATCCCATTTATACGGTGGAATCGTCCACGCCGTATTTACTATTAGCACCGTAGCTGTCCGTCTTTAATATTTCTTAATGATCTGTACCGTCCATGGAAGAGAATTTCGTGTATCAGCGTTCTTGACTTATCTGCGTTAAATTCGAGGAAACTGTGTCGTATAGACCCCTTAAGCGGCAGCCATGTTAACCTTAGTTCTTTATCAGCCTCGTTTAAATTAACCGTTATACAGCATTAGAATAGTTACAATCGATAACTTACCCGTTCATGGATACTGAATCTTAACCGCCTTTCCTACGATACGTTCAAAGCTGTGGTTAAATAAATCGTCGTTGAATCAGCTTTAGGTACTATGCATGAAGATAATTATATTTCTTAAATATATAAAATTCTAAATTAATCTTACATGTATGGTACAACTAGTTATAATAACAAATTCGTGGAACTCCACTTGCTCAGATGGTGGCTTCCGGTAGTTTTAGGGGTGTAGAACATTAAAAAAACACCTAACCTCTACGGGTAATTATTATAATAAGTAATTATGTCTCTCCTCTAATGAGGGGAAGACAAATGATGTTGTCGTCCGTCATCCTTGTCGTCGTCAGGGTCGTTGTCTGAACAACTCAATATTTATTTTTTATAAAATTTGAAATATAAATTATATCTGCCGATATTTCACTCAGTTGAATATCTAATATCGAATATGTGAGTTCGAAAACAGGTGAGCTTGACCCTCACGTCTTGACCGAAATAGAATATTTTTGTGAACCCAATAACATTAGAAATATAATGTTTTCCTCATCTTTGAACCTCTTATATTTCAACCATGTTCTTTGAACAGTTCGAAATTGATGACATTGACCTACATCTTCAAGGCCAATCAACATAATTATTGCTCATTTTTTATTGTTCTCGAACAGGATGGAAAATGTGTGACCTTAATCTTCATACAATATGACTCAAGAAATGTTTCTACCAAACTGCTCGAAAATTGGTGACCTTGAATTTAATCTTCAGGGTCAAATCTGGTGAAATAGAAACCTTTGATCCACTCAATATTTTCCAGTGAAATTTGATACATGCACTGTTTCAACAAAAATATCAAAAGAACAACTTTTGAGAGAGGCCCTAATCATTATTTTTTTGCTTAAATTTTGAGATGGGAGGCCCATAAATAACATATATCTGATTTTGCATTGCAAAAACAAACTCATTATATCCAAACCTGGATAGCCAGCACGGACCCCAGCATCTTACTGCTCAACTGGCTACCCCCCTTATTCGAGAGATTTATTTATAGCCTCCGCCAAGCGGCTCAGGTTATGTTTTTGTTCGCGTTGGGTTTTCTGTGTGTTTGTCTGTTAACAACATTACGCAAAAAGCTACAAACGGATTTTGATGAAACTTTCAGTATAGCTCAGCAATGATACAAGAAAGATATGATTACATTTTGGGGTTGATCCATGCGTAATTATCCATGGAATGAGTGTTTAAGGGTTTTTTAACACATTTGTCTACACAAGGATGTAACATGTCACGATATGGCCATCGTTTTAGTGCAGAGGACAATGACTTCACTCCACTTGTACGTGCGTTCCCCTGAAAGGTGTCAGTAAATCAACGTACTTAATAAGAGCCGTTTTATAAGGAAAAAATGTGGTATATCTGACAATGCTATATCGGGGTAATGAGCTGCCCTGTGGGAAGTCTGCGCTCTCAGAGCCAATCCTTGTTTAGTGATTTATGAGAAACCTTCTTCAGTTGTTAATTGCTGATTAGACCGTTAAGCATTTCTGTGTGAGATCCTCGATACCTCCGTGTCGCCCACAAATTCGTGTGCATATAGGATCATTTTACTAGGATATAAATCACATTAATATTCTAAGGTCATTTTTATCTGTTGTGTCTGTTATTATTGTAATTAAATGTGGACATATTTTGTATATTTTGTATATCAATTATAAGTATACATGAGAGCACACAAAATTATTTTTTTTTATTACACACATCTCCACTTCTCTACTGCTGATTAGCTTCACGATACCCCTGAATGGAAGTGACCCCTCCCCCCCCCGCTTGGAAAAGCCTATACTTGAGAGCACAATATGAGTAATTATTATGAAATTCTTTATGAAAATTTGTGCTGTGATGCTTATTTGAAAGGTTTATCATATTGTATTTACTTTTAAATCCAAGAAACGTTTCGCTTTTCTGAATATACCTTAAACCAGAATATATCCATTTTGTATTCACACTATCAGTTTTTATTTGGCTAATAAGTATATCTGTTATTTAGACAAAGATCATTTACAGTGTTAGTGTATGTGAATCTGGTTTTGATAGAAAAATGTTATATATTTTAATACATATGTTTTTTTTTAAATCATAATATTCATGTCATACAAAGATATATGCTCGTCTGTAGCGCCAGTGGATCTTATAACGTATTGGGTTTTAATATTGTTGTTGTAAGATTCTGGTTTTTTTATATATACATGACTGTTATTTGGCTTTCTCATGATGGATTTTGAAACACATGTTAAAGCAATTAAAAAAAACAGACGTTTTTGTTTAACCCTAAACAATATATTATTAAATGTAAAATGTGAACTCCATAAACGCCGATATTCACGAGTGAAATAAACATGTCTGTGATTTAGTCATGTAAAGAATATATAAAAAAGATCTGACTTTTATGGAATTTCTAATATAAACGCGAAGTAAGAATACAAAATTTAATTTGGTCAGGATTGACCATAACACTGACATGGAGGGGTCCTTTAGTGCCTTTTTACTACAAAGAATATATTTCTGTATATTTGGATAAAAATAAACTTTTATGTTCCAGCCTTAAGTACGAATCGATCAGCCAGTCATATATAGATTTACTACTTGTTT
The DNA here is from genome assembly GCA_026874595.1 of Sipunculus nudus. Taxonomy (NCBI): domain Eukaryota; kingdom Metazoa; phylum Annelida; class Sipuncula; order Golfingiida; family Sipunculidae; genus Sipunculus; species Sipunculus nudus. Next base: position 30,255,198 of record CM049317.1, on the reverse strand, counting down.
GTCTTTCTCGAATATGGACCAACAGATAAAAGGTATACATATTTCAACTACCTTATTTCATATTTTACTACAATTTCCAATCAAACCATTTAGTGTAGTCGCTCATGTACCAAATTCCCAGTCCCGTAGGAATTGAAAGCCCAAATTGAGATAGTGCTTGTTTATACTTCATTTGGGTGTAAGCTGATTGAAAAAATAGGTAACAAATTTTATCAAACCCTTGACCCTCCAAAATCCGAGATGGCCGCAATTCCAATAATAAAATGTAGATATTGTAACTATTGCACCCAACTGAATAAAATATTTTGAATGTGTTCTATCGATTGCTACTACTCTAGGAACTGTCTGAAGGTCGTAGAGGAAATTCAAGTTCAAGGTCAAACTTATTTACAAACTTCTGAAGCATTAAATTAGACATCTTAGGTAGTACACTGTCATATATTATGTAAAATGTTTTTTTAAATTGACCTTATATATTTTCTTCATTTCCTGATGGCCACAGATGTAACCAAGGTTAAGGTCGACAGTATTCAACATTTTATTTCCAGAATAATATGTGATAGGGACGATAACTGAAAAACATTACACTAAGCTATTGTTATGTTTTCCAAATAAACCTTTAAACTTCTAACACAAATGATGTACGTGTTACATATTTCACACATTGCTGGTTCTCTGATAGGAAGTATTAATCTCCGAATGTATTACTGTGAAACAACCCATTTTGAAATCAGTTTATGTGATTGGTATAAAAGACTAAACAGATGCCTTTTTGATCCCGAAAGATCAACAATCTATGGCATGGTAACAATTTAATACGCCTGCTTTATTTCAAAGAAGAAAGGTTTGTCTGATTATCCTAGGCGAAAATAGGTCAGATGCCATTGTAATTGCCCCCCCCCCGGAAAATTAGCTTCGCTGACAAAATCTCAACAGCTACCCTGCGAAGAAGGGCGGCCAACAAAAGCAGACGACACATCTGCACGCTCACAAAGTCACACTCGTGTGGTTCTTTGCGGCTTTATCACGCGATTGGCTAACAGCTGGTGTGATCTGTCAAAATCTTGTATGTTAACGTCGGGTATTCAGTACCAAGCACCTATAGACTTAAGTTCCACTACCACAGATGATGATATGAAGGAATTATTGCTGGTCTACTTCAACCAGAAGATGCGCATTGCAAGGAAATAAGTATCACAACAGCTGTTTATAGGATACGCTTAAAACGTCTTCAAATAATGTTGAGGCGGGCAGTGCATTTTATAATATGAGAAATAATTTTTTCAAATGATCATCTATATGTATGAAGGTCAAATCAACCTGGAATTATCGTGAACATAACTTAAAATTAAAATGTATAATATATCTATCCTGACAACAATAACTGAGATAATCAGAAAAAAACATATAAAATACTTGACAAGCTTTATTAAATTTATTCAGCCACTTAAAAATTAGAATTTCTACAACAGTCTTTTGATATAAATCATTGGATGAAAGCAATTACCTTGCAGCTATGAAGACCGCTGATGCTGTTAAATATTTAAGTGTGAAAAAGGGCCGGACTTTATGAATTCGAAAAAAACAATGGAAGATCTCTGGTGGTGGTTACCTCCTTGATTTGGAAACACTCTACTGATCATACTTTTTGTTTCATACCTCCCACACGGAACTAATATTGGTAATATCGGGGGGGGGGGGGGGGAAGGGATATTGAAGCTCACATGTATGTTGAAATTGATTGCCAACTCATGAATAGGAACACCTGTACTGACAGGTTAGCCAATCGCGTGATAGGGTCCGCAAACATTTTCTCCCCAATGTTTCTATGTGCACATGATATGAACATCTGGATATAACCAAGCGATTTAGGTATGCAGTGGTACTTCGCATGAAAGACAGGGATGGGTATTCCGAACATCATCAAGAAAGGCTTCTTTGCGGTTGATAATATTGGTTTCTTACAGTGGATTCCTTAGGGCGGTCTTCCCCAAAAAACGGCGCTATTTAGGTGGGTTTTTTAGGACAATTAAATATCAGAACCAATTAATATACCCCTTGCCATCCCAGATAAACCACTATCCTCCATCTACATGCATATCATGCACAAAGACATGCTAGTCATACAGCTAAACCTATAAGGTAATGAAGGGTAGACTGTTCATGTACACCGATAGTAGTATATATGCACAATGGTTGGAAAAAAAACTTATGTAAACTTATGGTATGTGTTTGATTTTAATGCCACGGCGACTGTAATAATTCATGAATTTACAGTTTTAGTCTCAAGAGCCCGTGTGACTTAAATATTACAACCATAAAAAATCCCTTAACAGAGGCATGTATGACTGATTTTTTGCATTTTTTTGTTTTCAAGTTACCGATGGATCGTCAATAGAGAACCTACAATGTGTTCTTAATTCAAGCTGTTCAGCTCGAATAGCACTTTTTACCACTAACAGACTCTTTTACACCGGGGACTATATAACCATAGGTTACTTCGTAAGTAACTACCTTGGCATTGGAAACAGCTTTCCTTAAATAAGCCTTTGCCCTGCCCTACTTGGTGTCCTTGGAGTACGTTCTATGACACAGATTCCAGAAATATAGAAAATGATCAAACCCCTACCTTTTGACTCTGACGACTCTCCTATTCCTTAGAACTTGTTGGGGGGTCTGACGGGAGATGTAGCTCATCATCAACTGTCTACCTATCGCGTCTCTGCTGAGTCGGCAAAAAAATGTTTTAATGTAGTTAGGAAACCTAGTATCGTAATACACAAGGCCCTGCAACTATCAGTTAATATAGTAAAAAACTGTAAATTCACTTTATATATATATAAGGGCACAGAATCAACAAATATAGAAAATGATCAAACCCCTTACTTTTGACCCTGACGATTGGCCTTGTCCTAGGAATTTTTTTTTTTTTTTTTTTTTTTTTTTTGGGGGGGGGGGGGTCTGACGGGAGATCAAGCTTGTCATCAACTTTCTTCCTACGGCGTATCTGCTGAGTCTTAAAAAATGATTAATTGTAGTGAGGAAACTTAGTATCAGTATACAAGAGTACATGCAATTTTCCGTTAATTATGTAGTAAACTGTATATTCACTTTACGTATTTTAGACTACAGGTTCCAGAAATATAGAAAATGAAAAAAAACTCCTACTTTTATACTCGGACGACTGGTCTTTTCCTTAGAACTTGTTTGGTTTTCTGACGGGAGATCTAGCTCATCGCCAACTCTCTCCCTAACACGTCTCTGTTGAGTATGCAAAAAATGTTTAAATGTAGTGAAGAAACCTAGAATCGTTATACATTATAGCCAAGCAACTTTCAGTTATTTTAGAAGTAACCTGTATTTTATCTGTATAATATGCCAAATTTTCCAGAAATATAGAAAATGAAAAAAAAAAACACACTCCTACTTTTATATACGGACGACTGGCCGTGTCCTTATAACTTGTTGGGGGTCTTGTTCACTAGAACTGCTGGCCACCTCATTTGCCGTTTACATTCACAATTGTCCAGGTCTCGAAGTGTGCTCCTCAGTTTGTTCTTACATTCGTTAAGTGTCACAGACTGTTCGGCATCACTGTCATCACTCTGCAAATTAAAAGCTGGTTCCAGTAACTCATGATAACGCATGATTAGCTGGAAATTAGATTAAACGTGATTATATTTACTCGTTAATATTCCTGAGCACATTTTCTAACAAGCACAAATAGAGGGAAGCTGTTCTATTCGCATATACGTGCATGCCAGATAATCGTCAATAAGTGCATCCGTGTGGCAGTCATTCCTCTGAGATGACACGTAAATCCCTTTGAATGTTACTCTCTGTGACTTTTCCATAATATTGTTTTCACTGGTTAGTCAATTGAGAAGAGGTAAGGCATGATGGCATAATCACCGTAGACAAAGTGTCTGTAGAATACCAGGTTAAAACAACATTTTTCTTTCATTAACCGTGCCACTTTGTGTTCATTTCGTCTATTTGATTTGTCAAAATAAGAAAAAAAAAAATAAAAGTCGATTAATGTATAACACATATTTATTTCTGACATGCTTGTCGGTTGCTGTGTTTTTGATCCATACCAAGAATGTTGTCACGATATCCAAGAAAATTTCTATTGATTGAATCTTTTTGTAAATTTTCTAATTTTTATACCAGGAAGAGAAGGATGGGATTCTTTTAATTGATAAAGGAGGGATCGCACATTATGTTTGGCCTGGCGGTTTTACATCAAGAATCTGTATCTGGAGGACAGATCATGTCCTTACATGAAGGTTTGTTTAAAAAATATCTTAAGCAACGCAAAATATCTCAGCAAAAATACGATCTGAATAAATAAGATAATATGCACATACTAATTTTATTAAGTTATAGGAAAGAGGGTTAGATGGTTAGACCTAGTTTTCCCATAGGGGTCTTAAATGGCTTTCGCCTCATCTGTTTCAAGAACATGATAAGTTTACTTTAAAAAAAATATTTTTAAAAATGAGAAAGGTTTTATCAAATTTATTATAACAAGTTTACTTTGGTTAATGGTGACTTGTTAAAATATATCGATTACAAAATAATAGGAGAATTCTCTAAACCAACATGTAAATAAATCAGAAGTATGTTTTTATCATGAATATGATATGAAGGATATACTGTCTCATTAATAAAACCATTGTATTCCAAGACATTACTCCACATTTAAATCATGGTTGGGTAACCTGGTCCTCTTGGACAGCGTGTAATGAAGGCTGGGAACAAAGGAGTCGTTATCTCTACAATAATATAGATCTCATCCAAGCTGATCAAGGAAAACAGGCAGAGGCTCGTATATGTGACCGCCAGTTGTTCCAACAAGACACAGAACAATGGTCAAAAGTCAAAATTGCCTCATACAAGGATCAACCTGAAAGGTCTTATCCCCCCACACGAGGTAGACAACCTACTACACGTGAGCCTGTGCGATCTGATGACCTCGGATCAGGAAATAAAGGTATGTCAAGTAGAAATAAATCATCTTTTTTGGTAACTGATGTCCTTGGGTTTTATCTTCATCCATATAATTGTTTTCACATTTATACCCATTCAGAAAATAAATACTGTGCTACGATATTCTGACCTTAAACACCCCGGGGTTTATTTAACAGGTACAGTTTGCCCCGCTGGATTCGGCTATCTGTATGACTGTGGTCGGCTCTTCCAAAACGGCACCTGTGGACCCTCTTGTTACAAAGTGAATGATAAACTGTCGTATCGGACATTGGCTCAAACCGGTTGTAAAGTCTCAGGAGGCAACCTTGTCAGTATCGAGTCTCTGGGGGAGCAGATGCACGTCAATCGTCTTCTACACGGACATAAAGGTTACGCTTTTTTCTGATTTACCTTAATGGAGACAATGAGAAACTAGGGGATTAACCAAAAATCAATATGTCCATTAAATGCCCCTTATTTTATACAATACATACAATTATGCCGTTTGGATATTGGTTTTTAAGAAGGATTGAAAAAGAAATATAATTAAAAGTTTTAAAATTTATAAAATAATTAAATCATTCAGATAAAACCATGCAGATTTTAATAATGAATGAAATATTATGACTAATGACCTCCAGATCAACATTATCTTCTTGATTTCGAAAAGTTAATACTGAACCAACATTATATTTTATTTCATATTTAAGGAACCACAGGCTTTTGGACCTCGGGTTCAGATATAGATAAAGAGGGACATTGGGTTTGGATGGCAACCGGCGAGAAAATAACTTTCAGCTACTGGCGAGTGAACGAACCAAACAACGGTGATGGTAGTCTCACTGGGGAAGATTATCTTACCTTACCTAACCATGGATACTATAGAATTTCAAGGAGATGGAATGACGTGGGCACAGGCTATCAGTACTACTCCATATGTGAACTTGTTTTTTAAATATCACCAAACAACGCCCCTCGTAGCCTCCTACACCACGTTTCATTAAAAATTCATATATACATTTAGAACCAATTTTGTCCTTCATTGCAAAAAAAAAAAACATAACGTTTAAAATTCCTCCTTATTAATTTAAAAAACAACGATCTAGGGATGTAACCGTCTTCCATTAAATTCAAACACATGCTTTTAATAGGTGTAGACACAGTCTCGATTCCTGAAGATTTAAACTTATAATTCTATCTTACATGAATGGTACAAATAGTTTTCATAACTAATGCGAGGTGCTCTGGTGGCTCGGATGGTGGCTTTTGGTAGCCTGTAGGGGTGCCGGACAAGGAAAAAGCACCTTGCTTCTAGGGGTCATTCAGTAATTATGTCTCTCCTGCCCAGAGGGGAAGACATATGGGATTTGCTCTGTTGTCATCCGTCGTCCGCGTCGTCATCGGCGACGTTGTACGTGTCAACTCTTGTAAACTTTTGAACCACCATTCTTTTCAAGATATTTGAATTTAAAATTCTTACTGCCAATATTTCACTTATGTGAATATCGAATATCGCTTGATAATGGGTGAGCTTGACCTCCACATCAAGGTCGAACAGAATGAAACAAATTTTTGTTGTAAACCTCATAACTTTTTCAGTATATTGTTTTCCTCATTTCTTGAACCACTCCGTATATGCTGGTGAATGGTTTCAACAAATATACCAGATGGGATTGAAAAACAAATTAACAACTAATTGTGAAGTAATGAAGAACTAAAATTTGGAGATGGGTGGCACATAGGGGGGATATATATCTGTTGTTTGCATTGCAAAAAGCAAAGCAGATTATAGTCGAACCTGGATCGCCAGCAAAGAGCCAGGCGTTTTTATATTCGACTGTCTACGCCCCTTTATTGGGAGATTTGGTTATTTAGTGATTTATGAGAAACTGTCTTAAGTTGTCGATTGTTTTTAGACCGTTCAACTTTTCTGTTTGTAATCCTCGTGTATTTTAAAGGTTATTTTATAGTTTTTTACATTGGTAAATATAGGTCAAATTAAATATCCGTCGTTTCTGTTGTATCAGATATCATTGTAATATTATGTGGAGATGTTTTGTATATCGAATATGACTATACATATTAGAACACGAATGGATTTTTATTCTATGAACATTTTCAATACTCTTTTGCTAATTATCATCATCATAACCCGTTGTGGAAGTGACTCGCTGAAATTTGTGTTGTGAATGCACATATTAAAGGTTGATCATATTGAATTTAGTTTTTGATCTCATAAGGAATTCGCTCTTCTGAACTAGCGTAACAGAGCTATGATCATCTACAGTGAATGTTAGATAGAATACTTTTGTATATTGTAAGACATATAAGGTGTTTGTTTAATCAAAATATTAATGTCATAGAAAGGTATGTCCTCATCTGCAGCGCCACTGGATCTCATATCGTCTTGTGATTTATATTGTTGTTGTAAGATTCTGTATTTTGACTGTTATTTGGCTTTATCAGTTTTTTTCCGAAATAAAAGTTATTAAACAAACCAGACGTTATGACTAAACCTGGTCCTACATGTAAATAAAATACAATTAATATGAACCTCTTTATACTGTAAACGTGCCTAAGGATATTATGTCCATAAAATATCTTTCAAACTTAATATAGTACGTAAAGGCTATTTAGTCATTTTATCATATGTAATATACGACGGCTAAAATGACGATTGAAACTTAATATACCTCGCTCCCTGTCACACTAGATACCATGCTCACCTTAAAAGTGTAAAGAAATACATTATGATAACTCAAAAGTTTCTTTTAAGAACATTCTTCTGATATACATAATTGAATATCTTTTTGTAAGTCATGGATAAAATAAGTCATGAGTCTGGGGATAAAATAAATTTAGTACTGATCAGTGCATTTCCGGGCTGATTTGTAATCGACAATCTTTATTTGAGATTACAGTCCCTACTAGACCTTTGATACTGATAATGAAAAAGAGAGATTTGGGGTTTGGTCGGCAAACGTTGAAAAGACGGCTTTAGCAACAAGGACACTAAATAATCAAACGGCGGTGGTGAATGTGTCATAGACGAAGACCATCATGCTCTTTCGGTACCGGTACATTTGTAAAGCATTCGTAACAATCATTTAAACTGAAAATCTTCTGGATATTTACACCTTTCATATTAAAAGAACTCGTTTTAGGTGCTTTCTTTTATGTCACAAGCGTTGCATTATTCTTCTTCCCTGTAAACACCAATTTTAACCCAGGCTAACGATTTCTATTAAAACTTAGGTTAAAACTTTAAACTTGATAAGTTATGACAAATATGGACACGGTTGGATGTCCTCATTTACAGGGAACGGGTCCGGAAAAAGACGTATTAAAAATTTCTTCAGGATTCCGCAAACGAAGGAGACATTGGACAGTAAACAGTCGCGGATACAATGGAGTTCTCATAAAAAAGCAAAAATGTAAAAAACCTGTTTTAACAACAGCAAACCACTGGTTATCCTAAATGTACATTATAATCCTTAAGTATTACTTATCAAGATTTCTATTGCTTTTTGGTGCTTGAAAGATTGCATGCTTAGCAGCTGCTTTATTGTTCCACCGGAACCTTCTGAAAATTTGTGCTCATCACATTAACGCAATATGATATATATAAGATATAACTTACTTTACTCTTTCTTTGATTCAGTGGTAATACACATCGCAAACCTAGCTCTTCTGTTAGAAAATACAAATTATTATATTGGCGTAATATTAGATTAATAGTCGATATCTCTAAAAGCTAGTAACGTGAAGATAGTAAAACTCGTACATTATTTATTGGCCTCTTTAGTCAAACTCCTTATAGTTAAAAGGAACCAGACGGACATTTGAATATCTGCATCTTACAAAAAGTCTAATAATCGTGGGATTGATGCAACCCACAAAATATATCTTATTTATTGAATTTCTCATATTTTTTTCGGCGTGAGGTCCTAAGATTAGTATGTATTTCTATATGTGTCTGGAAGGATGTGATACATCAGTATAATAATTACCAGATGTTGAAATATGGATATGTGTAAACGGTATTTGTATTCTTCGTTAAGTCTTCATATTTATTTACAACCGTTGGACAATTCCAGGGTCAAATGATACCACATACGTGAGTGATGATATTAAATGGCATCTCTTGAAGTAAAAAGGGATCTGATTTTGCTCGTGACCGTGACTTATGTCAGTTTTGGCCTTCACCCTGACATCACAAAATTTGATTGCAATCAAATTGATCATGTGATTTCATGACTGTTAGATGATTTCCAGTACAGGCACTTTTTCCTTAAATGGTGTGTTGCTCATTACAATCATTCTAGACGAGACTCAGATCTATTTATTTTCATCTGGGACCTGGGGCTGGGATGTATAATCTGATACACAGTGGCACATTGTTTATTAAGTGTATGTTGTTTCATAAATTGTGTACCCATGAGAATTCGGTACACTATTATAACATTAAAAGTGTCGAAATTTAAGAATAAGGCAAAAAAAGGTATGGTTCTCAGGAACTTTTTTCATAAAGGCAGTGAGGTCGGGCGATATTTTATTGTTTACCTTTTTTCTATTTTTTTATCATCATGTCATATGATCAGCGAAAAGCATGAAAAGAACAGAATTAATTTGCTAACCAGAGAAAAGCACTGCATAACAAAGGATATCTAATCAAAATTGTATTATTTTATCTGTTTGAATGATGAAAATCAAAATATTTTTTTAATGCGGGGGGTTAATAATGACGATAGCGGTGCCTGAGAACCATACTTTTAATTTTTTTCTGGCCTAACAGCTGTTTTTTTCCGAAGAAACAGAAACAATCCAACAAGAGAGGTTCATCATATCCATCAGTCACTCTATGCATATCAATAACTATGTTGTGTCGTGTTTTTTTAATAAATATTGTTCTAAAAATTGGCACTTAAATGCCCATGTCAGCTGAACGTATTCTCAATGTATCTGCTACGTCCTTCCCTCTGTCCAACCTCAATTCTACGTAAGGTATGTTTTAATATAAACCCTAACATATCCCGAATGATTGGTCACAAGTTCATAAATTTATGTTCAAACCTAAAAAACAACACATTTAGCACACACTTACTTAAAAAACTTGAATGGTCAGTTTTAAATTTGTATTTACAATTTCATCCGAAATGAATATGTAGATTAACAGTAATCGACGTTTTACTAAGAATTCTACACAGTGACGTTTTCCTAAGAATTCTACACAGATTTAAGAGAATTTAAACAATTCTATTAGTTCTTCGAAAAAGGCGGTACTAGTACTGTCAATTGTGTAACTTGATTTTTAAGCATGGCCAGACACATATAATATAGAACAGCGTGTCTTCGTTAAGTAGTTTCTGGAACATTGCCAGGAACTTTTTGTCGGATAATACGGGAGCACACACGTGGTGATCTGTTTGTTGTTTGTTGACATAAGTCAAAGCTGGCAGGTCCACGATATTGATTTTTTTTGGCTGGTCAGGAACAATGATTATCTCAGATTGAGATTTCACAGCACTTTTTAGCGAAAATAGTCACTTTGACAATTTAAGTCACTTGTAAAGTAATGTGCTGATTTACAGTGTCCTTTTGGTTTAAAGACACGATGAGAGTCATTGATCTCAGGCAGAGGAACCATATTAATTTTGGAGTCGCAACGTAAAGGTCAAGGTCACGGGGCCGTCTGTCCATATATTTGTTTCTGGATGATAACTCTATTTTTTATTGATATATTGATTCCAAACTTCACTGATATATGGCCTAATAATAAAGTAAGAACCCCTTTGATTTTGGGGCCATGAGATCAAAGTTCAAGGTCCCAGGACCATTCTTTAAATAGATTGTGTAGCAATTTAAACCAACCTTTTCGTCACAAACCTTCTATCTCCAACATCTTGCACACTTGCCAATCGAGGAGATTAGTTTTCTCAATTTTTTGCTCACAGGGTCAAAGGATAAGGTCACAGGGCCCATCACAAATTAGTTATGGGCGATAACTTCAGGTTATGTAGACGTATTATCTTCAACCCTGATATATTCATGGCCAACCATTAAAGTAAATATCATTTTCGTTTGGGGTCAGGAAGTCAAAGGTGAAGGTCACAGAACCCACATCTTAAAATAATTTTGAAAGCTTTGTAAAGCAAACTATTCATCCCAAACCTTGCATATGCACATAAACATATGGCCTACCTGCCCTAAATTGAAGAAATTTGGGGGTCACCTGGTCAGAGGTCAAGATCATTATACCAAGCTTTATAAAAGGTTGTGGACACAATTAATGCTTAACTCTATCAAAACCTCCATATGGTTCAACTTTCAACAGCGGAAGAACGCTGTCGATTTTGATGTCCAAAGGGCACAGGTCAAGGTCAATATACCAGCATATGGACACATTTTAGGCCAAACTTTTCATTTAAGCCCTCCATCATTCACATATGGCTTCCCTGCCAATAGGGGAATAATACTTTTAAGATTGAATCTGAATGGTCAAAGGTCAAGGTCACACAGCCCACTTCTTGAAAATGCATGTGGACGTAGTTTAAGCAAAGTTTTTATCCAAAACCTTTCAGCTTTAACTTATAGATTACCAGACAATAAGGGAAGACCGTATTGACATTGACACCACAAGGTCAAAGGTAAAGGCTACAGTATACTATCCTGTTGATTTATATGCTGACAAGGCCTTTGGTTTACATAAGATGTAATTTTATCTCTGTTGCGTGTATCTTTTTACACGACTGACACTGATTCAATCCGTAACATCTTTTTTCAGATGTTGGAATACTGTTTGGAATCAGATACCCCTGTCTCGATCAGGTGCTTAATTATACATTATTGACCCTCAAATAAGGCGTCCACCTGAGGGATGACCCTCAAATAATAGGTCCATCTGAGGGATGACCCAGAAATAATGGGTCCACCTGAGGGATGACCCTCAAATAATGGGTCCACCTGAGGGATGACCCTCAAATAATGGGTCCACCTGAGGGATGACCCTCAAATAATGGGTCTTCCTGAGGGATGACCCTCAAATAATGGGTCCACCTGAGGGATGACCCTCAAATAATGGGTCCACCTGAGAGATGACCCTCAAATGATGTATCTACCTAAGAGATGACCCTTAAATAATGGGTCCACCTGAGGGATGACCCAGAAATAATGGGTCCACCTGAGGGATGACCCTCAAATAATGGGTCCACCTGAGGGATGACCCTCAAATAATGGGTCTACCTGAGGGATGACCCTCAAATAATGTGTTCACCTGAGGGATGGCCCTGAAATAATGGGTCAACCTGAGGGATTACCCTCAAATAATGGGTCTACCTGAGGGATGACCCTCAAATAATGGGATCACCTGAGGGATGGCCCTGAAATAATGGGTCCACCTAAATGATGGCCCTCAAATAATAGGCCAGCCCGAAGGATGAAACGAAATAAAAGGTCCAACTGAGGGATGACCTTCAAATAATGGGTCCACCTGAGGGGTTGCACTCAAACAACAGGTCCACCTGAGGGATGACCCTAAAATAATGGCTCCACCTGAGGGATGACCCTCAAATAATGGGTCCACCTGAGGGGTTGCACTCAAACAACAGGTCCACCTGAGGGATGATCCTAATATAATTGCTCCACCTGAGTGATGACCTTCAAATAATGGGTCCACCTGAGGGATGACCCTCAAATAATGGGTCCACCTGAGGGATGACCCTAAAATAATTGCTCCACCTGAGGGATGACCCTCAAATAATGGGTCCACCTGAGGGGTTGCACTCAAACAACAGGTCCACCTGAGGGATGATCCTAAAATAATGGGTCAACCTGAGTTATGACCCTCAAATAATGGCTCCACTTGAGAGATGACCCTTAAATAATGGGTGCACCTGAGGCATGGCCCTCAAATAATGGGATCACCTGAGGGATGGCCCTGAAATAATGGGTCCACCTAAATGATGGCCCTCAAATAATAGGCCAGCCCGAAGGATGAAACGAAATAAAAGGTCCACCTGAGGGATGACCCTTAAATAATGGGTCCACCTGAGGGGTTGCACTCAAACAACAGGTCCATCTGAGGGATGACCCTAAAATAATGGCTCCACCTGAGGGATGACCCTCAAATAATGGGTCCACCTGAGGGATGACCCTCAAATAATGGGTCCACCTGAGGGGTGACACTGAAATAATGAGTCCACCTGAGGTAAATCCCTCAAATAATGGGTCCACCTTGGGGATTACCCTGAAATAATGGGTCAATCTGAGGGATGACCCAAAATTAATGGGTCCACTTGAGGGATGACCCTCAAATAATGGGTCCACCTGAGGGATGACCCTCAAATAATTGGTCCACCAGAGGGATTATCCTGAAATAATAGGTCCACCTGAGGGATGACCCTCAAATAATGGGTCCACCTGAGGGGAGACCCTGAAATAATAAGTCCACCTGAGGTAAAACCCTTAAATAATGGGTCCACCTTGGCGATAACCCTGAAATACTGGGTCAATCTGAGGGATGACCCTAAATAAATGGGTCCACCTGAGGGATAACCCAGATATAATGGGTCCACCTGAGGGATGACCCTCAAATAATTGGTCCACCTGAGGGGTTATCCTGAAATAATGGGACCACCTGAGGGATGACCCTCAAATAATGGGTCTACCTGAGGGATGACCCTCAAATTATAGGTCAAGCTGGGGGGTTACCCTCAATAATGGGTCCACCTGAGGGATGACCCTAAGTTAATGGGATCACCTGAGGGATGACCCTAAAATAATGGGTATACCTGAGAGATGACCCTCAAATAACTGGTCCACTTCAAAGATGAAATTGAAATACTATTCCCAAATGATCGCTCCAATGAATTAATCTAAATATCATACTATAAAGAAATCGTTAAAAAAACATAAATGAAAAAAACTTTTATATAAGCCACAGACTTGCGAATGAACCGGATTAACTTGGTAATTACCTGATTGGGAAAGACTATCATGGCATTACTCATGGGCTAGTTGTGAAAGGACTGGTAGTAAAAATTGAAGGCTAATATAAAAATCTGTTTTAAACAAATTGTATAAAGTTGAAACTCAAAACCCCGGGTTATTTATATCTATTTGCATTATGCATGGTTGTGGGATCTTAAAAATTCAATTGTTATGATTTTATTATTTTTTATTAATCTATTCGCAGCAGAAAGACATTTCTCATCAGAGTACTTATATGAGAATCAATCCAAGACCTTTTTATTTGAATTTTTGTTCTGATTGTTGAATTTATCCAGCATTTTCAGTATGTTTCGGAAAACCTGAACAGTAACTTACAGGTACATTATGTTCATTCTGCTTATTTCCTATTTGTCTGCCTCTCACTAGAACCAGAACAATTGGACAATTTGACTATACCTTGTGATAGCAAGACATATCTTTATGTATGCGACGCTACTTTGTAGAGCTACATTTATTTTTACAAAATGCAATGTGCAGCAATCCATATGGTGTTTTTTATCACTATCCATGATGTGTGCCAGTTTGTCAATATGCATGAGGTTAAGTGTATTGCGGGACCCAGCCCTAATACATATATAAAAATTCAATTACTACTTCTGCCGGACAATGTAAATGTATATAAAGATTCACCAAACTATGGTTTTATGTCAATATTTTAGAGCAAATTCAACAGATGACAATACTTATTGACACATTTGCTGGTTGGTTCAGATAATTTTATTGTATTGTCTGAATACAAATCAATGTGTATTCAGGATTCAATGTATTCAGAGAAACAAAGAGTAAGCGTATAATTACCAGCCAGGGCACATTTAAAATTTCTTTCAGGCAGCTTTATCCCTTATATTACAATCAATTCCCCCGTTTATACAATGCCAAGTGATTAATCTATTTTTTTATTTCGTCTACTATTTATTTCACAGATCAGGCCCTTAAAAGGTAAGATGTCGTGCCGTATGAGAGATTACTAGTTTGATCAAAATTATGTTTGCATTACCAGAGAGCCCTTCTCAGATTTGCAGAGGTTCTAGCACAACTCATTTCTGCATAAAGTCTACCCAAATGGGACCTAGTTTGCTATCAAAGCTTTTTCGTGTGGGAGGCCGCACGCACATATATTGATATTCCCTATTTAACACAGAAACTGATGAAAAACTGTGTAACGAAGGAAGTAAATCCAAAATTGTCAAACCATATTTAAGTGATCTTCACAGTTTCTCTGTAATTGTTCAATTAATGCTGTATAAAGGTCGGTCAACTGGCAGCAATGCGTCTGACCTTTTGATATGCATTAAGTTCTTTCATATAATAAGTTTTCCTGTAGGATATGAATCTTAAATCAGAGTAAAATAGATTTATTCCTGATTAGCCCTCTCGTGTTCCATCGATTATTGATAATTTAGACTTCAGTTTTAATATTGTTTGAGCACATCCTGCTGAAATGCTCATGTATTACTCTCGGCACCTGCGCACGCAACTTTCCGGCTTCCGTGCTTTGGCTTATTGTTTATGCACTTTTTTGTCTTGTTATCGGGCCTGCCAGAAATTCTCGTGACCTATGATGTCAGACATTAGATCTAATAGTTTTATAGGAGTTCTCACAAAAGCGAAATCTAACACATTATCAGCAGTTTAAAGTGCCGGTCCAAAAGATTTCGCAGTGGAAACTAAACTTATGTAGGTGCTCATTTACAAAGGATTTACTCTTCAAAACCTTGACAATTCAGCCCGTGAATTCAGTGTCAATTCTCAATTAATATGTTGCGCTGGGGAAACCCTTAAAATAGAAAACGGATGAACATTTGTTCTCCTTGGTGTTTTCTGTTTTTTTTTCCTCTAGAAATATCAGAATTATTTACTTAATTATTTAATAATAAAAACAAGAGTGGAAATGCCAGTGATGATGGATGAGATACACTGATCTTCTTGAACGCATGAATCTCTCCTGACATGACAGCCCTTCAGATTTATAGTATCAGAGATGGCCAACCATCTCAAGATCCTCGCATGGACGAAACTAAAATATATTGTATGTCGCTCCACTAGTCGTGTGTACAAGATAATGCCGTCCTAGATCTATAGATATGCAAAATTTCAGGCCAGTCCTTTAAACATTTCCTGAGATAATTGCATAAATATATTTTACTAATATACGATTATAGGTAGCACCATCTGTCTAGTGTATGAGAAAAATATCTGAGATGGATGAACACGCACAATACCAGGCCGTTACTTTGAATGACTCCTAAAATATGTGTGATTACACCAAAAACAGAACTACAGATCGACGCAAGATGAAATTGTTTGTTGTAGATGCCATCACTCTTTTATACAAGATAAACCAATCCAAGATCTATGGAAATGTAATTATTCACGTGGATAAATGTCTGCATGTATACTACAAACACGTGATTGTAGATGGTGCCACCATTTTACTGTAAATGAAGTCTACCAAAGATGGATAATCAAGTACAATAACAAGATAGAGCAAATCAAGATCTATGCAATTTTTCAGGATGATACATCAAACCACTCCTGAGATAAATGCATAAGTGTATTACTGGCATGTGAATTCGTAATTGTAGGTCATGCCACTTGTCAAATTGCAAGAAAGCAATCAAAGATGGATAGACGTGCCTAATGTGAGGCTGATACAGTGAACCTCTCCTGAGATATGAATGATTTTTACCCAAAGCAAACGCACGAATGAACGTCTTCAGCCCTGAGTACTGGAGGTATTCACTATCTAAAGACATGCATATTTTCTGCCAAATACGTTCAACCACTCCTGAGATAGCTGATCTTATCACTAGAAAAAGACGCATAGATGAACCCTGCGCAAAAAGGATTGCAGGTGGCGCCAACAACCTATGTAAAGCTCGAATCCACGTGTGACCCAATAAATATGCCGCGTTTCAGTATGATCGATTTAGGGGTATCAGAAAATTTCTTCATCAACAAACGTGGCGGCGGAGCCCGCGTTAAAACATGGTATGCCGAAAACTATCTTGGCGGATACAATTATTTTATTTGTTATATGATATATATTCTCGCTCTAAGTTGCTGAGCAAATCTTCTAACAAGCGCAAATCCTGAGAAAATGGTTTATTCTAAGAGAAATGCATACTAGATATTCGCCGATAAATGCCTCCGCATGGCAAGCATTTCTCAAGGATTACACATTGTTCCCATGGAATAGTACGTTGCCATCTACTTATATACTTATGCTAATGTTTTAAAGGTGATGCAAGGCCCGAGGGCTAATTCATCAGATAAACTAAAATGCTCCGAAAACAAGAGCAAAACGTAGAGCTTTTGAAGGAAACCAGTATCCCTAGAGGTATTATGAATCATTGGTTGCTGTAAAATCTTGTTTGAACTCGCAAACATAAACATTCGCCTGATAAAGAACTATTAAAGACACGTTTTCCCAGATCGTAGCCATAATTTGTCCAGCCATATTACAAAAGTGTTCGTCCTGGTTTTTCTTACATTCTTCATACATGGAAACATTAATACTTGGAAGCCTATCATACTGTTTGTGTGTCTGGGTTAACCAGATGGTTGGTCAGGATGTGGGACTTAAGTTACACTGAGTTAAGAATGATACCCAGGGTTGTCTATGAATTCCAGACAATATTTTAGAGAGAATCGGGGCATGACTTATATTACCTTCAAGATATATTTGGTCTTTTTTTGTGGCAGGGTTGAGTTCAAATGCGACTCGACGCATTTAAATGCAAATGCAAATCTTATATATAAGATTATGGAAATAACCCATATGGAAATCCAAGTGCAAATGCTTCACCATTCATTGCATTTGAATTCAAATGCATTCAGATTTTTTAAATGCATTTATGTGCTTTTGAATCTTTATATACAATAGCGAATAAAAATACTCTTTATCCGTTGGAAATAATACGCAACATTTTTGGATCAAGTTTTATTATGAAATATCTAAATCAAATAGACCCACTATATTACAGTCCCGTTCCGTGAAAGATTTAATGTAAGTTCCGTGTCTGATAACAAATGTTTGACTCTGTGTATTGTATAGAATAAACGTTGTTTATACAGTTCGCAAATATGCGAAATGCTTGATAAATACTGTCACTATCTTCAGATTTAGAGTCCGAAATTTTTGTTGTGGTATGACATGTATCGTAGCCTGATAGTCGAAGGACTTTCTTAATGTTCACAGCATTGTCAGTAACAATAGTTATAGCTTAATCATGAATGTTGAAATCAGTGAAGACAGTCGCATAGTGGTCGAACATGTTATCAGCAATGTGGCGGCCATGGAGACGTTTACAGGCAAGCAGAACAGAGTGAAATGTATGGTTAACAAGCATATGGGCAGTGACACCGATGAATGAGCGCATATACCGGCTGGACCACAGATCGATTGTCAAGCACAGCCCTTTGGCAGATATGATTGGCTGTTCAACCTAGTTATGCATGAGATTTTTTTTGTCTGGTATCATTGTATTACGTAAGGTTTAGCAAGTTGGATGGTGTATGATGGTAGAAGAACTCGTGGAACTATTCTGTCTCCATTGGCGACACACGCAGCAGGCGCCCAGCGATGAGGTTGACAAGGGCTGAGTTACCCTGCGTGTGACGAGTATCATTAGTAGACCACTTCTTGCCAGCCATGGCTAAAGTTGTAAGATCAGGTTGCTCAGTAGGTCGTGTGGATGCTTTGGTTGATTTCTTCACCAGACTGACTCCAGGGTGCTTCCTCTGAAAAAAAAATCATCATGTATTTGTATAAAATACCAAAAATATGTTTGTTGCCTGTTCACGTCCAGTAATGAGTGAGACATTGCCTGTTTGAATAGTAATTGGTTGGATGGATTTCACGAATTTACACGAATCTTAATAAAACATATTTATTTATATCATTATAATTATAATAATTATTATTTTATTATTATTATTTTAATTTTAATTTGATACCATTTATAATGATTATATTTCATATTATACACTTGGTTATATATATCTTGTTCATTTTGTTGTACTATATTTCATCAGCAAAAATTAATAGCATTTTGCTCATTCAGTCGCACCTCTGTTTTTCAACATTTATCAGAGCATTTCATTATCCAAGTAGCTGAAAATCAATATTTCTTTAATTTCAATTAAGTTTAATTGTAGCTGTTATCGAAACTATGAAACATATTTATAGGTGCCTAAATGGTGTAATCTTGTGTCTTGTTGTTATGCAGTAAATTGGCAGTCAAAGTACATGAAACAGATCCGTTGCATAAACTGTGGCTTATTTTACTGAAACTCTCCGTGTGGCACGGCCTAATTATATTGAGTCTGATTAATTGATTAATTTGGGCTACCGTCACAGTCGCTGACCAAGCCATGCTGATTAACCCATGCTGGTCACGTGTGTAATCACAGCTGGCCTGAGGCATAACACATGATCGCTGGTGTATTTGTTTGTTCTGATCAAAGTGGCGTAACAATCAAAGCATTATCGCAAGCACCTATAAGTGTACATATTATGTGCCAAACCTTATAAACCTTACCCAAACCCAAGTCTGAACATCCTCGTTTGCCAATTCTGAATTTTTTCAGTGGAACAAACTGCCAGCTTATATCCGAATTATTTCTTTACTTTACGTATTTAAGAGAGAGTTCTAGCGTTTTCTCTCCAAGTCTAAATACTGAATAAACTGCATTCCTACATCCGTGAATCACATTAATTCTTGTGATGTAAATTATATTTTTTGCATATGGATATTTATTTGATATTTTCACATTGTGGACTGTGTATTTGTTTCACATGTGATTGTTTTTACTTGTCATGTTTCGCCGAAATCCGTTTCATAATAGCATGAAGGATTTTAGTATTTCATTTATGTCTTAGTATACACATTGTAGTTCTTATTCATCTCATTGCCTATTCATAAATTCTATGATCCACTTTGTAATAATGTATGTTCATTTGTAAGAGAACCTCATACTGAAAATAATCATAAAACTGAATGGGCTTTCCTGATAAAATATAGTTGTAATAAATTAATAAAACATTTAAAACCATATACAATCAAGGCCTCTGGCTATGGCTTACCTTCAAATGATTGAGTAGATAACCGGCATACCTGACGGATCGCTTCATCTAAGCAGGACAGTGTTTACACTATGCGGTAAACCCATTGGCTTTATCCACTGGTATGTCATAGTGATAAGAAATTTGAGATATTGGCAGATGGCATGATGACGAACTTACAGTGTCACTGTCACTCATGAAATGTGAGATGACATCTGACAATCCCATTGAATAGCTTTCAGCTAGCTAGCGCTTCCTGCAGTGGTATTGGGTTTGCCCAGCCCTGAGCAAATCCTGGATACCTGCCCATATTAACTAACTGGCCGTCCCTGCAGTTGCAAGATTTGCATGCCCCTGAGCAAAGGGGTGAGCAGATTCTGTATACCTACCCAAGCAAACTAGCTAACCTACCCTGCTGTTGCAAAATTTGCTGACACTTGAGCAAATCATATACACATGACCTGTTTTTACCTGTCTGCTTCGCTGATAGAATATATGTTTAGTTACAACATTATAAAACACAAACAAACTATCAAGTAGCTTAGTAAAAATGAAATACTTCTAGAGAAAAGATAAATATAGACAAATTAAGAAAGCTTAGAAAACCTTGAGTGGTCAATGTGGTCAAATCAAATATACGAAGGAACATTGTCGTATTTCTGAATAATAGTATCACTATTCCGTGAAATATAAGGAAATTGTATATTTACACAACACAACATATTACCTAATATATATATATATATATATATATATATATATATATATATATATATATATATATATATAGGGCCTCAAAGGACTTTAAGAAGATCCTTTAAATACATGTTGATATGAAAATTTTAAAAGATCGAACATTAAATAAAATGAAAATATTTTTTATTTGAATTAACTGATTTATTTAATTATTATACACTTTAATAATTATACACTTAGAAACATAAAGCGTCTTGTCAATACGCCTGAGGTGAAGTGTATTGTGGTACCTAGCTTATATATATATATATATATATATATATATATATATATATATCACATTAATGATGACTTCTCCCGGACAATTGAAATGCACTTAAAGATCTACCAAACTATGGTTTTATGTCAATATTTTAGAGCAAATACTTATTGACACATTTGCTCGTTGGTTCAGATGACTTTATTGTATTGTCTGAATACAAATCAATGTGTATTCAGGATTCAATGTATTGAAAGAAACAAAGAGTAAGCACCGCGTTTGCAGACGCCAAGTAGCATATAATGGCCAGGCAGGGCACATTTCGGGCCGGTTTATCCTGTACAATCAATTCCCCCGTGGATACATTGCCAAGTGATTCGTCAACTACTTGTTTTTATTTCACAGATCAGGCCCTTAATAAGGTGAGGTGTCGTGTCGTATCAGAGACTACTTGTTTGATCGAAACTGTGTCTGCATTACATGATACAATTATTATACATTTTTTCACAAAAACACACATATATATATATATACTTGAACAAAATGTGTTTCTGAGCTAATTTTTCAAAATGCGCAAATTAAGGGAAAGTGTTTTTTTCTCAAATACATGGGAGACAGTCAGTCGTTCTCAGCTGAAGGGAATTTCCCCAACGGAAACGTACCACAAAGTTTAGACAGAAATCTTCAGACGAATACATCTTCACGTGAGACGTGAAGCTACAGACGACAGATTTACAACAAAATGTTAACCATTAAGCAATGTTAACCATTAAGTGCAACCTCTGCTTAAGAAAAAACAGAATAAAATATCAATGTAACATATATATTTATGGCATGTTTTTTCAGTTGCTGTGATTTCGGTCCGTGCCGAGAATGTTTTAACGATATCTAAGGAATAAAAACATTTTTTTTTCATTTATTTTCCTAATTTTCTAATTTTTAGACTGCATACCTGGAAGAGAGGGATGGGGATCTTAAGGTTTCGATTTTTTAAAGAGGAATTGCACATTATATCTATCCTGGCTTTTTTATATAAAATCTCTGTTGGTGGAGCACAGAACCGGTATTTACATATAGGTTTGTTCTCAAGAATCTTAAGTCAAACAAAGTACCTATGCGAAGATACGATCTAGATAAAAAATTAAATATGCACATACTAATGTTAATAAGTTAAAAGAAATAGGGTTAGATGTTAAAGAGTATATTCAATCATCAATAACTGTTAATCACAAATATTATAAATATTAATTTCAGTATGAATATAAAAGGTGACTTGAAAATATATATAGATTACAAAAATAAATAGAAGAATTCTCTAAAGCCCACTTATCAGTATATAAGGGGTAAGTTTTTATGGTATGGAGGATATATTGTCTCAATAAAACCATTCTATCCCCCAGACATAACTCCACGTTTAAGTCGTTGGGAGACCTGGTCCTCTTGGACTGCATGTAATGAAGGCTGGGAACAAAGGAGTCGTTATCTCTACAATAATATAGATCTCAGCCAAGCTGATCAAGGAAGACAGGAAGAAGCTCGGATATGTGACAGCCAGCTGTACCAACAAGACACAGAACGGGGGATGCACAACGTTCCTAAACACATAACAGAACAATGGTCTAAAAGCATCATTGCCTCAAACAAGGATCACCCTATAAGGTCTCATTCCACCACCCAAGGTAGACAACCCACAGCACGTTCTCCGGCACGCGGTAAATGTAACACCTGCTGACACTGGTTACAAGGGCATTGAGTGGATCGTACTTTGAGGCTTATATTGTAGAAACTCTCAGTGTATGTATATCGGACTCAGTTTATGGCAGGGCTTTATAATATTGAATCCGATTGAATAGAGCTGCATGTATTTTTAACTGTAAACCCTCCGGGAGGTTATTTATCAGGTACAGTTTGCCCCCGTAGATTCAGCTTCTGGTATGGCCGTGGGCGGCTCTTCCATAACGGCACTTGGCGACCCTCTTGCTATAAAGTGAATGACGAACGATCGTATTGGATATGGGCACAAGCAGGTTGTGAGGTCTCAGGAGGCAACCTTGTCAGTATCGAGTCTCTGGGGGAGCAGATACACATCAAGCAACTTCTAAACAGACAAGCAGGTGTTCTTTTTTCTGATTTATATAAATGCAGACACTAAGATACTAAGTGATTAACCGAATAACATTATGTCTGTTAAATTTACCTAATCTTATACAATGGTATATATTTATATATATTTAGGAAAGACAGAAAAAGGAAATATGATTAAGTTAAATAATTTAATTAAATAAATAAATTTATCAGATAAATATTAATATCAACATTTTAATCATTAATGAAAAAAATAGGACCAGAGAATGGGAACCTACACAATTATTAATTTTACTTGAAATCTTAGGAAGTATGGACTTTTGGACCTCGGCTTCAGATATGGATAAAGAGGGACATTGGGTTTGGACGGCGACCGGTGAGAAATAACTTTCAGCTACTGGCGATCAACTGAACCGAACAATGGTGGTGGTGGTCTTATTGGGGAAGATTGTCTTGTCATTCCTAAGCACCATTTAAGGAAACGGAATGACGTGGGCCAAAGCTATCAGTGTAACTCCATATGTGAAGTTCCTATTTTTTAAATATCACCTATCAACGCCCCTGTGGCCCCCTACACCACGCTTTTGATTCATATAGACTTAAAATGCACCGATCGAGGGTAGAATCTCGGTCTCTCTCTCTCTCTCTCTCTCTCTCTCTCTCTCTCTCTATATATATATATATATATATATATGTGTGTGTGGGTGTGTGTGTGTGTGTGTACCATTGATTTTAGCATCTAAATATATGTCACACATGTTATTTAGCAAGTAAATATGGCAGTACTTTAGAGTTTGGTGCTTATTCTGTACTCTTAAGTATTTTGAATGTATCAAATTTAAACAAGAGTAACAATATATGTACAAATTATTCCATGAGTGGATGTAATATGTGATACATTTATCGGTAATTGATTGGAATATGTCGTGTAAATACCAAATAGGACAGCTGCAATAATTGGGCATTTTGTCTGTTCGTTCATATTCGAAAAAGATCGAATTTAAAAAAAATAGTGATCTAACAAAATATACAAATATATATTCTTTGTAGCAAAATTGCTGTCTAAACGGTAGTCAAAGGGGCCGGGCACTTCAAATATAAATATCGGCTGAATCATGTGTGAAGTACTAAATGACCCATCCATGGCAGTGTTATGATCAATTCTGACCAATTAAATATTGTATACTAACTTTGCGATCATATTAGCAATTCGGGAAAAGCCAGAGGTGTTCTATACTTACATTACAAAAGTAAATCAAAGACATGTTCATTTCACTCATATGAATATCGGCGTTTATGGAGCCAAAGTTGTATTTTATTTATATGTTGAATGAGGTTCAACCAAAAATTATTTGTTTGCTTAATTTCTTTTGATTCAAAACAACAATTAAAAAGCCAAATAACTGTCATGCATATGACAATACATAATAACATAACAACAATATTAATGACAAGACGATGGGTGATCCACTGGAGATAAAGATGAGCACATAATTTTCTCTGATATTAATATTCTGATTAAACAAATACCTTATATGCATTAAAATATATAATGATAAACCATCCAATCCAGATTTTAAAGCACTGTAGATAATCTTTTCCTAGCAATTTTATTTTAAATAACAGCAATACTTACAAGCCTAATAACAACTGATTTGTGTGAGAAAATGGCGATATTATGCTGTAAACCAAAAAGCGATAGCCGTCTAAGGTTAATTATAAATGCAATATAATAAACTTCAATCCGCTCTTTTGCGGCACAAATATTGATGAGGAATGTCATAATAATTGCCCATGTTGTGTCAAAGGTAGGTTTTGCTGGGCAGTGGGTTACTTCCATTAAAGGTTATGACGAAGCTCATAAGCAGAGTAGAGTAGAAGTGAAGATGTACACAGTAAAAACACATAGTGTACGACGATTAAGTTAAACGTTATAAATTACAGTAAGAAAAAAAAGCAATGGAATAATTGGTACATATATTGTTACTCTTGTTTAACTGGATACATTCAAAATACTTCAGAGTACTGAATAAGCACCAAACCCTAAGGTACTGCCATATTTAGTTGCTAAATAACATGTGTGACATATATTTAGATGCTAAAATCAATGGTACACACACACACACACACACATATATATATATAAAGAGAGAGACCGAGATTCTACCCTCGATCGGTGCATTTTAGTATGAGAGATATTTACACGTTATCACTTGGCCTGTGCAATAAATGGCAATATCTTGTTCCTCAAGTCTATATGAATCAAAAGCGTGGTGTAGGGGGCTACAGGGGCGTTGATAGGTGATATTTAAAAAATAGGAACTTCACATATGGAGCAACACTGATAGCTTTGGCCCACGTCATTCCATTTCCTTAAATGGTGCTTAGGAATGACAAGATAATCTTCCCCAATAAGACCACCACCACCATTGTTCGGTTCAGTTGATCGCCAGTAGCTGAAAGTTATTTTCTCACCGGTCGCCGTCCAAACCCAATGTTCCTCTTTATCCATATCTGAACCCGAGGTCCAAAAGTCCATACTTCCTAAGATTTCATATAAAATTAATAATTGTGTAGGTTCCCATTCTCTGGTCCTATTATTTCATTAATGATTAAAATGTTGATATTAATATTTATCTGATTAATTTATTTATTTAATAAATTATTAAACTTAATCATATTTCCTTTTTTTGTCTTTCCTAAATATATATAAATATATGTCCTTGTATAAGATTAGGTAACTTTAATAGACATAATGTTTTTCGGTTAATCACTTAGTATCTTAGTGTCTGCATTTATATAAATCAGAAAGAAAGCACACCTGCTTGTCTGTTTAGAAGTCGTTTGATGTGCATCTGCTCCTCAAGAGACTCGATACTGACAAGGCTGCCTCCTGAGACATTACAACCAGCTTATGCCCATATCCAATACGACCATTCAACATTCACTTTATAGCAAGAGGGTCGCCAGGTGCCGTTTTGGAAGAGCCGCCCACGGCCATACAAGTAGCTGAATCCACGGGGGCAAACTGTACCTGATAAATAACCTCCCGGAGTGTTTACAGTTAAAAATACATGTAGCTCTATTCAATCGGAATCAATATTATAAAGCCCTGCCATAAATTGAGTCCGATATACATACACTGAGAGTTTCTACAATATAAGCCTCAAACTACGTACCACTCAATGCCCTTGTAACCAGTGTCATCAGGTGTTACATTTACACATCCGTCACACGAGAAGGCGATCTCGCTGTGATCACCGAATTGGGGCAGATCACCGTAGAGCGCAGCAAGATTGGCCTTAAGTTTTCATGAGCTTCTTATGAGTGAGATAGTGTCGCTTTTGGTCGTCATATGGTCACAATGAACGCCATGAGTGGCGACCAGTTTTGAACATGGACAAAATGTCCGCCGCGGGGTCGCCGTGGATTAAAAGCGCAGTCACTTCGGAATGCGATCGCCATTAGTGTCCAAGCAGCGCAGTACCAGCTTCCTGACAGCGCAGGTCGATCGACAGTAAACATGGTAGCATCGGCCTTCTAGTTCCACGGCGCTGGCTCAGCAGTCAGCACACTTACCCCACCGCTACTGAGACCTCGGTGACCAAAGTCAGCTCTTTACACGCTTCGCACGGTGCTGCCGCTGCGCTTATGACGTCAAAGCTGCGTTCTCTCTGCGCCCAGTTGGATTCGACCTGTGCTGGCGTCTGCGCTCTGATGCAGTTCGCGGCGCCAGCACACGTTGTGTAAGCGGGACTACAGCAGCAATGCAGTCATACTTGAAGGAGTTATCCGATGTTTAGGGCGACCAACGGCGATCTACTAGGTCGCCATGGTCGTCGTTAGGTCTCCTTCTCGTGTGATGGGGGCTTAACCGCGTGCCGGAGCGTCACTCTTCAAAGCTGGACCGTTTAAACAAAATTAAACTAAATTCTAGCTCTCGAGTCAGATACGACTGTGTTCTTCACTATTCCTACTCAACTGGCTGATATGGCTTTTGTGAAAAGGTTAGTAAATGTTTAAAAATGATTTATCATATATTCAGTGTTGTTAAAATGTTGTAATCCTTGATGTAAGGCTGTAAACCGGCAGTCAAAGGATATCGGAGTCAAAATATGACAGAACATTATAATATTGAGTCCGATTAAATCCGGCTACACTGCTTGCTATAACATAAGCAATGTACATATTTATTGTGTTGGACATGGGTGAATATCTGAGCACATCTATAGTTAAAGAAAACTATCATATGGTTAAATGTCAAGACCAAAAAAGAAGATTCCATGGTGCTTGACATACCTTTGTATCCGGAGCCGAGGTCATCGGTTCGCACAGGCGAACGTGCTGAGGGTTGTCTACCTTGTGTGGTGGAATGAGACCTTTCAGACTCATCCTTGTTTGAGGCAATGATGATTTTAGACCATTGTTCTGTTATGTGGTTAGGAACGTTATGTATCCCCCGTTGTGTGTCTTGTTGGAACAGCTGGCTGTCACATATACGAGCTTCTTCCGGTCTTCCTTGATCAGCTTGGCTGAGATCTATATTATTGTAGAGATAACGACTCCTTTGTTCCCAGCCTTCATTACATGCAGTCCAAGAGGACCAGGTCTCCCAACGACTTAAACGTGGAGTTATGTCTGGGGGATAGAATGGTTTTATTGAGACAATATATCCTCCATACCATAAACATACTCCTTATATACTGATAAGTGGGCTTTAGAGAATTCTTATATTTATTTTTGTATTTGATATATATTTTCAAGTCACCTTTTATATTCATACTGAAATTAATATTTATAATATTTGTGATTAACAGTTATTGATGATTGAATATACCTTTTAACACCTAACCCTATTTCTTTTAACTTAACAACATTAGTATGTGCATATTTAATTTTTTTATCTAGATTGTATCTTCGCATAGGTACTTTGTTTGACTTAAGATTCTTGAGAACAAACCTTTATGTAAATACCGGTTCTGTGCTCCACAAACAGAAACTTTATATAAAAAAGCCAGGATAGATATAATGTGCAATTCCTCTTTAAATAATCGAAACCTTAAGATCCCCATCCCTCTCTTCCAGGTATGAAGTCTAAAAATTAGAAAATTAAGAAAAAATGAAAAAAAATGTTTTTATTCCTTGGATATCGATAAAACATACTCTGCACGGAATGATATCACAGCAACTGAAAAAACATGCCATAAATATATATGTTAAATTAATATATACTTATATTCTGTCTTTTCTTAAGCAGAGGTTGCACAGTTAATGGTTAACATTTTGTTGTAAACCTGTCGTCTGTAGCCTCTTCGTCTTACGTGGAGATGTATTCGTCTGGAGATTTCTGTCTAAACTTTGTGGTACGTGTCCGTTGGGGAAATTCCCTTCAGCTGAGAACGACCGACTGTCTCCCATGTATTTGAGAAAAAAATTTGGGAAAATTTGCTCAGAAACACATTATTTTTCAAGTATATATATATATGTGTGTGTGTGTGTGTGAAAAAAAAGTATAATAATTGTATCATGTAATGCAGACACAATTTCGATCAAACAAGTAGTCTCTGATACGACACGACACCTTACTTTATTAAGGGCCTGATCTGTGAAATAAACACTAGTAGTTGACGAATCATTTGGCAATGTATCCACGGGTGAATTGATTGTACGGGATAAACCGGCCTGAAATGTGCCCTGCCTGGCCATTACATGCTACCGGGCGTCTGCAAACGCGGTGCTTACTCTTTGTTTCTTTCAATACATTGAATCCTGAATACACATTGATTTATATTCAGACAATACAATAAAGTCATCTGAACCAACGAGCAAATGTGTCAATAAGTATTGTCATATATGTTGAATTTGCTCCAAAAGATTGACATAAAACCATAGTTTGGTAGATCTTTAAGTGCATTTCAATTGTCCGGGAGAAGTCATTATTAAGGTGATATATATATATATATATATATATATATATATATATATATATATATTTAAGCTGGGTACAACAATACACTTCACCTCAGGCGTATTGACAAGACGCCTAACGTTTCTAAGTGTATAATTATTAAAGTGTATAATAATTAAATAAATCAGTTAATTAGAATAAAAAATATTCTCATTTTATTTAATGTTTGATCTTTTAAAATCTTCACACCTACATGTATTTAAAGGATCTTGTTATAGTCCTTTGAGGCCATATATATATATATATATATATATATATATATATATATATTATAGATTATATGCTGTGTTGTGTAAATATACAATTTTCTTATATTTCACGGAATAGTGATACCATAATTCAGAAACACGATAATGTTCCTTCGTATAGTTGATTTGACCACATTGTCCACTCAAGGTTTTCTAAGCTTTCTTAATTTGCTAATATTTATCTTTTCTCTGGCAAAATAAAAATTATGCAACAGTTACAGGTAAGTATTTCATTTTTACTAAGCTACTTGATAGTTTGTTTGTGGTTCATAATGTTGTAACTAAACATATATTCTATCAGCGAAGCAGACAGGTAAAAACAGGTCATGTGTATATGATTTGCTCAACTGGTAGCAAATTTTGCAACTGCAGGGAAGGCCAATTAGTTCAAATGGGCAGGTATCCAGGATTTGCTCAGGGCTGGGCAAACCCAAAACCACAGCAGGGAAGGCTAGCTAGCTGAAAGCTATTCAATGGGATTGTCAGATGTCATCTCACATTTTATGAGTGATAGTGACACTGTAAGTTCATCATCATGCCATCTGCCAATATCTCAAATTTCTTATCACTATGACATACCAGTGGATAAAGCCAATGGGTTTACCGCATAGCGTAAAACTGTCCTGCTAAGATGAAGCGATCCGTCAGGTATACCAGTTATCTACTCAATCATTTGAAGGTAAGCATAGCCAGAGGCCTTGATTGTATTTGGTTTCAAATGATTTATTTATTTATTAAACTATATTTTATCAGGAAAGCCCATTCAGTTTTTTTATTATTTTCAGTATGAGGTCCTCTTACAATTGCACATACATTATTACAAAGTGGATCATAAAATTCATGAATAGGCAATGAGATGAATAAGAACTACAATGTGTATACTAAGACATAAATGAAATACTAAAACCCTACATGCTATTAGAAAACGGATTTCGGCGAAACATGATAAGTAAAAACAATCACATGTGAAACAAACACACAGTCCACAATGTTAAAATATCAAATAAATATCCATATGCAAAAATATAATTTACACCATGAGAATTAATTTGATTCACGGTTGTAGGAATGCAGTTTATTCAGTATTTAGACTTGGAGAGAAAACGCTAGAACTCTCTCTTAAATACGGAAAGAAAAGAAATAATTCGGATATAAGCTGGCAGTTCGTTCCACTAAAAAAAAGTTCAGAATAGGCAAACGAGGATGTTCAGACTTGGGTTTGGTTATGGTTTATAAAGTTTGGCACATAATATGTACACTAATAGGTGCTTGCGATAATGCTTTGATTGTTATGCCACTTTGTTCAGACCAAACAAGTACACCAGCGATCATGTGTTATGCCTCAGGGCAGCTGTGATCACACACATGGGTTAATCAGCATGGCTTGGTCAGCGACTGTGACGGTAGACCAAATTAATCATTTAATCAGACTCATTATTATTAGGCCGTGCCACACGGAGAGTTTCAGTAAAATAAGCCTCAGTTTATGCAACGAATCTGTTTTATGTACTTTGACTGCCAATTTACTGCCTAACAACAAGGCACAAGATTACACCATTTAGGCACCTATAAATATGTTTCATAGTTTCGATAACAGCTACAATTTAACTCATTAAAATTAAAGAAATATTTATTTTCAGCTTCTTGAATAATGAAATGCTCTGAAAAATGGTGAGAAACAGAGGTGCGACTGAATGAGCAAAATGCAATTAAATTTTGCTTATGAAATATAGTACAACAAAATGAACAAGATATATAAAACAAAGTTTTAAATATGAAATTTAATTATTATAAATGGTATCAAATTAAAAATTAAATAGAAAATTAAAATAATAATAGTAAAAATAATAAATATTATAATTATAATGATATTAATATATATATTTTTATTAAGATTCGGGTAAATTCGTGAAATTCATCCAACCAATTACTATTCATACAGGCAATGTCTCACTCATTACTAAACGTGAACATGCAACCAAACATGTTTTTGGTATTTTATACTGATACATGATGATTTTTTTTCAATGGAAGCACCTTGGAGTAAGTCAGGTGAAGAAATCAACCAAAGCATCCACACGACCTACTGAGCAACCTGTTCTTACAACTTTAGCCATGGCTGGCAAAAAGTGTTCTACTTATGATAATCGTCACACGCAGGGTAACTCAACCCTTGTCAACCTCATCGCTGGGCGCCTGCTGCGTGTGTCGTCGATGGAGACAGAAGGGTTCCATGAGTTCTTCTCCCGAATCCGACCATCAAACACCATCCCAACTCGCTAAACCTTACTTAATACAATGATACCAGAAAAAAAAAATCTCATGCATAACAAGGTTGAACAGCCAATCATATCTGCCAAAGGGCTGTGCTTGACAATCGATCTGTGGTCCAGCCGGTATATGCGCTCATTCATCGGTGTCACTGCCCATATGCTTGTTTACCATACATTTCACTCTGTTCTGCTTGCCTGTAAACGTCTCCATGGCCGCCACATTGCTGATAACATGTTTGACCACTATGCGACTATATTCACTGATTTCAACATTCATGATTAAGCTATTACTATTGTTACTGACAATGCTGTAAATATTAAGAAAGTCCTTCGACTATCAGGCTACGATACATGTCATACCACAACAAAAACTTCGGACACTAAATCTGAAGATAGTGACAGTATTTATCAAGCATTATGCATATTTGCGAACTTTATAAACAACGTTTATTCGATACAATACACAGAGTCAAACATTTGTTATCAGACACGGAACTTACATTAAATCTTTCACGGAACGGGACTGTAATATAGTGGGTCTATTTGATTTTGATATTTCATTATAAAACTTGATCCAAAAATGTTGCGTATTATTTCCAACGGATAAAGAGTATTTTTATACGCTATTGTATATAAAGACATGTGCATTCAAAAGCACATAAATGCATTAAAAAAATCTGAATGCATTTGAATTCAAATGCAATGAATGGTGAAGCATTTGCATTTGGATTTCCAATGATAGGAAATGTATGATAGGCTTCCAAGTATTAATGTTTCAATGTATGAAGAATGTAAGACAAACCAGGAAGAACACTATTGTAATATGGCTGGACAAATTATGGCTACGATCTTGGAAAACGTGTCTTTAATAGTTCTTTATCAGGCGAATGTTTATGTTCGCGAGTTCAAACAAGATTTTACAGCAACCAATGATTCATAATACCTCTAGGGATACTGGTTTCCTTCAAAAGCTCTACGTTTTGCTCTTGTTTTCGGAGCATTTTAGTTTATCTAATGAATTAGCCCTCTGGCCTTGCTTCACCTTTAAAACATTAGCATAAGTATATAAGTAGAGGGCAACGTACTATTCCATGGGAACAATGTGTCACCCCAGAGAAATGCTTGCCATGCGGAGGCATTTATCGGCGAATATCTAGTATGCATTTCTCTTAGAATAAACCATTTTCTCAGGATTTGCGCTTGTTAGAAAATTTGCTCAGCAACTTAGAGCGAGAATATATATCATATAACAAATTAAATAATTGTAACCGCCAAGATAGTTTTCGGCATACCATGTTTTAACGCGGGCTCCGCCGCCACGTTTGTTGATGAAGAAATTTTGTGATACCCCTAAATCGATCATACTGAAACGCGGCATATTTATTGGGTCACACGTGGATTCGAGCTTTACGTAGGTTGTTGGCGCCACCTGCAATCCTTTTTGCGCAGGGTCCATCTATGCGTCCTTTTCTAGTGATAAGATCAGCTATCTCAGGTATGGTTGAAGGGATTTGGCAGAAAATATGCATGTCTTTAGATAGTGGGTACATCCAGTACTCAGGGCTAATGACGTCCATCCGTGCGTTTGCTTTGGGTAAAAATCATTGATATCTCAGGAGAGGTTCACTGTATCAGCCTCAAATTCGGCACGTCTATCCATCTTTGATTGCTTTCTGGCAATTTGACAAGTGGCATGACCTACAATTTTGAATTCACACGCCGGTAATACACTCATGCATTTATCTCAGGAGTGGTTTGATGTATCATCCTGAAAAATTGCATAGATCTTGATTTGCTCTATCTTGTTATTGTACTTGATTATCCATCTTTGGTTGACTTCATTTACAGTAAAATGGTGGCACCATCTACAATCACGTGTTTGTAGTATACATGCAGACATTTATGTCAGGAGTGGTTTGATGTGTCCACGTGAATAATTACATTTCCATAGATCTTGGTTTGGTTTATCTTGTATAAAAGAGTGATGGCATCTCCAACAAACAATTTCATCTTGCGTCCATCTGTAGTTCTGTTTTTGGTGTAATCTCACATATTTTAGGAGTCATTCAATGTAACGGCCTGGTATTGTGCATGTTTATCCATCTCAGATATTTTTCTCATACACTAGACAGATGGTGCTACCTATAATCGTATATTAGTAAAATATATTTATGCAATTATCTCAGGAATGGTTTAAAGGACTGGCCTGAAATTTTGCATATCTATAGATCTAGGACGGCATTATCTTGTACACACCACTAGTGGAGCGACATACAATATATTTTAGTTTCGTCCATGCGAGGATCTTGGGATGATTGGCCATCTCTGATGCTATAAATCTGAAGGGCTGTCATGTCAGGAGAGATTCATGCGTTCAAGAAGATCAGTGTATCTCATCCATCATCACTGTCATTTCCACTCTTATTATTATTATTAAATAATTAAGTAAATAATTCTGATATTTCCAGATGAAAAAAAAAACCCAGAAAACACCAAGGAGAACAAATGTTCATCCGTTTTCTATTTTAAGGGTTTCCCCAGCGCAACATATTAATTGAGAATTGACACGGTATTCACGGGCTGAATTGTCAAGGTTTTGAAGAGTACATCCTTTGTCAATGTGCACCTGCATAAATTTAGTTTCCATTGCGAAATCGTTTGGACCGGCACTTTAAACTGCTGATAATGTGTTAGATCTCGCTTTGTGAGAACTCCTATAAAACTATTAGATCTAATGTCTGACATCATAGGTCACGAGAATTTCTGGCAGGCCCGATCACAAGACAAAAAAAGTGCATAAACAATAAGCCAAAGCACGGAAGCCGGAAAGTTGCGTGCGCAGGTGCCGAAAGTAATACATGAGTATTCCAGCAGGATGTGCTCAAACAATATTAAAACTAAAGTCTAAATTATCAATAATCGATGGAACACGAGAGGGCTAATCAGGAATAAATCTATTTTACTCTGATTTAAGATTTATATCCTACAGGAAAACTTATTATATGAAAGAACTTAATGCATATCAAAAGGTCAGACGCATTGCTGCCAGTTGACCGACCTTTACACAGCATTAATTGAACAATGACAGAGGAACTGTGAAGAAGGGCTCTCTGGTAATGCTAACACAATTTTGATCAAACTAGTAATCTCTCATACGGCACGACATCTTACCTTTTAAGGGCCTGATCTGTGAAATAAATAGTAGACGAAATAAAAAAAATAGATTAATCACTTGGCATTGTATAAACGGGGGAATTGATTGTAATATAAGGGATAAAGCTGCCTGAAAGAAATTTTAAATGTGCCCTGGCTGGTCATTATACGCTTACTCTTTGTTTCTCTGAATACAGTGAATCCTGAATACATATTGATTTATATTCAGCAATACAATAAAATCATCTGAACCAACCAGCAAATGTGCCAATAAGTATTGTCATCTGTTGAATTTGCTCTAAAAGCTTGACGTAAAACCATTGTTTGGTAAATCTTTATATACATTTAAATTGTCCGGGAGAAGTAATAATTGAATTTTTATATATGTATTAGGGCTGAGTCCCGCAATACACTTAACCTCATGCATATTGACAAACTGGCACACATCATTGATAGTGATAAAAAAACACCATATGGATTGCTGCAGATTGCATTTTGTAAAAATAAATGTAGTTCTACAAAGTAGCGTCGCAAACATAAAGATATGTCTTGCTATCACAAGGTATAGTCTAATTGTTCAATTGTTCTGGTTATAGTGAGACGCAGACAAATAGAAAATAAGCAGAATGAACATAATGTACCTATAAGTTACTGTTCAGGTTTTCCGAAACATACTGAAAATGCTGGATAAATTCAACAATGAGAACAAGAATTCAAATAAAAAGGTCTTGGATTAATTTTCATATAAGTACTCTGATGAGCAATGTCTTTCTGCTGCGAATAGATTAATGAAAAATAATATAAAATTAAAATCATAATTGAATTTTAAGATCCCACAACCATGCATAATGCAAATAGATATAAATAACCCGGGGTTTTGAGTTTAAACTTTATACAATTTGTTTAAAACAGATTTTATATTATCCTTCAATTTTTACTACCAGTCCTTTCACAACTAGCCCATGAGTAATGCCATGATAGTCTTTCCCAATCAGGTAATTACCAAGTTAATCCGGTTCATTCGCAAGTCTGTGGCTTATATAAAAGTTTTTTTCATTAATGTTTTTTTAATGATTTCTTTATAGTATGATATTTAGAATAATTCATTGGAGCGATTATTTGGCAAAAGTATTTCAATTTCATCTTTGAAGTAGACCAGTTATTTGAGGGTCATCTCTCAGGTATACCCATTATTTTAGGGTCATCCCTCAGGTGAACCCATTAACTAAGGGTCATCCCTCAAGTGGACCCATTAATTTAGGGTCATCCCTCAGATTGACCCATTATTTCAGGGTAATCCCCAAGGTGGACCCATTATTTGAGGGATTTACCTCAGGTGGACTCATTATTTCAGGGTCACCCCTCAGGTGGACCCATTATTTGAGGGTCATCCCTCAGGTGGAGCCATTATTTTAGGATCATCCCCCAGGTGGATCTATTATTTCATTTCATCCTTCAGGCTGACCTATTATTTGAGGGCCATCATTTAGGTGGACCCATTATTTCAGGGCCATCCCTCAGGTGATCCCATTATTTAAGGGTCATCTCTCAGGTGAAGCCATTATTTGAGGGTCATCCCTCAGATGGACCCATTATTTAAGGGTCATCACTCAGGTGGACCAATTATTTGAGGGTCATCCCTCAGGTAGACCCATTATTTCATTTCATCCTTCAGGCTGACCTATTATTCGAGGGCCATCATTAAGGTGGACCCATTATTTCAGGGCCATCCCTCAGGTAGACCCATTATTTAAGGGTCATCCCTCAGGTGGACCCATTATTTCTGGGTCATCTCTCAGTTGGACCCATTATTTGAGGGTCATCACTCAGGTAGACCCATTATTTGAGGGTCATCCCTCAGGTAGACCCATTATTTGAGGGACATCCCTCAGGTAGACCCATTATTTGAGGGTCATCCCTCAGGTAGACCCATTATTTGAGGGTAATCCCTCAGGTAGATCCATTATTTGAGGGTCATCCCTCAGGTAGACCCATTATTTGAGGGTCATCCCTCAGGTGGACACCTTATTTGAGGGTCATCCCTCAGGTAGACCCATTATTTGAGGGTCATCCCTTAGATAGACCCATTATTTGAGGGTCATCACTCAGGTAGACCTATTATTTGAGGGTCATCCCTCAGGTGGACCCATTATTTGAGGGTCATCCCTCAGGTGGACCCATTATTTGAGGGTCATCCCTCAGGTGGACCCATTATTTGAGGGTCATCCCTCAGGTGGACACCTTATTTGAGGGTCAATTATGTATAATTAAGCACCTGAGACAGGGGTATCTGACTCAAAACAGTATTTCAACATTTGAAAAAAGATGTTACGGTTCGAATCAGTGTCAGTCGTGTAAAAAGATACACGCAACAGAGATAAAATTACATCTGATGTAAACTGAAGGCCTTGTCAGCATATAAATCAACAGGATAGTATACTGTAGCCCTGACCTTTGACCTTGTGGTGTCAATGTCAATACGGTTCTTCCCTTATTGTCTGGTAATCTATAAGTTAAAGCTGAAAGGTTTTGGATAAAAACTTTGCTTAAACTACGTCCACATGCATTTTCAAGAAGTGGGCTATGTGACCTTGACCTTTGACCATTCAGATTCAATCTTAAAAGTATTATTCCCCTATTGGCAGGGAAGCCATATGTGAATGATGGGGGGCTTAAATGAAAAGTTTGGCCTAAAATGTGTCCATATGCTGGTATATTGACCTTGACCTGTGCCCTTTGGACATCAAAATCGACAGCGTTCTTCCGCTGTTGAAAGCTGAACTTTATGGAGGTTTTGGTAGAGTTAAGCATTAATTGTGTCCTCAAGCTTTTATAAAGCTTGGTATAATGATCTAGACCTCTGACCAGGTGACCCCCAAATTTCTTCAATTTTGGGCAGGTAGGCCATATGTTTATGTGCATATGCAAGGTTTGGGATGAAAAGTTTGCTTTACAAAGCTTTCAAAATTATTTTAAGATGTGGGTTCTGTGACCTTCACCTTTGACTTCCTGACCCCGAAATGAAAATGATATTTACTTTAACGGTTGGCCATGAATATATCAGGGTTGAAGATAATACGTCTACATAACCTGGAGTTATCGCCCATAACTAATTTGTGATGGGCCCTGTGACCTTACCCTTTGACCCTGTGAGCAAGAAATTGAGAAAACTTATCTCCTCGATTGGCAAGTGTGCAAGATGTTGGAGATAGAAGGTTTGTGACGAAAAGGTTGGCTTAAATTGCTACACAATCTATTTAAAGAATGGTCCTGGGACCTTGAACTTTGATCTCATGGCCCCAAAATCAAAGGGGTTCTTACTATATTATTAGGCCATATATCAGTGAACTTTGGAATCAATATATATATATAAAAAGAGTTATCATCCAGAAACAAATATATGGACAGACGGCCCCGTGACCTTGACCTTTACGTTGCGACTCTAAAATTAATATGGTTCCTCTGCCTGAGATCAATGACTCTCCTCGTGTCTTTAAACCAAAAGGACACTGTAAATCAGCACATTACTTTACAAGTGACTTAAATTGTCAAAGTGACTATTTTCGCTAAAAAGTGCTGTGAAATCTCAATCTGAGATAATCATTGTTCCTGACCAGCCAAAAAAAAAAAAATCAATATCGTGGACCAGCCAGCTTTGGCTTATGTCAACAAACAACAAACAGATCACCACGTGTGTGCTCCCGTATTATCCGACAAAAAGTTCCTGGCAATGTTCCTGAAACTACTTAACGAAGACACGCTGTTCTATATTATATGTGTCTGGCCATGTTAAAAAATCTAGTAACACAATTGACAGTACTAGTACCGACTTTTTTGGAAGAACTAATAGAATTGTTTAAATTCTCTTAAATCTGTGTAGAATTCTTAGGAAAACGTCACTGTGTAGAATTCTTAGGAAAACGTCGATTACTGTTAGTCTACATATTCATCTCGGATGAAATTATAAATACAAATTTAAAACTGACCATTCAAGTTTTTATGTAAGTGTGTGCTAAATGCGCTGTTTTTTTGGTTTGAACATAAATATATGACCTTGTGACCAATCATTCGGGATATGTTAGGGTTTATATTAAAACATACCTTACGTAGAATTGAGGTTGGACAGAGGGAAGGACGTAGCAGATACATTGACAATACATTCAGCTGACATGGGCATTTAAGTGCCAATTTTTAGAACAATATTTAATAAAAAAAACACGACACAACATAGTTATTGATATGCATAGAGTGACTGATGAATATGATTAAATCTCTTGTTGGATTGTCTCTGTTTCTTCGAAAAAAAAAACAGCTGTTAGGCCAGAAAAAATTAAAGGTATGGTTCTCAGGCACCGCTATCGTCGTTATTTACCCCCCGCATTAAAAAAATATTTTGATTTTCATCATTCAAACAGTACAAATAATACAATTTTGATTAGATATCCTTTGTTATGCAGTGCTTTTCTCTGGTTAGCAAATTAATTCTGTTCTTTTCATGCTTTTCGCTGATCATATGACATAATGATAAAACAATAGAAAAGAAGGTAAACAATAAAATATCACCCGCCCTCACTGCCTTTATGCACAAATTCTGAGAACCAGACCTTTTTTTGCCTTATTCTTAAATTTCGACACTTTTAATGTTATAATAGTGTACCGAATTCTAATGGGTACACAATTTATGAAACAACATACACTTAATAAACAATGTGCCACTGTGTATCAGACTATACATCCCAGTCCCAGGTCCAAGATGAAAATAAATAGATCCAAGTCTCGTCTAGAATGATTGTAATGAGCAACACACCATTGAAGGAAAAAGTACCTGTACTGGAAATCATCTAACAGTCATGAAATCACATGAGCAATTTGATTGCAATCAAATTTTGTGATGTCAGGGTGAAGGCCAAAACTGACATAAGTCACGGTCACGAGCAAAATCAGATCCCTTTTTACTTCAAGAGATGACATTTAATATCATCACTCACGTATGTGGTATCATATGACCCTGGAATTATCCAACGGTTGTAAATAAATATGAAGACTTAACGAAGAATACAAATACCGTTTACACATATCCATATTTCAACATCTGGTAATTATTATACTGATGTATCACATCCGTCCAGACACATATAGAAATACATACTAATCTTAGGACCTCGCACCGGAAACAACCTGCGAGTATGGGAAATTCAATAAATAAGAAATATTTTATGTGTTGCATCGATTCCACGATTATTAGACTTTTTGTAAGATGCAGATATTCAAATGTCCGTCTGGTTCCTTTTAACTAAAAGGAGTTTGACTAAAGAGGCCAATAAATAATGTACGAGTTTTACTATCTTCACGTTACTAGCTTTAACAGATATCGATTATTAATCTAATATTAGGTCAATATAATAATTTGTATTTTCTAACAGTAGAGCTAGGTTGGCGGTTTGTATTACCACTGAATCAAAGAAAGAGTAAAGTAAGTTATATCTTATATATATCATATTGCGTTAATTGGATGAGCCCAAATTTTCAGAAGGTTCCGGTGGAACAACAGAGCAGCTGCTCAGCATGCAATCGTTCAAGCACCATAAAGCAATAGAAATCTTGATAAGTAATACTTAAGGACTATAATGTACATTTTACTCGATATCAACAAGCAGCACATGAACTAATAGGGCACATTAATAAGAATCAGAGTCCGGGTTAAGGCAATCCTGTGGACACAACCCTTAACTGACAATTTATATCATTCACTCACAGAGTAACACAATTCATAAATCCCACGTAAGAAGTATCCAAAAATGTCGATGGAATACTACAAATGTGCTGTGTGAATACAATCCAAGATTTAAAAACATGAATAACCGAGTCTTCAACAGTTCCGACCTTGAACCATATTTGATTTGCCTTCCGTGCTTATATACACACCGAACGCCAAAAGAATGTTAGTATAATTATCATGGCGATTGTAACACTGCTAGTGTTTGTTTGATGGCGTTTATATAGCAAATGCTTCACATATATAGTAATGTTCGGCAGTCGAAGGTACGTCATTCCACCTCCTTGACTGTCGGCTAGTAAGTGTAAGATAGCTTTCACCGGGAAATTTATCATATCCGTTGTTTGGTTCTCCATCTAACCAGAAGCTGAATCCAACTTCTCTTTCGGTTGCTGCCCAGATCCAGTGTTCCTCTTTTGCCATATCTGTACCCGAAGTAAAGTAGGACTGACTCCCTAATATTTCAAATAAAAGACATAAGACTATCACTTTGCGATATTTATTACAGGCAGGGAGTTAGGTGTTTTATGTAAGAATATAGTATAAAATATTAGCATGAAGACCCCTCCTTTGTTCTAATTTTTTTTTGTAAGGCTCTCTTGTATATTTGAAAACTGTTTTCAGTTTGGAAGAAAGAGAATGGGAATTATATTCCTGTGTAAACCACGAGTTTCGGCAGTGTCTGCATTGATATAAATAAAAAAGAGACGTTTTCCCACCTCTGTATTCTTTCATGAATTGTTGGATGTGCATCTGCTCCTCCCATGATTCAATGCTAACAAGATGGCCGCCTGAGATTGTACAGTCTGCTATTGCAAGCACCCAAGACATCAAATTCTTGTTCACTTTATAGCAGGAGGGACTCGTGGTGCCGTTTTCGAAAATCTGCCCACTGGGAAACCCGTCACTATAACCATCCGGGCAATTTATACCTGAAACTACTAGAGTGCTTTTAGTCAAAGACCACACGTGATACTCTGTTGTCTTTAATTATAGTCATTATTTTATAAGATTACGCTAATTATCATTTACACTGGATTACATGTAAGGACAATAATTTCTTATTCACCATACACTGAGAGAATATATAATATCACGTGAATGTTATTCTTTATGAAACTATTTTTTTAATTTCAACAAAAACCGCCAATCACAAAAACTTTAAAACAATTAAATCACAAGTAAATACACTAAAAATGATTTTTTGACAACCTGCCATAATCCTGTTTCCCCCTTTGCCACGACCTGGTGACACAGGGCTGTGTGTTGTACCGTGTCTGACTCTTGATCTGGAGCCATGTTTTTCAGGCTGGTCCTTGTGAACGGGGCCGTTAACTTTTAACCTCTGACCAGTATTGTGGATCGGAACAATGAATTCTCGGTGACGGTGCGACATCTGGCGGTCACATTTACGAGCTTGGTGTTGTATTTCTTGATGTGTTGGACTTACTGTATGAACAGCAGATACGTAGCGCTCCCTGTCTTTCCATCTTCCATTGCATGTACTCCAAGGCGACCAGTTTCCCCATTTTCGCAAACTCGGACCTAACACAGCATGGAGATAATGTTTCTCAAGGAAACATAAAAGGAATGACTTCTTAATTAGAGTTGAATTTCCCCTTCATAATTACAAATTGATTCTTTATTAACAGTAATCAAAATGCATATCAAATTATGTCGGAGCATATCATGTTTAAAATAATAAAGGAGTCGTTTTGATTAAATAAATATAAACGGCCATCTAAACACAGAATATAAAAATAAGTCTCTCTTAACAAAGCATTAAAATATTAAGTCATATATGCACCTAATTTTCAGGGAAGTCTTTTCGCTCCACATTTAGCTACAAAACCAGATGATTCATAGGGGATTTACAAAATATATTAAGATTTGACAAGTTTACTAACTATAAAGTTTTTCTTAAATATAAGTATGTTTTAATGGAAATAAACTATTCTGATATTTTTTAACTAACCTTCCTTAAGCGAAATTCTCTCTGCGACAAACGCTTGGAAACCCGACAGGAACGCCAAAAGGTGCCACGCCTTCTTTCTTACCGGGAAGCTGATGAACATAATGACCCCTTTTTGGTCGATGATCTAAAATTCAGATATTAACCTGACCAGAATTGATGTATTAAACTAAGAGATACGTACACGAACTGCACACACACATATGATTCTAAGGAAATGTTTTAAAATGTATATATAGATATCTTCGTGATATATTAGGACAATTTAGTGTACAGGTCACTCTGCGCTGTGTCTGCAAAGACACGATACGAAGACAATAATCCCTGGGAATATCGGAAATGTATAAAAAACATGCTTCATTTTTCATATGTGATTTCGTTATTGTGTCCACTTGCTGACATGTATGCATCTGCAAATGCAGCCTTTTCCTGTTGTTACTAGTTGTCAGTTTCCTGACTGGGAATACTAAAACTTAAGTAGATATTGATTTATATTCAAAGGCTACACAAAAAACAGTTTAAATGATATCAAAGCTATTCGCATCCACTAACGAGAGAACCATATACATACCCATAGTCGGGTATATTTGCAGAGCCAATAATGCTCTGTATGTTTATATTGCCATTTCTATATAATGAGTGCTTAAACGTCAACCCAAATTGGTATAAACATTAGGTATTTTTATGATACATTGAGTTGTTTGAATGAGAAACAGAATTGTGGTGATAAGGAACGGATTTTTTAACCATTCAGTTTGAAAGCTTAGTCTGAAAGGTTAAATTATACGGTGGTACATTTCCTTTTAATTATTTGTCACCGAAATGACATATGTCAGTGCTATTATAAAAACGCCATTCTTCACCTACCCACAATGTACAAAAGGGTTTCAAATTTTCAATATATTTCACAGATGCACCTACAGAAACTTTTCATAAAAGCATTTAAGAAACATTTCCATAACATTTTACAGATAATAAAATTGCAGAAACGTTTAAAAAACAGGATTAAAAAATTTAAACGCGTCTATGGCTGGACTTATTATTGGTATTCCCACGTTTCGTCCATATGTCCGTCCGTCCGTCCGTCCGTCTCTCCGTCTTCAGTTACTTTGTGTCTTAACTTACCAGGCCTTTGATATATTTTAATTAAACTCGCCATAATTACTTACCCATAGAAAATTTCGACCAAGTTCGATTATAGGCAAAATCAACACCTATTTAATTAGGTCAGAGTTTGCCAGGCTACTTTGTGGTGTCGCCGAGATAACTTACCAGAATATTATGGATTTCGATGTAACGCTACTGCAATATAAACGTTCACCTATGTTTGATATTCGGCAAAATCCTTTCATATTTAATGAGGTCAGAGGTCACTAGACTTGCCCTGCGTCTTGATGAACCAATCAAGCCTGATGAATTTACATTTAATTCATAATAAAGATCAGCGATACAGTTTCTCATCTGAATTAAATTCTCGCCACAATTCACGCATATCTAATGAGGTAAGAAGTAACAAGGCTATATTTGGTGTTGCCTTAGATCCGTCTTGATGTATTTTTTTACCACATGCTTATTATCAATAGTATTGTACATCTGTTTGTATTTTTATAGTTGTTTATAAGTTTTATAAGTTTTAATTGTATTGGTACATATCTTTCTCGTTCCTGGATAATTTGTTTCTTTTGTATGGTAATGCTTTTAGTAAACTAGCATAATTGAGAAAATCCATTTACATCTGTATTATTGCATACTTCTTTATTATTCATTAACTATTGTTGTTCGTTTGTCCGGGTGTAATTAATGTTTTAGCGTCACATTATTTCGTAGTTTAAGCATCGAAGGGTCCTTGACAACAGCGTCATTGAGGTGTTTGTCAATCTACAACTGACGTTCCCGTTCCCGTGGAAAAAGAAACCGGGAGCGGGGAAAGGGTACAAAAATTGCGTTAGTTGCCTGTTTACCACCCAACTGTAAACATCGCAGATTGTATATATATATATATATATATATATACATGTATATATATATATATATATATATATATATATATATATATTGTATTTGTTGGTAAATTTGTGGCAAACGGGCGGCTCACTCGTATATATTACTTGTAATAAGTCTGTGATTTTGCTTTAATTTATTATTTAAGAAATATGTATAAATTTGAGGAATATGTATAACCTTTTTTCTTCTGGATTATGTAATTTTAATATAACCACGCACACACATATTTACACAAGTCTGTAAAATGTACAAACGATTTATAGAATTATATATTTTCCGTTATTTTGTCTTGATGTTTTTCACTTACTAAAACTAATTACATTCTGACAAGATGTCTTTGTATGAATCTGGGTTATAATGATTGAAGGCACACGAATTATTCATAGTTTCT
This sequence comes from Sipunculus nudus, assembly GCA_026874595.1. Taxonomy (NCBI): domain Eukaryota; kingdom Metazoa; phylum Annelida; class Sipuncula; order Golfingiida; family Sipunculidae; genus Sipunculus; species Sipunculus nudus. The sequence goes on along the minus strand of CM049317.1, from coordinate 30,210,323 downwards.
ATCCATTAGCTTTACAAGTCATTTGTCTCAACATCTCCTCGTGTTCAATTACAACAGAATGATGCTTCCTGAAATTTGAAAATCCCGAGACTACAAGAATTTTAAGGGTTTTTATTAAGCGATCTTTTTACCCATGTTAATTTTAATGTTGAATTTTTGTTTCCTGAAAACTCTACATGGGGTAGGTAACACGGGAGAATTATATATTGTTTATGTATACAGGTTTTAAGTAAATTAATTATGCCGAGTAGTGTGAGTATTCTTCTATTCCAAATTGATTAAATGTTGTATAATGTTTCCATGAACAACTTTTCAAATTTTCAATTTGTTTTATCCAAAGAAGGGGAAACCTTTACTCCCAGCAATGTCACGCTGACCTCAGAGAATATCACACCTAAACCTTTTATAAGAGTTTTGTTGAAATTTTTACCCTTTTCAACGGTATTAAAAATAGGGTTTAATCTTAATTAAACCTTATGGCCAGAAATGTGTTTGAAGTTTTCAAACCACTGAATTTTTTTATTATTCTGATGATCATGTACAAACACTGTTGTATAATCTGCATATATAATTTTTACCCTCTTCATTATCCTCAGTTATACCCTTCATACTTTTTTCATATCTGATTGCAGTTGCTAGTAGTTCTATACTAAGGGCAAAAAAATATGATGATAATGGGCACCTTTGTTTTACACCTCTTGAAACAGGAAAAAAAGATAAACTCCCTCTGTTATTTATTACGCAACTTAAAATATTTTTGTTTGCTGTTTTCACCATGGATATACATATAGCATTGACATTCATCAAGAATAAAATGTTATTTAAGTAATCCCATTCTAAGTATTATAATGCTATTTCAAAGTCCATTTCCATTAACATTGTATCTAATTCATTATTGAAAGCATATATGAAACTGGTAATCTTACTTATATTTTCTCAAATGTATCTATATTTTATAAAACCTGTCTGATCTTTTCGAATTAATAAACCGCTTTTTATTCTATTAGCTAGAGTTTCAGTGATAATTTTATAATCTGTATTTAGAAACGTTGTCTCCGGTATTTTTCATATAATAATTCTGTTCCCTTTTTTGAAAGGATCCCATGTCTTTTTGAAAAAGAAAATTGACCTTCGTCAGATGAGTTGTAAATGTTTCATATTGCTTGAAAAGGGGACGATAACCTCATGGATGCTGCCATTGCTCATAGTTAAAAATGTTTTTGTTCAACATTTCTATTTTATCTGAATCGTTGAGATAAGAGACATGGCCCTGAATTAGACACCGCGTAATGAACTATATAGCTATTTCTGTAAATAATGAACAGCCCGTTAATCATAGTTAGTTTGACATATGTCTAAAGTTTAGCTGACCAGCGCAATAGTGTTTTACTGGTAACGAAAAATACCTGAAACTCTAATGCTTTGTACTTGTAACGTAAAACGCCGTCTTTGATGTATTCTTCTCATGAACGTAATAGGTCTGTTATTTTTTGTCTTTAATACATTTGTGTTTAACAGAGTTGTATTTTATTCCTGCAAGTGCGATTTGCATTTGCTTTGGTTTTGAGCTTTCACAATTACCTTAACATGCACATTTTTTTCGAAAACCAAAAGCAAATAACAGATTTCAGGTGTTACTAGGAACATTAGTTCACCTTAAAAGTTCAAAATATAAAGGTACTGACGGATGGACATAAAAGAATTGGTCTGTCGCCGCATCTTCGGCAAAAACAGCCGTTGTATTATTCTTAAACTTGGACACTTTGAAAGTTATAACAGTGTACCGAATTCTGACGGTACAGAAACTTGTATTACAACATGCGCCGGATAAACATCATGTTTTTTTTTGTGTATCGGACTTTTGCCCGAGTCCCAGTTGGATCACCAAAAGATTCCATTCCCGTCTAGCATGACCCTATAAGGAACAACACATATAATCGGCCCCTTGAATTAGCAAAGGGTTGTAAATAAATATGTAGGGATAACGAAACATTGCAATAGGCGTAACTAATATCCATATTTTAACTTCTAGAAATTATAAAACTGGTGTAGGGCATTGTCATATAGAAATACAGGCTAATATTATTACGGTAAGTAATAATAACTGGCGAATGTGGTTATTTCATCAAATAAGTTTCATTATGCGGATTTTTATCGATCCCACTATCTCTTTGTAAAATGCAGACACTAGAATGGCCGTCTCGTTCTTTTGGGGACCAAATGGAGTCTGGCTAAAAAGGTCAATAAATAAAACACGGGGTTTAACTTTCCTCACATTACTAGCTTTTACAGAAATCCTTCGCATCAGATATATTAATCTAACATTAACTTAAATAATAATTTGAATTTTCTAACAGTTCAGGTGGGTTTTAGGTTTATATTACCAGTGAATCTAAAAAAGAACAAAGTTCGTTATATCTTATATATAAGCCTTTCAGACATTTCCGATGGGACATTAAAGCAGTTACTCAGCACGCAGTCCTTCAAGCAATGTAAAGCAATGGAAATCTTGAAATATAATAATATTTAATGACAATACAATACATTTTATTGGATACCAACAAGCTACATTTGAATCAACAGGGCACCTTTATGATAAGTGAAATCCTATGGACACGATACTTAATTGACAATGATCTTAATTCACTCTGTGAGGAACACAAAACATTAATCCTATGTGAAAAGTATCCAGAACTGTCTATGGATATTTCAAATTTGCTGTTAAAATGAAATCCAAGATTTAAAGAATTACCCACTCCTAACAAGCCCCAACATTGTGCCATATTTGTTTTACCTTTTGTGCCTTTATAAACGTGTTTGTTATTATTTAAATAGCAAAGGCTTCACAAAGATAGTAATGTCGAGCAGTCGTAGGCACGTCATTCCACCTCCTAAACTTTCGGCTAGTAATGGTCAGATAAATTTCACTTTTTATCTCTGTTGTGTGGTTCTCCAACTAACCAGAAACTGAATTCAATTCCTCTTCCGGTTGCTGCCCTAATCCAATGTTCATCTTTTTCCATATCTGTGCCCGAGGTAAAGTAGGCGTGACCCCCTTATAATTCAAATTGAAATCTGTACAACGTTTATTACAGAAAGAGACTAAATGATATAAATGGAGGACCAATATGATAAAAATGCCTCTATTCAAATTTGTTTTTATTGTTTAAGAGAGCTAGTTGTTTATATTTTAGATCATAGCATAACATTCGAGAATAAAAACTGCTCCAGACTTCTATTCCTTGTTTATGTTAGGATGTCTTGAATATCTGATCACTTTTTTTCAGTTTGGAAGATAAAGAATGGGAATCAGTTTCATGCATGAACCACGGGATTCGCATCGCTTGCATTAATATAAATGAAAAAAAAGAGACGTGTTCCCACCTGTGTATTTTTTCATGAATCGTTGGATGTGCATCAGCTCGACAAGATGTCCGCCTGAGATTTTAGTCTGTACGGGCAAGCGGCCAATTTAGCAAATTCTCATTCACTTTATAGCAGGAGGGTCCCATGAAGCCGTTTTTGAAGAACTGTCAAGAGGGAAAAACGTCACTATATCAATCGGGGAAATTTATACCTAAAAAATAAACAACTAAATTGCTTTAAGTCTAAAGACTACCAAGATGCTCTGTTGCTTTAAATTTATAATAATGAAATATAAAATTATAGACATAATTATAATAGATTACGGTAATTAGTACTGACACTGGATTACATGTAAGGACATCGATTGTCTTATTCACCTTATACTGAGAGAATATATAAAATCACATGAATATTATTCTTGATTAAGCCGATCTCAGTTTCAACACTAACAACAATAAAATAAATCACACGAAAATAAACTAGTGATTTTCTTCTTTTTTGACACGCTGCCATTATGATTTTTGCAGCAGATTTTTCCAATTTGCAGCGATCTGGTAACATAGAGCCATGTGTTGTACGGTGTCTGACGCTTGTGCTGAAGCCATGCTGTACAAAGGGACTGTTGACGTTTGACCATTGACCAGTATTGTAGATCAGAACGAAGAGTTCTGGGTCCTACGACATTTGTCGGTCACGATTAAGAGCTTGCTATTGTCTTTCCTGATGTGTGGGACTTTCTATGGATTCATACCGGTTCCTGTCTTTCCATCCTCAATTGCATGTACTTCAAGGCGACCAGTTCATCCATTGGTGCAAACGTGGACCTATCACAGCATTGAAGTAATGTCCTTCATGGCAACATATGGCGAATAGCGTCATTTATTTGGGTCACGAATTCCCCCGGTTAAAAGCACAAAATTGATACGTTATTAACAGTCCATTTTGTTTACTGTTAGATGATAACCCATATCTGAGAGCATTTCATGTACGGTTTAATAAACGATAAAATTTTACCTAATTAAAATAAACCGTTTTCTCAACACATCATCAACAACAAAAATTAAGTCATAAATGCACCTTGTTGGCAGGGAAATTTCTTCTTGGCTCTACATTTAACCACAAAACCAGATAATTCATAGACTATTTACAAAATATATATTGATTTGATAAATTTATTCACTATAAAGCTTTTAAAGGTGCGCATGCCTTGGTGTAAATTAACGATTCTTAAATACCCTCTACGACAAACGCTCGGGAATGGTCAGTATTGCCAATAGGTGCCATAACCTCTTTCTTCTTAGGGAGCTGATGAACATTATGACCACTTGTTAGGTCGAATATCTAAAATAAAGTTAATAACTTGACCAAATTCAATAAATAAATCTATTAGACCCACAATTTCACACACATGAGCTACATACACAAACATGTTTTTCAGGAAATTTTTCTTCAAATGTGTATATATATAGATATCTTCCTGAAACTATATGACAATTAAGTGTACCGATCACGCTTCGATTGACAATATCCCCTGGAAATATTGAAAATATATAGAAATTACTTCCGTTTACATTTGAGAATTCGTAAGTGTTCTCTTACTGACATATATGTATTTGCAAATGCAACTTTACCCTTTGTTAATAGTTGTCAGTTGTCCTTGCTGGGAATACTGAAACTTTAGTAGATAATGATTTCTATTCAAGGTTTGCAAAAATATAGTTTAAAGGAAATAGTTAATTGCATTCTCTAACGAAAGGCAACCAAATACATACCAACAGGCGAGTATATTTGCAGTGCCACTAATGTTCTGTATGTTCGGTTGGCCATTTCTACACAATGAGTGCTTTAAAGTCCACCCAAACTGGTATAAACATCAGGTGTTTTATAATGCAATAAGCTGTTAAAATGTGAAACAGGTTTGAGTAGATAAAACGGCCTTGTTACCATTCAGCTAAAAAGAACATTGTCTAACAGTTAAATTATACGGCAGGCACATTTTCCTTAACATATTTGTCAACGAAATAACACATGCCAGTGCTGTTATAAAAAGCCTATTCTTCACCTACCAATAGTGCACAAAATATTTTAACATTTCTAATATATTTCATAATTGTACCTACAGAACCTTTTCAAAAAAGCATTTAAAAACATTTCCAAAACTTTTCGATAATAAAATTGCAGAAGCGTATTAAAGAACATATTATACGCGTTTATGCCCGGACTTATTATGGTACACCCACGTTCCGTCCATATGTGCGTCCGTCTATCTGTCTCTGTTCTTTCGTTTTTAGTGTCGTCAAGATTATTTACCAGAGCCCTTGATGTATTTTCATGAAACTCGCCATAATTACCAATAGATTATTGCCGAATTCGATTAAAGGCAAAATCTCCACATATTCAATGAGGTTAGAGGTTCCCCGCGTTGTGGGGTCGCCGCGATAACTTACCAAAATATTATAGATTTCGATGTAACTCTACTACAATATAATATCTCACCTATGTTTCATATCCGGCAAAATTCATGCATATTTAACTAGATATTTCTTGGCACCGCAGGTGCCATAGTATTCCCAGACAATTACCCCCCCCCCCCCCAGCCTCGATGAATTGGTTCCATCTTGAATTCAGATGCAGAGACTGACACTTGGCAAGCCACCGTGGTTTCTTATAAGTATGGACATATTTAAGGTAAAGGTCACTCTCATAATGATCCAAATTGAAATATATCTCATTCCGTAACCCATATCTATATACATGATATGAGGGAAATCTGGCCATTACTTTTCAACTTATCATGCTCACAGTGCTTTGCAATGGTGGGGTATTACAAGGTGCGAAAGCAAGGAAACGACACAAGAAGGCACAATCTGTATTTTACAGAAGAGAAAAAAATACAAGATTTAAACAAAAAAATTTAAATTTAAATTTTTTTTTTTTAACTTAAAAATATACATATGCAAGCAAGATATGAAAGATATCTGTCCTTTAGTTTTCAATTTATCATGCTAACAGTGCTGTCAAGTGGCAATGGTGGGGTATTAACAGGTGCAAAAGCAAGAAAATGACACAAGGTAGCGCCACCTGTTTTCTGCAGAAGAGAAAAAAAATCCAAGATTAAAAAAAAAAAAAAAAATTAAATTAAAAATATAAATATGCATGATATGAAAGAAATTTGTCCTTTAGTTTTCAATTTATCATGCTAACAGTGCTGTCAAGTGGAAATGGTGGGGTATTAACAGTTGCAAAAGCAAGAAAACGAAACAAGGTGGCGCCACCTGTATTCTGCAGAAGAGAAAAAATCCAAGATTAAAAAAAAAATTAAAAGATTTAAAATTAATTTTTTTTTAACTTAAAAATATATAAATGCATGATATGAAAGAAATCTGTCCTTTAGTTTTCAATTTATCATGCTAGTAGTGCTGTCAAGTGGCAATGGTGGGGTATTAACAGGCGCAAAAGCAAGAAAACGACACAAGGTGGCGCCACCTGTATAAGCATAATCGCTACTGTGACCTTGAAAAAATTGCATCAAGGTCACCCATGTTCGGCTTGAGCTAGCCGTTGATAAGATGCATCAAACCGGTGGGTTTGGTGACTGTACCTCAAATTCTTACAAAGTTATCATCATTTTAACAAGAAAATGACGCAAGGTGGCGCCCCCGTCTTCTGCAAAAACCAAAGCTATCCGAGATCTTCGGTCAATTTGATTTTTGGATCATTCCATGTATCCCTTACTGAGATATTAAAGATTTTGTCTGAATTTCACCAAATATGGGAATATTCAAGGTCAAGGCCACTCTCATAGGAAAGGTCATGACCCAACTTTAAATAAACATCATCCCATAACCCATATCTATGTATATGCATAATATAAAAAAAAATCTGTCCATTAGTTTTTGACTTATAATGCTCACAGTACTGTCAAGTGGCAATTTTGGGGGTATTAAAAGACACGAAAACAAGTAAAGAATAATAGGTGGCGCCACCAGTTTCTGGAACATGACAACCCTATCCATGATTTTCGATCAACTTGATTTTGGGATCAATCCATGCAAGATTTCTTGAGATATTAAAGAATTTTTGTGATTTTCCAAATATTTGGACTTATTCAAGGTCAAGGACACTCTCCTAGTTAAGGTCATGACCTCATTTTAAAAAAGGCGTCGTCCTCTCCCCCATATCTATACATATACCAAGTTTGGTAAAGAACCGTGAAATATTTTTTGAGTTTTCGCGCAAACAAGATTTATATGCGGCGGCGGCGGCGGGACCGGTATGTAAACATGGTATCCCCCCACTTTGTCTGGGGATACAATGAGGTCAGAGTTCACCAGACTTTGATTGCGCCTTGATAACCCAGCAAAAATCTGATATATTTTCATGAAATTCATACTAAATATAACCAATTGAGGAACTCGCCCTGGTTGGATTATATGCAAAACTATGCAAATATAATGAAGTCAGAGGTCACCAGGCTATTTTGTGGTGTATCAGCGACGTCTTAGAGGAATATATTGGATTCTGATGACCCTCAACACCAAATTAATAATTAAAAGAGTTTCTCAACTGAATTAAATTCTTGCACAAATCCAAGCATATTTAATAAGGTCAAAGGTTACAAGACGAATTATGTGCCTTTGCGGTTCTCTCGTTATGTAAATTTGAAAAAAAGCATTTGAATTATTTATAAACAGTCATGTTACTTTAACATTTAATTATAGCTGTCAGATTAATGTATGTAGAAAGAAATATTTCAAATACATTCTAAACCTAAGAATGGTATGAGAAAATATTTTCATATGAAAGTTTTAAAATATAACACTAATGTGAGATTTAAGTGATAATATAACCGGATAAAACATTTCAAAACTTTTTAGAACATTCTTTCTTGGTAGATGTCTAACTCTAATTAAACTCTAAAAAAATCTATAAGCATATTAATAAATAATAAATGACAAATATATATATACATATATATATATAAATATATATATATATATATATATATATATATATATATATATATTAATTTATGGAGCAATTATATTGCAATAGTCACTGAACCCGGTGAAACCAGGACATATCATGAGAGTGCTGCTGTCCTGTTACTGGGGCCGATACCGGAATGAAAAAAAAACATATAACCCAGTTCAAAAGGATAAATAAAAATAAAAATAAGTATATCGATTTAATCTGAAAATCGATAACGTGATAAAAGTAAGGTACTCCTTGTCATGTCCACCCAAAACAAAGAGGCATTCATTCGAATCTTATATATCATTTTTTAATGTTTAATATAAAAACACTATTAAATTAGTTTATTTAAGAACGAAAAATAAAACTTCTTTACTTATAAAGTACACATCCTTCAGAAATGCACATTTTGAAATAGCCGTCATTATCGTCGTCAGCAAATAGGATATGACAAATAGTTACCGTCAAGCTTCAACAACATTAAATTTGAAACTGAAACCGCTTTCAAATTTAATACATTACAATTCAAGTGACCGTGTATGAGTATTCTAAAGGTACTGATGCTAAAACTACTCTTTAATGGGTGAATTTACATACATTTTGGAGTAATGTTACATGTACCATGCATGACAAAAAACGGAGAAAATACTCATTGCCGAAGATTCTCCTGAAGGACTCGAACATTGTGAATTAGTAACCAGCTTTTATAGGTGGGGTTACAGTTGATGTTATGTTTTAATATATTATGCCCTCAAGGCAAGTGAAATAGTTTCTTTTGGCGCTCGTGCCCCACCGTTTAAAGCAGCGTTACGCCTGTTCGGTGTTCCTTCATTTTACTATGTCGATTTTTTTTTCAATTTCTAGAGAAATCAAGAGAATAGTACTGAGATAAATGTAAATTTCTTATTGTTTTATTTTACAATTTTCGAAAGTGATGTTTGCTGTACATTCTATTCTGTTCAGTTTGTTATCGTGGAGGTTGAGTTATTGTTGTACTTATCATGTTTCAGTAGTTGCAGCGAAGTCTTGTAAATTTATTTCTTGCACTTCAATGCTGCTGTAATTCTTTGTAATAATTTGTTCGTAAATAGTGCCCTTTGCCCTAAATGCTTATGCAGCGTCTCCTACCTGCTGATATCTAAGCTGTCCCTATTTTAGAATCCACACCACTGTTTTACACAATTCGTGTATTTGTTACGTGGACTGTAGTAGTCTTCAGACACTGTAAACCATGAACTAGAAGCACTGTTTGTAGTTTACGTTTTCAGATTCTTTTTCCTGGCGACTGTTTTTAAGATCTCATAACTGATGCTTTAAAATCTCAATTGGTGTTTTGAAATCCATCATAGATACTCCGGTAGGCGTTTGAGTGTTTCTATGAAAAAAAAGAGGCCCTTTAATGTCTATTGGTACACAGATAACACATACGTATATATCTTTTTCAACTGATGTACAAATGTTTTATATGCAATCAAAATACAGGTGTAAATTCCTGAAAAGGGCACTTCTGTGCTACCACTACTGTTATTTTACGCTTTCTATCACTTAAAAACTGGTGAAAACATCATTTCTGTTATGTCTTTTTACCAGAGTTGTATTTCTTAATCAAATAATTAATGTTTTAATTTTTTGTTTTGCGAAGCAAACGTTAATTATATGTGCTTACATGTTATTCATATTTCAACATAAAAAATGTATGGGTCACTCAGACAAAAGTATTAGTATTTCCCAATTCATGTTTGTCTATTCAAAACACATCATTTATGTTGTATATCACGTTTTATGCCACAGAAAGAAAACTAGTAATAGTAAATTATCAGGATAAACACTAGGGGGCTCTCTAGGGTGCCCTCAGGCACATTTCAGATCCCCGCGTCAGGTGGACAACACGTTTTTCAGCATCGGGCGGAAACTTTCATGTAAACAGATGCGTAGGTTTTCTATGCTTCATTAATGTTACATTAATGTCAGGCAAACTATAAAGCTGAGTTGAAAAAGTTTGAGATATGGATGAAGTATGAGTGACATTGCCTGAAATTAACATAATGGACGACAATCAAAGGATACCAAAAAGAAAATTTAGCGTTAACGGTAAATACATCAGTTCTGTTAAAAATCATTTTTGTTACGATAGAATAATAACAGATTTGAGCTTGCCATAACAGATATGACAAAATACACGTGTAATATGTTACTTATATTAGAATTTTATTTATATTATAATTCTGTTTCTATTTTTCTTCAATAAGGTTATAACAAGGTTATATTGAATGGTTTCCTTATGTATTTTAGTGGAACAGGGCGATTGGCAGGAAATATTCTAGTATTTAAAGAACGACAGGCTGCATATAGACAGAGGATCTATAACGGATGCAAACTCCGTCAGGAAACGCAAAAACACCTACCCACAGACAGGAAAAATTACAAAGATAAAAAGGAATTATGCAAAGTGCGCTTGGTAAAAACATAACTAATCGAGAAAATAAAATAACAAAGAAGACAACGGAGATTTGCGGCCAGAAAATACAGAGAAAGAAATATATACATATATATATGTAAAAAGTGCACCAATGACACAGAGTAAAACAAAAGTGTTACTAAGCATTTTTCTTTCTGATAAAAGCACTGTTAAGAAATGTTTTGAATCAAATTCTGCCATAAGTGACCAAACAAGCGGCCCATGGGCCATGACGCTCATCTGAATTTCACATACAAATGATGCATGTGTTAATAATCAATGTTATGATCTGGTAAAACAAATTTGTTAAGGAACCTCGAACAATAAAAAGAATGACTCCAGAGTTCTCAAAATCATGCTTTTTTGTCCATAGGCCTTAAAAATAGGATATTGCGATTTTTTTTAGGGTTTCCGCGAAGATTTACCAGGGCTTCCAGGATCTTAATCAAATAGAAGTTTACATGTCCAACTGAATACAATGTGCACATCTGATATGAAGGGTTTTCAAATCATGTTCTTTTGCATATCTTGCAGAATATAGGTCACAGTGACCTTTGTTGGTTGTCCGAGGAAAAATCATAACGACCTCCATATACAATAAGTAAGACGTTTAAGATTTAGGCCTCGTCTGACTTTCTGGTTGCTCAATATTAGGTTTTCCATAGCTCACAGAATATAATCCACCATGGGCTTATCTTAGGTGTTGCAAGAAATTTGCCCAAGACCTCTTGAATTTTATGTAAGAAGGTTCTAGGTCCATCAATTATGATTTGTGCCTATCTGACTTTCACAGTAAAAAAAAAATTTTTTATAAAGCTCAAAGAATGTAGGTCACAGTGATTTAATTACAGGGTTCAAATCAGACTTGCCTAGGACCTCCCTTGATTTTACATTGACATTTAAGTCTGGATGCTCAAAATCATGTTTTTGGCCATTCACCATGACCCATTTTCAGGTTTCCATGGAGACTTGCCCAAGACTTCCCAGGTGATCAATAAGAAGATTCCAAAGCTATTGGATATAATTTGTCTGACTTTCTGGGTGTTCAAATAACTGTTTTGTCCATAGCTTACAGAATATCGTCAGTATGACCTAATTTCAGGTTTCCATGGAGATCTGCTAAGGACCGCTATGGATGTTATGCAAGAAGATTTTAGGGCGAATGGATAAAATTTAGTTAGCCTGACTGCTCAAAATCATGCTTCTGACCAGTAGCAGACTATAGGTCACCATGAACTTATTTTAGACTTCAAAGGAGATTCCCTAGGACCTCTCTTAATGCTGCCTTAGAAGATTCTCTTACTAATGCATACAATTTGTGCCCACCAGATCATCTTTTTGGCCTGTAGCTTGCAGTCTATAGGTCACCGTAACCGAATTCCTGGTTTCCAGTGAGGTTTGCCCAGGATCTCCCTTGATATTCGTTAAAAAGGATTCTAGAGCTAAGAGAAACAATTTCTGCCCTAACTGACTGCCTGGATGCTCAAATTCATGTTTTTGGTGCATAGCTCGCAGAATATGGGGCAACATGACCTAGTTTCAGGTTTCTAATGAGATTTGTCCAGAACCTAAATTGATATTGTGTAAGAATATTCTAGAGCTTATAACGGATACAAACTGTACACTGCCTGGGTGCTCAAAATCATTTTTGGCGTGTAGCAAGCAGCTAGAATATAGGTCACCATGACCTAGTTTAAGGTTTCCTAGGAGATTTGCCCTGAACCACCCTTGATGTTGCAATAGAAGATTTTAGGCCTAACGGATACAATTTGTGCCCATCTGACTGTCTGGGAGCATAAAATCACGTTTTAAGCCCATAGCTTGCAGAATAATAGATCACCATGACCTAATTTTAGGTTTATCGGTAAAAATTTACCGGTATGAATTACACAATGTCCAAAGTAGAGTAAGCTTGTTTTCCATGATGTTAGAATAAGAAATCTCATTTCTGTTACCCTGGTCATTAATGTTGCACTTAATCATTTGTGTTACGATTACGTTTTTCTTATATATTCCATGCTTCCATTTGTGTGTTACCTTTCATATGTCGAATAAATCTTTATATTACTTCGCTTGCTTTATTATCAAATGATGGGTCATATATACATTGCTTTTACGTTATTGAAATTGTAAAACGATTGTTAGCCTTATACATGTTACGTTTGCCTGTTAGAGTAAACCCTAAACGGTAAGTGTGAGACCGATAATTATTATTTGAGCATGCGTTGTACCAGAGATGTTTTCTTTCAGATGCAAGTATGTATTCACTTACTGGGCAGATAAATTGCTTTGCTGAAACGATGTTGTGTCTTGTAACCGAAATGATTTTTATATCTACCTTCCATTAATTAAACGTCAGTTTAACTGTTTTATGCGAGAGAACTGCGCTACTTTCATATGTTACGGGCGTAAAGACTTCCATACAACAAAACCAAACTGGTCTGGGACCCACGCTGCCACCTTCGAAATGTTACAGTTGCCACATTGTTATGGACCGCTTTTTCATAGGATCACCCGTTTGTTTACAGTCGCAATTTTCTTGAGCTCAATATGAACTTAAGATTGCCCATTAAAGTGAATGCGCTGTCCCCTTTGTGAAAGCACCTCATAAACTAGAATTCTGCATTCTAAGGAATGCCATGTGGGCCCCTATCATGGGATGTTCCACAACCCTTGTTTGCATTCACTTATTCGGCCATTTTACCCATGTTCGTGCATATGTGATTGAACGTTATGAATATTTCTTGATGACGATCCTGGATCCAGATCATGATCCGTATCCACACCAAAATCTAATCGATGGTATATCGGCGTTTTCCAGAAATGCCTTGAAAATTTAATGAGATTCCGTTGATGTTGTGAACAAACATACACACATCCACAAAGTAACGGGGATGAACGTAAACCCGCCTGGTTGAGACAATAATCATACTATCACACCCTTTCAGGACATCTGTGAGACTGACTTCGGCATGTCAGTTGGAAATATCCGAACAGGGTGAAAAAGGACTGGGGCCTTGAAGATTGGCTGAGCTGATTTTCTATTTGATATCCTGTGCCTGTCCAGATATGTCTCCTTTAAATAATAATTCCATGAAGATTGGCTGAGCTGATTTTCTATTTGATATCCTGTGCCTGTCCAGATATGTCTCCTTTAAATAATAATTCCAACTTTTCCTTCTTTGTCCATGAAGACCGACGATATTCCTAATTGCTACTTTGATGGGTATTTAGATGAGTATTTAGATTAATACGTGCTCGACAAGCCTATCAGCTGATGACGCAAAGAACAATCAACCGTGCTTGCAGCTGCAATCCTCTTGCTACTAATTGTTCGAGCTGTCCTGGACACCAGTTAATTCTATGACAGCAACAGACCACTTATGACTTTCTTACCAGGTCTACCGTTTATTAGAACTTCTGAAAACTGCCAAAATATAATTATAGATATGAAGTCATCGAACCATGTAGATGTAATATATTACAAAGAACGTCATTACAGCTCACAGCCCAAAAGCCATCAATGTGCAACATACGTGTATGTACATAGAATGGAGCTTTACATAAGCTAAATGTATTTTGAAAAGACGCTAAATAAATCAAAAGATAGTATCCCATGTGGACGTTAGTCTGGCTGAACCTTGTTTCAAATGACCGTTTGATAGATTGTCCATCAGAATGAGCTTAACCGGTGATTAGGCAGTGAAAATAGTATTGATTGTTGCACTTTGGTAACACATTACATGCTCAAATGAATTTGCAGTAATATTTTAACAGATAGCGCATCCACATCGATTAGTTCATATATTTTCATTAAAATGCTGCATTCAAATAAATATACCATTCGCGTTTACGTTCCAGGTAAGTCCGTAATTTGATTAATTATAGTGTTTTTATGTTTTTGAATTTGGTAGAAATTTGAAAACCTGTTTTCTGTGCTACACATTAAAGTGCATAAAACATGAAGAAAAAGAACACTTGACTCATGGGAAGACCAAAGATTCTGTAGAATGATTTTGTTTGAACAGATTTACGATATTTCCTTATATATAATCATTATTAAATGCTTGGACTTCATTTTACCAGCAGCCCAGCCAACTACATGTTTAAATACCATATGGTCCCATGCGCAAGGATCACCCAGAGAAAGTCAAATATAGTTGGATTTTATTGATATAGGAAAAATATTAACATACTAGACTTGTATAGCAGGAAAATGCTCCAAAAACCTGTGTTGTATGAACAAAACGAAGGGTTTGCCGTAATGTGACGAAAACAAAGCAGGATTTGTTTCAAAGCAACAAGTTAATTACATGGGCAATACTGCCTTGTGTCCTGGAGTAATGAATGCTATGAAATCCTAAAACAGGTGAAAGCTGTAAATATGTGTGATTCCTTTGTGTGTATCAATCATTCAAATAAACTCCTTAATTCTTGATATTTAATTTCACCAAATTTTAGTTTTCAAGATGAAAATGTTTTACAGCAAATGAGTATTAACAAGTGTTAAATAGAAAATTTGCATTAAACAAGATCTTTATTATAAAAGTTTAAATGACAAATGAAGTGGGTCATGAATATAAATACATAAACACGATTTACAGCCAAGGGTTAATTTTTTTAAAGATTGATAATCATACCTGCACTCATAATCAGATATTTTAGACACATTCAATGTCCTAGCACTATGCCTTCATCCACATGTTGTTTAAATGTATAATTTTTAATAAAAAAATTATGAGTCACATATTTCCATAATGTCATCATTCATGTATTATTAGATCTCATATGTGTCATACACAACTGTCAAAGTCCTTGATGAGATATGTTTTATTCAGTTCTCTTGTAATAAATATAATCACATTTCTTGTTTCATAATCAAAAAAGTTATTACAATATTTCATGTTGAACATCATGATGGCACTATAGCACTACTAGCCCACTGTCTGACCTCTGTGGGGCATGCAGGATACCTCTGCAGGGCTTCCATGACCTGTGACCTCTCTATCAATAAGGTCATAGGTCGGTACTCTTTCAGTGCACGGGTGCTGCCATCTGTGGGCCGGACTAATTCCAAAGTACAAATGTGTTCAAAGGCTTTCAGCACAACTGGTTTCTCAAATGTTTGCATGGATGAGCGCCGGGCAAACTTCTGGTACTCTGAAAGTAATAGGAGACTTTTAATACGCAAACACTTAACTAGACCAGAGTAGGTCCATATCATAGGTATATCGCAATTCAACGATTCTTTAATTGTGTATCGTAATACTGTTTTCATATATCAGTATTTTTCAATATTGTGTCAAATGTATATGAAACTGATTTTGTTGTGGTAAGAATAAGGGGATTTGTTACAAATTTAGACATCTGCAAGGTTTGGGATTTGGCAAAGATTGAATGTGAAAGCCACTACCGTGTCTACAGACATGCCCCTAGTTGTTTGTTATGAAATTAAAATATGCTTGTTCGGCCATATGTTCAAAGGTCTATCCCCGGAAATTTTAATATCTGCTCTTATTTTTACACAAACTATTTTATTCCTTGACCCATTGGAGGTCTAACACCAAACAGCAGGTCAGTATCAAAGCAACATATAACAGATGTATTGACTCAAAGCCAGCCTTTAAAAGATACTACAGCCCAAATAAAATATCCGATTCATTTTAATTATTTCATTCATATTGTCATTTCAAATCCTGTCATCTCTAGATCATACATAAGGATAGATGATATTACATAATTAACAATGTACTATTATTTAATGAGGAAGGTCATGTTATATATTGTATTAAATGCTAGTGCTGTTATACATGAGAAGATTTATGTTACCTGGCCCACATAAAGATACATGATATTGTACAATGTCAGCATCATCTCTAAAGAAAACTTTTGGTAGAAACAGAACCAAAGACCCCTTAGCAATTAACAGGCCTGCAAAATGGGTATGGTGATATTAATACTGATAAGAACCCTTTCATATGTTGCTTATTAATGCTGAATTTAATGATAATATTAATTATAATTAATGATAATAATGATTTAACATAAAGCTGATAAAATTCTATGAAAGACAACAATAAAATAGCTCAAGCTTACCATTATAGACCATCTCAAAGTTAAATGGTTCCCCATCATAGGTTTCAGTTAGATGCTTCATGGCAATCACTAAACACAACTCAAGGACAGAAATACCTAAAATATCACAAATAAACACACACAACACTCAAAAACACCTTCAGAGCTACAGGTGCTTAAATACAGATATAAAATAACATTAAAATCATGAAGAAACTTTTTAAAAGTTTTATATAGCAAAAATAATGCATAAGTATTAAGTAAATATAGTGTAATTTATTTAAAATATTTATTACATACTGTGGTTGGCTTTATGTTCACTCAGAGGTTTCATTTTTGTGAATATCACAAAAGACACCTTTGTGACAAAGACACTCAGTGAACCCAGTCATTTATACTGTAGCTTCATTGACTTCTAATATAAGTTATCCATAGCAAAATGCAAAAGATTAATATAATTTACGATAATATATTATTTCACTGAAAATTAAAGATCAATATTATGAAAATCATCAGATATTAAAAACATCTATCAATGATGAACAAGAATTTCTACTTGTCCAATTTTACCTGTGGGTCCTTAATGTTTATTAACTATAATTTTCTCCAATATTAAATAACTCATTTAATAAAGTATAAATAATGCATATGCTTTGAGAAGGTTTCTTTATGATGAGCTGCGAAAATGGAACCATTTATATCCCATTAATATGAAGCCAATTACTGCAAATGTATCAGCAGTGGTGTCAATTTATCTTCAAGGGTGGGGCGAGGGTCGGGATGACTCAGAGTGAGGGGTAATCAAACTTTAATATATACACACACACACACCTCCTTTTACTGTCTGTGTGACTTATTTCAAATTAATATTAAGCAAAAGTTAAAAAAAAAGGTATTATGTTTCTGGTTTAGATACAAAATATTTCAGAGTAAACTCAAAAATGGAACCAAAGTCTGTAATTCTTAATATATTTCATTTCCAATAAATAGATATTACACTCAGAATGGCAGGGGGATAATTATATGACCATCCCTGTCTTGCTAAAAAAGGGGGAGGGGAGGAGGGATATATACCCCCATCCTTCCTTGTACTGATGCCCCTGTATATCAGGCAATACCTGAGTACAGACTTACCATGTAATACTGCAGCTTTAGAATCAATAGACTGGTGCATTCCGGCATCCACAACGTCTCCAGGCTTCAGTTCAGGATTAGCTGGTGTTAGCTTACACACTGGCAGAATCTGGTTTGAAAGAAGACAGGTTGGTATATTTTTAAAAACAATCAACATATTTAGACCACTACATCTGTGGTTGAACACTGTCTGCCCTACTTTTCAAAGGCAAAATTTGGGAAAAGCAACATCCAACACTTAACAATAATCTACCAGGGGCCAAAAAACGTGAAAGATATGTCATAGGTCATTAAAAAAATTAAATAGCATCTTACTTGCTAATCATTACACAAGTATACAGAAGGGGATATTTCAGGTGAACCTTTCATTTATTTTTTACATTTCACTCACAGTTTGAAAATAAATTTTAAGGGGCCTACTCAGATATCTGACGTCTATTACCTGGAGATAATTCTTTGAACCGTATAGTACAAAATATAGGCCAGAAAACTTGATCCTACTGTAAACAGGTTGTTTGTTTTGTTTATAACCACATAATTATAACATGTGGGGGGCACAAAAAAATATTACAACACATTCAACAAGGATATCAGGTGGCATGTCAGGCAAATCTAAGTTGTGCAAAGGCTACTGTGCCACTGACGTTTAAACTTTTGCACATATGCAACCAACCACCTCAAGTAACATGGTTTTTCTGTTTTTCAATATTAATTAATGCATGTACATCTTGAAGACAAACTCATACCTACAGCATTAATATGTATGCAAAGTAAGCCAGAAATCACAAATTTAACAGTTGAATAGTTTGCTTTAAGATATAAAGTTTGGTTATCTAACAATGAATCTGGAAGAAGCATTTACTTTACATGTAAAAAAGTATTGTGAGTGTTACAGAGTAAGTAATGATATGATACTTTATAAATAGTTCACAGTTAAAATATTCACATGGATATTCACAACTACAAATCTGACGTACATGAAACATGTAAACAAAGTGATCTTCCAAACATGTTGCTACACAAATGTCCATGATGTCATGTCTAATGCTATTATGAAAAGATAAATTTTATCTAGCTCTGATTATTTGTCAGGCAATCAGATTTCTGAACTTCTTTATGGCATAACTGATAGTTTCTGATAAGTCATGCCTTTTTTAACTGCTACAATTTTTAAGAATTATTAAGGGTATACAATCTGCTGTTCTTGCTCTTGTGAATAAATATCTCTACTTTCTATGCAATGTACAGCTCAAGTTTTGAATTTAATCATTTTGATTTTTACTGATTTCTCTGACATGTGAATGTATTAAATCATACAAACACAAATATTTCTGGTAATAGTATAATTGGCCTTTTTATGTTATAATCATAATTATAATTAAAGTAACTAAAATGGTAACTGCCTCCATTTTGTAATGCTAAATTAATTAAGGATGTACACCTGCAGGAATTCCATTACAGTTTCAGACACAGGACATCACAGAAGCACTCTCTGTTAACCAGGCCTGGTGAGTACTGCACCTGCGGGCCCTTGGTGTGTCATCTTCCATATTACTGGGTCATACCACCAAAGAACCCTGAAAGGTGGACTAGTTTGTGAGTGAAGTACGACTGGTGGGCAGTCTCCCCATTAAGCCTGCAGAGCACTCATCCTGGATGTGGGCCAACCGTGAAAGATCTAATAACATTGGCTGAGATTCGAACTAAAGATCTCCAAATTTTGAGTCCTGTGCTCTACCCCAGAACACAGATGTAAGTAAAAATTAGTAAAATTTGTAGGCACCTAAAAAGATTGGATATATTTTTACAGCCTACTCACAAGAAGCCGCTGGAGAGCTCTGACATCTCTGTCAATGTTGTACTGTCTTCTCAGGACGTCCTGGACTGCGGCCTCAGCTGACAGTTTCTGTAATGTACTTACAATTATTTTATAATCATTACTATTATCATTACAATCATCTCATAAAATAATCCAGGACTCAGCAGAATGTTTCTGGAACGTCATCATCATAATCATATAATCATTACCATTAACGTTATGATTATCACTATGCAATAACAAGTATCATGCTCTCCTGCTACTTTCACAGTTAATATTTAGGTCAGACTTTACCTGTACAATTTTGTGCAATTTATGAGGTTACTGCTACTGGTGCTGACCTGTGTAAATAAATTTTGTAATCTCAACAAATGTTCATCCTAAATAGATTTATAGATAGATGCCACACAAAGATGAAAGGTCAGAGGTCACATCAGACCATTAGGGTACTAGTCCCTATGTAAACCTGTAGTTTAAGAAAATCCTTTCCAGCAGTTCTCAATAAATACAGGAGAAGACAACAGCAATGGAAGCAGCAGAACCAAGCTTAATACATTGTATTCATTAAACTGTGTTGGCCAATACTGAATGGATTATTTTATGTTGTGCAGGGAGAGTCCTTGTGTGTGTGTTTGTGTGTACAAGAATATAAGCATGTACCAGAGACTGAACAAATGAGAAGAAATAATGAACAGTTTTTGCCACAGTTTGACTGACCTCAACATTTTTATTCCATTCTCTGGAGAATTTCTTATCTGGGAAGTCTGCAGGGAGACTGAGGTAGTCCTTAAAGAGCTGACAGTAATCCTCAAAGCTGAACCCCGGAAGCAGGTGCAGCTGTCTGTGGGAAAACCTGGATTTGACTCGCTTCTCCAGAAGTTCAATTACATCCTGTGTAGTATAAAGATACTATCTAGTATGTATATATACTACAACAATGAAGCACATATGAACAGTCTGCTTTAAAGAAAGCCCAGACTGAGACATCTTATCCATCACATATGTAAAATACTGAAAATACAGACAGGCATATCATATCAGGTGAAGGGCATGACCAACATCTAAAAAATTACCTTTTTTTAATCAATAGGAAAGGATGAGGTGGGGGATAATAATCAAGATAATCACCAAACCAATTTTTTATTAAACCATTAAAAAAAACGAATAAACAGTGGAGCATTTCTGAACACTGAATTCATTCACGATCAAAACTCAATATCAATTAATATATTTTTATAACATGAGAACCTGTGAATTTTTTTCATACAACCACACCTTATTATATACAATTATAATCTTTTAAAAAGAAGTTACCAGTCTAGTTGTGAGGCCGATGACACAGATTGGAGCTTGAGCAGACTGGGCCACGTCAAATAGGTTATACAGCAGAGTCTGGTTACGGTGCTGAGCAAACAGGTCAAACTCGTCCAGTACAAACAGTATTGGCTTGGAGTGTTCACCACCTGATAATCAAAGAAAAAAGAACTTACAGATCATCCTGGGTTATTATCAAATTGGCATGGTTCCCATAATTTTTTTGTTTCATTTGCAGGTTTTTCTCCCCAAGGACCATATTAGTATTTTCAGCCAATTTTAGGGATTCAGTTGTCCCACTCTTTTTCCTTTCCCCAATTTTTTATCAGCATATTTAATTAATAATAGGTGCACAATATTTACAAAGTGCATTGCAAAACTAACTTAATACAAGGCAGTCAAAACTAGACACACTACTGGCCAAACTGTAGCCATGATACTGCAAGAACAAGTGCACATCAACATTCTTAACATTTCAAAGCATGCTTTGATTTATCACAGCTGGTTATTTAGGAAGAAATTGAGGATTTTGCAGAAATTTAAAAGAAAATTCTAATTTCAAGCACTTTATAGGACTGAAAATAAAAAAAATGGATTTTTAAGGTTGAGGGAGCCTTGTATGTGAATTTGATCACTAAATGAATTTGCTTGCTTAAAATGGTTACCATCTCATCATTTTTGTGGAATTATTTTGGAGATCAGCATTATAAGAATGGTTTATGCAGCTGTTCATAATCACACTTCTCAACATGATGTATTGATATGACCTCATGTTAATGCACATTGTGATTTCAAATTGGCCTATTCTAATATCTGGTGTCTATTAACTCAAGATAAGTAGATGAATAGCTCATTTTAAGTAATTTTGGTCAGGGTTTAATTAGTAATTTTATATGAAATTTATAATTGAGGGTAAAATGGGATACTAGATTGTCAGATCATTCCTTATTCTGATATGGAAATAGACATGTCAACTGGTTTATGGAATAAAAAATGTAATTTTTAATAAGATCTCATGTATCAGGTATTTAGTAGATTAACATACTTCCAGTTATGAAATGGATTTTAGTCATGGTTATAAAGTAAAATGCCTGCATTAAGAATCAAAATCTTATAAACTCAATCTCTATAAGAGGCTTTTAATTTTAGATCTTAATAAATGTTTATCTGGTGATTCAGCAGAAATAAACAATAATGAGTATGGTGTACTTTACCTTGTACTTTTCTTCAGCAGAAATATGATCATATTTATCAGTAACTAATATTATATATACTGATAAAGTAATTGTGTATTGTCTTACCACTCTTAAGCGAGTCCAGAAGAAACTGCAAGTTTTCAGCAAATGATCCCTGAAAAGAGAAACAAGACACAATAAATATTTAAGATAAAACGTTTCCATGCAATGGAAAGAAATGAGTAATTGACTACTGGGGTATTAAGAAATTGGTTACTTTGAAAAGTTCAGAATAAGTTTTTTATAACCCCTCAAAATCAAACCAAGATGTGTGCGTTATTTTGTTACTAGATTATTTTATTTACTATTTTCTTTTATGAGCTATTGGGCTCAACTTGTGGTATGCTTACTTACAAAGACTCTCTCTCCTACAGTGTTCTCTAACTGAAGTTGTCTTGTGATCTCCTTTAGAGCAATCCTGTCATCTGTCTGAAGTAGCCCTGTCCAAAGAAAGTCTCAACAGCTACACTATCACCGTTATATATGCAAAGTATGCAATGCATGTAATTAAGTTTAGATTCTTGCCTATGGTCTATATACATGTCCTCCAGGCCTTAAAATGTACATATGAAAACTTTTCAAACATCCTGTTTACTGCTGAGATCTTATAATAATTGATGTTAAATTTAAAGCATGCACACATTTGGCTGAATGCTAGAAATTGGCATGTACTTTATACATGAATTATTGATTGCAGCTCTCAGTTAAGTGGTGTGTGTGGGACACGTATACTTTGTACTGTGATCTTACAATAGCTGTATTATTTGCCATAAGCCACACAAACTGTTGTGGTAAAATAGATTCAGTCCCTCTGTAGTGTAACTACCTATTATATCAGGTGATTTAGAAAAACACCCTATACTTTAATGGTTAATAATTTTTCAAAATACTGTATGTAAGTTGTTGGTAGTTGGTGTGTGAAAGGATGTGTTTAATTTGAATAAGTTTCTAAAATTTCATTGGTCCAGGAGTTCAACTGCCTAATTTATGTCAAGAACTAAATATTTCTTGGCACCGCAGGTGCCATAGTATCCCCAGACAATTAATCCCCCCCCCCCCTCTTTAAGAATAGGCCCCCCCCATCTTCAGCAACAATTAATATCAGACCATATTCATAGAATAGGTCACTGTCATAGAAAAGGTCATGACCCCAATTTATATATACATCATCCCCTTACCCATGTCTATGTGTATGCATAATATGATAGAAATCTGTCCATTAGTTTTTGACTTATAAAGCTCACAGTACTGTTAAGTGGCAATGATGGGGTATTAAACGGCATGAAAAACAAGTAAAAGAATAACAGGTGGCGCTACCAGTTTCCGGTACATGACAACACTATCCAAGATCTTCGATCAAGTTGATTTTTGGACCGGTCCATGCATCCCTTATTGAGATACTAATGATTTTGTGTAATTTTCACCATATATGGTAATATTCAAGGTCAAGGCCACTCTAATAGGAAAGGTCATGACCCCAATTTATATATACATCATCCCCTAACCCATGTCTATGTATATGCATAATATGAAAGAAATCTGTCCATTAGTTTTTGACTTATAATGCTGACAGTACTGTCAAGTAGCAATGATGGGGCTATTAAACCGCACGAAAACAATTAAAAGAATAACAGGTGGCACCACCTGTTCTTTTCAGTGAAATACTTGTTCGCATCAGTTCATGCAGTCCTTGTTCTGTCACTTCCAGAATGCTGATCAATAGTTCTTTCAAAAAGTTTGATTACCCTATTCACAAAACATAAATTCCACCCTTTCCCTGCGCAATCCCTTTTCAACAGAGCTACACTTGATCAATTCCTTCTCATTCTGTACACAGCAGATCTCAACTGAAAAGAATATTATTTTGTTTTTGGCATGAAAAGGATGTATCTAGTCACACTGGAGCAAAAGGCCATCACACTAGTTCCCAATGTCCTGTATCAATTTGACGGCTGACACACCTTGGGGACATCATACAGTACCCTTGCTTTGCAAATTTATTCTTGCCATATTCTTGCCAGAAGTTCAACTTCTGAACCAACTAGAATACAGGTAGTCAACAAGCCACTACGTGTATCCCCCAAAATCAGAGTGGAACGGGTGAAGTGAGGCATGGATTGAGTGGCAAGGGGAAATAGAGTGAGGTGTGTTGCATATTAGCATGGGTGTCTGCAGCCAAAAAGTGTATGTAGGTTGCGCCACCTACCACAAAAGATCTATACACATGCAAAATTTCAGGGGGATATGTCCAACCAGTCCTGAGATACAAGCCTGAATGTCTGCAGCGTTAACATAAATGTATATGGCGCCACCTGTCATAAAATCAAGAAAGCTATCCAGGATGTATATGCATGCCGAATCTCTGGTGAATTAGTCAAACCACGGCAGAGATATGAGTGATTTTAACCCAAGGCAGATAAACAGATGGACACTGTGCAAACATGGTTGCAGGTGGCGCCACCATTTTTTGTGTATGTTATACAGCTATCCAAGGGCTACATTTGTATAAATTTTTTTACCTGATCCATCAAACAGTTCCCGAGATATATGGGTTTATCCAGAAACAGACACACAAATGGACGCTGGGCAGAGAGGAAAGGTCAGAGGTCAACGCCAATTGGTAAGGCACAAGTTCACATGTGACCTGATAATTGGTGTTTCGGAAAAATCAGTCCAGTAGTCTCAGAGTTCTCCGTAATTGAACGTGGCGGCGGAGGCACCCGGTCAAAAACATAGTATCTGCAAAACTTCCTTTTTTTTACACAGATATTTAAGTTATATGCATCTTTATAAACACCATCAACCAACAACTTACATACAGTATGTATAAAATTATTAACCCCTGGAGTCTGAGACTTTTTTCTGAATCATCCGATTTATCAAACAAACTAGCTATGAAAACTATTTTAAATACTTTAATGGTTATTTACTTTTAATCATAAACTGTACACTCACCATTTAGCTGTACTACCATTAGGTTTTCTTTGATATTAGCATTCTCTTGTAACTCTTCAAGGACACTCTTTAACAGCTACAAAAACAAGACCATAGGATTAAAAAAAAACAACCTGAACAACAACTTTATTCAGGAAAAGAAGGCTTGGGCCTATAGATCCGAGAACACACAAAGTTTCTTACATTTAACAGCATATTTGTTATATAAATAACATATGTTTAATTATACTAATAACATAATCTAAAATAATATAATTTACATACACTATAATATTTTGCAATATGTTAATTAGCCAAGTAATAAGAAACACCGTAAAACTATAATCAACAGTCACCAGTGTAACAGAGTAAGCAAGCTGCCACTCACAGAATTTATATACCGGTACTCCCTACTATTCACTCAAAAGCATTGATATATAGACAACACCAGTAGTTAAAGAGGGCTGCTGAGAAGGCTGTAACCAGGATACCAAAATATTTCTGGGGCCCATAACATTTAAAATAAAAGAATGGTTTGTGTGCAAAAATCAATGTCATGCCCATTAGGATACAGCATATGTGGAAGGGATGCCAAAGTGTGTATGAAATTGGTATGTTATATTGTTTCTCAATTTCTTCTTAATACTCTTACATTTTGAAGAAAACATGATTGTGTGTTACATTATTACAATAGAGAATTTAATTCAATCAGAATTCAATATAATTATGATTCAGTTAAACAGATTTTTCATTCACTTGAACTAATAATTATTTTAATAGAAGGGCCCTGTTTAAAAGTTCCTAAGAATAATTAGTTTAATAAGTTTAATGGGCAACACCGGATGTGTAGGATTATAAAATTCAGACTCAATCAATGGGTAAGAATTATTCAATCTCAGCACTGGTCTGTACTAGTGGTACGAATCAGTTGTAAAATCATTTTCAATGATTGAAAGACAGAAAATGACTGATGATCAATTGTTAATCAATTATTTTATGTACTATCCATATTACTGCAAAATATGCGGTGCAGAGTAATACCTAAGAAATGACCAAGTAAATTCAGTGTTACTTCTACATCACGTAGAAAAGTCAAGGCATGATGGCAGGGTTATCGTCTCTTATTCATTGCACAAGGATAAGTTTTAATGCTGTTTTGTGCCCCATCTTTCTTAGATCTGTGACAGGATTAGATTTTATTGGGATAATACGACTTCTCTGGATGTGCATACATAATAATTTTTTAGCAATTATGCAAAAATGCAATAAATTTAAAATGGATTATGAAACAGTATGACTAATCACTGATATAATCAATTAATTGTCATGCCACTGGTCTGTACCATTGTTTTGCCAGCTCCTCTAGGTCCTATAAGCAGAATGGAATTACTCTCCCCCAGCTCAGCTGTTCTCTTCATCACGTCCTGGAGTTGCCTGAAATGAAATTATGAATTAGTTGACTTTACTGGTAGCTGTTAAAGGCTTTGCTGAAATCCATAATTTTACAGCATGGCAGTAAGCCATTATTCTGTAACTTCCCTCCTTTCTTCTGTCACTAGTGAATGCATGTCCACTTGTCAATTAACTGACCACCTGTATTTTCAGTCAATCACAAAGCAGTTAGTGACTTGGACTGAATCTGCCCACTGGACATCGCTGAAGCAAATCTGGAAGACTGATTGATGAGCTTTCAGCTTTCTCTGGAATTGACAGTTGAGCAGATGGAAGTCTTAGCTCCCAGGGGTGAAACACAATTGACGACTGATTTATGGTTGTCCCCGTTACCTCTTGTTGCTACTTACCTAGGTATGTCCGCTTTGACTTCTTGAATAATTTACCCAAAGTTATACATTTTATAATTTGACATCTTTAAATTATTTGAATAGATACTGTCCAGCCCCAATTTCCTCCAAGAATTAGGAAGTAATCTACAATTCATCATTTAGCTGTAATGTATAAATAAATCAATTCAATGGGAAAACCTTTTCTTAAGTTTGTCAAGCTTTTTTTATTAGTATATTATTTTGCAATTATCCCTGGAAAAAAGTTCAAATCATTCAAGGCTTATATGACCAAAAAATGACATTGTTATGGAATAAAATAAATCAAGATCAAATTTAATTATAAATAAAATTGTTAAAAATTACAATAATATATGAATTATAATATTGATGTATAATTTTAAAAAATTACGCAATATATGTTTGATTTACTCGTAATCAGTCATTTGTAATTCCTAAATTTTTACTTTTACTTTTAGTTAACAACTGAAAAGTGCAGTAATCTATGAACGATTGCTGAAATAAACATTTTCTTTATTTCTTCTATAATCTATGAGTAATAAATAACATAGTGATAAATGAAGACAATCAGGAGAGTAATGGTGAACTTAAACTTACTAAACATTCTTAAGACAGTAAATATTCACACTAATCATAAACATAGTCTGATAGTGATACTGAGAGTGAGATTTTAATAATATTTATTCACATTCTCTCTTTTTCAAACCCGTGGATGACCGGCGGTCCGGTGATTTGGCACAGCAGGCGTCGTAGGTACGCTTGGCACTCGTGCAGGGAATCTGTTATCTTTGCAGTGGGCATGTCTTGTTTTCTTTGAAAAGAACTGTTAAGACCAGGTTAACTTCGTATCATCAACAAGGTCTGAATGAGTCATGCCCCCAGTTTGCCGCTGTTTTGATTCTCCCTCCCTGCGACTGATCAAATCGTACCTAGCTTGACTCGTTTTCAGGTCGAGTCGTGACAAAAATTTCCCAACGACTGCTGGGAGCAATTTAATATAGACATTTTAGTATATTGACTAAATAAAACTGAATTAAACTTAAAGTGCTTTATTGAAATGTAAAACATTTTAATAAACTTCAGTTTTATAGTAAATAGATTAAATATGAGGGCAACACCGTATATTTGAACAATTGTGCCACATTTATAACTGGAAAATTATAATGCACTCGAGCTAGACTATAAGACCATGCACATGCATGCATGTTTACCAAATGCAGCATAATTTGGATCACCAAATCTGAGATATAAATCGGATTCTGGTCAGCCCGATAGGTTGTACGTAAACGTACGAAAGTTACGTTAATTTTGGTTATAATAAATGTATTATACGCGTCACCAATTCGCTATGATTGAATCGCACATCAGTTCTGCCAACATGCATAAAGGCGGCTTAAATTAGACAGGTCACACCTATAAATGTGAGCGAAGGATTTTTCATTTCTCTTTAGAAATGTAAACTGAAATTTCTCCTTAATATTATGGTGAATGGTGCGCTGGTGACACGCTCTGCGTGGACAAACCATTTGCCCCATCTTGTAGTATGGTAGACCTATTAACAAAAACATATATATTATGTTTGGAGATTAACTCCAAACAATTAAAAATGGACGCAAAATTCGATCAAAACTAATACAAAATGTTATTTTCCGTCCGTTTTACAACATATATACATGTAGTAACGTATTAGCCATAGGCTATTAATTCTCACAGACGAAATATAACGTTAATAAAAGACACATGCAACACGTACATATCTAGATAAAAAAGGAGAATATTGATACATATATGACAAATACTAGTAAATATGTAAACATGCAATAAATGATGAATACGTCATTGCCTATAAAATCTGCAAGTAAATGTATATGCACTAAGAAACAACAGATAAAAGTTCGGACTAGATTGACAAAGCACAATTTGCAAACTATATTAGGTTTACCCAATGAGAGTGAATCAGAAAACGAGGAAAATTATACAGTATAAAGAACTGTATACGATGGGGCAATAATAAAAAACAGAGCCTTCAAAAAATTTCAAAAGAGTTAATTTAGAAGACTCGCCCAGCCAACCCGAAATTCTACTAGTACTGAGTTGGGAGCCAGCTTTCCAGCACAGTAAAATTATATATTCGTGGAAATTTAATTTTAAATCTATAGTATAACACCTAGTAGTTTAACGTAAAATGTTCACCCAAATGTGACAGAAGTATCATTAAAATTAAGAATAAACTATTCAGATTTAGATTTATTATTGCTTATAAACGTTGTTTGAATATACTAGGGTTTGCCTCCATACAATTATGAAAACTATTTATTGCAATTTTTGATGGATGTATATAAGGGTATCTTTATGTTTAATCTTTTTTTATCTATATGAGCAAACCCAATGGTATTATCATCAGCATATTTAAAGAGAAGCTTCTTTAATAAATTCATTTAAATCAACTTCTTGAGTACCGTACAACTTCTTGAGTACGGTACTTTTGCCAACTTATGCTGAAATATTCCAACATAACTTTGCTAAGACGTGTACGTATTGATTATTATAATAAAATGCACTTTTTACATGAAAACATTTTATAAGCAATTTTCTAGTTGCTATATATATATTTACTGTCAATATATGCTATATCAATTGTATTTAAATTGATTCAATCAGACAATTAATAAAATAACTTTTCAGGCACTTATAATAAATCTACCGAAAATAAGTCAGTTTATTTAATAAATTGTTTGAAATATATATAAAGAATAAGAACTTTTCTGTAAATAATCAACAAAGATAAAAACATTTAATTTATTTCATAAATCTGCTAATGTTACAAAAATGTTAAAATACTTCACACCATATTTTTGCTCACCTAAAATGTTTCATATGATCAAGAACATACGGCACTGGCGCAAGTGGATGAAAAGTACAACTCATGTTCAAAGGTGTGCTCAGCTGCTCATGTAAGAACGTGCATGTAATACGTAGAGAATTTATAAGCATTTAGGAACTGGCCGTGATTTGGGTATCATAACTTTAAGTGCCAGTTCGACAAACGGTAAAGTAATAGTTTAGGATCAGGAAATTTAAATATATATATATATATATATATATATATATATATATATATATATATATATATATATATATAAACATAAATTATTAAATATCAAATCAACTCAACTAGATTTATTTAAAGTCGGGGCTTACAAAACATGTATTAAAACATCAGCACTAAAGGCTACTTTACCGACTAAAATTAAATAAAATCAGTGTTTAACATGTATAGGTAAAAGTTAAATAATGCAGTATAAATGTTGTTGATTACAATGATTGTGAATATATATGCAAGTACAGAAACATACAGTGAATATCATGATAAAGAGTATTTCATGGCATATTTACATAGATTAAATTTACATGTTGGACCATTCCAATTGTTCAGGTATCTTTTAAATTCTGTTAAACTATCAAGAAGATTTTTATCTATTTTCTAATTTCAGAGTTGGCTACCAGAGTATTTTAAGAGAATCTTTGCCATATTTTGAAGTGCGGAACCTATAGGCAAAGAGTGTGGAAATAATTTTCTTGATCGGTTACTTGATAATTTATGTAAACATATACTTAGTGCAATGTTTTGTGACATCTATTGTACAACTGTATACACTGATATTAGAAGTTTTCTTAATCTCTGCACATATAAAGTTGAAATATCAGCTTTTGATAAACAAACTGATTCCCTTGTATTTAAATACTGATATATACAAAACGCAAACCTCTATATAAATTAATTTTCAATTTCTCCAATTTGTGTTTCTTGCACCACAGAAGTGCCATATAAGTGGACAATATTAAAAATGAAATAATATATAAGCCTTAAAAATGCACTTATTTACGTCCATCAAGGTCCAGTAATCTAGCTAAAAGATGCAGGACATTCAATTGTCTACCGGCCTTTGCAAATATATCCTGGATGTAAGAGTTTAACTAAAATCTTTGTCAAACGTATAATACCAAGCAGTTTTCCCGATTGTTCACATTTAATGCTGTTTTGTTGTCAGCTGATATAATATTAATAATTATTAATAGTAAGGCCAAACAAAAGTATGGTTCTAGGGCACCGCCAGCGTCAATTTCAACCCCCGCATCAAAAATTTTTATTTTGATTTTCATCTGTCAAGAAGATAAAAATAATACAATTTTGATCATATTTCCTTTGTTATGTAGTGCTTTTACCTGTTTAGCAAATAAATTCGGTTATTATCATGCTTTCGATGATCAAATGACATTTTTATCGAAACCAAGAAAAAAATAGAAAAAAAAAATTACCCGCCCGCCTGAGAACCATATATACCTTTTTTTTGTTTAAATCGATCTAACCTACTGTTTGTTAACAGGTGTATCAACTGCTCTTTTTAACACAAAGTAATATCAGATTGTTTAATTGGTCCTATATTAGAAAGGAACGGTATTTTGTGGTCCAGTTTTTTAAAGTCTTGATTTTTGGGTCCACCACTATATATATATACATACACGTACTATTATTTGAATTAGCAATATAATGAAATAGTGTATTTCATTTTATTCTGGAGAGTGATCCGAATATTCTAAAATGATAAGCTGTTTGTAAACAGATAGTTCAATTCACGGAATACGTTATCGGCTTTGTTTTTTTTTTTTTTTTTTTCATATATTCTTCAATAATACAGAATTTATAGTTCAGAACTGCGTTTGATCTTTTTTTAGGGTATCATTTGTATAAGTTACGGTTTTTGTTAGTACGAAATACTGTGGAACTTTCTGAATCTCTCTTACCCATAATCGTCTCTTCATCGTTGGGTACTAGAAACTTCTACAAACACGTAAAAAAATGGAAAAAGAAACTGAGGAGAAAGTTTGTACATTTTCTTTCAAGAAAAGAGGCAAGAAAAATCAAATGCGGAAGAGAAAATCCGAGGTTTCTGATGGTAATTATGTTCAAATATATATATAGTAAATAATAGAAATAAAAATAGATATAGTAAAATGAAAGATTTTGGGCGATATTACAAGTATTTTATGACCTCAATTCATGTCTCTTATGCTGCGTTCGTTACCGCTCGTACAGATTGTATGTACCAGATGGTAGACCCAGTTGTGGCTCTGTTTAAAAAAAACAGAGCCACAGGTCCCTGCCTTCATTTATCTAGTGGACAGTCGCGCATGCAGGTGACAACGCTGTACCCACTTGGGTACATTCAGCCTGTGGTTAAGCCCGGGGTGATTGGCTGGTAATTGTTTCAGGCTAGCCCCTGTGCATTGCATGTGTTACATCATCACTTCCAAGGTACTGGCCTACAGGGGCCGCCCAGCTGAAATGTGATACATGGGCCTGGCCAGCAGAAACAGTCCAGTGTGTTACCTTGGTAAAAACGCTGACTGTAGGCAGTGGTCTGTGTATGGTGTGTGTGCCCTGGTCCAGTTACAGGACACTCACACCATGCAAAAGTGATGATGTAACACATGCATATACTGCTTGATACAATCACACAGGGGCACTGGGATAGGCACCCAACATCAGGTGTAGCCTACTCACTGTATGCTAGATAAATGAAGGCAGGGACCTGTGGCTCTGTGTTTACAACAGAGCTACAACTGGGTTTATACCAGATGGCAGCTCGTTCGTACGACTTGCAAACATTCGGTACCCAACAAAAGACCCACTGACCAGATGTCTAGGTTGTGATAGTAACCAAAAAGAAACTGATTAATAAAATATGTTTCATGTTACATTTGTTCAACTTTATTTGTCATTTAAAACTTTTATGTAAACCAGTCAAATATTGCCTTTATTGGTGTCTTTATTTGCTTCCTATATCTAGAAAAGCAGTGAATAAAGGTGAAGGTCGCTAAGTGGAACAGATCGACTTGCTCCGCCAAATACAAGTTTCCCAGTGGTACGTTCCACTTGTATCACGTGTCGAACGGGATTTCCCACTGGGAAACTCGTACGTACCATCTATTCAAGAGGTAACGAACGCAGCATAATTTTAAGGTGTGAATACATTTCAGTGAAATGTTTTTGTAAGATTACTAAAAGTTCAGGTGATTTTAAAGATAACATATACATATAATTAGTTATAAATTATTTTGGGCGGAGCCATGTTGCCTATCAAGTTTTTGTTAACTAGCATTTGGTTCGGTGGGTATTTTCACCCAATGCCACCAAGAGCTACCGAGAGCCACTTTCCAAAACCATATACACATGCCTGAAACATAATTTTTAAAACCATGCTAAGAGTCTAGAATTCAGGCTGCTGTTCTGGACACGTTAAGACACCACAGATACATGTGAAACGTTGTAATAATATATCCAGTTTACTCCTCTGTAAGTTAATGGTATCCTATATCCTTCCCATGTACCTCTTACCCTGTAATAATGTACAATTTATCCTTCCTTCACGCAATTTAACATGCTCATATTCGTCATGACTCCTCCCTCTTCCTTGTTTACACCACTTGGCTTATGTGCACGTCCTGCTTACGTCATTCACATCCGTTGTCTTGCGCCCTCCAGGCATTTGTATGCACACCAACATCATGGATATATTTGGTGTATTTCAGGGGTTAGGGTTCACGAATAAAACAGTGACTCCACCTTGTCCGCGTGAAGCGCGAGACGGAGTACGGTTTAGTGGCAGGCAGTTAACGAACGGCTGAAGGTTAATTTTTTAAGCTTTTGTGACATCTGGGCGCGGAGTGCTCGGACGACGCATATGCTTGACAAAAATTAACCCTCATTTTGACAACTACGACCAATTCTGAAAAGTAGATTTAAATATATCCACTCGACCCCTCACACCCAACTCGTCTTGCATGGCGCAGTGGTAGCACATAGGACTTGTTAATCCCTGATTGCTGGTTCGAGACATGGTGGAGAGCTTCACAATTGCATGTTATGTGTACTAATAATTGCATTTCTCATTACAGGATCGCCACTAGACGGAGACACATACAAACAAGAGACTAGAAACCATAAACATAGACACCAGAAGTTTTATTCATTGACTCAAACTCAATGGCTCAAACAGCAGCCTGAATTCTAGACTCGCTCCCATGGATGCTTTGTAATTATCATGTATTATATTAACCCGATTTAATCGGACTTAATATTATTAGGCTCTGCGATATATTATGTCCGAAGGCTATACAGTGAGAGTTTCTACAATATAAGCCTCAGACTACACACCACCCAACAGCCTTGTAACCAGGGTCAACAGGTGTTTATTACCCCATGCCAGCGCATCACTCTTCAGAGCTGGGCCCGTTGAAACAAAATGTAACAAAATTTTAGCTGTCAATCACTCTCGTCAGCGAGGCTCCCAGTGAGGTCTTCAAGTACGCCCATTCGACTGTTCATCTCTGTCCCTACTAAACTCGCTGACATCCCTCTGGTAAAAAGGCCAGTAAATGTTTAAAAATGATGATCCAAGTTTAATTTTAGTTGCTATCGAAACCATGATACACATACTTATTGGTGTTAAAAAGGTGTAATCCTGATTCTTGTTGTTTGGCAGTAAACAGGCAGTCAAAGAAGACACAACTGATCCGTTGCATGTTCCGTGGCTTATATTGTAGAAACTCTCACTGTATGGCTATCGGACACAATATATGGCAGGGCCTAATAATATTGAGTCCCATTAAATCTGGCTAGTATTATATGTGAATAATTCTTATGGAACTTACGGAATCCCTGTTTTAGCATTCACTGTGCCGTGTTTGACAAGTTAATGTAATGATTAGGACGTCACATATAAATTTTCAACCTGATTGTCCCAACATAAAATGGTCCCCTTTCGTATAGGGACCCAAAAAACCAGGCCAAAACTTACAGGGCTAGATGTGGGTGGTAGGCCTAAATGTAAAGCACTATATTAAGAGCGTAAGCATCCATCTCTGAATTATCTGTTTTAGGTGAAAATTACACATCTCAGGAGTGGATTGGTGTATCAAGCTGTAATATCACACATTTATCCATCTTGTATAGCTTTTTCATAGACTGGTGGCACCATGTACTACCATGTTTTCATAGAATTTACATTGATGCCTTTGTCTCAAGAGTGGTTTGGTGTTTGGCCTAAAATTTTGATAATTTGTTCAGCCATCTTGGACTTCTCAAATACGTAATTTTGATAAGCCACCTTTAGTCACATATTTGCAAAATAAATCCATGTATTAGGAATATTAATATGCATCAGCCAGAAATTTTGCATGTCCATTTATCTTGGATTGCTTTATACTGTATGCAAGACTGGTGGTGCCACCTACAATAGTTTTTGTGTGGTGTCCATCTAGGCTTTTATTTTGGGTGAAAATCACACATATCTCAGTAGTGGTTTGATGTATTGGCCTGATATTTTTCAATTCCATCCATCTTGTATAGTTTTCTGGTACACACAATTTGTGACTTGAAAGATGTCTGGCATAATACCAACTGCATAAAGTAAGTGGCACAAGTGTCTTGCATATTGCCCCATACAATAGTTCAGAGGAAACACTATAACTCAAATCCCTTGCCAGGAAAAATCTTATGCATTCCAGGACATGAAATAACATTTTATTTTGAATGCCCAAGAAGTTTTTTTAACCATGTGTTTAAGGATCCTCACTTTAAAACTTAATAACTCAGGCTTGAAAATACTTTCATTTTGGAGACAATGGAGTGTGTGAAATAAAAATGTAAGAAATACTAGGTTTTTGTAAAGTCTTTGTGAAATCCTAAAAAGAAGGACCATTTAATTATTATCACTAAAAAAGGTGGCCACTAGCTATAAAATGGAGTATGTTTGCATCAGTATAGATCTGTTATCTGTATTTGCTACTTGGTTTAGGGAGCAGTGAAGATGAAACAACAGTGGTGAAGAAGGATAGAGAGAAGGATTTCTCAAATCCACTTTTTCAAGGGGTGTGTCACTTTTCATCCTTTTCTTTTAAATCTTGTAAAACCCCAGTGATATCAGTCCCTGTGAAATCTGCAATAATCTTTAAATTGCTGCTGGAAATTTGGACATGGCTGGTTTATTCAGTCACACGGCCTATTTCATGATGTTATATGTACATTTAGAGAAATCTTGCTAACATGATTTGCAGGACCTGTCAAAGTGGTCTAGTCAGTGGAGTTGTTGTGTTAACAGGAAGTTTTCTATGATTTACATAAGTCCAAGACAAAAAAAATTGGTCATCTTAGTGAGGATTGTTGTCATAGCATTGATATCTTAGTGCAATATTTCACTGTACCTGTTAATTATATAGTTAATACTCATGATAAAGTACAATAGAATATCAATAACAAGTTGTTAAATAAATGTATAGCATATCATGCTTTATAAGTGCAATTCAGTGATTCTGTATCATGATAATATGATCTAAATTCCTGTGAATAGTATAATCTTTTATCTGTAGTAAGGTATCAGTCGTACTTATTGAAGTGATTATATTTACTTAAGGCCAAGAAGACAAAGTTTCAGAAAAGAGAAAAGGTGGAGTACAGTAGCAGTGAGGGAGAGGACCAGTCTACAGATGTAGGAGTGTCTTATAAATCCACACTGACAGGGGTATGTTCATCACCTAAACACTTAAATATATTAAGGCCACACCAAAATAATTAATTGTTAAATGTATTCAGGAACCAAAAAATAAATATTGAGTGAGAGGATACTTTTTTGTTGTTGAAACATAATGGTTGAGAAAAATATGTTTAATTTTACCATCCTGCAAAAGGGATACATAAATGTGCTCTATTTTCTAAAACATCTGGCTTGCACCTAAAGCAAAGCAAACTAATTGACCTAACCACCACAATCGTAATGCTCTGCCCCATGACCTGATTATGCTAATGAGCTCTAAAAAAGCTACTACACAAGGCTTTCCATGGCTGTGGTTGCGAGAGCTGTTTCTAAGGCAAGTGACATCATAAAAACATCACAAATGGTGGGTCACATATGATGATGCATTGACTGACATCATGGGTTGGAATTGCTATATATCTGTTCTTCAGTGAAGAATATATCGCAATGATTGTGTTTTGCCATATTTTGGTTTACAAGAATAAGAATTCAGTGCAAGGTAAGACATTATTATTCATTCAGCAGTCGGGGGAAAAGCTCCTGCAACCTTTGGCCTAAAACCATTTATACTGACTTCTTTGTATAAAAAATATTCTGAAAAAATGCGGACATGGGTTATGGTACAGACTACATGTGTTCTGTTTCGGAGAGTTGCCTAAATAATGCAAATTTCCGCTTGTCCCATGATTGACTGTTTACATTGCCAAGGGTAACTTGATTGGTTGCATGCAACTGCTCTGCTCATGATTATTCATGGAATGAATCTGCATTAAAGTTCACTGAAAGTTCATTGTTTGGTCAGTTTGAGGTTGATGCTTATTGCATGCATGTTTGTTTTTAGCGAACCTGTGAGCTTATGCGATGGTGTGGCGTCTGTATGTTAATCATAGCTATCTCAAAAATGGCAGGAGCTAGCATCACCAAATTTTTTGCAAATAATCAGTCATCCAAAAAACTATATCGGATTTTGTTTATTTTTTTTCTAACTGCATTTTCTTAGATTTTAAAGGGAAAAAGCTACAAAAACTTTAAAAATCTTCTTCTCCGAAACTGTCCAGCCAAATTGTCCAATATTTCACAGAAATGATCCCTAGAACAAACTTTCTCAAGTTTGTTCGAATGGTTCCAGTTTGGAGATTTATGGCCGAGTTACAGGAGGTTGAACTTTGTTAACTGTGCAAAAAAGCATATTAACATTGAAACCCCAAAAACGGCTGGAGCTATCATCACCAAATTTTATGCCAATGTTGGTCACATAGGTCATATCTGAAATTGAGGTCTTGGTGGCGCCACCTGCATTGGCCTTTTTTGTATGGGCTCATCAGGGCCTGTATCACACTGAGGGCTACAAAAAAATTCTTCTCTGAAACCATTTGGCCAAAATGTTTAATATCGCACAGAAATGATCCTAGGGTAGTGCTTTCTGTAGTTTGTTCAAATGGTCTCTTTTCAGTGACTTTTGGCTAAGTTATGGGAAGCTGAATTTAGTCATATGCCATAACAGCCCATTTTAGCTCTGTGGCTACAAAGATCTTCTTCTCAAAAACCACTGGGCCAAATTCTGCTTTTTGGCTGAGTTACGGGAAGCTGAACTTATCCAGTTTGCTGTATCTTTCTATATGAGTTATAAACCTGCAAAACGTTTTTCGACTGATGCCACTGAAGCCATTTTGTTAAATATTTTACAAGAATAATCCCTACGATAATTCTTATAATAATTGTCATTAATGGTTCCACATGAATGATTTTTGGCTGAATTATGGAGATTGCATTGAGTCATTTAACCATATATGTTAGCTGTGTGATGCTGTTACATCTAGCCTGGCGTCACCTACATTCAGGTTTATCAGCATCTATTACATCATGCCACTAGACATTTAGATTTCAGGTTATCTTTGGTTAATATTGACAAAAAAAGTTTTTTTAAAAGCTTTTAAAAATTTAGAATTATGATTTAAGTTATTCATCATACCAGGCAATGTTTCAGTCATGGATATTCAGCTCTCTGTTGCTATATAAAGACAACTGTACGTGGATTATTAATTATTGGTATCCCTAGTCAACTTAATTCATGAATTTGCCATCAATGAGATATATCTGTATTCTAATTTTGCATTCAGTATGCATCCGTAATAATTTTACATATATTTTTATAAGCATTTTGTATTGGGCAAAATGAATTTCAAAGTTATTTCAGGTAGGGACCACTTTTGTGTACAGATGGCAGCACTCGTTTTACCATTGGCAGATTGCCAGTGCCTTGATGTTTGCCATTAGCCAAGATGATGTCAGCTCTATAAATAGTTTTGGCACAGTGCCAGGATTGGAAGAAGTGCAGCCAGGTAGAGGTCAAGAGTTCACTCAGTGCAGTAGCTGCATTCTATTTATAGCTTTGGCAGACTGCTCACTGCATCATATGTGGCACCAAAGTTCAGCCTGAATCTATTTATAGCTTTGGCAGACTGCCAAATGTGTCAGATTATGCAATAGGTCAAGATTTCACTCAGTGAAGCCAGGTACAGGTCAAAAGTTCACTTAGTCTAGCCACGTGCAGGTCAAGAGTTCACTCAGTGCAGTAGCTTGAGGCAGCAATTAGTCACAGGTCACTCGGGGGCAACTGTCTTACTCACCTATGCCTTGTCAGCCCAGTGCATCAAACTCTGGGGAAGTTTGATGTATTGGACTGATATTTTGACCTGTCTATGCGTCTTTGATGGTATTCTTATTTACAAGACAGGTGGTGCCACCTACATTGACTTTTGCAGTGTATGCGCCTGCTTATTTCTACAGAGGAATTTGATACATCAGCCTAAAATTGGGCATGTTTATACATATCAGGTAGCTTTATAGTGTACATGACTGGTGGCGCCACCTACAATAATTTTTGCACAGTGTATGTCCCTGCTTATTTCACAGGAGGGGTTTGACATATCAGTCTGACATTGGGCATATTTATATATCTCTTCGTTGTATATAAGACTGGTGGTGCCAGCTAGAATCATTGTATCCACCAAAACAGAGTTTTGCAGATACTATGTTTTCAGTCGGACGCCGAATATGCCGCCATCGTTGCATAGGTTTCCGGAGAACTCCTCCATAACCACTGGGCAGAATTGTTTAAAATTCAGAATTATGATCGGTCACATGTGAACTGCTGCGCCCTCATTTTTGGTTGACCTCTGACCTTTCCTCTCTGCCCAGCGTCCATTTGTGCGTCTGTTTCCACACATAAACCCACATATCTCGGGAACCATTTGACCGATTAGGTTAAAGATTTTGCACAAATGTAGCCCTTGGAAAGCTTTATAACATACACTAAAAATCGTGGCGCCACCTGCAACCATTTTTGCACAGCTTCCATCTGTTCATCTGCCTTGGAATAAAAACACTCATATCTCTGCATTGGTTGGACTGATCCATCTGAAATTTTGCATGTGTATACATCCTGGACAGCTTTCTTGATTTTATGACAGGTGGCGCCACCTACATTCACGTTTAAGCTGCAGACATCCAAGCTCATATCTCGGGAACCGTTTGACCAGTTGGGCCAAAATTTTGCATGTGTATAGATCTCCCATAGCTCTTTATTATACGCAAAACTGGTGGTGCCACCTGCAGCCATTTTTGCACAGAGTCCATCTGTTCATCTGCCTTGGGATAAAATCACTCATATCTAGGCAGTGGTTTGACATATCTGCCTAAAATTTTGCAGGTTTATACATCTTGAATATCTTTCTGGATTTTTTGGCAGGTGGCGCCACCTAAATTTATGTATAGGCTGCAGACATTCAGGCTTATATCTCAGGACTGGTTTGATATATCCCCCTGAAATTTTGCATGTGTATAGATCTCACATAACTCTTAATCATACACAAAATTGGTGGTGCTACCTGCAACATTTTTGCACAGCATTCGTCTGTTTATCTGCCTTGGCATAAAAACACTCATATCTCTGCATTGGTTGGACTTATCACCTGAAATTCTGCATGTGTATACATCCTGGACAGCTTTCTTGATTTTATGACAGGTGGCGCCACCTACATTCACGTCTAAGCTGCAGACATCAAAGCTCATATCTCGGGAACTGTTTGACCAGTTGGGCCAAAATTTTGCATGTATATCGATCTCCCATAGCTCTTTATCATACGCAAATCTGGTGGCGCCACCTGCAACCATTTTTGCACAGCCTCCATCTGTTCATCTGCCTTGGGATAAAATAACTCATATCTCAGCTGGGTTTGACTTATCCACCTAAAATTTTGCAGGTTTAAACATCCTTGACAGCTTTCTTGTTTTACGACAGGTGGCGCCACCTACATTCAAATTTACGCTACAGACATCCAAGCTCATATCTCAGGAACCATTTGACTGATTTGGCAAAAATTTTGCATGTTTATAGATCTCACATAGCTCTTGATCATACGCATAACTAGTGGCGCCACCTGCATTCAGTTTTGCTCAGCATCCGTCTGTTTGTTTGCCGCGGGATAAAATCACTCATATCTCGGCAGTGGTTTGACATATCTGCCTAAAATTTTGCAGGTTTATACATCTTGGATAGTTTTCTGGATTTTGTGGCAGGTGGCGCCACCTACATTTATGTATAGGCTGCAGACATTCAGGCTTATATCTCAGGACTGATTTGATATATCCCCCTGAAATTTTGCATGTGTATAGATCTCACATAGCTCTTAATCTTACACAAAATTAGTGGTGCCACCTGCCACCATTTTTTGCACACCGTTCGTTTAGTGTTTAGTACTTGCATTGTTCATATACATGTTACACATGTTCTTGAAAAGTAATGGTCCAGCATTGAAGCATTATACCTGGTGTAATCTCGTTGCACAGGTTCGCATTAGGCCTGTAGGCCATGTTTGTCAGGTCCATCTTGTGAATCCATTCTAATAACTAATGTTTTATAATTTCATAATGAGACAGTGAAAGGGTTATATACTAATTTTCTTAATCCACCTTAAGGTAATGTATTGCTATCTAATCTTTTTCAGAAAAGAGCAGGACCCAGTGACATGGGAGCCACAGCTGAGTACAATTTAGATACAGAACTGGACAAAGACGCTCAGGCGATCTTTGAGAGATCTCAACAAATAAATAAAGTTAGTACTGGGAAATTTACAAACATTCCAAGTTTTTATTATTTAGCTAATTTTAAATCCTCATAATGGTTTGCTACAGTAAGTCAGTTTAATATATACAAATGTGTTAAGTTATTCCCAATGTGGCAATGATCATGCATTTGTATGTTTGCATCACTATAGTTTGAAAATGTACAGTTAAATGTTTTGCCTTAAGAAAAATTAAAGTGGTCTAAGATTGGAAGTTAATATCATCTGACCAGTTGAAAAAGTATACATAATAGGGAATTTGGTAGCAGAGTGTGCATTGTATGTTTGTAAGATCGTTTCTTATTTGTTTTTTTTCACACTTGCATATTAATTTTGAGTGAGCTAGAGTGATTCAGTTACAGCGTGTTATATATGGCAAAAAATAAGGTTGCCCCGAAGTAGGGGGCAAATTGCCTTATGTGTGTTGATAGGGCACAAGACCCTCTTCCGTCCTTATCAAGGGGAGTGCTAACCGTCTCTCCTTTCTTACAACACACTATTATTATGGATATAGCTTATATATATAGACAGTGTGCACAGTATGTAAACTATTGGTAGAATTAGATTATGAAAATGCAAGATTATCTCCTACATTTGATTAGAACTGTACCAGTAAACATAGTAATCAGATTGAAAATAATATCAAGGTGTTTTATGAAATTTTATTTTTAAATTTTATTTTGATTTACTTTAAAATTTTGGCAAAATATGATTTTTGTTGATTTCACTTTTGTTATCATCCAACAAGAAAAATGGAGTAGTACATTATATGGCTCAAAATAAATTTCAAACCAAGCTGGAATGATTGTTTTATTTCTTTATAAATACCAGATGTGTTTAATTGTTGAAAGAAAAGATTTCAAATATTTTAATTGTATATTAATTTTTGGTGGGGTGGGGGGAGATCAAGAAAAAAGTTACAATAAGGTCATCAGGTCTGCATGTTCATTTGTATTTGTTAACTCACCCGTCACCTAAAATAATACACATAGTTGATTTACTACTGTTTCATATTGACAGGAGCTAAAGGGGAAAGAAGATGACAAGATTTATAGAGGTATCAACAATTACGCTGTATACATAGAAAAAAGAGATACTGCTCAGGGGAACGCTTCTAGCGGTAATGTAAGGTCAGTGGTTCATTTCAAAATCCTGCTTCTCTGAACAGTTTATCTTCATTAGTGTGTGGGGGGGGGGGGGGACATGATTCATGATACATGTGTGTGTGTATATATAATATATATATATATATATATATATATATATATATATATATATTATATTATATTCTAAATAGCTGAGGTAATTATATTGCTATAAAGTAGGGAGATATGTAACCCCTATCCCCTGAAATTGATTCCGCTGTCTCAGAACCTTTTAAAACAGTTTGATATGGATGATTCTTAGCTCAGGAGTGGGCCCTTTATAACTTGTAAATCCAATGTGTTTGCATTATGGTTTGGCTGATATGTTCATTTAAGTCTGTTATCAGTAATTAACTTTTTTCCCAAGGAATATTTTAAATGTTCATCATGGTCTTATGTCTGGCATGGAGATTTAGAAACAGTCTGTATTATCGATATTGTTTACAAGGGAATATTTTATGCAGGGGTTGACATTAACTGCTTTTAATGATGTATATTAGGGTTTAGTGATTTCACAGAAGTGGACAAATTAAGAAAATCAGTGTTTACACAGTGTTTATATCTGTGTGTTGGCTAAGGCCTCCTTATTGGTTAGGCAAAGAAAAAAGGTATGGTTCTTAGGCCCTTTTTTTCAGAAATCAGTTCAGGCGGACATTTTTTTATTACCTTTTTTATAATGATAATAACATAATTTTTTTTTCAAAACAGGTAAAAGCACTACATGAAAAAGGAAAACTTGCAAAATTGTATTATTTTAGCTTCTTGATAGATGAATATAAAAAAAAATTTGATGCAGGGGGTTAAAATTGACGCAGGCAGTGCCTGAGATTCATGCCTTTTATTTATTTTGGCCTTAATAGAATTTTTTTCATCTGCATACTACCAAGCCACACTTTTACAGACTTTGATTCAGCAAGCCGCTGGTGACCATTTAATGAATAATGAACAAGTCTGTAAATGTTTAGGCCGAAATCAAAACTGCCAATCAAATCCACTTTCTGAGTACCAGCCAAAGTCACAAGTGTGCACTTTCTCCACCACCCTAGAGTGAAAGGGTACTGGTCATGGGCAACATGCAAATGTAGAATAAACTTTCTTGCACCTGTTATAGCTTCTTGGGTTGTATGCTCCTAGGGGTGTAAGAAAAGCTACAAGAATGAACAGGCCTGACAGACCAGGAAGGCAAAGTGTAAAGTCAGATGAGAATGACATCCTTGGTGAGATCAGACTGTAAATCCCCAGCTTTACCTTTATATATTTCTACAGGAAGGGCCCAATGAGAGCACCTGCCAATCTGCGAGCGACGGTGCGTTGGGACTACCAGCCAGACATCTGTAAAGACTACAAAGAAACTGGTTTCTGTGGGTTTGGAGACAGCTGTAAGTTCATGCACGACCGCAGTGACTACAAGCATGGCTGGCAGCTCGAGCGTGAGGTGGAGGAAGGGCGATATGGAGACAATGAAGGTGGGATGATTGCTTAGAGTTTGAACTAAATATTTTTCATATGAATAATGAAATAGGACTTTCTTAAATTACCCATTCTCAGGTTAATGATTATTTCTGGAAAATATAACAGTCAGCAGCCTGAAGATTTTGTATGTGGGAAATGACTGCAGTCACTTCAAACTATGCTTGCAACTTTTTGTAAAGATGCTGTTTTGTACATTTGTTGGCTTTATGGTTTTCAGACTTTTC
Organism: Sipunculus nudus; assembly: GCA_026874595.1. NCBI lineage: Eukaryota > Metazoa > Annelida > Sipuncula > Golfingiida > Sipunculidae > Sipunculus > Sipunculus nudus. The sequence continues at coordinate 30,165,648 of CM049317.1, read as the reverse complement.
ACATTAACTACATGTATAGAGATAAATTGTTTTTATTAATTGTAAATTTATATTTTATACAAATTACAAATAAATTTGAGTTCCTTTATTTTAAGACAAGTAGTTTGTGTACTTTGCCTAATTCAGCACATCATGGTATTCTTTTCATATTTAATTTTGACTTCAAATAAATATAATATTATTCTATAATCAAATTTAATTATCAGAATTATTTTGCATAATATTGTACCTTCAATTTTCTTGGGTGTCCCATGTTATGACATGTTCTTATTTTCATGTAAAACTGATAATGTTATGCTTTGCGGTAAAGTAGATTCTGTGTAACTGATATGTTTTAGATATGAGTAAATATGAGATCAGCAGTGATGAGGAAGACCTTCCCTTCAAGTGCTTCATTTGTAGAAACTCCTTCAAGGATCCTGTTGTTACTAAGTAAGTGAAGACCTTAACCATCTTATCCAGTCTGCTAGAGTGTGCAAAGTTTCAATTTATTTTCCCTGCATAGCAAAAATCTTGGCTACTGGTTACTTGTTTGGACCTTTGTGGGTAAGTTCCAAGGATAATGCTTTTTTTAGATTCATGGGTATTATTTAGATTTTACTCATGTTCCTTTATATTAGCCAACCTGTGAGCTTATGCTATGGTGCAGCATAGACCGTCTGCCTCCCGCCGTACATTAATTTTATGGAATAATCAGTCACATGTCAAACATCAGATTGAGTTTGTTTTTTTGGCTCTCTGCATTGAATAGAATTTAATAGGGAAAAAGCTTAAAAACCTTTAAAAATCTTCTCCTCGGAAACTGTCAAGCCAAATTGTTCAATATTGCACTGAAATAATCCCTGATACAATCACTTTCCAAGTTTGTTTGAATAGTTCCAGTTTGATGAATTTTGGCCAAAATACAGGAAGCTAAACTAAGTCATTTGGCCAAAAAGGTATACAAAAATGAGAAAGGCTTGGTCTATCATCTCCAAATACAAATGTTGGTCACAGGAGTCATATTTGAAATTGAGGTTTTGGTGGCACCCGCTGCATCAACCTTTTTTGTTGGGGGTTCATCTGTCATCAGTGCATTAACCCATAATTTCTCAGGAATAGCAGTAGCTAGCAGCCCAAAATTTTATGCAAAAATCTGTCACATATCAAATGTTGTAGGATTGAACTTTTTGGGGCGCCACCTGCATCGACTTACATTTTACAAGGAAAAAGCTTGAAAACCTTTGAAAATCTTCTTCTCCAAAATCATTCAGTCAATTCATTTAGTCATATTGTTCAGTATTTCACAGAAATGATCCCAGAGACCAGCTCTCTCAAGTTTGTTCAAATAGTTTGGGTTTGATGAATTTTGGCCAAGTTATAGCAATTTACCTAATCATTTGGCCATGCATACGAACATAACAATCTCAGAAACGACATGAACTAGCTTCACCAATTTTTGGAAATGTTGGTCACATGACTCATATTTGAAATTGAGGTTTCTGTGAAGCCACCTACATGGAATCATTTTTTACGTGCAAAACATGGTAATTTTAACCTCTTTCAGCTTAAAATGTTTTACGCTGAAACTGTCAAGCTGAATGGTTTAATTTTTTACAAGAATTATCCTAGGGTAGGGTACTTTTAATTTTATAAGAATAGATTGGGTTCATTAATTTTTAGCAGCAGAGTCATAGAAAGACTGCCAACTATTTAAGATTTAGCAACAGGCCAAAGGTCAGTCTGGATCTATTTAAAGCTTTGGCAGACTGCCAACTGTATCAGATTAGGCAACAGGTCAAGAGTTTACTCAGTGCAGCAAGGTACAGGTCAAGATTTTACTCAGTGCAGTAGCTGCAGCTGGAAATTTGTTCTGGTTCACTCAGGGCAACTGCCTTCCTCACCTGAGCTTGCTCAGCCCATAGCACCTGACTCAAGAGAAGTTTGATGTATTGGCCTGACATTTTGACTTGTCCATGCATCTTAGATGGCTTTCTTGTACACAGACTGGTGTTGCCACCTACAACAACTTTTGCACAGTGTATGTACCTGCTTATTTCTCAGAAGGGATATATATAAGCCTGAAATTGGGCATATGTATACATCTCGGATAGCTTCTTCATATACAAGACTGGTGGCACCACCTACAGTATGTTCCAGCTTATTTCTCAGGAGTGATTTGACATATCAACCTGAAATTATGCATGTGATTGTCGATACATCATGGATAGTTTTGTTGCCACCTACAATTGTTTCATGCATCTGTGCACATAGCCCAAGAGTGGTTTAAAGTGTCTGCCTTAAATTTTGCATGTCCATACATCTTTGATGGTTTTCTCATACAAAAGACTGGTGGCACAACCTACAATAATTTTTGTGTTGTGTTCATCTATGCCAGTATTTAAGCAGTGATGTTTGTATAATTGAGGCTTGTACTTGGATTCAAAATATTCAGTTCTTGAATTGTACATATACATGTAACACATGTACTTGAAAAGAAAAAGTCCAGCATGGAAGCACAATACCTGATGTATATTTCACAGGTGTGTATTAGACCTGTAGGCTTTGTCATATGTAGAAGAGATTAAATATTGAAACAATCAGTCAAGTGTGACAATTTATTTTGCAAGCTTTGCCCACTGGGGGCAGCAGCATAACATCACATATAAAAACTTTTAGTCATTTTTATTTTCAAGCTTATTGTAGGTTGTCAATGAAAATAATAATCGTGCGTATTGTACACTTTAGACAGACAGACTGACAGATTGAAACACACTACCCACAGCCTCTGTTTATTAGGAGTATAAGAAAATTAATAATTCTATTAAATGCTGGTAAACATTCATCTAAGCTGTATAAATCTGCATGATTTATATATTTTTACTTTGTTTATTTCAGATGCCAACATTATTTCTGTGAAAAATGTGCTCTTGAGCACTACAGGAAAAACAAACGATGTTTTGTTTGTAACCAGCAAACAAATGGGATCTTCAACCCAGCTAAAGGTAGTCTTTAACCTAAGATTCAGTTTATTGCCTGTAAAATGTATAATAATATCACATAAATCATAAAGAAACGTAACCTTTCTATACACCCATCCATGACAGAACGTATAATGATATACCCAGGGTCCGTTCGTCTGTTAACTTAAAAGTGTCGCTGCAATAACTTACTGGAGCTTTGATGGATTTTCACGAAACTTACCACAACTACTTACCAATAGATCATCTTGTCTGAGCTCGATAATAGGCAAAATCCCTGCAAATTTTATAAGGTCAGAGGTTACTAGGCTACTTTACCGGGAACTTACCATGAAATGATGGATTTTGATAAAACTCAAGAGAAATATTAATCGAATTATCTTGCCGCAAAATCCATGCATATTTAATGAGGTCAGGGATCACCAGGCATTGGTGGCACTGTGATGACTGACCAGATCAATTTTCTCACTTGTACTACTCTCAGCAAAATTTATGCATATTTAACGAGGTCATATGTCAGAAGATATTCAACGGGTGTATTATGTACTGTATATGTGCTCCTGTTTATTACAAATATTTATTTTCTCACTGTCTAAGAAGTCTAGTTTCTTGTGAAGGAAAATTGCTGCCCTGCTTCAAACAGCTGCTCATGTAATCCTCTATTAATCACAGATCTTAAGTGGCAAAGCATTCATTTATCATAGTGAATTGTTAAAAAAATATAGTGGAAACTATTGTATAATTCAGCATGAATATTAAATTTGACTTAGCATTTAGCAGTGGCTCAATGAGATACTCCTGCTTGAAGCAAACATGACAAGACAAAACTCATTCATATTTTAGATAATGTCCAGTCACTGTCATAATACTGTTATATTTTCAAGATTTTGACTTGAGGCAAGGGAATTCTTTATTTGGTATTGAGTGCAGTATTTGAATAATTGATTGAATCAACTTTGACTTATTTGCAGAACTAATGTTGAAATTGAAGAAACACGAAGAAGAGCAGGCTGAAGAGGCTGGAGATGATGATGATGATGATACAGAAGTGCCAATCACATCCCTTGAAACATAAACTACCACACCAACAGAATGAAAGGGGCAGCACAGACTGACAGTCTTTAACTGTAGGGATGATTGAATCTCAAATGTCAGCACAAAATCAAGAGACCCTGCATGTCATGCAGAAATAGTTGCCATCTGTTGTAGAAGTATTGGCAAATGATCTTCCAAAGTATTCCCTACCAAAAGTTTACAATTAGAGATCATTTTCAAGGTTTTAATATCACAGTACTGTTACAGTACTTCACAGTACCATGTAGTCATGCAGAGGTTTCCAGATGGAGAAAACATGCTCAGGCCTACAATATTTTAGAGTATGAATGAAGGCAGCACTGAAGAGAGTAGTACTACATGTACTTACAAAATGGATTTTGAAAAACTGGTTAAACTGAAGGTTTTAGAACATCTGATCGTATAACTGTTTTAACTGTTTAGAACAAAAAAAAGGCTGTTAATACTAAATATGATTCTTCGAAATACTACATATGGTACTTCTGCTGTAAAAGTTGAAAATGAGGCATGGGGCACCTCCACTGTAACAGATGAAAGTACTTCAGGTGGTACTTAAACAGGTGGAATTTTGGATGAGGTATTTTTTGTGACAGGTAAAAATGGTGCGGGCAGTTCTTTTAATGTAATAGGTGGATATTTTGCAGGATGTAATTCCAGTGTACCAGGTTGATATGCACGGCAGGTGCTACTTTAACATTTATAAATGTTACATGTGATACTTTTACTGTAACAGGCATAAATGCTACAGGTGGTTATTTTACCATTACAGGTAGAAATACTGCAAGTGGCAATTTACAGGTGGAAATATTGTAATTGGTACATTACAGGTGGAAACATGTACATGTTACATGTAGTAACACTTACTTTTGCAGGAGGAAATGCTGCAGAAGTAAATGCTGAATCTGATTTTAATGCTTGTTGCATATGGAAATGTTGCAGGATGGTAATGTACTGTAGTTTCTAATCAGACACCTTCACTACAGGTTGTGTTAATGGTCATATATTAGATATTCATGAAACTGATGCTGATACAGTGATACCAATGAAAACATTGTTTTATTTCAAGTGATATTTATTGAATATGTTGGTGCAAGATACAGAATACCATAACTATTAATTACCTGAGGTATATTACCCATTGGACACCTGAGAATGGCTGCAGTTCATATCACAGAAAATGTACATACATTGTAAGTTAACATTTACATCTTTACAAAAAATAATCATTATTTATTTATATGTATAAAGTAATATTTAATAAATTTTATAAAATACCAATTAACAGTGCTTTGGATTTTCATTCCTGTTAAAGATGAAAAAGAAATTGGGTCATAACTCTCAGGTTGTGGATCTGGTCATAACATTCAAGTTGCTGATCATGCAATAACTTGTTTGTAATTGGATTTGCCAACTGGATATCCCTGTAACAGGTTCCATTTGTTATACAGCAGATGCTGAACGACCAACACCTGCTTTGTCGTAAAAAAAAAGGGTAAATCCCCCCCCCCCCTCCCTAGCTCTTCCAAGCCCACAGAATACAGTATGTAGAAATCCTTGGAAAACAAACCTGGTCAGTGCCAATAGTAGGCCAAGTACAAATGATTTGAAACTAGAAAAGCACTTGGAGAGCTCAGATCTCCACCATCCATCACATGGCACTGTCACAAATGTGGCATTTTTCCTTAAAAAAATTCCTGGATTCAGATGGAAAATTTTATAATTTTTTCCTTAGATCATTGCCGAACTATCCTGAAAACTTCATAAAAGTGTGTTTTGAGTGATGTTGCTAACAGACAAAGAAACCAACGCCAGCAAAAACATAACCTCCTTTGCGGAGGTAACAATATCCTGATCCCTGCTAGTGTATGTGAACAGATTTACAGGTGATGTCGTTGACCAGACTGGTTCCCTGGGGACAATGTTTCATCTGCTGATGGTTGAATTTTGCCAAAATGTATTGGTGTTAGGAATATGATGTACATGGTTTTATCATGTGTTAGTTGTTAAAAGGCCAGTTGGACCTCTGTATAGTGATTGTGTGTTTCAGTTATTTCTTGATAAACTGTGACATAAACACTTGGAAGATGAAATGTAAAGGAAAGTAGTGCAATACTTGAATGAAAACATCAAACATATTTTCAAGAAAATGACTTCAGGTGACACCAAAGTTCCAGATTGATTAATAAATGATTTACTAAAATTAATTATTTGGTCCAAGTTCGTTTCTGATCATAATCCCGCATTCTCTCTTCCCTGGCAGACTCCCATTCTTGTAGCTCATTGGCTGGAACCAGGCACTTCATGACCTCCCTCATGATGACATCACAATCTCCAAACACGCGTGAACCCAGTGTCTTCTCATCTGCTGGTCTGGCCTTTTTACTGCACAATTTGTCTAAATCTGTCTTCTGTCTGTGAAATGATAAACTTTGAAAAGTAAAACCTTAAGATTTCCAATGATCATGTCAGGCACTGAGAAGTTATTGGTCAGCGTTGTAAGCATACTTCAAGACAAGACTGGGGTTAGTGTCTACAGATTACAGCATTTTATTAATTATAGAAAATTAATTATAGAAAAGGTTAAAAATAATCATAATATGTATCAACTGATAGCACAAGAACCACAGACTGAGTAGAAGCATGTGACTACAAGTGTGAATGAATCTGTGACAACTTTGCATCCATGTTTTTGGCAGATGATAAACAAGATAATCAAATGTATTAAATATGGAATTTCAAAAAGAATGTTTTAATACAAATATTTTTCAGTTGCTGAAATGCACAAATGATAATTATCTAAGCTGACCAATTAGAAATTAAAGGATGAATGAACATTTTAATGGCATGAACACAAGGAAGACTGACCGCTAATGAAAGCTACGTACATGTAAGTTGTACACATTTTAATGCTCACCTGTTACATATAACCAATCTGAGTGGCTCCTGTCCCATTTCAACCAGTGAGTTAGCAGGTGTAACAGTGAGAGTTGACCCCAGGCATATCATCAGGTCACTCTTAGTGGCCTGGTCAATTGCTTGGTCAAGAATGGCCTTCTCAAGGTCATCTCTGAAGTTTATAATGCTGTCCATAAGATATCCCTTGCAACCCTGTGAAGATAAAGCTGATTAGTTAACAAAGAGATCAATCTGATTTAAAAATTTAAAAAAATGTGTTTGCTCATAGATTTTATACAATCTCAATTGTTACTTTGAAAATACAGTGAAACCTTGTTGTATCGAACTCGGTTAAGTCGAATTTCCGTATGTGTCGAAGTCGAACGTGAGGTCCCTGCAAAAAATAGTTAAAACCTAACTAATTTAACTCCGCTTGTGTCGAAGTCAGATGTGTCGAAAAACCGGATGTGTCGAGGTGTTTTGTTTGTCCCTAGCTAATAATTCCATCGCCTAACTCTAAGTTATGATTGGATAACAGTTGTACAGGGCCCGTCAATCATGACTGGGTCGTGTTGAGCAGTCAAAATTATCAAGCGCGATGGTGGCTCTGTCGAATCAAGGTCATGCCGCTTTAGTGTTTGGTCAAGTTGTGCACGGTCCAACAATTATACATACGGCCGCTGTGACTAGATACAAAATTAAAAACGGTGAGGATCTTACTAATCAAGCGCGATGGCTGACATACCTAGTCCTTTGTTTTATATATTGGCCAATTAGTCACACATTTTCATGCCTTTTTCTCTCGCCGAAAAAGCATCGATGAGTAGTTATTGATTAACCAAACATAATCAAATCATTACCTTTGATGTGTCTAGGATAAACATACAGGACTCTGTATAACTGGAGGAAGATGAGATCTATATCAGACTGACTCTAATTTACCATAAAGTACATTATACAGTATTACAGCTTCAATTTCATGTTTTACGTGTCCTGTTTGCATTGGCGTCGCGGCCTGCTAAGCGTAAGCTTGATGTAAAGAACATTGAGCAGAAGTACTAAGCACTGGTCGAAGTTCAACTTGGTGGCAACTCCAAGGCAAAAATTGCAAAGGACTTCAACATCCACGCCAACACGCTCTGTACATGGTTCAAGAATACCAAGATCAAGGTTACTGCCTTTTTAAAGAAGATCTGATGTGTTGAACTGAAGATGATCTGAGCCAATCATTTATTTATTGATTTGTGTGCTTTTTTACATGTACATGTTTGTGCTTTAATTCACTTTCTTGATTAACCTAATCCTACTTTTGGTTGTACTTATGTGTTTCTTTTTTATTATTAAATGAAAAAATGTACATAAAATCTGTGTTTTCTTTCACTAAAACATTTGTGAGACCTAAATAACATAGGCCCTATACATGTTTAGTATTTATCGATGATAATCGAGGCTAAAGAGGTTGAATATAATGAACATCGGTTGTCTCGAACTCCGGTTGTGTCGAAGTAAATTCACCAGTCCTTTCGACTTCAACACAATGAGGTTTCACTGTATTTGCAAAGAGAGATCCATAAAGTCATACTAAAATATAATAGCAATTTATGAACCATACATGAAGTGAAACAGGCTTAATTATCATTTTCCTTCAGATCTGTGTAATTTATTTAATGAATTGATTCTCTTGGAACATTACACACAAGTCTGTGGTGTGAAAATCCAGAAATTGCAGGATGTTTCAGCCTGGACAATAAAGCCAGCCATTCACCTACCTTTTCTATTGTATTTATGTGATTTCAAGCTTATTCTGTATATATATAAATGAATTCTAGGTAATTCCTATTTAGCAAAGTTCTTATAACACCTCTGAGATCGATGTATTGTGACAGATATAGCCTGATGGGTGCTGCCAACTAAGGGCCCATAAGCACACTAAAATTTGTATACCATCTTTACAGTAATCATGCAATACAGTTGGTTTCTGGTCATGCCTCATACATACGTGTTGTGTCTTTAGGCAAGTCTAGCTAAGCAACTGTTACATATATGATTTTGTTTATGACAAGCTGTAAACACAGAAAAACCATGTAACCTATATTGGTTGGTTTCATTTGTGCTGAAGCTGAAAGGTCAAAAGTTGCAAAACATTTTTTTTTAAACTTCGGTCCATCCAGCTTTTGGCCTGAGTCCTTGTTGTTAGTGGTTGGGCCATTTTATGGCCCCCCCCCCCCACCCATTGTATAAACAAGGTGAATAAGAAAAATTAGCTTGTCAGATCAGCATTTTCAAGCCTTTTTTTCTTATAAAAGGTTCAAGGGATTATCTTTAGTTAATAGACGTCAGATATTAGAATAGGCCCCTTTAATAATTAAAGAATATTATTAACTTATATGTCAAGTTTATTTACTATTTGCCTCAAAGATGGATCAATGCAAAGAGATACTGTACAATAAGGGTGTGTGATATTATTGATATATCGTGATATGGTGATTTGCATATTGTGTTTTGCGATATCCTTTTCCTTTATCAATATTTCCCAATAATTTTAAAAACTAGCTGAAACTGATCTACTGTAATAAAATTAAAGGTTTCTGCTTTCAATTTTAGACATACTGTACACATTCCTGCAAAGTCACAGTCCAGAATTATCCAATTTCCTAGTAACTTGCACATGTACAGCTTAAAAAAAAAAAATTAAGAAAACTTAAGTTCCTTCGGATTCTGTTAACAATAAGTAACTGCTTTACTGAATGATTTTGCCATATTTCCTTTGTGAAATAAACAGATTACAATTTACATTCATTGTGTCATCACATTTAAAACGACAATGAATTGAAAACATACTTAAAGAGTCATATATACAAGAAAGCACACTGATACCTGTAAATTGATACAATGAAAAATATCACGATACGTATTGCATTATATGCTACCACATATCGCAACATATTGCAATTCGGAAACTGTAGGCAATACCCAGCCCTACTGTATAGCATTATCACTTATAATACACACATTTTCATACCTTCTTACTGCACTTCCGGCCGGTGCGATGACTTAGTTTGCATTTTTTGCACTGTTTTGCATATTTGGGTTTAATGATGTCAGTCTTCCCATGATCCTCCAGTTCCTCAAAGTACAGACTGAGATGGTCATCCATGACGTAATACGGACGATGGTACTTGGTGCCACAGTTTTCACATTTCTCTATGAACACATTTCCATGGAGTTCAGACAATTTGTCCTCTGGTATCCCTTTCAAAAACAAGTATGAAAGAAAAACTGCTATATATGAAATAAATATCATACTGCACAAAATAATATGAACACAATTTCATAGAGTTCAGACAATTTGTCCTCTGGTATCCCATAAAAAAACTATAAAGTTTGAAAAACTGCTATAAATTAAATAAATATACTGCACTCAACAATACACCATTCACTAAGATCTTTGATAACATCTGCATAAATTTTCTATTTTGTTTCCAAAATGTTGTTCCTGCTGGCTTTCCAGAGAGAGTTCACTTACTTAACTTAAAGGGGCCCAATCACCGATAAAACAAGTTAAATCAACACAAAAAAATTGTGTCTTCTCTTTGAAATAAATTGAAAACTGCCAAAATATTGCCCGAAAACTGTTTGCTTACTCCTGTATACAAGTGTTTAAAAATTAGAAGCCCCAACTGACTTGGCTCAACAAATATAATAAAAATGTAATATATGTTCAAGCTGGTTGATAAATCCATGTGTATGTATGCGCTAGTTTGTACAAGTCCTTGTTCTGGATCTGTTGTGCATGGTATGGTATTGATATGGTAAACAGACACACATGGGCTGTGTTTACTTACACACAGCCAAATAACAAAGCATTAAACAGCTGTATGGGAGATTCTGAGGCTACATGCTGGGATGGCTTTGCTGGGCAACTTTTGTATAAAGCAAAACGGAACTGAAAGTGTGAAAGAATAGGTATAATATTGCTTCTGAATATGTCCCTTTACATGTACAGAATCATTTGCAATAATGTCAGTATAATTTCACGCTATTAGTTCATTTTTTCCTGAAAGCAAAGGTTTCCCCAACAAACTATCCTGGCCATGAACATACTGTCTCCTAATCACCTATTCTCTTTGAGATAATGTGCGTACAAAAAATCACTGATTTTTTCATTTTGTCTGGTTTTCTCTTTTGGGTCTGTCATTCGATAAGGTTGGAGATCTTATGAACACCAATCATTTCTATAAATTTGAGAAAGATAAAATGTATTCTGTTTGAGATATGTGTGCAAAAGAAAGCATCACTGATGGATGGACTGACAGATGGACAAGGTGATCACTAAGGGCACTGTTTTTAAGTGGGGCCCAAAGAAATTTCTGTTAGATATCATTAGAATAAAATGAGATTTACAGACAGTTTATCAAAGCTTACTCTGTGATCTTGGAGCCACAAATTGTGACTATATCACTTTCATAGATACATGCATTTTACAGAATAAAGAAGATGATTTATTTTTTTTTCTTTGGTCTTATTATATAAGCACTCACCTGAGAGCAAGTGAAGACCATCTCCATTTTGACTGATGATATGTTTAATGTATCCTCTCTGTACTAAGAGCTGTAAGGCTTCATGAGTATACGTCGGTCTCAAATCTTCATAAGCCACACCATCATTATCACCATTGTCATCATCATCTTCGTCTGCATCATCTATGACAATATATTCATGCAAATCTCAGAGAGATGCTGAAAACAAACACTGCACCTTCATATAATAGTCCATAGGGGCACCTGGAAACCACATAACTACTGCTTTTCTTTAGTTGATATGGCATTCTCTGATTATTTGAATGATAATTTTAACTGCAAAAACCATGAAGTCACAGTTTAAGTCTGGTTCCTAAAGAGATTGATTCATTGTGTACATAATTCTAAACAAACAAAATCATGGGAAGGCCAGATCCTGTCAAATGAAGATTCTACAGCTCCTGCTGTATTTGCTGATATGTCAGAGCTAATATAAATTTTCTCAATCTATACAGTAAACTCTATATACCCATTAAGAAATCCACAGGGGTCTGGATCCCCACCCCTTACCCATTTTTCAACCACAGCAATTTTTTAAAGGTTTTCAACCCATTTTTAAAGTTTAATGTTACTTTTTAAAGGTATTCTCATTACTCTAATACTGTGTTGGAACCCTTAACAATTTTCCCAAATCTTGGTTTTGCCTTATACCACCAATATCCCACCAATATTCAATCAATGATTAAAAACTGGAATGATACCTTTATCTTGTCTGCTTCTTTTGGGAGGAGATGCTCCTTTTTCATCTTGGTTATCCTTGATGACCTGCTGTCCTTCCAAGGTCCACTTACCACTCTTACCTCGATAGTCACCAATGCCTGTGTATAAAGAAGGGTGAGCAATACAGTATTTTATTATATTTTTTTGTTAAGACATACTGCCTCTATTTGTTTTAAATGCTAACTTAACTAAGTATATTTACATTTGTAGAATTTTATTCCAGTTTCAGACTTCATGACAGGGTAGTGTCATACACTTCCTCTAATTTTATATCCTGGTGCTAACCAGGCCTGGTGACGACTGCACCTGCAGGCCCTGGGACTGTAATCATCCCCATCCTCCCATTGAGAATCCAGCTTGACTTATCATAAAAATTTACTGTGTTAAAGTTAAAGTATGTCATTTATAAAAATGGATACAGGTCTGTGTTCCATTAGTCATGTGGTTTATCAATCTAGAAGGAAGAAGTTGACCAAATTTAAGCATAATCTAACATTATTTTTTCTGGGTAACCATTTTTCTGTTCCCTTAAATTGTTGAATAATAGTTCAAAGTCATATATGTAATTTAAGAAAAGTATATAAATATATTTTTTTTTTAATTCAGAAATTTTATAAATACCATTTTGCCCTACAGGCTTTTACCAAGTTTAAAACAGGTACATGTATATTACCTACACTCTCTAATGCCACATGTCATATTTTGTCCTATCCCAGTTTTTTTATGAACGGAAGGTAAATGACTGAATAAGAGAGTAAGTGCTCTGGTGAAAAGGTAGCCTTCTATAAAATAAAGAATGAAAAAAAAAAAGAGTAAAATTAGAAGCAATTCCCCATTTTTTATCACACACTGAATATAGATGTGTTTCTCATACTAAGTATGTATAAATATATATCACTACAGAAGTCAGAAACATGCATTGCACATGCCCCTGCATAAAGGTAAGGGCATTTTCTGTACGTTGTGATACACATGATGGTCATTTGCACAGTTATCACTGTTATCACAGGAGAGAAATAGTATACTTTATATATTTTTTCACTGAAAGACTGCTACTATTAAAGGAGTAAAAAAGAGTAATTATCAACATTTTCAGTAAATACTCAAAAAAAGAGTAGCTCTTTTTAAAAACAGTGATTTGTTTCTGCAAATATTTTATTCTACCTGCAGATGTGGAAATCCCAGCTCCAGTGAAAGCCACACAGTGTTTTGACTGACTCAATAAATCAGCAATATGCTTGGACTCTTGTAAAATCCTCCCCTCTGAATCATGGAGCTCCACTGTTTTAGCAGCATCTTTTATCATCTGTTTTTCCACATTTTCCAGCTTTATCATTGCATTTTTTGCCCTGACTGTCCTTGATGATTTGAGCAAGTCTTCCCAGCATTCCCTGTGAAAGATGGCTTCCCCTGATTGTGACCATGTGACCTTTCAACAAAAAAATTTTAAAATTTTTTAAAAATTTTATTTACATAACATCAATTTATGAGACCTAAAATTGTGTGTCAAGATATATATATATATACACACAGTACCAGTACTTTCAGTAGTGCATTTTATATTATCTTTGCCCACAAGCAAAATATGGGAACAGTCTCACTTTCTGTGTGGGTTTGCATGTAAGTCTGCTTAAAGTACTTATGTAGTATGTTACACACCTTATCTATCTATCATATCTCCTTATAAGGCATACTACTCTGGCAAAGAAAGTGGTTTAAATTAATTTTTCCACATTTTCTTCCCAAAAATAGTTTTTTTTTTCTTCTGTGGTGTCTCTTAGACCTATGCCACACAAGGGAAAAACTGATACACAGCCAATGAACACAACAGTTTGTATTACACACACAAATATCTAGCACCATTTCAGTTCTCTGATATTAGAGAGTCTACAACCAGTATACTATCTTGAGAGTGCCTTTACATTGTGTATCAAAGGCTTTATGAGGATGCCTGCAATCATTACCTTGTTCAGTATACTTTCTAAAAACACCTACACTGTGAAATAAAAATTATGTTATAACTCAGCTTATTGATAAATCCCTGTGTATGTTTGTTGACTTTCTGACTGCATTAATACAAGCATGGGTTGCTTGAGTTACTGGATGGCAGCTAACTTGTACATGATACAGCTAGGATATAACTTGTTACCATAGAGACAGTTTTTTTAGTTTGGCTTGTGTTCACATATGTCTTTTTGTGATAATTCATCTCATCAAAGCCTATTGTTAAGATTATCAGCTGTGTACAATGATATCAATGAAACAGGATGGATGGCCATTGCACTATATTCCCCTGTATATGGCTTGTATCATGGTTCAAGTTAGGTTTACCAGCCCAATATAAATGCCTATTGAATCATGTATTCATATCTTGCATATACGTCCAACTGAAAAATGATCGATGATTGACTGACATGTCATACTGCAGGAGGGTACACACATATGTGTGTGTTTGTATTGGTGCATATTAATATGAAGCAGAGCTTCGTGCATTTTAAACTTCTTGGAGGTTTTTCCAAATGCAGGAGTCTCAGTAATTTGGTAGATTTCTGTTTGCCTTTTACTAAGGTAACATAGCAGTTGCACCATGGTGTCACCTGGTGACTGATAATGTAATATAAAATGTGTTTTCATTAAAACTGTATGACTGCTTATATTGTGTAAAAAATAATCCAAACTTTCAACATTTGAGCAATTCTGTATAGTGAATGTACCAGTAGGCCCACATTGGCTTACTTTGAATTTAATCCTATATCAAGTCTTGCTACAATATGTATTGCTTGACTTTATGCTTGGCATGGTTATCAAGCGCTACCGTACAGTACAGTGAGAGTTTACCCTACAGATAAGCCTGGAGTGTGATATGTAATACTTCTGTATAGCTCATGCTTATTGTGTTATAATAATTTACTATGCAACAAATATTTTACCTTAATGTACATCTGCAAATATTTTACATCCGTTTTACTCCCTGAGTTAAAGTGTCTATCAGAAGATTCAAGTAGCACTTTGGGGAAGAAGCCATTTCTCATTTTCATCACAGTAATGCCCATGCCCATAGGACATGTACATGCTGATCATTGAGCGGTACTTTTTATCCCAATGGAGTCTTAACATCTGTATTAATGATAAAATGTAGGTGTTATATGGTGTCTTTACACTACAGAGGAATATGTGCTTAAATGTGAACACTTGATAACCATGCCAACCAGGGTAGAGCGATATACCAGTGGTAGCAATTTAATACCCTGTCATGTTTTTTACCTTCATAGACTTCTTCGCCTTGAGCTTTTTACTTAACGCCCCATCAAGTTCAAACAAGCATCGAACTTCAGCCCTACCAGTAGTAACATCAATTGGACCCTGGTCACAGTTGCTATAGCAACAAGAGATGGACATTTTAAGGACAGGTTTCTGAAAACAAATCATGGAGAAATAATAGTTAAATAGTAATTTTTCTGTACTTTTATATTTTTCTTTACTTTATATTTTAAACTACACCAAAATAAGATTGCAAAACATGTAAACACAATGTTGAGCAAAACATAATAAAACATGAATATTTTATAAGACAGATGATGTTGAATGAAAAATGAAAGTAAATGTTAATCTCATGTTTTAAACATAAATTTGCTGTTCTGTTTATATATATATATATATATATATATATATATATATATATATATATATATATATATATATATATATATATATATATAAATATATATATATATATATATGTGTATATGGGTCATTCTACAGAAAACAACCCTATTCATGAAAATTCATATATATATATATAAATATATATATATATATATAAAATCTGTAATTGTGCTTTGGCGATTTAATTTTAGTATCTTGTATTTTCTGCATGATTTGAGCTTATTTATTTAGCAAAGTAATACCTAAAATTCTTCAAATCTATACTTTTATCTTTTATGCAGATGACCTTTGCCTTATTGCCCCATATGCAAAGGGACTACAGAATCTATTAGACATTTGTCAAAGCTATGGTATTTCTTGTGATATTATGTATAATCCTCAGAAAACAGAATGTTTGGTGATGAGACCAAAAGGTTACGATCTTGTCTGCCCAAAGGTGACATTAGGAGGCTTGGAAATTAAGTTTGTATCAAAAGTGAAATATTTAGGTGTTGTAATTCAAGATACTCTGCAAGATCTTGAAGATTATGTTATAGCAGTTGAGAAGTTTATATGAACGAAGTAATATTCTTTTGCGTAAATTTAGTAAATGTTCACTGCCGGTCCTTGCATCCTTGTACCAAGCATACTGTTCAAATTTTTATAATGCCACACTGGTGTAATTATTCAAAACAGATGAACAGTAAAATCAGGACTGGTTCTATTCATGAACTCAGACGGTTTCTTAACTATTCTGGAATGGATAGTGCTAAGGCAATGTATGTATTTAATGGACTAGATAACTTTGATGTGGTAATACAGAAAAATATTATAGATTTATGTGTAGACTGGAAAATAGTTCAAACATAATTATTAAGTTTTTATATGATAACATAACACAATCAAGTCTGGCGTCCTGTGGTCTACCTGGCAAACTTGTACACACCAAACCAGGGGTGATGGTTTGCATACAGGAAGGTATGGTTCTTAATGTTAATCCATCTTTTTATTGTATTCTTTTTCATATGGGTTTTTTACCTGAAATAAAAATATCTTATACCTATACGGAGTACTAGAAAGATTGAAGGATTAATTAGGTTTCTTTGAATAAATATCATATCTTTTTTTTTTCAACACCATTATACATCAACACTGTTACTTTTCACTTTTAATGGTGGTGAATGTCAATGAATGGTGTTGAAACAAAAAGGTGCGGTTACATGAATCCTATTAACATCATTACGTTTGTCCGTATACACCCATAACCTTGTCCATGTTGACTGGAATCTATACTCGCTCCCTACTTTCATGTGATGAAATATTTAGGGTCAATATCGGTCAATTTCAGTGAAACGTCATCCCAGGAACAGTGTTCTGTCCAGAGGACCAGCTGGTATCACTATCAGATACGGCGGGTATAATCAGCTGGACTAAATACCGAAATACACCGAAAAACTCTGAAATTAACTGAAATACACCAGAATAACATCGAAATATACTGAAATAACACCAAATACACTGAAATAGCACCGAATACACTTAAATAACACCAAAATACACTTAAATAACAGTCAATACCACCAGTATATATGTTCAATACACAAAATATATATATATGTCTATAAATAACACCAATATAAACAAAAAAACACGGAAAAAAACACCAAAATACAATATGAAATAACACCAAAATACACTGAAATAACTCATTAACACCAGTATAGGTGTACAATAAATATATATATTTAATTATATATATTTTATTTATAAGGTAAAAAAAAAATATATATATATATATATATATATATATATATATATATATATATATATATATATATATATATATATATATGAACACTGGTGACAAGATACAAGTCTTGCAACTGACGTTTAATAACCACACTATATGAAAGAAAATTCTCCCCAACCTTTCTCCAACTTTTGTGTGTAAAATGTTTCAAATGCGCTTTCTGCTGACCTGTCACTGTAGTTACGTTGACTCATTATCGCCAATGTTTGAAAACACACCTGTCAAAATATGCACCCTCTAGCAGTCAAGTGGGCTGACCTGTAGCGGAGCGCCACCGTGTGCTTGTGTAAGAGACTATTACTTTATGGTATACTGTGTAGACTGGTACCCTGCTCTATTATGGCCCTCTGACAAGCATAGACCTGGAGCAGCGGTGCCATAATAGAGCGGGGTACCAGTCTATATACTGTGTTGCCTTTTTGTTCGCGAGGGTTTTAATTTCGCGATATTCGCGAATGGGAAATAATCGCGAAAATGAAACCCTCGGGAATAATTGGCCAATTGAAAATGTTCTTATTTAGTGCAATCAATACTTATATGGGAATAGGTTCTAAACCAGGTTAAATATATATTTCATAGGGAACTCAGAAATGGAACCGAAATCTATAAATCTAATTATTAATATATTAATTTTATTCTCTGTATATAGGAGGGGGGGGGGGGGCATTGGTGAATACAATAACCAATCCCCCTTATTAAAAAGTCTGTGTGTGTGAGTGGGGGATATACCCCCCTCCAACCCCCCCCAATCCTCCACCATACCCCCTGTTTTGACCCCCAGACGACTGCAGTGTATAATCGCTGTGCGAGGAGCGTGTTGGTCCTGGTAGGCATATATTAAATCACCATGGTAATCCGTATTAGGCCAAAAAAAATAAAAGGTATGGTTCTCAGGCACCGCCGGCGTCAATTTTAACCCCTCCACATCAACAATTTTAATTTTGAATTTTATCTTTCAAGAAGACAAATAAAACAATTTAAGTAGTGCTTTTACCAGTTATGCAAAAAATTTTATTTTCATGTTTTTCCCAGATCATATGACATTTTCATCAGAACACTCAAAAAAAGGTTAAAAATAAAATACCGCCCGCCCGCAGTGATTTCTGAAAAAAGTGCCTGAGAACCATACCTTATTATTTTTTTTTTTACCTTACATGAATGGTGTTTAGGCCTGCCACTGGGCGTATATACGTCCAGAATAGGCCTATAGTGAAAATACACACTAAGCGCCTGTTTAAATGACTAAAATTAAAGGTTCGTGTTCATTTCAGACAATTAAATATATACGGTAGTACAGAGTCGTTTCAAAACATTTCTTTCATGTCAAGCACTACATTAAAGTACAGCTTGGATTTTAATTAACATACTGTACAATACTACTGCAATTTACTCAACACATTATACATGTACACTGGGGGATGTGATGAATGTTCTAACATATTTAAGTTCTGACCTCACTCAATAGACTGTTCAACAAATGATTGCTCATGGTAATTTGGCTATATTTTCATTTAATGTCAGAAAATTAAAAACAAATAAGTTCAAATGAACAAATGAGGCAAACAAACCTAATTAACTAGAATAAAATGCATTAGCATTTCAAGTCTAAAAAGCAGTCAAGAGCTCGAGCCTTCAGTTGAGCCAAGATAAAGCGAATAATAGGTTCACTAGTAAGGAAATATTAGTTCTTGAATAATATAATTAAGGCCATGCTCTGAAGTAAAGTTCAGCTTAAGACTGAATGGCTAGATATATATATCCCAGTCATGAAAATATACTCACAGTGGACTCACAATGAGCTCACACATGATCTCATGGTGTGGGGTCACAGGGAGCTCAATCTGTAACTACCTTCAGACATCACAGTGATCTCACGGTGTTAGTTCTCAGTGAGGTCACAGTGTGAGGTCACAGTGATCTCACGGTGTTAGTTCTCAGTGAGGTCAGAGTGTGAGGTCACAGTGATCTCATAGTGTGAGTTCTCAGTGAGGTCATGGTCTGTGGTCACAATGATCTCACAGTGTGAACTCACAGATGATCTCATGGTATGAGATCACATTGAGAGCTCAGTTTGTAACCACCTTTAGACATCACAGTGATCTCATAGTGTGAGTTCTCAGTGAGGTCATGGTCTGTGGTCACACTGATCTCACAGTATGTGTTCTTAGTGAGGTCATTTCTTGGGGTCACAGTGATATCAGTAAGCGAGTTCTCAGTGATGGCATGGTCTGGGGTCACTATGATCTCACAAAGTCTCTTATCATAGAGGTTATGTTCTTGGATGACAGTAAGCCAACTTTGTGAGTGTCAGTGAGGTCATCCTGCATGTGGGGTCACATTTGTATAGTAGAAGAGCCCAAAGTAATGTCACAGTGTGGGATCACATGTAACTCACAGTATTGGAACACAGTGCAGTCAAATGTGTGAGGTCACAGGTATCTATGTAATATTATTATTTATCTTTTAAAATTTTGTGTAGTTCTTACGGCTAAAATATAAAAAATATTCCCAATTACAATGTGTTCTTAAAAATGTCCAAACCTAATATGCATAGGATGCCAAATCTTGCATACTGCCCTGCCTAATGCCCCCCCCCCCTTGTCTCAGCTGATTTTTTAATTCGCTTAGTTTTGCTCAAGCTATGGCTTCGCAATGATGTCACATGTGGATTCACAATAAATTTACATTGTAAAGTGTAATTATTTTCCGAGAAAGGGATGAGCATCCGTATTTCAGGCAAAGGTAATTAACACAAGTCATATGAAGAGCTGTGGATTCACTTTCTCTAGCTGAGAAATGCATGTATACTTTACAAACACAGAAGCCACAAATCAGATTTCATAACATATGTAGCCTATTTTATAATTCAGTAGAATACAGAAATGACAGAAAACAAATCACTTTTGTATAATTTGTATTGATTCTTCTGCAAGAATTTTTACTTTTACAGAAAGAATACGTTTTCATATTTTAAATTTTATTGTCACCAATTCTATCTCATCATCAATCACTGTCAATTCAGATCAGGTGAGAGACACTGCTTGTCAAACTCCTATCATAGAATCCAATTGAACTTCATGCAACTTACTAGTAAGTCTCGTTCAATTTTCTAATATCATAGGTTATTGTATCTTCAAAATGTATAATAATATAATAAATATAATATTAAAAAAAAAAATTATACCAAGTTGAATTAACTGTACTTTAAATACTACTTAATCCTAAATTACTAGATATTTTCGTTTATCAACATACTTTTGTGTACTCATATTCAATTGATTGGCCACTATCAGTAACAATATCTGCCAGTGCTCTTAGAACATAAAACTAATTATACATGATTAATTCAGTTACATGTATTGAACCTGCATCATACATGGAGCATGTGTGATCTCAGTGTCAACATCCAATGAATTTTATATAGTGCACTGTGCAAGATGAAAAATAAGTTTGTAATATCAAAGTAGACAAATAGTAAACATTTGTAGTATTGTAAATCCTACCCCCCCCCCCCCAAATGCTATTAGTAATTTACATATTTTGTGCGTATTCAAATTGAGTGACCACTGTGAAGGAACCAAAATATCTGCAAGTATTCCTAGACAAGCAAAGGGTGAACCTGCTACGTTTCAGAAACACGGGATTCATGGGTAATGGTGCTCAGCTGAATTTGACTATGATAGTTATTTTGTAAATTTCAACAAATGGAAAAGGGCTTAGTTCTGTAGTTATATAGTCTGTAGGTTAGCATTTGAAAAAGCTCAGAGGAAATGCCCCTTAAACTTTGTCCACGGCCAAATACAAAATATAGATTGCTGAACTAAAATTGTGACACGACTCTCAAAACAATAATTAAACTAGCATAAAAACGTTAACATCTGAATTCCAATCTCAACTAGTTGACTTGGGAATATTCTTATGCATACATTGGTTGACATTGGCATATCCTGAAGTCAACCAGACAGAAAGCGGACCTACGGAGAGCCGAAGGACCATTGCTATGGGTATAACTCAGATGACTAATAGTCAGGTTAGCTTACAGATCATATGATAAAATTACATACATATCTGATTGCAACAAGAAAATACACATTAAGCTATAATTCCTTTTACGCGGTTGCGGCCGAGGTATGAGGATGCGGTTGGAGCAAGGCCGATTCCTTTTATGCGGTCGTGGTTGTGGATAAAAAGATGTTTGTATATGTGATATTATATTTATGTATGATATATATATATATATATATATATATATATATATATAAATATATATATATATATATATCCCTGCATTGTGAAAGTTGTAGTAAAATATATGAAACTAGCCACTTGAAACAGATACATGTATTGGGCATGCAGACCACTCACAAGTGAATGACAGAAAAAATGTTTCCTTTATTCACAATAATTTAAATCGATGCTTTCAGGCGGAGAACACTTTTCTTTGTGGTTTTCACTGATAAACACGTTATATTCCTGGGGAAACCCCTATGTGACGTATACACTTAAGTGGGATTCCTCGTCCGACTCCATCCGGTTAAATTTTTCGTTGGATTGGTTGCTACATGATCCAACAAAACTTTTGTCGGATGACGGGTCAGTTGAGTACCGCGACCGCAACCGCATAAAAGGAATCAGTTCTTCCTAATATCATATGTTCGACTCTAAAGCAACATTTCCATGTGCGCGTATATGCGTGAAAAATCGCTCATATGATTTTGTAACTGGGGTGTTACCATGTGTCCGTAAGCGTATATGCGTATGTGCGTATATGCGTGAAAATCGCCACGAGAGCGATTTTCACGCATAGGGTCTGCGTGAACTCGGGGAGTCAGAGTAAAATGACGTCATAACACCATTTTTTTGTGAAAGGCCTGCTTGATCCACTGTACAAATATATACGTCTGCCAGTTCACGCATATACGCATATACGCGCACATGGAAACACACCTATTTTTTCAAGCATATACGCACATATGCATATAGGCGCACATGGAAACAGACCTTAACCGCGACCGTACCACGGCCGCAACTGCGTAAAAGGTATCGTTGCTTTATTCAATATTAATTCTTTTGCATCTAACCGGTCACTATGAGTACTAGACACCTTCATAGAGCATGCATCCTTGCAATAGAAACATATAATTCAGAGCAAGCGGAGCATTCTTGGTTCAAATATTTTAAATCATAATTTTTACTGTGGGTTGTAGTTTTACATGCTAGCATATAAAAAAGAATTAATTTCCCTTGTACTAAACTGATACACACCACAACTGTACAATTGTAGGTTAATCAATTTAATCATTCTTATATTTTTGTTTTCGTGCAATTTTTGCAGCTGCATTAGAGATGTAAGTCTTAATTTGTTTGCCTAATTCTAGTTTTACTGTGATAGACACAACAACCCCTCGCCTTCTGATTGTAATTTCCTCCTTGCGGTAGTAGTGTTGAGCGCATGCTGGAAAAAAAAACATATACAATTACTTCTTAATAGTCTACATCTAGGTACTTTTTTTAACATAAATATTTATCCCTCTATTTGTATTTGTAATTATGCATAGCTTTAACCAACTATGCATGTGGTTAATGTGTAAAAAATGAAATAATATTTGTCGAATTCTCTTAAGGAACAAGACTGAATTGAGACGAAACAGTGAATGATAACAGGAAGGTACCATGATATGTCAATGACTACTAATTGGCTGCTGAATAATAAAAAGGGCATTTCTAATTAGGAACTATATGGTACCTCAATAGAATTGATATTGAATAACAGATTGTATATATATATATAACAATTTTCAGACATACGGGGGACTCCTGTAACCTTCAATACCCCTGACATGTATAACTGTAATTTGGGATATTTTATTCAACCTAAAATTATATGTTTGTTTTTATTCATTTCAATAATGCCACTACGTCCAAACCTAGTATATATGAATTGTATTTTATTTATAAATTTAGGATTTTTTATTAAATCTAAACTTATATAAATAAAATACTATTCTTATATACTATAGGTTGGTACGTAATGGCATGTTTAAATGTCATACTTCAGTCTAACCCCTCCCCCCCCCCTTCGAAAAATTTAATAATGCACCTATCCCACCCACCCACCCCACAGGACATCCTCTTGGTCCAACCGTGAATGCACGTACACATTATGCGAAGATTATCTCAATCTGGCTTATTTAAAAGGAGAAATATGAGGGCACATACTTACAGTGTCTGTCGGTGTTTCCCTGGACGTTGACTGCCAATGTAGCACGGTTGGAAGTTAAAGGTCTGAGATGTCCCCCTCACTTCTCCTGAACACTACACCATGTAGAACAGAAATGATCTGAGCCTGTCTGGCTTATGTAGCTCAATGGATATTGCAGGTTGAGGTCTTTGTGAAGTAACATTCTGACATTAGTAGATCCCCGACATGCCATACAGTACTATAGTCTATTCTAGTAACAGATCAGAGTAGGACCACATGCTGATAGTGTCAAGCTGGGGGCTGCCCTCGGCTGCGCTGTGGACAGAGCCAGTGCAACAGGTCTGCTGATGACATGAGTAATGAGGGGGTGTATGGTCAGCTGTGTCCAGTAAAGACCTGACTGAAATATTGAAATATGTCCCCCCTAGTACTTTTACTGTTTGGTTTTCACTTGTATTTACAACAAACATTAATATTACCCATATATATATATATATATATATATATATATATATATATATATATATATATATATATATATATATATTAAACCATTTATTATATCCAATATTATTTATTAAATTATTTTAGTATATATATATTACTGAAATAAAATAATATAATATATTTTTATTGTACATAAATATTATATAATACAATAAATTATATATATTATATTATAAATTATTCCATAACTAATATATATATATATACATGTACACATAAACATAAATATAAATATATATATATATATATATATATATATATATATATATATATATAAATTTTAGTTAAACATCCGTCTTGGGGTATTTAGCACATAAAATAAATACCTGCCTGCCTGCTCGCCGAGGTCAACGAGAGTTAGCTATTACTTTATATTTTGAGTTTTAAGAGAAAGCATGATAAAACTTCTAGTATGCAACATACCCTTTAGATTTTATTTCACATAATTCTGGTGGTTCATGTCTTTGCCTTTTTTAATCACATGCATGTGAGTGTATGGTGATCCTACAGTGACATCACAGTGTCGTCACAATATGATATATCACAACATGAGGTTACAGTGAGGTCATCGAGAGTTCACTGTAACTGTATATTTAGACTTTTAAGAGATCGCATGAAAAAAAACTTGTAATAGGCCTGGGCAATAAACCCTTTACATTTTATTTCATATTATTCGAGAACCCTATATCTTTGCCTTTTTAACCACATGCATGCGAGTGTATGGTGACCTCACAGTGACATCACAGTGTTGTCGCAATATGATATATCACAACATGAGCTCACAGTGAGAACATCGAGAGCTCACTGTTCTATTTATTTAGATTTTGATCAAATCACATAAAAATTGTAGTATGCAAAAACATTCACTTAATATTATATCACATTATCTAGTGCTACATTTCTTTGCCTTTTTAGTCATATGCGTGTATGTGTATGGTGACTTCACAGTGTCGTCAGAATATGATATATCACAACATGAGGTCACAGTGAGGTCATCGAAAGTTCACTGTTAATGTTTATTTAAATTTTTCAGAGATCGCATAATAAAACATGTAGTGCCTTTTTTAACCACATGCATGCGAGTGTGTATGGTGACCTCACAGTGACATCACAGTGTTGTCGCAATATGATATATCACAACATGAGCTCACAGTGAGAACATCGAGAGCTCACTGTTCTGTTTATTTAGATTTTGATCAGATCGCATAAAAATTTTAGTATGCAGTAAAACTTATTTAATATTATATCACATTATTCTAGTGCTACATTTCTTTGCCTTTTAAGCCATATGCGTGTGAGTGTATGGTGACCTCACAATGACATCACAGCGTTGTCACAATATGATATATCACAATATGAGGTCACAGTGAGGGCATCGAGAGCTCAATGTGACTGTTTATTTAGAACTGATCAGATCGCATAAAAATTGTAGTATGCAATAAAACTCATTCAATATTTTATCACATTATTCTATTGCTACATTTCTTTGCCTTTTAGGCATATGTGTGTGAGTGTATGGTGACCTCACAGTGACATCACAGCGTCGTCACAATATGATATATCACAATATGAGGTCACAGTGAGGGCATCGAGAGCTCAATGTGACTGTTTATTTAGAATTGATCAGATCACATAAGAAATTGTAGTATGCAATAAAACTCATTCAATATTTTATCACATTCTTCTAATGTTACATTTCTTTGCCTTTTTTGCCATATGCGTGTGAGTGTATGGTGACATCACAGTTTCGTCACAATATGATATATCACAACCTGAGGCCACAGTGAGGTCATCGAGAGCTCACTGTGACTGTTTATTAAAATTTTGAGGTCATCTAAACCTTTATATAAGATCATATATCAAGGTGTAGACGTGGGAGGTGAGGTCATATTATAAAGGTTTAGATGTGCCAGGTGAGGTCATATTATAAAGGTATAGATGTGCCAGGTGAGGTCATATATTAAGATTTAGAGGTGGCAGGTGAGGTCATATATTAGGGTTTAGACGTGGCAGGTGAGGTCATATTATAAAGGTTTTACGTGCAGATGAAGTCATATATTTAGGTTTAGATGTGCCAGGTGAGGTCATATTATAAAGGTTTAGATGTGGCAGGTGAGGTCATATTATAAAGGTTTAGATGTGGCATGTGAGGTCATATATCAAGGTTTAGATGTGCCAGGTGAGTCATATATCAAGGTTTAGATGTGGCAGGTGAGTAATTTATCAAGGTGTAGACGTGGCAGGTGAACTCATTTTATAAAAGGATTTATGTGGCAGGTGAGGTCATATATTAAGGTTTAGATATGGCAGGTCAGGTCATATATTAAGGTTTAGATGTGGCAGGTGAGGTAATATTATAAAGGTTTTGATGTGCCAGGTGAGGTCATATATTAAGGTTTAGATGTGCCAGGTGAGTCATATATCAAGGTGTAGACGTGACAGGTGAACTCCTGTTATAAAGGTTTTATGTGGCAGGTGAGGTCATATTACAAAGGTTTAGATGTGCCAGGTGATGTCATATATTAAGGTGTAGACGTTGCAGGTCAGGTCATATATTAAGTTTTAGACGTTGCAGGTGAGGTCATATTATAAAGGGATTTATGTGGCAGGTGAGGTCATATATTAAGTTTTAGTTGTGGCCAGTGAAGTCATATAACAAAGGCTTAGATGTGGCAGGTGAGGTCATATATTAAGGTTTAGATGTGGCAGGTGAGGTCATATTATAAAGGTTTTGATGTGCCAGGTGAGGTCATATATTAAGGTTTAGATGTGCCAGGTGAGTCATATATCAAGGTGTAAACGTGACAGGTGAACTCCTGTTATAAAGGTTTTATGTGGCAGGTGAGGTCATATTACAAAGGTTTAGATGTGCCAGGTGAGGTCATATATATAAGGTGTAGACGTTGCAGGTCAGGTCATATATTAAGGTTTAGACGTGGCTGGTGAGGTCATATATTAAGGTTTAGATGTGGCAGTTGAGGTCATAGTATAAAAGTTTTATGTGCCAGTTGAGGTCATATTATAAATAATTAGATGTGCCAGGTGAGGTCATATTATAAAGGTTTAGATGTGCCAGGTGAGGTCATATATTAAGGTGTAGACGTGGCAGGTAAGGTCATATATTAAGGTTTAGATGTGGCAGGTGAGGTCATATTATAGAGGTTTAGATGTGCCAGGTGAGGTCATATTATAAATGTTTAGATGTGCCA
Organism: Sipunculus nudus; assembly: GCA_026874595.1. NCBI lineage: Eukaryota > Metazoa > Annelida > Sipuncula > Golfingiida > Sipunculidae > Sipunculus > Sipunculus nudus. The sequence goes on along the minus strand of CM049317.1, from coordinate 30,138,046 downwards.
TGTGAGGTCATGTTATAAAGGTTTTGTGTGGCAGGTGAGGTCATATTACAGGGATTCATATGTGGTCAATGACTACCTACAACTGAAGTAAGTACTATTGTGTCGAAGCAATATCAGAATTGATTTTGATGATTTGCTAATTTAAGTGTTTTGTTTTGTACGCAATTCGGTGTTCGCATAACTGAAAACTGTACTTGTTACAGGAATCTTGAAATTAGAAATTATTTCACTAGAATTCCAAATAACTTATATCACTAGGCTTGCTATTTGACAATTTTTACAAATATTTTTACAATAACTATATGTAATATTTATCAACTCATACAACAATTTTAATTTGAGGCCTTTTTTAAAATAGCATTGAAATATTCCAAGATTTCCTACTGGTTCGAGTAAAGGTTAATTGTTTCAAGGAGCACATTATGGTTATTGGAGATGTTTAAAAAATGAGTGAGAATCCTCGCGTGAACTAGAGCAGAACAAATGAGAGTAAAGTCAGTAAAAAAATATAACCCTTTCAAAGAGGCCGATTAAGACACCACTGTCAAATATAATTTATACAGACCTAAAGTATATGAAGACAATCAATCTATACACAGTGTGGCAACACTATTCAGTTGCTGACATTAATAGCCCGTAAAGCTATGTTCAGTATGAATGATGGGTTGGCTATTTGCTTTCTGATTATGGTGGAGGAAATATTTTCTATGACCTACTTTGTTTTGCTACGCACTAAGTGCACATAACCTGCAAGTGAAAGCGCACTTTGTGATTTTGAAAGAATCCCCTGACACCGGTTAGATCCGATATGCAAAATAATCGAAAGGAAAAGTATTTTAATGTCAAATCAAGTTTATGTTTTGTTCTTGAACCTAAATGAATTATCTGCAGGCTACACGGCTTATTTAATGCCGAGGAATGTGACATAGGCTAACTCTTGTGTTAAGAGGCTAACTCTAAAACTTTTCTGAATTATGCAGATAATATAACTTGCGTGAATTCTGAGATCTTTGTTGTTTGTTCTTAATATATCATTTTTCAATGACGAATATAAATAAATAAATAAATAAATATATATATATATATATATATATATATATATATATATATATATATATATGACTGCTTGCATTAAATTAAAACAACTTTCCTGCCTTTGATATGTTAATGGGGCTTCAAGATGTTACATAGAGATGGTTCAAATATAAAACTCCAAACCGTGTTAACAGGACACACATTCCTTGAAACTGAGATTCCCTGACTCTGAAAAGCGTCTTTACTACAGATACAGGAAAATGGATGGAATGTTAGGACCTGTAACTTAGGTGAAAATCATAGGTTTTCCCTTCCGAAATAAGAGTGTCTGTCGGGATGACACAAAGGCCCTATCAACCACATATAAACGCCCACTCAGTCACATTCATGGCTCATGCGTGACAGATATTTGTTTATGGCCTACACCACTCTTGCATTAAGTTTAACTAGCTGATAAACCCCATATGCCGGGCTTTTTACCGGGGTTGGGGAGATGTATTAAAGGAGATGAAGAATGTTGGCTCATTATATATACCGTAAATGTATGTTTTAATGCAAAGAAGCTGTTCCTAAAGAAAGAAATGTTACATAAGGGGAACCAAGGGGGTCAGGAACCCCCTTCCTTTTTTTCTCAGCCGCCGCAATCTTTTTGACGGGTTTCAGACTTAATTTTAGAATCTCCTTTTCCGGACCATGGGACCTTTTATAATTTTTTAGGGACTGAATGATGTGTTCCTTGAAAACCACTCACAGTTAGGAATAATGTCTTTTGTAGGGAATGTTAATGATGTATATTTGTATTTTAGGTGGGGAAGCACTAAAAGTAAGGAAAGAAAGTTCAATTGGTGAATTCATGATGGACTGCCTGCGTAGTGGAGCACTCGTTATCTGTATAAAGTACGGTTTCCCCTGACTGTCGGCCGGGTAATGTCCTTGTTATCTTTATGTCACATTTTCCCAAAAGACGGTCTGTGAATATGAATGTCAAAGATAAAAATCCTGTCCACAATCCTTTACACAGCACGCTTTTAGGCAAAAAAAAAAAAAAAAACTGAGGGGTGTCATTAAAAAAATAAGTAAATGGAGCAAATATAGGGTATGCCAAACATAACCGACAGAAGGTATTTGTCGGTGAAACATATTTTGTATATTCATAAACCAGTGTATCTATTTTGCAGTGTTATGTCCGTGTATTGTAGATATAAACAGAACTTATGCAAGTGCTTTTTTAGACAGTTTACGTGAAACAACTGTTTCAAGAATTGTTGATATAAGGTGTAAATGTTAGGTGATGGTGCAACGACAGTTGTTGCGGTCATTTCAACATCAAGTAAGAGGATTAGTTGGATGAATTGTGAGATTTAAGATTTTGCTTGATGAAATTGAGTGCCAAGGGATCTCGAGCCACCTGTTTTCACATGTACTAACCATGCACATGGGTCAGAGATTCGGTCAAATGTCAGGCCAAACATGCTTAAATCCGTCACCGACAGCAGGGCTTAATCATGTGCACAATAATCCTTAATCCTGCACTTGAGGTTTCTTTGTGAGGTGGTGTCTGTGTACTCAGGTAGTCCGGTGATTGTCGAAACAGTTCTCGGGGCATGGTAGTCTCCATGCAGTTTTGAAAGCACCAAAAAATAACTCAAAATGATGTGTACATTAAAAATCATTTCTTGTCATATCGGCGATGTCACTGACAATAACCTTTAAAATAGGTATAGCCCAGTGTCATACCAAACGCAGTTTCAGAGAACATTGCGAACAAAGGTGAACCGAATTCCTTTTATAAGTATTAGATAAAATGATATGTCGTATAGATATTTACATTAATATATGGTGCCTAGTTAATGCTAGTTAACAACCAGAGAACACATCTATAGCTCGGAGAGAACCCTGGTCAAACTTAAGATATGTTACCTATAGGAACAAGATATTAGTATAAGAATACAAGCCATGCAGGAGAAGGATGTGTCCTGGTTTACAAAGTCGATAGTTGCATCACAGGTTCTGCCCTGTTCCCAGAACAAAGGTGGCCCATAATGCCAGTGAATCACTCTCGCTCTCAAATTCAATGACCTAATACAAACAAGGAAAAATTTTGCATGGAAATATATCTTTGATACTATAATTGTTAGTGTTACTACCAGTGTGTGCCAGGTACGATTTAACGGAATAATGTACGACAGCAGGAAAGATCTGTCTTGTGGCCTGGACACAGTTTTTTATGCTCCATGGCACAGATTCAATAAGGAAATTTTCAGGTTAATCTAAATGGCCGTGAATTCGTTGCGGTAGCACTCCCCAGTTTAACATCCGATGTAGTAACAGGTAGGTGATTTTCACTTGTTACACTTAACTGAGCCGTATTTAACGTATAAGAAACATTATTTCATTTTCTATCATTATATTTAATTTTGAGACAAATCACACACAGGAATTAATGCTTGTTGTATTATCGATTTTTATTAAGATGAGTTGTTACTGATCCTCTTTTTCCCTACTTGTGGCGTATCATTGGAACAAAAATTAACAAATTAATAAGTTTAAAAGAATCATTTATCAATTGAAGCTCAATTACTAGTAGCAGCGAATACATGATTCAGTAAGCAATCTATTTTGACTAGTATGGTATACTCTCATATTTCAGAATGAAAATGCACATTGTTTTCCGTTTATTTCATACATTTCTTATGCCACTTGTAGAATAGACCAAGGTTTCAAACGATTTGGTCATTTTTTTTTTAATTGTGTTTAGATCGCATCTCATCTTATAGAGCGTGACAGATAGAAGATCAAACTCGAGGTGCTCACGAGTGATTTTCATGATCCTGAGACACGCTTATGATCGAGTCAAAATTTAGAATTTGATTAAAAAATTTTGCCACGATCATGCCGACTATTTAAAATCGATTCATGGCGAAGTCATGCGTTGCAAAGCATGGGCATCTTAACAGATTGTGTGAGAGCGTGGAAGACTGGAGCGTGGCGAGCTATTCGTAATACAGCTTATTATAATATCCATATTTCCTCTGTTGAGTTACTGGAAAAACAGATGAAATGCAGAATCTACCTCTTTTTTATACCGATCTTGCCCCAATCGTGTTTAATCTTAACAGAAGGCAACAAAGGTAATGAAATTTTATGAACGTGAGGGAACGTAAGCAAGTGTAAGACTTCGTAGATCCATATCATGATGGTCGTAAAATATCGCAACGGATCGTCATAGAATCGTAACAGTATCTGTTTGTGGATACTGTGTTATGAAATAAAAATGAGAAGTTACTGTGTTCTGAATTCAAAATGAGTAGTTACTGTGTTATGAGTTAGCTTGAGCATAGAATTGATCTGAAAGCTGTGTTTTGTTTCTTGGTTTTAGAAGATCAAGATACACATTTTTGTTTAATCGGGAACTTCAACATGTTGTGCAGGGGCAGAACCCTTTTGGAACTCTCACTGAAGAGGCAAGGTGTGTTCATTAGCTTATATAAGTCATGCTTTATCGGCAAAAAATAATTAATGGTTACAATGAGTGATAATAGGGAAAATAGCATTCGACTCCTAACAGTTAAATTTGGTGCCTCTATTCTTAAGGTCATAAGTTCCCCAACTGTACTGATAATTGTAATATTTATTAGGACAAGACTGGAAGTAATATAAGAAGGCCTATTACTAGCTGTAGTTCTTGCCCTAGCATTGTGGTGTTCATAGGAAAGCAGCAGCAGTAGGCCATGGTAAAATACCAGTCCAACCAGTAAGTATATTTTCCTGCAAATAAGCAGAACCCTCCTGATGTTCTGGCAATATTTGAAACGGACCCTCAAATATTTCTACATGAAATTCAATCAATTTAGCCAGTATCTCTGCAATTATAAAGTAAATAATTTTCCTGCTGTGTGATTGCGCTATATACACGACATTGATTTGGGATTGTCTGTCTGTTCATTTGTCCGTCTAGCTGTCGATCTGTCTGTCTCTCTGTCCGTCCGTCAGGGTTTTTCGTTTCCGTGCGATAACTTCCCTAAATATTATCCGATTTCATTCAAATTTGGGCCAGTGATTGCTCTCATGCATACCTTGGTTGGGATTGGTTTTGGGATGTCTGGCTTTTCTCTGTTTGTCTGTCACTTTGCCTGTCAGGTTTTCGTTTCCGTGCTATCACTTTCCTAAATATTATCCGATTTCATTCAAATTTTGGTCTTCGATTGCTCTCATGTATACCTTGGTTAATTTGTTTGGAGTGTCTCTCTGAAAATTTATTCACAACAGCTCCAAAACAAAAATAATGAAATTTTGTTCCTATTTCACAACCAAAATTACGACATGTGGAGACATGTTAAGGGGACCATGAAAAATAAAAACTGTCACTATGGCATGTGTAGACTCTTCAGGCCAGAATAAAAACTAAAACATTGATAAGGCAAGCATGAATGACAACAAGAGGTGGAAGCGGAGGATATGAATTCCACGAATTTGCTTGTTATAATTACGATGTGGATGATGATTTTTTTAAGGATTTACGTGCGGGCGTTCAGTACAGTTATATTTTATTGTATATTAATTTTTAATTTGCAATGTTTAGCACACCTAAATTAATATTTCTGTGCCCAGTCCAGTTTCAGTTCGGAGATTTTTGGCCGAGTTACAGGAGGTTGAACTTAGTCATCTGTCCAAAAAAGCACACTAAAATTAAAATCTCAGAAACGGCTGGAGATATCATCACCAAATTTTATGCCAATGTTTGCCACATAAGTCTTATCTGAAATTGAGGTATTGGAGACGCCATCTACATTGATCTGTTTTTTACAAGCAAAAATGTAATTTTAGACTCTTCTAGTTATACACTGTTTTATGATGAAACTGTTAAGCTGATACTGACCTGGCTCTGCCTGGTGTCTAGACAGTATGTCTAGACGTCTAGACGATGTGTCTAGACGTCTAGACACATCGTCTAGACGCAGAATGCCCAGATTAGAACTTGTAGAACTCAACTCAACTATTTGATAAAACGTTGTTTGCTTTTTTAGCAAATCTGTGTGCTTAGTGGATGGTGTGGCGTTGTCCGATGTCCGTAGTCCGTCGTCCGTCGTCCATTGTGCATCATAGGTATCTCAAAAAGAGAAGGAGCTAGCATCATCAATTTTTTTGCAAAATTTTAGTCATTTAATCCTATTGGATTTTGCTTATTTCTTGGCTAATTGCATTTTCTTAGATTTTCTAGGGAAAAAGCTAAAAAAACATTTTAAAATGTTCTTCTCCAAAACCATGCTGCCAAATTTTCCGTTCATCTGTCCCAATAATCCTCCCTGGCAAAAAGAACATATCCAAAATATCCTGACTGATACATCCTAGTTTTAAAATGTCCTGGTCCGAAATGTGCAGGTCCGAAACGTCCATTTTGCTGAAATCATAATGACGAAGGTAGATATGAAGACATAAGAGGATCAGTATTAAATTTTAATATGAATAGACCTCCATTCATACTCCCAAACTTTGCACAGGTTCGCATAAGGCCTGTGGCCTTGTTATTTAATTTTATGAATTCAAATAAAATTTGTACTTAACCTGGTATATATTTTATATTTTTTGAGTGAGAGTTGGAAAGAATTTAAAAAGTGTGATACACAGTGATTGTGATTGTGAAAGATTTCGCGTTAGTTACTGTCTTTAGTTCTCAAACATCTCCGCCGACATTTAAACAAATTTGAAATCAAAAGACAGTAAGTATAAAAACAGCAAAAATTAACGCTTGTATTAACACTTTTTTCAACTGTTTCAATATCATTAGTTAAAACCTTTCATCCTAGGTATAAATAATCAATATATAGCCTAAGCACTCTGTTCACAGATTTAGCTCAATCGAAATAGAAAAAACGCGTTTTTCTCAGTTTCATCTGAAAGCAGATACTGTGTTTTGAAATCACCGGGCAGATCAGTGCTGTTCACGTTTTGGTGAGAGGTGTAGTTATCAGCAAGTATTTCCTTTCTTCTGATGTAGAGTCCACCCTCGGGTTTTTTTTTTTTTTGTCGGAATGTCATTGTATATTAACTTGATCACAGCATGTTGCATAAGATTCAGCACAAGAGCAAGAGAAGTATAATATATCAACCAATATCGCTCATCTGCCACAAGTGTTTATGTTTATATTTTCGTTCATCAAGACTTGTCAACAACTGAATAATTAATTGTATCCGCCAAAACAAAGTTTTGCGGATACTATGTTTTTGACTGGGTTCCGCCGCCGCCGCCGCCGCGTTCGACGATTATCGGGTCACATGTGAACTGGTGCCAAAATATTTGCGTTGACCTCTGACCTTTCCTCTCTCCAGTGCGTCCATCTGTGCGTCTGTTTTGACACATTAACCCACATATCTTCGGACTCGTTTGACCAATCAGGAAAAAAAGTTTGCACAAGTGTAGCCCTTGGATAGGTTTATAACAAACATAAAAAATGGTGGCGCCACCTGCAACCATTTTTGCACAGCGTCCCACTGTTCATCTGCCTTGGGATAAAAGCATTCATATCTCTGCAGTGAATGGACTTATCCTCCTGAAATTTTGCATGTGTATTCATCCTGGATAGCTTTCTTGATTTTATGACAGGTGGCGCCACCTACATTCACGTTCAGGCTGCAGACATCCAGGCTTATATCTCAGGACTGGTTCGACGTATCCTCCTGATATTTGCATGTTTATAATTCAACATAGCTCTTAATCATACGCAAAACTGGTGGCGCCACCTGAACCATTTTTGCACAGCGTCCGTCTGTTTGGGATAAAATCACTCATATCTCTGCAGTGGTTTGATTTATCTGCCTAAAACTCTGCAATTGTATACAACTTGGATACGTTTCTGGATTTTGTAGTATGTGGCGCCACCTACATACACATTTCGGCAGCAGACATCAATGCTAATATGCAACACACCTCTCACTATTTCCCCTTGCCACTCAATCCAGGCCTCACTTCAGCCGTCCCACTCTGGTTTCGGCGAATACACGTAGTCCCTTGTCGACTACCTGTATTCTAATTCACTAAACTTTTTAGCGTATGCTTATGTGTATAAAACAAGTAAATATAAGCAATTATATGTACGAATCTCCCACTGAGTAGCGGCATACTAAAGAACTATTTTCTACAGCGTCGTGCGTTATACGGCGTACGACCGGCGCATCACAAGACCCCCTACATGGTTTCCGTGAAGCTAATCCCTGCCATGGAATAGCCGTGACGTCACGTGAATGGCTCTCAGGGACGGATTTAAGAATGTTTGGCCTGACATTTGACCCTGGCTCTGACTAACGTGCGTGGTCAGTCAATGTGAAAACACATGACTCTCGCTTTATGAAAAGGAAGGGTTCAACCCAGGAGGATTTATGATAAAACCTAATACAAGGTCCACATTTCAGGAAAAGGGGTGTGGTGGGGGTGGGGGTTTTCGGTTGCAGGCTTCAAAATTGGTCTTACACGATTAAAAAGGTTGCAACGGTTGAAAAGGGGGTTACGGACCCCTTGGGTCCAAAGGGGTCCGTTTTATGCTATTAACGCGGTAAGCACATTTCCGTTTCTTTCTTCAGGAACAGTTTCCTTGCCTTAAAACGTACAATTAATTCCCCTTCCATGTCTTTCTTACATCAACCTATTCTTGAAACGTCCAACAAAAGTAACCAATCAAAGATCATCGAAAACCTTAATGCCCCCACGTCCCATTCCGGTTCGCAAATGTTAACATCATCACTGACCAGGTCTTCAAGGGAAACATACAAGTGTATGAATTTCTTGCCACGAGCACAGCGGCACAAAATTAATGTAAACAAATATTTGTACATATCTTATTGAGACAGAAACCCACTGAAAACTGTTATTTCTTTTAATTTTTTGAATAAAAAGATGAGTCAAAATTCCTCATCTTAATACATCTCCCCAACCCCGGTAAATGCCCGGTATACCGGATAAATCAGCTAGCCTGTAATAAAAACAGACCAGAATATCAATGACATCAATTTATTAGGTTTACACTTCTAAATGTTGTATGAAGATTTTTATAAACTTGGATCTGTATGGAGCTAAATGGAAAACGTAAGATGTTAAAATATAATTTGCTTGTAGATAAAAGTTAAAAAACATAATTGACAGAACTGCATATATTTTGCTCTGATGCGTCAACTTTTTCGGAAAAAAATTAGTTGGCCGCCTACTGAAATTGGTTGCGAGTTAAAGCGGTTTCACATCATATCGAACAGAAAGATAAAACGTCAATGTTTGCAATTTGAAAAATATCCCTGTCCGCCTTCAAGTGCATTTGTCATATATGCATATATCTGCCTAGCGGTATCGGAGTTTTATCTGTCTTGTCATCAAAATTTAGCCGTTTTACTCATGGGTCATAACTTTTGCAGATATATAGGATGACATTGGATTTTCTGCTTGAAATTTAGTTTTGTTACTCTAACAGAATACGAAAAGCCCTGATTATTGTCGTGAGTTGCTCTCACGGAATAACTCTGTTTGGCTTACTGGCAGTGACGTGCCTAGTGACAGGGTGTCTGGCCACCCTCCATGTGTCTGCATATAATGTGGAAGACTTTGGGCGAAAGAAGGGGAAATCCACTTTCGTGATGGATCATGTAGCTCAGGTAAGAAATTACTCGAGATCCTGTATTGTCTTTGTATAAGTGTATAATTAGCAAAAAACCCATACGGGATAACAAGCTGATGTAGTGTGTCCTCGGTGGAGGAAGCCGGAGAACCCGGAAAGAACACAACAAGGCACTCTCATAGCCACGCAGGTGTCCAGGTCCCCAAAGATCAATCTAATCCGAGTGAATTAAATAGAAATAATTGAAAAGGGGTATATACTTGTAGGAAACGTAAAGGTTTCTGACTGGACATAGCAAGTGGCCCATGGGCCATGATGCTCAGCTGAATATCAGGAACCTTGGTTAGCATGACTCCCAGAGTGCTCAAAATCATGCATTTTGCAAAATAACCTTATATATATTTAACAGTGACCTTATTCTACATCTAGCTGCTAAAAGGTGTGCCCTTCTGACTGATAGTGTTTTAAAACCATGTTCTCTCACACAGCTTGCAGAATATTGGTCACAGAGATATTATTTCAGGTTTCAAAACATTTTACTGGGATCTCCCTGGATCTTGATCAAATAAGAAGTTTCTAGGTCCAACTGTAATCAATCATGCAAATCTGTCACATAGGGTGTTAAAAGCATGTTCTTCTACATATCTTGTAAAATATAGGTCACCAAATTTGAGGTTTCCAAGCAGATCTGCCCAGGATCTCCCTGGATGTACAGTGAAAATATTGTAGGTCTAACGGTTACAGTTGTGTCCCATTAATAGCCATACTGCTTCATTTGAAGGTCTCAAAAATAGATTAATAAAATGCGTACAGAAAATGAAAAAAAAATACAGGTGGCACCACTAGTCTGCAGGAATTGATGAAACACTCCATGATCAGGATGCATGCAACGAATCATGGCGATCAATTCATTAGTCATTCAGATACTGGAGCTTTTATATCGAATTTTTCATTATTTTTATTTTATTACAAAGAAAACATACATACATATATACACAATAACATATAAAAACAGACAATATATAACAAGGTGACTTGAACATTAACAAACACGAAGAAAATCATCACCATGCAAATAATTTTTAACAAACTTATAATATATTGAAAAATGCATGATATTAAGTAAATTGTATAAAGAATTTGTCAGTAGGTAGGTAACATATGGCAGACATCAATAAAATAAACTAAATCTGACCACAATGGTTAGTTCACATGTGTAACAGTGTCTCCTTCTCTTTTTTACAAAAGAAACAGTACTCGTGCTCTTTAATACCAGCTTTTACCAGAAATGGATTTAACACAAGAATTCTATGTAATATCTTAAACTGAAAGTATCGAAGTTTTGTTGATATTGTTATTGAATATATGTTTTTAAAAGCCTCGAGTACTCTATCACAATCCACAATATCTTGATGCCATAATAAAATACTATTTTCTGGGTGTAGATATCTCCTTTCTATAAGTTTTATTTATATTGTTTTTACAGGTTTTGTCATTTGTAGAATGTTATCAATTTTAAATACTGAGGTATAATCGCCTTGGTTGTTTCTTATTTCTTGTTTCCATTTTGCTGGTATTGAGTGAATAATACTATTATATGTCATTATTTTTATATCAATGCCATAAGTCTGTCCCATTTCCCCAGGAGTGTAGAAAACATAAGAAATGTTCACTTGCTTTGTTAAATTGTGGATTTATCTAATACCTGCATTATACCAGATTTTATTAAATACCATTTGCCCACATATATTTAGATGGGAGTTTATCCACAAGGATTGATTTAAATAATCATTTGTGGTGTCTGGGGTATGATAATTAAATTTACACCAGTCGTGTAAAATTTCTTTCCAGAAAAAAAGTATTCTTTTTAAAGAAATAGAGTTGACCCAGATCTTCAGCATTTACATTGCATTTAAATATATATTCAGTCAAATTATTAAAACTATAGTCAACTAGCTGTCTCCATCCTTGTTTCAAATCTGAGCTCAACAATCTATTATTGTAATTTTGACCATATGTCAACCATGTCTAAACCACCATTATTTTTACTTTATCTTTTTTGTTATTCCATATGAAATTAAAAAGCTTATTTTCAACCTCTTTTAAAAAAGACACTGGAGGTTTAGGTAAAACAGACAACTGGTACTGCAGTTGTGATATTAAGTCAGATGTAATGACTGTGATCTTACCAACTGGTGTTAACTCTCTTTTGGACCAAATATTAATTAATTGCTTAATTTTATCTAATAATGGCAAAACATTCATTTCATACATATTTTGCAGTGTAATATTAATCTTAATGCCTAAAATTGTAATTGGTTCCTTTGTCCACTTCAGACCAAGTTTTTTTTTATCTCTTCTTTATTGAATTCATGATTACCGATGGGCATAATTGCTGTTTTTTTTCTGTGTTAATTTTTAAACGTTTTTAAATCTTTTAAATACCTCTTATAAATAATGTAGTATCGTCCGCATATTGAGAGATAACATGTTTCACATTTCCAATCTCTATGCCTTTAATATTATTATTGTCTCTAATTTTTGCAGCAAGCAGTTCTGCCGAAATAATAAATAGATATGGTGAAAGGGGGCAGCCTTCTCTAACTCCTCTGCTTAGCAGCCTTCTCTAACTCCTCTGCTTATTGGGAAAAACCTGGAAGACCATCCATAATTAATGACACATGATGATATACCTTTATAAAATACTTTAATCCACTTACAGAAAGTATCACCAAAGTTGTAGTGTTATAATGATTTCTGGATAAATGGCCAATCAAATAAATCGAAAGCCTTTTTTAAAATCTACTGTTATTAAGTTGGCTTTTATTTTATTTTTAGTACAATAATTCATCAAATTATAAGTTCTACTGAAGCTCTCACCAATATATCTGTTTTTAAGAAAACCAGTCTGATCTGGTTGGATTAAATTTTGGAGGACCCTCTGTAATCTACGAACCATACATTTAGTCAATAGTTTATAATCTGTATTTAATAAAGATATTGGTCTCCACTTCTTGAGTAATGTCGTGTCTTTTGATTTTTTTTTTTTTTTTGATCAATGTAATGATTCCTTGTCTTTGTGTAATATTTAAACTGTCATTTGCCAAAGAAAACTTATAGGCAGCAATCAGATCTGTTTTAATTTCATCCCAAAAATATTTATAAAATTCCGCTGTTAGACCATCAGATCCCGGGGTTTTGCCATTTTTAAAAGATTTTAAACATTCAAATAATTCTTCGTCTGACAATTCACTATCACACAATATTTTATCTTCATCTGACAAGGTATTTTGCTGTCTGAGTTAAGAACTCAGCATATTGGTCTTCAGTTGGTGTCAACTCAGCTGAAGAATATAACGTTTTGTAGTAATTTTCTGCCTCTATTAGTACATCTTTAGATTTAGTTACATGTCTATTACTTACGTTTAGCTCTGTTATAGTTTTATTATTATATAGTCTTTTCTCCAAATTTAATAAGTATTTAGATTGTTTTTCACCATCTGAAAACCATCTGGTCTTACATCTGAACATTGCTGCTACTGTTTTTTCTTCAATTATTTTTTCAATTTCTGATTTTTTATCTTTTATATCTTCCATAATTCTGTCATCAGGGTTGTTGGAATATTGTTCTTCTAAATGTTTCAAACAATCTTCTAATTGTTGTAACAAAGTCCTTTTTTGTTTATTAATTCTAAAAGAATATGCCATTGTGGCACCTCTTATCTTACACTTAATTGTGTCCCATAATAAAGCTGGGTCTGCACTTTTATATCCAATCTGCAAAATAATGCAGTAGGGTTAATTCTCTTCCAGGTATACTGTGATTTTTCTGGATGTTGTTTTCTCCATATATCCAATAAATCTAAGTTATCTATCCATGAATTTATCAGTGTTTGTGATCTGAAATGTGTAACAGGGGTGCCTCCTTTTTTTATCTCTTTCTTTATTAAGAACTAGATTAAAATAACCTGCTAACAATCTATTATCATTTGGCAGTGACTCAACAATTTCCATAATTTTACTAAAGAAAGCGGGGTCATCTTGGTTGGGCCCATATAGATTAACTAGAGTAATTCTTATATCTTCTAATGATATATCTAATATTAAGAATCGACCTTCCTCACAGTACTTGATGTCATGAATATCATAACTTATATTTTTCAGCATAATACAAACTCCTTTGGAATTACTTGTACCATGGGAGAAGAAAATTTTACCTCCCCATTCAGCTCTCCATCTTTTCTCTTCATTAAAGGTGCTATGGGTTTCTTGTAGTAATATAATTTTAGCGTTACATCTATGTAACCATTGAAAATTTTCCCTTCGTTTTTTATTATCCCTTAATCCTCTAATGTACAAAGGAATGCTTCTCTGAAAGTTGTACAATACAGGTGATGGTGCACTATTGCATTGAATGTCTGCCTTAAACACATTGAAAGTCAAGTTACTGGACACAGTCCTTGAAACAAATATAAACTGACATAACTTACATAAATAAACAATCAACATAAAGGCACTATAAATCAAAAGCAGTGCCATAATATACTAACTACTGGTTCAAACAAAGTGACTAAGGAACCTTGCCTTATATATGATACTGTGCTACAGCTCAATCGCCTATAGCACAATAACCTGAAAAAAGGAACTAAATAGCATATTTAGTTTTGTTGCATATTCCTAAATAAAGAATCGACATCCTTAACAGGAGCTATTATTAAAATAATATTACAATGTTTTCAAAATTATGATATTTCACAGTTTGCCATGGTAATCTCTCTCCTCCATAGTGACAATAACTGACAACCTGATACATGAAAGGTGAGGCATCACAAAAGTCATTTCAACACTTTGGAACTAATCATTTTCAAAACAATGCAACTCTGATTTCATGTTCTCTAATAAGTTAATCATCTTTAAAACAAAACAAAAATATCAAAAAAAAGAAGTAAAGAAAAAGAAACATCTTGGTATGCAGTAAGTGTATCGGGGAAGGTGACACGAACTGCGAGCTGAAGGCCTACGTTGCTTAGATAATTTAAGTAACTGTTACAATTAATAGTGAATGCGGTTGAAATGTTTAAAATATTTTTAAACTGGTTTAATAGTGTTTACAATAACTGAACATACTTTATTGTATTGAGAGCTACATATGTTTAAATTCACTTTTCTAGTATAAAACAGCAAATATCCGTTACCAAAAATAGTTACATTAATGCAATTAACACAACCTGCATGTTAAAGCCAAATGTCAGACATCCAATCATTATGCCCTCAAAAACTGATAACAGGTGTTGACAAAGCAGTCAGGTAGACTTGCTCTGAATTTAAACAGTTTTCTCTCCTAACAGTAGGGAATTAATATATATAGTGTAGTCCGTGTTGTTTTGGGGATTTGTATACTTGACCCCGTCAAACAAGCAGATCAGAAGGATAGCGAATATTTTGTATATAGTTATCCTGTCTAATAATTTTCTAGGTTCTATGTAGAAGTTTAAGGGGCTGCCCCGAGCCTTATCAGATTAAACCAGTTAAGATAAAATATAATAAGAAAACAGAAAAGAAACATATTTGATGTTTAGTAGGCACCATTCATGTATTTCAAATTTCTGTGTAAACAGTCTGAAAACTATCTCAATGCCTTTGTATGAAGAGGAGTCTTAACAAGAAATATGTTAAAAAAACTATTAGTGGGTGATTATTAGATGCAATAATTTAGTTAGTGAAAATTCACAGCTGTATATGGAAGTCTCTATAGTATGATGAAACAAATGCAATAATACTGGTGAGATTACAGAAATCCATGAACTTATCTTGCTTCCATGTAGTTGTCACCAAATACTACCAATATATGAGATTAAGGTCATGTCTGCAACAATGGGTAATTTATAAAATATTATCTGATGAACAAGTATATATAGCAAGATTCTGGTTGAAACTCAACCCAATTTTCCTCTAGGTTTACTATATATTTGTTTATCATCAAGAAGTCATAATCTAGAAATGACAGTGTACCAGTATATAAAGAGACTTCAGCTGTTTGCAGATATCAATATATCAACATACGTTTTCCCCCAGACTGATGAAACTTGTAACTGTCCCTGTATAGGAATGAAGCAATGTGCCGACATATATTAGTGTATTACAAGTAAAAAGTATAAATGTACAAATATCAAAACTCTAAGCCAGCATATACACTGTAGATGCCTCAATATTACAAATATATTCAGTGCACAAGGATCATCTACATATAGACTTATCACATCATAATCCAGCTTTCCTTGAGACTGTTCCCTGGGCACATAAGTGTTAATAACACCTAGTGGTATCATAAAATATGCTGTGAAAAATTCCGAGTATATAAACAACATTATTCATGCATCCATCAATACTGCTAAGATTTATCACCTATGAATTTTTCATTATTCTTGGCACTTACGAGACAATAGCTCGGAGGATATGGGTGACAGAAACCTAATTTCAGGTTTCCAAGCAGATCATTTATCGGCCTTAAAGGATGTCAAGTTAAAAGATTCTAGGCCCACAGGTTACGGTTTGTGCATTGTAAATAGATGACCTATTCATTTTAAGGTTTCAAAAATAGAGAGAACCGTGTAAAAAATGGGGGAAAATACAGGACGCGTCACCAGTCTCCTGGAACTGATGAAATACAAAATGATGAATGTGCATGCAAAGAATCATGGTGATCAAGGCATTATGCATGGACAGATTCATGGCAATCAGTTACTGGAGCTATTGTATCAAATTTGTAATTATTCGGGGGGGGGGGGGGCACACGAGCCCTCTTGTTCGCAGTGATCTTAATTCAGGTTTCCAAGGATACATCTTATGAATCTCCATGGGTTTTCAGTTCGAAGTTTCTCGAATGGACGACCGACAAAGACTGACCGCTATAGCTCGGATGAACTTCAGTCAGCTAAACTAAAAAAATAATATGTTTTAAGCTTTTCATAAGTAGCAGAATATGTGACGAGTCCATTCAAAGCGTTTGAGCCTAAAACGACTATAAGATATCTGACAACGGATAATGGACTCCCCTGGCTCTTTTTTTCCAGATCATCCAAAGGAATGACCTCATTTTGATACAGGAGATAGAAGATCAAACGGACATTGTAATTACTAATCTGTTACAACAAGTCAATAGGTTAGTAAAATACTTTACATTATTAGCCTGTCTTCATCGCTTTGTGCTGTATTTTTATGCATGTCCTATGACCTGAAATGGGAGGATTATGCAAGAGGCATACACATAAACGATGTATTTTCCTAAAACATATGGCTAATGTGCAATGACGCTCAGCTGAATTTACATAAAAGCTATCCATGCATTATTTATTGCTAATCAGTGTACGTTTGAAGTTTTACTCAAACTTAGATATTTGTTGTGAAACTTCAGTATTTGGGACATTTCTGCAAAATGCGGGTTGGCCATTTTTTTCTCAAACAATATATCTTAAAAAATACAATGTGTAGCACTTTATTTCAATTAAATGATTGAATGCAAAATGTCTGTTGTGCAACCTTGAACACCGTGAAGAAAGGCTCAGAATCATTTTACATGGATCCCTTAGATATTAAAAGAGGAGTTTATGATTCCAGCTCGTATGAACTGTACCATGTCTGACTTTCAGCTTGCTCAAAATCATATTTTAACAATAAATCTAGGCTGAATATAAGAAAATATGCATTTTTAAGTGATGTAGGCAAATCGTGTTAATACATGTCATACAGTCGATTAAGGGGCAATGAGAGGTGCTGAATCCAAATCTGCTGTATGCCCAGCTGGCCAATGGACCAAAATGCTTCAAAATTGATGGTTTCCATGGCAACCTGTGTTAATCATCCAGTAAATCTGATGTTTAAATAAATGGCCAACACTTTGTAGATTTTAAACATAGAAAATTGAAATAAACTTTTAAATGTAGCGGATGAAAATATTTTTCCTGCATGTGTAGTTTTGTTACATTGCATAATTTACATATAATGCTGTATGCAAATATATGTAAATTTTATGGTAACATTAAACACTTTTTTTTAAATCTATAAATCCCTCTTCCTTTCAAAATATTATATCCTTCAGGTTCAATTAAATCTGATAGAAATACACATTACTAAAGAACAAACTTATGATTGTTTCCAATTTTCTTATAATATTTGTATACTTATGAATATAAGTAACACTATACCGTCTACATCTCAAAGTGAAATGTCTTCTTAAGAAAAACCGGGATATAGCCGCGTGTGTATATTTCCTTTACAAATATTACTCAAAATGTAAAATGCTCCTTAAGATTTTTTAATATGTTGATGTAAAACCATTATCTTTCGAAATTTTGTTGATTGTTATCAAGATAATGTGCATAATTTGTATAAATTTGTGTAATTTAACAGAAAATAGCTAGTCAATTTTGACCAGTTTGAACGTAATTTTTGTATATTATTTCAAATATATAGTGTTCTGGAAGTGTCTTTCAGGGTTGGGGTAATTGTAATGTGTAATTGTAATTACCTGTAATTAATAACAACTTTCCAAGTAATTGAATGTAATTTTTAATTGAACAAAATTCAATTACAAGTAATTGTAATTGTAATGATTACAAGGGTAAAATATGTGTAATTTTAATTACTTTTCAATTACTTTCCAATTACTTTCCGAATTCATGAAAGAGCACCATACCTTATACCTCATTCCTTTGCATTGTTTATCAAAACACTCTTGGGTTAGGATTATAAGCTATGATACTGAATAAATAGTACCCATGTATGTAATAAGCATGGTAATGAATAAGTCCTTATAAGTTATACTGGCCTTTTTTTGCAAATGCCTCCACTGCAATGGAGATAAAGTATCAAGCTTCCATAATGTACACCTGTCCAGAGCTACACTACAAAAAGTGTGGGCTTGCTTCATTTCACCCTTTCACTAAAATGGAGGCTGGAACATACTTATACCGATCTGATTACATCAGTGTTTATCTGATAATTAGCAGACACTGAGAGAGTCACAGGAACAAAAGAGGCAAATGATCTGGGAAGGCTGATATCAGAATTACCTCAAGTCAATGGCTCATGAGGTAAACAGAGATAGGAATTAAGATAGCAGGGCTGTCTCAGTTGGCTGGCTCTAACATTTGAACAGTCTCCACTGTTTCCTGTGCCCAGAGACTCTGGGCAGTGTATACTGGTTTTACTACCTATCATTCATAAAAAGATAACCATTGTGAATGCACTGGATTTTCATTACTTTTTCCTTTACTTTTTTTTAAATAATTTCATTGCATCAAATTGTAATATATTATATATTCAGCATGAATGCATAAATATATTTATATGAATTATTCACATGACATGTTTGTATAAATGAGTTTTGTGAAATCACATTATTTATAAAATTCCACTCCAATGTTTATAACATAACTTTATTCAGCATTGATAGTAAAGGAATTAGGATTTATGAGTTGATTAATGTGTAGAATAACTGTAGAGGATTAAGGTAGTCGCTCATAAGATTTTCCATCATCAGAGGTTTGAACCTGCAACAATTATTTCCACATGTGCTCTTACTTGCACATGCCAGTGTTATCAAGAAGCAACACATTTTGTCTGATGAGGGATAATATGTGATAAAAGAATATTAGATTAAATTGTTTTTGCACAAATGACTTCAGGATAATATGTTTAAAATATAGTTTACCCATATGTGCTTTCAGATATTTCTATTTTGTGAAAAAACACTTATTCAGCAAATGTTTCAATCCCTGATACTATAAACAATACACGCAATGTTCATATATGATAATGACAGCCAGTTTTGCCTTGCCATAAGAGTAAAAAAGTGTAAATTGGAACATTATGCAATGATATATTATCATTAGTATAGCTATTGTGCACTTTAATATATGACACCAGACTGGATATGTATTGTTTGCTGTTTTCCTTTCATTAATTTAATCAGTTGGCCTTTCCTGTCTTTCCTCTTTCATCTAAGGTAAGTTTAATTGCACATAAATGTTTTGGATCAATGAGGTACAGGGAAAATCTTTTTTAAAAACGTTTTACAGAAAAAAAGACGTTCAGTCATGCTGAGCTTTAGCCTAAGCGGGTTTCAATCGTCTTCCTTCCATGAGGCCCCCCTCTGGCCATTAGCAGACATTAGTGCACAAATTTTAGCCATTCTATATCATATACCATACATTTTAGTCAACGAAGTATCAAGACCAAATTTTTGTTGGCTGCCCAGCTCAAAAATTGCCCGAAGTGCTCCAAAATTAAAGGTCTCTATTGCAACCTGAGTGAATTTTGAAATAATGCTGATATATAAAGAAATGGCCATAAATGCGTTGATTTTATACATGAAATGAATAAACATAATAAAATTTATACATGAATAAACGCCAACATGCAGTAAATGGAAATTAATTTTTTCAAGTTGCAATGATATAACATCGTGTAATACACATCTTAATTTATATATTTAAACAAATTTATTATTGTATATGACATGCAAATCTAATGTTCGCATATTAATGAATATTCATGAATGTTTAGATTGATACCAGTAAATGCTTATTATACGTCCTGTTAATGCAGGCTTCAGATCCATAATTGATCGTTTACCATAAAACATACTATATGCACTCATATTTATGTCATGATTAAATGTATGTCAAGTAAGATCAGATATCAAAAGATGGTTTTGGCATTTTGTGCTTACATTCTGAACATATATATTATAATTAGCAAAATAAAATCTGTAACTCTAAAATACAATATCTCTGAATAAGTTGTGATGTAATTATAGGTTTTCGTTACGGATACAATGAGATACATCTAATATGAAACTACTTTTTAAATTCAAAATATAACACTATTGTTTGCCAAAATATTTTCTTAATATATTTTAATATATAATATATGCAACAAAATAAGCCACAGGGTTAAATGACATTTTTATAAACTACCGTATTTCCTTGATCAGACGCCCGGGCGTTTATTTTTCTTCAGACCACGCTTTGACCCGGCGTCTAAACAAGGCCGGCTTCTATTTAAGAACCGGCGTTTATTATACTTAAATTATTAGACTTGTCAGACAAAACATAAAAAAGAACACGTCGAAGTAATGATCCCACCTGTCACAACTTAGGCCTTTCAGGGACACATTTGAAAACATCGCCGGTACATGGATTGTGTTTACGAATTTTTCTTTGATGCCATACGGATATGGGACACGCGCAATCTTCATAATCACGCACCTTAATAAGAATTAACGGGGAATCACAGCTGTCCATTAGGATCGATGCGCGTGGGCCTATTGAAACCAGGTACCCCGGTGTTTCATGTGGCTGTTCGATTTATTTAACACCGCGTGCAGTTGGTAACATTGTTTCCCTCTGAACAGGGGTTGCTCTTCAATTAAATTAACTGTGCACCACGTACAACTGGTAACATTGGTTCCATCGAAATAAGGGGGGTTGGTTCTTATACCGGCTCAGCGTAATTAATTTTCATGACCCTTTCCTCACATTTTTTACTGATTCAGCTTGACACAGGTATATACTGAACTCGGGTGGCTCTTCCATTGACGGTGCACCGCTACAACTGGTACCATTGGTTCCATCGAAATACGGGGGATTGGTACGTATAACGGCACTGCGTAATTCCTTTTCATGACACTTTCCTTCCGATTTTTAACCGATTTCGATTCAGCTTGACACAGCGTATTTCAGCGTTTCCGACCAGGTACATACTGGTATGTATTCCCCACGGGAATATTCCACTGAATGTATAGTTGTCGACAAGAGTAAATACTATTTTTAACTTTTAAGATTATCTCAGAAGCGTTGTTTTGGTAACATTTGGGACGCACTAATTCTAAAGCGCTTCAAAAATTAAAGCAAGGAGAGTAATTTGGCTTGACAG
This sequence comes from Sipunculus nudus, assembly GCA_026874595.1. NCBI lineage: Eukaryota > Metazoa > Annelida > Sipuncula > Golfingiida > Sipunculidae > Sipunculus > Sipunculus nudus. Next base: position 30,116,474 of record CM049317.1, on the reverse strand, counting down.
TTGCTAAAAATTGTTCCGTTTGACAAATTTTGTGTCTTCATGCTAAACATGAAATCTGTACCCAAAATTATTTGAACATTTCTGTCCAACCATCCGTGAGCTAGAGCTGGAGCAGTACTTCTTTTTACCTAGCTTGATATCAGTGATAGTGTTAGCCTTCTCACTGCTGACGTATTTGTGTAGTGTTTTACTAGGATCGGTGATCGGCTTTAATAATAATGGAAACAAATCGGGATTATTTGGTTTCCTTTATGGAAACAGGCGTGCACTTAAAAAAGTTATAGAGGAATTAAACTTATTATCAACAAAAACACAAAACAAAACTCATACAACACTCTTAGGTCAATTTGACAAGTATAAACAACAATTACAGTGACAGGAAAAGGGCATCTGGCGGCAAACATGGAACAACTCTGACACCATGCCTCTGAACAAGACCGCAGTCTATTTAAGGCCGGCGTTTGTTTTTCTGGGACTTTGTTTAGCCTCGGTGATTACATAAGACAGGCAACTATTTTAGGCCCGTCTGATCAAGGAAATACGGTATACTATTTATGTTATGTCGAGGTCCCTCAGAATCATTATTGGTTAGAGTTATTTATAGGAGTCATCCATTTACGTGGTTTCGTTGTTTGAAGGTAAAAAGGATATGCGTGGATGCTATTGCCAAATTTGAATGTGAAGGTCACTTTTAAGTTCAAGGTCACCAAGGTAAAATTTCAGGTTTGCCTTATTTGATGTGAAATAGATCCCTTATTAATTACAGGTGTCTATAAGATCATATTGTAAAGAGAAAGTTTAACATTTCAAAGGGGCAGAAATTGCAATTAAACAACTACAAAAATAACAGCACAGCACTGTGATTTTCCTGAATTTAGGTTTCCAGGTTGGGCTGTGTTTTGCAATGCCAGTTCATTCTCCGTTTTAATATGTAGTGGCAGCGGCTTCTTGCACTCCCTAAATTTCTGGTGTATTTTTTCATCACTTCATCTTTCTTTTTCGTTGTCAGAAAGCAGGCAAAGTGCCAAATGGATACTAGCTGGAAAATGTGTATCTTATTTATGTATCATGGTGTATCTTATAAATTGGTTGACTGTGGATACAGGTGTATAATTAAAATGCCAAATAACTCAAACTGACCATCTACAGTCGGAGCATAAGACAAACAGAGAAAAAGATCAAATGTTGAAAAAGATATATAATATAGTATAATGATATAAATATTTCAGCGTGTGTATCAACAAAGAGACTCGTTGCCTCCACGAGGAGGGTATGCTTTCATCCCCGTTCCTGTGTAAACGACCAATCATCAAAGGAATTTCATGAAATGTTCAGAACACTTCATGATTAGGGGAGTGAAGAATCGATTGTATTTTTGTGTGGATCTGGCATATGATCTGAATTCAGGAACTTCATCAAGGAATATTTATGAATGTATATTTACTTATGCCCTAACGAACTTGGGGATATGGGCATCATCATAATCATCATCATCATCACCTTAATAATAATAAGCTGAAAGATTAGAACAAGAAAGACAAAACTCAACAAGTAGTCCAACATAACATAACACATACACATTTGATACCATGTACCAGCCATTTAAATGATATTTAAGCTCTTGGTTAAGTTCTTATATTTTTATATTAAACACTAGTCTAGTCTTTAAATTAGTTCCTAGATATATCATAGAATTTGTTCTGTGCTTGCTTGCATTGATGTGTTGCTTTTAAACAAGTTTTGCCTACCAGAGCCCTACCTTGTCAGTGGCGGATCCGGGGTGGAGGGGCGGACTCTCCCCCTCTTAGGCCGGAACAACATTTTTTTCAGGGTTTTATAGCAAATTTTTCCGCCCTGGACACCTCCCTTTCTTAATCTTTAGAGTTTTTTTTTTATATTTTTGCATTAGACTTCCTGGGTTGGACCCTCCCCTTACAAAAATCCTAGATCTGACTCTGCTTGTATTTCTTGCTGGAGGTCCCTGCATGTTAGATATATCAAAGCATGCAATAATTTATATAACTGGAAAATTTTGATTCATTTTGAGTTTATAGATGCTCATATTAGCTGTTCAAATGATGATACACAAACCTGGTCCACCAATATGATAGGGGTGTTATAATAAATTTATAACACTGAGATAAATATTTAAAATAGTGTATTAGTGTTGTATTGAGATGTCTAATAACCTGTAGGTATAATCACATTTACCTCACCTATCCTCTTCGGGCCCCTGTCCAATAAAGCTGTAATCTGCTCCCTCTAGCTTGTTCGGTCTCTCTGGTTATAATTTGTGGTTCTGGCTATGTTTCAACTACTCCACCCTAGTTTTTCCTTTCATTTTCAACAGTTCTTCTCCCCGTGTTTAAGGGACGTCCTCCCTTCCCCTCTCCCTCGGGTCTCCATTTCGGCGCCACTCTGCAGTTGTTATCCTCCTCTATCCTCAAGACATGACTGGTCAACCTCCATCTCTTGATCTTAACTTCTTCACTTATTCTCCTTACTCCTGTCTTCATTATTATGTCGTAATTGGATATGGTATATGGCCATCTAATTTTTAAGATCTTTCTTAGATATTTATGCAAATGATGTCTAACTTTTTGTTGTTACTTTTATATTAAGTGTTTCACATCCATAGGTAAGTACTGAATTGACCAGCGCATTAAAGAGTTTAATATTGATTTTCAAAGAGTAGATGTTTGAATTCCATATTTGATTATTTCATAAAGGTTGTTCTTGCCCTGCATATGTTGTGTTCAATGTCTTCTTCACCACTCCTAACATTGCTTACTGTTGCTCCAAGGTACTTGTATTTTGTCGCTGCGTTTAGATTTTGGCTCTTAATTGGAAGTGATCTATTATTTCTGCTATTGATCGTCATTATCTCTGTCTCTTCTTGTTTAATTTCAGTCCTACTTTTATTTTAGCAAATTGGCTCAATTTTTTTCTACTTTCTTTTGCATGTGTTGGTGAGTTGATGACAAAAGTGCCATATCATCGGCGAAATCTAACTCCTCTATTCTTTTCCACCTGATACTAGTAATACTCTCCTCAGTTGCCATTTTCATTACCCAGTCCACAATCAATAAATTGTAAATCCTGACATTACATCTACTTGTTTCACTTCTGTCTTAACCTTGGACTATTTGAATGTTACCATCATATTTTACTACTCCTTCACCATCCTCATACAAAGTTTGCATTATTTTAATAATCTTTCCAGGTATTACATAACTTTTCTTTATTTACATAAGCTCTCTCTATGCACAGAAACAAAAGCCATTTCAAAATCCACAAAAGTTACATATAGAGTAGTTTTCTATTCCACCACTTGCTCGATAATATTACGCAGCTCGATAATATTTGCTCGATTGTACTCCTTCCTCTTCTGAACCTAGCTTGTTCACCCCTCAGCTTATGATCAACTTCATCCCTTTGTCTATCAGAATTGTACCGAAAATCTTACTTGGTACAAAAATAGTGTAATACCTCTCTACTTCGACATTCGCAATTTGACTATTAGTCTCAGTGTCCACTCCTTTGGAACTTGTTGTCTCTCCCATATTGTTCGAAACAATTTATAAAGCCAATCAACTGTTGTTTGTGTATTTGATTTTAATAATAATTCTGTTGTTATTCCATCTATCCCTCCTGCCCTACCATTCTTTAATTTCAATAACCCGGGTTCTGATTTCTGTTTTGTTATATGGTTTGCATCAATATCTTCTATGACTGGTTGTATTTCTAATTCCTAATATGTTAAAGGATTCTCTGGTACTATTCTGTTTAAAATTTCTTCAAAAAGTTCGTTCCATCTCTTTGCTCTGGCCATCTCTTCTGTTATCATATTTCCATCATTGTCTTTTACCGCATTCATTGTTTTTCTTCTATCGTTGCACAATGTCCGTGTGAGCTCATATGACTCCATTATTCTCCTCTGTCCTAGTGCTTGGTTTGCTTTGAGCATCAGCCTACGCTCTCTTGTCTCTCCTCGTGTTTTTCTTTACTTCCTAATCTTGCACTTTTTACTTGTCTTTGAGACTGTTTGATTCTGTAAGATTTTACCTGTTCCATGTTCTGGTTAATTCTCCCTCTATCATCCACTAGGTCCCATAATTTCTTACTTATCCAATTTTTTTTCTGCTTTATCATTTTGTATCCGAGTACTTCTCTTGCTTTATCATTATAAGACTCCTCAAAATCTTGCCATTCTTTTTCAACTGTGTTCTCCATCTCCTCATTATCATACAGTGCTTATTTGTTTCTTTATTTTAAATTAGAACTGTGCTTTTATTGTTGGTTGTAATATTTTGGTAACATCATATTTCCTGTCTATTTGACTTTCCAAACCCTGTCCATCTACATTCACTAACCCTTAGAATATCTTTTTATATTTTTATAATTTTTTGTACCTATTCATTTCCTTAGCAAGTTGAGTTGATTTTCCAATAGAAAAAGTGTCTATTCATTCCAGCATCCTATACTAATTGTTTCTTTTGGCTTTGTTAAAGACATTGTCAGCCCTGAATTTCCTCAGGTTTGATCCAGGAGCGTCATATTTTCCACAAATCTGATGTTATCTTCATCAGGTACTTGTACTTGCGCCATATTAACGCCATTTCCAGCTTCTGCTGAATTCCTTGTTATTCCCTTGCAGTTTCCATAACAGTTGGTAGAGCTGGGCGGGTTGTTAGCCCCCGCAGTATGTTTGTGTTAGGGGTTTTCCTTCTCTTTGTCATGGCGTGTTAGCCTGACACCGTGAGGAACCAGTTACATGAGTATACCGCGAGGAGGTGAGGTGGGCTTGGATGTTCTATGGTTCGTTGGCAGGCTAATTATTTTCACTTTTTGTCCAAAAGGACTTGTCGACCCTAACACTACATATCGTAGTGTCGAGCGCTTGAACACCCTTATACCCCTTATAACATTTATAACATATATAACAATTTTGAGAGGTTGTCACGTTATGAAGGTATTTGTACATTGTTTTTAGTATTTTCTTTTGCACAAGCTGGATATACCAATCATGACCACCTTTAGATTGACCAGTAGTTTTCAAACTATAAATTATTTCATCATAGGAAAAAAAAATAGAACCCTTTTCATTTTGATGTCAAAAGGTCAGGGGTCAAGATCACGTATTAATTTTAATGTTTCTCTCAGTTTTTTTCAGGTGATGAATTCCTTTTTGGATTGATAAGTGAATTATGACTTCACATATATGGTATCAATCATTAACTGATGAAGCTCATCAATTCAGGGTTTACATTTAAAGATCACTGGTGTCAGATATTCTATATGTTTTGTTTTCATATGGTTAATTCCAGTTATAAATGATTTTTCAAATTTAAACTTTACATTTATTCTTCTCATCTATCCAAGACAACCCCTTTAAATTTTGAATCAGGAAGTCAAAGGCTGCAGGTCAACTTTATTAACACCTTAGTTTCCAAGTGGTTTCTCACGAAGCAGTTACTCCAGGAAGGTTGTTGGAAGTGAATGGTTGATTTAAAAATTCACGAGGTTCAAACGTTTCGTTAAAACACGATGGTGCACAAACAGGTTTCATTACTTCAGAAGCTCAGAAGTCTGACCCATAGTAGGGCATGAATTCAAAGTCTTATTTGAAGCTATTACATAAAGGTTAAGAATAAAAATAATATTACAACAGGTTGTCATGAATATATTTGTCATTCACACATTGGTATGCAAGTATTCAGTATGCAGGTTTCTCATTAACGGAGGATGTTATAGTTTTTGTTGTTTTTTTTTTTTTTTTGGGGGGGGGGGATTTTTATTCACAGCGAATTGCATATATATGCATACATATTTATATGCACATGAGACAGTGTTATAAAGCTGAAACGGTAAAAGCAGCATGTCAGTATGCCTTATATTAAGTTTCATTGCAACGTTTGACATTAAAAATCAGCCATTTATAGCTATTTCTCTGAACATCAACATTATTGCTAAAAATCTCCTTGGATGCGATATAAACAATATTTATCATTTTAATGCATACCATTACATTCAATATAAAGTTAAACTTACCTTTAGAGATTAGAAACGTTTAATGCATACATATAGTCCCATGGCTTAAAAATAATCACCAGGACCATTTTAAACTGATTTTAGTTATTTGCTACTTTCTTATTACGTATGCAAATTGAAACAAAATATGTAAATTATCTCTATTAAAATCTAAAAAAAACCATTTAAACTGGTCAAAATTGACTGGCTATTATCTATGAAATTATGCAAATTTATGCAAATTATGCATATTATCTGGATAAACATCAAGAAAATTCAGAATGATAATGGTCTCTTTTAATTAACATATAAAAACCCTAGGAGCAAAGTACATCTTGAGGAATATTTGTAAAGGAAATGTTCACTCCTGCCTGTCGTAAGAGGACATGTAAGTTGCAGATGGAGACGGTATAGTGTTATGAATATTCAAATATTAATGTAAGCAAATATTAGAAGAAAGTTAGAAACAATCATAAGTTTGTTTCTTGAGTAACTGGGAATTTTAACAGAATAAACTGAAAGGTGAAGGAAGTTATATTGTTAAAGAAGGCGGGATTTAAAGATGTTGGAAAAAAGTGTTAACTTTCACCGTGAAATTTATATATATCTGCATACAGCATATTATGTAAATTATACCATGTAACAATAATCGACATGTAGAAAAAATATTTTCATTTGTTACAGTTAAATTCTTTATTCAATGTTCTATCTTTAAAATCAACAAAGATTTAGCCATTTATTTTAAACATCAGAATTACTGGATGATCAACACAGTTTGCCATGAAAACCAACAATTATGAAGCACTTTGGTCCATCGGCCAGCTTACCATTCAGCAAATATGATTCAGCACCTTTCATTGCCCCTCAGTAAACTCTATGCTATGCATTAACACAATTTGCCTTCAGGGTCAAAATATTTTTGCAAAATATAGATTACAGCGACAAAATTTCTTGTTTATGAGAAGTTTTAACCAGGACCTATTAGATTAACAAATTAAGTTATTTTTGTTTAAATGTTATGTTTTGAAGCCCATCTGACTTTCTCAATGCTCAGATTACATTTTCCACATAGCATGCAAAATATATGTTATAAAAGTCAAAATTTAAAAAGAGACTATCAGAAATCCCAGGAAGTTTATTAATCTTGAGGTATATTAACTACTACAATTTTTGTTCTGTCTGACATTTAGGTATTAAAAAACTTTTGCAAATAGTTCCTGAATGAACATCATCATGACTTGATTTCAGGTCTCCAAGGAGACCTCACACTAACAATTCTGGATTCTAGGTATAACATTTCTATTTACAGGGGTTAAGTTTTGTGTCCTTTGTCACTTTCATGGTGCTCAAAATCATGTTTTCTCTTCATATTTTACAGTGGTTTTAACTGATTTTACAGAGAAGACTTCACCGGGACCTGCAAAGATCTTACATTTCTAGGTGTCTAACATTTCGTGTCAGTGTCATTTTCATGGTGCTCAAATCATGGTTTTTTATAACTCGTGGAATATAGATTACAGTGACCTAATTTTAGGAATCAAAGGTGACTTCCCAAAGACCTTCATGTCTATTAAGTGAGACGTTACGTCTTCAGATATGACTCTCAGGCTACTCACAAACATTTTTGCACTATACTTCACAGATTATGTCACTGTGGCCTCATTTTTGGACTTCAAGGGAAGTGACCGAGATCCTACTTGGATGTTTCTTGGGAAAATTCTAGGTCTAACGGTTACAGTTTGTGCCTTTCTAAATTTTAGAGTATTCAAATTTTTTTCCCCAAACCTCGCAGATTGTAGGTCACCGTGAGTTAATATCAGGTGTCTAATAATATTGGCTCAGAAACCTATGGATGTTAACCTAAATTACGTTAGAACTCTCTATGGCAAATGGTTAAGTTTTGTGCCCGTCTTACTTTCAGGCTGCTCACATTCATCTTTGTGGCTCTTACCTCACAGAATCTAGGTCACTGTGATCTAATTTTTATGTGTCAAGAAGATTTGCGTTGGATCGGGCTGGGTTTGTTAGGTTAAGAAGTTTCTAAGTTTAACATTTGTGCCCAGCTTCTGTGGCTAAGGGGTAGAGCGCAGGGGTAAAGCCGGGAGATCATGAGTTCGAATCTCAGCCGAGGCGGTGAGATTCTTCACGGTCGGCCCCAACCCAGGGTGAGCGCTTTGCAGGCTTAATGGGAAGGTCGTGTCAAACGGCCGTGTTTCACTCACAAACGAGTGCGCCTTTCGGGGGCTCCTCGGTGGTATGACCCAGCAATGGGGACAATTACGCACCGCAGGTGCAGTAGTCACGGGGCCTGGTTAACGCCAGGATATAAAATTAGAGGAAGCGTGTGATACTGCCCTGTCACGTAGTCCGAAACAAGAATGGAAATCTGCAGATGTACATATATGTAGTTAAGTTAGCATTTAAAAAATGGAGGCGGTTTCTCACCAAAAAAAATTATAAAAAAAGTTCAACATTTGTGCCCTGCTTACGGACGCCCGGACGGACAGCAAACAAAGAGCGATCGCTATAGCTAACCCGAACTAAATGATAGAGACAGTTAACACACAAACTTTATTCTAGTGGGATTGTGAAGCAGCACTACTTCTACTTAACAGTAATAAGGGTGCATCTGCAGACCTGTCTTATGACGAATACTGGTCCATATCCGCGGACTTCATCGAATGATGTTCCAGTTTTAGCTCAGCTGACTGAAAGTCATCTGAGCTATAGCGATCACCCTTTGTCCGGCGTGTGTCCGTCTTGCCGTCCGTCTGTCCGTCTGTCCGTCCGTCCGTTCGTTAACCAGGCACAAATCGTAACCGCTGGTCCTGGAATCTTCTAACTTAACACCCAGAGGGGTCCATGAAAAATCTCCTTAGAAACCTGAAATTAGGTCTCTGTTACCCATATTCTTCGAGCTATGGGGCTCCGAAGTACCACCCAGAATAATGGAAAATTTGATACAAAAGGTCCAGTATCTGAACAACTTATGCATTGATCACCATGATTCTTTGCATGGATATTGATCATGGAGTGTTTCATCAGTTTTTGCGGAGTGGTGGCGCCACCTGTATATTTTTCGATTTTTTTACGATTTGTTATTCTATTTCTGAGACCTTTAAAGATGCCTTCATCTGTTAACAGGCCACAAATCGTAACAACTGGACCTAGAATCCCTTTCTTTACAGGCAGGGAGGCCCACAAAAAGTCTCCTTTGAAACCTAAAATTAGGTCTCTGTTACCCAAAACCTCAAAGCTATGGGGCTTCGAAGTACCCCTAAGAATGAAAATTTGATACAAAAGTATCTGAACAACTAATGCATTGATCACCATAATTCTTCGCATGGATATTGGTCATGAAATATTTCATCAATTTCCGCAGACTGGTGGCGCCACCTGTATTTTCTTTATTTTTTAACGATTTTTTCTCAATTTTTGAGACCTTAAAAGATGCTTTCATCTTTTAACAGGGTACAATTCGTAACGACTGGACCTAGAAAAGTCTCCTTGAAACACCTAAAATAAGGTCTCTGTTACCCAAAACCTCTGAACTAGTGGGCTTCGAAGTACCCTTCAGAATATTTGAAAATTTAATACAAAAGCTCAAGTATCTGAACAACTAATGCATTGATCACCATGATTCTTTGCATGGATATTGGTCATGGAATGTTTCATCAGTTTCTGTAGACTGGTGGCGCCACCTTTTTTTAGATTTTTTACGGTTTTGTTTTCTCTGTTTTTTAGACTTTCAAAGATTTGATCATCTGTTAACAGGGCAAAAATCGTAATCACTGGACCCTAGAATCTTTCAACTTTATATCCTGGATGATCCATGAATAGTCTCCAAGGAAACCCGAAATTAGGTCTCTGTTACCCATATCCTCCAAGCTATAGTGCTCCTAATTAGCCCCCAGAAAATGCAAAATTTAATACAAAAGCTCAATTATCTGAAAAACTAATGCATTGATCACCATGATTCTTTGCATGCATATTGATCATTGAGTGTTTCATCAGTTCCTGCAGACTGGTGGCGCCACCTAGATTTTTTTTTTTTTTACAGATTTTTTCCTTTATTTTTGAGACCTTTAATGATGTGGTCTTCTGTTAACAGGGCACAGATCATAATCACTGGACCTCGGGTCTTCAAACTTTATATCAAGGGAGGTCCATGAAAAGTCTTCTTGGAAACCTGAAATAAGGTCTCCATTACCCATATTCTTCAAATTATGGGGCTTATAAGCACCCCCAGAATAATTGAAAATTTGATACCAAAGCAAGGCACAAATCATAACCATTGGACCTAGAATCTTCTAACTTGACATCTTGAGAATTACTCAAAAGTTCTCAGAAACCTGAAATTAGGTCACTGTGACGTATATTCTCCGAGTGACGGGGCTTGTTTGAGCAAACCAGAAAAAAAATGCAAAATACACACAAATTGCCAGATTCCTCAGGAAAGGCTGGTTGGATTGTCATCAGATTTGGTGTGCTTATGGGTCTTGATGAACTTGGGCTAATATGCATGAACTATAATGCCACCTACATTATCTTAATTAGTTGCCTGTGCAAGCACATATTGTCAACATGTTAGTCGGCTGAGCGTCATGACCCATGGGTCACTTGTCTTCTTGTAGAATGATATTAAATAAGTCGATTTTATCTAAAAATACTTGTAAAAACCCCAACAAGCCACAAAGGGTTGAAGTCCCCCCTCTGATTTGCCAATACCGAATCAGTATAAAATTACATATATTACATTAAAATTCAAAGCCAAACTTCCCGGTCAATGTTGAAGAAAACGAAACCCCTTTGGTTATGTAAAGAATAGGACTTACAAAAGAACATTGGGTATATCAAACTATAGAGATAAAATGTCCTGTTTAACAATAACATTTTATCTGGAAAATATATTTTTTTTAAATATGAAAATAAATCTATTTTTTTTTATTCAAAAGCATATTCCAGCACATATTTCTCACAGAGAAAATGACTGGTGAAATTGATCAAATGGGTCAGAATCATACAGCAAGATATTGATGTTCACGGATATAATATTAACATCTGTGAGTAAAATTAAATATCTCAGAGATTGCTTATATTCCTTCAGCATTCAAAATGAGTTTGATGTGATACCTAGTAAACCGTTGGGAAAATCAAGATATCATAAGGAACGATATGCCTTCTTCTACAGGTATGCCAAAGCACTGTGGGGTATTGATTGATAATTATAAAATTAATAATAAATACAATTCTGAGATCATAATTTTCACAGTAATTATGTTTAAATATTAAGTATTTATAATAATACTATTGATAATAATAATTATTATTAATTAAAATAACATTGCTTAAAAATCAAGTAAGAGGATTATAATGGCGTCAAGTTATCGGGATGCGTTATAATCATATTTTATATGTATAACCATCAATTATTAGGTTACTTATAATGTAAATTTTATGATTTCTCTGATTGTATGCGGCACCCTCGGATCATTAGCATGTACATTGTTTTTTTTTTTCTCTTTTATAATGTTTTCTACTACCTGGACTCTTTTGGCATTACAATTGTGGATAGAGATATTGATACTGGTTATTGCTCAGAGGGTCCTTTTTCCTCTCAAACGGATTAATTTTTTTTTTTCTTTACAGGCACACACGCGTCAAAGTCAAGGACTCGTTTCAGTACGATGATTCTTTTACCACTGACAAATTTGAGAGGCCACCCTTCACCATTTTATTTGATGCTCCTAAAGACAGTACGTACCTAGTTTTGTGATAAGCTGCAATCAATATTGATGCAATCGATGCCATATTGCAGCTGGCGATGAAGTATAAATAAGGGTGGGACAAGAAGTAGTTCGTCATCAAGGAGGTAATTGGGTGTGTACATGAAAAATGATTTACGTCAAGTTATCCGGGTATGTTTGCACAGTTGATGCTCTCAAATAGGGCTAATTAGTTAATATCCATGCAAAAAAAACCCCGAATGCATGTAGATAGAATAGCAATGGCTAAACTGTCAGTGGGGTTATATTGACACTCTCTGTTGCAGATATTAAGGACTTTGCCTTCATTGCTATTCACGTAAAACCCAGAAAAGCTGTAGCTGAGATTCAATCGCTGATGAATGTGTATGACGAAGTTCAGCGAGTTTTTAAAACTTCTGTGAGTTTATGTAGTTGAATGAAAAAGAAAAGTATGGAGGGATTTTTTCATTTCGGATGTTTCCAATTTCACTATGCTCCTTCTTGAGAGAGCGCGTTGGTTTGTTTGCAATGATTTTTTTTGCACACTTATGATTATCTGATGCAGTGCCAATTGCTTTGTTAATCGGTCATTATTGGACAAATAAAAAATAGCTATATAATGTTCATATAACGCTTATGTTTTGTAGCGTTCTAATACATTCATTTAGCTTAATAATAATCTCTACCTGCATGCTTAATGGTACGATTAGCAAAACATCTAAGATGGATCTAGACTAATAGTAAGCAAACATTATTTGATTTTTTCTTCATTGTGGTTAGGATATCATTATTGGGGGTGACCTGAATGCAGCACGCCCCTACGTACCCCATTATAAATGGCCTAATATCCAGTTGAAAACTGACAGCCGTTTTTGGTGGGTGATTGGAGATAAAGTTGCTACAACCATCAAGACTGGCAAAGCTTACGACAGGTGATTTAATTTAACTATCTTTGTCTGATTTATCCGTCCCTCTGTAATTAAGCCTCTCTCACCTGCTCAGTCAGCAAAGTTTACCAGTGAGGAATGGGGTCTCATGTTCAGTGCAGGACGGATCCTGTTTACATGTGTTTGTCTGTATCTGGAAATGATAGACATCCACGACATTTAAATATAGAATTAACAATACCGGCCGTACAATCTGATTTAAAGGATTGAGGCCAGTTAACTTTATATATTCAGTGTTCATGCTTTATCCTGAATTGTTAGTAAGAGGCTATGCCAGTTTAAGTTACCTTCTTAAAACTCGATTCAATGACTGGTGCATCATCAGAATATTGTAAAATTGCATTTATTTAATACACGGTGATATTTCCAGTTTGAGACATGATAAATATACTGTGCTGTCAATTAAACAAATAAAACAATCTTCAGTCCTAAAAACCACATTAAGATTTTTTTCTGCAAATCATGGTTTATCTATTGTAATGATGTATCCATTCAATATAACCAAACACCCTAACTATTTAGGGTTGGGAGGATTCAATTATTTTGTAATAATGCCACGAAAAGTATATAAAATGAGGAAATTTCCTTATTTTAAGTATATTTCTCCTATTTAATCTAGGAGAGCAAGCTTTCATCTAGATTTTGTGGATGACCGAGCTATACTTTTAGATACTGGGGAATTGGCGTTAATTATAGCATACTAGTATGTTTTCAAGTTCACTTCCATACATCATATAATTTTGAATGTTTTGTTGCTACTAAAAATGTATTTTTCTAATTTTTTTGCCATAATTAGGAATATCTGCTTACTTATATAAGATGTTTCTTTTCTGCTCTGTTCCAGTGAATGTTTCATCCGCAGTTTAACCTTTGATCATGTTCAGTATTCAGAGACAGGAAGTTTCACAATAGTATAATTATACCACAACTTCTCTTATAACAGACTGATTCTGGCGGGGCAGAAACTTCGGCATGCCTATAAACGTGATTCAGCGAAGGCATTCAACTTTATTAAGAAATTTTCGATCAGTAAGACGGCGGTAGGTATTTTTTTTCAAGCAGATTACTGTTTATATTATACTAAGAAACAAATGGTTAGAACGCCAATCTTTGGATTCTGAAGTATTGTTTGTAATTAATGCCCTCATGCTATTAAGTTTACATTATAGTTTCAATACATAATCCCCCATAAGGTCCAGGGTGATTGTGTATAATTCTCTTTGTATTCTGAATCTAAACTGAATCTAAAGGATTTTGGTCAGACTAATATACGGTCAGATCTTTAAGTAAAGTCAAAAATCTTAGGTTACATGGTCAGGATCACACCCGATATGTATTTACAGTATACAAATGTCATTATGCATGGAGTTGTAGGTTTAAATTTAAAAAAAAACTAGGGTGTCAATCAATTGGCGTTTCTAGGGGAGGGGGTGGGCGTTGGGGGTCGAGAGCGGTCCTCCCTTTTTGTAGCCGAAACAACCTTTTTAGGATTTCAAACCAAATTATGCGACCCTCACCCCCTCCTTCCCGAACCAGAAGACTTTTTTTAGTTATTTATCAGTCTTCCTGGGCGTGACCCGCCCCTTTTCAAAATCCTGGATCCGTCCCTCCAATCATGTGTGAACTTGGGTGATAGGTTCATTGTCTATTTCACGGATGTTTCATTTGTTCTGAATCTATCGAATTTCCGTATATTATTTTGATTTCTTAATAGCGATGTGTTATCCAGAAGAGATCATGCTGACATCCCCTCCAATTTTCGATAAATTGTGTAAAGTCATAATTTTTATATGTCAAGTCAAGCCTTGAAGAAATAACATGATTAAGTCAACCTCACCGCATTAAAAAGTCATGAGTGCAAACGACCAGGTATGACTCAGTTAACGGAATTTGGCACATATTGACAATAGATTGGTTTTTGTGTTGCAGGAATTAATTTCTTGCGTGCCTTTCTCTACCACTCTCTCCATCAATGAATGTATTTCGAATAAATATATAAAGTGGTCTATAATTTTCCTATCTGTCTCAGTGTATTGACTCCTTACACTTCGTTAATACTGTTGTTTGTAACCAAGAATGATTAATAATGGTCAGAAAAAGTAAAGAAGTAAAGTTAGCCCATAGTGACCCTATTTCAAATATGAAATCATGATTTTAATAGCATTTATATATTTGTTTGAGATGTCATAGTTAAAGCCGAAATTATGAACCATCTGATCATATTTTCGGTTGTGCTTCTGCTCACGAGTAGTGTTATCAACTAGCCAAGATTTTCCACAGTTCATCCTGATCCAGAATTTTTACATATCATTCTAATGTTTTCACTATCCCCCTGAATAAAACTCCCATACATCTTACTGTGACTTTTACAAAAACAAATTATATTGTTATATTTCACACATTTGAATACTTTAAACGAGTTAAAAAAGTATTTTTCTAGTATTGATCATGCGACAAAGCATAGGTGCAATAGAGAATATTTACATTTTAGTCACGCGTAATACACTGGATTTCATTGCGCAGTAGCTTTATTCCTTATATGCTATTTTCTTAGCTCATTAGAAAACACTGTATTTGATCTGGTATCTGTATTCGTTGCAGGGTCTGATAATAAGTAATCATTATCCGGTTGAAATGAAGCTCAACTGAGTCAGAAAAGGAGGTGGTTCACTTTTAAATTTTACTGTAACTGTTGAATAAATGTAAATTGAGGTGCTGGGTTAAAACTGGTTTTCTGTGTTTTATTGATAAATAGCAAAGCTTTCTCATGTAAAAAGGGCCAATCTTTAGTAAAATGAACACGTTGTATCCATGATTGGCATAACATAGAAAGATTAAAAATTGTCTAATTATCTAAAATTTATCGAGCAATGGAACTGTACCATAAACCGTTTATGTAATCCGTTTAGACATAATGCACCCAAGATCTTTTTTTTAAATACCCGGATGGCTCATATTGATTCAGTCTAATTTACAAAGTCAGATTTGTGCTGACTGATTGTTTGTGATGTTGTGCACCATATGGATACATATGGTTGTTATCCTCTTAACATAAGAAGATATTAAGTTTTCTAAATGGAACATGGTAAACCTTTTGTGATTTTTATAAATGTAAATACCGGTTATTAAAGGACTCATGTACATCGAAAGACTGAATCCTGTGGACGAATAATGGATGACAAGCAATTTCAATTTATTTTTGCCTCTTCAATACTGAAAATGTAGAAATGTAGAGAAAAATAAGAAAGGGACTTTGTTTATGTTTTATAAGATTATTATTGATATTTGATATGAATAATAATAAAAAACATCAAAGCAAAAGATTAGTTATCACGTAAATAAACGTTTAAAATTTTAGTTTATTATTTACCCTAAGAAAATATGCAACACACTAGTATCAATTGAATGTTTGTACTGCAGCCTAGTAAACACAGATTCAATTTTACTGTCCTAACTGAATAGTTTGATCGGCTACAAATAATGTTTATTTAATATATTTGACTTGTCCCGAAGTTATTGATCTGTGTTGAAATATATATTGTCATCCTGGGAAGTAAGCGATAAGTAGACTGTTTTATATATATATATTATATATATATATATATATATATATATATATATATATATATAAATGGGTGCGTGAACTCTGGAAATATATTCTTCAAAGACTTAAAACCATAAGCTTCAGTATCTGTCTAACTAATGCATTGATCACCATAGTTTTGTGTATGCATATTGACCATGGAGTTCCTGCAGACTGGTGGTGTCACCTGTATTTGTATTGGATTTGGCGCATTTTTTTGTCTATTTTGAGACCTTAAAAGAAGCAGTGGTCCGTCGATGAGGCACAAACTGTAACCACTGGACCTGTCATCTTCCAGCACTAAATCCAATAAGGTCGATGAAAAATATCCTTGAAACCTGAAATTAGGTATCTGTTACCCATATGCTTCGAGCTATGGGGCTCATTAGTACCCCCAAAAGAATAAATACAAGAGACCCAGGGGTCTAATGTTCACTCTGTGAATTACTGTGCACGATGGTGGGTGATTAAGAAATAAAAAGTGAATGTGAAAATGCCATTTATTCCTTTCCAAGTAGAAACTGTCCTATTGCAAAATTAACCTGAGCGCCGTGACTCATGGGTCCCCTTTTATTGGCTAATTCATCTCGTACAATTCATATTGCTAACTGGAGTTAAACATCAATATATCGTGAGGAATTATTGTAAGGTGTTTTGTATATATATATATATATATATATATATATATATATATATATATATATATATATGTATTGTTTCGGAGACAATTTTTTCAGGGGAAAATACTGGGTCGATCCCGGATTCGAATCCGTGTGGGTGGCGCACAAGTCCGGCGTACCAACCGCTTCGCTAGACAAGCAAGCTTTCCTAGCAAGACATTTCGGTCCGCATTTATGTCACCCCCTAACACACCCCCTCTTAAAAGCTTTCTGCTATCAGAACAAGACTAATTATCCCAGGAGTCACTCTTTGGTAAGCTTATTCCCTGGGCCACAAAGTTTACCGTCACGTTGGACGAGCCCCCATTTTGTTACGAAGACAAATTATTCAGTGGAAAACATTGGGCCGATTCCGGATTCGAACCCATTTTGGTGACGCACAAGTCTGGCGTACCAACCGCTTCGCTAGAAAAGTGAGCTTCACTAGCGAGACAGTTCGGTCCTCTTTTATGTCACCCCGTAACATTTTGTTACGAAGATATATATATATATATATATATATATATATATATATATATATATATGTATCAACTGCCTTTGCCAAAAAAATTACGGCCCCCTCCCCTCCTTCAATCCTGGCTACGCCCCAGTCACAGGGTCATAGGTCACGGCCACAGGGCCCACTTCTTGAAAAGACTGTGGACCCATTTATAGGTAAACCGTTTGACCAAAACCTTTCATCTTGCACATATGGCTTACCCACCCATGGATGAAGAACCCCATCAATTTTGAGGTCAAGGGGTCAAAGGACACGGCCACGGAGGCCTACTTCTTGAAAAAGTTTGTGGACCAATTTTAAAGCCATACAGTTTGACCAAAATCTTTCATCTTGCAAATATGACTCACTCACCTATGGATGAAGAACCCTATGGATTTTGAAGTCACGGGGTCAAAGGTCACTGTAACAGCAACTACTTCTTGAAAGAACTTGTGGACCCATTTTAGGCCAAACCGTTTGACCAACACCTGTCAGTGTCATCTTGCTCATATGGCTCACCCACCTATGGATGAAGAACGCTATTCAGTTTTAGGTCACAGGAGCAAAGGTCAAGGCCAGAGAGCTGCCCTCCTAATTTTCACATTGTGTAATATACCTATTCTTATGACGTCCCGTGCGAGGGGATGCTCCGCTTTGCGGTGCCCTTGTTTTAAACATGTAGTAAACATATTCTTCTAAACGTCCTGAAAATTAATTAACTATGTATCAAACTGCATCAGTATCTCTCCTAAATGTGTGTCTGTGAATGTTTTATATCCTTTTAATCCCTGAATGAAAGTGTTTGCCGGAAGATACGAAGAGCCCGGTGGGGAAGAAGCCATTTGTCATTTTCTTCACAGTAAATACCCATACTTTCGGACCTACTGATCATTCGGCTGTAATAATGGTCCCAATCTATAATCATAATGTGCATGTAAGGGTTCTTTGGTGTCTCCACGTTACACAAAGTAAATTTTCCCTATATGTATTTGGACAGATCTATCCAACGATTTGCAGGGTAAACTCACACCGTACTGTGCAGTAGCGCTTGCAAGCCTGCTGGTCAAGCGGTATCTACTGTAGCACCCCTTTTTCATCCACGCGGAAATTTGGGCGTCTGCAAGCGAGAGATATAGTGTAGTAGAAAGCGATTGCTTATTCATATTGGTATAAACTTATATAATGATATTGCTTATTTTCCCTTCAAACTAACATTGAATATTACTTAGATAGTTTTATTTTGATATATGAAAGTTTAAAATACACAAGGGCCTATTTGTGAAATAATGTACCAAACAATTCTTTAAGGAGTTTTTATCACAGCGAACATTCACGCTGAACAGTGAAACTTTACGTAATTAAACAAATTCTATATCTTAAATACATTATAATCTGTAACCTCTTCTGTTGATTTTATAAATGTCTAACTTTACTCGGTGCCAATCTGGTCATAATGCTCAATATAATCTATATTGGTCAGTGGTCTAATTCATATCTACTAAGGAGAGTTTAAGAGAACCTGTATGCACAACGTTTTAACATCCAAGGTCTAGCGATAACGAATTCTGCCTTGATATATATCTCACTGATAACTACAGTCTGTCATTCACAAAAAGAAAAAAATAGTCTTACATTATCTTTTTGAATTGTTCATAATAGCGAATAATGATGGAACAATTGAGAGTGAAACTAAGAAATACCATTTCAGCTCAATCCCATCATAATCGGTAAGCTACATAAAGATTAAATTTTCTTACCATTCAGAAAAAAAAAAAAAACGTGAAAATGTACTGGTTTTGCTCGCAGAAGAAAAGTAAACACAAATGGTGCCATCTGTAGTTTATATACTATTAAAAGGCACATGGTCAATGTTTGGTAAAGCACATTACAAATTATAGTTTAAATCCGAAATGAAAAACAACAATAGGCGAATATAAGTTTAACTACGTTAAGGTAAAGCTATTCCTCACATAAAAGCTATTTTATTTCTTAAGGGTGAGGCAGAAGCGCCGGGGGGGGGGTCCAGGAGGTCTGCCCCCCCTTTTCCATCGCCATAACATTTTTAAGGGTATCAGAGTAAGTTTTATGTCCTGGAACCCCCCCCCCTTTTTCGGACCTTTGGATCGTTTTACAGGTTTTGCCATCAGTCCTGGCGTGGACCCCTCCTTACGTAAATCCTTGAACTGCCCCTGTGTAGGGCATAAGAACGTATAACTGTAGGTAAACACCTATTGATCATAAATAATAGATCATTGAAAATATTATTTTGCTGGATAAACGTTTTGCATATAAAGTTGTTTGAAGTAAATTTATATAACCACTCCTTTGTCGTTTTTCCTTGTGGTGAGTATAATTATAAGAATGTATTACTTAAGCAGTATACACCCAGTGGTCGTAAATAGGATGTCATACTGAAGCGTATGGTTTAAGCTATCATTTGAGACCGAATTTGACTGGATACATTTTGTATATTTTGTAGTATGGGGCTTATAATCACTCTGAAGTCGGTGTCCTTGAAATAAAAAAAAATACACGTCATCCGACATAAAACATCCATTTATTCACTGAAAGCTACCACATTCATACCGCTTTCAGGCATTTTTATTACCTACACATGTATACCTATCAAGCACATATGGTGTTTGTCACCAAATTGGTACCGATGATCCAGAATTTGGGGTCTGGCTGAATTACTTTTCATGCAGATTGAATATGGGTGTCTTAGTACTAACAGCCTATATTCTGGAGTGGTTCAGTGTTATGAGCTGAATTTCTGAATGTCCATAGATCGTGGAACTTTCTATGTCTTATAATAGACTGGTGGCGCCACCTACATTTTATCGTTGCGTCGATCTATGCGTGTGCCATATGTACGTCTAAGTGATCGGTTCAATGTATTGGGCTGAAATTGTGCATGTCCATAGATCTTGGATACCTCAGTCTCTTAGTCAAATCCGGTGGCGCCATCTGCAATCGTTTTTGCCTGACGTACATCCATGCATTTGCTTTGGGTGAAAATTGCTCATATCTGAGGAATGGTTCAATGTATTGGTCTGAAGTGTGGCATGTCCATCCATCGTGGAGAGTTTTCTCGTGGACCAGACAGGTGCCGCCACCTGCCGTTCCGTTTTAATAAAATACATTAATGCACTTTTTCTCAGTAGTTGTTTGGTATCTCGTCCTGAAATTTTGAATGTTATATCCATCTTTAGGTCCGTTTTTGGTGAAAACTGCACATGTATGAGGGATTTAACTGGCGTCTTTGATGCCACAAATTTGGAGTCATATCATCTCAGGAACATTCATGCCTCTGCGATTTGGTGGACACATGAAGTCGCCCGTTTTCTAGTTATAATATGTTGGTAAAGCTACCCATAATGGTCAGAAGTTGTTCCTTGTGGCGAAATATCAACGACGAGTAACAGGTCTTTTCAAGGTATAATGTGTAAATTCTTATAACAATAAGATAATTGAAAAAAGTAATGTTTGTTTGGGGTGTAATGTTTGAAGCTTAGGTTGTTTCCATAGAGATCGGAAAGTGAAAACTCTGAGAGCAGATGAAATTCTCTTTACATTTCAGGACATCAAATTTAACCATTTTTGAACTCAAAGAATATTTTTGTATTCATTAGAATTATCTTATAGTCCCTATAATTATAACATTGTGGTCCGGTGCAATCTATACAAAACTCCTTAGGTTCACCTAACTTAAATTCGCACGCATCGTAACATGAATTATAACACAAAAGGAAGGATTAAGCAAGCAGGTTTTATTCTTCATTGTTACATTTAGAAAATAGACTTTATCATAATTCAATGTAAATGTTGTAGATTTCAGGTATATCCAATCATAATTTATTCCTAACTGCCTGTTACTACTCACCTGAAAATGTGATTTGTTTACGACTGATAGTCCTGTTCAAGGTGAATAAATTAACATCATAGCTATTACTGTAATCTCTCATTAGAATTACTGTTACATGTAGGTCTATATATGATTGTTTAATTAGAATCATGTACGTAAAGGAACATTTACAATGGTATACATGTTTTATGTGTTTGTTTGCTTATTCATGTTCGGCCTGTATGGTTGTAGTTTCGTATCCATCAGGTAATAGCTGACCATTGAATAACTGTCGTATAGGTACCTGAAAGAACCCTTTATACCTTAGTGTTGATCTGGATATACTTCGGAATCAAAGGGAATAAAGCCCCTGAGGACAGAATATTGCGTCATACTTTTGTCCCTTGGTGGAGGTACGTAGCGCGCTATCCAAGGCCCTCCAGATTGTGGATTCAATGACGTATCATATAGGAGTCATGACAAAGGAAGCCGGTATATAAAATGCAGAAGCCGTCATGCAAGTAATGACTCAAGTGTCAAGTTTAACTTTCAAGTTTTAGCTCAACGGGGAAGTGGTTGCTGACGGCTTTAGCCTGAAAGCAAGTAACCATGCATGAATGAATGTATGAACATTAAAATTATAACTAATTATAAAATAATTGACACACATACACATATTTATATAATAAAATTTTTACCGGCCCCTTATTGTTAATTTAAATTAGATATATGAACTGATTAAATACTACATAATTCATAAAATTATAATCAGTACAATATATGCATATATACAATATACATAATACATAATATTAAATGGATTTATAAATATATCACAAAATCAGATGGACATGGTGGTGGGGAAAGACGTTTCTGAATTTAATTTAGGGCCGTCTCATTTATTCCATGTTTTCCAACTGTAAATATTTACCTTAAATAAAGCCACATATAAAATGCGACACGATTTAGCACAGTATAACTCTCAACTACAGCCATGTTAGAAAATGAAATAAACTGTATTTTAATTCAAAACAGTATTAGTCGACAGATAAAATAAAAACCGGATTATCTGTACCTGTACATGTCAATATGGCAACAAATCATTCATATCATGCTGATTTGTCATCCTCAATACTTTTGTATGTTCAAATTACTTTCATCATTTTATCAAACATATTAGCCATTCAAAAAAAAAAAAAAGATGTAATAAATATCACCAAACCTCATCATCTTGAAGATAAAATTCTTGTTTAAAGTTGAAAGGTTTAGCTCTATTTTTAGCATAGTATTTCTTCCACAGACTATCCCCATGAAGAACAAATCTGTTGAAAATAAAACTCACATTAAGATCACAACTTATCTCTAACGACACTTTGTTATTGATTCGATTAGAAAAAAAAATGTTTGTCATAAGGTCATATGCCTTAATCTAAGGAATATGCCTTGAGCTCCTTTTCCCTGTTCGCGTGGAAAATTCGCTACATGTATAAACCGTTTGAACAATCGCGCTTCCCGTGCGGAAAATTAACTGCAGGATGAGACAATTTTCCACGCGAAAAATCGCTCTAGTGTAAATCATGTATACCTTTTCCACGATCACTTATCCGCGCGCGAGATTGTCGTCTGCTTATATAACTTCATTATGCCGTATTAACAACGGAGCTCCCTTTGCATCCGCACAAACGAAAACGCATAAATATGATGCGACTTCTTATGACCGGTTCTGGGTTCAACAAGTGTTGAAGAGGATTCAACACCACGGGGCCTATAACCCCTTTCGACAATACATCACCAGTATTTCAGGATGTCTTATGAGATGCTGGAGGCTGAACTGTTTTGTTGGCCCAGTTATTAAAAAAGAACTCTTGTACGAACCCTGGAAAACGCTGGAGGACGGGGGATTCCCTCGAGAAAACACGTCATGCGAACGGGGATTGTGCGTTTCCGCATGCGTAGCTGCTCATGTAGAAAAGCTGAATGCGGCGCGTTTTTTCCCCAAAGGCGGAAACAGCGAAACGCGATCATGTAAAAGGGGCCTAGTGTGTCACAATTTGAACAGGAGAGATTGGATGAACCACCTCATCATTAAAGATATTTATCTTAAAATCAGAGAGACTAACGAGAAATTAACCTTCAACGAATAAAGGCTTCCGATGTATATTTAAATATTGTAGTCCATTCACATTTATTCTAAGTTCCAGAAACACCTTCAGTATTATCATTTGATTTTTACGTTGTGGAACTCGTGACTTTTAGGATGGATCCCTGCTAATGACAAATTCTTTCTACCTATACATCTTTTAAAAGAGTCGATTTAATTACGGTTTTCTTTGAACTTACCTGTCATATGGGCATGGCTTTCTACCAAGGTTTGTTCTGGCGTTATTGTTAATGACCCAATGAAAATTTTGATTCGTGTGAAGGCGAATATCGTCCCAGTCATCTGTTCTCACGTAATCACATCCTGCATTGAAGTCTCCGCCTAAGATGACATCCTTTTGGAAAAATAAATTGCACCAAGATGAAGAGCTATACATTGAATCAAGTCAATAAGGCAATGCACTTGTTAAGGTCATGAACTTTATCACGCAGCAAAAGATACCAAGGGAAAAATTTGACAATTTTGCTGACAGCAAACGGAATACAATGTCGTTACAATCTCTGACGTACCAAATAAGGCCACCAGATATAGACAAGAGACTGAGATTTTAAAAATCTTATTATTGACAGAGACTTCATAGAATCATATACGCTCCCGAGGCAGCGGAAATTTTGCGCTTCTAAAGAAGAAACTGATTTTCACGCTGTCAGCTTTGACCGTTTATGATATATTTAGACACCAAATGGCGGTTCGTTGTCCGCTGAAAAAAACGTGCGTAAGATGTGACAAGCAGCCAATCGGATGCCAATAAACAAACACTCTACAGGCATCCTTGCTCCGCCCATAGCTGCGCTTCAAGCGCCGCTTGATGAGAGTTAACGGTCGAATTTTAAATGCTCCCTCTGTATTCTCGCATAATCGACTAATTCGATTATGACATTATGACTGTGTTAGCGTAGCCATGTATCTGTTGTCTGCAGAACTGAAACCAGCAAGCAAGGCGTGCACACAGCCTTTGTTGTTACGTTTCGTTTGAATTACAACTCAACAGTCGGGCATCCTATGTGCCCAAGGCCCCAAGCAAACCACGTCTGTGGCAATCCTCTTTGAGCTTGTGGCCTGTTCAGACGGTTACCGGGGCTATGAGCTGTCACTCAAAACGAAATGAACATGATTGGCTCCGTGTATTCCTCGCTTGGCCGTGTCTTCCAGCACAAGGTCTCATCTGATTGGACGAAAATACAGTGCTTCCCTCTGGTGTAGCAATTCAGGATACGAGGTCATAACAAACAGCGCTTACGATATAGGGAGTAGGCCTATAGTAAAAGCGCTGTGTAAAGAGCGTAATAGAATGAATGAGTAACTTTTTCATATACGGCATCTTCCGCACAGAGAACAAACGAAAGATTAGCCAGCAGAGGAGGACAGAAAGATATAAATGGTGAAATGAAAACCGAGAATTATTTTCGGTTTAAGAATTATCGACAGACATGGATCAAAGTGTTTTCTTTTTAATTTAGGGCCGGAAAATATAGTAAAATAGCATAGTTAAAATATCATTCGCATTATATCAAAGCTGGAAACAATCTCTTGGGTTTTCAATTAACCATATGAATATTCTTTAAAAAACAATTTGTAAAAATCCCTCTATTGAAATTGCCATATCGGAGTTACCTATTGGTATTGAAACATCCACAAACGTGACATAAGTAAGGTTTCATTGTTAAACATTTGAATAAAATACATAATAATGTATTTAGCTGGAAATAAAATATACCTCTATGTCCGTTTCCTTTATTAAGTCAGCATACGCGTCCACAAGCCGGTCTATTTCTTCCACTGCACAACCCGGTCTAGTGTGAATACCAAGGAACCAAAACTTCCAAGTAGCTAAATTGAAGTGGGGAAAAATCTAACATATGAAACACCCAACATTTATTAAAACGTAGAACAGACTATACAATCTTGGTTTGTAGTAGTATGATTATTGTGAACTAGGCACACTGATTGACCAGTGTCAATATTTATTTGTCAAAATATTTATATCCTTCCATACTAAAACTGCACGCAATTCACATTAGTAAGTTAGGCCTAAATATTGGCACAGGTACACAAACAAAATATTCTTGCTCCATTCTATTCGAAATTAATCCAAAGTCATATCAGTTATTCTTGACAAACTGTTAGAAATTCAAAAGTGCATGATAATGCTTTAAATTCATGAACAGAGAATTTAATGGATTATACCCTTAGTTCCTTTTATTCAAGTTCTGTAACGATAACACAAAAAGTAAGCCGCTTTCCATCTACATTTATAAATACCAGTAAGGTCCTCCTTTCACTGATAGCGGAAATGTTCTCGTACCCTGAAAGGAATCGCTGGACCGCTTTCTTTTCGGTCCTCATATTTTTTTAGGTTAGATTACAAACAACAAAAAAGATGGATGCTTGGTTGCATGCACGCTACTGCAACTTTGTCCGTCTAAGTCTTCGATCAGGAAAATCAGGTTGTTCAGTCTACTTGAACGAGGATTTCGGTGTGAAAATGGGTGTTAAAAGCCTAGATTTCATGAAGTAAATCCTGTTTTCATTCATATGCTTATCAGTTTTATTGAAGAGAGATATATATATATAGTCTTATAAATTGCTTCCTTGCCCTTCGCAAGGAACACATGACCTGTTCTTGTGCCGAAAAATATCGCAGGCGTTCAGATTACTCAAGCTGACCATTTAAAAAGATTGCTTAAATGGTTCGATTATCTGGACCTCGAGACGACTGGAATGTGACTTTGACAAGCTATATATTAACAATTTGTTTTATACCTGTTGAGATATGAGTTAATGACGTAGACTCACGATTTACATTAGTTTCAAACAGTACAGCAAAAGGTGGTCTCTTGAAATTGCGTTTATTAATAGGGTATTGCCAGGGTTTCTTGTTGACCGTAACTTTATCTGTCCTGAAATGAGAATTAAAAGGATATATATATATATATATATATATATATATATATATATATATATATATATATATATATGATAGTGAAAATAAGATGATCCTGAATTCAAACCTTGATCTTGATTATCACAAAACGTTAATGGGTCGTACTAATCAAATTCAGTTAAACATATCGAGAGTACAGGTATATATTGTGTGCAACTGAACAAAAAATGGACAAAAAGGCAGACAGAGAGTCAAACGTTTATTATTATCTCCGATTAACTACTTTTGTATTAAGAATATATCATTGTGTCACAGGTATCTGCTATTCTAGTGTGATGTTTTTTCTATGTTAACTCGGTTGGCCATGCAAGCCTGTGTCTGAGACACACATATCATGCGATAATTTATCAAGATGACTGACAAATTTATCTCGAGTATAATCTAATAATTGGTAACATTCTTAGCAAAAAATGGTGACTCCATTGTTTCACTTTGATTTTCAAGTATATTCTCAGAATAATGATACAGTGGGGTCAATCAATGTTTCCACTGCTGTCCAAAGGCTTGGTATCCAGTTGGTTGTGAGAAACTTGAAAATGTTACACTGGTTGGGACTGTGAGAAAAGGAGGAACATGACCCCATTCGCTTGCTGTTATTCCTTGAAGAAAAACACACGTTACAGGGTGCTCATGAAGCAAGACAAAACTGATTCGCTGGTGAAGCTTGCTTTATTAGTGAAGCGGCTGGAACACAGGACTTGTCACTTATGAACCACCGGATATGGATGGAATCTGGGATCGGTCCCCCTATATTTTTTCCTGTTAAAATGTCTCCATGACACCAGGGGTCTCGTCCGGAAGTCCTGGCCGCCACTAGTTTACCAATGAGTGACTTCATAGATAATTAATTAATTAACCTCGTCCTGTTGTCAGAAAGCTTAACAGGATAAATCTAGAGCCAGACCTAACTGTCTCGCTGATGATGTTCATTTGCCGAGCGGTTGCATCTCTGGTGTCGGAAAGGTATTTTGGGGTCTTGGCCGCCTAGTTCACAAATGTGAGACTCCTGTTGTCTCTTCGTCCTAAGGTGAGCACGCTCTTAAACTCTGAGGGATTGGGGCCGCTTAACGGGATGCAAATGGAGGCGGGTCTTGTATCGCCGGCTTAAACGGCGAAGCAGTTGGAAATCTAAACTTGTGTACCACAGGATATGTGGATATGTGGTATATATACTAATACTACCTTCAGTACTGCCGGTTTGGCCTCATCGCTCATCAGGTGACTGAAATTCAACTGTTTTAGTGTCGGCTTTTATCATTTCTTTTTCGCACCGTTGGTGCACTTGATTCATGGAGACAGGTGGATATAATTTCGGAACGTTTGTTCAGGAAGTTGCTTTGCTTGGAGCTTAAACAAAAGAACTTGCCGAACAAAAGAATCCACTTTTCGCCATGGAGCCTGATGAGCCGATGAACAGTAGTGACTTCGAACTATCACATACCTTAATATATTATGCTCTGTTACTAAACATAGAGCGCTGTGGGACCGCAGAGTATATATATATATATATATATATATATATATATATATATATATATATATATATATATATATATATTTGAATGTTAATATAGTGTATTGATATTATATTTATGAATGATTGTATGTGTTATACATACCTGAAGAAGAATGCGTATCGTTCTTTGTATGTTGACCTGCCCAGTGGGTCACTCCTCCTCATGTCAAACTGATTATTTACAGGATCTTTTCTATATATGAGAAGAATGTTGGATATTTCAAAAATTAAAATGGCTTTGGAAAATCATTGTCATTATTCATTTAGTACTTCGTAGTTTTTATTACTTTCTTTGTTTAAGGTTTCATCCCTGGCAAAAAATACAAACAAATCCAAAATAATTACAATTTCATGTTAGTCCCATAATTATACATTATTTTTAACCTTGTAAAATATTCTTACTAATGGTATTTGCATTTATTAAATTTTCATTCATTTTCATATGATATTTTGATACTACTCTTTTTAACTTATATAGATTTAAAGTGACTTTTAACTTGCATGATAAAAAACATGATGTCAAAACTAGTACTGGATACTTCCAACTGTGGTGGCTGAGCATACCAGCGGAAAGCTTAAACACTTTACACAAAGAATTTCACATTGAGTTGAAATGGAAGGACTGATAGGAGAGGTTCAAAACATCCCAAAGCACGAGCTGATAGTAAATTGATTATATTTTTTACTAAAATTCATAATTTTGAGACAAAAGAGAAATTAACTTATTCCAGATATTAAACAGGGTTTAAATGGGTTTGTAGGATATCAGTTTATTTGATAATTAATTTAATATTAGAGTGACATGTAACATACATGATATAAACTTTATCAAAGGTAAATCAATCATATATCATACCGTGAACCGAGTATAAATTACATGACACTTGCGTGACTTACCTATCTCTGCCAAGCGGGAGTTATTTTTTTGCCGGTCTCGGTTTGTTTTCTGGTTGTAAGCAACATTACTCAAAAAGTTATTCATCGAATATGATGACATTTTCACGATAACTTGGCAAGGATAAAACGAACATTGTATAAATTTTTGGGGTAATCCGTATCAACATCTGGATCCAGGAATCTTTTAAGGAAAAATACTACCTTTCTAAAAATACCATATGGGGTAATGAGCTGCCTTTGCGGAGGTCTGCGCTCTCTGAGTGCAAATTTCTAGTTATCTCTAGGGTTATTTTGTTGCATGTAAAATCAGCTCTGTTCGTACCGTATGTTTTCTGCGCTGTGGCATCTCGTAACGGCGTGAACTGTTACAACGTTCACAGTAGACCCATGACAGTTCTCCATGACTGAATGAACGTTTCATACTGTCTCATATTATGTCAAGATTATGCTACCTGAATGAGTTTAAAGGACACATGCACATCGATATCGGATAAGACTATATAATGCATATACACTCACTCATTTACTCTTCTCAGTAATGTGTCTGTCACTGCCCCACTTGCATCCATAATTTCTTGGAGGAAGATTATATCATAACGTTCGATGATCTGTTGGTAAATTGTCCATGAAAATTATATATATATATATATATATAAATATATATATATATATATATATATATATATATATATATATATATATATATATATTTAATTTGAGCCATGAAAGGCACACGAACGTCCATGGCCACGGTATATAACATGACGAGCGCTAACTTGATTTTTCAAAGCTGAAGATAGCATTCAACATGACAAACCTGTCTTTGTACGAACTCATGCAGTCATGCATATTGTATTAAAGATAAAGAAATAACCTTGAATGACCCAGTGCTCATTTCTTAATAACATTTCAACAGTGCTGTCTAGGATCTCTAAAAAAAGGGTCCAAAAACAATATTTGCTCATTTAACATTTTGGAATATTACCAAATTGTGAAAAGCTTTAGGATTTTTATATTATATACTAATCTTTCATTTTAGCTGCAAGTTTACACCCATAGAATTCAAAGACCAATAAAAATTATTAATTTCAAGCATAAATCGCTTTTATTTCTGTGGGTTTCAATTTTTCACGGACGGCTTTAATTAAACGACCTGGTCAGTGTATGACAGTATATATGCACACACAAACACACACAGATATAAAGAATATGACATATAAGGTTTATAAGGTTATAAGGGGGCAAATTAATTCTAAAATAAAAAAAAAAACGCTCAAATGCTTGAACGATATTGTTGAAAATCTAGTTTTTAAACCAACATAATTTTTAACAGATTCATTTTATATGTTAACTGTGATTTGTAAACAAAGCACAACATAGTAATTTTCTCGGGTCCGGTGTCTTATAGCTAGCATGGCTCTTAAAACTATATTTTTTTTATTTTTTATTATTTTAAATTAGAGTTTCAACTGTACACCGAAATGATATTTACATGTTTACCGCTGTATTTAATCGTCAGATTGGCAAAATGTGATATAAGAGAACTTTTATCGATGTTATACAAGCAATTTGAAGGACACCCGGTATCCTCTTGTGTTCTCTCATCTGTTTCTTTCGTACATCTAAAAAATTCAACCGATGCGTCATATAATTAAATCATTAAATAATTGGCCTATGGCCTACCCTCATGTAGAATTTTAAAGATATTCTGCGTACATGAGCTCATGAGCTGTAGCTAGTAACTGACGGGGTCTTGTCGTCATGGTAACGTGTGCATCATGGCAGTGTTGATCTTGCTGGTGGTTGTCTTGAGTGATCTCTTAAGCTAGCTTATTACTTAAATTTCTAAAGTTATTCAAGTCGAGGGAGCTGGCCGGAAACCCTCCCACCCCGTTACACCACAGCTTGACCACTCATTAAATTTATCATCAGTCTGACCCTGTATATTACGATTGACACGCTGCATCTTTGTTGGTTTTCAGAATACAAAATCTCAGAACGTTCTCAATGATTTCCATTGAACCTTTGCGGAAGGATGGACAATAGGCAATCATTTATATCTATACAAATAGTCATTTTCATATCATATTTTGGTTGAATTTCAATGAATTAACGCTGATTGATAGGATTTGGGATGATTAAGTTTTAAGGCGCGTCTGGGTGCAGATATAAGTGCTGCAGAGGAACGTGCTCTGTGTGTTCTAGATATATTGGAAGTAGGAACTAGAATTTAACAGTAAAATGCATTAACTTAAAATATTAGACAATTGCAATATGCTTTCAATAATAAATAATAATTGATGCAACAGATTTCATTTTAAATGAATTTTAAGATGAAATTACTTTGATCTTAGAACATCTTTAATAGTCAGAACTTTATGCATGTAAAATGCCACACCTTGTATATATTAATATTATGTCTCATTGTAATAGGTATGCTGATCTGCTAACATTCACGACCAATGTTTTTAAATTTATTTTCGGCATTATGTTTCCTCAGTGAAGTGTGGCATACCTTTATGACATGTCCAACTACTTTTTTGTTGTTAAGTTTGTCGTTTCCAAACCTGTCCATGTTAAATGCAGCCACCTTCAGCTCGTACGGAAGAGGACGTTTAACAGATCGGACGCCCTCGTGCATGAGGCATAGGCAAACAATAATTGTCAGCACCCGAAGGTCCATTCTTCAATGTTCTCAGATAATTTGCTGCAAAAAGTTGGAATATTTAATATCTCCGAGATAAAATTATATATGGTAAACACAATCAGTTTATGGAAATAAGGTAACGTATTCAAATAAGCTTAAAAAAAAACTAAAAGTAAAAGGATTGACATATTGGGTATGAGGTTGGTGTTAATTGGAAAAAAAATCTTATTTTAAATTGTACATTTAAAGAAATGCAAATTATTTCGCCTCGAGCCCTTAGCTATTCCAGGTACCTTCATGGACATATTAGATTTCTGAACAAACCATAAACCATTATTCCGGCAAAAAAGAGCCAATAAAATCATGAAAAAATACCTAAAATATTTTTGTGGCACCACGCTAGCATATGTGTGGTGAACATATGCAATATATGTATTATGTGCACATTTCGTATATTTCAGTTGACTGACTGGAGACACAAAATGAGCTCAGTGTAAAGCCCAAAGATCACAGGTCGACAAACTACAATTTCGTGTATCGAATGGTTCAGCACAACAAGGTAAGATATGGTATATGTATCAAAGTGCTCAATGCATAGCAGCCGACCTGTAAATTGTTAATGAAATACAGGAGTTTATCATTGCCATTCTTGTTAATAACACTGATTTTTCAACATTTTCAGTCAAGTGGGCATTCTTCTTTCTTCCTGCATTCGCTTGGGTAGCAGGTTCTGTGATATATTAGTTATTTCTTTATCAAGGCAATGAATATACTTTCAGTTTTCATATGAAT
This sequence comes from Sipunculus nudus, assembly GCA_026874595.1. Lineage (NCBI taxonomy): Eukaryota > Metazoa > Annelida > Sipuncula > Golfingiida > Sipunculidae > Sipunculus > Sipunculus nudus. The sequence continues at coordinate 30,084,208 of CM049317.1, read as the reverse complement.
GAAACAATGCCCTACATAATGTTGTAAAAGTCCTTCCGCTGATATAAATGAGAGTTAATTGGAGCTGCATGTACATCTTATCCAGGCATGTTGGCCAAAGTTCCAAGGGCGTAGCCAGGACTGAGGGAGAGGAGGGGGCCGAAATATCTGGCAAAGGTATTTGAGGCATATATATATATATATATATATATATATATATATATATATATATATATATATATATATGTATGTATGTATGTATGTATGTATGCATGTATATATATAACACCTCACAGATTTTGAATCCAATTAGAAAATCAGTTGTAAAAGAAGAATGAATATCATATGTGCAGGATCAAATCTAGTGAAATGTAGAATTATCAATAAACAATACATTAATTACTGTATGTACAATGTTTTATAATCATACTAGCTTATAAACCCGGTTTACCGGGCTTTTTACAGGGGTTGGGGAGATATATTAACTGAGATGTGGAATGTTTGCTCATTTTTTATTCTAAAAGTTAAAGGAAAATAAAGGTTTTCAGTGGGATATTGTGTCAATGAGATATTTATAAATATTTTTTACATTTATTTTGTGGCGCTGTGCACATGGCAAGAAATTCATACCCAAGTAGGTCTAACTTGAAGACCTGGTCAGTGATGATGTTTACATTACCAACATGAAAGAGACGCGAGGACATTCAGGTTTTCGATGATATTTGACTGGATTCTATCGTTGGACGTATAAAGATTAGGTAGATGTGAGGAACTCATGAAAGATTATTTAAATGTACGTTGCAAGGAAACTATTCCTGAAGAAAGAAACAGAAATATGCATACCTCGTAAGTAGCAGAAGCGGACCCAATGGGACTCCATTTTCAGCCGCAACCTTTTTTTTATCGTATTAGACCAATTTTGAGGCCTGAAACCCCCGCCACGACCCTACCCCATCTCACCCTACCCCTGTTCCTGAAATTGGGATCTTGAATTAGGTTTTGTCATTTACCCGCCTGGGTTGAACCCTCCATTTCATAAAGCGAGAAACATGTGTTTTTCACTTTTACTGACATCGCACGTTGGTGAGAGCCTGGGTCAAATGAAAGGCCAGACATGCTCAAGTACCTTACTGAAAGCAAGCGTTATTCATATGAACAATATTCCTTAATCGTTTGTTTAAGTGACCACGATGCACGCATTCTGATCATTGCCGAAGGCAGTTCGGCTGTGCTCGGTCTAACCTCCGCCCAAGCCAGTACAAACGGATAAATCCCTTAAAATTATATGTACATTTAAAATTATTTATTCTCATATCGCATAGTCACTGCGGGGACAATAGCCTTAACAAGTGACCCGTGGGTCATGACGCTCAGCCGACTGACATGTTGACAATATGTCCTTGCACAGAAAACTAATTAAGATAATGTAGGTGGCATCATTGTTCATGCATATTAGCTTAAGTTCATCAAGACCTATAAGCACAACAAATCTGATGACAAACCAGCCTTTCATGAGGAATCTGGCAATTTGTGTGTATTTTGCATTATTTCTAGGGTGTTCAAACATACTCCAAACTCCGAGAATATAGTTCATTGTGACCCAATTTCAGGTTTCTGGGGAGAACTTTTGAGGAACTCTCAGGATGTCAAGTAAGAAGATTCTGGGCCCAAAGGATATGATTTGTGCCCTACTTTGGTATCAAATTTTCAATTATTCTGAGGGGTGCTTATAAGCCCCATAGCTCAGAAAATATGGGTAACAGGGACCTAAATACACGTTTCCAAGGAGATTTTCATAGGCCTCCCTGGATTTTAGGTTAGAAGATTCCAGGTCCAATGTTTATGATTTGTGCCCTGCTTTGGTATCAAATTTTTAATTATGATGGGGGTGCTTCTGACCACATCTTTTAAGGTCTCAAAAGTAGAGAAAAAAATCGTAAAAAATCGAAAAAATACAGGTGGCGCCAACAGTCTGCAGAAACTGATGTAACACTCCATGATCAATGTCCATGCAAAGAATCATGGTGATCAATGCAATAGTTAAAATATTTGAGCTTTTGAATCAAAAGTTTCATTATTCTGGGGGGTACTTTCAAGCCCCATAGCTTGAAGAATTTAGGTAACAGAGACCTAATTCCAGGTTTCCAAGGAGATTTTTCATGGACCTCTTTGGATGCAAACTAAGAAGATTCCATGTCCAGCGGTTACTATTTTATGCCTTTTTTAACGGACAGACGGCCGGATGGCCGGACGGACGACGGACAAAGAGTGATCGCTATAGCTCAGATGACTTACAGTCAGCTGAGCTAAAAATGAGGTATAATGTCATACGCAACGCGGTTTTAGAGAACATTGAGGACAAAGGTGGGGCGAATTCCTGTTATAAGTATTAGATAATGCATAGTGGGTTAAAATAAGATGATGTGGCATCTGCAAACTTAATTTAAATATTCACAAATGTACAATCACTCATACCTGGAAATTTGGGACGAAAGAAAACACATTTTGTTGAGCATCCCTCATTAAGGAACGCCAATAAAGCGGAGGCCTGCATTCCTATCTGTTGTGTAATTCTACCCTAATATTCAAAGATATCAATTTATGTCACCGTTGTCACTGCTTAAGTTTCTTAGTAAAAGTTTAATAGGTTCAACACGTCTTATGTCACCACAAGTATAATACGCAATAAATGAAAATACTTCCTAACCATGACCCGTAACATAACCACATACCTGTAATGATTTGTACCTACACCTTGATCAACATTGCTGCCGAAAACCTGTATACTGTTCTGATTTAATCCTTCCTGACATGAATATGAATACGAGCTTCGCAAGCGAAACTGAAAGCTATGCTTTGGCAAAGGATCTTCACTCTGGCAAAGTGCCTTGTCTGGTACAACGTACGGATAAAATGTACTTTTGTAAATGACGTAAACATAACCCAGGATAACATCGGAGATTTTAACTAGCAATTTGCTTCCTTGTATATAAGAACACCAAAAAAAAGAGAAAGAGAGCACTCACTGGAGCCCATACACCTCCGCAGAGCATTTATATGAAAATGAGCGGAGATAGCCCTGCCTGGGCTTTAGTATTTGTATTTAATTATATGAGTTGCCGCAAGATTGCGGTACCGCTATTGAGTGCGATACAAAGCGGGAACGTTTGATTTCTCTGTCAAAAGCAACAATAAAGTCATAACTATTTCATGGATTTGGCCAGTCTAGAGCGGAGAAGGTGACTTGAGTAGTAACCCAGTCCATTGACACACTGGATTCATCATGTAAAATCAGTTCATATTTATTTGAAGACATATGTACACATATGTAGTTACAAATGTACATATATGTAGTTGAGAAAAAAAAATTGTTGTTAATAATAAATCTATAAATGCACTTATAAGATGTTATTGGGGTTATTGTGTAAAAAGCATAAACACTTTACTTTGTAATATATTTTATTCATATATACTTTATCTGACGTTCATGTCGACAGGATAATAATCGCTTACTTCCTTGGCCTGAAAGAAAATAATATTTATTAAATATCAAAATAGATGCCAAAGAGACCCGAGAATCACAGTTGTAATTTTAATGAAAAAGTGGTGCCACCAATGTTGGGGACCGACAACCCTGGCCATGGTCAACATTCAAGCCAATCAAAATTCAGAGCAATACATGCATTAATTCTCAAGATCCTGGGGGTTTTGTATGAAATTTTTAATTATTCTGGGAGGTACTTAGGAGCTTACCAATTGATATTGGTATAAACATTGGTCGCGTTTGAGCGATATGAGGAGAAAGAATGGGATTAGCAAATATTTATAAATAAGTATAACTAATTTACATGATAAGTGATTTAGCTCATGATTCATAGGTACCAATGGGATTCGTAAAATAGTAACAAATAATGTTATAAACCTCTATAGAAATCTCATCTACAAACTTTAATAACTATATAGACTAAGTCGACCACTGACTGCCCCCGGAGATATCTCTGACCGTGTGTCAACATTTATTTATGACAAATGGACACATATCTACGATATTTAATGACATGTGTTTACATCTATCATCAGGTATGAACGTGGGATCGAGGGGACCGCAGGACAAATACGCACCTTTGAGATTTTGACTTCAGGGACACTTGTTGAACAAAACCGAACGCACGCTTAAAACCGGTGAATAAAATCTTACCGCATGATAGTATAGTTGCAAGATTTAATTTTTTAATGTATTAAAGGGCGAAAATATTCATTTCGACGACATAATGACGATTCCAATGAAGAAGGAAATATATACATACACACATACATAAAATATATATACTTCCCAACTTCTGTTTATACTTTCTTATACTGAGGTTCAGGTGATACATATGTATATTAGATCATATATATGTAGTTCAAATATGCACATTCTCTAGCACCAAATGGTATCTCAAGATTAATTGCATAAAAACTTGGTATATACAAGCTCCAATATATGATAACTTTTTATATATGTATTAATAAAATAAACTGTATTTATTAATGTACCACACATCAGACATTAGAATTTGTGACGCAATCCTGTCACTTCTTCTTGCATGGCTTGGACAAATGTACCACACAAAGATATTATCTAAAGGTGGTAATTATTGCAGATATTCTCTAAAAAAACCATTCCTTTTATCTGATTTTATAAACGACAGTAGCAGCTAAATGAAATATCAGTTGTGAACAGTGCCAACATTTTCACGCGGAACCTCAGCAGATATGTCCATTGCAACCAGAGTGCTCTCGGAGAGCGCGTATCTCTCCAATCATACTTGAATCTTTTTCGAGATTCTTCAAATCATTAGCAACAAAATCATAGAGCCCATCTCAGTTCACTTTATCCATTTGTCTTTCAGAATATATTTTAATTAACAAACAATTATTAAAACTGTATTTTTCTTTCCTGTAAATTCTTTGAACTAATTCATGGAAATAATATTAATTTTCGGATATATAAATGTTTGGTGATCAATTAAGCATCAGTGAGTAAGGCAGAAAGATTTATTGAAAGGAGGTGATTATATTTTGTAAAACATTTAAGAAGTATATGTAAATTATCTGACATCTGTTTAGACATTTTCAAGGAACACTATTTGAAATGGTCAATAGAACCAAGGAGGTTTCATAAAGAATAAGAAGTAAATCTTAAAATCTGGTGGTACAAGGTTTCTGTAAGCGCTTTATTATCAAGACCGGGTATTTAATTGACCAATGCCATATAGGTTTTACTAAATATGGCTTTATATTTATATCCTGGTTTTCAGGTAAACGGGGTTCCAAAGTACGTACAAATATTATTGTTGAAACCATGTTCAGATATCATGGTGCAGTGTTTACTACACTGAAGACCTGTTCAGGCCATAACATCAGATTGTGTAAACATATGTCGCTTTCTGTTTCCCCGTTCGATGAAGAAATAATATCATCTTCCTGGTGGACTGTCTCTCAGGAGGCGATTTATATGTAACAGAACATCCACCCAGAACAACAATGCTTAAATATGTGCTGTGGTTGTGACTGATAACGGGTAACCAGGTTTAAAAACGAGCGTGGCTTAACGTATCTAGGAGTTCTCTCCTGATGCATCAGTGAAGCTTTCGTTTAGAAACAATACCATTTGCCTGAGGAAGATTGTTAATGAGATTATGTTGTTATTCATAACAACTCGACTTTATCACTATAGGGGCCTGCCCAAGATTAGTTCATATGTAAACTGATGTATTTCATGATATGGTGTGTATGCGTATAGAGGCATATACAATGTGTTACTTGTTACATAATCGTATAAACAAGTGTTTAATAGTTACTCTGCAAAACCGTGTACTTCGTGAGTTGCTATAATAGATTTGTTAGAGTTCTGATAAGTTTTCCCGGAAAACATATCAAATAAGGGACCATCCGAGAATAATAAAATAATAATAATGATAATAATAATAATGATAATAATAATAATGATAATAATAATAATAGTACTAATAATAATAAAGATAATAATAAAAATAAGTTTCCGGGTGAGGGGCGGGGTCATCCCTTAAGCGTTCCTTGATCTTCTACTCAGAATATACAGTCTATCGGCCAAGGTACTCTCTCCGCAGATAGACTCTCACCTTGAGACTGTTCTGGGAGTCAGTTTCTGTATGTGGTGTACTTGGCACATATTACACATATGTAAAAAAACTAAAGTATCGATCGAGCCATTAATAAGAAAAGCTGTTAGCATTAAGAGATGAACAACAAACAACATACAGATCAGGCGTGGTGCTGGAGCACACAGATGTGCTAGTGATGGTGCATATACTGTAGTGATCTTGACAGAGTGAAGACTCAAAATTAAAAATAAAAATAAATCATTTTCATTTTAAAATCAAAAGCATAATTTACAGTACATGTAAACTGCATGAAAAAAATATGTTACATATACCACTCATCTTTAGATTTTAAATTTATAAAGGAACCAATGAGTCATGAAGATCACCTGTTAACAGTTAAATCCTAGACTGTGACATCTCAATTAGATTTTCAAAATGCCATAACCACCCTTCACAGTTATCCTAAATCATTTTTCTAACAGCTGAACATCAGTAACAAAGAAATATGCAAAGAGTGTACAGATGCTCTTTTAATATAACAGACGATTCTGTTGACTAGAACATGCTGACTGAAAAATCTGGCCATAGTCAATGAGAATTATGTATAATGGATAAATATTACAAATATATTTTTCCACTAATTAAAAAACTGATAGACCGATAAACCTGATAGATTACAGAGGATCATACATGCTTAAAGGTGCCCATTCACCAATCTTTTGAAGACGAATTTATGTGATTCCTGGCTTCCTCTGTGTATATATTAATGATCTAAGGGTAATTAATTGTAAAATTTTCTTGTAACACCTTCGTGAATTAAGGATGCATGAACTTGTTTATCAAAAATATGTTTTGTAAACACAGCAATGGTGACAAACAGGAAAAACATGTAACCTTAGGTGGAAGGTTGAGTATATGCGGAGGAAGAAAGGTCACTTGTTGCAAAAAGCCGTTGCAAAGCTCAGGCTTATCTGACTTGCCACCAGATGCCCTTGTTGAATTGGTTTTGAATACTGTGGCGGGCCCCGCACATATTATAAACACTTTGGTATTAACAAGACAGGCAGGCTGTGTGCGGTGATATCCACGTTTTCTTGTTTATTTTTTTATAAGGGGATAAAGGGATTACCTTTAGTTTATAAAGGTCAGATATATGATTAAGATAAGTTTGAGGGTGTCTAAGCATAACTTAAATACAGTACAAAGTAACAGGCAAGCAGCAGGTAGAAGCTTCTCCAAACTAATCCAGCGCCATTTATGGCATATATGTCTATTCCATCTCCATCTATGGCTGCTGATCTCAAATCTTCATCATCATAGATAAAGACCATGAAAGGCTCAGCTCCCTCAGCAGACGAATGTGTTGCTTCCAGTAGCGTCCTCCTGGCATGAAAACAAAAAAAAAACATCCAGTAAGATTATGTAATTTTTCATAACATAATCTGTAATATACTGTCTGGCTTTCTAACTATGTACAATGTACAATATGGATAAATCTATAAATCTGATGAATAACCAGCTTCTTAATGACCTCCATGAGCAATTTATGCAAATCAAGTATCAGGAGCCTATATATGAACCCTGATTTTAAAAATTCGTATGCCTGCTGTAACCTGGCAGTTACCAAATGCCAGTAAAAGTTCATAAAATTAAAAAATGAAACAGCTTGTCCTGTTTATCAAACTAATTTTGACTAGTACAAATACACAGTTCTATTATGATAAAAGATAAATGCGCTGCTTAGAATCTGACACATTTGATTTAATGTAGCAGTATAAAAATTAGTAATAAAAATGCATTTAACATATGATAGTAAAATATATGTTTCCTTACATATCTTGTACTTATCCACGCCACTGCTATCTCACTGTTTGAGAACAGTAAGTAAACATTATATTGAGCTCTTCTTCATTGAGGAAGATATCCATTTTAGTTCATGCAATGAGTTTAAAATGTTCTTTCGATCTTCAGTGAACTCCAGACATTCTAAGAATTATAAAAATGCTCAGCCCAGGCACCTGATGAGAACATTTTTACAAGGGATATTAATTATTAGTTAAGCACATATGAAAATTAAAGTTTGACTTTGAATGGTATTGTTTACCATATTATAAATCATTTAAATAAAGATCTGCCCATATCCTGAAATATCCACCACAGCCATATTTTTAACATCCCCTCCCCCTTCCCCCCGCCCAGACCCCATATCCCCCCAACTGCCTGTTTAATGTGGCGTATGTATGACGTATCCATTCCATTTATACCCGCCGCATATGAAGCTTTAAGTAAACTTGAAAAACGTAAATCCTGTACTGGGCAAAATTTCCAATAAAATCAAATATTGTGTTTGTAACAGGGAAACTTATGCATTCGGGGGCAAAAAATGTTAATGTATTCGCCTGAACAAGAAATTTTGTTGTAACCCCTGCTTTAGTGCCTAAACCGTACTCGATTTAAAAGTTTACCTTCCCTGGACCTAAAAGATATTCCTAAAGTTGGGACAACCACCAGGTGCCACACACAATGCTGACGCAATAAGAAAATGCGATATTTGAATGAACGATTTCTTAAATACATACCTCTCAAACGTTCCCAAGCAGATTCAGACTTGAACTACACTTTCGCCAAAGATATAACATCGTCTAGAGGAGAGTCGCTGTTAATACCGGTTGCCATCTAGTTATTCAATAGCAGATGACGCCATTTTTAGTTGGAGTGCTTTTGCGTGCACAGACTTACATTCAAGTGACGCAATATTAAACCGAAAAGGCAAACAATCGAGCCGTTGAAATATATGACTACTTAAAACACCTATCAAACATGTCTCAGACGACCGTTCATCAAGAAAAATTTGATGACACATGTAAGAGGTTATTTGAAACATGAGAGAAGCGGCACTTTTTTTAGTGTAATATATTTTATTCATATCTACTTTATCTGACGTTCATGTCGACAGGATAATGATCGCTTACTTCCTTGGCCTGAAAGAAATTAATATTTGTACAATATCAGAAAAGATGCCGAGGAGACCCGAGAACCACAGTTGTCATTTTAATGAACTTGTACGAATTGAGCAACATTTGTCAAGATCAAATGTCAAGAACAGTTGTCGTACAGCATATAATTTTCTTTTCTTTTAAAATTTTATGTTAATAATCCGATTAAATTGCAATTATTTTACAATACTATCTATAGTCCTTTTGTGTGTTCCTTTGCTTATAAGGAAAAAATATCTGAAATAATTGAAAAAATAACTTAAGCGTGTAACACAAATATCATAGAGATAGCAAAGACCGACCTTATCTATTCATATTTTTAACATTATACCACCTTTTTCATAATTGATAACAAAGTGATCCCCTGAAAGGACAAAATACCACATGCAGCCCACATGAAGAGCGATCAATTCATGGGGTCATTATATATATATATATATATATATATATATATATATATATATATATATATATATATATATTGGAAGATAAATAGACGCCACTGGATCTATAAATAATATGGTCCAGGCTAACGACAAAAACAATCCATTTGGGCTAATATGACAATCACTCGAGTAATATAAAGAGGGTGAGATGCTTTCATGATAGAACTAGTATGGCAGTTTTTATTATAATTAAATCATTGATATCTTATAACACTTGTTTCTCATTTAAGACCAAAAGATTGTCAGTGTCAAACCTTGCCAGCACCTCGGAACGGAGGCAGTGATTGACCTTTTTGCCGCCATAACTTATTTCCAAATTACTCTCCACCGTGTTACTCAATAATGTGAACGAGACTATTTTGCACATAATGATATCTTTCTGTAAAACTTACCGCCTCCAGATCAATTCCATACGCCTCATCAAACCGAAAGGCGGTGGCGGATCCGGAAACATAGGAAAACTGAAGATTATTGCCAGCTAAGACCAGCCTGTTTCGAATAGAAATTTACACGTGTATAAATATTATAATTCATTGCTGACTTGGAAAAATATTTGTTTAAAAATTCAACCTACGCAAACATATAGGTCCCAGCCATGCTGCAGAGGCCAGGTTAATTAGAATAAATTTAAGCTTCAGCTGTACACATGAAATAAATTAAAATCTATCACCTGAAGGTAGTGTCGCTGGGACCGTGTTTTCATTATTTCCAGCCAGGAGGCGCGAGAATTGTAAATAAAAAAAAGTCGACTTTGCAGGAGAGAATTGTACATAATGCCTCATAACTTGTGGATGGCCATCAATATTATAGCATTCTTTCGACTTTTAATGTATCACTCGTAAAAAGTAGATTTTGAAACTGTTGATTTGAGAATAATCACACATTGTATATACAACGTGATATTAAAATACTGACAATCAAAATTATGAGTATAAAATTTACGAGTATCATTCGTTTTATTTTGTACTTGTGGTCTCTAAAGACGCACGAATCCCTGTGGAATCTGCATGCGACCTCTTATAGTCCGTCAGACATACATACTTTTAACCAACCAACATAACCAAAAACATGAAAGTTGCGCCAGAAACAGTTTGACACGTTTAGTCTGCAAATTAAGACTTCCATCTAGAAGCTCATTTTCTATGATCTCTGAGTCTCCTGTGCTGTGACCATAATACCTGTATTTCTACTGGCTCACAATTTAACCACCAAGGGTGACTACACGCAGTAAATTCACAGGGTTTTCTTTTTTTCTTTGATAAAATGTTGCGGGACACGTGGGCCGATATGTCATGTAGGGACGGACAGAGGGGAGGCTCTTACAGATCATGCTTCATAGAGCTCTTCCATTTAAAGGGCACCTAATTGCCTCCGCTAGGAATATATCGTCTATCCCCGTACGCGCGCGGGTGAGTGCGTGTGTGTGTTTGTTCGCAACATAAAAATCAGGAACTGAATCACATGAAATTTTCAGGGCATTTCGGGAACGGACCCAAGAAGAATTAGATTTTGATGTAGATCCCTCACATGATCCGGATCCAGGAACTTCATCAAGGAACAGTCACAAATGTTTGGTCATTTATGCACGAAAGAATCTGGGGATAATTTTCCCATTATTGCCTTGGCTAAGAGGGTATGCGTTCAAGGAATATTCCCGGAATATGCACAAATGAGCGGACACTTATGCACGAATAAACCTGGAAATTTGGGCGCAATTAGTGAATGCAAACACGGGTTGGTAAGCATATCTTGGGACCCCAACGTGGCGGATGCTTGCATTCCTTAGAATGCAGATTTGTGGTTTATAAGCTAAGTTTATATTGCTTTGACCGGAGATACTAAAATTCTGTTGGCTGACAGTGAAGAATGATAAATTATACAATGCAAAGTATATTTCTTTAAGCATGTTGAATAACCCTGGAAACATGAAATTATTTGCCACAGAAATAGAACATGTTACGCGTCATTCTCCCATGTGTATGTAAGGTTTACATAGATCTAGAATATCCCCACCTATCATAGGCACATGAAGATGCAGAGAGCGTGGTGTCGACGTTGTCCCCGATCACCCACTGAAAACGACTGTCAGTCCTCAGTCTTATGAAGTCCCAGTCATCGGGACGAACGTAGCTACAACCAGCGTTAAAGTCTCCTCCAAGAAGGACATCCTAGAATACAAAATAATTATAGCATTATAATAATTATAGCTGTTCTTGTTCTTGCCAGGTGAAACCATAAAAATTTCAAATAATCTAATCTTAACCAGTTGTATTAATACTCCCCATCAACGCCATACATGTTTGATATAGGATGAACAAAAATCATTTTAAACTGATCTATGGAATGCCAGTTCTGTTTTTTATTTGACCTTCGTGGACCGCTAAGTAGAAGCATGCTGGTCACCGAATTCATACGTTTCTTTGGTTAAAAGTGGTTTTATTTTTCTAATATTTGATCCACGTTGATCAAAACAAAATGCACCCTCGCCCAATAAGTTATTAAATCTCTTTGAATCCTCGGATCGACCCAAGCACAGGCACTCGTTTCCAGCACTAAAATGGTTTATTAATTAACCGTAAACACATTAAGTGTGGGTGATATGTACTAGTTATAAAATGACCTTTTATTCCTGGTACATATCGCCCATACTCAATGTGTTTACGGTTAATAAGCCATTTAAGTGCTGGAAACGTGTGCCTGTGGACCCAAAATCCGTATATTCTAAGGCATCTCTCATGCCAGTTCACGTTTTTGTAAAATATACATCACAGGGAAACAGTCTCTAACTTTATAGAAGTACTGATGTCTTATCACGTGGCGGTCACGTGACGGTTACTCACCGACATTCCAAAGCGCTGCTGCACCGCCTCATAAACGTCAACAAGCGCGTCTATCTCGGCCACGGCGTCGCTCGGTTTTACGTGGATGCCGAGGAAGGCGAAATCGTCTATATCTGTGACAGAAGATCAGTATAGTTGAGTTTATGGCTTGAATGATAAAATGCGTTTAAAATAATGACTAAAAGAAAGACTAGGAGAAAAAGAAATATCAAGAAGAATGAAAACGAAAAAGCCCACCGAAAAAAAAAGAATGATAAAAATGAAAATTGTATTGAAAGATTTAAGACAAATATACAGATAGAAAGAAAGAAAAGAAAAAAAGATGATTTATCAAGCGGAAACATAAAAATGGTATATCTTCAGTAATAGGTAGTATCTTCTAAAACATATATATCTGAACCATGCCCTTTGGGTTTGTTCAGAAGTGGTTCATATATTTTGTATTCATTGTTATGTTTGTCTTGCTAGGCTATAATTTCCAAATATTTGACCCAGAAATATTGGTTAATTTTAAAATAACTGATTTTTAAATGAAAAACAATGAATAGTATAAATACTCTGCCGGCCGATCAGAACATGATATACCGTATCCAGGAGCGCTGAAGCGAACAGTAAACGGCGGCCTCTCAAAGACATCATTAACATCTTCATACTGGTATGTGTCCGTCACACTGAGCTTGCTTGGCCTAAACGTCAAGAACAGAGATAGAGAAATAGAGAACAGAGATAGAGAAATAGAGAACAGAGATAGAGAAATAGAGAATAAGAGTCATATTTATCTTACTTATGTGCACGTAAATTTGACAATAATGCATAACCTCCAATTAAACCATCGCGATCATTGGTTAAACTTTATATTATATTTACATAGGACACTTTCCCCAACAGAATATACGTGTTCGTCAACACCGACGTTACAAATTGATATCTTTGTTGGATAAACCATGCAGGTAAAACCATCCTGCTGTAAATTATATTTTGTACAATCATCCTGTGAGGAATAACTTTACTTCTTATTACCAGATTTGACTGCTAACCCAACGGCTAACCCCGTATCTGAAGCGGTAATGATAATTCAGCGGCTTCAGGGCCGAGCAGCCAGAATTATCTCAGGCATTTATGATCACTCGCACAGCAGCTTGGCAATTATCCATGACAATGGATGGATGAACATAGAGCAACGATGCATGTTTCTTTTATCGATATTGACATAAATGTATTAATGGACTCGCTCCCTCTAATCTTACTTTACTTTTACCCGTGATGTTCATCAGTATAACACCCGTTTATCAGTAAATTCCCATGTTAATCTTCCGAAACCACGCACAGAAATCCTAAAAACCTCATCTTTTTATGCAGGCAGTGTTTTATGGAATAGCCTTCCGACAAAACTAAAAAAATGCCAACAATCTAAAGAGCTTTAAAAGGCTAGCGCGCACATATTTCCTTGCATGTAATACCATGGAAGATAGAATAATTACCTTTCATTTTGTACTTGTATACAGCTAAATAATACTAATATTTGAGCGTTGTCTAATTTTTCATTACCGTACTTATGCGCATCTTATGTAGACTTTTATATACACATTTCATTTATATTGTACACAATTGTTCTTTATATGTACTCTAAATTCGTTTTATTTATTTTAACTTCGTTTTATGTTTTTAGCAACTCTGTTGCATACTTTTCATAACGAAACTTGACCACATATATTTGTACTTTAACTTAAGCTGTGTTTACGTCACCGTATTTTCGCTTAAAGTTCTGTGATTGTATGATGTAATTTTAGTTTATGGACTTATTGAATATTGTATTTTATTGTGATGTATCTATGTATTACAGGGCCCTTCTGTAAACAGACTTTTATTCTGATAAAGGCTACCCTGAAAGATGTTGTAATAAATAAATTCCTTTCTTTCCTAGTGCTGCCACCTTTCGTGTGTTATTTGCACCTAAATGGCACTGCTCCTTTGAACCGACTCACATCTGTGACATGGCAAACACAACGATGTACGGTGAACTTTCCTCGGAAACTTTGACCCAACGCGTCATCCATTGTCTATATTCCGTAAATACGATGGCCGTTCCATAATAACGTAATTTATTATAATTGCTGCGTTTTGACAAAAATGTGATAAATATTTATATTTCCTTTACATATTTATTGTTTTAATGTTATTCCAGTTAATTACTCATTTTCTCTTTCAGTGTCTGAAACAAAACGTTTTGAGCATGACCGCCTGTAAGAAAAGTAAGTTAGAATGATTAAGTGGACAGGGCTGGTGAACGGAATATAGTATTATAATTTGTATGTTTATTCAGATCCATCATTATCATAGGATAATCCGCTTAGGCAAACAGATTGTTTAGTGAACAGAGAGAACTGAATCAGAATGCTATATATCAATAAATAAAACTTTTTCAGGGGAAGTAATATGCACGAACACGAAATAATGTAATTGCACAGTACAGTTCGCCTAATTTATGCTCTGACAGCTCTTGATGGCGCGGGTTGGAGCTGTACATGACAGGTCTTCATGCCTGTACCCTTGTAAAGGGTTTAGAACCCGTTGATGCACATAAGGAAGTATTCCACTTTCAGCCAAATGGAGATAGAGGGCACTGCGTGTACCGGTCCTCTTAATGAGCCAGGGACATCTGCTCATTTCAGTGTTCGCATGAATAAATCGCTTAATATCGATGTTCGCATGAATAAATCGCTTAATATCTATGGCGTCAATAATTTAATCGGGGGGGGGGGGGGGGAATGACAATATTAATAAATAAACCACAGAAATGAATACGATTAGCTATGAATGTAACTTTTTACCTGTAGAAGTAAGCATATTGTTCCTTGGATGTAGTTCTTCCCAAACGATCACTCAGAACCATCTCAAACCTGTCGGAGGTAGCGCTGAGGAAAAAAAACTTTTATTGTTTCCTAATTCGACCCTAAATATAAGTTGAAAATTAGCCTTTACGCCATGCAAGCTGGTTATCTAGATAAGGTTATTAATACGGAAACACGTAATACGGAAATTAATACGAAAAAATACAGAGAATTAATGATCAGAATGACCACGTCTGCACCAGTATTTGTATTTACAGCTGTCATGGTCAATCACTCTAATTTATCCATATCCATATACATTATCACATATAGATTTTAAAGGTCGCTATTAGCTGATCTCACTGTACAGGTAAGAATGTTCTCTAATTTTTAAACGGTAGGTTTGCTTGTTGTGAAATGAACTCCTACGCTCCAATGGTGAAGTCTTAAAAAACACAGGGTTTTTATCAAGCCCAAAGGTAACGACGGAAGAAATATAACTCTTTCTGACCTCCCCCCCCCCCCACCCCATTATTTTGTTAGTGTGAATAAGAGGTATTTAACCTGATGTACACAGTTCAACTATTCATTTTCTGTTGAATTTTCATTTTTGTATATTTTCATGCAGATTTATCACATCCGCCTCGTTACCACAGTGTTAAAGCGGTGTGATTCGAGTAATGCGCTCGACGGGATACTGGCACATGGTGGGTGACATTACTACATAATAATGATATGTATATGTGATATCTGCTGAGAAGTTTTTTGTTACACCCCACCATGAACAAGCTTGTTTATCAACAAGCTGTTTATAAACAGGGTTTTATAAACAGGGTACACGTACGTTCCTTTGTTGACAAAACCATGTAACCAAACGACCTCCGCACAAAGTCAAGATTTATAGAGACAATGAGAGGACCGTGCAATTGCTTATGCACACGAGACGCTGGTTCAGCAGCTTCGAGGCAACCACAAACATGACGGACCACACGGACCCGGTCCATTCGGAACTCCTCGGCCGAATTCGTATTCTCCCGAGACCACCCGAAGATGAGGAGAGGTGTTCCGAATGGGACCCGAACGTCACCCGGGTTGACCAAACACGTGTTTAAACCGGGTTGCACGGGCTATTGGTTTGTATACATTTACACCGCCACGTAACCGATTTCACGCCGCAATGTAGTTCCCGGGGTTTTACAAAACCGAAAAAAAAAACAGACAATCATATTCTTTGTAACGGTTATATTTGACATTTATGGTGTCAATGTATGTTCCATATTTGCTTTATTGCCTTCATTATTGTAATTTTCAATTGCCAGGCGAAATGGCTCGATTTCGGTGTGAAAGCGAGCAGAGGGCACACATGTGTGCATGAGATCTATCCTGGAACTTATTAGAAAGGTCTCATGTGTGGAGAATGATTACCAAATCGAGATTGCTGATTGCGCACGTGTGAAAGTTGAAAGGTCACAAGTTATTGTTACTGAGAGCATATGAATCATCACCGCCTTTTTTTCAAAGCTGTTGAATAGTCTATAATCTGTCGCTAGATGCCGCCTTGTTGAACGTGTTTGGATTAGGGTCATTTTATCGTCCCACATGTTTTAATGTGGATATGAAGGACGAGAACAGCCTTTGTAGTGTGTACCATTGAATTAGCGCACTTTTGGCTTATTCGTACAGCGGAGCAAGAGAATAATTCTATTTAAGAGCAATAGGAGGCGTTACATGCTTTTTCTTATGCTATACGTTTACATATAACCAGAAATATTTTTCTTTAAAGAAATATTATATTTATCGTAAATTCTGCATTAAAAGTCGATAAAAATGTGTTCGTCCTGCTCACCTGTTAACTTCGTCAAGTAGCTGGTAGATTGCCGTCTGCGTAGAATCGCGGATCTCTTGAATCAAAACGAGGTCGTACCGGTTGATGATCTAATATGACACATTTAATAAGAGTTACAGGTATACCTCGATCTGGACATGTAAAAAACGGAGAATACATTCATATTCCCTTTTGTACAACGCCACTCTTCTAATTCTACGTATATCAGACATTTTTATAACTGCATTTGTTAAGCAAAACACACACACAAAATTGCTCTCATATGTAGCTAATTACCATTCTATATGCCAAGTTCATAACATAATTGCTTAATCATACAATTGTCTATAGTTGTACGGGGATACATCAATTACATTCTGATTTTGAATGTTCACAGAGTAATTTAAAATGTCAATTTCTTGTTCCTCTTCGGTGAGCAGTTCACAACAGTATGTGTTCAATAATCTCTGATATAATCAGATGTCTGTGTGTGCGCATGTATGTGGATGGGTGTGTGTGTATGAATCTTTACTCTAACAAGAGTGGCGACCACATCAGGCTTTCCCATCTTTGTTCGGCCGAAAGTTTGGATATTAAAAGCAGACACGCGAAGCTGAGCCTGGCATTCCACAGCCAGGCACGTGACCACCAACAAACCAATCAGAATCTTGTGAGCGGCAGCCATGATTTAAGTTGTCAGACGAAGACACCTTAGTCCTGGAAAAATGCAAAATGCATATATATATATATATATATATATATATATATATATATATATATATATACATATATGTGTGTGCGTGTGTGTTTGTGTTTGTGTATAGAAATTAGATATTATTTTCTGGTTATGATTGCGAATTGCACTTTACAAATAAAAAAATATGATACGTAACACAGAGAACATGTATACGTTTCAGTTTAAATTTACCCTAAATATTTATCTTGTGTGAATGAAAAAGCAATGAAAAGAAAATGAATACATAATCCTTTGACAAACGTTATGAGCAACATATGTTGTATATAAACGTATACAAGCGTTAACTGAGTTCATTCACTATTACAAATGTTGCTTGTTTTAAATTAGAAAATTATTTTAACAAACATTTGTCTGCTGTTTGAGTTAAATTAGCGCAGATTTTTCTTTTTTTTTAAGAAAATACCTTAGAGAGGAGTATGTAACTGGCTGGCTTGCTCGCTAGGTTGTCCGAAAGTGTCCTTATAAGGTGACCGGCCCCGTGATGGGAAAAAGACAGATGTGCACATGGTTAGATAAATAATGGACGAACCGTTGATATATATGAAAGTATGTTATCAGGTGGGTTGACCACAAGTGACCAATTTGATAGACCATCAGATCAAGTGTTCAGTTCACCTATGATATCATTGATTTCGCAAACAATCTGCCTGACGGTATATGTTAATATATATTAAAATAAAATGGGTCTGCTTGTGTTCTGCTTTGCTCGTCGTTTAGTGTTCTGGTCAGGAAAAACTGTTGGTGAGTCTTTCTTATTGTCCGTTTGTGTGTGTTAAACTTTTTTAACTTTTTGTTTTTTTGGTTTTTTTTTTACCTGTGGTTACCGCCTGAATCGTTATCTGATCTACTGTCTAAATTGGTTTTAACTTCGATTGATGAAAAATTATTCGATATGCCTGTATAGTTTCTTGATAACAAGATCTTTCCGTTCGGTTTAAAACCATGTTTGTAAGGCCCAAACAAGGTATGGTTCTCAGGCACCTTTTTTTAGAAATCAGTGCGGGCGTGCGGTATTTTATTTTTTATTTTTTTTGGATGTTGCGATAAAAATGTCATTTGATCAGCGAAAAGCATCAAAATAACATTTTTGTTTTGCTAAACAGGTAAAAGCACTACATAAATTGTATTATTTATCTTTTTGAAAGATAAAAATAAAAAACAAATGATGCGGAGGATTCAAATTGACGCGGGCGGTGCCTGAGAACCATACCTTATTTTTTGGCCAAAGATTCCCGCTGGCCGTTCTTTACAATAAATGGGGGGGGGGGGAAATTTGAAAATGAAAGCAGTGGAACGCATGGCCATCTAATAAAGATACGATAAGATAGACATGACAGGGTTACATGGGAATACTACATTATCAAAATTTAATGGGAAAGTAAAAAGACGTCTCGTAATGAGAGATAATGCACGATAGGAATATTTGGGTAACTCAATAATACATTAGCTCTACGGACAAAACAAACCTGTAATCTTTAATTGCAAACTTTCATAATAACTATATCCATAAGATCTAACTTTTACCACTGAAACATTAGCCACCACAAAAACTATATATCAACAGGAACCAAATCAGTACGTCTCATTTCGATAACAGGTGACGAAGACCCACCCACAAACCATATGTCTTTCTTTCACAAATGATAACCTGAAAGAGTCCAAAGTATAACGACTTCACATACCCACAAGGTGAGAATATATGATAGATGTGTTTGAGCTGAGAAAGGTAAAGCCTGTTTGTTTAATGACTCCGGTCAGCAAATTAGTTGAGTATTTCAGCCGGGCTCCAGAAGCGTTGAAATCGAAAATAAACATTTATAATTAGACGCACCAGGGAATTTCTTGGAGAATTTCTGTACATAAAATCCGGTAGTCGTCACGGAGCAGGAAGCTACAAACGATGACCAAAAGTTTTTCTTTAATTGCGAACCATAAGTGTTCCTTTATGGGAATGCGTCCGTTTTAGACTGGTTAATGTAGCTTGGCGTCTGCTGTTCCCCACAAATGCCCGTAGCACAAAGACGCCTATTATAGAGGGATGCGGCCTTATAAAGGAACTAAAAATCTGCATTCTAAAGTGAATATAAGCATCCACCATGTTGGCATTAACATATTCAGCCCATATTTCTGGGTTCATAGGTGTATAAGTGTTTTTACATTTGCGAATATTAATTTATGATGTTTCTTGATCCGGATCATGCGGCGGATCCACACAAAAAACTAATCGATCCATCCTTCGCCCATTCCCGAAAAGCCCTGAAAATTTCATGAGATTTCGTTCATGATAGCGTGTGTTGTGATGTTAATAAACACACACACAAACACAGCAACGGGAATTATTGCATATATACCCTCCTAGCGGAGACAATTACGGACTTCCGAGTCCATATTTAACCTGAATCAAGAAAGCGTGGCCCATAATAGAAAAGTGTCCGAGAAAAGAGGTTTACCTGTATATGATAATGTGTATATGTGAATCACCAATTTCTCATCAACGATGGGATAGATTTTTTATAATAGAGCTGAGCAAGGATAATGTACCCCAAGCCTACCCCTTTTGTCTATTGTTATTGTCCTATCCTAGATTTTATATATTATTTTTATTAATACAGAAAATTTGAGAATTAAATTTTACAAATTATCCTTCTATTTTTTTTTAATGTACGGATGTGGCCATCTGAAAGTGTGGCCATTTGTCCTTTAGTATCGTATCCAATGATAGCAGTCGTATATCTGTGAACAGAACAACTGTGCCCCAGTTATAAAACAGAGAACTATCACCGAGCTTGTAAATTCCCATCACGAGCGGCTCACCCAGTAATACCACAAGTGAAAACAGAGACTGGTCACGTGGTTGCTGTAAACCGTAACTTGTTATATTATTATTTTGGCCTGCAGGAATGAAGGCTGACTCGTTCTCGCATTATCTTATTTATACCTCACATCGTCCAGACTGAACAGTTTTTAAATGGCAAAATGCTCGTAAATTTAATGAGGTCAGGGGTCACCAGATTTCTTTGTGGTGTCGCCGCGATGGCTTACAAGAAATTCAACACATTTTTGTGAAACGTGCTGCCTTGAATGACCGATTACGATGGGCTTAGAAACTAGGTGGCGGGTCGGTGACTAGTGAAAAACGTAGTGCGTATGATGTGACTAGCAGCCAATCAAATGTGTGTTAACAAACATGGCTGCGCCCAGGGCTACGCTTTTAACGCCGCTTGATGACATTTTTTTTTGTATGTTTCAAAACTGTGCCGGCGTATTCTGGGCTCTTATTTATTGGAAAACAAGTAATGAACCAGTAATGAACGCATTCCGATAAAAATGTAGATTTCTTGTCGCATCAGATGTTTCAGAAAATCATAGAGGATGCAACTTCCAGCACCGGCATTTGATTTGCCCAACATCCAGTGTTCACCTCTTGTGTAGGTGCCAAAAAACCAGGCCAAAACAAACAGCGCTTTAGGTATAGGCAGTAGGCCTATATAGGTAAAAGCACTGTGCAAAGAGCGTAGATATCGCAGGTTGTGTCGATATGGGGCAAGAAATATTTAATTGAATTGGCAATGATACAGGTCCAGATTTTGAATCCTATCAATTTTATTCTTTGCACAAATTAAGTCTTCAAATGGTACGGCTATCGAATAAACCGAAACCGTTTACAAACTTGGTTTTGTCATCACACGGGCACTAAAGACGTCTTCAAATGATACGGCTATCGAAAAAACCGAAACCGGTTACAATCTTAGTTTGTCATCACACAATAATGAGAAACCGCTTTTTTGGTGATACCCGGCAGTTTGCCAACGTAGCCTTCAGCACCCGCAAAATTAAGTACCTTACAGGTATGAAGAAGCCTGCAGACACATAGCAGTCGATTTGAAACCAATTTGCGGTTTGTATTATCTGTGTGAATGTGAAATATATACATTTGTTCATCTGATGCCCAGCAATTTAGATCTGCCCATAGTGGAAGAACTATCAAAGCACACTCGGTTTAAATCAAAGGGCAGCTAACAACATTTAGGAAGTGGAGTATATAAAAATCTGGCTTTTGTGGTAACATGCGCTCGGACAGCGCTCCTTTTAGGAAGAGGAATTGCTTAGATAGGGAATTTACAGTTGAAAGGAATTGTCGTCTATTTTACAAATCGCGCAAAGGAAATTAAGTTGACACGAAGACGGAGATGATATAAAAAAGGGAATATCAGTTCTGCATTTATTATAACGAAATGTTGTATACATGTTTGGAAGATACCTCATAAAAGGTCACACAGAGAAGCAGGAAACGTATATTCAAGGATTAATTCATATTTTAACACCCTTTATTTAAATTTTCGAACCTAACCTGATCATCCGGGTTTCACGGACGTTCATGGCAACGGAGAATTGATCACTAACCTCTAATGCCTGTAAAAAGTAAAAATAATACATGTAGGTTTAATAAAGAATTTTAAATTAACATATAGAGTAAATCCCGATTATTAGTACCCCTTAAGAAGCACTAATTGGGCAGTCATTTGGATTGTCGAAGTAAGGCCTACAGGTTTTTAACCGATATGCATAATGTTTGTTCGAGACCAAAAGTTGTTTTCCTTAGTGCGGGATGGGCCTCTGGAGAGGTTTATATGGATTGTAAAAATAAACCTTAATAATTTAGATACCAAATGGTTTTTAATCAGGAATGAGATCCCGGATGGAAGCATTTTGTCACAATCCTATTAATATTCATTAGTCTGTTCAAAGAGTCGTGAAGATCTGGATGGTTTTAAACGTTATATTAGTTGTTATCAAAAGCCTAATTTTAATTTTTGTATATATTTAACATAAACTCACCCAAAACTGACCACGTTGGTCAACTGTTTTTTTTTTCTGTGGATATCAAAGACAAAATTTATGAATGTTTATCGGGACTGAACGGAGGGGACGGGGTGTTGTTATATTATATTGTTATAATATTTCTTATATTTTGTGCGAAATCGATGGATTAAAGATTGAATAAATTTAGTTTGAAAATGTTATCCAGTCCATATTCGCTCCGGAAGTTGAATACGCTGGCACTTCCACCGATGTAAGTACGCTGTAGATTGCTTCCAGCGATGAAGAGTCTAAAAGGCAAGCGATGGCAGGGATAAAGCCTTATACATTTAAAATCGTTTTTGTTTGATAAATATCATGAAGATTCAGTAAGATAAATCATTTTGCAAACAAGAGATCAAGAAGAAAATAAACTAGCATTCGATATCAGCTTTATAGCAATGAAGCACCATACAAGTTATGCATTATATAAATCCACTCGTTCCAACTAGTATGCCTTTATTATCACGGATAAATTAGATTAATAAACTGTTTCAAGAAGTAATCCTGTTATCCTTGTTATTCTATTACTAAAATTTCACTGAACATTCAATCTTTATAGGAACAAAGGTAGTAAAATAAATTTAGATTTGAGTAAATCTATTCTTTTTTACAATACAGGCGTAAAATGAATATTGAAAGGATAGGAGTAATATCCATTTTTCCCGATTTGTGAATATAATGTTTAGAAATGTAGGGACAGGCAAAATGTGTAATTTTATTTTTATTTATTTATTTTTTAGGTTGGGGGATGAAATCTTTGTAGACTTCCTCCCTTCCAAACCTGTCATAGGGACATTGTTAAGTTGCCAGTGTGGTGTCGGCGTCATACCCTTTCAGCCATTGGAACCGACTTTGTAGGTAAGCGGATGTATGGCTGGTCACCGGAAGGCACGTATAACTACAGCCGGCTTTAAAGTCTCCGATACTATAGGCAGATCGTTATCATGATAACTGGTCCTTCAGGAACGATACACTGTAACCCATGGTCTCTTAAAGAGTTTTCATTATTTAAATCAAAACATTTGGTGACTGTGGGCATTTTTAGCTTAGCTGACTGAAAGTCCGTTAAATGGGCACAAACCGTTAGACCTAGATACCCCCACTTAATATCCACGGTCTAAAATAAGGTCACTGCGACTTATATTCTCCGAGTTACGGGGCGTGCTTCGGCAACCAAGAATAATAAAAAAATATGATACAAAATCTCCTGTACCTCAATAATTAACTAGAATACGGGTGGTCGACAAGCGACTACGTGTATCCGCCTAAATCAGAGTGGAACGGGTGAAGTGAGGCATGGATTGAGTGGCAAGGGAAAATTGAGTGTTGCATATTAGCATGGATGTCTGCAGCCAAATTGTGTATGTAGGTTGCCCCCATACCACAAAATCCAGAAAGCCGTCCAAGTTGTATACATATGCAAAATTAAAGGCAGATAAGTCAAACCACTACATGTATATGAGTGATTTTAGCCCGTGGCAGACAAACAGATGGACGCTGAGCAAAAATGGTTGCAGGTGATGCCACCAGTTTTGCGTATGATAAAGAGCTATGTGAGAACTATACACATGCAAAACTTTGGCCCAATCGGTCAAACGGTTCCCAAGATATGAGCTTGGATGTCGGCTGCATAAACTAGAATGCAGGTGGCGCCACCTGTCATAAAATCAAGAGAGCTGTCGGGGATGTATAAACCTGCAAAATTTTAGGCAGATATGTCAAACCAATGCCGAGATATGAGTGATTTTATCCCATGGCAGACAAACAGACAGGAGCTGTGCAAAAATGGCCGCAGGTGGCGCCACCAGTTTTGCGTATGATGAAGAGCTATGTGAGATCTATACACATGCAAAATTTTGGCCCAACCGGTCAAACGGTTCCCGAGATAGGAGCTTGGATGTCTGCAGTGTAAACGTGAATGTAGGTGGCGCCACATGTCATAAAATCAGAAAAGCTATCCAGGATGTTTACGCATGCCGAATTTCAGGTGAATTAGTCTAGTCACTGCAGAGATATGAGTGATTTTAACCCAAGGCAGACGAACAGATGGACACTGTGCAAACATGGTTGCAGATGGCGCCACCATTGTTTGTGTATGTTATAAAGCTCTCCAAGGGCTACATTTGTGCAAATAAATTTTCCTGATCGGTCAAACGGTTCCCGAGATATGAGCTTGGATGTCTGCAACGTAAACGTGAATGTAGGTGGCGCCACCTGTCATAAAATCAGAAAAGCTATCCAGGATGTGTATGCATGCCGTATTTCAGGTGAATTAGTCAAGTCACTGCAGAGATATGAGTGATTTTAACCCAAGGCAGAAGAACAGATGGACACTGTGCAAACATGGTTGCAGGTGGCGCCACCATTGTTTGTGTATGTTATAAAGCTCTCCAAGGGCTACATTTGTGCAAATAAATTTTCCTGATCGGTCAAACGGTTCCCGAGATATGAGCTTGGATGTCTGCAGCGTAAACGTGAATGTAGGTGGCGCCACCTGTCATAAAATCAGAAAAGCTATCCAGGATGTTTACGCATGCCGAATTTCAGGTGAATTAGTCTAGTCACTGCAGAGATATGAGTGATTTTAACCCAAGGCAGACGAACAGATGGACACTGTGCAAACATGGTTGCAGGTGGCGCCACCATTTTTTGTGTATGTTATAAAGCTCTCCAAGGGTTACATTTGTGTAAAAAAAATTTTCCTGATCGGTCAAACGGTTCCCGAGATATGTGGGTTTATGTGTGGAAACAGACGCACAAACGGACGCAGAGCGCAGAGGAAAGGTCAGAGGTCAAAACAAAATCGGGGCGCAGCAGTTCACATGTGACCCAAACATAATCCCGGGTTTCGTAAAATTCCGCCCAGCGGTTACGGAGGAGTTCTCCGGACACCTACGCGGCGGCGGCGGCGGCGGCGGCGGCGGCGTGCAGCTGAAAACATAGTATTCGCAAAACTCTGTTTTGGCGGATACAATCAATGGATTGCCATGAATCTTACCTTGAATATTGATCATGAGTTCCCGAAGAGCGGTGGCATTTTTAGACTGCCAGATTACAGTTATCTGTTTGTTAACAAGGCACAAATAATTCTGTTAGACCTAAAAACCTCTTTCTTAATATCAACGGTTGTCTTTGAAAAATCCTTTTGCAAATCTGAAATTAAGTGACTGCGACTTAATTATTCCTAGTAATGGGACGTGTTGTGCACCCAAAGATAATTAAAAAATTGTTACAAAATCTCTCCTGTACCTCTATAATATTTTGCATAGATCGTCATGTATCTTCCATTGAATATTGATCATGACTAGTTTTATCAGTTCCCGAAGACTGAATGCGCCACTTGTATTTTTTTTCTGTTACACCCATTATTAGCTCAGCTGACAGTCGTTACACTTTACTCTTTGACCTAGCTCCTTCACATATAATACCCAGGGAGGTCCTTGGCAAATCAGATTAGACAGCTTTTATAAGTAAGATCATATTATAATAAATATCCGTTTTGCTTATTTCTATAAAAGTTTCAAGATAGTATCTTTATTGAATCCACTTCAAATAATGGAATAGGACCCTTTAAGAATAGGAACAGAAAAGATCTAATACCAACGGTTGGAATCACCATCTTAAAACCCTATATATTTATATATATGATACGGAAAATGTACAAAACTTATTTATATAATTGGAACGAATATGAAAAAAAAATATGCTAGTTTAAACGTATAGTTCTACTTTTTTAATTGTAAAACGTTAGATCATTTATATGTTACTTACAGGTAGACCCCAGACTGCAACAAGTTCATCTTAAGCTTCCGTCATCATGTCAATTTATGGACAAGCTTCACTCGGCTGTGCGTGCAGAACAAGGAATCCGAAGTCTCTCATGTCTGACAAGGAGATAAAAATATGTGACGCATAGCCGCGCATACACGACTCAAAAGGTAGACTGACAGGCCTACTTGAGTTGTGTCCCCAGTTTACATGAACAACTGTACGCTCCTTTAATTATATACAGCGTCTATACACTACAGTGGTTAAATATCTCCTTTGTGTTATCCGCTGCTTTGTTTTTCAAATTTTGTCGTAGTCTAACCACCAAGGCTCGCAAAGGGGCAAGAATCAGACCAACGGTAGCAGGACTGGTCAAAATCCTAAAAATTGGTGTTTTTTTTCAATAAAAGGTATACGTAATTTTGAATACTGGGCGGATCCAATGCAGCTGAGCACATTTTGGGTCGCCGGTTGCATTTTGTGGGAAAGGGGGATTTCTATTCAGTAAACACCAAGATGTATTGACAGGGTGTTTGTTAACTAACTCCAGCCCTGCCACAGGCCTGTCAATCACTCTGCCCCCAGCCCTCACCTGGGTCATTCAGCCAATCGCGAGGTGCAAGAGTTTATTTAATGCATGGGCCAAGTACCTCCGTGCAGGAAGTGGCAAGTACTGACGGTCGACGTTTGTTTGCCCAATCTAATTAGCTGAGCATACAACTGATAAGCGTTGGAGAGCAACCCTAACTCTAGCTAATTGGTGTGCAAACAAACCCGTCCTTGTGAATGATCTGTTAGTGTCATTGGCCTTTCTGTCTTTTGTCGGGTATGTTACGCCGAAACACAAATTTTCACTTGACATCATGTTATTTCTGCTATATCCTGAGCCTATCGACAGATACGTAAAATTACTTTATAATAAGCTGCTTCATATCCCAACCATAACGTATATTATATTCATACTGTCAACACCACAACAAATAAATATTACGCCAATACCAAACGAAACTATGAGGGGCCTACAACGCAAATCCCGAATGCCACTTAAAAACTGCAGCAGTTGAATAATATCAAGAAGTCCCAGCACGCCGAACCTACTTCCGTAATCAAACTTATGGCAAACGACGATACGTTTACGCATGAAGGAAAACCGGAGGCCGACACCTATCGACTTTGGCAGGGCTATAAACTAAACGCGCTATTGTCAGCCGCTGTTGTACTTCCCTCCAATAACAATAATACAGATTTCACATATGACTTGTATGTGTATGTGAGATTTAAATATAAACCTTATTTATTTTACATGGATTGTACAACGATTTATAATAACTAATACGAGGCACTTTCCATGACACGGATGTTGGCTCTCGGTAGTCGGTAAATATATAATTTATTTTATACGAGATTTGTATGATCGTTATAAACTCGTCTCTATTGTCAACTCCCAAATACCTATAATGTATGTAAACCGTGATAAGTAAATCAATCTTCGTTCTCCTTGAATGGCCATAGATTCCGCTCCCCTTGTTCCTGTGTAAACACGCGGTTACCTATTAGGCCCGGCTACGCACCTGTTCAGCCGCAGGTCCCGGTTGTCGAGTGCTCAGCGCACCTTGGCACTCGGCCAAAACTGTAAGCTCCGCCTACTAAAGTCCATGCACGTGGTGTTAGACAAGTCGCTGGTGTGACAGGACAAACTTTTATCGTTTTAATACGTTTTTAAAGCAACATAGTCAATTAATCCATGTTATTATAGCATGGTTTGATAAGAACCACCGTCTTGACCAAATTCATGTGACTGTCAACATGTAGTTGTGGTTAGTTACGTGTGTAGGACGAATGATCTCTACGAATATAGTTTTTGGCCATTTTCTCGAAACATCATTTCACCTAAACACCTTATCTTTAGAGCGTTATTTCTCAGTAATCACTTGTCCGAAACGTACCATCTTTAAAATATATAATTGTTAATATGTCTTCTAAAAAGCGTTTTTTTTTATTTTACGCCTATACTTAATTTGAATGATTTTATTAAGGTAAAAGTAAAAAATGAAATGATTTGTGAAGATTTCAAATTTAAATACTCTGTAAAATCGTAATTTTTAAACTAAACTCACTAAACAAGAATCAGACCAACGAAAGAAGGGATGTCGCGACACCATGCTCTGAATGATCTCATCACAATCTGTGCTCTCTGCCATATATGCAGCCCCAGTGGTGAAACGGTGGAAAATCCCGTTTAATAAAGGGAAGGAAATTCAGAACAAGTACAGTGTAAAACCGCTGCGTGTGTGTATGGCAACCGTTGTGGCCATCCGTTCTGTTGCATCTATATATATATATATATATATATATATATATATATATATATATATACAAATGGAAGTATTACCTTATATCGTGATACCATAATATTAGTATATACATGTATATATATACATATATACATATATATATATATTATAATATAATATAATTTAATATAATATAATATATATATTAATAGCGTAATATACATATATATATATATATTATAATATAATATAATGTAATATAATATAATCTATATATTAATAGCGTAACGCGATTTGTGTGCTTTTCCGGTTTTCTAGTGATACCACCGTACGGATTGCCGTGATATTCGACATATATATGCTCCGGGTTTGTCCGAAGAGATTCCACCCACTATTATTTGCAATATTTTCGTATAACTGCATAATAAATAATTTAAAATTTTGCCCCCAACGGGCGCCCCTTTTCTTTGCGCGTTCGGGCCTGGTAACACAACGGCCATATAGTGTGATGCATTCTCCTCACGCGAGATCTCGCATGTGAAGGGGGTTTGATCTCTGGCAGTCAATGTGCACAAGGCACTTTATCAGGTCGATAGGGTCGGTCGGGTCCGGTAAGGTCCTGAAGGGGTGGCACACAGAGCGGACCGGATCGGATCAGATAGGATTATGTTTAATAAGAATCGAAACAAAGGGATAATGTGGTTTGTATGGTCTCTAACTTCTTTCTAATCATATTAGTGCGTAACCAGGTGAGAAAGTGTGTTTTCCGTGTTAGGGACGTTCGTAATGTGAAGCAACAGGGCGAATATTACACAGTGTCTGGGAAAATAAACGCTTTAGGTATGTCTTCACGTATACCAGGGAAGAGGAGAAGAGAGAGTGGGACAGAAACTGGTCGTTGCTGATCATAGCAAGAGTAGACTATAAATATACATATATATATATGTGTGTGTGTGTGTGTTTGTGTGAGGGTGTGTGTGTGTGTATATACATAAATCATCAAAGCGGACAACTTATCACAGTGATATCTGTGTAACATTTTGATTATAGATCGGGCTTTTAGGTATTGCATTGTGTTCTGTAATTCACCTAAATACAGTTACAAGTGCTCATAAATATACTGACAAATTAACGTACCTGCGATACAATGATGAAAAATGAAAAGAAACTGATTTGATTTTACTTAGACAATTTTTAACAGGGGCCTTCGTTCCAAAAATATGACTTTAATACATATAATGTATAACATACTTGTACATAAGACATATTTATAAAGACATATTATGGACCAAGATTCAAAATGTTGACCTAATACATGTTTCTTGTGTATTTTCTGGGATTGGGATTTGTCTTATTTATATTGGATTTGGTATGATATATTGGGATTGTCTAATTTATCCATACTTTGACTGAACTAATCAGTTTATGACAAAACCATTTTCCAAAGATATCAGAAACTTTTATTTTTCTGTTAACATAACGCACCGGAAACGGAAGTACGGTGCACGGGAAACGGAACGCTCCTGATTTAACGCACCTGCAGTTCTACTGGGTAGTGGTCGCTCACCTCCTTAGTCTAAAAGACAATACAAATCTCATGAGGAACTAGACTGGTACCCAGTACATTTATAGCCCGTGTGCTTTACTGGCAAACACCGCCATCTGCTTTGGTAGTATGCTCAGAATCGCCATACGAATAAACAGGCTATAATAGCCCAGAGAGTATAGAGTTAAACTGATCATTACAATGTCACAATGATTATCATGATTTTTTGTATCTATTATTTGTAGTTAGGGACAAACAGATCATTAGAAACAAGTCATATACAGAATATTGTCTTAGTTTCTAAAAAGAAAAGAATACCACTTTGTAGTTATAATGTTAAGATAGTTCAGTTTATCTAATATAATCACGTACTGTTATGAAAAAAAAATACAATAGTGTTTGAAAGGTTCTACATTTAAAACTTTCCGTTACTGAATGAGGTGTCAAATTTAACTAATTTGCGAAAATTGCACCCCTTATATTTGACATCACCCACTCTCGGTATCTTTATCATCATCATCATCATTATAACATTTATGATAACTGATATTATTATTTGCGTGACTAACTTATGAATGAGTACTGTTTCTTTAGTGAGAATTAATATCCGAATTCCCCAACACTGGAGTAAAAATAAATAATTCTCACGTGATCCTCCGCCAGTCCATATGCTGTCCTGAAGTTGAAGACTCTAGCGCTGCCACTTGTATATTTACTTTGGAGGTTGCTTCCAGTGAGGATAAGCCTGGAGAGATAAATAGTGCAAGTTAATCCTGGACCCGTGGATTTCATGGCGTTTAATTAAGTCATTTTGTCATTTTGTCAGGTTCATTGATGAGCCTTATATAAGTTTTATATCTAAGTAGCTCGGATTATTGAGAAGCCACCAGTCTTTCTCGGGTTAAGAAACTTGAACAAATATCTGATGTTCCCTAGAGATGAAAACATTTTGTTCTTGAGGCACAACCGAGATTCGACCCCAGAACCTTCTGATTCGAGGTCCAATGCCTGAACCAGTGGCCGATCAAAAGGACATATATATATATATTACAAACAAAATTTAAAGAACTTAGATTTAATCATACCCATCGGCCGCCAACCCCAGTATTCCCCACCCCCCAGTCCTCGAAATTCTGGATCTGCCACTGGCCTGAACAGCTAGGCTACATTTAAAATGTACCACGCCTCCGCCAAAGAATCTGTTCCTTTCAAGCAGTGTGGGACGGGCCCGACTACTTATCTCAACCGTCAAACTTTAAAATCATTTTTTTTTTATATTTCAAGGAAACACCTTTTGTTAACATTACACGTGCGCATGCTTACAAAATATTACTTAAGTCTTGACCACAAAAGCAAGCCTGTTTATTTATTTACCTTAAAATAATTCTTATCAACGAATAACATTGCATGCATTTATACCTACGCCATTTAGAAGACGCAGTGCATTGTGGGGGTGGGGGGGGGGGGGGGGGGTCGGGGTCAGATTGACAGAAAATCCTAAACAGCAGAGTCGTACTCTTGTGAGTCCGATTCTGCGCAGTGACTTATGTACCCGACAATAGAAGATAAAAAATTTTAGAAATGTTCGCCAATACCTTTCGAAAATATCGACTATATACGTTGTTTCGTGACTCATGTTCTCAAATCCATCAGGCGGCTTTCAGCTACATGGTTATGTTTGTTTTTCCTTGATATTATCTAGCTTAATCATTTTGTAGAGAAGGGCTCATGCCACACTGCGCATAATCGGACCAATTAGAATATGATTAGAAACGACCTCTGGCGGAAGGGTGCGGCTCATGTCACGATCATTCTCCTC
Source organism: Sipunculus nudus (assembly GCA_026874595.1). Classification (NCBI taxonomy): domain Eukaryota; kingdom Metazoa; phylum Annelida; class Sipuncula; order Golfingiida; family Sipunculidae; genus Sipunculus; species Sipunculus nudus. The sequence goes on along the minus strand of CM049317.1, from coordinate 30,052,116 downwards.
ACGCGAGATCTCGTCTATGAAGGGGATAGATCTCTGCCAATCAATGTGCACTATTTTCAGTCGACGCAAGCTATATCGTCGGGCAATTAAAAACTACAATAATTAATTAAGGCACAGTAGCAAATATAGAACATACATTGACAACATTCATTTCAAATATAACGGTTATAAAGAATATGATTGTCTGTTTGTTTTTTGCATGTTGTAAAACTCGGGGAACTACATTGCGGCGCGATATCGGTAACGTAGTGATATAAATTTATACAACAAAAGCACACGGTAAGCATGTGTTTGGTAAATAGGCGCGATTTATTGGTGACAGGTGACGTCCAGTGCATGTGGTCCGCCATGTTTGTAAACAGTGGTTGCCACAGCAATCCAGGTCAAATCCGCTGTAGTTCCGTGCCATGTGCACATCCCCTTGCAGGGATCTATCATTTTCTCAACAGACCTTGATCCTGTAGGGAAGTTGGATCAGCCTAGCGAAAGCGCCCTCTGGTGAAGATTGCCACTTACCTGTCATAGGGACACTGAGAGGTGGCCACTGTCGTGTCAGCACTGTCCCCAATCACCCACTGGAATCGACTCTGTGTGCGGAGGCGGATATTAGCCCAGTCACCTGGCCTCACGTAGTTACACCCGGCGTTCAGGTCTCCACCGACAATAATATCCTACAATATTATAGCTGAATATCTATATTCTGAAGGGTGGCATCAATTTATCTTCACGAGGGGAAAAGGGTAATCAGTTGTTTTATGAACACACGCACGCATTATATATACCTTTTAGTGTCTTTATAACACAGTCCACATGTTTTACTTTAAAGGAGAAGGGTTTTAGAAGATGACGTACTTTGTTTAAAGCATAGATTAATTCAGTATAGGTTTAGATATATAACATTTCATAACAAACTAAAAAATAGAACCAAAGTCTATAACTCTAGCTATAAATATTTTTCATTGCCAATATATGAATATTATTCTCTGAATAGCAGCGGGAACGATTAGGTCTACATTGACCCTCCCCTTTTGCTAAAAAGTGGGGGGGGGGATATATTCCCCTGCCCCAACCCCCTATAGTGACGATTCTGAAGCCCCAAAAGAAAGCCAAAATATCGCCCACTTCAAAGCAAGACGACTCAAGGTCTTTTTTTTATTATCAGTCGTTTTTACATATCAGGAAGCCATTGCACTCTTAAATCTCGGGTGGCTATTTAGGGGCGTTTCCAGGATTTAGGAAAAAAAAAGGGGGGGGGGTCTAATCCAGGAAGACAAATAACAATGTCTCAAACTTGTCCACAGATCCAGAAAAAGGCTGGGGGATCCAGGCCGTAAAATTTGTCTAAACCTCTTAAAACGGCTGCTGCGGTTAAAAAAAGGGAGGGGGCCCCCTGGACCCCTTTCCCCTCCACCCCCCCTAGATCCGCTTCTGCTTTTCACGGGCTTCTGATTTCAAACATAACATTTTCTGACTGCAATATGTTCAATAACATTAATTTAAGAAAAGTAACTATAAAGATCGTCATCGTGGTGTTTTAAAGGGTTTTTTTTTTGTTTTTTGTTTTTTTTTTTGGGGGGGGGGTTACACAGGCAAGGGAGGGTAATCAAAGTTGGAACAACATTTTTGACCTATTATAAACATTGTCTGGCCTATAATAAACATGTCTGGCATATAAACAACCTTTTACAGAGAAGCACTCAATGTCCAACTCAGAGTTCATGATGTTTCACTCAGGAAACAGAATTCATAATATCTTACTCGGGAAAACAAAGCTCACAAAGTCTTATTCAAAAAACAGAACTCAGAGGACAGAATGCACGAAGTCTTGCTCAGAAGACAGATTTCACAAAGTCTTGCTAAGAAAACAGAATCCAAAAAAGTCTTACTCAGAAAATATAGATCACAATCTCTTACTCAGAAAACATATTTCACAATGTCATCCTGTGAATACAGAGTTCACAAAGTCTTGCTCAGAAAACAGATTTCACAAAGTCTTACTCAGAACACAGATTTCACAATGTCTTACTCAGAAAATACAGATCACAAAGTCTTACTCAGAAAACATATTTCACAATGTATTACTCAGAGTAAAGAGTTCATAAAGTCTTGCTCAGAAAACAGAATCCACAAAGTCTTACTCAGAAAATATAGATCACAATCTCTTACTCAGAAAACATATTTCACAATGTCATCCTGTGAATACAGAGTTCACAAAGTCTTGCTCAGAAAACAGATTTCACAAAGTCTTACTCAGAACACAGATTTCACAATGTCTTACTCAGAAAATACAGATCACAAAGTCTTACTCAGGAAACATATTTCACAATGTATTACTCAGAGTAAAGAGTTCATAAAGTCTTGCTCAGAAAACAGATTTCGCCATGTCTTACTCGGGAAAACAAAGCTCACAAAGTCTTGCTCAGAAAACAGATTTCACAATGTCTTACTTGGAAAAACAAAGCTCACAAAGTGTTGCTGAGAAAATAGATTTCGTAATGTCTTACTCAGAAATTAGACATCACAATGTCCAACTCAGAATACATATTCACAAAGTCTTACTCAGAAATCAGATTTCACAAGGTCTTACTCGGGAAAACAAAGCTCACAAAGTCTTGCTGAGAAAACAGATTTCGTAATGTCTTACTCAGAAAATAGACAATACAATGTGTAACTCAGAATACATATTCACAAAGTCTTACTCAAAAAAAAGATTTCACAGTGTCTTACTCGGGAAAACAAAGCTCACAATCCCTTACACGGAAAATAGAGTTCACGAAGTCTTACTCAGAACACAGATTTTATAATGTCTTTCTCATAAAATATAGATTTCGTAAATGTCTCACTAAGAAAACAGGGCTAACAATGTCTAACTGAGAAAATAGAGATCACAATGTCTTACTCAGAAAACAAATTTCACAAGCCTTATTCAGAAAATAGTGAACACGATGTTTTTAAACAGAAAACAGAGCTCACAATCTCTTACTGGGAAAATATAGTTCACGATGTCTTACTCAGAAAACAGAGCTCACAATGTCATTCTCATGTCTTACACAGAAAACCGAGACCATAGTGTCCTACTCGGAAAATAGAGATCTCAGTCTTATTAAAAAAAACAAAGCTTGCAATGTCTTACTTAGAAAACAGATTTCACAATGTCTTTCCAAGAAAACAGATTTTATAATAGCTTACAAAAATAGTTTACAATGTCTAACTAAAAATACAGAGTGTACAATTTCTTACACAGAAAATAGATTTCACGATGTCTTACCGAGAAGCCGCCCCACTGCGCAACTAAATCGTCATAGGCGTCAGCAAGTTTGTCAATCTCCGCTACGGCATGGTCCGGTTTCACGTGGATTCCGTAAAAGCCAAAATCAACTATATCTGAATATCAGAAATTCAAATTACAATCATAGGCTATCACAAGCATGATCAACAAAAATATAATATGAAATGGAAAATAAAGAAACACAATCTACTGAGATAGTTGGCCTCTTAAAAAACTATTCTGTGCCTATTGTGTTATATTTTTTCCCTTACCTGCAATGATGCTTTTGCTGGTAAACCTATATTCAGCCAAAATTTTAGATAATACACAAATTATTCCATCTGTTTATGTGCCTTTAAACGTTTAACTATCTACGCTTATACACGTATTTACATTTGGCCACTAACCGAAGTCCGGGGCAAAGAACCGGGCAGCGTATGGCGGTCTCTCAAAGTGGTCTCTGCTCTCTGGGTACTGCCAGGTTTGTGTAACTGCCAGTATACGGTTCCTGGGAAAGAAAGGTTAAATTGAAATCATGCACGGCCAAGATGAAATGTTTTATTTCCTTTCGAGAAAAGACATTTAATCGACTTTTTTAATGTTATCCAATATCACGTCACAAGAATTTATAAACGACAGGTCGTTTGGCCGATTTTGATTGGCGGTAAGCACAGGCGGGAGGCGATGATTGGTCAGTTACCTGTAGAAATAAGCATATTGCTCCTTTGAACTTGTCCTTCCAAGTCGAGCACTCAAAACCATGTCAAACTGGTTGCCCGGATCTGCCCTTTGAAACAGAAGAAACAAGATGGAATGAGTTTGATAAATCACTTTTTAAGGTTTTCAACAAAATAAAAATAAAACTGCAATTATATATAATTTTATAATTTTGAATCTTGTCAAATGGATATAAATTTCGTTGTATTTTTAGAAATCAGATAACATTCAGATACATTCAGATAACAATTCGAATACAATTGTACCGTACATAACAAATTTAGACATCATCTTCATTAAAAGACAAATATATACGATGTAGAATATTTTAAACTATTTGAAGATAATTGCTATAAAGTATTTAAATTCACTTACTTAGCACGAGAAGAAATTTATATTTGGTCGTAGAAATCTTGGGAAAATTCATAAGCAAACGAATCCTATATACGATGTAGAATATTTAAAACTACTTGATGACAATTTCTAATCAAGTATTTATGCACGAGAAGAAATTTATTTATGGTCGTAGAAATCTTGGGAAAATTCATAAGCAAACGAATAAAAGAATGAGCGATCACTGGAAACCTCAATCCGACGCCCGCAAATGAGCGATACACAAGAAATGGAGTACACGAGCTTGGAAATTGGGTCGAAAATAAATTCTACTCATAAATCTATGACTTACGACTAAAATTGTCCCTAATGTCAGTTTTTCAAAGCAGCCATATTTGAGGTTTAGCTAAAACACGGGCGGAATAGAAAATGAAAAGAAAATGAAAAACATTGGTATTCGGTAGTTTTCCATTCAAGGGACATACGAAAGTCCATCCCCCCCCCCCCAGAAAAAAAAATGATCAACACAGTATTATGGAAATAAACTCATTGATCAATATTAGCCTCCCTCTATACGAGTGAGGCTTAATGGAATACCTCAAAATATGTCTTCAATATTTATTACTGTAAAAACGCGATTGCTTCTCAGTGCCATCTTGTGTAAATTTAGTGAAACACAAACCGTTTGAGTATGGCATTAAAACTGGACTGTTTGCCTGTGTTTATTCCTGTACATTTGTGTGGATGCCGACGAGAATATATAACGTTTCTCTGCGTTGAGCTTAAATATGATTTAATTTAACGTTAAGACGAAGAGATAGGTATCTTTAACTTTTAAATCGTTCAACGTATGAATGCTAGATGGCGCTGAGAAGCAAAATCGGTAATGACCCGAAATAAAAATAATCGTGTTTAAAGGTACCCCATGACCCCTCCAGTTTGAATTAGTTAACATTTTTAAAAATGCTGCTAAACTTATAATTATGACATCCACAATGACCTACATGTCATTTTTTAAATATCAATTTGCGTAAATTACGTTCACTTACTGATTGACTTGGCCAAGTAGGTCATAGATTGCAGTTTGCGTGGCATCACGGATTTCTTGTATCAAAACAATGTCATATCTCAGGATAATCTGTTTTGCGAAAAATAGTGCTAAATTACATACCAATGAGAGTTATATCAAAATTAGCTACATTCAGCCATATTCCTTGGGCTGAGGAAATAAAAAAGATACGACTGATCAAAATGCTAAATTCAAGTGAATTCTACATGTTATATCATAATTATTCAACACTACACCATACATATAATATATATTAATGTTTTAACATTATATATAGTTTTTACATTTCATATAGTATTTTGACATTATATAAATAAATTTCTAAAATTATTCAAGTAATTTTATTTGTCAAAATTACGGCTGGATCATATGATTTCCTGCAAAAGAGACTTTTTTAAACGTGAATGACATGAATTATAAATATAGATAAAACTGGAATATATCACAAATGCTTGCACAGCAACAAAAAACGTAATTTGACAACTCGAATAGATGACGACATGTACTCTCATGAATGTGCGTGCATTAAACGGCCTCATGTGTACGGCGGTGATGGATCTAACAATGTCGCATCGGACGCAACATACGAAGAGGCGGCGTCTAAATTCGCTGACCAGAATAATTCCTCATCTACAGTTGTCACTTACAGAGTAAATTACTGTGATACATTTTTAAAAAATCGACATTATTCGTCATGGTCTCCTGGTAAAACTAGATGTTATATTTTACAATGACGATAAAGTAGAAGGTACAAAACAAATATTACACGAGAATGGTTACCCAGCCACAAATATGGCGGGAAGGGGATATAAACGAACCGCAAATGTAGCTGTCATCATTGCGGTAATAAATTAGTTAGATGCGGAAAAGATGCCACTATATTTTTGCGGTTTATCCGTCGCGTATACCTGCTGTGGACATTAACAAATAATTAAGCGCATGGATATGTAGGGGACTAAAAAACTTCCCTAGTGGCTCATATCAACGGTCTGTCTAGCGGGTTTTCGGCCCTTTGACATTAGAGAGTCTTCGACCAGCGTACTGGCTGTCAGAGTACCGTAACATCCTTCAGCGGAGGATCTATGAGGATGCAAATATTCTCGTCATTTTTTGACATAAACTAGACCAATTGTAAGCTTTTTTGTATATTTTCTAACAGCACCTAGTATTAGCGCTTTAACTTAGCATATTGATTAATACCTCCACATGCTGGTTGAATTACTGACTGCATGAATACAAGCATGGCTCGCACGGTTTACTGGACGGCAGCCAAATTGTACGCGATACCGGAAATTATTCGTTATCTTAGAGACGAAGTTTCAGTTTGACTTGGGAGTTCACATGTATTCTTTTGTATTGATTCATCATTCGTAACCTATAGGGTTAAGATTATTGGCTGTTTACCACGATGGCAATGCAACAGGATGGATGACCGTTGAAGTACATTCCCCCATGGCTTACGTCACGATTCAAGTTAGGCTTACCAACTATACCTGAATAAGTACGTCAACCACGTGCGGCTTGCTCATCTTTGTGACGCCAAACACCTGGATGTTGAAGGCGCAGATTCTGAGGTCCGTGAACAGACGACATTCACGATTGGGAATGAGGGGGCAGGGACCAGAGGGCCGACCCTCAGACAGTCCGAGGTACAATGCCAATCCAAAAGCGAGCGTCAATACGCGTAGATCCATTATTCAGCGCTATGAAAATCATAAAACATGCTGACTTTATAAAACAAGTATTTGTGTTAATTTATAACATGGCTACTATGACTGCACGACAGCTTTAATGTTTTCAATTTAGAATATCCACCGGAAACTTAAGATAATTTGCATGATTACAGGAAAGGCTTTGTGACTTTCTAACTTCATATGTAGGCTGTGTGTTTTTCTATCTACAAACTTAGGAGTTTTATTTGGAATATCTTGGCCTCCCCCCCCCCCCCCCCCCGTACCTGCATTAACAGAGCTACGGTATTTATATAGATATTAAGCAAGAAACTGGCTGGCTGTCATTTCTTCCAACCTAAAAGTTTTTTTATACAGAGTCAGATATATATATCCCCAGCAGTCTCATAGTCTTTTCTGCTGGTGAAAATTAGATCATATTTAGATTTATAACGAAGTTATTGACTTTATTCAATAGAAAAGTAACAATCATGAATCCATTCATAGCGGAGAGTACCGTTCATGAGTCCATAACGGACAGTAACGTTCATTACCTAATTCATAACGTAGAGTAACGTTCATGACCTCATTCAGACCGGAGGGTAACGTTCATGACCCCATTCATAACGGGGAGTAACGTTCATTACCTAATTCATAACGTAGAGTAACGTTCATGACCTCATTCAGACCAGAGGGTAACGTTTATGACCTCATTCAGACCGGAGGGTAACGTTCATGACCTTATTCAGACCGGAGAGTAACGTTCATGACTCCATGACGGAGAGTAACGTTATTGACTCCATAACGGAGAGTAATGTTCATGGCCTCATTCATATCGGAGAGTAATGCTCATGACTCCACTATGGGGATTAATTTCAGGACATTATTCATAACGGAGAGTTATGTTCATGACCTCATTCATAACGGAGAGTAATCTTCATGACTCCATGAAGGAGCGAAACGTTCATGGCCTCATTCATAACGGAGAGTAATGTTCATGACCTCAACATAACGGAGAGTAACGTTCATGACTCCAATCTCCATAACGGAGAGTAACCACTGTAGACACCTAATATAAAGAAAATTCAGGGACAAACATATTACGAAGTTTAACATTTATATGTATCTTGAAAAGTCTATTTGGTTACTCCTTGCAGCTTGTTATCGAATGAATAAAATTCATTTTAAACCTATTAGGCCTTATAGTCTATTATTATCTTATCTTATTATAATACCAGATACTCCATATAGAAATACGTGTATTCTTTAGACGATGGCTTCTCGACCTTTTAAAAAATGTAAATTTTACATATGTTATTAACAAAAGCATGATACTAACTTGTACATGAATATAAATATAAATTAAAAGTGTTTTTGAAACTATGTAAAAGGTTTCGTTGACGGAGGGTTAAAGATATAAAGTGCTTACCTGTAGATATCTTTGTGTTCTGTTTGCGTTAATGCTATTTCACTTATACTATATTTAATGTGAATGAACAGCTGAGACCGGCCTTCCTCTTATCATATGTTATCATAATTTATTTTATTTTGCGACCGCCTGATGTACACGCATGACCTGTTAACATAATTTTTTAGCTCATTTGTGAGTTACTCCCATGGCCTCACTAATGTCTGTTATTTGGACTCTGTTCGTCTACCCTATCTCTGTTGGCTGTTCTTCTAACCAATGGCAGAACAGATTCTCACAAAATTTTTGGTCCAAGAGTACCAACTCCTACATTTTAGACGATTTTATTCATATTTAAGTGTGTCTGACATAACAAAAAGTTTTTTTCAGAATTGTGGTCTGCTTGGCAGTCATGGTGTAACTACCTCAAAAATTAAAGCATGTGCATAATTCACACACACACACCGGTGTGTGTTTGTGGGTGTATTTATGTGTGTATGTACCACTGATAACATAGTATTGAGTTGTCAAATCTCCAAATTATCATGACCAAAGGGTGCATCAAGTTTAGTCTAAATAGCGCTATTGTTGTCACAATATATCCCTAATGTTATCACTGTCTCTGATAGCACGAGAGTCACTTGGTCCAAGAGTCACTGAACAGCGGAGGTTGAGCTTAGAGCATTGGGACCCCCATTTTTTTACCTTTCGATAAACTAGTTTACTAATATATATAATATATATATATAATATATATATATATAATATATATATATATATATATATATATATATGTATTAAGTTTAGGACCTTCACCTATTATAAAAGTTCACGTAATATAATTAGGCTTTTGCAGATGATTGTGAAGTGTCTTACTGTGAACGGAGAGTGACATCAGATTCTAAGTATAATAATCACCACAAGATAATTATTTTGGCACTTCCCTTTCGTATCCTTCGTCTTCCGCGCACATACACCAACGTGCAAATTTGCCAAAGCGGGGAAACCAATCAAATGTCTCCGCTTTAAACATAAATAATCCCACATGGTCCGTGATATTCTGTGACACGGCTGCATCAGACAGAATAATAATTCTTAACATTGCTTCAGCAGGTTTTCAGCTTTATTTATGTTACAGGCCAATTGTATTTTCAAACATTTCCTTAAAGGACTAAAATTTCTGGTCATTATATACACAAATCGCCTGATGTGTTTTAGGCAAATAGTCTAATAACTTATTTCCAACAATATGTGCTCTGTTTTGCAAAATACTCAAAAGTGCTGGTAAATTCCTCAAGTAAAGGTCAAGGTCAGCTAAAAGTTAATCATCACAAAACAGTCAGATATTGCCGCTTTCCATCACATTTGAACCAAATCCAATGACGGTGCTATCGCGCACGACCAAATGATGCTGAAAACCAAAATAAACAAAGGTAACCAGGTTCATCTGACGTTTGCTGTAATTATATAATGACTTTTGAGGTTTATTTGAAATTTCACAGCTTCACGAATGTCTCGAGTCTATCAGTTACAAAGAAAATATATAGATAAGACAACATGCTCAGTTTGTTTCTTTTTCTCACAATTCTGGTCAAAGTTTGAGGAAAAAGACATATCTCATTACAATAACTGTACATCAAAGTTTATCTTTCTTTTCTGCAAAGTTTTAATTAAAACTGTTTTCTTAAACCGCTTTCTTTGAAACTGTTTTTAATATATGTAATATTAGAAAAAAATACAAATTTGATAGCTATGTTATCCGAATTAAGCAGGGTAAAAACTGCGTTTACTGGGCGCGCGGTATGCGATATGCGGTTTGCGGTATTTTAAATAGATTTTTTCGCTCTAGTTATTTTATCATAAAGGGTTTACCGGGCTCGCATGAGGCACGCGGTAAAATGGAATTCTCAAGGGAGAATGCGATCGCATACCGCGCGCGGTATGGCGCCCAGGGGCTGTGGTTACCATATGCATGAATTACAGATGCAGCGCGACCTAACGGGATTTTACATCATCATGCCAGGCGCGGATCCAGGAGTTTTTGCAGGTAGGGATCAACGGATGTCATGCACAAAAATTGTCCAAAAAAGGTCGTTGGTTAAGAGCAGAGGGGGTATCAACCCCAAAAATGCATAACATTTGCCTCGTTGGTTGGAGCGGGGGGGGGGGGGGGGATCTCAACACCTCAACACCCCCCCCCCCCCCCCACGGATCCGCGCCTGCTGGCCCATATCGCAGTGTTTTACCGCCCGCATAATAAATGCCCTATGCGATTTTTTTATATCGCACACAGCGTTCTGCTGCCGCAATCCGCACATCGCATACCGCGCGCTCGGTAAACGCAGCTTTACGGTGCATGCATGTGGTATGCGGTAAAAGGGTTGCGAAAATTTTCGCAATAGTTACTTTATCATGAACAGTTACCGCACGCGGAAAGCGGTATGCAATTCATGAGACATGCGGTAAAATGAAATTCTCATTGGAGAATTGAATCCGAAAACCGCGCTGTATTTAATATAGAGCCCATGGGCTCTGGTTACCAAATGTATGACCTATGGATTCAGCGCGATCTGGCTTGTCTTGACATCAGCGAGCCCATATCCCAGTGTGTAACCGCCCGTCCAGAAAATGCCCCATGCGAGTTTATACTAAATTTCGCATACCAAGTTCTGCTGCCGGAATCCGCAAACCGCATACCAAGCGCCCGGTAAATTCAGCTTTATGTGGTCGAGCAGGCTCTCTGACGTCAACTTTTTCTGCGTTTGAAAGGAATATATACCCCTTTGGCACGGTGTATGTGTGTGTTCTCTATCACACACAGATATACGCACGTGCATCCCTAATGTACATCAGAGCCATACATATCTTTCTTTAAACTTTTTAATTCAAAACCTATTCTTGAATAATGATCATAAATAAGTTCAAACAGACAATGTATGGAATGCACAAGCTACTTACATTCTGGGTTTAATTTCTGGTCAGTTTAATTAATATAACAGCCGAATGGCCGAATTAATATACAACTTGATGGTGTATTAGCACTGTTCAAAGCCTGCTTTGCGCTATACCTGCCTTGGGCCTACCTTGCACAGTGCAAGGCAGGCTGGAAACCATGCTTTATGGTGCATATGAATGATGTTACCGTAAATATCTGTAAGAAGTGAAAACCTCCACCCGCATTCATGCCAATAGCAGATGCTGGAGTGTATAATGCAATGTCGTAAAATAATGACGGAATGTCGTAAAATAAAATCTTAAATAAATTCTGATGAAATCACGTTCTCTGTGACTGGATTACCGTAAACGTTTTGCCAATTACACATTGTTTGCTAAATATTCCTACGTGCTGTTTTTTTAATTTTGTTAAAATATGTTTTGATCAGCAATGTTAATAACGGTTTCCATGAGTTTACAACTTGAAGACTATTCAGCGGAGTCGCAGCTCAATAGGAAAATGATCACTGACTTTCTCAGCCTGAAAAAAAGTAAGGGAATATGAATGTATATCTTTAAAAATATAGAGTCTTATGGGATACGATAAATCTTATAGACAGTGAATTACGAACTGTTACACAAAAAGATTATTACTGCAAGGTTGCGTTAAAGATAAAATGTTATACGTTTAACCTACCTCAGCCAAATCTAATTTATAAGCTTCTTTGAAGTTGAACGGACCGGCGCTTCCCCTTACATAACTGGACTGAAGATTCTGCCCGGCAAGTACAAACCTGTGCACGTACCGGAAAATATACAATGATATATTTTAATTATATAATCATGATTTAAATTTAGTTTTCCTTTTTTATTGATTGTGAAGTTAATGGTATCAAGTATCTCCACAAGATGGCAGCACCAGGTGTTTAATTAAAAGACCCCAAAAAATTTACCTCGATAAAACTAGATCACAGAGCTTAATAAATAAAAATTTAAATATCAGTTTAGGTATCAATTATATTATCAATGTTTAGGTTCTTTAGATGGCGCCATAGTCGCCTCGTCACCTGTCATAAGGACACCCAGGGCCAGCGACGGTGGTGACCGTGTCATCGCCGATTACCCATTTGAACCTTTTGTCTTGGCGTAGCCGAATATGACTCCATTCTTGTGACGTCACGTACTGGCAGCCCGCGTTGAAATCTCCGCCGAGGAGAATGTCCTGTTTAAAATATTGTTATCAAGTTTTCAAGATACATGTGTCTAAAAAGTCATTATTTACCTAACTCACTTATCCTTTAACATAAATATGATTTTTGTAAATATTAATCGTTCGATGCATAAATATTTTTATCTTAAAAGGCCAATGTCCTAATTACCTGACACAACCAACATCACACAGTCTTCACTAACATGGAAAGCAGTTTTAAGGTGCCTCGATCTTAATATTTACACATTCCGGAAACACGGCCACATTTGCCGTTGACATCTAGTTAGCAGGGCCTTTTTGACGATCATAAAATGTCTTTATATGACCGGTTTACACGACCACTATGCTACCATAATTGATAGTCTGAAATATCTTCTCTGTCGCGGATTACAGGCGGTAAATATTAAAATATTGTCATATTTGCGGAGATTACTGTATCGTTTATGTATATATCTCACATTATCATTTTAGCGGGGTTTCACCTTACTTTTCCAAACAAAATTTACTCATTAAATTTGTCGTTTAGCCGAGTTTACTGTTCTTTTCCAAGCAGACTTGAATCCTTAGACATTGTAGCGGGCTTACCCTACCTTTTCCAAGCAGACTTTACTCATTAGACCTTGTCGTTTAGTGGCCTTTAAGCTACCTTTTCTTTACAAAATATTACTTATTGGACAGTATCGTTTATATGGGTTAACTGTTACTTTACTTTACAGATTTTGCTCATCAGACATTGTTGTTTTAGCGGGGTTTACTGTACCTTTTCGCCATATTTCTGTACAAGCTGATTATAAGCGTCGACCAGCCGGTCTATCTCTGCTGGTGCCTCAGCTGGTTTAGTGTGGATACCAAGAAACCAGAAGGATCCTGCACCTAAAAATAAATATACAATGGTAATAACTGAATACTCTAGGTCACATGGTCTATAAGGACTTATACATAACCGAGAGGTGTTGAATTATTTGTACATTTGAATTTTTTCTGATATTTCTGTCCAAGAGAGATAATTTGTAAATGCTGGTTTGAGGCTAATCGAATAAAGACATTCGATGACTCGTTTGAGCTAGAGTCGGTGTGACATTTTAACTTATAATGCTAATACATGTATATCAGAAATTGAGAAGACGAGCTAAAATCCCCATTATCTTGGCCTTGACTTTTAAAATACTTTCTTGTTAACTATATTATATAAACAACACCGAGCATCAAGCTAATAACTACTATGTCACACGTTTCCTCTGTTATTATGTAAGATTTTATTGAGAATTCATATATTAGAAGCACTTCGAGTGATTGATTGCCATGGTAACGTACTTGACGTGAACCGAGCGGCAAACGGTGGTCTTTCGAAGTCTCCTTTACTCTGCCAAGTTTGGCTTACAGACAATTTCTGCTCCCTACAAACGAGATAAAAACATTCTGCATATAGTTAACCTGCACTGCCCATTTCCCATTCTCATTTGAGTTCTATTTCCATATTTAACTATTACTTATCAACTGAGTATTAAAACAGATGCTTAAAGCTTTTATCAAGTAATGACATATCCATGGTAGCAAATTCTGTCAAGATAATCTTGGCTCTTTAAGCGCCTAAACTCAATGCAGGTATGCTGACTGAGATTATACACAAGCCTTACCGATATAACTTGATATCGGGCCGAGATATATGTGCTCGCCATCTGGCGTAAGGTTCCACAACACCCGTTCGTTCTGGCATAGAGCCAAGAATCAGACCAAAGTGAGGCTGTGCTCGGTGTAATCAAAGGACGAGAGCGGGTGTCGCGTGTTGAAAATTATGGTTGAAGCACATTTGCGATGCTAAACTCTCATTGGTCTGATTAAAAGTCTTTGCTCTGTGCTCACCCAGGTGTTTGAACCCGGAAAACCTTGCTATAAAAAACAACGGATACACAAAAGGATGTCTTGGACGTCTGCAGTGTATAACCGCTGCGTGAGGTGCGTACACTGACACTGACTATGCCCTCTTGTTAAAACAAAAATACAAAAAAATACTACCTGTAGAAGAAGGCGTACTGTTCTTTCGACACCGTCCTGCCGAGACGTTCACTCACTTTCATTTTGAACTTGTCATTCGGCGATGCACTTGAATAGGGTAAAACAAAGAAAAACTAATTAACATTATCAAATAAACTTTACCTGCAAAATTCCCATTCGTCATTTTAAGAAATAATGCAAAACTGTGCACAAGGATTTGAAAATTAACAAATTAACATTGTAATACTTCATTAAAATTAATTTCTAAGAATTTAATATATATATATATATAACCTATGTGCCCAAGGGATAAGAAGTCCATGAGGTGTAAGCTTGGTCTGCTGGCATTTAAATTTATTCATTAGTAATATATAATATAATTATACTATTATTATTTTTAATAGTAATTTTATCATTGTTATTATTATTATTATTATTTATTTTTTTTTTGTAGTTTCAATCCAATATATTTCACATTCTCACTTTACATTTCCTATGGTACTGATTATTTGGAAATGTCTAGCGAACTTCGGAAGACCGCACTAGTCGAAACAAATGAACAGTCTGCAGTAAGTGTAACTAACATTGCCGACGTTATCCTTTCGTTCTTTAACATGACTGACGGAAATCAATTGAAGGGGTATACTTTTCATCCATAACACACAAATCTGGGTACCGGAAGCAGTCTCAGTATAGAAACACTTAAAACAATTAAAAGAAAACGCTTATTTCCATGTATTTTCTCTTGAAAAACTATAAAATATATCATATATAATATATAATTGACCTGTTGACTTGGTTCAGTAATTCTTCAATCGCCTTCCCGCTCTTATCTCTTATCTCCTGGATGAAAACGATGTCATATCGCTGGATAATCTGTTAAATAACAAAGTAAACAGCAACTTTATTAACACACACGTTTGCAGTAGAGTGTTTCACAAATTTTCCCTTTGGTTGTTAGCTTTAGATTCGGTTCGGTTAAACCTTAACATCGAGGAAAACGTGTTGATAAAATGACAAAGGATATACGATGTTTATGTGGGGGTGGGGGATAAATTATTCTACATAATGGCCACGGTAAATTGACAAACCATGTACATTACAGCAGCAGAGGTCAGTTTGATCATTCATTTAATTAATCCCCTCCCCCCCCCCCCCCCCCCCACCCAATGTAAGGACCGCCTATGAAGGCCCGGGTGCGGCTATACACTGCAGTCGTCCCAACTCTCATTGGTTTTAACCGCTGCTTTGTACAGCGAGATTCTTTGGGTCCCACCACCAGGTTTATCACTTAGCAAAGAACCAACGAGAGCGGGTGTCTCGATGTAATCAAACCAACGAGAGCCGGTGTCTTGGTCTAGTCTGACTAACGACAGCGGGTGTCTCGGTGTGATAAGGCGAACAGAATCAGGTGTTTCGGTGTAATCAGACCAACGAGAGCGGGTGTCTAGGTGTAATCAGGCCAACGAGAGCGGGTGTCTTGGTCTAGCCTGACTAACGACAGCGGGTGTCTCGGTGTAATCAGGCCAACGAAATTAGGTGTCTCGGTGTAATCAGACCAACGAGAGCGGGTGTCTAGGTGTAATCAGGCCAACGAGAGCGGCTGTCTCGGTGTAGTAAGACCAACGAGTGCGGGTGTCTCGGTGTAATCAGGCCAACGAGAGCGCCTGTCTCGGTGTAACCAGGCCAACGAGAGCTGTTGTATCAATGTAATCAGACCAACGAGAGCGGCTGTCCCGGTGTAGCAAGACCAACGAGTGTGGATGTCTCTGTGTAATCAGACCAACGAGAGCGGTTGTATCGGTGTAATCAGGCCACCTAGAGCGGATGACTCGGTGTAATCAGGCCAACGAGAGCGGTTGTATCGGTGTAATCAGACCAACGAGAGCGGCTGTCTCGGTGTAGTAAGACCAACGAGTGCGGATGTCTCGGTGTAATCAGACCAACGACAGCGGTTGTATCGGTGTAATCAGACCAACGAGAGCGGCTGTCTCGGTGTAGTAAGACCAACGAGTGCGGATGTCTCGGTGTAATCAGACCAACGCGTGCGGGCGTCTCGGTGTAATCAGACCAACGAGTGCGAGTGTCTTGTTGTAATCAGACCAACGAGTGCGGGTGTCTTGTTGTAATCAGACCAACGAGTGCGGATGTCTTGGTGTAATCAGACCAACGAGTGCGGATGTCTCGTTGTAATCAGACCAACGAGAGCGGATGTCTCGGTGTAATCAGACCAACGAGAGCGGTTGTATAGGTGTAATCAGACCAACGAGAGCGGCTGTCTCGGTGTAGTTAGACCAACGAGTGCGGGTGTCTCGGTGTAATCAGATCAACGAGTGCGGGTGTCTCGTTGTAATCAGACCAACGAGTGCGGGTGTCTTGTTGTAATCAGACCAACGAGTGCGGGTGTTTCGTTGTAATCAGACCAACGAGAGCGGGTGTTTCGTTGTAATAAGACCAACGAGAGCGGGTGTCTTGTTGTAATCAGACCAAGAAGCTTACATAGTTTATATAAACACCCTGATCAAACCAACGAGAGCGGGTGTCACATGCTTTTAAATTTGGAGCTGGATGCAAAATGCGATACCAGGGTCTCATTCCCCTGATTACAATTCTCAGTCCTTTGCAAACTCTGGTGGTCAAACCCTGAGAATTTTGCTATACAAAACAGCGGTTAAAGCAAAGGAGATCTGGGATGACCGTAGTGTATGACCGCTGCATGAAGAGCGTAAGACCAAGGGCGCCCTGCTTCTTTTGTGTTGGGCCAAAATTTAATCAGGACTTTCCTCAAATATTCAAATAAGCGAGCCCTCAACAAATTGTTTACGGAGTATTATTAGGTATATGCGCGCGAGTGTGTCAGAAAATATTTTTAAAGATTTTTAAGCGAGTCATGTTGCGGTTTTTTACAGGAGTAAAAAACGTATGTATTTCATGGGACAAACATTAATAAAGATATAGGCATTTGAGCTCTTAACAAGTGACCCATGGGTCATGACGCTCAGCTGACTGGCATGTTGACAATATGTCCTTGCACAGCAACAAATTAAGGTAATGTAGGTGGCATCATAGTTCATGCATATTAGCTGAAGCACATCAAATTTGATGACAATCCATCCAGCTCTTCCTGAGGAATCTGGCAATTTGGGTGTATTTTGCATTATTTCTAAGGTACTCAAACATGGCCTGTAACTCAGATAGTATAGGTCACAGTGACCTCAATTCAAGTTTCTGAGGAGAACTTTTGAGGAACTCTCAGGATGTCAAATAAGAAGATTAAGGTCAAATGGTTATGATTTGTGCCCTGCTTTGGTATTAAATTTTCAATTATTCCGGGGGTGCTTATAAGCCCCATAGCTTGGAGAATATGCGTAACAGAGACCTAATTTCAGGTTTCTAGGAAGACTTTTTCATGGACCTCCCTGGATTTTAGGTTAGAAGATTCCAGGTCCAATGTTTATAATTTGTGGTATCAATTTTTAAATTATGATGGGGGGAGACTTTTCAAGGACCACCCTGCATATCAAGAGAGAAGATTCTAGGTCCAGTTGTAATGATTTGTGCACTTTTAACAGATGACCGCATCTTTTAAGGTCTCAAAAATAGAAAATAAAATCGTAAAAAAATAAAAAAAAAAATACAGGTAGCGCCATCAGTCTGCAGACACTGATGAAACACTCCATGATCAATATCTATACAAACAATCATGGTGATCAATGCATTAGTTGTTTAGATACTTGAGCTTTTGTATCAAATTTTCCATTAATCTGGGGGGTACTTCTGAGCCCCATAGCTCAAAGAATATGAGTAACAGAGACCTAATTCCAGGTTTTCAAGGAGAATTTTTATGGACCTCCCTGGATGTCAAGTAAGAAGATTCTGGGTCAAGCGGTTACGATTTGTGCACTGTTAACGGACAGACGGCCGGAAGGCCGTACGGCCGGACAGACGAAGGACAAAGGGTTATCGCTATAGCTCAGATGACTTACAGTCAGCTGAGCTAAAAATTGCTGTGGTTGTTGGATATTTGGTCAGCGGTTCACCAAAAACCCCGGAATCGCAAACCTTACACTATAAATAAAATTAACATTTCATTCAGGATTTCACACGTATGGATAGGGACAAAACCACACTGATTTTCCTTTTTAAAATAATAATTGGACAGTGACAAGTATGCGGCAAGAGTTATTGCCGGAGGCTAAAACACTTAATATGAATAACCTGGAATTATAGAGCCTTAGTATTTCAAGTTTGATATGCGGGGGGAGGGGCGGGTGGAGAGGATGGGGGGGGGGGGGTATCCATTCATCATTAGTTAAGCATATGTAAAGCATAAGATGATTCAATTGCAGGCTGCCCCATATATATATATATATATATATATATATATATATATATATATATATATATATTATTCATACCGAGCTAATATTACTTAGAGTTTTGGCCCTGTGTCAACTTCCAGGTTTGCCATTCTTAACATATGCTGCTATGACAGTGATAAAGTGAAATGAGTTCAAGAACCAATGTAGTGAGGGCACATCGGAAGGAGTGTAACCTGTCACCCTATAGATCTCACCTTGACGAGTATCTCCACCACTTTGGGATCCTTCATTTTGTGCTGCCCAAATACTTGGATGTTAAAAGATGATACTTTCAGATCAGACCCCTGGTAAGTCTGGTGAATACGGGCTGGCTGAATGTGTCCCTCGCAATACCCAAGATACAGGCACAGACAAGCCAAAAATGTCAGCAAGCGAAGATCCATTTTTGGTTAGGACTGTGTATTGACACGATGTGAGCGTGTTATATATATCCCGTTAACTTCCTGGTGTAGGTTTTAACACTCGTGATTTTCTCCGAGTGCTAAATACAGCTCATGTTAAAACACGGGAAAATTACCGGCTTGTTTGTTTACAGGTCATGTGACCGCCCTGTCCAGATAAAATAATTCCCGGGTGCAATCTTTCACCAGATAAAGGCCGATATAATGTACCCAATGATCCGGCCAGATTTGAGTTTCTTACAACATCACACACACCTACACATATATACACACATGTATACACACACATATCCATATAGATATAGATAGATATAGATATGTATTTATATCAGGGATGGGGTAATAATAATATGTAATAGTAATAGAAATAGAAAATAACAGGTTTTCAAAGTAATTGTAATATTAAATAGTAATAGTAACAGAAATGAATTTTTAACCTGTATGGCTAATATGAATAGTAATCGGCCCCCTTAGTGAGAGAATAATAACTTTAACTTTTCAATCACAACCCTTGCTTAAACAGCTTAATAAGGAGTGCTTGTCTGATAACATTGATACAGCAGAAGCTGACAAGTTTTAGTGTGATTAGTTCATGCTGTCTGCTAACATGGTCCAGTGGGCACTGGGCATAAGTTTTCCCTTGAAGTTATAAGTAATAACCAATAAGATATAACCCTGGGCCTGTTTTTAGGCTCAGTAACCAGGCCTTGACAGTTTAGTTAGTATACTAATTAGGGAGTTATTGTCAGATGAGACTTATCAGTGATACTGTTGCAGTGTAGCTATTGTTCACGGGTTAACTGTCTGAAAATTATAACCTTTGATGAGTTAATCATTGGTGCCACACACACTGTCAAAAAGCCCATGTTTGTAAAAACCGTTATTGCAGTCTTATTGCCATGGCTTTAAGGAAATCTTGTTGAATGTTTAAAAATCTAATAATCATTAGGTGAAATGAATGAACTGATAAATGAATGGACTGATTCAACAAGATTTAATAAATTATAAGGTGCTGGACACGAAATTATCAAATTGTGTATGCGGTTGAGCAGGAAAAGGTTGAATTCAGTTGCGACATGCTAGAGGTATTATGTGTTCATTGTATTTTCTATAATTAAAAAAAAAAAATTATTTGTTTAACATGACATCTATGTCACCACCGTCCGAGTCCAGGACTGATTCTGTGAGTCTCAGGACTGAGTCTGTGTTAACAATCTCCAAGGCCTGGACTGAGTCCGTTTCAGAACCTCAAAGGCCAGGACTGAGTCTGTGTTAACAATCTCCAAGGCCTGGACTGAGTCCGTTTCAGAACCTCAAAGGCCAGGACTGAGTCTGTGTTAACAATCTCCAAGGCCTGGACTGAGTCCGTTTCGGAACCTCAAAGGCCAGGACTGAGTCTGTGTTAACAATCTCCAAGGCCTGGACTGAGTCCGTTTCGGAACCTCAAAGGCCAGGACTGAGTCTGTGTTAACAATCTCCAAGGCTAGGACTGAGTCTGAGTCAACACCCTCCAAGGCCAGACTGAATCTGTGAAACCACCCTCCAAGGCCAAGACTGAGTCTGTGTCACCACCCTCCAAGGCCAGGACTGAGTCTGAGTCACCACCCTCCCAGGCCAGGACTGAGTCTGTGTAACCACCCTCCCAGGCCAGGACTAAGTCTGTGTCACCACCGTGCGAGGCTAGGACTGAGTCTGAGTCAACACCTTCCAAGGCCAGACTGAATCTGTGAAACCACCCTCCAAGGCCAGACTGAGTCTGAGTCACCACCCTCCAAGGCCAGGACTGAGTCTGTGTCACCACCCTCCAAGGCCAGGATTGAGTCTGAGTCACCACCCTCCCAGGCCAGGACTGAGTCTGTGTAACTACCCTCCCAGGCCAGGACTGAGTCTGTGTAACCACCCACCAAGGCCAGGACTAAGTCAGTGTCACCACAGGCTAAATCTTCTTTCCTGTTACTATTACTATTACCCCGTCCCTGATATAAATATATCTATATCTATATAGATATGTGTGTAAACGTGTGTGAATATGTGTAGGTGCTTGTGTGTGCGTGTAGCCAGTGTAGGTGTGTTTGATATTGTAAGAAACTCCAATCTGGCCGGACCATTGGGTACATTATATCGGCCTCTATCTGGTGAAAGATTGCACCCGGGAAGTATTCTATCTGGACAGGGCAGTCACATGACCTGTAAACAAACAAACCGGAAATTTTCCCGTTTTTTTACATGAGCTGTATTTAGCACGCGGGGAAAATCACGAGTATTAAAACCTACACCATGAAGTTAACGGGATATATATAACACGCTTACATCCTGTCAATATACAGTCCTTAGCCAAAATGGATCTTTGCTTGCTGACAGTTTTGGCTGGGCTATGTCTGTAATCTGAGAGATGTTATCACCTTAACATAAGATTAATTAAGTAATATATTCAAAGCGTTAATCTATAAATCATCTAGGATACAGTTGTAAACATAAATCTAAAAACGCTCTATGTTAAAGTTAATAATGTTGATATATGAATCCCATGTGTAACTCTAAGTTGTATTAATATATGCTACATTATATTAAAATACACAAATCTGCTTATTAAAATAAATCATTCGACATTGACGTTAATTTTATCCAAATTTCATATTTTGTGTTAGGGTTAAATCTAGTTGCAGTATAAGATTAATCAATAGTGGAAGCATGATTTTAGTTGTTGTAACACATATATATATATATATATATATATATACACATATATATACGTATATATTAATCAATGAACCATGGCATATAATAGAGAAAGACAGAAATATATGTATTTATTTATATTTTGTAGGAAAGTACATTTTGCAATATAATCATGGTAAAATGAAAATGGAAACTATTTGCAGTAATAACATTCCTCGTAGTAACGGTATCGCACGAGATAGACATGTCCATCTGGACATAAACTAGACAGGTTTTGGTGCCGACAAAGGATCGATCAAACTGGCATCTATGCATTCCCCTTGAAAGTTATTCGTAAATTTAAATAATTTGTAGAGTGAACGTCCTTGATGATGGCATTCCACCCGGATAATAATCTAAAAAGTCAAATATTTGATCTTTAACCTATGATGATTCTATATCTGAAGATTATCTGATATAAATATATGTTAAAATTAGGGATGTCATCTCAATATAACTCTTGTAGTTGCTGTGCGTGCTCTCTCTCTCTCTCTCTCTCTCTCTCTCTCTCTCTCTCTCTCGTCATCGGTAATGAGCTGGCGCAGGTGAGACGTGTAGAGAACAACAAAATAAAAAACTTGAATTCTCTGTACATTTTCCAACTTTTAATGGGTCCTGATGTTAAATATAAAATACAGTTTTCTATACCGGTCTTTTTGGATACAGTGTGACTTTAGCGGAAGTCGGATACAGCCTGACGGATACAGGGCTCCGGAGCTAGGTGATCCATAGGTGATAGCTATTTTCTTAATTTTCTTTTTAATTTTTGACGCACAATGGTCCTTAGCAGATTGATATAACCTGGTAATAAAAGGAATCAACGAAAAGAAAATTGACTTTTATTAAATTTTCCATTTTTCCGTGCTTATGAAATTGTATCTTTGTTTGAGAAATTGCTGATAACAAGTGACCCGTGGGTCATGACCCTCAGCAGACTGACATGTTGATAAAATGTCCTTGCACAGATAACCAATTAAGATAGGTGGCATCATTGTTCATGTATATTAGCTTAAGTTTATCAAGACCAATAAGCACAACAAATCTGATGACAATCCAACCAGCCTTTCATGAGGAATCTGGCAATTTGTGTGTATTTTGCATTATTTCTGGGGTGCTCAAACATATCCCAAAACTCCGAGGATATTGGTCACTGTGGCCAAATTTCAGGTTTCTGGGGAGAACTTTTGAGGAACTCTCAGGATGTAAAGTTAGAAGATTCTGGGCCCCGTGGTCGTGATTTGTGCTCTACTTTGGTATCAAATTTTCAGTTGTTCTGGGGGTCTTTCTGAGCCTCATAGCTCGGACAATATTTGTGACAGAGATCTAATTCAGGTTTCCAAGGAGACTTTTCATGGGTCTCCCAGCATGTCAAGAAAGAAGATTCTAGGTCTAGTCATTACGATTTGTACCCTATTATCAGATGACGGCATCTTTTAAGGTCTCAAAAATAGAGTAAAAAATTGTAAAAAATAAAAAAATATAGGTGGCGCCACCAGTCGGGAAAAAACTGAAGTAACACCCCTTGATCAATAACCATGGAAAGAATCATGGTGATCAATGCATTAGTTGTTCAGATACTTGAGCTTTTGTATCAAATTTTTCATTATTCTGGGGGGTACTTCGGAGCCCCATAGCTGGAAGAATATGGGTAACACAGACCTAATACTAAGTTTGTTAGGAAATTTTTCATGGACCTCCTTGGATATCAAGTGAGAAGATTCCAGGTCCAGCGGTTATGATTTGTGCCCAGTTAACAGATGACGTCATCTTTTAAGGTCTCAAAATATAGAAAAAAAATTGTGAAAAATCGGAAAAAAATACAGGTGGCACCACCAGTCTGCAGAAACTGAGGTAACACTATATGATTAATACCCATGAAAAGAATCATGATGATCAATGCTTTAGTTGTTCAGATACTTGAGCTTTTGTATCAAATTTTTCATTATTCGGGGGGGGGGGATACTTTGGAGCCCCATAACTGGAAAAAATATGGGTAAGAGAGACCTAATTCAGGTTTTCAAGAAGACATTTCATGGACCTATCTGAATGTAAAGAAAGAAGATTCCAGGTCCAGCGGTTTACGGTTTACAGATGTCGCCAATTTTTATTATCTAAAATAGAGAAAAAAGTCGTAAAAAATTAAAAAAATACAGGTGGCGCCACCAGTCTGCATAAACAGATGAAACTCTACATGATCAATAACCATGCAAAGAATTATTGTGATCAATGCATAAGTTGTTCAGTTACTTGAGCTTTTGTTTCAAATTTTCATCATTATGGGGGGGGGGGGGTACTTCGGAGCCCCATAGCTTGAGGAATATGGGTAACAGAGACCTAATTCTAGGTTTTCATGGAGACTTTTCATTGACCTCTCTTGATGTAAAGTGAGAAGATTCCAGGTCCAGCGGTTACTATTTGTGTCTTGTTTACAGATGACGGCATCTTTTGAGGTCTCAAAAATAGAGAAAAAAATCGTAAAAAATCGAAAAAAATACTGGTGGCGCCACCAGTCTGCAGAAACTGATGAAACCCTCCATTATCAATAATCATGCAAAGAATCATGGTGATCAATTAATTAATGCATTAGTTGTTTAGATATTTGAGCTTTTGTATCAAATTTTTCAATATTCTGGGAGGTACTTCTTAGCCTCATAGCTCGGACAATATGGGTGACAGAGACCTAAATCCAGGTTTCCAAGGAGATTTTTCATGGACCTATATATATATGTGTGTGTGTGTGTGTAAATAGTACAAGAACTTCTCATGGATCAGACAAAAAGGTGACATACGGTACAGGAAGAAACGGTACAGTTATATTGCGTGAACCGGGGGCAGGCACATGTTCTTAGAGGCGGAGGGGGGGGGGGGGGTCTCAACACCCTATTACAGGTAATATTGGGCGATTATCTTTTAAAACTTAAATATTATCACACACGATGACACTAAAGCTGAAGAGGGACCGATGTCCTACTATGAGGAGTAAAACTTCATAACAAAAGCAAACATTTATGTTGGCATGCTTCTGGTTCTTCTCAAACTTGGAGCCAAATGACATCGCGTCTGTCGTAGGTTGGCAGCCTCAATCTGATAGTTAAATTTTATTAAATATTTGTTACACTAAACAACCAATCAGAAGCTTTTAAGTGTAGTTGTTTCAGCATGTGACCCATGACCTTGACCTCACTTAATAGAGCTGATTTGTTGTAAAAAGTACTGTTTACTCAGCTGTTGATTTTGTTGCATTACTTACATATTTTGCAACGTATTGCTTTAAGTTCGTTTAACCTTCTTCATTAGGCCTTCTTCATTATTGCAACATACCATTTGGAATAAATCTGTAATTTAATGGGAATATTGCCAAATTTCAAGGGGCACCCTACTGTGGAACAGACAGTAGGTTTGAATGACCTATTCCCCGGTCAGGTCCGTCCATTATGTGGCGTCAAACTGTATAGGGCAGTGAATGGTGCAGGGCAGCAGAAAATGGATGGATGGTGCCCCAGTAACAATAAAGGAGTAAAGTAAAAAAAAGTAAACATACAGTTTCAACATGGTATGAGAAACAAGAGTTCTGTATATTGGGTCCTATTTGAAAAGGTTTAAAAATTTATTGTTCGGACCCATTAATATAAAAGAATGTGTTGGGGGGGGGGGGGGTAGAGGGGAGCTCTGGCTTAGCGCATGAGTGGGAGTGTGTGGTTTTCCTCTCTCCTCCCACAAAATGGAAGAATATGTCTTGAAATAAGATGATTAAGGGTAAAAAATATAAACATCTTTCAGGTAAACAAATTAGTCCCTTTTTGTTACGTGATTTTTTTATATGCAAGTGGAAATGTTAAAATATACCACATGATTTTCCGCATCACGTGTTTGTCACCTTCTTTATCCCGTGCATAATGTTAACATTGTATGCCATCCAGTACAAATGTAATTTTACTGTTCTGATAAAATTATAAATAAGAAAGGTAAAACGGTACATTAATTTTGCCTACATTGATAATATGTACTAAGTTTAGTCTGAAAATGTTATGGTGCGTTGAGAGGGAGTGTGTGTGTGGGGGGGGGGGGGGTAGAGGGGAGAAAGGGGCTTGATCCCAGGGGCAAAACCCGAGACCCGGCACCAATAATTATACTCGTATTAACCATCAGTCCCCATTTGACAACAATGGTCTTCGTGTATCGCATCAGAGGAAGCATTTTGGCCAGCAAATTATGTCCCATTTGGCGTGTTACACACACTTACAGATATGCACATGCAAACACTCACACACACACACACACACATATATATATATATATATATATATATATATATATATATATATATATATATATATATACCTGTATATAAAATATTTAACAGGATGTGAGACTATGACTTTTATTACCGTAAATATCCTATAAGTACGGCTCCACTTGCATGTCCACCTGAGAAGCTGGAGAAATAATCCGAAATATCGTACAATATTAAATTGATAAAAAAGATTAGCCAAACACATGTTTTTTACTGAACATCACTGTAAGTTCTGTTAATTGAGCCCAAATAAGATATAGAAGGCAGCAACACCAAAACCAATCACGGTTTCCGTAGATTTGCAACTTGAAGACTTTGAGGAGTTGGGGACGTGAAGTCGCATCTCAATAGGGTAATGGTCGCTGACTTTCAAGGCCTGAAAAAAATGAACACGGTTAAGTAGTGTGAAAGTACCAGTATCATCCAAAATGATGACTACGGGAAAGAATATAGACTTTGATATAAGTGTGCGATATAAATATACAGTAAATTCCTGCCTAACGACCACTTCGGTTGAGCGACCAACTCACAATAAGTACCACTTTTTCACGGTCACAATTTTTTTTGCTCTTTATATCAGAACGGGCATTGACGACAGCATAAAAAATGCGACCATTAATATATCAAGTTCCCTTTGGTGGCCTTAATGTCGAAGTGTCACTTTGCATGTTTACGTGAATGTGTTTAACTTACCATAGTCTGATCTAGTTTGTAAGATTCTTTGAAGTTGAACGGACCAGCAGTTCCCTTTATGTAAAGGGCCTGAAGGTTCCGTCCGGCAAGGACAAACCTGTCAAATACCGGGAAATAACAGATTAAATTTAAACCAGCTTAACAATGGCAGTAAAAATAGCAAGTATATGCAAAAGACGGCAGCATCGGCTGTTAAATTTATGGATACAGGTTTACGAAACACTAAATATAATAATAACCGTAAAAATTAATAAACTGAAGCAAGACCCACGTTCAAATACATCATTCAAAATATGTGAGACAACCTTTTTAAAACTAGTGTTTTATAAAAGAAAAACAAAGAAACCTTTGTTAAGTTGGTTGGAATTAATCTCAATCCATTGGCGAATATAAAATGAAACTTATTTAACTACGTTAGATGGCACGTGAGTCGCCCAGTCACCTGTCATAAGGACACCCAGGGCTGGAGACGGTGGTGACCGTGTCATCTCCGACTACCCATTGGAATCTTTTGTCGGTGCGAAGCCGGATGCGACGCCAGGCCTGTGACGTCACGTACCTACAGCCAGCGTTGAAATCTCCACCGAGGAGTGTGTCCTGTATAAAGCATAGTCAATGAGTTTTAAAATACATGTATATCCCTAAGCACCATTATTTCAACAAGCTTGCTCAATTTAACGTTTATATGATTTATTATTCATATTTACCATACGATTCCTGAATATTTATATCCGGTGCTACCGTTTTCCCCCAATACCTGACACAACTGACGTCACACATTCTCCATGCCTAACACGGTTTAAAGGTGCACTGATACACATATATATGTATATTTAATAAATGCAGACTTTCAAAACTCCTGATACATAAGACGTCGTTTATCGGGGATTAACCATACCTTTTCTAAAACCTTAAATATAAGAAAATGTCGGCTTAGTGGGGTTTACTGTACCTCTTCCCCAGCGAAATTCACTAGCTGGGTATAAGCGTCGACCAGCTGGTCTATCTCTTTGGGCGCCTCACTTGGTTTAGTGTGGATACCAAGAAACCAGACAGATCCAGCGTCTAAATTAAATATAAAATAGAATTAACTGAATATTCAAATGATCTAGCAGTATTGTTACATAAACGTGAGGTGTTGATTCATCTGCTCACCTACAAATAATGACAATGTGGATGGATTTTCTTAAACAGTTTATTTCTGCATTAATATGTTTTATTAACTTTCGTAGGTCCCCCAGAGGGCAAGGATTACAGTTTTTTTATTGTTTATTTCTTTTTCTTATATTGTAGCCTTCCTGTGATCGCTTGGCAATTGTAAATATTTATTATATTTTTAGCACCATATCGGCCCTCTGACATCACGACCAGATTACTGGCCCGCCAGAGTGCCTTTACAACTAGAACTGAGGAGCGAATTTAAAAGCCACATGAGAATGCAAATATTTCTACATTCCTGACAACGCCTCATGGCCTACAGATACACTGTCAACTGACATAACCGTCTGCATTTTTAGTGTCCTTTCTAACAACACCAAACATGATCGAGAAAAAATCCGTTCTAACTCAGCATATTGGTAAATCCCTCCGCATGTTTGTTGAATATCTGACCGCGTGAACACAAGCATGCCTCGCATGGGTTACTCGGTGCAGCCAATTCGTACGCGATACGGTAAATGACTCTTTACCATAGATACGGGGTTTCAGTTTCGGTTGTGAGTTCATATGTATTCTCTTGCATTAATGCATCATTCGTAGCATAATGTTAAGATTGTAGGCTGTTTACAACAACATGAATGCAACATGATGGAAGACCAATTCATTGCATTCCTCGATATTACTTGTATCACAACTTAAGTAGGCTTACCAGCCAAATTATCATTGCCTACTGAGTCGGTTTGTCACGGTTAGTATTTATTCAACTATCTATCGGCATCTTCTCTTTATGTTTTGCCTTCAATACAAAACATTCTTCCTTATTTATTTTAAAGTTTAGGTCTGGCTTACAGTTGGAGTTGTCTGTTTGGTGATTATATGTCATAAGTGATTTCTTTTTAAATATAAAAGCAATGCGCCCTAACTACTGTGCTAGGGCCTGTTCGCCACACCTTTTCCTAAGTGAGTATTTTCTATTAATTTATATATCAGTAATTAATAGTACTTTGCATAATAGGAAACCCATGGAGACCTACTTGTTGTGAATCGAGCAGCGAACGGTGGTCTTTCGAAGTCCCCTTTGCTCTGCCACGTTCTTCTTACAGACATTTTATTCTCCCTACAAATTGTATAAAGACATTTTGTATGGTTTACTTGCATACCAGTTCCCATTCTCAGTTTATTTGCTATTTCTATACTAATATGTTACTATAGCATTTAACTCAATCTTGAGTTCGGACAGATTTCGACCGGGTTTGTGCGGGATGGGTACTCTGTGTGCCGAGTTGATATGGGCCGACTGCACCCTGTGCTGCTATCACCATTCGCGAATTAACGTCAAAGATTTACTCAAGATTTATGCAAAAATTAGGAAAATGATCCCGTAGGATACAAGGCAAAATGGATTTCTGAGGAGTGATCACAGAGGATACCCGAATTGCTCCAGTATCGTTAATTATAAATAGGTCAACCAGTTGGTATTCACCTCATTATAGCATAAAGGCAAAATCAAACAGATGCATACTTTCTTTTAAACAGCGACGCATCGAGGGTAGCGCATGTGAACCATAACTTCAGCAGAGTTGTGTGTTATGTATCAATGGCTATTTAGTTATAGATATACTTGACAGAGTGCGCCACACGATGATATAATTTTATGATAGTATTTTCAATAGTCTGTAGGTTACTTTGTTCGCACACTTGGTTGTTCATTTGTCTGTAAGCACGCAGGGTTGCGTAGGTACTGCTACGAAACATTGGGAAGGGTGGGAAATGGCAATAAATTAAAAAAAAAACACTTGACACACCCATGTCGCTGTGATCTGCTTTTTTTATGTACTTGAGCCTGTGGATCTACAATATGATGGTCAGGTGAGTGTGTTCGTTTATCTTGAAGTCTAGGCCTGTCTTGGAAACCTTTTTTACCTGAGGGTCTGTCGTTTTTTCAGTTAAAAAGGCAAAGGAAATGGGTGATTGTGTATATCTTGATCCAAAACTCCTCTCACGGATGCAAAAATTAATCCTCCAAGCAGTTCCGAACAAGCATTTGGACACTATGTCTTCGGTTAAAATTGGCCACAGATTGGCTAATACTGTCCCTTTTGTTTTGCATCATGCTAAACATATAACAAAAAACAAACAATGGTGTTTTTTAATACCACCTGGCAAAATGGCTAGAGCCAACAAAAGCAAGCCAAATTATTAATTCTCTATTTGATCCAGGGTCATGAGATTAATAGAACTTTGCGACATGATTCCCCACTGCACATGCAAGCAAACCTAATTCTTATGTAAGCTCAAGACCTGTAATGTTGACTACCAGTCATGATCCGTGTCATTGTTTTTTGCATATTTAATGATAGTTAACCGAAAAGATCAACAGAGATTATAGATATGTAAATAACTTATGTACAGGACACCCTTTTTTGAACTGCCATAACGAATTTGTATGACGTAGATTGGTTATCGTATAAATGACAATGCCAAAAAATATCAGAGAAACAATAAAAGAAATAATACTACCTGTAGAAAAATGCGTACTGTTCCTGCGATACTGACTTTCCCAGACGTATACTCACAATCAGTCTAAACTTGCTATTCGGCGATGCACTACAATGGGTAATTTTAAATTTACATTACTGGCAAGGTCAATATATATTTTAAAATGACACTTGTGAAACTAGGGACAGGGGAAAAATGACATGTAGCGTCTTTACAGCAGCATTATTGTATTAAAATAAACCGACATTAAAATAGTACCTTACTAATGCTCAGCTAATCACGATATGCAGTGCTCTAGCTCTAAAGACTTCCTAATGAAAGTCACAATAATAGATTCCAAAATAGTCCTAGCGCCATTTGCCAGCCAATCAGCAGCTCAATGTATTTGTTCCCTCTACACATACATTTTAGTTTGTTTACGCCCCCACGTGAAATTGACGAATCTGATAGAATGTTTTTTTTCTAAATGATGCACTTTATTGTCAATTTATTGGCACATCATGATAAGTAAGATATAGCAATGACTAAGTGGCTCTCAAAGTTTCTGGGTGAAAATGAATATTTTATGATTTTTTTAACGATATTTTTAGCTTAAGTGCAACGGACTTTGCCGTTTGTTGGCTGACGGAAATCAAATGAACGGTTATTGTTTTCTTAATGAACACATAAATCTAGGTACCGGAAACGGTCTCTATAGATAAACGCTTAAAAAACTGAATTTAACATTTAATGTTCGAATTATTTTTTGCTTGAAAAACGATTAAAAACATCATATAAATGTATGACCTGTTCACTTGGTTCAACAAGTCATGGATCGCTGTCCCTTTGATATCTCTAATCTCTTGGATGAAGATGATATCATATCGCTGTATGATCTGATACAGAACAATGTAAACACCACATGGATTTATAAAACACAAATATGAAGCATTTTGTAAGGACTTTGACAAGTAAACTAATAAATACACTTTTACTAAATATTATGAAGAATGTAAATAGGGACAAATCCACACTGGTTTTCTGCTTGCTTTTTCATAACCATTAGACAGTGGCTAGTATGCGGCAATGGTTTTTGCAGGAGGCTGTAAAACAAAAGATCATAAAGCAGTGGTTATGTAGTGATTACGTAGTGTTTACGTAGTGGTTACGTAGTGTTTACGTAGTGGTAATGTAGTGGTTACGTAGTGGTTATGTAGTTGTTATGTAGTGGTTACGTATTTATTACGTAGTGGTGACGTAGTGGTTACGTAGTGGGTATGTAGTGTTTACGTAGTGGGTATACAAACACTGCAGAAACAATGTAGGCTAACATCCTACCCGATAGATCTCACCTTGACGAGTATCTCCACAACCCTGGGATCCTTCATTTTATCCTGCCCGAATATTCGGATGTTAAAAGATGATACTTTCAGATCAGACCCCTGGTAAGTCTGGTGAATACGTGCTGGCTGAATTTGTCCCTCGCAATACCCCAGATACAGACAAATAACAGCCAATACTGTCAGCAAGCGAAGATCCATTTTGGCTCAGCACTGTAAAGTATGATACGATGGGAGAGTGTTGCAAATAACTGCCTGGTTTAGGTCTAAAAATACAATTGGTGTTCTCTAGTAAGCAATTTTCCAAGAATGCATAGTAAACCTCTTGTAAAAGTAGTATATATGATTTGTTTGTCATCAACGGGTTTTCCCAGAATGCATTGTAAAGTCCTCATAAAAAACTGTATGCACCGGTATATACGAGATTGTCATCTTTAGGAAGTCCGGTTTGTTTGATTTAGACACATCATCATACAGATAAAGTCCTTCCGTTATATGATTTAATATCCGATATCATGAGCCGGCTGGTTCAGACTGTGACGTATTAGGTCACGTGACAGTGGCTGACGGCCAGAATCCAACTGCATCAGCCTAAACACAGGAAGTGAAGTAAGAGGGGTCTATATTTATCCAGGCTTATATTATTTGTGTGTGTGGTTTCCTTGTGTGTTTGGGTATGGTTTGATTAGAGGTCATGCTTGGCTGCCTCTGTATGTCAGGGTGAGGTTTCAGCTGTCAATGTGTGTCCCCTGGGTACTTCTGTTCTTGTGGTCCCAGTTGGGGGAGTGCTTAATTAAGGGGGTAGGAGAACAAAATTTTGCACATTTCAGAAACTTTCCTTTTAAATATCTCACTTTTCGCTCATAATAATAGTTTAAGCTTTTTGCCATGAGTCATAATTCTTTTCTCTCTATCGAATGATATAGATAATGTCCAAGAAAAATAAATTTTTTTTTTATGCAAGTCCCACGCTGTTATTGTTATAGAGGAGAGAATGTCTGTGCGTAGCCTTAGGCCTACACTTGGTCCCGTCATACAAGATGAATATTGAATCATTAAAAACCAAACACTCCTGGCTTGCCATTTATCTTCTAGTCTCTAAACGATAGTAATAATAATAAGAATGAAACATTATAATAATAAGGATAATAACTAGACATCTGTAACTGTCATGGGACAGTCACGGATCTCCACCTTTCCCCCTCCCCTACCCCCCCACCCCCCCTACCCCCCTACCCCCCCCCCCCCCCCCCCCCAAAAAAAAAAAAACTCCCGTCCCATTCCCTATCACCGAATCTCCCCCTGATCTTTTATCCATTTCTAAAAGTTCAGTTTAATAAATGACATTTGGCCTTTTTTTTTCTTGTTTTTTTTTATGAGCTGAAAATGCTGACGTCATATTTTCGTAATTTGCATATTATTCCAAAACCATTAAAGAAATCGCTACCAAACTTGCCACTGCACTCCTGCGATGTAAAGGGCACAAGGCTATTAAGTTACAACCATTAAAGTCATACCGGTTATCCGAAAACGGAGCCAACTGAAAAGTACTGAGTCATGTATATCATATATGGTACCCCATGAGGATCTTAACCGATTTGTAGTACTACTTTTAATTCAGAAAAAAAGGCGACATTGAAAATCCGAAATCCGAAATCGCACTTGTTGACCCCTCTGACCTTCAAAAATAGATCACGATCATTGAAACTGGGTGAAATAATTTGGGCCATAATAGGATATATACACAGTAAATAATAATGAAATCAGACGAAAAAAAGTGGCAGAATAATAATAATAATAATAATAATAATAATAATAATAATAATAATAATAATGCCAAAAACAAATATCTCCACCTATAGGATATAGGTAATAACTGAGGGAATAACCAGGCATATATCGACATCTGAGGGAAGAACCACACATATATATGACATCTGAAGGAAGAACCAAGCATATATACGACACCTGAGGAAAAAACCACGCATATACACGACACTTGAGTGAAGAACTTCGCATATATACGACACCTGAGGAAAGAACCACGCATATACACGACACTTGAGTGAAGAACTTCGCATATATACGACACTTGAGGGAAGAACCACGTATATATACGACACCTGAGGGAGGAACCACACATATATACGATACCTGAGGGAAGAACCATGCATATATACGACACCTGAGGGAGGAACCACACATATATACGATACCTGAGGGAAGAACCAAGCATATATACGACACCTGAGGAAAGAACCACGCATATATACGACACCTGAGGGAGGAACCACACATATATACGATACCTGAGGGAAGAACCACTCATATATACAACATCTGTGGGATAAATTCGGTTATATCAATTTGCTAAGGACCATTGTAGGTCAAAAATTAATAAAAATATTTTCAGAAATTAGCCATCACCTATGGATGACCTATAGCTCTGAAGATCCAGTATAGAAAAACATAATACTTTAAATAGAACATCAGGACCCATTATAAGTTGAGAAATGTACAGATAATTTTTTTTGTTCTCTACACGTCTCACCTGCGCTTGTTCATTACTGATTCTGAGTAAGAGAGAGAGAGAGAGAGAGAGAGAGAGAGAGAGAGAGAGAGAGAGAGAGAGAGCATAGCAACCACAAGAGTAATATTGTGATGACATCCTTAATGTTTTCATATATTTATATCAGAAAATGTTCAGATTAAAATCATAATAGGTTTAAGATATAATATTGGATCATTGAGATTATGATCCGGGTGTTAAACCAACCCCAAGGGATGGAGTTGTTCAAGGTATTGGTCTGAAATTTGGCATGTCCATCCATCTTTGAAAGTTGTCTCGTAAACCAGACAGGTGGCGCAACCTACCTTTTCGTTTTTGTAGAATAAATTAATGCCTTTTTCTGAGGAGTGATTTGCCCTATCAGTCTGAAATTGGGCATATCTATAGGTCATGGACTACTCCATCTTGTACTCAAGACTGGTGGCGCCATCTGTAATCGTTTTGCCGTGGCGTCCATCTGTACATGTGCTATGGGTAAAAATTGCTCATATCCCTAGTGTGGTTCAAGGTATTGGTCTGAAATTTGGCATGTCCATCCATCTTTGAAAGTTTTCTCGTAAACCAGACAGGTGGCATCACCTACCTTCCTTTTTTTTAATAAATTAGTGCCCTTTTCTGAAGAGTGATTTGCCTTATTGGCCTTGAATTGTGCATATTCATAGATCTTGGACTCCTCCATCTTGTACTCAAGACTGGTGGCGCCATCTGTAATCGTTTTGCCGTGGCGTTCATCTGTAGATGTGCTTTGGGTAAAAATGGCTCATATCCCTGGTGTGGTTCAAGGTATTGGTCTGAAATTTTGCATGTCTAGCCATCTTAGAAAATTTTCTCGTAAACCAGACAGGTGGGCCGCCTACCTTCCCGATTCCGTAGAATAAATTAATGCACTTTTCTTAGGAATGGAATGCCGTATTGGTCTGAAACTGTGCATGTTCATAGATCTTGGCCTCTTCCATTGTGTACTCAAGACTGGTGGCGCCGTCTGCCATTTTTTTTTCGTGTGGTGTCCATCTGTCCATTTGTTTTAGGTGAAAATTGGTAATATCTGAGGAGTCGTTCAATGTGTTGGTCTCCAATATGGCATGTACATCAATCTTGGATAGTTTTCTCCTACACCAGACAGGTGACGCCACCTACCTTACCATTTTTAAAGTATAAATTAATCCCTTTTTCCCAAGAGTGCTTCACCGTATTGGCCCCTATATTTTTTGGGAAATATTGTTTCTCAAGTTGATAGATGGAAGAAACCATATTCGCCTGCCAAGTGTCAGAATATGCTGCTGAAGATGGGGGGCATTTTCTTAAAGGGGAAGGGGGGGGGGTTAATTGTCTGGGTATACTATAGCACCTGTGGTGCCAAGAAATATCTAGTTGCGGAGAATTTTTTAACTACTTGGAATTTGTTTAATTCGGGTAATGTTGTTCCTGCGGGGAATGTGGTCACTGCGGGGAATGTAGTTACTACCGGGAATGTGGTCTCTGTGGGCAATGTGATTACTTCGGGTAAGGAGGTCACTGCGGGGAATGTGGTCACTGTGGGGAATGTTGTCACTGCAGGGAATGTTGTCACTGCGGGGAATGTGGTCACTGCAGGGAATGTAGTCACTGCGGGCAATG
Source organism: Sipunculus nudus (assembly GCA_026874595.1). NCBI lineage: Eukaryota > Metazoa > Annelida > Sipuncula > Golfingiida > Sipunculidae > Sipunculus > Sipunculus nudus. The sequence continues at coordinate 30,015,862 of CM049317.1, read as the reverse complement.
TGGTCACTACGGGTAAGGTGGTCACTGCGGGGAATATAGTTACCTCATTGAATGTGGTCACTGCGGAGAACGTGGTTACTGCAGGAAATGTAGTTACTAGGGGGAATGTGGTGGTGTTACTGCAGAGAATGTTGTTGCTGCAGAGAATGTTGTTGCTGCAGAGAATGTTGTTGCTGCAGGGAATGTGGTCACTGCAGGGAATGTGGTCACTGCGGGGAATGTTGTTACTGCAGGGAATGTGGTCACTGTGGGGAATGTTGTCACTGCGGGCAATGTGGTCATCGCGGGCAATGTGGTTACTGCAGGAAATGTTGTTGCTGCGCGGAATGTTGTTGCTGCGCGGAATGTTGTTGCTGCCGGGAGAGGGCATGGCACACATATCTCCGGATGTCCCGGTGTCCCTCTGCAGAATATCCATGCATGGTGAAATTCAAAATTGTCATATTTGCTGTGATAAACTATTTTTTTTTAAAGTAAGTAAATTGTAATAGTAAAAATACTATTCATACTGATAGTTATATCCTTCTAAATTATGTACCATGAATCAGTGGTTCATATTAAAAAAATATATGGGAAGTTTAGCCTACCTTATCAAAAGGGGCGATTTCCTAGAAATATTGAATCGAATTTGATATTTCTGTCTTTTTTATCATTCATCATATTTCAATTATCATGCTACCATGATTCATAATCCAAAATGAACTTTCCTACAAAATAAAAGATAAACAATAATATTTCTGTCTTTCTCTATTTTATGCCATGGTTTAACGATTAATATATATATATATATATATATATATATATATATATATATATATATATATATATATAGTTTTGGGAGATGTCTTCACAGCAGTGCTGCCACCTGTAGGTAATTATTCATTAATTTTAGAGAATCAGTGCTGCCACCTACCAGCTATTTATTAATTTAGTTTAACCCTCAAAAATCCTGTGTCAGTTATCTATTGGCCAAACCTGGCACGGGCGTCAATATAGGGGGGATGGGGGAATATATCCCCGATTTTTTTGCCCGGGGGGTTGGGGTGGTCAATGGTATCATCCCCCGCTATTTAGAGAAAAATAATGATATATTGCAAATCACATATATTAATAAATAGAATTATAGACTTGTTCCATCTATGAGTTAACTATGAAATATTATATCTAAACCTGGTTTAGAAATAACTGATACTGGAAACATAATATCTTATTTTTAAACCCTATATTTAATAGTAACTAATATATTTGAAATTATTAAGTGATATATATATACACATCAAATGATCGAGTCATACAGACGCTAAAAATGTATATATAATATATGTGTGTGTGTGTGTGTTTGCAAGTCATCCCCCCAACCTTGAAGAAAAATTGACGCCACTGAAACTTGGTCATGTGACAGGACAACTGTGTTTACCAGGTTACATGGTAATTCTGCGTATTTTTCATTCTGTCATTGATTCTCTGACTGAGAAGGGTATTGAAACAACCCCATGCGGTTTTAAGACAGTTTCCTTACACAGGGTAAGTGATTTCATACAAGCTATATTAAATAATTTATCTCATAAAAATTCATTAGTTTACTCTTGAAGTGTGTCTCTTTCCTTTTATGATATTGTAATAATTGCTGTGTAACAGTTATTATAGCCTAAATGGTTTATTTTTAAAAGATAATGGGCCTTCATGTACGATTTGATGGAATGTTCCAATGTTATATAATTAGGGAAAACAGGGTATAAACCTTAACCTGTATTGCAAAATGTATTCATGTACCCTACTCCAGAGAAACCACTTTTGCCCACAAAACAGAGTTCTTGACTGTATAAAGCCAATTATTCCATCTACTGTACCGGCAGCTTATATGTGTGTGTGTATATATATATATATAACAACAAAAACCATGTTTGCATTAGTGATCCATCTTATACTGCAACTAGATGTAATACTGACACAAAATGTAAAATTTGGATAAAATTACCTTGAATGTCAAATGATTTATTATTCCAAAAACAAGACCTGTGTAATTTAATTTTATGGAATAAGATGTTCAAGGGTATCAAATATAAGCATCTTTCAGATATACAAACCAGTCCCTATTTTGTTACGTGATTTTTTTTTTATAAAAGCGGAGATGCTCAAATATACCACAAGATTTTCGCATCCCGTGTTTGACACCACCTTTATTCCGTGCACCATTTTAAAATTTATGCCATCCAGTGCTAATTTTCAAAGTTTTTTCAATGTCCTGATAAAATTATTAATAAAGATGGTAAAACAGTGCTTTAATTTTGGCTACATTGAATATATATACTAAGTTTAGTCTTAAACTGTTATGGTGAGTGGGGACGGAGTGTGGGGGCGGGTCTTCACCCCCGAGGCAAAATCCTGGAGCCGGCACATATAATTATGCTCATATTAACCGTCAGTCCCCATTTTACAACAATGGTCTTCTTGTATCGCATCGGAGGAAGCATTTTGGCGAGCGGAATATGTCCCGAGTAACACACACAAATAGATATGCACATACAAACACATCTACGGGTTGTTAACACATATATCTTTATTGCCAAACTGTTTCTTGAATAATGATTCTGAATAACTTCGATCAAAATGTGCAAAATAGAAATAACAGGTATTGCATTAACTACAGTGGAACCAATCTGAAATACCACCTGTCCATAAAAACCACCCGTTTATAAAGACCACCCTGGAGCGAACCGAATGCATTCACTTTAATTAGAACTGTCATGTCTAATAAGACCATCTGTGAATTAAGACAACTTTTGGCCAGTCCCACGGGTGGTCTGATTACATAGGCTTCACTGAAGTGGAACCTGTCTGAAATTCCATATGTCTTATAAGACCACCTGGCAATTAAGACCACTTTTGGCCAGTCCCACTGGTGGACTTATAACACAGGTTTCACTGTAGTGGAACCTGTCTGAAATTCCATATGTCTTATAAGACCACTTGTAAATTAAGAACAGTTTTAGCCAGACCCACGGGTGGTCTTATTACACAAGTTTCACTGTAATTTTTAAGTGGGTTTTATTTCTAAGCTGCAACTTACATTCATTGATATATACATGTATATAAAATATGTAACAGGATGTGGATCATGAATGTTGTTACCGTAAATATCTTATGAGTAAGGCTCCATTTGCATGCCCACAAGAGAAGCTAGAGAAAACAAATCCGAAATTCCGTAAAATATTAAATTGATAAAATGTGATGATATTACATTTGCCATCTCTGGATTTCCATAAACGTTTAGCCAAACACATGCTTGTAACTAAACATCTCTAAGTTCTTTTAATTGAGTTCAAATAAGATATAGATTGCAGCAACACCAAAACCAATCACAGTTTCCGGGGATTTGGAACTTGAAGACATCAAGTATAAGGTGTTGGGGACTTGAAGTTCCATCTCAATAGGGTAATGGTCACTGACTTTCAAGGCCTGAAAGAAATGAACATGGTAAAGGAAGATGGAGCTAACAGTATATTTAGTACAGTATGCAATGTCAGATATTTTGATCTAGCAGGACTGTCGTGCTAAAATAGATTTTATTGGCTTACTTTGTCAATTTAGGGATGCTGATTAAAAAAAAAATTCAGACCATTTTTTTGCGCCACCTCTTCAGCCGCCATTTTGAATTTCAAATATCTCTTTATCTGGATTTTGAGCACTGTAGAGTAATAGAAGTCGTAACAACACCCATGTTTACGATACCAGAGATTTCATTACAGCCATTGACATAGTTCCTGCTAATTTGAATAGGCCGCCATATTGAATTTCAACATGGCCACCATTCTTATTATACTTTGCCTTATATCTTGACTTCTGAGCACCGTAGAAGAATACAAATGGTAGCAACATCAGTGTTTGTGATATAGATATTAGTCAAAGCAATTAGCGTCAGTAATCTGGTCGTTATGCCAGAGGGTCCATATGACGCTTAGAATGATAAGACTTCATTAAATACACTTGCCACATCTGCTCGTCTCGTATGAACACCTTTCATTGAGTACATGGCATTTTAGCGATATTGTTTCAAAGTTTTATTGCTGCAACGATGCTGAAAGAGGAGGTCATAACAGGCCATTATGTTGGTCACTTGTTTACTATACCATGATAGTACCATATTACAATGCAGAGTTTGTCAATTGTCGCCTGCTGGGGAATAATGTCCAACTACGATGTTGATGGATTCAAGATAGCTATCATCTATATACTTTGCGAAAACGTGAAGCAAAACAAACAATCAAGCATAAAGCTTACCAACTCTCAATGGCCTGCCTTTCCCTGTTGAAGACTGCAGCTGGCTTGAATGCCCTCTCGGAAAAGTCAGAACCAATAATCATTACTGTTTAGTGAATAGGACCAGGAACAAAAGCTGATATGACTTTTGCAAGACACAATGGTGTATAGCGAGTAAGGTCTCCTTAACAACGTGGCAATAATTGAACTTTGAATCTATTGCCGTTTTGACTGCATTATTAGGAATTTGTAGTTGCCCCAGAGACAATCCACCAAGACCTCAATAATGCATAACCAGCAACGTGACCTGCTGAAACATCTTTGAAACATCTTTCCAACATGAAATCTTGAAATCAGTTATCCTGAAATGTCATGCACACCGCAATAAACGAAATATGAGGTATTCTGGCTTGACAGGTGTCTTTGAAGGAGGGTACAATTCCATGTTACACGTGATAAAGACCTTTTAAGATTAACACAATGTCTCCTCTGAGGAAATTGTTGACATTCATTTTTCATTCAGTTTATTTTATTTGCAAGTAAGGTGAGGAAATAAAAAAAATGCTTGTACATTGCATTTAATCACAAGTTTTACAATTATTTTTTATATAGGCCATTTACAAATCAAGCATTGCAGTTGAATTTACCTTGCAAATGGTAGTCATGTAGTTAACTAGATCCTCTTCACCATGAATGTGCATGGATTTTAGCATCATTTATAGACTTGGATGCTTCTCCATGGGACTCCCAGGGAGGGATACCAATATATTAGATATATCATATATCTTAAATTCAACATGGCCGCCGAAAAAAAGCGCGGAATTTTGATCAATGGAATCCCTAATGTCGCAGACATAGGTATTGTCACTATAAAAGTTGTTTCATTTTGAAATCCAATTTTTAAAGAGTAATTTGAAACAAGATGACCATGGCTTGAATTGATTCGCTGGTATCACTAACATAAATGCTGATACAAATTCAAATCAAGCCATACTTGTAACAATAACGGGAATTGCCATGATTTGTATCTTGGTATACATAAAAAAGATATAAACAAAAGTGTGTTAAAAATGGCGGCCATGTTATTCAATATGGCGGCCTGATCGAATCTGTAGCAAGTATGGCAATGGCTTTATTGGAATCCCTGACATTGCAAACATGGATGTTACTACCATTTATATTACTCTACAGTGCTCAGAAGTCCAGATAAAGGCAAAATATAAGAAAAGCGGCGGCCATTTTGAAATTCAAAATGGAGCTGAAGACGTGACTGGAAAAAACACCTGATATTTTTGGAATCAGCGCCCCAAAATGACAAAGTTTACCGTTAAAATCCATTTAGGCACGACAATCCAGCTGGAATACGTAACAGACTGTACTAATTCCAAGATTACTAAATATATAGACTTTGAAGTAGAACACATTCCGCCGCCCTTTGTGCAAGTGTGCGATATAAATATACAGTAAATCCCTGCCAAAGGACCACCTCGGTTTTTCGAGCAACTCACAATAACTACCACATAAAAAAGCGAGCACTTTATCAAAGTCCCGTTGGTGGTCTTAATTTGAGCATATTACACGTGTATGTGTGTATCTTACCATAGTCAGATCTAGCTTGTAAGCTTCTGTGAAGTTGAACGGACCGGCAGTTCCCTTTATGTAAAGGGCCTGAAGATTCTGCCCTGCAAGTACAAACCTGTAAAAAATACCGGTAAATATGATTAAATTAAAATCAGCTTACAAAATGAGTATACGTTTTTATTAACTATGGAGATATTCATAGTATCTCCAATAAAATGGTATGATCACTTGTTTAATTTATGACCCCTATACCTTAAAATGTAACATCATGGATAATACATGAGGCAACCTTTTATAAAAGGTGATTTATACATAGACAAACATACAAAAACTTTAGTTTAATATTGGTAGGAAATAATCTCAATACATATGATAATGTCAAATGAATTTAATGAGAGTATGTTAGATGGCGTCAGAGTCGCCCCGTCACCTGTCATAAGGACAACCTGGGCCAGCGACGGTTGTGACCGTGTCATCTCCGATAACCCATTTGAACCTGTTGTCTTGGGGTAGCCGGATGTGACTCCATTGTTGTGACGTCACGTACCTGCAGCCCGCGTTGAAATCTCCACCAAGGATTATGTCCTGTATAAAGCATCGTTTATAAGTTGATAAATACAGGTATATCTCAAAACACCATCATTTCACCGTGCACCGTGCGTAATTTGAATAATAACTGAACGATTCCTAAATATTTATATCTGGAACTACCATTTTCGCCCAATTATACCTGACGTCACAAATTCTTCTTGCCTAGCACGGTTTTACTGTGCATAAATATGCATGTTTATAAATTCAGATAAATACCTAATGCATATGTCGTTTTTTATCGTGGATTTACCATACCTTTTCTCAATCATTTAATATGTAAGACACTGTCGCCTAGCGGGGTTTACTGTACCTTTTCGCCAGATACCTGTACAAGCTGATTATAAGCGTCGACCAGCCGGTCTATCTCTGCCGATGCGTTGGCTGGTTTAGTGTGGATACCAAGAAACCAGAAGGATCCCGCTTCTTAAATGAAATATAAAATTGTAATAACAATAGGCGGCGAAACCGGGGGTGGGGGGCAGTATTCCTCTATGTACAGTTAGTGTATTCTCTTGTACAGGACTGTAATAGACTACCCCCTCCCAATATCAACCCCATAAGTGCGTATATATATGTGTGTGTGTGTGTGTATGTTTCTACTACTGCCCCCCCCCCCCTCCTTATATGAATATTTAGCTTGGCCGCCAATGAAAACTGAATATTTTGCGTCAACTGATATAGCAGTATTCATACATGTGAGATTTTGAATCATATAAAAATAATGACAATGAGAATGGATTTTCTTTAAGAGTGTATTTCTACATTAATGTTTGGGTCCACTTGGACTTTTATGGGTGAACTTACTCAGGTACCCAAGGGTTCAAATCCCTCGATTACAGATTTTTTTTCTTCTACTTTTCCTTTTTCTGTTCCGCTGGTAATTGCGCTAGATATTAAATATTACTGATTTTCAAAAACTTACCTTCGGGCACAACATTAGTCATGGCTCATAGAGATGCTTCGATATTTATTTTTAACCATCATCTATTTTCCTAGGACGTACAATGCATAGTGGATTCCCAGTTCCGCCGATGTGTCGGGGTTGGGTGTGTGTGTGTGGGGGGGGGGGGGGGGGTTGGGGTAGGGTGGATTTGGGCATCCCATGATCGCGCTTAGCAATGGTAACATCTAGTATTTAATTGTCTGTCTATCGGTATCTTCTCAATATGTTTTGTCTTCAATACATTTTCCTCACATTTTATTTTTTAAGATAAGGTCTGGCTTGCAGTTAGAGTTGTCTTTTGAATGAATATATGTTTATTTGTCACAGAGTATAGTTCTTATTGGAATCTGACAGCAAGGCTCTCAAAATACTGTACTATATGCCACGCCTGATCTTAAGTGAGTTTTTTTTCACTTAATTTATATATCATTAATAGTACTTCGCATAACAGGAAACCCTTGAAACATACTTGTTGTGAATCGAGCAGCGAACGGTGGTCTTTCGAAGTTTCCTGTACTCTGCCAAGTTCTCATTACAGACAATTTCTTCTCCCTACAAATTGTATAAAGAAATTTTGTATAGTGTACATGCATTGCCCAGTTTCCACTTTCAGGTATATTCATACTTTTATGTTACAAACATATTACCCAATCTTGTGTTGGTACAGAAATTCGACCGGGTTTGGGCGGGATGGGTTTTCTCTGGGGCGAGTTGACATGTGCCGGCGTAACCTGACAATTAATGTTGAATATCTCAAGATTTATGCAAAAATAAGGAAATAGTCTCATAGGATACACAGTTCCCGAAATTACAATATACATTTCTGACGAGGGGGCACAGAGGAATTGCGCCAGTATCGTCAGTTATAAAACAGATTAACGAATTTAATATTCCACTCATATTAGCGTAAGGGCAAAATGGAGGTAAAATCAAACAGATGCATAATTTCTTTTAAGCAAACGACGCATCAAGGGTAGCACATCTGAACTATAGTTTATCATTGACTTTCATTGACCGGGCGCCTCAAAAGAGTGGCATGCAATGTATTCATGGTTATTTAGTTAAAGATTTTATTGACAGGATGCGCCACAGGATGATATCATTGCCTGCGCCTAAAAGATTATATTTTCAATAGAGTCCGCAGATTACTTTGTTTGTACACTTGGTTTTGTGTTTTTTTTCTGAAAGCATGCAGGGTTACGCAGATACTGCTACGAAACATATGGGAGGGGTGGGAAATTTCTAGATTAAGCAAAACACTGGAAACACCAGTGCCTGATCTGCTCTGTTCTCGTGTACTGGAGCCTGTGATTCTGTTCAATGATGTTATAGGTGCCTGCATTTGTTTATCCTGAAGTCTTGGTCTGTCTTGGTAATCTTAAAAATAATTTTTTTTTTACCAGATAGTTTGTAGTTTTTGCAGAGCCAAGAAAATGGGGTTTCTTTTAAATATCTTTATCTAAAATACTTGCCCGGTTGTCAAAATTACCCATCACTTTGGTTTTGGATTATGCTAGACATACAAAGAAATTAAATATAAATGTTTTAATATCACCTGGCATAATGGCTATATATTGCAACCAAAGCAATAATTTGAATAATAGAACCATGTGACGCGATTCCAAACTGCACTGGTTAACCATCTTACGTTGCCTTTGTGTTTTGCGTATTTATGATTGGTTAAACTGAAAGGTTCCTCTGAAATTATAGATATCTTAATAAAGTAAACCACAGGACACCCTCCTTGAACTGCCTTATTGAATTTATATGATGAAGTTTGAATTCAGTTAAAAGTGAGAACTCCCGGAAAAGTATAAGAGCAACAATACAGGAAATGATACTACCTGTAGAAGTAGGCGTACTGTTCCTTCGAATTCGTCGTGCCCAAAGGTTCACTCAGATTCATTTCAAACTTGTTATTCGGCGATGCACTGCAATGGGTTCAAATTACAGAAAACCAAAAGTAATTTCAAATTAACATCACTTGCAAGGTTAATATAAATATGGACACAAAGGAACAATGAAATGTATCTTAATATGTATGGAGGGAAACATATTTGGTAATTTATTCGTTTAGCAATGGTCTAAATTAAGGTCTATGCATTATCAAGCTACCTTGATTCAATTTAGCTTGCACTAATTAAGGCGAAAAACAGTGCCCAGCTAATCACGATATGCAGTGGCCTAGCTCTTAAGACCTCGTACTGAAAGTCACAACAATGGATGCCAAATAAAGTTTTAGCGCCATCTGCTGGCCAATCAGCAATTTAAGAAGGTGTTTGTATTCTCTGGATTCAGTCATGATATACAGTAGTCAGTTGTTAGCTTACACCTCACGTGAGACTGACGAATCAGGTAGAATGCTACTTTTCCAAAATGAAGAATTAAATTTTAAATTTGAATTATTTATGATAAAAAGGGTGTAGGAATGAACTAATGGTTCACAAATTGCCTGAAAAAATTAACATTTTATGATTATTTTACGATAATAACAGCTTTAGTGGAACTGACACTGCCGATTTTTCCGGTTTGTGGGCTGACGGAAATCAACAGAACGGGTATAATAGTGTTCTTCCTGAACACAAAAATCTAGGTACCGGAAACGGTCTCAATTGATGAACACTTAGAAAAACTCAAGGAAAAACCTTTAAAGGCCCAAGTATTTTCTTTTAAAAAACTATTAAATATATCATATGACCTGTTAACTTGGTTCAATAAGCATTTGATCGCTGTCTCACTCTGATCTCATATCTCCTGGATGAAAACGATATCATATCGCTGGATAATCTGATAAAGAATAGAGTAAACACCACATGTATTTATAAAACACATCTATGAAGCATGTTGTATGAACACTGATAAGGAAACTCATTAATACACGTTTTCCTAAATATTAATAAAAATATGAATGGGGACAAACAAACACTGGTTTTCTGTTTGCTTTTTAATGACCATTTGACTGTGGCCAGTATGCGGCAATGATGTTTGCAGGAAACTGAAAACTTGTTTTTAAGATCAGAGAGCAGTGGTTACGTAGTGGTTACGTTCTATAGCCTGGTGTGATCATTGTGGTAAATGTTACGACTTGTCTCGTCCCAAGAGTTATTCCGATTCGCTCTGCTGCTCTTCATCAATGTGATAGGTATCACTTGTCGTGCATGGTCACGAGTTGACATTCCTTACACAAGTTACATTCATACAACGTCGTTAACGAGGGAACAAACGATTTATCTGCAGGCACTCTAGGAACGGAATGACCAAAAAAGTTTTATATGGTGCATATGATACACACAAAATTCAAATATGGCTTTATTGAATATCATGACACACACTACATGAGTATCTTTTTCAAAACTTGAATCCTCCATCATTATACACGGGCACGGAGAACCAATGTACGGGGTAAGCACTAAGTGACAAGATAAAAGCGCTAGATATGTCTTCCGTTTTAGGTAATTATCATAAATTCTGCGTTAAATGAAGATTGTTTGGCCACCATAATTTCATATATATCAATTGATCTTTCCATCACAGTAAATTATCCGGTCTAAACGGTTCAGAATTTGTTTTTCCTTTCAAAGTTTCACTTTCATTATGCGCGACCCTGGTTGAGGGTGGCGCTGCAGATGATTTTCCTTATGTATCGTGCACAACTGAGTCAGAGTCCGTCTTAGTCATGGTACAGGACAAAGGTATCAGATTTTTGGATTCCGCAACAATAATCTTACCTTGACAAGTATCTCCACAACGCTGGGATCCTTCATTTTCTTCTCCCCGAATATCTGGATGTTGAAAGCTGATACTTTCAGAAAGTGTCCCTCACAATACCCCAGATACAGACACAGACCAGCTAAAATTGTAAGCAAGCGAAGATCCATTTTGACTCAGAACTGTTAGATACGATGGGAGACAGATACTTTTAACCTGTTAGCTTTCTGGTGCAGTTCTCCCAGAATGCATTGTAAACCACTTGTAAAAACAGAATATATGATTTGTTTGTCATCAACGATTTTCCCATAATGCATTGTAAAACCATCATTAAAACCATATGCTCCGATATATATCCTGATTGTCGTCTGTAGAAAAATACGGTTTGTTTGATTTAGACAACATCATCTAGGTAAAATCTTTCCGTTACTTGATTTAATATCCGATATCATGAGCTGGCTGGTTAAGACTGGATAGTTTCTAGTGGCGTATGACAGGTCACGTAACAGTGGCTGACGGCCTGAATCCAGCTGCATCTGCCTAAATACATGAAGTTAAGTAAGGGGAGTCCATATTTTATCCAGCAACCATGGCTTATAGCCACGCAAGCCATATATATCATTATATATATTTATATGAGATGCATAATATCTGAAGGACGCCCCCCCCCCCCCCCCCCCCGGCAAAGGTATTATGTTTTCCCCTTGGTCCGTTTCCATTGAACATATTTACGCAAAAACATAAATACCGATTTTTGATTACCTTACCAATTTGATTACACCTATGTTGGGACAATCCATGGAAGTTTGCAGGTATTTTATTATTCAAAGGATTCTTGCCTGTTGTGAGACTGCATGAGTGATTCCTTGTCCCAAAGTTCAAGCCATTGATAGGTATAAGGGCCGTGTTACTGAAGCGTTGCACTGCAAGTGTGCACACGGGAAAGTCTGATTCCAACAGGGGTTTGTAGACGACTACACATTGTAACCGTTGATAACTGGTGTTCCTCTACTTCTTCAAGAACTGGGAGGATATGCTTCTGCTCTTTCCATTTGGTCTCATTATTTTTTCATACAATATACAATAACATATAATTGTTATTTACATTATAGATGATTTTTAAAAGTTAGGATTAATTTTATTTTACTTTTGTAGACGTAGTTCTATGTACAATCTACAATGTTCTCTCTGAAAATTGTTGTGTAGTCGGATAGCAAGAAACACGATATTACTTGCGTTCTTAAAAGGGACATGGGTGTCCCCTGTTCAAAACATTTAATGGTACGCTGGTCACCAAGTGGAGCATAGGAAACTGCTGTGTGCGTGACCCTGCCGACAGCTACCTCTGTGATCAACATATAGACATCCAACAGATTTGGGAATTTAACTATATACATGTACCTTTCTTTACTATGCATGAGTACGATGAGGTCACTATCTTCCAGCATGACATGAATTGCCATCACTGATGTATTTTCATGCAGCATCTACTGTTGGGTGAGTTGTTTTATATATATAGTGACGTGTGTGTTTGATTTTACTTTGTCTCCATACAGAATCATCAACATATTACAAGATGAGAAACCCACTCGCAAAAATTTTATCGCTATCGTACTCTTTTGAAAAATGCTTGCCCGCGTGTGTGTGAAGTCAGCTCATAGATTTCTATCCTTGAAAGGAAGTAAACATAAAACGGGAAGACATCTTCTGCCGATCCCATGCTTGCAACAATACAGAATGACAAGTCCAAACTTCTCTATACATGCACATTTATGCAGATATTTTATTAGTTTAAATTGAGAAAATGGTTTTACGTTGTCACAAACATGATGCAGAGTGATAAATAAAAATGCGAAATATAAATGCTTATGAAAATACAACCTTGCACTTGCCATTTTATAATGTGTATAATAATCATATCGTAACAAAGATCATCATTTACTGTAAGATTAACAAACGCAAGTTCCATTTATTCTAACTTAGAAAAATGTTCGATTAGTTATACCTTAAAATATAATATATCACATGAACATAATGTGGTAACGGTCAATGTTTAAAACTTTCATAACATGTTTTCATTAATGGAGGCCTCTTAGTTAGGCCTATATATTTGCTAACCACGCTTATGTACTACTTTATTTTACATGATAATATGATGGTTACTTCTATTATGGTAATAATATTGCAATTTTTACCTCCGCCAAGCCTAGCGGTCTTGGGAGGGGAGGGCACAGTTGTTAATTGTTCGTTGTTAACGGAGTTTGATGAAATTTTCAGGATAGCTCAGCAATGATACAAGGAACATTTGATAAAATTTTGGGCCGATCCATAAAAAAGCCCGGAATGAGCTCTGGTTTTTTTAGGGGGGGAGGGGGGGGGGGTCTTTTACATATTTGCACAATGACGTCATTGCACGTGTACGTGCCGTTTCCCTGAAAGGTGTCAGTAAATCAACGTAAAGCGGGGTGGGTGGGGGTGGGGGAGCGGGGCGGTTGCTTGTCGTTGTTTTTATAGTCCATGGCCCTGTTTTAATATTTAATAAGAAAGTAAATGACTTAAGCTCCCCCAATCCCCCAGCCCCACGGGAGATGGGGCCAAAAACCCGACTTTTGCAAGTTTTGAGGGCTAGTTTCTTAAATAATGGCGTTTAAGATTCCTTATCTACGGAATATGGAATGTGTGTTGAGAGATTCCATATGAACCTGCACGGCGGCATGCATTTTTTTCTATTTTTGTGCTCCTTGATAATAGCCGGAAACTTAAAATTTCGTTGAATCTCACTATTCTTTATTTCTCAACACATTTTCAACAACCGATTTTAAACGCTTTCCGCATCCTGCATTCTGTATATATAAGAAATCTTAGCTTTAGTCTCCAAATATGTTCGCCTTTACCTGTTTATTACCTCCACTAAGCGGCAGGGATTATGTTTTTTTTGCGGGTGTGGGTTTGTTTGTTTGTCTGTAAGCAACATAAGTCAAAACTTTTTTGAAGGATTTTGATGAAATCTTCAGGATAGCTCGGCAATACTCGAAGGAAAATTGAACAAATTTTGAAACGGAAACATTCTTGATCCAGGAATATTTTAGGGGAAAAATACTGCTTTTCTGACAGTTCCATATGAGGCTAATAAGCTGACTTGGCGGAGGTCTGCAATCGCTGAGTGCTGTTCTAGTTATTCATAATTTCTATCTTAAATATTTTAAGTTAACTCAAATAGAAAACAAAACTGTTGGTAAAATTATTTTATCAATTTCCCTCATTTAACATTGCGTGTCTGATAATTAATAACATACTGAGCTGCATCAATCTATAAATTTGCATATATTTGCAGTGAGTCCATTTTATCTGTGAATAATGCATACGGCCATTTCATTAGCTATGGTGTTGATCAGCTTCGTCGTAATGGTCCTTTGTGAAGATCAGCCCAAAAACAGAATCATTGGAGGTAATTATCCATTTTGTAATGAACTACAGAACATGGTTTGTATCATTTGAGTGATACTTTCTTCCTTCTGACAAATAATCTGGGTTCAGTGATGTAGGACTCGAGTCCGGACTTGGACTCGAGTCCATTTTTCTGGGACTCGGACTTGGACTCCTTGGTCCTGGACTTGGACTTGGACTCGTGGGTCCTGGACTGGGACTTGGACTCATTGGTCCTGGACTGGGACTTGGTCTCGTTGGTCCTGGAGTGGGACTTGGACTCTTGGGTCCTGGACTGGGACTTGGACTCGTTGGTCCTGGACTCGGACTTGGACTCTTGGGTCCTGGACTCGGACTTGAACTCTTCGGTCCTGGACTGGAACTTGGACTCGTGGGTCCTGGAGACGGACTTGGACTATGACCCGGAGGAAACGAATAAATCTCTGTTACATATTGTATAGTAATTCAATATAGCATTCATATTGTATTTTATATACATGTGCGAATTGCCAACAGAATATATTGCCAACGCTTTAACTCTGTATCGGGAACTAAATGTAATTAAACATTCAATTAAAAAAACACGTATAAGCTAACATAAAAATACGTATGATAATCTCAAATTTCCATTTTAGTTTTTTTTTATAGAACTTTTGTATTAGACTCGCGGACTTTTAGTGCTCGGACTTAATTTGACTTAGTTTCCAATTGACTTTGACGCGAAGGAGGTGGACTTTGGACTCTAACCTCAAAGACTGGGACTTATACTTGGACTAGGATTGTGTGGACTCGACTACATCAATGTCTGGATGAATACATATGCAAAACTGCTGATTCTGTTGTCTCATGTCCCACACAAATAGCATCTGAAGTATAAATATATTGCTATATATATTATAAATAGCGACCGCGCTAGCATAGAGGGAAAAAATACCCACACATACAAATGTTGCACAATGTTTAGAAATACAGTGAATTCAAGTTTCAAGAATTCAAGAAAACAATCAACTGTCGCTGTTGACTTGATGTAGGTGTCACAATTTTTTAAATAGGACCATGCGGCTAACCTTGCAAAAAGGACTAAGAAGAACCAAGAAAAGAGGCGTATATATCATAATATATGTTTCATTTAGGCCAAAAAAAATAAAAGGTACGGTTCTCAGGCACCGCCCGCGTCAATTTTAACCCCCCGCATCAAAAATTTTTATTTTGATTTTTATCTTTCCAGAAGATAAATAATACAATTTATGTAGTATTTAGCAAAATATTTGTAATTTTCATGGTTTTTCCTGATTATATGACATTTTTATCGAAACATCCAAAAAAAGGTCAAAAATAAAATACCGCCCGCCCGCACTGATTTCTAAAAAAAAGTGCCTGAGAACCATACCTTATTTTTTTTTTGGCCTTATCTATAATATATTAGACCTTAAGACAAGGTTTATTCGCTTCGGTGTCTCGCTTTGAAAAAGCTAGTGTGTGTTTGCGTGGATGGTGTTCAAATTTCATTAGGCATATCCGGATAGAACACATTTGATCAGAACGGACTCTGCTCATCTTAGGAACTCCTGTGAGGAAGGGGACTTTTCCATTCATGGCTCTGGTACTGACTCTGGTTGAAGGAGGCTTCCGGCTGTGCGGGGGATCTCTGCTCTCCGAGGACGTGGTTCTGACGGCGGCACACTGTACAGTCTCGTCCATACGACCAAAACGTGCATTGTAAATTGACTCAATATTTTGCCTCGCACACTTCATGTTTACGTTCTGCCTAAAGTCTTATCCTATTTATTTATATGAAGATCATATTAATACCTGTTCAGGAAACACATTTTATGTTACACATGTTTTAATATTAACGAATCTATGGATCATTTATGACGCAAAAGTTGCAATATGGTTTCATGTTCCCTAATAAGAATTCATCGTAAGATATAGTAAAATTTTTACACATTTTTTAAACTTCTTAAACGCCATACACGCAAAATGGTACTTAAGCATGTAAATATTTACAACTATTTATATGAATATTTAGCGTATTAATATTTTATTTATTGCTCTGCTTTCTATCGTTTGCGATTTAATTGATATCATAATGGAGTGATCTCATGAAGCGTTAAAGTGGAGGGGGGGGGGGGGGGGAATACTCGATAAAAGCAGTAAAGGCACTAAGGCAATTTAACCGGATTAATTTGTACACCAAAACGTATTGTCGTTGTTGTCGCCATTTTCGTTAATGTCAGCTGTCGGATATTCAGATGAATATGTGCATAGCTTAAGTCTGAAAAAAATTGGAGCCTGAAAATTAAATGTGGCTGGAGATATTGTGGGACCATTTATATTAATTATATGTTAAAATAACTAATCTTTTTTTAATTCTGGTTCTCCGTGAAGAGTTTTCCTCGGCAAATACAACATGGACGAATATGATGATACTCAACAACTCAGAGAGGTCAAACATTTCATGCGACATCCAACAGCTGACGCAATGCTACTTCAGCTAGACTCACCAGCAAATCTGACTAAGCATGTCAGAATTATAAAGCTACAGAGGAGAGCCGTTAAACCTGGGTATAATGTGACGTCATTAGGCTGGGGACGCCGGGTGGGGAAAGATGCCAAATCTATTGGCGGATTGTTACAGAAAGCCGACGCTGTAATTGGTCAGCGCAGGGTGTGTTCACGGGAATTAAGACGTTGGAGTAGTCCGCGGTTGAAAGATTATGAAATCTGTGCCGGTCGCCAAAAAGGGTGAGATGTACTCAATATTTTAGAATAAGAAAATTTCTTTCAGTATGTATTCGCAGGGCCACATGTGAAAGAGTTTGGGGTATGGGGGATGCAACTCCAACCTCCCTTAATAAATTTTGAAAATATTCAGATTTTCCTTAACATAAATTTTTTTTTTCAGTTATACAGTATAAATTTACAGTATAAATTACCTTTACTGTAATATTGATAAAAGTGTCATTTTAAAGAATGTTTTGTTTGCCTCATCATTGATCAGTACTTTTTAATTGAATTAGAATAAAGATAATATATACAGTTTATAAGCACTGGCATATACCTACATAGGGAAATGTACACCTTTACACCAAAAGAATTGTAAGTGATTTTATAGAGTATTTATATGATATTAATATCCATTTATCATACGAAGTAACCTCGTTCATTCCATGATAGCCTTATTTTATCACATTCAGAATGCTTTACTCAAAATGAGTGTATTGAAATATGGTAATAACATCATTGTTGACCAAAGGTCCATGAAACGTGCCAATACCCGTAAAATTTCGGGTTGACATTTTTGAATTTTCAAGAAATAAACAGGCAATCCAAATACTGCTATGTAAATGTTCCTGAAATGACTTTTCTGAAAATGGTCATGTTGTCGTCTGCTTTCAGGCCGTATGCAAATGTGTACTCGGGAGATTCCGGAGGACCTCTTTTTCATCGCGTATCTGCTAGAGCCACTTTTCGATTGGTTGGAATAGCTAAGCGAGTGGCGCATCACACATGTCCAGCAAGGACTCATTATGCAGTGTTCACATCCGTGTCTTTTATATACTCGTGGATTACAGAAAAATTACGTATAATCAAAGGTATGAAACAGAAAAGCAAATTTAAAAATGATGAAGTCTCACAATCACGTACATCAGGAACTCGAGATGGAATTTGAGAAACCGAGTCCGTCAGGGTTTAAGTATATTGCGCAAGATTCTACTGAATTTAAGCTCAGCACTGCCAAATGGTTTCCTGTGTAAATAAAAAGCACACCTTTGACCTTTAAATTTTGTATACGTTATTAATGCAGTGCATTTAGTGAATGTCATGTTTCTTTCCAGTAGGCCTGGGTATCGCCTATAAAATTTTCGTATCGCAATATATTGCTAGGCCTATTTTCGGTAGCGCATTGCGATATCTTTAATGTATTAACTTAAAGAAAATAAGTGTGTATTTTTCTGGTGTATCTTGTATAATATATCTTCCTGTAGTTATCAAATAACCATAACGGATAAAATTAATAAATGCTATATTATTATTGTGTTCATGTTTAGCATTTCTTTTTTTCTGTGTGGAAATATGTTTGGCAAATGGGTACAGATAAGTTATTGAGCAGACTTATATAGGACGGGCCTTTGATCATATATATGCCCAATCAAGCCTAATTGAACATTTCCTATACACGGTTGCGGCTTTTACTTCAGCCTTTTTTTTAACTAATCTCAACCAGCTGATAGGTACGTATGTCTAAATTTTTAACAGAAAGTTTATATATTGTTACTATGATAAGTCAGTTTCGAATCCTATGGTGAAATATTGAAAAATATCGTTACATGAAAACGAAACCGCGATACACAATATGCCAATCGCCGTATCGCGTTTTACCGATATATCGATAATATTTCGCACCCCTTCTGGCTAGCGATAGGAAACCGTGTAAAAATAGAATAACATTTAAAGGCATCCAGCACTGAGCCCTGACAGTGCCAATCAGACAAGATGAAGTTTTATCAGGGCTTCACATATACATATGTTGTGATCTTCAGTAGGATTTTAAATGTGTGGACATGATAAAGAGTCCGTGCATATAGTAAATCAAAGTCATAACGCAAGATGAATCATAACTTAAGCTCAAATCGTTTCTGTTGTTTTGTCGGTGATTTTTATTTTTCACTGAGGAACCAAATGTGTTTTGCTGTATGTGAGTCGAGAGATGTTTGGCCTTCTTGGTTATTATGTGCAGTTTTCGATACATCATCTAAACCGCCAATCCAACGTAATTACTTGGTGATGAGGTGAACGGAGGCTGATTGGCTGTTTTTTTTCAAATTTATTGATGTAATGGGAAAATATTGATGAGGACAGTTTAAATGGTTTTATTTTTATAAACACCGTTGAGAATTTGCTTTAAACTAAATTGCAGTAAACTATATATACCTTATATATATTTGTATCACTACCGTTTGTCGAATCGTGAGAGAAATATCTCGATACTTATCGTAATCGTATGACAACGTATCGTTATTGCCCTGGCCGTATTACCGCTACTTTTACTTATGTAGACAGCTATACCATGTGGTAACATGCCGGCCCGTCCTCGATAGGGCCCGAATATTTGGGTGCCCTATATTAATCACCCTGTCCGTCCGTGTGTCCGTTTGCCTGTCCGTTCCCGGATGATAACTTCAGTATGGATTGACATATGACCAACAACTAAAGCAAGCACCTTCAAGATTTTGGGGTCATGAAGTCAAAGATCAAGGTTACAGGACCCACATCTTTAAAGTTTGTGGATGCATCTTAAGCCAAACATTTCATGCCAGACCTTCCATCTTGCACATGTAGGACACCTGGTAACAGGGGGAGATGCCTGTTGATTTTCGGATCACAAGGTCAAGGTCAAATCAGTCATCTGTCCTCAAATTTGTTTCCGGATGATAACTCCAGTTTGATTTGAAATATGAATTTAAAATATGACTTATTTAATTATGGCCAACAACTAATGAAACACCCTTCTGATTTCGGGGTCACGAGGTCAAAGGTGAAGGTCACTGGGCCCACACCTTTACAAAGACTGTGGAGGCATTATATATGTTTCGTCCAAAATATTTCACTTTGAGATTACCTAACAATACGGGAAGAACCATATTTATTTTAACATGCCAGCTTCAAAGGCCAAAGTAACAGGACCATCCTACTGATTTATTTGAACAGGCTTCAAATTTTAATACTGTAATAATACATCTGATGTAATTATGAATCTATTGCTTGCATGAAATGCTCCATTCCTACACCTTCATACACGACTATCCCTGATTCAAACCTTAACATCTAGGTTCAGAAATACTGTTTTGGGTCATTTCTTTCGTGTCTGCATGTAATCAGGTCTGTTGTTATATTTTTTCAAGCATCACTCAGTCCGCACTAGAAGTCAATGGGCATTTTGCGGGGCACTTCCGTCAGTTTTCTAGTTCAATTAGTGTACGGTGTATTATATTACCTCTATATTATAAAAAGGACATTTTTTCACGGTTGTCTGTTGACCAGACAGGATACAATTTAATAATTTTTGAACATGCGAATACTGAAAGGACAGCGAAGTGCATAATTGATATCGTGATATGTGATATCAATTATATATACATAATTGTAGTAGAGGATTTTTCCCAGATACATAACGTTCAACACAAAAAAAAGTTTTAATTAAGCAAAATTAGCAAAAGGTCTGTCCGAATTTGGAATAACTGTTATTGTTAAGCAGAAACGTATTATATTGCAAGTCCTTGGACTAAACGTGATAATTAAATAGCTAGACAGTCGCTGAGGGTACTGCCAAAAAGGTTTAACGTTCTGTCATTTAACGTTTAGTTCCATAGCACGTCATGGTGACTTTCCGATGTGCCATCTCATGATAAGCAGAGCTATATCTGCATCTAATGTCTGCTGCGGATACCAAAAAAAAGGTTAATCTCTGTATCGCACAGTCTACCAAGGGGCCATGCAGGGAGCCGAAAAACAGGATCGGCTTTGCTCTCCATCAGAGAGAGCATACTGCTATTGTACTGCTAATGGGTTAGGCCACTACAGTTACCGGAGTGCTGGCAGGGATATCTTACAGTAAAACTGATTCATTGATTGGGAATCATTTTTAGCCATATCAACCGCGCCTGTATATGAAACGGGGAAACTGTATGTATAACATCACATCAGTTTAGCGGACGTCTGTCTGTAAAAAGTGGTCATTTGAGAATACATGTATGTGCTTCATGCACCTTTGTTAGACAGTGTGCTAGAGTACCTGTCTGTATCAACATTGACAGTGATAGCACTTAATCTTCATAAACGATATGACTCCTGTCTAATCATGCCTCAGAAATGTCCATTCTGGGTTATTAGCTTTCTGGAACCATGCCAAGTATGTCACAAGGGGGAATATCCTATTTTCCCATACGTTAATTTTTTAGATCGTTGGCATTGTTTTGAAAAGGGGCTTTCGCACATCACATTTCCAGTGGGTGAAGCTGCAGCATTGTCTGTATCGTAGTTTCAATGATACTAAAATGGTCGTGAAGTGCAAAATAATTAACGGTTATTAAGCAAATTTATATTATTGTGCCACTACTAACTAAGCATCCAGTCACACCTGCATGGAAACGTGTTTCGCGCACAAGCCTTTACATACTAAGTATAAAGAGCCCATAGTTTACGGGTTTATCCGATTCCATATGTATGTGCATATTAACAGAATTGTAACTATACCACCTCTCTTTGTTGAACTAATGCATGAATTGTCTTCTGTTTGTTGTTGTCATGGAAGGAGGCAGATTTTCAGTTAACGAGATGTGATATGACAGAAGTGAATGATGTTACCATGACAACTTATATAGCGGTCCATTATTACCATCTCAATTAATAATTGAAATTTTGAAAAGCGCCTGACTTCGATTACCTGTAGAAAAAGGGTATTAACGATTGGACAACGTTTGTGGCGTAAACTGAGGTTAATTAATGTTATTTTTTAAGAAGGATTTGAAAGATATTGATGAATATTAGTGCATGCACAGTCCAGATTGACGTCGCGAGATTTGATCCGAGTGGAATTGCCGTTTTCAGTGTAACAGCATGCACCCTTATATAGCCATCAAGGTGACTAAAATGTTAAATATTTATCCGAGAGTACATTTTAATAGTCACCACACCACGTGTGTACTTTGGGTAGACTCTTATCGCGGCCTGGTATGTGCCTGTAGAAAAGAGAAACCCATATAATTATCCCAGGTATCTCATTTTTTAAGACTAAATTTACTGAGTATTCGA
This sequence comes from Sipunculus nudus, assembly GCA_026874595.1. Lineage (NCBI taxonomy): Eukaryota > Metazoa > Annelida > Sipuncula > Golfingiida > Sipunculidae > Sipunculus > Sipunculus nudus. The sequence goes on along the minus strand of CM049317.1, from coordinate 29,993,535 downwards.
TATGGTAAGCATATTGCATACATTTTTAGTTAAAATATGTTTAATGTTTATATTCCTAATAAAATGGGAACAGTACCGGTACACAATTAAAGCAATGTCGCCGCTACAAAACACATTCTCCTTGTTTATATCATTGTCATGGTGGTTATGAGCAATACGGCCTGTCTTCCTGGGCCACAATATACAATAACTGAAGTTAAATGCACTTCCTGTTGCCAATATGTTTCAGTTGTGCTAAAAATATACTTAACCACTTGTGGTACAAAAGTTTTAATGTCACTCGATCTGTCCGTGAGACTGATAACAAAGCTTCTTTTTTTCCAGAAAATGGGATCGTATCTTGCAAACAGCACTTCTAGCTACACATATGGGAAATTTTTTTTTATTAATACAATATGGATACAGTACGTCTATTTCTTTGTTATGATTTAGGCTTGTGTTAACTAAATACAGGCCTAATGAATAAAATTAATATATCTGATACCGACTCAAAATATACTGCTGATATCAGCAACCCAGGGCCCTTAAGGGGGCATAGGTTAACTTTTATCATATATATGCCCAATCAAGCCTACTTGAACATTTCCTAAACACGGTTGCGGCTTTTACTTCAGTCTTTTTTTTAACTAATCTTAACCAGCTGATAGGTACGTATGTCTAAATTTTTAACAGAAAGTTTATATATTGCTACTATGATAAGTCAGTTTCGAACCATATATGGTGAAATATTGAAAAATATCGTTACATGAAAACGAAACCGCGATACACAAAATGCCGATCGCCGTATCGCGTTTTACCCATATATCGATAATATTTCGCACCCCTTCTGGCTAGCGATAGGAAACCGAGTAAAAATGAATAACAGTTAAAGGCATCCAGCACTGAGCCCTGACAGTGCCAATCAGACAAGATGAAGTTTTATCAGGGCTTCACATATACATATGTTGTGATCTTCAGTAGGATTTTAAATGTGTGGACATGATAAGAGTCCGTGCATATAGTAAATCAAAGTCATAACGCAAGATGAATCATAACTAAAGCTCAAATCGTTTCTGTTGTTTTGTCGGTGATTTTTATTTTTCATTGAGGAACCAAATGTGTTTTGCGTTAAATGAGTCGAGAGATGTTTGGCCTTCTTGGTTATTATGTGCAGTTTTCGATACATCATCTAAATATAATAGTTTTATTCTGGAAAAGAGGCCACAGGCCCAAAGTTCCTGCAATACAATACAATTCATAAGTCTTGAATAATAAATAAAATGGAAAGATCACAACTTTATACAATGTAAATTAAATACAAATCAATAAACATTAAGTCTTAAAATAAAGTAAATGAATCAATAAATACATAATTAAATCAGATACTTCATGTAAACATAGAACTGACTTCCGATCTGATTACCTACAACTTGTGTGCCTAAATTATGAAGATCTATTTATATATAATCGCATTCATGTGTATATTGATTTCGTCCGCAAAAATCTACAATACAACAAAATCATTAATGTCATTGACAATATGAGTTGAATTATGACAGTACATATCAAACTTAGGTGAAATACTGGAAAAAAGAATGAATTTTACAAATAATTAGATAAGTAAAAATATTTAACTAATTAAATGGAAAATAACCAATCATAATCCATTTTGCTTTAAACATTAGTCTTACTTAATTTAGAAAAAAAAAATCAAGTATCTATAGATGTTGTTCTCCTCTTAAAACAATGAAAAACGTAAGCTGCTAAATTAAAAATTTTATAAGAGTTTTCCATATTTAGTAACTTGGTGAAGTTTTGTTCATTTGGTTCATGCAATTCTTTTGGCAAATATTTTTTACGTAAATCAGCATACAAAGGGCATTCTAACAAAAAATGTGACTCATCCTCTATAATATTATATCCGTATTTTAAACAATGTTTACAAATTCTGTCCTCTCTATCTATTCCTTGCTGACGACCAGCCTCAATGGCCAATTGGTGATTTGAGCATCTAAACTTGGCTAATGCAGTTCTAAAGCCTATATTTGGAACACATATTAAATATCTTTCTAATGTTAACATTGACTTAAAAACCCCGTATGCATATAATTTATTACATTTGCATACATCACTATGCCATTCCTGTAGTGCCATATCGGTCAATCGTTGTTTAATGCAGTTAAGAAATTTATTCTGATCTCCAACTGTTTGGGCCATCCAAATGTATCCAAAACCGGTTTGAAATAATAAGGATCTAACGTGGGATACCCATGTTGTTTTTCCTTTAAAATCAAGCTGAAATAACATTTTATACATTTGTGTAGGGTATCTATTTTCATTCATTGATAGTAATCTTATCCAGTATTTTAAACAACAAACAGAATACTTCACAAACAAAGGGAGACGCCCACATTCTCCTAAAGCTGCAGCATTTGGTGTATTACTATTTACTTTAAGAACATACTTACAGAATTTATATTGAACTCTCTCAATTATCTCTACTCTGTTAAAACCCCACAGTTCACTACCATACAAAAGAATTGGCACAACCATAGCATCAAAAAGATAGAATAATTGTTTAACACTTATATGTTCACATTTTTTACTAAAATTTTTGATAATACATATGACTTTATTAGCTTGGACTGCTTGCATTTTTTGTGTTTTTGTCCATGAAGCTCTATTAGTAAAAACAATGCCCAAGTACTTATAGTAAGGCACCTCATCTACACTTTTGCCTTCTAAATACCATTTTTCTGTTTTTCGAAGGGTGCCACCACGTCTAAATACCATAACTTTAGTTTTATTCATATTAACTTTCATTCCATATTCCTTGCAAAAGTTTTCAACTTGAGAAATTTGTCTTTGGAGTCTTCCAGGTGTATCTGAAAAAGTTACTATGTCATCTGCAAACATTAAAGTAATGAGATTAGGAAGATATTCATTTATATAAATCCCTTGGCATCCAGTGTCATTCAAAAGTGTATACAATTCATTAATAAAAATGGAAAATAATAATGGACTTACCATGCATCCTTGTCTTGTTCCTATATTACAATTAAAATATTCCGTAGTCCCATTCTCTGTAAGGATACATGATTTCATTTTTGAATACATAGACCTAATTACCTTTAATATTCTCCCATTTATACCCTGTTTCAATAAAACAAACCATAAAACATCATGTTGAATGCAGTCAAACGCCTTGGAAAAATCGAGATAAATACAGTAAAATCTACCTCTTTTCTTAATCAGATATTTTTGAATTGATCCATACAGAACAAAAGCGTTATCAACAGTACAATACCCTTTCCTATAACCAGCTTGAGCTTCTGAAAGTAAACCCAAATCATCCACATAATTTAACAGCCTGTTGTTTAAAGTCTTAGTAAATACTTTTCCCAAAACATTTAATAAAGATATGCCTCTGTAATTGCATGGGTCATTCAACTGTCCACTTTTGTATAATGGGTATATAATTGCTCTGCTCCATTCCTCTGGGAAATAGCCAGTATTTATAATACCATTATATAATTTTTCTAACAAAGGAAGTATACATACAAGAGTAGATTTGATTACATCAATAGATAAACCATCTGGACCTGGTGATTTACCGGATGGCATTACATCATCTAAACCGCCAATCCAACGTAATTACTTGGTGATGAGGTGAACGGAGGCTGATTGGCTGTCCTTGTTTTCAAATTTATTGATGTAATGAGAAAAATATTGATGAGGACAGTTTAAATAGTTTTATTTTATAAAACACCGTTGAAAAATTTGCTTTAAACTAAATTGCAGTAAATTACATATACCTTATATATATATTTGTATCACTACCGTTTGTCGTATCGTGAGAGAAATATCTCGATACTTATCGTAATCGTATGACAAAGTATCGTTATTGCCCTGGCCGTGTTACCGCTACTTTTACTTATGTAGACAGCTTTACCATCGCGCTGGAAATGAATGCATACGTCAGAGTTCCATGTGGTAACATGCCAGCCCGTCCTCGATAGGGCCCGAATAAGTGGGTTCCCTATATTTATCACCCTGTCCGTCCGTGTATCCGTCTGCCTGTCCGCAAATCCCTTCCCGGATGATAACTTCAGTACAGATTAACAAATGACCAACAACTAAAGCAAGAACCTTCTAGATTTTGGGGCCATGAAGTCAAGATCAAGGTCACAGGACCAACATCTTTAAAGTTTGTGGATGCACCTTAAGCCAAACTTTTCATGCCAGACCTTCCATCTTGCACATGTAGGACATCTGCTAACAGGGGGAGATTTCTGTCGATTTTCGGATCACAAGGTCAAAGGTCAAGATCAAATGACCCATCTGTCCTAAAATTTGTTTCCGGATGATAACTCCAGTTTGATTTGACATATGAATTTAAAACTTGACTTATTTAATTATGGCCAACCACTAATGTAAGACCCTTTTTTGGGTCACGAGGACAAAGGTCAAGGTCAGAAGACCCAAATCTTTAAAAAGATTTATGGATGTATGTTAAGCCAATTTTTTCATCCCTTACTTTCCATCTTGTACTTACAGCTCACCTGCTAATATTGTATGATTCCTATTAATTTTGGGGTCACCAGGTCAAAGTTCAAGGTCACATGAGCCATTTTTCCTCAAATTTGTTTCCAGATGATATCTCCAGTTTGAATATACATATGGATTTCATACATGATTTATTAAAGGCCTACCACTATTGTAAACACCCTTTTGATTTCGGGGTCACGAGGTCAAAGGTAAAGGTCACTGGGCCAACACCTTTACAAAGACTGTGGAGGCATTATATATGTTTCATCCAAAATATTTCACATTGAGATTACCTAACAATACGGGAAGAACCATATTTATTTCAACATGCCAGCTTTGAAGGCCAAAGTAACAGGACCATCCTACTGATTTATTTGCTGAAAAGGCTTCAAATTTTAATACTGTAATAATACATCTGATGTAATTATGAATCTATTGCTTGCATGGAATGCTCCATTCCTAAACCTTCATACACGACTATCCTTTATTCAAACCTTAACATCTAGGTTCAGAAATAATGTTTTGGGTCATTTCTTTCGTGCCTGCATGTAATCAGGTCTTTTGTTATATTTTTTCAAGCATCACTCAGTCCGCACTAGAAGTCAATGGGCATTTTGCGGGGCCCTTCCTGACCCGTCAGTTTTCTAGTTCAATTAGTGTACGGTGTGATGTATTACCTCTATATTATAAAAAGCACATTTTTTTTCACGGTTGTCTGTTGACGAGACAGGATACAATTTAATAATTTTTGAACATGCGAATATTGAAAGGACAGCGAAGTGCATAATTGATATCGTGATATGTGATATCAAGATGCCGCTAGGTGACGGCACCTATATATACATAATTGTAGTAGAGGATTTTTCCCAGATACATAACGTTCAACACAGAAAAAGTTTTAATTAAGCAAAATTAGCAAAAGGTCTGTCCGAATTTGGAATAACTGTTATTGTTAAGCAGAAACGTATTATATTGCAAGTCCTTGGACTAAACGTGATAATTAAATAGCTATACAAACGCTGAGGGTACTTCCAAAAAGGTTTCACGTTCTGTCATTTAACGTTTAGTTCCATAGCACGTCATGGTGACTTTCCGATTTGCCAGCTTATAATAAGCAGAGCTATATCTTCATCTAATGTCTGCTGCGGATACCAAAAAAAGGTTAATCTCGGTATCGCACAGTCTACCAAGGGGCCATGCAGGGAGCCGAAAAACAGGATCGGCTTTGCTCTCCATCAGAGAGAGCATACTGCTATTGTACTGCTAATGGGTTAGGCCACTACAGTTACCGGAGTGTTGGCTGGGATATCTTACAGTAAAACTGATTCATTGATTGGGAATCATTTTTAGCCATATCAACCGCGCCTGTATATGAAACGGAGAAACTGTATGTATAACATCACATCAGTTTAGCGGACGTCTGTCTGTAAAAAATGGTCATTTGAGAATACATGTATGTGCTTCATGCACCTTTGTTAGACAGTGTGCTAGAGTACCTGTCTGTATCAACATTGACAGTGATAGCACTTAATCTTCATAAACGATATGACTCCTATCTAATCATGCTTCAGAAATGTCCATTCTGGGTTATAAACTTTCTGGAACCATGCCAAGTATGTCACAAGGGGGAATATCCTATTTTTCCCATTAGTTAAATTTTTAGATCGTTAGCATTGTTTTGAAAAGGGGCTTTCGCACATCACATTTCCAGTGGGTGAAGCTGCAGCATTGTCCATACCGTAGTTTCAATGATACTTAAATAGTCGTGAAGTGAAAAATAATTAACGGTTATTAAGCTAATTTATATAATTGTGCCACAACTAACTAAGCATCCAGTCACACCTGCATGGAAACATGTGTTTCGCGCACAAGCCTTTACATACTAAGTATATATATAAAGAGCCCATAGTTTACGGGTTTATCCGATTCCATATGTATATGCATATTAACAGAATCGTAACTATACCACCTCTCTTTGTTGAACTAATGCATGAATTGTCTTCTGTTTGTTGTTGTCATGGAAGGAGGCAGGTTTTCAGTTAACGAGATGTGATATGACAGAAGTGAATGATGTTGCCATGACAACTTATATAGCGGTCCATTATTACAATCTCAATGAATAATTGAAATTTTGAAAAGCGCCTGACTTCGATTACCTGTAGAAAAAGGGTATTAACGATTGGACAACGTTTGTGGCGTAAACTGAGGTTAATTAATGTTTTTTAAGGAAGCATTTGAAAGATATTGATGAATATTAGTGCACAGTCCAGATTGACGTCCCGAGATTTGATCCGAGTGGAATTGCCGTTTTCAGTGTAACAGCATTCACCCCTATATAGCCATCAAGGTGACTAAAATGTTAAATATTTATCCGAGAGTACATTTTAATAGTCACCACACCACGTGTGTACTTTGGTGAGACTCTTAACGCGGCCTGGTATGTGCCTGTAAAAAAGAGAAACCCATAATTATCCCAGGTATCTCATTTTTTAAGACTAAATTTACTGAGTTTTCGATATGGTAAGCATATTGCATAAATTTTTAGTTAAAACATGTTTAATGTTTATATTCCTAATAAAACGTGAACGGTACCGGTACACAATTAAAGCAATGTCGCCGCTACAAAATACATTCTCGTTGTTTATATCATTGTCATGGTGGTTATGAGCAATACGGCCTGTCTTCCTTGGCCACAATATACAATAACTGAAGTTAAATGCACTTCCTGTTGCCAATATGTTTCAGTTGTGCTAAAAATATACTTAACCACTTGTGGTACAAACGTTTTAATGTCACTCGATCTGTCCGTGAGACTGATAACAAAGCTTCTTTTTTTTCAGAAAATGGGATCGTATCGTGCAAACAGCATTTTTAGCTACGCATATGGGAAGAATTTTTTTTATTAATACAATATGGATACAGTTCGTCTATTTCTTTGTTATGATTTAGGCTTGTGTTAACTAAATACAGGCCTAATGAATAAAATTAATATATCTGATACCGACTCAAAATATACTGCTGATATCAGCAACCCAGGGCCCTTAAGGAGGCATAGGTTGACTCCAAAGACTGCGTTTATACACTTAATATGTAATTATAGGGTTTATTTAAAATTCTATCTTTTGAATGGATATATGTCAGATTATTTAAACCTAATTAGAAAAACAATTTTTTTTGGCTTTTTTTTGTTTGATAAATTGTTGGCGCAAATGGCTGGGCTGGCTTTTGACTAGCAGGTGCCTTTCTGCAATAGGCCTAATCATCGTTTTCCGGCCTATTTTTATAAAAGCTCGAAGGGATTACCTTTAGTTTATAAAGATCAGCAAGGTAATTTGGCCCCTTGTAGGAGGTATATGCTGACTCTAAAGACTGCGTTGATAACAATGAATATGTAATTATAAGGTTTATTTAAAATTCTATCTTTTTAAGGCCTCCGTCAGATTAAATCTAGGCCTAATTAGGCGTATACAGAAAGTTTTTTTTTTTTTGGTAGATAAAATGTTGGCGCAAATGGCCTGGGCTGGCTTTTGCCTAGCAGGTGCCTTTCTGCAATAGTGGTAATCATTAATTAACGCCCAGAGCATGACGTCACAGAAGCTGGCGATAGCGAGCGGGTGTCACTGTCACTTTGTTCAGCCCCTTGAGCGGTAGCAGTGCCCTCTGGCGTTAGAGTGGGTAGTAACAAAGGTTCCAAGATGGCAGCCCCCAGTGCGGAGAGCGGCATGACTGACAACCAAAAGAAATTACTAGAAGCCGTCACTTCAGGTGAGAATAAGAGTGAAATATATAAGAAAGCAGGAAAAAAAATGGAAGAGGTACTACCTGGAGCTAGTGAAATACGGAACAGCCCTTTAAAGTCAAGTTTTAAGATACTGTATTATGTTGAAAGTGCAGCCTGAACTTGAACTTAAAGGCTGTCGAGTGTCATCATGCCTGACTCGGACGCCGTGTGTGCGTGCGTGAAAGGGGGGGGGGGGGGGGGGGGGATGATGTGGATGATATGCAGTGGGATTGTGGCAGGGCTGAGAAAGAGGATAGCAAAGGAAGAAAGCATATGAGTGAGAGAATTGAGAGAAAGTGAAAAAAAATCCAGAAGAAAGGAAAGAATTTTGCGGTCCTACTCTAATACCTGAACACCCTGGAATACCGCTTTATACCCTCTCATAATCGTTATATATTCCATACACTATTAAAATAATATGAATGTCAAGTAATAAGAGTTAATACAGAGTATTTTTTATAGAAAATATAAAAAAAAGAATGAAAGATCACAATTAATCACTTTGGTCACCTGAAACCCCGGCATGGGGTGTTGCAGAATTTGTCCACGTCCAGAAATGGTCAAATATTCCAGGGTCCAACTCCCTCCCCAATGCGAATGGTAACAAGGTCTTTTTTTCCCATTTTATTAATTGTTTAAAAATATATGGAATTGAAAACGTTTCCTATTTCACAAACCCCTAATACATGGCCAAAATGTCATTACTAATCCAGTTGTTTATGAAATATTGGAAGAAATTATGCATTTATTCTGTCATTCTGCAGTGTTTCCAGATATTTGGGGGTATTCTGGTATTTAGTAGGACCCAAATTTTGTACCTAATTCAATCCAGTTGTGGCTCTGTTATATACTATATACAGAGCTACAGGCCACTGCCCCTATTTATCTTTAGTCCATTCCACTACCCCTGTCCACCTGTTTTTTTCGCAATTATTTATTTGGGAGTCAAAGTTCGGCAAAACTTTTTTGCCCCTAGGACAGAATAAAGAAAATGCTTAATCAACTGTTATGTAAATAACAGCCTACCTAATGCCATTAGCCTGTAAACAATTTAAAAACATTTTATGAGAAACTAGTCTATTCTGCAGCAAAATTTTGCCATCAATCTATGAAATGTACAAGACACAGAACAGTGATGATGTCATAAAAGACATGATGCATTAAAGAGGCATCAGTGTTCACTTTTACAGTTAGATTTGTATTTTGCTTGTGCACATGCTTGACTGTTACGTCACATTACTTATATCAATATCCAAGGAAGTTAACAATGGTAAAGGGAATAATATTATATCATAATAAAATATATAAAATATAAAAATTTTCCTCTTTCTGCCATTGGTGTAAATTTTGTTGGCAAGTTTATCTTATGTGTAGATAATCGCGAAAAATCAGGTGGACAGGGGTGGTGGAATGGACTAGCAGACAGAGTGCATACACATTGTAGATGCAGCACTTGTTCTGAGTAATGTTAACCCTATATGTTGGGTGCCTGTCCGAGTGAGCTGGGCCTAGTGATTGTTTCAGCCAGCGGTGTGCATTTGACAAATTAATTTTAGTACCAGGGTAATAACAATACGCGCAAGATCAATCATGGCATTGTTAGTATCGTCGTCCACTGACTCTGTCAAATACACAAGGTGAAGGCAGAGATAGTGACACGATCCGTCACAGAACTGTCTAACAACGGGCTGATACTTAATAATCAGCTGTCATTCTGACAGGTTACAGCAGATGAAACCACATCCTGACAGTTACTAGACAGTGAAGCCACACTGACAAAAAAAACTTGATTTTTATCACCAGGGCCAACATAGATTACAATGTATCTGCATCTGACTAAATTCTCTTGGTCATAACAATGTATCATTCTCACAACTTTGCCTATTTCAACTTTAAAAAGTTTGGACCCCTGTTTCGGTAGTTAAATATTGATATAACTTAAAAAAACTTAACTGCTCAAGTTCATCTTGACTTATCTTTCGAGCAGTAAACAAGAAATTTAAATTCCGAGCATGTGCAAAAGCGCCATATAATGCGCCAAACAAGTACTGCAAGTAAGGTGCCGGTAACAATTCCTTATGGCTGACCAGTGTGATATACGTGTGTAGCATGGGAATCGTGTTCATGGAGACAGTGTTTCAGTTCGGGTTGTGAGCTCACATGTGTACTGTTGTGTTAATTCATTATTCTTACCATAATATTGAGATTATGGGCCATTTACCACAATATTAATGCAACCTGATGCAAGACCACTGCGAAACATTCCTCGATAATACTTGTTTCACGACTCTAGCAGACTTACCAGCCCAGTTATCTGTTTGCCTAATGAGATAGGTTGTCACGGCTAGGTGTGATGTTGTGTGACAGACCTGTGATGTTGTGCTGCTGGGAATTCAATTGTGTGCAAGTTGAAGGGCCAGATTGGTGTTCATTCTGTAAGTTAGGGCATCTGATTGACGCTGATAGCAAAAATGGCCCACTGTCATTGCCCATTTCTACGGGTTTTCTGGGACAAAGAGACGAGAATTTTAGTATAGTCTGTTCCACAAAAGGGTGCCCATTTAAATTTGGCTATTATTCTCCTAAACTCAAATATTATCACACAGTCTGACATTAAAGCTTATATTAATAAGATGTAAAACCTCATAACAAAAACCAATATTTATATTTTGCAACCCTCTGGTTCTTCTGAATCTTGTGGCCAAGTGACATGGCGTCTGCCATAGGTTGTAGACAGCTGTATTTTTTAGCGACCCTGTGAGCTTATGCAATGGCGCAGCATCGTCCGTCAGCCGTCTGCCGTCCAGGGCTGGCTTTCCGCTGTCCATGGCTGTAAGTCAGAAACTGTCGGAGCTAGCAGCTCGAAATTACATGTAAGAATTAGTCACATGTGAAACTTGGTGCCCTGGACCTTATTATTGGGTATCTGCATTAATTCAGATTTTATAGAGAAAAAGCTTAAAAACCTTTAAAAATCTTCTTCTCTAAAACTGTCCAGCCAAATTGTCTAATATTTCACAGAATAGATCCCTGGAACAATCTCTCTCAAGTTTGTTTGAATGGTTCCAGTTCGGAGATTTTTGGCCGAGTTACAGGAGGTTGAACTTAGTCATCTGTCCAAAAAAGCACACTAAAATTAAAATCCCAGAAATAGCTAGAGCTATAAACACCAAATTTTGTACCAATGTTTGTCATTTATGTCATATCTGTTTTGAGGTATTGGTGGCGCCACCTACATTGATGTGTTTTTTACAAGCGAAAATGTAATTTTAAACTCTTCTAGCTTATACACTGATTTATGATGAAACTGTTAAGCTGATTGGTTTAAACTTTACAAGAATCATTCTATGGTAGGGTTCTGCCAATTTCATAAGAATAGATAAATACAGTTTTAAAAAATTATTGTAGCCAATTGAAAAAGGCTTTCTGTATTTGAAAACAGTTTGACAACATTCTGAGTTTCAGCAGCCAAGTCAAAAGGTCACTCACTACAAACAGGTGGGGTCCAGACATCACCATGGCAACTGGCCTGGGGGGGGGGGGTGTCTAGACAATGTGTCTAGACGTCGAAATACAGCGTCTAGACACAATGTTTAGATGCAGAATTCCCAGATTATTGGAACTATATCTTTCAACTGTTTGAAAAAACTTGGTTTGCATTTTAAGCGAATTGGGTTTATCATCAGGTCACATGTGAATTGCTGCGCCCTCTTTTTTGGTTGACCTCTGACATTTCCTTGCTGCCCAGCATCCATTTGTGCGTCTGTTTCCACACATAAACCCGCATATGTCAGGAACCGTTTGACCAATCAGGCTAAAAAATTTGCACAAATATAGCCCTTTGATAGCTTTATAACATACGCTAAAAATGGTATCGCCACCTGCAAATACTTTTGCACAGCGTCCATCTGTTCATCTGCCTTGGGATAATATCACTCATATCTCAGCAGTGGTTTGACCAAATTACCTGTAATTCGGCATGCCTATACATCCTGGATAGCTTTCCTGATTTTATGACAGGTGGCGCCACCTACATTCACGTTCACACTGCAGACATTAATGCTTATATCTCTGGAACCGTTTGACCAATAAGGAAAAATTTTTTTACACAAATGTAGCCCTTTGATAGCTTTATAACATACACTAAAAATGGTGGCACCACCTGCAAATATTTTTGCACAGCGTCCATCTGTTCATCTGCCTTGGGATAATATCACTCATATCTCAGCAGTGGTTTGACCAAATTACCTGTAATTCGGCATGCCTATACATCCTGGATAGCTTTCTTCATTCTATGACAGGTGGCGCCACCTACATTCACGTTCACGCTGCAGACATTAATGCTTATATCTCTGGAACCGTTTGACCAATCAGGAAAAATTTTTTTACACAAATATAGCCCTTTGATAGCTTTATAACATACACTAAAAATGGTGGCGCCACCTGCAAATATTTTTGCACAGTGTCCATCTGTTCATCTGCCTTGGGATAATTTCACTCATATCTCAGCAGGGGTTTCACCAAATTACCTTATATTTTGCAGGTTAATACATCTTGGACAGCTTTCTCGATTTTATGACAGGTGGCACCACCTACATTCACGTTTACTCTGCAGACATCCAAGCTCATATCTCAGGAACCGTTTGACCGATTGGGCCAATATTTTGCATGTGTATAGATCTCACATAGCTCTTCATCATAGGCAAAACTGGTGGGGCCACCTGCAACCACTTTTGCACAGCGTCCATCTGTTCATGTGCCTTAGGATAAAATCACTCATATGTCAGCAGTGGTTTACTTATCCACCTGAAATTTTGCAGGTTAATACATCCTGGACAGCCTTCGATTTATGACAGGTGGCGCCACCTATATTAATGTTTACTCTGCAGACATCCAAGCTCATATCTCGGGAACTGTTTGACCGATTGGGCCAAAATTTTGCATGTGTATAGATCTCACATAGCTCTTCATCATAGTCACAACTGGTGGCACCACCTGCAACCATTAATACACAGCACCCATCTGTTCATCTGCCTTGGGATAAAATCACTCATATCTCAGCAGTGGTTTGACTTATCCACCTTAAATTTTGCAGGTTTATACATCCTGGACAGGTTTCTCAATTTTATGACAGGTGGCGCCACCTACATTCAGGTTTACTCTGCAGACATCCAAGCTCATATCTCGGGAACCGTTTGACAGATTGGGTCAAAATTTTGCAGGTGTAAAGATCTCTCATAGCTCTTCATCACAGGCAAAACTGGTGGCACCACCTGCAACCATTTTTGCACAGCGTCCATCTGTTCATTTGCCTTGGGATAATATCACTCATATCTCAGCAGTGGTTTGACTTTTCCACCTGAAATTTTGCAGGTTTATACATCCTGGACAGCTTTCTTGATTTTATGACAGGTGGCGGCACCTAAATTCATGTTTACTCTGCAGATATCCAAGCTCATATCTGGGGAACTGTTTGACCGATTGGGCCAAAATTTTGCATGTGTATAGATCTCACATAGCTCTTCATCATAGGCAAAACTGGTGGCGCCATCTGCAACCATTTATGCACAGCATCCATCTGTTCATTTGCCTTGGGATAATATCACTCATATCTCAGCAGTGGTTTGATATATCCACCTGAAATTTTGCAGGTTTATACATCCTGGAAAGCTTTCTCGATTTTATGACAGGTTGCGCCACCTACATTCACGTTTACTCTGCAGATATCTAAGCTTATATCTCTAGAACCGTTTGACTGATTGGGCCAAAATTGTGCATGTATATAGATCTCACATAGCTCTTCATCATAAGCAAAACTGGTGGCGCCACCTGCAACCACTTATGAACACCGTCCATCTGTTCATCTGCCTTGGGATAAAATCACTCATATCATAGCAGTGGTTTGACTTATCCACCTGAAATTTTGTGGGTTTATACATCATGGACAGTTTTCTTGATTTTATGACAGGTGCCACCACCTACATTCACGTTTACGCTTCAGACATCCATGCTAATATGCAACACACCTCACTCTATTCCCATTGCCACTTTATCCATGCCTCACTTCACCCGTTCCACTCTGATTTCTGTGGATACACGTAGTCCCTTGTTGACTACCCATATTCTAGTTTTAAAATGTCCTAGTCTGAAACTTGCAGGTCCAAAATGTCCATTTTGCTGAAATTATAATGACTAAGGTAGATATGCAGGACTCAAAAGGATCAATATTAAATTTTAAAAATAAACCTCCATTCATACTCCCAAACTTTGCACAGGTTCACATTAGGCCTGTAGGCCTTGTTAGAATATTTATGACCAGTTATTAGCCAATCAGAAGCTTTCAAGTGCAGTTGTTGACTGTGACTGTATGTGACTGGTTACCTTGACTTTCATGAATGAGGTTGAGGTGTTGTAAAAATAGACTGTTTTCTCACATATCAATTTAATTGCATTGCTTGAATATTTTGCTAGGTATGATTACAATTTAATTATAGTAAATTAGGCCAACACCCCATTCCTTCATTGCATCATGCCATCTGAAATTAATCTGCCAGTTTATGAAAATATTTCCAAATTTCAATTGGCACCCTTTTGTGGAACAGACTACAGTGGAACCCCGCCTTGCGACCACCCCACAATTACGACCACTTTGCTCAGTCCCCAGGGTGGTCGTAATTGTGGGGTTCCACTGTATAGTATATAGATAGATAGATTGAAGATAGAAGGTAGTTAGGTCATATTACACTCCTATTTTGTTCCAATTTCATTGAACTGTTACAACATTAAGACTTTAATCCAAGCCATGATCCCTTTCCTAGAAAAATGTTTATATATATATATATATATATATGTATAGATTTTACTTACACATGAGTCTATGTGCCCTAGGCCAGTGGGTTGTCAGTTTAAACAAAATGTAACAACACTGGCTTGGCTAATATCCATTTTGCTGGTGATGGGAACATGTTTACTATAGCCATTGAAAACATTTATGATGGGTGTTTTTTGCTAATTTTACCAGATCAGAGCACAACATAGCTATTATTTTTTATATTTATGAAAAACTCTTTCAGGAAATGATGCAGAAGTCAAGCGATTACTGGAGCATTCAGATGTCCAGGTGGATTTTCTTGATGGGGTATGTGTAAATGAATTTTTATTCAAAAATCCTAAAATTTGAAAGTTGAAGACATTGTTTTGAATATGAACAGATATTATAAAAATAAATTGTGCCAATATTAACTATCTGCCATTGGATTCATTCTAAGCATAGCTGGAACTGTCAATACAACAAAGATACCGCAGTCATTAAAGTAACTAAAATGATATGGAACTTGTGGTCATATTTAAAAAAAATTGACTGAAAATGTGAAATATGAATTTCATTATTTTTTAAGAGATAGTTTATTCTTCTTTTCATAAAAAAAATTGTGACATATTTTCCAGTATGTTGTTTCTGTGTAAGTGTAGCTGAACTTACAAAATTTGTGTTTGTAATTATTTTAATTTCTAATATAGCTTTTCACTATAACAAACAGAAACAGAAACTGAATATCATCTTGTTATTATATAATATATAAATATATATCTTTCTCTATTCACAAGAATGATTGGTGCCTATTACGGCTCCAGTCCTATCAAATTACAGACCCATTCAAATAAAAATATGGCTGCCACAGCACAATCAGTGATTTTCTTTTGTGAAAATTTTACAGAATATTGACACCCATGAGGGGATTTCAATCTCCTGTTAAACAAAGTATGGCTGCCAGGCAAATATTTTAAAATCCTTTTGCAGTAATTCTTTAGATAGTGTATTGATTTTTCTGAAGATTGGTATCTTTCAGATTATTTGCGGTGATAAATTTCAGACCAATCTGGTATCCAATATGGCCACAGGGCTGCCACTTTGAGGAACTAGTAATCATGGAGCCCTAGTTGAGGGCCTTTACATTCCCAAACTGCTAGTTCATTCTTTTATCATCAGTGAATTTTAGAACATACAGAAAAAGTTTTTATCTATGTACAAATGAACATCAGAATTCGGTTTTTTTGGGTAATATTTGTAAATTGTAATACTTGTAAACCAGGGAAATGCCTGAGAAATCTATATATACAATTAATGTAACTGTATTTTAGACTGGGATGACCCCGATGATGCACGCGGCCTATAAAGGTAACGCTGACCTCTGCCGGTACCTGCTGTCTAAAGGAGCAGATGTTAACTCAAACTACCATGACTCTGGCTACTCTCCACTCATGTTTGCAGCCCTCTCAGGTAAACTCCTGCAAATCATGTTATTAAATTATTTGTTAAGCTCCCTTCAGTGTTGCTTTATTTGTGGTGAAGGTCAAATAACATGCTTATAGAATTTCAGCATAGCAAACTACTGTAGATCCCCTTTTTATAACCACGGCCAGTAAAAGAAAAGCATTTTTTTTAATTTTGGCTTTTTTCTTAACTCGCCAAAGGGAAAATAAATAGATTTTTTTTTATAATGAGTTGTGAGAAGACCACTTGCCAGAATATGTCACTCCTGTGGGCAATAAGTTGAGATAAAGCACACCATAGAGGAGATACTCTTTTTGGTCACATAATTATTGTATAAATTATTTAGTGTAAATGTTCATATGAAATGTAATAAATATTTGCAGACCAATTGTCACTTTAAAATGTTAAAATTCAAACAATAACAGCACTCATTTAGAGATTATTAAAATGGATGAGAATATTCAGACTGAAGACTTGTGGCGACGTCTATTGGACAGACTCTGTATTACCATTCAGCTGTTCATGAACTTAGACTGAGCCAGATAGCTTCACAATTTATGATTTTCAATATTAAGTTGGTAATTTATAGATATCTTTTTATTATTTTTTTGGTACTTTTGATACATGTACCTCCATATTGAATAACCAATCTATTCGCACCATGTCACCTTTTTGCCAACCTTCATCCTTGAATGAAGTCATGAATGGCCCGGTCAGTTCTGGGTAATCTCATTTTTATTTTATAAACATTAAAGGGTATATTGTATTTATTTAAATACTGTTAGAGGGGAAAACCTGCTTGTGGATATAAATGGTAGAACATGTTACCACGGCAGATGGAATATGGCTAATAAACATATTCTTTAGGCTTCATACACCATGCAGTGTTCTTGTTTGCTTTTCTTTTAGAATTTGGAAAATTTATCTGCTGAACTATACAAGCCACTGTGTATTTTAATTCTTTATGTAATATTTTGAAATCTTATGAAAATATTATTAATTTATATAATTTATTTTGACCAAATGTCAGTGAGTGTATAATCAACCTAATTTGCTGTGACCCAGGGACCCTTGGAAGGCACGCTTGTTTGTGAGTGAAACAAGTTGATGGGACACTGCCTTCCAGTAATTCTCCAAAGCTGTCTACCTGGGTGAGCTTGGATCCTGAATGTTCACCAAGTCGCACGTATCATTCAGATCTTAGATAATTCTATGTGCTGTTTCACAACATAGATTATTTTCCTGGATTGATATTATATTTTAGTGTTGATGTGTGTCCTTAAATTTCAGGAAATGTAAATACAGTGAATGTGATGTTATCCGCTGGAGCCAAAGTTCATCACCAGAACTCCCTTAACAGAAATGCTGCACAAATGGCTGCCTTTATTGGTATGTACTATATGTTTATGTACTCTGTTGATCAAATGAAATTTGTACAAATTATTTGTGGTGAAGGTCAAATAACATGCTTATAGAATTTCAGCATAGCAAACTACTGTAGATCCCCTTTTTATAACCACGGGCAGTAAAATAAAAGCATTTTTTTAATTTTGGCTTTTTTCTTAACTCGCCAAGTTCGCATAAGTTCACAATAAGGACTTATTTTAATTATAAAAAAAACCCAGACATCTCACAACTAATATGTGAAAAGCTTTCACACAAACAAGGTACATTCTTAAATAAAATACGATAAAGGTAAATATTTTATAGGTAGAATTTTATCTTAAAATTAAGTGCCATATTTGCCACACACACATACATGATCAGTTTAATATCTAAATGAAATTATGATTAATAGGTGGAATTAGTTTGGAGTATTTAACTTGGTTTAGAATAATTACTAGTTTGATGTTTTTAATTCTGAGTATAATGTTACATGATGAAGAGTTAGATGTTGGAAGTATTATATATTTTTGTAAAATACATTGAGCTACATTCATATGAAAACACCTGGTTATTTTCAGAGGTAGCAAGGAATCCTTAAACAAAAATACAGAGACCTTGTGTTGACATTATTTTTATATTTTTTTTATATTAGCGGTATACATGAATTCTCATATGTGACTTGTGACATCCATTTTTTATTCTGTGCACAAAATGGCAGCCCTGTTGACATTTATTGAATTTACAAATTCAATGTCTGCAAATTTCAGTGGGATTATTATACATTATTATGAGGATTTTTCTGTGTTTCAGGCCAGCATCAGGTGGTATCAGTGATCAACAATTTCCTGTCAGAAGATGATATCCTCTACTACACTAAGCCACAAGGTCAGCTGTCTAACATTATAAAATACACACTAATGCAGTGCTGTCTAACATTATAAAATACACACTAATGCAGTGCTGTCTAACATTATAAAATACACACTAATGCAGTGCTGTCTAACATTATAAAATACACACTAATGCAGTGCTGTCTATCTTTTTCTGGGGTTAATATATATTACTTTTGATCCTTTTTTTATCTCAAATCAGCTCTCCATTTGGTGATTAAGGTTATTTACCTGAACTAATTGAGTGCAGTAGACATGCTCTGTAAGTATTTCATAAGAGTGGAATTTTATTAGCATTTTTTTTCTGAGCTTGCCAAGGTTTTACAAGATCAATGGATATATGAATTACTGACTATACATGAACTTTCATGCCTGAAGCTTGTTTAGGAGTATTGCTTGCTGTAAAATTGTATACAAATTGCTTATTTGACATGGATTTTTACTTTTTCATACTTTTTACAAACTTATTAATATGTTTTTATTGGATGATTTTGTACTTTTCTCCATTAAACTAGTTGCAGCACTGCTAATATAGCTGGTCTTTCTATAATTGCATTTCAGGAATGAGCTAGCTTGCTGTTTTTTTAAATTTCTGAGAAGTTTGTTCAATTGGTTATTTGTTATATCTCATCCACCAACATGTGTTTTTTAAACCAATGTTAACTCATTTAACAACAGTTCATGTTGACAAAATAAGAATTATTTTATTTCAAAGTGTATGCCTTGTCTTTTGCAGGGTTTGAGAAAGAAGCAAAGTTGAAAAAAGAACTGGCATCACCTCTGTATAAATATCTTCTTATGTCAAATTTAAATCCAGTTAAGGTAAGTAAAACTAAATTTGTAAGATTTGTATTAATAGTTCTTCTGCAAAGGACATTTTTATTCATGAGATGTTTTAGCAAAGGATACATAAGATGTCATTGGTTCATTCATTTAGCACCCTCCAATCGTATGTTCCTGTCTCATGCTATATTCAAGGTATGTTCTGTCATTGCTAGCTCCACAAACTTCTAAATCAGCAAATAGATTAGTCAGGCTGAGATATCCTAACCTAAAAGCTCAGACTGAAGATGTTTTTAGCTTTATTGAGCAGCTACAGGTTGAGCACTGTAGCATGGGACTTCAGCCTTGTGTTCTCTTTAAGCGTAATTTAAATCGCGAGACGCCACTAACGTTTTTCTGTACCGGTGACTGGAGAAAGCTACAGCATCCACAGCACCAGAGCCCAAGGCAGGACACAAAACTGGCATCTATTTCAGCGACAAGTACCATGCCAATTCAGAGAGCAGAACATGTGCAAATGTTATAGCGAGCGATCATTGTTTTCTTCATCAGTAAGAAAATACATACAGTTAGGCATCAGTTATCACCTTTTTGCAAGGAATTACACCGAGGTTGTTTTTTCTTTCAGTTATCCATGTACCTACAAGAGCACCCTGAACTGATTACAGAATCTCGCAGCATTGGACGAGTCATTGATCTTATTGTGGAGAAGATGATGAAACAGTCCGAGACTAATGAAATCATGGCCGTTAAGTTCTCCTACCTCGGGTCCTTATTGAAGCAGTGCACCAAGTCAAAGAAAGACAAGGGAGACAATCTAGAAACGTGGATAAAATTGTGAGTACATCTCTTCATAGCAGCTGCTCAACATGGAGAGAGCATTGTTTGTGCAGTTTGTGTGTGTTGGTAGTAAGAATATGATGATAAATCATTGATTGAAATAAAAAAAGAAGACTGATGGTCAGTTATTGTTGATTGAATATTTGATGTACCTTTTATATCATAGTGAAATCTGCCATATAGAACTATACCTTACATATTAACTTGTACATCACACTGACAAATAAAGGTAACAGCCAGTCAACGACAGATAAAGGTAACAGCCAGGTTGTTGACAATTAACCTCACCATCAGATCCCTAATCCTCCGCTCTTTTGACCTAATTATTATAATTAGCCCCCCAAACTTCTACACAGAAGGTCTTCCTTGAGACAGCTTTTAACCAGGCAATAATGACGTCACAAAGGTCGACGATGTAGCTCTCACATTGACTGACGTCATCGACTAAAATCACTGCACTGATGAATATCTTGCAGTCACAAAGGTCGATGACATAGCCATCGCATTGACTGACATCATTGACTGGAATCACTGCACTGATGAATATCTTGCAGTCATTGTGAACCGTCTTGCAATATTTTGGATTCTTTGTCTCATACAAATTAGTTGCCATGCAGGTAAGACATTATCATTATGGCCGCAGTCTTAGGAATGGCCCATGCAACCTTTTGCCTAGAATTTTTTATACTGTCTAATTTGTATAAAAAAATATCCAGGAAAACATGCCAACAAGGGTACTGGTACAGACTACATGTTCTGTTTGGGAGAGGTCTCCCAAAATATGCAGATATTATGGTCAGTTGACTCATGGTTTACAGTACTAATGGCAACCTGATTGGCTGCATGGAACAGTTATTCTCATGATAATTCTTGAATATGCTATTTAGGGCATGTAAAGTTCATGGTGAGGTCAGATGTTCACTGCACAAGGCTCAGTTTTGATCCTGTTCAATATTTTGTGCCCCATGTTTCTTATAGCTCTGACAGGATTAGAATATATCCTCTGGATGATATGATTTCTTTGTTTGATAGTACATATCAGTTTGAGGTCGGTTGTGCAAAAATGCAAACATTTATATCGATTACAAGAGTTCAAGACCAATCATCGACTTAATTGATTAATTGGCACAATACAAGTGTATGTGTCTGAGAGTGACTATAATAACAAGCTGTTTGACGCTAAAGATTATTTCATATAGAGAATAAGAGATATGTCATGTTTTTATCTTTAACTGTTTATTTCTTAATGGAAATCCTAAATGCATATATTAGTTCTGTCACTGTTATGACATAGGAATTATTAATAGTTTGGTAAATTTGTTCGGTGTATTTTAGTGTTTAAGACTTTATTGTATTTTTCTCCTTCTCCAGAATAAAATGGGAATTTAGGAAGTATTGCTGATTTTACCTCTACCTGTAATGATACTCATGTAGTGGTCTCTTTATCAATCTTTTCAGTGAAAATATGTAAATTAAGTTTTCATAAATTAAAAGTACATCACAAAGTTTCACAAGAGTTAAAATTCCAGAAGGAATTTTTGTAGACATACATTCTGTGATTTTTCTGTATTTTTCCAGGATTCAGCTTAATTTTCATAATTTTCTTGCAGTATGCTACGAGGTAGGGAAGGTGATGGTTTTCAGGAGAATCTAGAAAAATTTGTTCGGGCAGCCTTGAAAGAATTTCCTTACATTGAATGTGCTCTTCTGCAACAGATGGTTCGACAAATAGCACCAGTTAAAATTGTAAGTTTTATTTTCTTCTTGTAAAGTTTTTAAGGTGCCCTTGATCAGTTGCTGGGTGATTGTCTGAATAGCAAATGCAATTGGAATTATTTTTTTTCAAACACATTGAATAGAATTGGGATTAAAGTTTCAGAAACACTGTAGAAATCCAATAGAATTTAATAGAAAAATCTTAATTGACCAATGGTCTGATCATGTTAAGAGTTAGCAGCTGGTTCTGATACATTATTTAACCTCTAGTAGGTGGCAAGAGTTACAGGTATGATTCTATACTCTTTGTCTTTGGCAAATTCATGCCCATTCACCTACCTTTTAAAAAAGAATTCAGGTGGTAGGTTGCATATTTGCAGAGGTAGAAAGTTCACTGTTGAAAAACGCCATTTACAAAGCTCTGACTTATCTGATTTGCTGCCAGATGCCCTTGTTGAATTTGTTTTATTTTGATGGGCCCCCACATTATGAGCACGTTGATATAAACAAAACAAGCAGCCTGTGTGCAGTGATTTCCATGTTTTCTGGCCTTTATTTATAAAAGGTGCAAGGGATTACCTTTAGTTTATAAAGTTCAGTTAGGTGATTGGGCCTCTTTTTTAAGTTTCAAACAGATTTTGTTGAAATTTTTAGAGGGTTGGGTGAGGGTAAACTGAATAACCATCAAAATGTTTAATTCAAAGGACTTTGCCTAAGGCTGTTTCACTATAATAGAGCTGTTGATTGTATATAAAAATTGGTAGCTTTGTACTGGGAGTAACCTGGGACTGAGTTATTGAACCATGACAGGTGTGTAGACCTACACTATAAAGTTTCATGTGGATCATCCTGGTATGGTTTAATGCCTCTAAAAACACCTTGTTGTTTGATAAATTATTATGGCTTGATCTGTCTTTCAGGTATCATAAAACGTTTTGATGTGACAGTGTTAATTTAAAGTGAACTGTGGTTCTGTTCTCTTTTGTTACTGCTATGTCATGTATAAATTCTGTTGTTCTTGTATGCAAGTCAGAGATTTGATCCTCCAACTGGATCTATAGAATATAAATAGAAAACATAAGGCCCCAAAAAAGGTCACTTTTTTTTTAATCAGTGCAGATGGGCATTTTTTATTTTTTACCTTTTTTAGTATGTTCAATAAAAAATGTCATGATTAGGGAAGAGCATGAGAACAGAAACTTTTTGCTATACGGGTAAAAGCAATACATAACAAAGGAAATTGTATCAAAATTGTATTATTTTATCTTCTTGAAAGAAATGACTGAGCAGCAGTCCAAGCTCAATATTGGTAAGTTTCTGTTGATAATAAAAAAAAAAAATGTTTGATGTGGCAGGTTTAAATTGATGCAGGCAGTGCCTGAGAACCCTACCTTTTATTTTTTTTTGCCTTATTAGTGACTTAATAACATAACTCTCAGTCTTATAGTTGTTCTTGTGACTTCCAGGGAAACAGTCCAACTGCTATGAGCATACTGAACTCTGGGGTGAATGGTCAGAGATTTGCCTCCAACGACGAAGTGAACTGTAACACGTGTGGGGAGCAAGATGCAAAGAAACAGTGCTCAGCATGTAAAATGGTGGGTCAACACAATGGTCAGATATATACAGCAAAAACCTTGCCTAACGACCTCCTCGGATTAGCAACCACCTCAAAATAACAACTTGTTAACTGTCCTGATTCTTTTTTGCTCTTTACATAAGACCTCACTTTGACGACCACCATGAAAATGTGACCACTTTATTGAGGTCCGATTGGTGTTCTTAATTATGAGGTTTAACTCTACAGGCAAGGGTGACATTTAAATAATATTGTAATCTCATTAGTGGGTCACATGGCTTCTGTGGCTCAGGGGTAGAGCACAGGACTCAAAGCTGGGAGATCGTGAGTTCAAATCACAGCCAAGGCAGTGAGATTTTTCACGGTCAGCCCTTACCCAGGGTGAGCACTCTGCAGGCTTATTGGGAAGGCTGTACCCAATGGCCGTGTTTCACTCACCTTTTGGAATACCTTGGTGGTATGACCCAGCATTAGGGATGTTTACACATCCAGGTCCAGCAAGTGCAGTAGTCACGGGGCCTGGATATAAAATGAGAGGAAGCGCGTGATACTTGCCTGTAAAGGAGTCAGAAACCGGAATGGAATTCTGCAGATATACATTGTTACGGAATGCATAAAAGCGGACCGAACTGTCTCGCTAGTGAAGCATGCTTTTCTAGCGAAGCGGTTGGTACGCTGGACTTGTGAGCCAACGACCTGGGTTCGAAACCTGGGATTGGCCCAGGATTTTTCCACTCAACAATTTGTCTTTCGTAACAACATATACTTAGTTAAACTAGCATTAAAAGATGGAGGTGGTTACCTCCAACAACAAAACAATTTTCTCATAAAATCATTGAACAATCTGATAATTTCAGCCAGTCTGTGTTTGTACAGTAAATAATGTATGGTAACTAGGACTGAAAAGACTTAATGACCAGTTGACTCCCAACTTGACTGTTCATGAATGTAGTCAAATGTGAAATATTTTAGTCAACTGTTCGTACATCAGATCAACAGCTGACAGATATTTCAAGAAGTAAAGAAGTAGTATTATTCTTGTTATTATACACTCATAAAATTACAATAGATAACTTATGGTCAGTGTGTTTCCACAAGCTGAAAACAATGCATATACTTCTTAATACAGGTGTCATAGGATCAAATGAATTTAGTTGAATGAGACCCACCATGCCTCATTAAAATTTGAAACAATAATTCTGTGTATATACGTGATCAGACTGAATTACACCATTTACTACAATTCAGGAAAACTTCCAATCTGAAATTGTCATCAAAATTCTAACTTAGGCTTTGGAGTGTCTTGTCTCACAAGATAATAATACAATATTATATTTTTCATTTTTGATATAATGAATCAGCACATTTATTTTCACTAATCACCAACAGGTGTCGCTAGCGGTGGACATAAATTACTTTGCAGTAAATTACAATTCAGGAAAACTTCCAATCTGAAATTGTCATCAAGATTCTAACATAGGCTTTGAAGTGTCTTGTCTCACAAGATAATAATACAATATTATATTTTTCATTTTTGATATAATGAATCAGCACATTTATTTTCACTAATCACCAACAGGTGTCGCTAGCAGTGGACATAAATTACTTTGCAGTAAATGCCAGGTGCTGCCATCTATTGAGTATGGTTTGCACTTAGTCATCACATACTCTAAAACTATCCTAGACTTGAAGGTTGAAGCTGAGGACATAAATTCCTTGAATTTACTTGTTTATATTAATCTAGCAATTAAATATCAGAATAGTTTTGTAGAAATATACCTCAATACACATGCACTGAGTCTTAGATGACAAACGGCCTATTGAAAATGACCTGTCATGTTTGCAATTGTTTAGATTTTAACATGACTTATTGTTATAACAGTGGTTTTTATTTTATTTTGGTAGGTGCATTATTGTGATCAGAGATGTCAAAAACTGCACTGGTTTACCCACAAGAAGTTCTGCAAACAGCTTGCAGGTGAGTTATGTACAAGATATTTGCAACATCCAGACAAAAAACAGATCTGTTTCACAAAATATATTTATAATATTTATATTTATGGTATAAAGGTTTTTTACTTGTATACAGAAAATACAATATATTCATTACTTGCAGACTAATTGCATGACCAAAATGTGTTGGTAGTGGGTACATGGATATTCAATCTTTGAAACAGGTGCCTACACTGAAATAGATTTAGATGGTCTTGAAGATTGAGTGTTAAATTAAAATTGGATTCATTGTGAAATGTAGTATTGAGAACAGTATGAAAAAGTTCATTTAATTCGCTGGCTACTATTATTACTACAATTATCACTACTATTTGTCTTGACTGATTTGAGCTGATCAAGTGTGGTCAATATTTAAGTTAAGAAAAATTTAGAAAATTAGGGTCTCCTGGCAAATATTATCTTGTGGGGTGAAACCTAGTTCTAAGATCATTCCACTTCGGGAGACAAGAAGCAAGCTGGGTCCTTACTGTATGTGTTAAATCTTCTCAAATTAACAGTATCTTGACCTTGGAGGCAAAAGAGCAAAATTAACACCTTTCCGGAGGGAACAAAACTATGATGAAAAAAAAAACAAAAAATTAATTAAGATAAATGTGTCATTATTGATGTACCCCAGTAAAATTCACCAAAACAAATTGAAATGTGTAATGTAAACAGGAAATTTGTACCATCCGTCAGTGGAAGCACAGTCATTGCCTCTGCAGGGAGGGTATGTGTTCATCCCTGTTTATGTATTCGTTCACAACATAACCCGCACATTCATGAATGGAAACTCATGAAATTTTCAGGGCATTTCTGGATTGGGCCAATGAAGAAGCAATTAGATTTTGGTGTTGATCTGGATTCAAGAACGGTATCAACCATTGTTCACAAATGTACAGTCACTTGTGCATGAATTAACATGGGAATAAGGGCTGAATAAATGAAGTATCCCATAATAGGAACTTCCCGCATGGCAGAGGTTTGCATTCCTTAAATTGCAGATTTCTAGTTAAACCATGATAAATTCAAGTTTACCAAGGGTTCTAAATGATGATTTCTAGGCAGCCAGTGGTGCAAAAGACATTGCTCTCTTTTGCTGGAAGTTTGCTAGGATGTTCATGTTTTAACTGGTAGTAAAGGTCAGGGCTTTATTGAAAGAAATCATGGCATGACACTGAAATGGCCAGGAGAGTTTTCTCAGCTAAGACTGCCTCAATATCAGTTTGCGATCAAATGAAAGACAAGCATATGCTATATAAACAAACCCTAGGTAGGTATATCAGAATTATTTGGAAAAGGTCCTATCAAGAAATAAACCACATCTCCTGAAAGGTTATGAACTAAAGGTTTCAAATATGTTAAACCTTTGTGAAAATCATTTAAAATAAATGAAAGTACATCTTTCATTGTTCATATTCAGCATGCATTGTTACCGTATTTTCAGTCCATTTCTTGTGACCAGCAGGGCTTCACTAGCCAAGCTGGGACACTTAATTAGTCTAATAAAATAGCTAATTGGTTATGGCATAATATGTGAACAAATGCGTATGCTGTATATGGCATTCCTCATAAAGCTCGTGATCTGTGGGGCTGTAAAACATATTTCTTGTCAGCAGTCAACAGACTTTAAACTATCAATTTCTCAAAAGTACCTCGATATATTACATTTGATGTGAATCCAAATTTGTGATTTTGCTGGATGAACAGGTTATTTTACTGTGAAGCCATGGACAAAACTTGGAATTAAGTGTGATGTGTGGCTGTTTGAGATTAACTGGTGACAGTTATTAAATGAGTCTGATCTAATTAACATGACTACTTGTACTTGTTGGTTCCACAGAGGAGTACAAGAGGTATGAAGAACTAAGGAAACAAGAGAAGGAGGAAGGAGAGAAAAGGGCAAAAGAGGAGGCGGAAAAAAAGTCAAAGGAAGAGGCTGAGATGAAGGAGACTGAGAAAAAGTTAAAAGAACTGGAAGTCAGTGAAAAAAGTGGTGAGTCAGTATTTATGATTTCAATGATTTTTTAATTCTAGTTCTCGAGTGTTCTATAATTAATATCCATTTAAAGTTTTAAATGAATTTAAACAATATCTGTAAATTAAAGGGACCTATTCACATACCAGGTTTGTTGAATATACCCAAAATATAGTGTTTTCTCCTTAAAGGGACATAATCAACTGCCATCTATTTCACTAAAAGGTGTGACACCTTGAAAAATTAATTCAAAGTGTTAAAGGGTGCATATAAAAGTCTCTTCAGGTTAGGTTGCTTTTCCAGTGAAGCGTGAAAAACCAACATGGGTTTGAATCCAGGATTGGCTGAATATTTCCCCCTGATAAAAATAAATTTATTTTAATATAAGGTGTGTCTGTGTGATAAGGCGAGTTGCCGCTCCGTGTGAATGACTGGACTACAAAGAAAAGTTGTGAAAAGTTAGAATACATGAGAATAATGTCCTTTTGCTGTGAGAGCAGGAGACGAGGGATAATTGCACAAAACTTGGCATGTCAGTCCTATACTCAGATGTACATATGTATGCCAATTGAATTAATGTGTAAAATATCAGTGTGGTGTACTTGGTCAGAGACACTTTTTCCAAACCTACGATCCATAACAGTAATTTTTTAACAGTAATTTTAAAAATTTTAAAAGTACATGCCTTTCAACTGTTCTTTCCCATTTATTGTCCCCCGCTTCATCGGAAGCAGAAGCAGAGGATATAAATTCCCTGAATTTGCTTGTATTGTTTTTAATCTCAACATGTTATCATTTTGTAGATGCAGGCAAGATAGATGAAGAAAAACAAGAGAAAGAAGACAGTAGTAAAATTGAAACTGAAGCCAAACAATAGCACAGCATTATTAAGGAGTATCTAATTGTAATTTACTGTTGTATATTTGTCAGAACAATCCTTGGTTTTGTGAATATATCCATTCCTATAAAACTTCAGGTTAAAGTAAAGAAAGAATTTTAAGAAAAATCCATCAAATTATCCAAGAGCAGGAAATGTGTGCATTTTTCAAAGGCATGTGTCATGCAAGTTTTCATAAGCTAATCTGTCTTATTTTATCTTTTACTTTATGCTTTAAAGGTTAACTTGATTTAACTTGGATTAGTTATTCAGGTGGCACTTAATACTACTGAGAATGAATATTAAGACAAGTGTTTACTGTTTGTTACATACAGGGCTGCAGTTATCACAAATAGCCCATGAACTTTATACTAGGGATATAGGTAAAAAGTTATGTACATGTAATTAATTATATTCATGCCAAAAGTGTTGAAATTTTTTTTTTCTTTGACAAATATCATTTGTGAGAATAAATATTCAACTGAAGTAGACCTGTAAGATAGTATTTTATTATACATATACCTCTTGATGAAAGATTCATAGGCAAGATTTTATAGGGTATTAAGAATATGCTCATACGCTTAACTTATTACTATTTAAGAGCAGAAATTTCTCTGTAGTTTGGTATGTAAAAATACACTTTGCATGTTAACAGGTTAATATATTTATTGGACAACATTGGAAGTAAATATTGTTTAATTTGCATTGAAAATGTAAAAAACAAGAAATCTGTAGTTTAGAATTTACTGTAGTGGTTTTGATGTTTGACCTTTTTACTGAGATAGCCCACAAGATGTTGTTCAGTACCGATTTATGACATAGAAGCCATTTTGCACTATGTATATTCTCACTCTGATTTACTTATGTATATTTTCAAACTATATTGAGCTGTCTCATACCTTTTAACACTCAAGACTTAACTTTGTGAGAATATAACACTACAAACTTCAATTTTAGAATAAAACCAAGAATATTGAAACAGTATTCATACACACCCACACCACCCATTAAGTTGGATCTTCACTCAGTATTTACCTAAACCAGAATAGTAGTGGAGTAAAAATAGCAGTGTACCCACAAGTTCTAATTCTATTGCTTCAATAATTCTATTGCTGTTAATTTAAATCCTCTTGTAAACTTATATGTAATTTTGAGGACATTCATACCCAGTAGGGTTTTGCAGTTTGTTTGTTACTGAAGATTTCTGTTAATGTTTTGTGAGACTGTCTTGTCTGTAATGAATGATGTCAAATAAACTCGTGTTTGCAAAAAAAACTGTTTTTTGTTGAACATACCATAATAGGATTACAGTATTTTTTATGATTGAAATCTTAACAAGAAACGTCTGTTATTGTGGTACCATTATCACCAGACCCCCACAAATCTATGTAGGTTTTTTCCTTGAGCCTTTCTCTTGACAGGCTGAATGGGTGACACCATGGGTCTTGTTTAGCAGAAAGCTATCCAAAATCAACTGGCAGATTTCATTTGAGATCAGTTCAAGGAGCTTGAAAGCTGCCATCCTCCAGAAATCTTATCAGTTATAGAAGCTTCACTTAATGACCCAACAGATGCAAGGTCATTTCTTGTCAGGGTTTTGAACCAATCGGAATAGGTTCCTCAAAGAAATTCTCCACTTTTGAATTACATGGTTTATAGATAGGGGGGGGGGTGTATGTAAACTGCAGGAAAGGTAATAACAGGGTTGTAGGTGGCACCAGCAGTCAAACATTTCAGGGAAAATCTGTTCTTTTGTCCACCAGTAGTCTTAATAATTTGTAAGGTTTTCACTAAAATGGACCACTTTACGTTGTTCATAATACAGGTTGTGCATGAGCCCCATGTTTGAAAAGCTTTGCCTGTTTACCTGTATCTCTGTGCACAATGGTCTTACTCTCAAACATTATCCATAACTCTGACTCAATATTTACCAGACCTAAACACCAGATCTTATGAAATGCTAGACCCAGTTGTGGCTCTGTTTAAAACAACTGGGTCTAACAACTTTCCTAAATATCAGATTTCATTCAAATTTGGGTCATTAATACCTTGGTTGTGATTGGTTTTGGAGTGTCTGTCTCGCAAGATAATACAAAATGATATTTCATTTTTGATATGATGAATCAACCCATTTAGTTTCACTAATCACCAACAGGTGTCGCTAGCAGGAGACAAATTAATTGAATTTCTTGTTTTGGTCAATGTTTCTCCTCAGAATTTGCTTAAAGTTTCTTAATTCAGCCAATTACCTACTGAAAGACCATTCTTTTAAATATTAGCCAGCCCTGTGAATCTTATTAGATTGCATTGTAGAATACAATGCAAAACGTATTTGGATATAAAAAGCACAGAACTACACAATTTGCAGTATGACATAATTTAATCATGATCTTATTGTGTACAACATCACAGCCTGTGTAGAGTTCATATAATATATATCTGTAAACATAAACTGTAACAGTACAAAATAGCTAAAATCATATACAGTGGTCAACAGTAGAAATCAAAGTTATACAGTAATCAACAGTAAATGAGCAACTTATAAAAATATACATAAAAAAGTAATAGCATATAACCAAGTTAAAAAAAGAAAATGATGTATCTAGCCTTGATATTGTATGCACAGACAACAATTTGTAAACTGACTTTACAAACAACATAAAAACAACATTTAAAATACAAATAAGATTTTCAGATAAATGTTGGCCACTCTGTATACCGTAGATCCGCGTTTTGCCGCCGCGGCCTTAAAATAAGACTTCCAGCCAAAAATCCTGACTAATATTTCTCGACAAGGGATGCGGCTATAAAACGCAGGTTAGGCTAAATTCAAACATGTACAAGTGACTCGACGGCCCGCCGAGGCGCAATGGGCGATAATAGGCTAAGGGAAGAAGTGAATACTGAGAACGTATAGGTAATGATACTGCATATTTATATATTAATTTTATTCATTATTAATTTTATAAAATGTAAAATTGATATTTTAAACAGGCTTGTATGTATTATAAAAATTTTCTGAGTCAGTCATAAACCACGGCAATTGTCACGCAATGATTGATAAAAGATCGATATTCACTCGCCAAATTATGCATTCTATCAAGACTAACGGTTATACCTATATTTGAGTATGGTTGCAATATCGGTTAAACATTATTTTAAGATATTTCTTGAACATATCATTTCTTTTAAAATAAACTGTAAAACAAAAGATAACCAAAGACCATACGTTCTTCGGCAATTAAACCTGCGTTCACGTTCAGATACTTCTTCGTTGATCACATTGTCAATAGATGGCGCTCAAAGGTCATAACCTCACCAGCTAGTTCCGTAATCTTTAAATATGGCACACTTTGCTAGCAGACGGTTCGGGCACCAGTGTGTATATATTATGATCAGCAGGACCCTGGGAGTACGCGTAAAGGCTCGACGCGGGATTCGCTTATTCAAAGGTTTTGTCAAGGTTGTTAATTGACCGACGTTGTATAGAGTGTAAATAAAAGCCATCACAAAGAGTCCCGTTGGCTATGATATCCCATTGAAGTTTAATTAGCCAGGGTAAAGGCGCAAGGTACACCAAGGCCCGCTAGTTCCGTAATCATTTTATGTGGCATCTTTTGCCGGTTGACGGTTCGGACACCATTTTGCATATATTATGATCAGCACAACCCGAGGTGTTCTGGAAATATGATCACCGACGAATGTGTCGTTTATTTAAATGTTTTGTTGTTAAATGACCGACGATGTATAATGTCTAAATAATATTTAAACTACAGTCGTCCCATACAATGCTTTGATGCCTCATTGAACTTTAATTAGCCAAGTTAAAGGCGCAAGATTCTCCGGCATTCAGTGATGTGTCAAATTAATTTCGTAGCCCTACTAGAATTCGTCTATGATGAGTCGTTATAAACCGAACAAATTGTCATCTATTCTAATCGGATAGATCAGGCGGTTTAACCAATTAATTATATTAATTAATTAGCCAAGCAACATACACAGTTGCAACTGTTTCCCAAAACTGTAATGCCTGACCGCATATCAGCATACCGCTGCGTACCTAGCTGCAGCCTAGCGTTTAAGAAAGAACCTTTTTTCGTTGTGTTCCCATACCTCACCCGGCAATGGAACGTGATGAGAATGTGGTGCGGCCATTAAGTAAGGTTTTGGGAATTTTTTACTCCAGTGAAGGAGCCTTCCAGATATTTTACGAACATGGGGTGCGGCCATTAGACGACGTGCGGCGGCAAAACGCGGATCTACGGTAGATAAACTTTGCCTGTAAGTAAAAACAAGCCTCAATAGGGTTTCACTATTTTTTTCATTGAACTATTTTTATAAAAAGTTACAGAAGTTAATGTTAGTTTAGTATTTTCATTGTTACACAAATCATATGCTGTTCACATCAAAACTAGCATTCCACTCAGATCTTACACTATATTCTATGGGCTAGTACCTCCAATCCTTTAAGCACTGATTATTATCATTTTTAAAGTCCTGATTTAACAGAAGTAAAACAAGAGGCTGAAACACATAGTTACAGCATAATGATAATCAAGCAGGACTGGTTGAAGCAAAGTATTCAAAAAGCTGAGACAGAGGGCATGGAAAACAGAAATTGAAACAGGGAATGGATCCATTGATCAGAATTTTGAAAATGGACAGATCATATTTAAAGTTACCATAAGTAAGAATAATAAATGGAAAGCAGTTATAATTTCACAAAGATAATACTTGGGAAAAATAATACTTTTAAGGGTGTAGTATAAACGCATACCTACAGTCAATAAATCTACTCCAGCAACAGACTGACAACAGTTTTATGATAGAGGCACTTGTTAACTATGTATGATACATAAACCCAGTATAAACTACTGTTCTTAGGCAAGAAAGGAAGGATAAAAGACGACGACTAGTGATGACACACTAAAAGGCACTTTCTATCAAAATTGTCCATAAAACATGCACAGCAGATAACTTCAGTTAATAAATATATAAAACCTAAACATTTGTGCCGAAAGCATGTTATATAATACTAAGATCAGATCTGAGAATTCATTGTTGCTGATATGGATTTTAATTACTGGATGGAAAATACTTGTGAAATACCTGGTGACATGGGGCAGGTTTCATGAAGATGCAGCTCAACTGCAGCAACTGATTTTAGCCATAGCAACTGTTGTAATGTCATTACCATGGTAACTATCAAAACCAAGGCTACAGCTTTAAATATTTCGCAGAAACCCACCTCATATCAAGGTGATAATACTTATCAGAATATTGTGCATCCAAACTCACTGCTTGACCACATTCACTGTAAATGCTGGTGCAGATTACAAACTTGGCTGTGCGAATAAAGCTTCTTGATAGTTATATACATAACAAACAAGGTAGGACTACATTTGACTGACAGTTCAAGAACGCTGTGTATGCATGTTACAGACAGAGTCGGTTAATTAATTTCGCAAGTTAGAAATTTCCCAATTCATGAATGATAAAAATCATCATGTAATGATCCTCAAAATTTTTGCAACATTTTGTTGCCGAAATGGAGGCATCTCATTTCACTGATGCCCAAATTACGAAAATCAGAGGACAAACAACAAAGGTATTTCATCCTTTGTGCAGGAGATTCTCATGGTCCTGTTTAACGACTGCAGGTTTCTGCAACCTTTATTCTAATTCAAACTGGTGTTTCTCTCTCTGCCTGTGCACTCTACAATTTGTTCAAAGTATGGCTTGTGTGTTTCCATACCAAACTTAAGAGCATCTCTACATTTACCAGCTACCCAATGTTTTGAAAAAATCAAATTTAATTATTTATGAATTATTATCAGTTATGAATACTGATTTCATTAATAATTTGATGCGAGGTATAATTTTACTATAAAGTGATATGATCAGGCAGAGGTATTCATCTCAATTAATAGATGAGTGTATTTACACATTAAATCTATACAATATATATTTTTATAAATAGAATTTTACATACAAATTTTGAACTAATTACATATTAATATAAATATATCTCTAAAGGAAACCATATATTCTACTATATATATTGGCATGGCAAAACATCACAGTAATGTTTGGTGCAACATGTGCTTACATTATACCATGAGATAAATGGTATATTAAAACAAAGCCATCTGTATTGAAGTGCAGGTGATGGGCAGCAGTAGTGTTGCCGTAGCACAGATGGGTCAGCAGGTCATGCAAGGTTAAGGTCATCTGCAGGATGTGTTTAAACTTCTGCCCCTCCAGTTGCCCATGGCGTGGCAAGAGAATAACCCCTCTACAAAACAAAATATATATTTTCTAGTGCTTGTAATCTTTCGTTAAACCATATTTGATGATTGACAGATAAAAACTGATGATCAATTTTTGTAGGTACCTATATTACCATGATATATGCTGATTTGTAGTGTACCTAAAATATGAATACGTTAATTCAGTCCAACTTGTACATCACAGTGAAAGGTTAAGGTTATTGCCAGATTGTCAACACTTATTCATTGCACAAGGTTCAGTTTTAATGCTGTTCGCTGTTTTGTGTCCCATCTTTCTTACACATCTGACAAAACTAGCATATTCTATCAAGATTTTATCGGGATGACTTCTTTGGATATGCATACACAATCTTTTATGATCAATTATGAAACAGATTGAATTAATAATAAAAGAAAATGACCATCCATTGATATAACTGATTAACTGGCACATATAACTGATTATTTTCTTAAAGGTTGCTGGTAGTCCGTGATTTTGGACATTTTGAATGGTGATGAAGGTTACCATTATGTACGGATATGTAAGCTAATTTCACATGTGCACACAGGGCCAGGGATAATCAGGAAGTTATAAATTTCTGTATGACATCTTTATTGTTCCTAGTTCCTTGCATAGATACTGATATTCAGAAGGCAAAAAGAAAAAAACTGGATATGTATGAATTCTGCACGTCTTCTATTACCTGGTGCATTGTATGTGGTTGAATATTTCTGTGTCATGTCAATGATAAAAGTACATCTAAGGAATAGTGTTAACTTTCATATCTGGAGCCAGCTTCTGTGGCTCAGGGGTAGGCACTGGGCTAAAAGCTGGGAGATTGTGCGTTTAAATCTCAGCTGAGGTGGTGAGACCTTTCACGGTTGGCCCCATGCACCAAGGTTGAATGCCCTGCAGGCTTAATGGAAAGGTTGTGCTCAACAGCTGTGCTTCACTCACAAACAAGTGCACATTTTGGGGGTTCCTTGTAGCTATGACCCAGCAATGGGGACAATTACACAATTACAAGATATAAAATGAGAGGAAGCATGTGATATTGCCCTGTCAAGTAGTCCAAAACTTGAATGGAATTCTGCAAATGTACATATACTTAGTTAAGCTAGCATTAAAAAAAAAATTGAGGCAGTTACCTTTGGTAGTGGTTTATGGGGGGTCTGGTACTCGTACTGGTTCACATGCGTACTGTTGTTTGTACTGCGGATGTAATTGTGTGGCTTCCCTTTCAGGTTCTCTATTTGTTTAACGTAGTAATTTTCAGGCTGAAACAGAACAGAGACCATATGCACTACTATATGTGAATATATATCACAGTATTGTTTTTTAATTTGTTTTACTATTATAACTTCTGTATACATAATATTCACTGGACAAAAACTCAGCTATAATTTTTGAAATATTATAATAATCTGTATCATGAAGCAGCATCCTAAGTCTTACAGTTCATTTTAAGAGGAAGAGAGACAAAAAGAGAAATGGGAGAATAATCAACCTCTCTTCCAGTGTACCCCCCTTGTAAGTCTGTACACTGTATGGGATCTGATCTTCAAACTCAAGATAACAATCACATCCAAATCAACTTAGAACAGGGTATCTATCTGTTATCTATTGCTCTATATACTCAATACTGAACAAAATAAAAAGTTTATATTTTAATGTAGCCTAACAGGATGTTTATACTGAATATATCTGATTGTAACATGCCATGTAAGTATAACAGCAAGACTCGGTTCCGTCCTTCATCAAATTCTGTATAAAAAGTATAACAGATAGTTTCTTATATAATAAATCTAGAAAGAGGGAACAATTATCAATTTGCACTGAATCACAACATTCACAAGTATATTACGTGTTTTGAATCAATAATATAGGTGTACTGAATAACTTCCTCACACTTTTCATGTCTGCTTTCTGTGAATTGTTACACATTAACTCCTTATCAAAAACACCTCAAAATTATGATATTCATAGCCCACAGAAGTGGATCCACAAACTATAACTTTCAAAAAATAATGACAGGACCAATGGGTGTGTAATATATTAATCAATATTTCATTTCTCAATTTTCTCTCCTAATCTTTAGTAGGAGGTGTTTTAAATCTTGTATCAGGGTGCCTTTCCATATATGCAGGTCCCTCTGTGGATCCCACTCAGGGAAGAAGTAATCACCCGGTCATAATCAGGATACTGCTTTCTTGCGTGGGTGCCCATATAGGACCCACACTGGACCTGCACAAGATATTTTAAATTCAGCTGAGATTGTATTTATGCTGGTAGTGGAGTGCTGGACCAGTACTGAAGCATAGTTTCCACATGCAAGCCCTCTGTGTGGCATGTGAGAAAACATGCATGTCTACATTATCACAATCTGCAAGTGTGGAAAAGGCCACTCCAAAGACAAAAATCTGCATATGAGGAAAGGCAGCACCTTACACAAAACATATTAGCACTATTCATTTCTCAGGTCTCACCTCTAATAAACCCCTGAATAGCATTCTTTTACATGAGTAATTGTGCACAACATAACAAACCTAACATAAACCTATGAACAAGCAAATGTGTAACTGAACAGCAGAAATTGTCAAAAGCAAGCAGGTGTATGCACACATTTATAAATGCTTGTGAATGAACAATCTGTTAGTGAATGCATATTGTTTTTGCTGCCAATCCTGTGACAACATCATGTGTTAAAAAAGAAACAATTGATAATAACATTGTAAAGATAAAGTGTTGGTTTGTCATTGTTTATCCACACAACCTAACCAGACACATCAACATAAGGCCATGGAGAAACTAACTCTTCACTTTTCTATATCCTTTTGCACAAAAGTTAAAAGTACATTGCAATTTATGTGCATGATGTATGCTATTTTAACCTCTAGATCAGGTTTTAAAAATATAGCAATATGCTTTGGTATTATTTACATAAAAGAACAGTGAAATTTTATCTAGCCTCTTTCAGCTTAGCAGATGGCAAATGATTTAAGTTGTTAAAAAAAGAGGAATTCTTCTTAGTTTATCAAAATATGCATCTGTTACAAGTTCCACCACCACTTCAGTAACCATCCTTAACAACGGATGTAGATGAGTTGTATTACAGCAAGGAAACCACCAAATATGAACGTTCAATTAAACTATGCATTAGTGACAAATATAGCTTAAAACAATGGAAAATGGTCATGTGACTATGTGTTGGACTGCAACAGTTGTGCCAACATCAGACCAGCACCTTATTGATAACAAATTAACAACAAACATTCACACAATACATTACAAAATAAGATTAATCAAGCAACAAGTGAGAAAAGTCATTCATTGAATGTGATGTATTAGTATTGAATTATGACAGTTCAAGGCTGTTTACAGATCATGGGTCAGAGGTCATGAAGGAAAATGGGTCAAAGGTCAACTGAAGTTAGTGGGTCAAAAGCCATTCAAAGATATGTCACTAAGAGTCAACTGAAAGTGCACATGAAAAGCCAATGCCAGTGAGACAATATAAGATGGGAGGAAAACATAAATTATAATTAAGTGGATACACATCTAAACCATGCTGAGTGTACTTAAAACAAACCTCAGGTTTCCTGTACGGTGAAAAGTCCTTTTGTTCCTCCCATTTTGGTAGTTCATCCTAAGTTTGGACGAAGATTTTACAGTTCAGGTACACAAGCAAGGGAGGTATGATGCTGCAGTGTTAATGCATGTGCCATACACAGGTGACACAAATACACTCATGCTCAGGAAGTGATGACAGTAAATAAGTAATTAATAACAAACTCAAGTGTGTGTTTAATGTTTACATAGTTCAATATTCATCTTCTAAGCTTAACTTAGGGTGCTATTTGTAGTTATATGGTAAATGCACACATTCTGCCAAGATGGTAAATATAAATACTGAGCCATGCATTCTGATTGGTTAAAAATATCACTGCCATGAGACTGAGATTGACAGTTCTGTTGATCTTCAACCAATAAAATGATGTATTACAAGAGCTGCAATTCACCATGTGCCATGTTGGTAAAATTAAAATCCATGTAAATCCATCACTTTATAAAAGGTTCCTAAATTATTCACTCATGAGTGTTAGGTTCGAAAAACAAAACTGTCCAAGTAATTACTTATTTATAATCATTTTACTATTCAAATTTAGAATAAAAAGATTCTGTAATATCCAGGTCTCATTTCAAGTAGGTTACCCTTCAAATGGGTTTTACACTACTGCACGCAGAAAAAAGTCATTAAAGAACACTTTTTCATGGCTGTGCACTAAATTTATCTATCACAAAAAAATACGTTGTAGAAAATACATAAGACACCAACTAGTAGTGCTTGAGAACATGCTAAGCATAATGCTGTAAGTGACAGCCATGCAGTGCTGCAAGAGTTGTTAAAACATTTTTAAACATTTTTTTGGCATGGAGGTGCAGTAGTCTCTTTCTAATGCTGATGTAATGTACCATAAAATTCCTAACAAAAGTCACACCCCTATGAGAAGTCGCACCCTGACACTTTTTGTGTTACATAGGGGGGATTGCAATTCAAGTTTGTTTCTTCCTGGTGCATCATATAAGTTAAACCCAGACTTCAGAGGCCCCCCCCCCCATCTAGAAGTATGGATTTAATTATCAGAAGCCCCTGATGCAGCAAGAATACGACTGGTAAATACCCTGACATTACCTGAAACACCACTGGTTTATCCTGGGTAGACTGACAGTGCTTATAACATAAACTATTCTCTCTGATCACTCAGTAACAGTATCAGCACCAACCTTTGTGTGGCTGAGACAACTAGTATAGTAACTGGCATGAAGAATAATAATA
Organism: Sipunculus nudus; assembly: GCA_026874595.1. Taxonomy (NCBI): domain Eukaryota; kingdom Metazoa; phylum Annelida; class Sipuncula; order Golfingiida; family Sipunculidae; genus Sipunculus; species Sipunculus nudus. Next base: position 29,953,807 of record CM049317.1, on the reverse strand, counting down.
TATACAGGTATGTCAGTTTTTTTCTTCTATAGTCCCACTTCATTTCATATTATAAGCGACCAATTGGTCTGTGTGCTCAACTGTATAAAATATATTTAGGTAAGGTCTCTTCATGTTTCAATTTAGAAGAAATCTAGCATCCATTGAAGCATGATTGGTGCCAAGGCTGATTTCATTTTAAAATATTAGATGATTGAAAGCGATCCATGCTTAGAAAAGCTTAACTGAAACCAGTGAACCCTAAGACTAGAATCAAAACTAGGCCAATAAATTAACTCTGCACAATTTACTTTAGAAAAAAGTGATTGAAATAAGAGATATGTTGCTCTATAAGCCCAGCAGAATCCTTTCATTTAAATCAATAATTTTTATAAGTAAACTACAGTCTGTATTGGATTATTTTCTGACTTTTTGAATGAAATACTTGTGGTTCTAGGATTTCAACTAAAAAAAATAAATATTGAACCAGGCATGATAGGTTTTGCTTGGAATTTTCCACCACTAAACCCGGGTTCTATGCTACATCCTATATATAGCTTTTTAATTTGCCCCAGTCCAAATAAGACAATATCTTAAAAACAATTCAAATGCTATAAAAAGTCCACTTAAATGATTGAGGCATCTACACTATTTAGTACAGGGAGTTTGTATATGTACATTGGCATCTATGATATTTATAAATATATATCTTAACTCTGACTGCTTACTAGAGTCAGTTGTTCTATGTAAAGAATATTACATGTGAACTTTCGATAATGTTGCAATTGAATCCAAATTTTCCAATTTTCTCTTGACTCAGTATTGGCAAATAAACAAGGTTAAGCCATATTTTATTTACATCACAAAAGGAGTTTTCTTCTTTCCCTACACCTTTTATTGTTTATTAATTATTTTTAATTAATTTGTAGAGACATATTGCCTTTAAAAATTGTTACCAAAAAAGCCCCACCACATTAGCTCTGTAACATCTAGGTTATTATATACTAGTATTTGTTACTATGATGAATATCATGTCTTTCCTTTTTATTTATTTTTACATGGACACTTTCCTGTAAAATATGTAATTAACAAACACTGCCTCCAATCAAAGTGACTTTTAATGAGTGGTTGTGAGAGAATGACTTCTGCCCACCTCTTTACGTGGAGAATATATGATGTCTTCAAGATTTCCCCTTCTGCTGCCCTTGTCCAGTGGAGCTCCACCTCCTGGCTTCCCCCAGAACTCATTCATACTACTCTGGTGCTGTTAAATGAATTGTACAACAAACATGCAGTGTTTATGTGCAACAAACAAATTACACACACACAACATTAAAGGAACCACTGCACACATACAATAAAGCATTAATTCATGAGCAGACATTAAATATAAATCAAATATACAGAATATATATTAATATGAATTAAATATTAAAAAAATAAAATATAAAATATCAATGTAAATTTAATGTGTAAATAAGGTGTAATATTTATGAGAAAAAAATAATTTTGTTACAAGTGGTTGAAAGCCTTTATAAATAAGTGAATGCTTGGATGTAAGTTGCATCAACTGATAGAAATTTACACCTCAAGAATTGGTGGTGACAAGATGGTCTTCATTACACTATTTACACCTGGTGTTAGTCAGAAATAAAACTCTTTTTTAACATTTTCTTAAAATAAAAAAAAAATCTGCAAAACCCATCAGACTCCAGTCCTTTCAAACACTGATTCCCACTCAATTTTGGTGATAAATTCAATTTAAATTCTTATGGCAGTAGACAAGGCAGGAGATAAAAAGGAACAACCAGAACAGGAACCAAAATATAAATGTAATAAACACTGGTTCATCACTGCCTGAATTCACTAAACATAAAGTCATTCACATAATTGCTAGCTCACTTTCACAGCATTTATGCACGTTATGAAAGTAACTATTATTGGGTTCTATATTCAATGTATTGATATTCTTTCTTCTCAGATATTAAATGACCTGGTAAAGAAACATTTTACATATTTTTAGAGCATTCCATTTTTTAGGCCGATGTCTTATTCTTTCACAGTTATTTTCCTTTCATGTATTTGTAAAGAATTACTCTTTTATAATATTTAACAAGCATTATTTAACTGCCTGTCAATAAGACATCATAAGATGTTTCAGCAAAGCTGTGAAATATCTGCATAATATCAAAATTATACAATGAAAAACAAGAGCATAAGTTAAAATGGGTAAGCAGGAACTGACATACCTTTTTGCTTTCTTGCCGTTCCTTTAGCTTATCGAGCTCTTGCATCCGTTTGCGTTCCGTTGCTGCACGTTCGAGTTCTGTATGATACAAGGGGCTCTCTTCTGTTTTGAATACTCGCTCATTAGTTTTCTGTTTAAAGAAAAGAGAGAGTTACGCATATACAAATTTGCATTCAATTATAGCTTACATGCATTTGTAAGTTGGCTATATTTGCATTTGGTACAATACAAACTGTTAAACTTATATTTTTATCTATGAAGATGACCTGAAAGTCAAACAAAATTCCCAAATGAAAATAAGTCATCACTCACCATGATTTGTAAAAAGCATATATCTAATACTCCATTACATTAGAAGGTAAATGAAAACGTAAAAGAAGCCAAGATATTTGATGAAGTTCACACATTCAGATATATCAATTTGTTTTGTAAATATATATCTTTCATTTTACAAAGGAGAATAACTTAATATAAAACAACATGAATTGACCACAGAAATATATGATTGCCTACCCTTCAGTTAACAGCTGATGAAGATACTAAATATAATGTAAACAAAAAGTCTTTGAACTTTATCACGTTTGTGAGGTGCATTGCTGATCATAAAAAGCATGTAAAAGCATTGGATATATTTGATTTTACATTAAACTGCAAATATACAAAGCATTTTGAGAATTCATGTTTTGATAAGAAAATCATGATGAAGCAATTATGAGCATTTCGTAATCACATAAATTATTTTCACATTTCCTTTCTAAATCAGCCTGGCCCCAGTAGCACTTGTTCTGGACTTAAGAGCAATTTATTACATATATTAAGTCTCTTGGTTATGATAATACATATTTGAGAACTGGTACAGACTACATGTGTTCTGTTTGGCAGGGCTCTGCAAAATTATGCAAATTTTGTGCTTGTCAGATGACTGCCCGTTTACAATGCCAACGGTCACCCTGATTGGTTGCTCGTAAGTCTAATGCTTATGATTATTCATTGAATGAACATGGGATTAAGGTCACAGAGTTCATGGGAAGGTCAATTGGTCAACTTTTTATATGCAAATTGTTGTACAGGGTTTGGCCTCCTCTTTAAGAGTACATGAGTAATAACATGCAAATATAAGGATATCACTAGAACTACTAAGTTGGATAAGATTCAATGATGCCTACTGAAACTTATTTTACATTCCATTTTACACGGTTTCACTTTTAATATTTATTTCATGTACTCAATTATCAACTGGACCCCAAAATCATGCTTGATGAGCCCAGTTGATTTAGCTCAACAGAACAAGGAAAACAACAGATGCAAGCCAAAAGGATGCTATAACTGTTAAAAGAAGCACTGAAAGTTAATGCCATTAATAATGGTTCTAGATAGATATAACAGGTCAGGATTAACACTCCTAAGATTCTAGTATGTGAAAGGCAATGTACTTGCCTTACAAAATATTCATCTAGTTTTCCTTTACTAGTTTAAAATAAAATAACTCAGCATATACTGTGAATTCAGCAGATTTTAGTATGCATATGTTATTGTATTATGTAGCTGACAGGCTATCTGCCAATCATCAGAGCCTCCTTTGCTGATTGGTTAATGTACTGACCTCCTTTGTGACATCAGAAGTTGGCAAGTGTTGATTGGCTAATAAACCTGTATTTGGGTCACGGCGTGGTTTCCCAACCTGGCCTTGCTTTATAACAGCAGCCAATTCTCCCTCCTACAAGCAAGATTCAAAAAGCTGATTTCAAAGCCGAACTGAATCACTAATAAACAAGCATGCAACATGGTAGGGATAATGGGATAAAAATCATGTAAATTTCACGCCAAAATAATGATACCAATGTGCAAGATAAATGATAAAACAAAATTAAAGTTAAAAAAAATAAATAGCAATTTATCGAGGTAATTGTCATCCAACTGATGTCAAGGGTACTCTTCATAAAAAATTCAAGTAGAATAGAGCTTTATTAACAGTCTTTGCCAAGAGGATATGCATTAGGTTACAATATAACTTAATTGCACTATCATGGACAGAATTTCATGAGTTTTTTAGGGAATGGGTCAATGGAGAATCAATTAAGTTTTGATGTGAATCTGGCACATGATCTGGAGTCAATAATATCATCAAGGAATATTTACAAATGTACAGCCACTTATGCACAAATGAATCTGGGAAAAATTGTCGAATAAGTGAATGCACACAAAGTTTCAGGAGCATCCCATGATAGAGAACCCCCACACGGTGGAGGCTTGCATTCCTTAGAATACAGATTTCTAGTCTGGAGATCATAAAATTTTAATTTTTAAGTCAGGCATCATTATAAAAAGACAACCGAGAGGAAAATTCCCTACCCCTAGGCTATTTCATAAAGAAGTGAATGTTCATAATGGTTAAAATTTTCATATAATATGCAATGTATACATAATCAATATGTTATTTCATATACATCTACTGGCATCAACTTTAGGAATCATATGATATATACAGAACAAACATACTGGTAGACTGGAATATTGTACAATCATGTTTCTAATTATGGTTCATGTACAACATTCAGTGATGTCAGCGAGATAAACAACACCGAATGGTCTGTATAATTTCTGATTCTTCCTGTCAGTTAATTTCTAAATGAATAAAAATATAATAATCATGTAACACTAAGACAAATTACTGCAAAACAGGGATCACATTTACAAAGAGCCTGTGTATTGTGAATGTATTTAAGATGCAGGTCAAACAATAAAAGTTCTTTTTTTTAAGTTATGCCTTGATTTATGAACTACTGTTTTATATCCAAAATGGAAGTCTGTCCAGTTAGTGGACTACATTTTTGAAAACAATAAATCTGTAATGATGACAATATAAATGTATTGTTTATACATAGATTATGCTAATTGTGATGACAAAAAATTAAATCTATAAAAGTAAAAACAGTAAAACAGTAAAACAGTAAAACCCTGACTATTACGATCACTCTCTGGACCTCAATATTAAAATGGTCATATTTGTGAGATGGTTGTCTACGCCAGGTCAAATATAATGAGCAAAAAAGAATCAGAACCCATAAAAAGTGGCTGTTGTTTTGGGGTGGTCTCTAAACAGAGGTGGCCGTAAGGTGAGGGATTACTGTATATGCGAGTCTGTAGAATCTCCTGCATATAAATCCTTTTGTCGTTCAGGATGTCAAGCCATCTGAGCTTGACAAACAACTGCTATATAACTCTTCCTGTAACCTATCAGAACAAATTCACTCACTATTTCTGTGTATTGTGTGTATGGGACATTATCTATATAATGGCAATCAACTTACCCCATATTTTAGTTTTTCACTTTTTTCTTTGTTTCTTTGTTGATCTTCCATACCCTTTTCTGCAAAACAAGGCATCACTTTGTGTGCTAACAAGTAGCTATTGTAAAACCCAATAATTTGCAATAAAAGAGTGTGGCAAACATGACCTGAAAGAAGATACAGTTATTTATTTATCAATTAATAATGTCCATAGCCACAAAAAACAGGGGGGGGGGTTCATTTTCTGGTGGTTTATCATCTTGTCACCAGATGGCACCACAGTGGGGGGAAAAAATATGCCAAACTTGACTCTGCCTTCAATGTCCATATGACCATTTCGTTATGTTGAACTGCATCATATATGTACATGTGCAGTTTTCATGGTGTCACAACGCAGTTTAAACAAGACTACAGGTACAAGATTTCACACCTTCATACTACCAAGCCTGACATGACCACACATTAACAGATCTTGATTCTGGCATCTATTTAATAAATCATGAATAAGGCAACTGAACCAAACAAATGGCTCACTCATGAGGGGAAAAAAACCTCTGTGGAAGTGATGACATTTTCAGTGATCTGCAAATAAATAATATTTTTAAAATGCCACTGCTAAACAAAGCACTATGCAAGACTGTACAAGACTCAACAACACTCATCCTGCATTTCCATTGAATTCTACCACTGGTCCATAGGGTAAACATGTATAAATGAGGATTTTTTTGCGTAAATTAGTAAATAAAACCCTAGAGCAATTAGTCCCTGCTCCAGATGGTCTCCGTTCACAATCTGTAAAAGAACATACACTTAAAGAGAAATCCCAGTACTTACGCAGATCATGGAGATATGTATGGGCAGCAGCTATTTTCTTCCTCTGGTCAGCAGAGCTGGCCTGAAACAAATAACAGATAAATGAAGTAATGATTTGCAGTTTAACAGGCTATATATTGTAATAGCTGACCAAATATGGAGCAGAGTACCTGGATGACCAAATATGGAGACAGGTATTTATTCACAACACTTGATAACCAAATCTGGAAAAATGCTTTCGAAGCACTATGTGGCCAAATGTGGAATAATTAAGGCATTCAATACATTTCAAAACCGCTGGCCATGGGTTTGAGGTATCATTATTGATTAAATCCCCTACATCTAAATTCAATTCAAAAGTGCTTTAAATTCATATTAGACCCCAAAAGGTCTACATTATTTTAAACCACGTACCATAATTTAAATTTTTATACAAGATTTTTTTAATGAAAATTTAAAATTTCAGTTTTAGGGTAGATAGATACATGAAAGAGGGGGAAAAAAGTTTTTGAGATATTAGCATGTAGATAAATATTAGTCCATTAATAAGCTTATTGTTACTAGGGGGCTTAAAAAAGTTTACCTTTTAAAAATTTATTTTTCTTTTAAATGTTACAAAATCATGTGAAAATGAATGAAAACCTAAAACATATGTTTACCATCAGAAAGATCACGGAATCAGGTTTAAAATAATTTACAATTTATGGGGTCTTATATGAATTTAAAGCAGTTTTGAACTGAATTTAGATAAAGGAGAATCAAACAATGATACTTAAATCAATGTAGAAGACATCCGGCCCATGGGCACTGGTATGAACCTTGAATAATATGTCGTATCATGTATATGTAGGCATCTGTTTCCTGACGATAACATGGGTGACTGGTTAACAAGGTTGCATATAAAATTCAGGGTAGATACCTGCAAAAGCCAATTTGATGAAAAAGACAGCTGCCTGAATGGTCAGTGTGAAATACGCCTAATGCATGACCTAATTATAAATAGAGAATAAATGCTGATTGGCCACTTCATTTAATACATAATATGATACCAAAGAGAAATCTGGTGACTGTATCAAGAACAAGTTGAAATAAATGTAAACCATTTAATGGTCACATGACTTACATCCATCTTCATCTTGCCATATATATGAGTCTTTATTTTTCCGTCTTCAGTCCTCAGTGGCGCCCCCGCACCTCCTTTACCAAACGGATCATAAATCTGGAGAGGTTCGTCAAAGCGTTTGTAGTCAGGAGGGTCTGGTTGACTGTACCTGTGTCGTGGATGCTCGTCTCGTATAGATGCATCTGGAATAAAAAAAAAATTCAAAAAGTTTTTTTAATTTGCTTCTTTTTACTTGGATGATGATAATCAGAAGAATAGATTAAAATGCCTCACAGGTGCAATTTAGATACGTCAGTGAATATGACATGAACTTTGGCCTAAAGATCACTCAGTTGATTCAAATATATTTTTCCTTTAAATGGGTTTCTTAATTTCTTGTGTGATTATATGGTAATACCATGTGATACTATGTTTAATATAACTGAATACAAAACAGACACATACATACACTTATTATACATTTACAGCAGATATATATGCTTTTTTAAAGTAAAATTTCACTTGCTTCTTATCAGTTTTACACTGAAATAATTCATTATCATTGTGTCATTTATAGAATATAAATGAACTATATAAATATGTTTTCAACACTGATAGAGCACATGTTATAGCTGATGGTGTCTGCCACAGGTTATGCTGATTATATCAGATGAGAATCAGAGTATTACTAACAAGTGAATGAAATTTAAACACTGTCCATTGTAATGATTTAAATTAACTGCAGCATCCTCCTTGCAAGCTTTGACTGGAAACAATATGAAAGGCTGCATTTTTTTCTTGTGTATAAATTCTAAAAATAAAATAAAGCAGTGCAACAACAAGAATACAGCAACTTTATATTTCAAGATTTAATGTTGATTATTGCAATTATCTTTAATAAATTAATTATGTTTATATAATGAAAAAATTAAAATAAAATTGTTTCCATTTAATAAAAAATGCATAATGCAAATCTGATCATACTGCATGATTATAGTTCAAGAAGAGACAGTGGACTAATATAATTTTAAGCAGTAACTAAGAGCTTAATCACTATATTCCTGTACTACACAGCTATAAAGCAACTAAAAAGATATTTTATATTTCAAAAGGCAGGAAAAGATGGGCTGAAAAAATGTCCTACATACACAGACAGTGTTAAGGATAAAAATTGTAACAGCAAGGATCATTCTTTTTACGATCAGGATTTGTTTTAATAGTAATATAAGAAAAAGAAACATGGTGTTTCTGACATTATCTCACCACTGTTCTCAACTGATCTAATATTGACCTCTCAACTGATCTGGTTTAGCTTTGTGTTCAATTTGGTTTCATTGTTGGGCTACCTGCCACTCCTCTTAACTATAAGTGGACTGACCCATTAATAAGTTACCCCTATAAGGCAAATTAAGCTGTGCAAGGGCAGGGTACAAAAAACGTCACTTATTTTACTGGTGCCTGAATGATCCAAATGTTGGCCAAGCACTTAGTCGGCAATTAGTTAAGTCATAAGACTGTGCTAAGGGGCTAAACGTTAATCGACATAAGGTGAAATTACAGTAACAGCAGTCACTTCAATTGAAGATAAATTGTATCTGTAATGAAAAAATATGGCCAGTTCAAGTATATTTGACATTTAATATGCTATTTCATTTGAAAGCCTAGATCTTGATATATCACACTGAAAACTGAGACCAGAAGGGCTATGATACTGTTGTTACTGTTGATACTGCTGATCAAGAATGACTGTGTCAGCAGTTTTACAAGCATAAAGCAGCACTGATCCTAATATCACCATGACTATCTTAATATAAAGTAATCACAATGTCTCAGGAGAGGCTATATACAAGGAGAGGTTTGGGGACACAGAGAAAAATCACACACACACACACATCTGTCTGTAATCACAAAGGGTTGGCTGATTGGATCAAAATCATCTTGAAAATTGTCAGGTATCAATGAAATACTACTGAAAGAATTATAGCATATATAAGGAGAGTGTTTATCCTGAATGAGGATACGTCAGGAGATTTGTTATTACCATACCTCTGTAATCATTCCATGAGTAGTACTGATGAGGTGACACTAAAGACAAACACAGTGACATGCTAAGTGTACATGAAGCATTATTTTGATGACATTGAGCCAATTTCTGTTATATGTACAGGCAAATGTCCAGAAAAAGAAACAGAAAAGGCAAATTGACTGAGAAGATATTTCTACAAGATAAACCAATAATGAGATGTTCAACTTTTAACTTGATCAAATGATCAGGCAAATCGATTTTCTAAATAGTATTTTTTGTAAAAATTAACAATGCTTTTGTAAAATTTATCTTTAATACTCTAAGCCAAATAGCTGTTTGTGGGCTGATTTTCTGTAAAATGCTAGTGTGGTACTTTAATGGATATAAAGTGTGATATTGCTAGGTGCCACACTGGGCAAGCCACCCCTGGTTTTAACACTGAACACCATTCCGGTTCCTCCAGGAGAGAGCAATTCTGCTTCTCATGTAGTCTGTCATCTCCAAGAAAATACTTACAAAAACTAACATGTTCAGTGTTAATTAATATCTGGTAATTTAAATCTTAATGAATGTCTACCAAGGGAAAATAAAATACTGAAATCAGATTCAAATCAACATATATTCACAGTTCACCAGATAATTGTTAGACATCTAAACCATTTTCCATAGGATGATTCCTGTTCTGTTTTTTTCAACATTGTGCTATAAATTTTTAAGATCTGAATGCCAAGTCAATATTGGTAAATGATAAATGATAAGCTGTCCATCTGAAACCTTCACAAAGGATAATTTTGAACATAATAATAGATAATTAGATATGATGTATGGGTGGTTTAAAAAACAGGTCTAATTGTTTGGAAAGATGTGTTCATACAGCGGCTTCATTTGAGAAAATGGCTCAATGCATAAATGTGGACAAGTCATACTTGTATATTATATATGTGCATATGGCTAATGAGAAGTGCTCTGACACAACACGGTGTGCAGTAAATAGGGTACATCAATAGAAATAACTTTATGGGATTTTTGGTTTGTGGCCAATGAGAGAGCAAATGTTGACTATCATAGATGACCATCATATTCATTATTAGTCACATGATTAAGACAGTCAAACTTGCAATTTGACCATCCAGGAAACTTAACAGTTATCTGAATATGTATGAATGATTAAAAAGGTCCTTAACACTGATAAATGAAGCAAAATTGTGAAATATTGCATTCCTTCCAATGGTAAGATAAGTAGTTAGTTAACTTTTATACTCTGAAATCCCAATACCTGCTTCCAAATAAATAGGAATGGTAGGAGTGCAGTGCTGGTTACATAAAATGTGTCATATGTGCAATAAGAATGAAACTTAACAGTGCATACAATGAACAATTTTCTCTCTATATAGTTAATTTTCTGGGGAAAAGGATTCTGTCTGACATTATTATATATAAGAATTATAATCTCACAGATAACACTACCATTCCTTGTAACTGATTTCAGAATGTTGCTACTGTGCACCTATACCACAGGTAAAATCATCATGTGTACTCAAGTCTGCAGTATGCAGAGTGGGCTAAAATGAATGGCCAATATGGCTTCATGTGTGTTTATGGATGTTGAATGTGATTATGCATGTGTTTAATACTTGATGCAAACATTGTACAAAGACAAACCATTTGACTGTACTGACGTGTGATCACTTTATACAAAATTCAACACACACAAAATATGCGTAATGATATGCAAGTTCATTAAGCTCAACATTATGAAACCTGCATGGTTATGTTGTATGGTTAATCTGTTTTGTGCACTGCTTTAGAGAATATGCAATTATGAAGTGCTCTGTTTCGATTATTATAGGGTAAGACTGGTGATTTAGTATGTGGCAAACTGATACAGTGAAACCTGTGATAAGAGACCACCAATGGGACTGTCCAAAAATGATCTTAATTTACAAGTGGTCTTTTTAGACAGGTCAGTAATAACCAATGTGGATGCTTTCAGTTCATCCTAGGTTGGTCTTATAAGACACTCTGGTCCCACTGTGCTGTCATGTCTGCTGAATTGGAGTAACAGGTCTGAACAAATGCATTGTATATTTTATTGAGAAACTAATCCTTGCGCCCCTAATAAAGCAGGTGTAAAAAAAATAATTTCAATTAATAATAATAATTAATAATAATAATAATTATAATGATGATGATAATAAAAATAGCAACATTTAATACAATAAGCCAAGGTACTAAAAAAAATGTACATGTATCTCCCCTACCATCACTGTCATCTGAGGTTTCTTGAAAACAAGTTATGTTTGTAAATAATATTTGTATTATAAAATTTAATAAACCTACCTACCAAGCTGGGGGTAAAAGTTTTCATAGGACAAATTATTTGTTTCTATATTCAGAATTTAACCAGTTGCAGCATAATTTTATTATTAGCAGAACAAACCTAGGTTCCCATCATGAGAGAAATTCTAAAATGCTGATATATTTCTAGTATCTGTGTATAATAATTTTCTAAATGGGCCTGAAGCATGGTGACATGTTCTCAAAATGTACCAGTCTGAAAATGTATATTCATTTATTTTTTTTTTGCTTTTTTTTTTAAAGATATATTCAAATGGTACCATGACACTAAAATGTACTCACCTCCCTGTTCATTTCTCTTCATCGTGATGGGAAGTCTTGCTTTGATTTTACCGCTCTCTGTTTTCTGAGGTGCACCACCTCCGCCAATGGATTCCTCAAACTTTATTCTGTTAGACTGTATAGAGAACAGGTCATTCATAAACTCCTTGATGCAAGTATGAAATATCATCACCTTACCAATACTGGATAATGAGCATGTTAGTTAGTGTTATTAGTTTAACAGAAAAGTTTATAGCCAAAAAGTCATTTAACTCTAATAAGCTGCAAATGTCTAATACGAGAGAAAAGAATGGGTGTTTAACTTTAATCATATGGCTTCTGGTAACAGACTACAGGATAGAAAAACATAAACAGAAGAATGAATAGCATATAGGATAACAGATGCCTAATTAGGCATTATGCTGGATATAGCATCATATTGCACTATTACTGGTAAGCATAATGTACTGGAATGCAACAGACCATATCTGAAATATAAGTGCATGAACCACCAAAGACCAAAGACAATAAATAACAAACCAGTAATATGTAACTGTTGTCTATTTGTAAATTTTTCTCAAGGAATTATATTTCTTAAATATGAAGTAAAATGGGAGTGGTAGTCTCACATGGCATGATCAATGTCACAATAAAATTATTTAGTGTATCTTTCATGATTTTTTTTAATTCTCTCCTATCTCCACCAAAGAGCAGCTTTTTCTCTCTTCACCAGAGACCAAAGACACTTTATCACAAGAGTATATTGTAAATACTCAATTAAACATGCATATATTTTGGAATAACATTTTCGAGTCATAACGTAGAGAACAATTTCTAAATTCTACATACATATTACATGAGGGACTCCTCCCAGATTCAATGATGATTAACAACATCTAAGTTTTGAGGCACTACTAGTTTAGAAATGGTCTGTTGCATTAATATAAAGCATGCACACTTATGGGTATGGTATCAGCATAAAAGCAGTAGAAAAGTGTAATATTAACAAATAAATGTTGTTTTTATCACTCATTTTAACAGCTCAATTGATAACATACATCCATAAATAATTACATCATGGCACCATGCATACCTGTAATTCTGGGTTGATTTCAGTTTGTACACCATAATCTTTGTCTGCTGCCTTATATCGACGGACTTTGCCAAGATTGTCATACACAGGGTTACCACTGCCTTGCCCCCATGGATAATAATACTCAAAGTCCTAGAGACAAGCAACGACATATAGCATTGTATGACAGGGAAAAAGGTACAGCTGACACAACATGAGAGGTGATAGTGGTACATCATGATATGATGTCATATCATTACTTACCAAGAGAACCCCAAATGTGCATAATATGCATGTCGTGTATCTGGTGACCTCTGACCTCATTAAATATGCATGGATTTTGCTGGAAATCGAACTTGGGCGAGATATTTTATTGATTAACATTTCTGATGAGTTTTATCAAAATCCTTCATATTCTTTGTAAGTTATAGTGGGGACACCACAAAGTAGCCTAGTGACCCGTGACCTTATTAAACATGCGAGGATGTTGCCCATAATTGAACTCGGGCGATATAATCTATCAATAAGTAGTTATGGTGAGTTTCATGAAAATCCATCAAAGCCCCAGGAAGTTATTCCAGCATCACTAGGAATTAACTGACTGACTATGGGTATACCATAATAAAAATCATCAACCATTACTGGAGATATGTGAATTATAACTATAATTACCTACATAAAACACACCCACCCCCTTCAGCAGATGATTAGCAAGTATAATCAAGTAAGTAGCAGTGTTTTTTTTAATAATCATGTAAAAATATACCGGCATTTTAATCATTAATCATCACTTAAGTGTGTCAGCTAATTGCAGCACCTCCCTATGTTCAAGACAAAGGAAGACAATCAGCTTGGCTGTGTTGGTCTCTTGGGACATATTTTTATGCTATCTCTGGTATCTTGTTGCAAATGTTTATGTTATCTCAGAATATGTATTACAGTAACCTATGTTTATTATGAGTAATGTTATATGTTACCTCTATGGATTAGACAGATCATTAACTTGAACTTTGGTAATGAAAATCAGCTGGAGTCTTTGAATTACCTGGTGTATTATCTCTGGAGTTAGTCATTGTACTGGATATATTTGGTGCATGTAGCCAATGTTATCTCTATATTACTATTAAATCACTGTCATCTCTGAAATTCATTCAATGTTTCACCTATCTTTGTTGCACGTTTAAACTATTTCAGAAAGATGTCCAGTGTCCCCATTATCTCTACTGTGCCCATCCTATGTCTATATTATTTGTTAATGTTATCTCTGTTGTACCTGTATGTTATCTCTGTTGTCTCTTTCAGCCATAATACCAGGTATGTTTGAGGATTGTATCTATGTTATTTCAGCAGGGTGTTTTCAGAAATGAGCCCCTTGAATTAATTAAAACAAATGATTACTTTCACTACTAGACAAATGATAAGCTATTGAAAAAATATAGTGGGACAACTACATTAACCAGAAATCTAAACATCAGTAGAAATGGTTACAGAAATATCTGAGAGATTTTTAATTTGTGGATCTGTGAGTCCATGAATTTATGGCCCAAATGTTTCCAAATATAAGGAAAATCTCTTAAAACCCACAATTATATAATTTTTGAATCTATGGTTTATTGTGACATCGAGGTACTAGAGGTGTGAAAGAAATCAAGTTGATAGTGATTCTATGCACTACAGCGTATTAGTGATCTATTATTTTAGTAAGTGTTCGTGCTGCTTGATGAAGATTTTGCTGTGATGAAATGAGATGTCACTTGCAGCTGACATTGCCAGATAGTCACAAAATGTCTAGTATGTAAGAAAATTAGCCATTCACTAAAAATCCTAAGATTATTACTGTGGTTACCTTTATGTTCGCGAAGGGTTTCAATTTTGCAATATTTGCTGAAGGTAAATTATCCCGATGATAATGCCTTTGTGATTGCTAGGTCTTATAGTGGAGGGCAAATCAAAAGATAAAAGGTTGATAATTTACTTAAATAATAAAGAGATTTTCTATGTTCACAGGTTAATATTATAAATGATATCAGATCTTCCAAATTATATGTCATTAATGAACAATAGTTACAAATAATCAAATGTTCCCTTGCGTCCAAGTCCAATTTTTCAGATTTTGTGCATATATTATTTGATATTATAAATTTATACTATAATGATGTACTTTGGCTAGGTTTTAATATAGTCACATCATGAAAATGGAACCCTCAAGAACCCACTGAAAAAGTGGAAATCGCAAAATTTTTTTACCACGAATATGAAGGCAACCACCGTATCAGACAAAGATAATAAGGTTATTAAAAGATATATAATGACAAGATATTAATATAATTCAATAAAAACAAATATGTTAGTGAAGGGACTTATTTTTCAAGTAATTATTTCTTCAAACAAAGACATCAGAGACATGATTGATGTTGGTCTGTACTAACAGTGGAACTGTAATAATTTAGTACACAAAATGACTCACAGGGGTCAGCACAAGCAATACACAGGGGGAAGCAATGTTGCAAACTGAATGATCATCTTCAAAAATTACACTAAACTTTGTACAAAAATATTAATGATGGGAATAACTGTTTCAAACTGAATATGATACAAACATTTTGATTCAAATCACCAACAGGTAAGATGACAATATAACCAACAATCAGTTAAATTCTCCAAATTTACTGTTATTACTACATTTAAATCATGCAACAAGTGAGCTATTTATGTATCATTTTATAAAGTATTTATTGATACATACTCTTGTGTTACAAGATGTTACACCTAATCTACTGACTACTGACTAGCCTATATTTTGAGGAGAAATATAAAAGGGACCATATTTATTAAAATTGATTTCCTACTGGTGATTAAACAATTATTTCATAAAACAAAGAAAAAAAATACTGGGAATGATTTTCCAAATAAATATAACTACTTACACTTGAAGATCTGGCAGGTGGAGCTACTTTTTCTTTTTCTGAAAAAAAAAAGTTTATGACAAAAACATCAAATAAAATAACATAACAAAATTACAGGCACTATATCACATGTTAACATTACAATCTAAGTTGTACCAGAGTAGGAAACAAATGATATATGAAAATTTCTACTAGATATGATGCTAAATTATGTTAATAATGAAAGATGCAAAACAGAATTCAGGAGCATGCAAACACACGCAAAAGTAAAATCCATGTTTAATCATTTATTTTTCCGACAGAGGTTATAATTATCAGTACAAAGTAAAAATCATTAGTGTCTCTCTTCCACAATTCTATTACTCAAATGTAACAACAAGCAGAAGCCAGAGAGGTTGTCATTAGAAAGCTAGCATGCAAGGAAAAATTGAATAAAGATTAAGCCAAAACAAAAATTATGTTTCTCAGGCACCACCAGCATCACTTAAACAAGAGACCCAGGGGTCTAATGTTCACTCTGTGAATTACTGTGCATTTTGGCAGGTGATTAAAAAAAATTTTTCAGAAAGATCAGTCCAAGAGTCTCAGAGGAGACTCTGTTTTGGCAGATTATAACAAATAAATACTTAATGACATATTATGGATAAAAGTGGAAAAGACCATTACAGCCTGCTGAAAGTAGCTAAACACAGGTAGCGCTACCTGCAGGTCAAAATCATTAAGCAGTCACAGGATCAATATTCCTGTGAAATTTGAAACTGAAGGATGCAGCAGTTCCTAAGATATTTGGTAACAGACAATACATCATGTATGGAAACACATCAAGTTGTTAAATTTTACGATCGACAAAATTTGAAGTTCCGTAGAGATGCCATCTTGAGAATGACTTGACTAAATTTTTACTCAAATTATACCCCTTCCTCTAAGGAACTGTTGACTATGATATGAAGGCCAAAATATTAATGCTTTGTGACTTATCTAGTAAAAAGTGGAAAAGACCATTTCGTCCCGCAGAAAGTAGGTCAACAAAGGTGGCGCCACCTTGAGGTCAAAATCATTGAGCAGTCACATGATCAATATTCCTGTGAAATTTGAAACTGAAGGCTGCAGCAGTTCCTAAGATATTTGGTAACAGACAATACATCCTGTATGGAAACAATCAAGTTGTCAAATTTTGCAATTGTCACAATTTGAAGTTCCGTAGATATGCCATCTTGAAAATGACTTAACTGAATTTATACTAAAATTATTATTTCCCTTCCTCCTAGTAACTGTTGACTATGATATGAAAGCCAAAGTATTTATACTTTATGAAATATCTTGGAAAAAACAGAAGAGACCATTAAAGCCTGTAGAAAGTAGGTCAACACAGGTGGCACCACCTGCAGGTCAAAATCATTCAGCAGTCACATGATCAATATTCCTGTGAAATTTGAAACTGAAGGCTGCAGCAGTTCCTCAGATATTTGGTAACATACAATACATCATGTATAGAAACACATCAAGTTGTCAGATTTTGCAATCGACAGAATTTGAAGTTCTGTAGAGAAGCCATCTTGAAAAAGACTTGATTGAATTTATACTCAAATTATTCCCCTTACTCTAAGGAACCGCTGACTATGATATGAAGGCCAAAATATTAATACTTTATAACTTTATTTCAGAAGAAGTGGAAAAGACCATTTCATCCCGCAGAAAGTAGGTCAACACAGGTGGCGCCACCTTGAGGTCAATATCATTGAGCAGTCACATGATCAATATTCCTGTGAAATTTGAAACTGAAGGCTGCAGCAGTTCCTCAGATATTTAGTAACAGACAATACATCCTGTATGGAAACACATCAAGTTGTCATATTTTGCGATCGACACGATTTGAAGTTCCATAGAGACGCCATCTTGAAAATGACCTGACTGAATTTACACACAAATTATTCCCCTTCTTCTAAGGAACTGTTGACTATGATATGAAGGCCAAAATATTAATACTTTATGACTTATCTTGGAAGAAGTGGAAAAGACCATTTCGTCCCGCAGAAAGTAGGTCAACATAGGTGGCGCCACCAAAAGCTTATTTTTGCATGTCCATCCCATGATCATTAATTCTGCAAAGTTTCATGAAGGTAGCTGCTGTGGCTGTTGAGATATTTAATAACAGACGGTGGACGGTGGACAGTGGACGGCGGACGCTGCGCCTTGGCATAAGTTCACAGGGTGAACTAAAAACCCCCTCGTAAAACGTTTTTACGTGGTACCCTGGTAACCTTCAGGATATGTAATAATGACACATAATAGAATTTAAAATGTTACATATTTCAAAGATCCTTTGAATATTTGATTAATTTGACCTATATATGTTTTTTTTTCTCGTATCCTAATCATTGGTTGTCATTTCTATATTTGTGCAGGTGAAACAATCATATTAAACGCTATTTTCACATTTGAAAAAAATAATAATATATAATAATTTCCCTGAAAAAAGTGCCTGAGAAATGTATAATTAATGTTTTTTTGCCTTACAGGATGAGTTTTACCATAGGATAAAATTTGAGATTATTTCAGAGAAAATGTGATGACTGTGGTCTATTTGTTAGCTGTACAGCTAATTGTTTCTTCAATAAAGAAACAAACACTAACTTATCTTATGAAAATTATTTCAATGTTTTGACAGTAATCCAGGTAAGTGCTGACAGCAAAAAAAAATTTACAAGGTCAACAAATATACTACGTTGACCAATAAAACAGAAACTGTTCAAATATAATAATAAAAGATTGACAGAAGGATGGGTCAGGCAGGACATATTTGATTAATCTAAAAACAGTGGGAGTGCATTCACTTTGCAGTGTCATGCTACCATGTCAACCATGAGGGTGCCATGCCATCACATGGTGTAACCAAGTCAGAATTTGTGTGGTTACCATGCCAAGGTTTGTGTTACTATGGGTGACTGTGAGTACCTTTTGTCTGTGCTCGGGCGAGCTGGTGAGGGTTGCATGTTAAGGTGATCCATCTCCGTGTTTGTAAGTGATTCCCTGGTGACAGAATACAGTGACACACACATACACACAAGTAGATTAGACTAATGTTAGACAAGTAGCTTTCAGGCTCACAAGCAAGTTGCAGTACTCAAACATGAAGTAATATTAGCTGATTTTTAAATTATAGAGATAAAACACAACTGCACTTAAACCACAAAACAAAATGAGGATTTGCATAAAGATTTATATTATGTCTTCTTATATATTTTCATGAAGTAGCTTTTGGACATACTCGTGGACTATTGTCATACAATTAAGAAGTACATGAACAAATAGTGAAATTTTATTTTCAATTATGTACTGCAACTTGCTTACCATCAGGATAAAATTGGTGATCATGTTAATATATGCAGGAGTTAACAGTACAGCAGAAAGCGCTGGAAAAACAGCAGTAAGCAATCAAATTGCCACAACTGTAATTGCAATAGAATATGATTACGGACATGGTGAGCAGCACATCATTCACACAAGCAGCTCCCACAACACTTGCATATATAATTGCTACTGACTACTGGGATGATTTCTGCGGAAACTATCTGGATTTTGTCATATTAAACATTTAAAAAAAAAACCAGGCATTTACAAAGGCAAGATATTTGGAATACCATTTAGAATTCATGAGAAAAATGGGCTAAAACTGAGCAGGACACGTCAGAAAGTTTAGCACCATTTTGGTCCTCTGACATCTTGTATGAAGGGAAGGCATTATAAGGCTCCATGAGAAAGCAAATATTTATGTCATTTTTTGCACCTCCTCATGGCCCATATGGATGCAGCCATTTGACATAACCCAAACCAAACATCAGCTTTTTTAGTATACTTCCTCACAACACCAACCAAGTGTGTATAAAATTCTGTTTCAACTCAGCAAACTGGTAAATTACCCTGCATGTTTGTTGAATATCTGACCACATGAATACAATTTACAAACATGGCTTGTAGGGTCACTGGACAATAGCCAACTTGTACGTGATACAGGAAAGGACTCATTACCATAGGGACAAATTTTCAGTTTGGTTAGTAAGTTCACATGTATTCTTTTGTGATAATTCATCACTTTTAGCCTACTGTTACGATTATCAGCTGTTTACAATGATAATATCAATGCAACAGGATGGGTGGACATTATTGTTCATTCCCCTATATGGCTAGTATCACAACTCAAACTGGGCCTACCAGTCCAATATAAATGCCTACAGAGTTGTTTTTCACTGCTATAAAAATTATGAAATACACGGTTGTGGTGTTGTTGAGTCTTGTAAGTATCACCGAAGGAAAGAATGACCATTTAGCAATGGTGTAATGGTAAGGAATACTGCCCATACCATCTATGACTTTACTGCATGTATATATGGACTCATACTGAAGTGGTAGCAAAGTCTACAGTTTGGCATATTTTTCATAACAACCCACCACAGAAATACCATTCATATATAAATGTATAAAAACACACAAACACATTTCAAACAAAGGAGAGAATAATGACTTAGGTGATGAAGAAAAACACAAACACACACACAAAAATATACAGTGTAGCTGAAACTGTGCAAGGTTAGATTCTGTAATTTCACAACCAGAATATCTAGTACAAAGAAGAGACTGATTGCACTAAAAAGTTCTGGTGACATGTGATCATGTGTTCTGGTTTCTATACACAAGAGAGCCCACAGTGCACAGCTGCTATCATTTCTTCACTACTGCAAAAAACCTTAAATCTTTTTTGTTTCTTACCTCTCAAAGTGCCACCTGAATTTGATATATAAAGATTTTTTACCCTTAACAGTATAATTTCTACACAAAGCACTAGATTCATAAGAAAATTTGGCCATTGTTATAAATTGTTCACCATTTGTGGATGAAAAATAAAATAAAAAATTGAAGGTGAATATAAATATCAATGTCTGCCTTTCATATGACCTTCAGATTAATAGCACTGATCTGAAATGATAAAGCAAGAGCTAAGGAAAAAGGTCATATCTTGCATCAGTCACCTTCAGCATGAGAAAGTGGATAAAAAAATTATGGACAATATGGACAAAAGTTATCTGAGAAAAAATAGATAAAAGTTATCTGAAAAAATGGACAAAAGTTATCTGAAGTATGAATATAAAAGAAAATCTTACATGATCACGTTGTTGCAAAAATATGTTACATCATCACATATGTTGGAGAAGATTACCAGGCAAGGAAAAGTTCATCAGGACAAATATAATTTGGTTCATAATTTAAAGTTTGTTCTCGCTGTCCACTGACCTGATCTGGTGAGGTTGGGTGCACCCGCACCTGGTCTGCCATATGGGTTGTGTCTCAGCTGAAATAGATGGAAGGTACAGTCTTCATACAGAACAAAAGGATGGTCCCAATCATCTAAACAAAAAGGTATAAAAAATTACTGCCAAAAATAAAATTGTACGTTACAGTAAAACACCCCATGTTGAGAAAGCAGGTAAACCGATGTAGCTCTTGTAGGTGGAGGTAAAAACATGTCATGATGGATCAAGAAGATGTAGCCAGAGAGGACTGATGACATAAGAAAATAAGGGTGACAATGACAGATGCCACTTCATCAGAGTAAATTTAATATAGATGTGCACAGCCACCAGCTGGGTGCTTGCATACAAGTATATCTCTCACTGTCATTGACATTTCAATTATTCCACCTCACTGGGGGTTACATACTTTATTTTCTAATATATAAATCTTTGTCTTGAAGCTTTCATATGGATTTTATCTAACTGCAACTGTGTATAACTGCACCTTCCTTAGGGTGGATGGTTTTAAATTTAAATTAACCTGAGGACAAAGAAGATCTGAAGACTCTCTTAGCTGTTGCAAAGGGTGAATTTCTTTTTTTCTATTTTCAAAAAGTGGTCCCTTATTAAGTGAGTTTAACTGAATGCAGTTATGATGTAACAATGATGACATTTACCATTTCAAGTACCTACCATTTCTAACTCCTTCCTCAGTTCATTTATTCTACTCTGCTGGGCATCCTCTTGTCTTGAGGACATTTGTTTCTCTAAAAAAAAGGACATGGTTAACTGAATACACTCTTGGTTTAGTTGGTAATGATACGAATATGCCCATCATTAATGTAATAATAAGATACAGTATTTTATACTGTTGGGTTCATGTGACACTAGGTTTAAAGACTTAATTACGCTTCAAATATGAATATCTCTCACTGTAAATATATGAGCAATTATCAGTCTGTCTGGCATTTTACCTGAACTTCTACTTAGACATAATTAGCTGCAAGATCTAAAGGTTGAATACAATGGAATGTGAATGCTAAGACCACCCATGGGACTTGCCAAAAATGTTCTTAAGTCACATGAGTTCTTATAACCAATAGTATCCAATGCAAATGCTTTATAGTATCCAAAAATATTTGGGGGTGGTCTTTTCAAGCATGTGGTCTTTCAAGATGCATAGCTGGTCTTTCAGACAGGTTTCACTGTAATTATCAAAATTGCATATACACAAACATAAGAATACACAATTAGAAAATCAGTTGAAAATTATCAATACTGCATGGTATAACGGCTCTGTCCCACCAACATACCTAGATCTTTGGAGTACTGATGTTTCTGTTCCCCTCCCTGACGGTACCTCACTTCTCTCTCTATGACTGCTCGACCTTGAGGGTTGTCTTGGAAACGTATATCAGCCGCTCCTTTGAGCTCCGTTTGAAGTTTCCCTGAGTTAGTTCGTAGAGGTGCCCCAGCACCAGGCTTTCCAAACTGATTGTGCAGATCCTGATCAGCAAATAAAACATTCAACTATTGAAGACCTTTCCAAGGGGGTGGTACATCGACTTGTATAAAGTATCTATGGTAAACTTGTCCTAGAGCCCAATATAAGTGCAATGCTTCTGCTTTGAAGATCTCTTTAAAAGGGGTCTGTACATATATTAGTGCAAATTATCTAATAAAGAACTATACTGCAGACCTCTACTTAGGTTCTATTGGAGCAAAGTATCTATTACAGACCTCTACTAAGGTGCTATTGGAGCAAAGTATCTATTGCAGACCTCTACTAAGGTTCTATTGGAACGAAGTATCTATCACAGACCTCTACTAAGGTTCTATTGGAACTAAGTATCTATCGCAGACCTCTACTAAGGTTCTATTGGAACTAAGTATCTATCGCAGACCTCTACTAAGGTTCTATTGGAACGAAGTATCTGTCGCAGACCTCTACTAAGGTTCTATTGGAGAGAAGTTTCTATCGCAGACCTCTACTAAGGTTCTATTGGAACTAAGTATCTATCGCAGACCTCTACTAAGGTTCTATTGGAACGAAGTATCTGTCGCAGACCTCTACTAAGGTTCTATTGGAGCGAAGTATCTATCGCAGACCTCTACTAAGGTTCTATTGGAACGAAGTATCTATCGCAGACCTCTACTAAGGTTCTATTGGAATGAAGTATCTATCGCAGACCTCTACTAAGGTTCTATTGGAACGAAGTATCTGTCGCAGACCTCTACTAAGGTTCTATTGGAACAAAGTATCTGTCGCAGACCTCTACTAAGGTTCTATTGGAGCAAAGTATCTGTTGCAGACCTCTACTAAGGTTCTATTGGAGCAAAGTATCTATCGCAGACCTCTACTAAGGTTCTTTTGGAACGAAGTATCTATCGCAGACCTCTACTAAGGTTCTATTGGAACGAAGTATCTACTGCAGACCTCTACTAAGGTTCTATTGGAACGAAGTATCTACTGCAGACCTCTACTAAGGTTCTATTGGAACGAAGTATCTACTGCAGACCTCTACTAAGGTTCTATTGGAACGAAGTATCTATCGCAGACCTCTACTAAGGTTCTATTGGAGCAAAGTATCTATCGCAGACCTCTACTAAGGTGCTATTGGAGCAAAGTATCTACTGCAGACCTCTACTAAGGTTCTATTGGAACGAAGTATCTATTGCAGACCTCTACTAAGGTTCTATTGGAACAAAGTATCTATTGCAGACCTCTACTAAGGTTCTATTGGAACGAAGTATCTCTTGCAGACCTCTACTAAGGTTCAATTGGAACGAAGTATCTATCGCAGACCTCTACTAAGGTTCTATTGGAGCAAAGTATCTGTTGCAGACCTGTACTAAGGTTCCATCAGAGCAATTGGTTTATTTATTGCAGAACTATTCTAAGGTTCCATTAGAGCAAAGTATCTTTTTGCAAACCTCTACGAAGGAGAATTAATGTCTATAGATACATTAAATACAATGTATCTTTTGTAGACTCTCCCTGAAGATGATTATGTCCATTAGAGCAAAGTACATACTGCAGACTGCCACTTTTAAAAGTTTAAATATATGTGCAAAGTAACTATATCAAAGAGATTTATATATGCTGTGGCTAAATAAATCTGTCGAATGTATATATTTATTAACTTTTATTTTTTTAGAATTATTTCTCTGGAGTTTAACTTCTTACAATGGAATCTGAGCTACAAATTATTCTTTTGCAAAATTAAAATGCTTATAAATCGTATTTCCATATGATATTGACAATATTTCTAAATGAATGAAAGTTTGACACATATAGTGTGGTACCCCCAACTTTTTAAGGTTCTTGACATCATGTGCTTACATAGATTGGTGACGCTGTCCTCTCTGGCAGTGATTCAGTCTCCTTGAACTTCTGGATCTTGTTGTCAGCTTTCTAAAAGAAAGTATCTACTGAGTTAGTTGAGTACTACTGAAGGCTGAGCTGAGACATCTATGGCTACATGGTTCAAGCAGTAGAATGAAATAGAAGGTATCTAGTACAAACTATCATACACACTGCACTGTGAAAGAGGTAGTTGATACAGAGAGCTGAATATATGAAATTGTTAACAAAAGCAGGGTAAGCATTACAGCAACAGCAGATGGTGTATAAGAAACAGATCTGAGAAAATAAAGTGAGAAAGATCTGGGTTTTTTTTTATTTTTATATACTGCCTGCTGATGGTATTTTTCAATGGTAACTCTGCCCAATCTGTCATGTGTACTTGAATACAACAACACACTCTGACTGGGCTTATTTTCTTTCAGTAATGCAGTAAAGTGATGAGTGACCCCGTCACTATGATGAAGGTGGCTGGGTCAATATACTGTTGTCAGTGGTTATAATATAAAGCTCTCTGCTGGCACATCTCAGGCTTCAGAGGCTGAACTATATACACAGGTGAATGACTATATTTCCACTAAACCCTTGCCCACCTCTTTCTTCTAAGTTATTTTTGAGTAAGACAACACTATCCAAAGAAATTTACATCAATGGCTGAAAAGAGGAAAATACATTTAAATTTGTTTGCATCATACCTGCTAATGATATATTATTCACTTTACAGCCTGGTTGACATGTCTGTTGCGTATATGCAATTCACAATGTCCCTAGCATGTGGCTATTGTTTAATTGTCCTTAAGGGATATTGTTATGATTTTATGTATGACATAACAGTGAAGCACATACAGAAGGGTAGTCGACCAGATGGCCGAAACCAAGAATGCCGAAACCCAGAATACCGAACCCAAAATGCCGAAGCCCATCTTGCCGAAAAAGAAAATAAATAATAGCAAATAATGTGATTATTGCACAGTAAAGTGATAAGTCCGTTGTCTGTTAAGGTATTTTAACAAAATTTGATACCATCCTCTAATATTTTCAAATAATTAACGGTAATTTATTTGGCATGTCGGCAGCGGCACTACTATAATATCGGCATGACAACCCGGTCCGGCTAAGTGTCCCTGGCTATATTAGACCCTCTTTTTGCAGGTATAGTCAGACTAACTGATTTTCATGAAGAAAGTTATATCTTGGGTCACATTTATGCTTCTTTGTGAACTATTTTTTTTTAATTTACACATTGTTCAACTGCATATTAGCCAAGATGGCGGCGGTCGCCTGGGGAACTCACGGCAGCTAGGCGACACACGGAAATCGGCAAGGAAACCCGCCGGACGACACTGGACCTGTAATCCCTCGTGGAAATAGCAAGGAAACCCCCTAGGGTTTTAGACCTTCCCCATTGATTTGGAAGATTAAATATTAAACCTATCTTACAATACGCTATGATTAATACCGGTATGCATAATTATTCGTATAATTAAAAATAGCCAACAGTAAAACCGATACCGTCCGCATTGCTTGAAAATATAACGAAAATATTTCAGTTAATTATGGAGAAACTCGGGTCTTTTCAATATTTTAACGGAATTTTATTTCCATAAATCAAAGATTTTTTAAAGTGAAAATTTTAGTGGGAGAATTTCAAAAGAACCAGACCTATGTGGGTCTAACAAAATTTACTTTGAAGAGAGCGAAGTCCAATTTTGTTAATTAGCTTGTCAATTATTGGGGCCTCTACCGGGTGTGCGTATATTGTTGTAATAACCATGTCCGGCTTTTGATTAGAGTGATGAAGTTGGTCGTAGCTAATTGAGCAGAAGCATATAAAATTCACATTTTCTCCAGTGAATAATCAATTTATAAAGTAATACTTTAATCTGAACCTGATTTTATCTTTATTTTTTTAATATCTATGATATTTAATTGCCGTTATTCACATTTGTATCGACGAGTTATGCTAATATTGCACTGATATATGAAAGAACAGTAAATACTCCATATAGTGCTTGCGGAATAATTATACATACACATTTCACAAAGTATGCATCTATAAACATACGAAATCTTATATTAATTTTTTTATTCATTGCAGAATATGTATAAGATTTGTTTATACCCGTACTCAATTAACTGTGACCTGCTTCGTCACTCTAATCAAACACCAGAATTAGTTATTACAACAATACAAACACAACCGGGAACGGGCCCCCATAACAGGCAAGAAAATAACAGGAGTTCGCTCTCTTTGAAGTAATCTTGTCAGACTTCTCAGTTCTGGTTTTATTACACACGTATATTTTTATGAAATTCTCCAACCGTTTATATTTATAGAAATATTTTCTGATAGAAATCTGTAAAATATCAATCAAGACCGAGAATTATCACTGGTATTTTTTTTTTTTTTTTTTTTGCCTGCAGTATTATGAACTAGTTATTGAGGCGTGTCATTGATCAACATATGTAAATGGTAACTAAGACAAAATGTGAAAGAAAATGACTGTCATTATGAAAAGAAAGTTTAAATGAGAAATGGATGGGTGGATGGACGGTATGTAAGAGGTTTCCTTAATATTTCCACGAGGGATTAGGGGTCCAGTGTCGTCCGGCGGGTTTCCTTGCCGATTTCCGAGTGCCGCTACGCTCCCGTGAGTTCCCCACGCGACGGCCTCCATCTTAGCTAATATGCAGTTGAACGATGTGTAAATTAAAAAAAAAATAGTTCCTAAAGAAATATAAATGTGACACAATGTTTTCTTCATTAAAATCAGTTAGTCTGAATATACCTGCAAAATGAGGGCTTAATAAAGCCAGGGACATTTAGCGGGACAGGGTTGTCATGCCGCCATTATCGTAGTGCCGCTGCCGACATGCCAAATAAATTACCCTTAATTATTTGAAAATATTAAGAGGATGGTATCAAATTTTGTTCATGTACCTTAACAGACAACGTATATATAACTTTACTGCGCATTAAACACATTATTTTCCTATAATTTATTTTCTTTTTCGGTAAGATGGGCTTCGGCATTTTGGGTATGTGAAAATTTGTTTCGGCATTCTGGATTTCGGCCATCTGGTCTACATTCTACACCATTCATACAGAAGAGTACACAAGCCTCACTGTTAACACTGTTTCTCCAGTTTAAGCCATGGCTTGATTTAGAAAACTTGTGCCCTAATTGCTCTACTGAACTCACACTGAAGCTGCAAATGGATGATTCTCTTGAATTCATCATCCTGGTATAGAGGTTTATATGGGGCCCCAATTAAAACTACAATTACTTTCCAGGATTAGAAAATATATTCAATAACTTGAAAAGGTAATTTTAATTCAAATACAATCACTTTGGACCCTACTCTGATATACATATATATGGAGGAAATATGGTAGTCCTTGCATTAATTTGATAATCTGTGACATTTCTGTCTGATGCACTGTGTATTTTTGCTGTATATTATTGCTGGCCTCAAGTTTCATTTTGAAGAGAAAAACACAGAGAAACTACTGAGTCTTAAACAGAAGAAAAGAATTTTGTTATGAAGTACAATAACAAAATTACAAAAGCATACTTTCCTTGTGAAAGTAGGTTAGTATTAAAGAAGCTTAACTGTATTAATCAATCTTAATAAAAAGGTTGGTCACCCCTCCCCCTCCCCCCCCCCCCCAAAAAAAAAAATAAACATGACACATCCAAATATTAGAACTAATTTTAAAGCTCCTACTTCAGGTTTTCTGTACTAATCTTTTTTTAATCTTCTCAATGTCTCTTCCACGTTTTACTCTCTTCCCTCAATTTTCTACCTTTCCTCTGCCTCCATTAGAATTGATGATCTGACACTTGATTACACAATAATGAAGATTCATCCAATGTGTTCCCCTACCTTCAGTTATATGATGGTCTTCAACCTGTGTAAGTTGGATCCTGTCCTTGAGTTTCTATAAAGTTAGTAATAATTCTCAACTCAGGGACTTACATAAATTTATGTAGCCGTAGCTTTAGACCACATCAGTAAGTCATCAACTCTGAGCCATTGTCAAGCCTGCCAGTTTGCTGAAGTTGACCATGGGATACGGTCAAAAGCTACAGCTATACAAATTAAAGTCCAAGATTTGAGAATTACTGGTATTACAAATGTTATGCGTAGGTCTTGTTCTTTAAAGGGACATAGTCAAGAGCAATATTATACCTATTCTTTTATACCATCAGTTCAGTTTTGCTTTATGCAAAAGTTTCCCTGCAAAACTATCCCAGCACACAGTCTCAGTTCCTCATATATGGCTGCTTAACACATTTTTATGGCTCGGTCGTTTACACACACAGTCCACGTGTCTGTTATCCATAACAATGCCATGTGACTGGAAGTCCGATTGTGAGCTGCAACACTGATGTTTCAGCCACCGGGAACATGTCTCACATTTTTAGGGGTCAAGTCAGTCAGGGCATCTCATGATTGGCAGGTGTCCAACCGGCCATGTTTATGTTGACACCTCTGATCACTCCAGGTCCACTGTTTTCAATACACGTTTACAGGAGTAAGCAAACAGTTTCAGGGCAATATGCTGGCAGGCACTATTTTATTATAAAGGGAAGAAGCTATTTTTCGTGTTAATTCAACATGCTTTACAGGTGACTGGGCCCCTTTAAGTTTTTTATCTCTGTCTCTGTCTCTCACATCATCATCATCATCATCATAATTATCACTTATAAACATAATACTGACTTACCCTAGGAGCTCCACCACCAGGCTTCCCCCACGGATGGTAGGATTTGAGCATCTCCAGGTCTCGTTTCTTTTCTTCGTCCTTTTCCTTAATTTTTTGTATTTTCTCCTCCTTGAATCTCATTATATCTAGCTCTGCTTCCTTCTGCTGCTGGTGAAACTTCCTGAGGTCAGCGGACCTAAACACACATCACAATATGTAAACCAGTCATCTTGTTCATGCCAACACACCTGACTAACATGAGTGATAAAGTATGCAGTCACTGCAGACTTGATCACATATGGAGCCTTTAAAAAGTATATGGTAAAATTAAACTCTGAAACAAAGTATTAAATTTAAATTGCTATATTTGTTTGCACTGTATCTATTTTTAAATATAACTTAAATTTCAAACACATTCTTATAATATTATACAAATTAATAAAATAAATAAAATAAAATATGAAATAATATAATATAAATTTTATTTATTTTTTATTTAATGCAATAAACTATGATTTACAGTGTATTACATTACTTTATAATTTACAAAATACAATAAAACATAACATATAATATTATAATTTACATAATGAAATAAAACATATTATATTATATCATATAACCAGTATATTATATTATATTACCAGTATATTATATTATATATTATTGGGGAATAACCAACTTGAGACATCCAGCAAGTAAGGACATCTGTCTTTGTAGAATAATTTTTCAGATAACTCTAATATACTAGTAAGTGAATAATGAACATAATTTTTGAGAGGAGGAAATTTCTCATTGACAGAAAAAATACCAGTAATGCCTAACCTGAAGAAAAAAGAGAGGCTTGGGTATTTATATATTTAAATTTCCTGTTATAAAATAAAAATAAAAAAATCCATGCAAAATAATCCAAATCCACACTAAATCTTAATAATGATTTATTGGTGTGGCAAGTAATGATAAATAAACACAAGCAGAGCCATAAAAATGCTTCTGTTTGTTTGATTTTTATACAGGTAACACCTATTCTCGCCTGAGACTAACATCAAAGGACTGAAAAAACCTAATGATTACTCACTGGTAAAAACCTCCGCATGTCATAAAATGTCATCCCACGTGAAAATATGTTGTTGTGTACAGTATACACACAGGTATGTTTGTCTCTACTAGTTGCATGGCAACAGACATCCTTCGCTAATCAACAGTGCTGTTGTTATTGTTTTTCTATCAGAATTCATGGTTGACTTCTCCCGTTATTCGTAATTATTTATATCAGGGGATCACCGCCAAGTGTACTTAAACACAGAAGCAACATGGGGACTTGAATAATGTCCAAATATTTACAACGAAGATGACATGCTTGATTCAGCTTGGTTAATTATACCCAGGAGCTAAAAGCTTAGCGGGTGACGACCCTATTTTTTCATTAAATGAGCCTCGCTACTCTATTGTGATGCACGTTGGTGAACTTCATATGCTTGAGAGCTGCCACGATTACGTGTTAGGTGCCTTAACGAACCCAAGTCTGCAGACTGAGTCTGTTTATGCTCACCAAGGACTTAACTTGATACAATTGTTAGGGACTCTGTATGTGCTACATACATGTATATATAATGCCTGTACATAAATCTGCTTACTGCACCCATGCTGGCTTCCACAATGCTACTGGTCACAGGCAGGCATGCAGGGATATACCTTACATATGAAGCCGTAAAGCAAAAGTTTCCAGACCTTTGTACACTGAACTGTGATGTTCTTAAACTTAAATTATTCTGCATGTGTAATTCTGAATACTATAATGAAGGGTAGCTTCAAGCAAAATATGAAAGCTGTTCCACCCTTTAAAGGCAATATATATCATGTTTGGTAAACTATAAATGATTTGATTATTAACTGCCCCCCTTCAGGCACTACAGGTGGCAATGTTATACATACACCTTTGTAATGGCACTATGTACATGAGGCATGATACTCAAGCTGGTCTATGGTTGTTAATATCC
The DNA here is from genome assembly GCA_026874595.1 of Sipunculus nudus. Lineage (NCBI taxonomy): Eukaryota > Metazoa > Annelida > Sipuncula > Golfingiida > Sipunculidae > Sipunculus > Sipunculus nudus. The sequence goes on along the minus strand of CM049317.1, from coordinate 29,922,389 downwards.
CGATGTTTTGATCCAAATACCACTGGTTTTGGATCAAACAGGTAAAAGCATACACACATACAAGCATAAATAGAACAGTTATGAAGCATAATTCTGTGACATGTACAGTCCTATGTATATTTTCATCCCCAGATAAAGTCTTCAACGGGAATTCATGATTCAGTTCATTAAAGATATGGCATTTATCATCACTGCATACTAGTATTTTTCCTAAAGATGCACCAAAAATTTTTAATTAAATTACAAACATAAGTCAGTGCCAGCAAGGTTTCATGATTCCTGACAGGCTGGCTGGAAAACTCTTCTCACTTGCATTGTTTTTCATTTTATATACATAACAGGCCACATCAAAGAAACAAATGTTCTACAAAATCACCTCCTCTAGTTTTAATGGAATTTTATTTTGAATGACCACCAATATTAGCAAGCCTCCTGTAATAATACTGCTAATTGATGTACTTGCTTCAATTTTTACTGATATCAACGATGCCAATATTTACATTGATAAACCTTGATATCATTGAATATGGATTAAACTATAGGTCGCAGATATGCACCACATACAAATTATCACAGACACATTTCTGTTTCCTGCAAGTAAGAAAAATGTCAGGTATTTGTCTCAACCTGTAATTTTCAAAAAGAAAATGAAAATAAACACTTTCTTTAATTTTTGTGGTCCAAAACCTGATGGACATTTAATTTGTGTGCAGCCCAAAAACATAAAGCAATCAGTAGAAAAGGAGGAAATTATGTAAAAAAAAAAATATTAATACTGACCTGTAAGATTATTCAGACTACCAGTTAATAACCTCACGAAGCAAATGGATCCTAAAACTTACAGTTCATCTGACAAAACTAAACTGGGCAAATCGTCCTGCACATCAGTTTGGAATATCCGTACATGACAAATGATAATTCAACATTCTATATGAATAAATGAGCAATTAACTCAGAGTCTCCTTTGTGTACTTATGTAAAGGATCAATTAAACGTTCAGTTGATGTACACACTGACCCGCAAAGACAATACACGGAAACTTGAACATGAGGCATAAAGTGCACCAGCACCACCAGCCAGTCACTGAAGGACGGCAGGAAATCCTGCGCATTAATTGACCACAAATCAATGGCAGCAAACATGCCATATACCGATCAGATCTTATTACTTCAGATGGAACAGGCAGATCAACAACCTTTCAGATCAGTAATTAATATAGTACTGACTGCAGTTTATGAAGCCCTATCCTTTCCTCTTAAAAAATCAGCAAGTCAACTGAGTATAAAATTTATTTTTTTCCAATAAATAATATTTAATATATAGCACAAAGTATGACGCTCTCAAAGATAAGATCAATATTTATAGCTCTCCTACAGCTTATTTAGCTTGTCTGATGGTTATGAACTCTCATTTAGCTAAGAATATATCATGTTATATGATCATGCATGACCTTCTATGCGTTTTCCAGTGACTTAATGTATAAGACTTGTACATCTCAATCAACTTTTAAGGAAACTAAAACGAAAGTGCTCCTCCTTTATGAGGGCAATAATCCACTTATGAATATAACGATTATTGGTGGAGCATTTAATCTTTTGCAAGTTCTAAGCTTACAGATTTCAAGAAATTGAAAGAGGATAAAAAAAGCCTCGCTGAAGGCACACAAATTCAGTCCAGTCATACCCACAAACTGAGCTTGAAGACAATTAAACTTCAAAATTTCAAGCCATCAAACATTGTTAGGTCCACAAAAGATGACGTCCTGACACCATACAAGGAAATCTCTGATGATTTCAAAGAGAGCTACTGTGGCCTGCAAATCTTTGAATCATTATAAGATTCCCTATAAAAGACACCTGAAAATTTATAATCATCACTGTAATGGTAAATGACCAAAAAAAGTGCCCTTGAAAAATGTACCCTACTTAGAAAACAGGTGGTGAAGAATAAAAACTGGCCTTTTGTATCCACAATTTTAAATAGACAAGTAATTTATAAACATGTGCTTCACAAAGTTCCAACTGGACCATATAACAGTAAAGTATAAGTATATATATACCTAACCAGAACTTTCAAAAGGGTAATCTGGCAGGTCTTGATTGCATTACATTCAGATATGTAAGGAGTCTTATAAGAATCTAAGCATCTGACCTGCTTCGTTTTTTTTAAGGGTAAGGTCAAGGGTCAAAGAAGCTATGTTACTACATAATAAGGCAGACCAGAGTAAACTCCTTGAAAAGATAAATTTGTGATTACTGAGCCCCCTGAATATCAGTTTTTTTTATATGAATGCATGGGGCCAGGTGCAATACACAAGGCATAACCTGTATTAAGATAGAGGACATTTCTGTGGTTCAATCAGGTTGTCACTGCTAATTATAATACCTAAGTTAAGGCTTTGTTGTGAATTGAACTAGAAACCTTCAGATCCGGTGTCTAATGCATAATCACCAAGCTGATAGCTACCCCCATTTCTATAACTTTTATGATTTATAACTTTTCAGGGCATTAGAATAAATTTCAGTTTAAGGTCTTGATAAAATGTAAATCATGCTGCCTTTTACAAATTAAATATCTGTATAGAAAATAAAGAAAAAAATGTTGCTGCCACTTACTTGATTGGTATATTTTAACTGGCTTGTGTGGTACTTAGTAGCCAGTTAATTCCTCTCTTCAGTTGGTCTATTCCGTTTTATATAAAACACAGTTTTTCCAACTGGATCTCTATTATGTTTTCTCACTGCAAAGCCTTTTCTAACATTTCAATATATCTCTGTATGCAGTACTATAAATAACTAGCACCAGCAGCTAGTACCGAAAATCATAGTTTACAGTGATCCAATGGATACAGACTACACAACACTCCTAAGTCCTGGTTACTACTCCTGTAAAGGTTCTGGATCAGTGACACCGGCCCTACCAAGGTGTATACCATAATCCAGCTTGAATGGTTACTCATGACCAGTTCTAGGTTACACAGAGTGGCCAGAAGCTAATTAGATATTCATTTAGGTATACTCTTAAAACCTGTCATGGCATGTTAATGAATTTAGAAGTATTAGGTCTTATTTGATTATGAACACTAATTATCTCAAAATCCAGTAGTTCATAAGCATACTTGTCACCAAACTGAAATCTATGATAGACTGTTCCTGCAATGTTATGTACCACTAACTTGGAAGACAACTGGAATATAAAGCAAACATCAAATTGCTATGGATTCAGAAAATCATACATTTAAAATTATGTGGTAATGTCTATTGAAGCAGTTTGTTGGGTTATTTATTTCACGGTTTTCAAACCAACAGAAAATATTAATCTCTGGTTTCTGAAAGCCTCATGAACCCAGCCTTCAATGCTTCAGCCTGGATGCTCCAATATTTATACTCTAGACAATACCTGTGATTTTGAGACAATTCAAAATAGCATATATGATAATATTAAAAGGAAGTACCCATTCCTGTTGCAGTGATGAAGCACGTCAATCTTTAGACCTACTCCACATGCTTTAGACCTACCTTTTTGACAAAAATTCCATGAATTATTTGGCTTTTTAGCTTTTACAGCAATTGGCATAAAAACATTGTGCATTTTGACTGATGACAGTGAAATAGAAAGTCAGTGAACTATTAATTTTTCAGAGGTATTCAAAGATGATATTATAAGTAATATGTCTTGCATGATATATCAACTATCTAAACAATCCACTTGGCAAAAGTAGAAAGTATAATCTATACTTCTATAGAGAGCAGATCTACATATGTGGTGCATATAAAACAAGTGACCCATGGGTCATGACGCTCAGCTGACTGGGAAGAGATTCACAAAAGGAAATTTTATCATCTGAATGGTAGTATATACCCAGTCAACTGAAGCATCAAACAGATCAACCAACAGGCCAAGATTGCGTCTGTATTAATATATCTAAAAAATAGAGAAAAAATGCGTAAACTGTAAAAAAATACAGGTGGCTCCACCAGTCTGCAGAAACTAATAAAAACACTTAATGGTCAATATACATGCAAAGAAGCAGGGTGGTCTCTGGATTAGTTGTTCAGATACTTTAGCTTTTGTATCAAATTTTCCATTACTATGAGGGATACTCTGGAGTCCTATAGCTTGGAGGATATGGGTAACAGAGACCTTATTTCAGGTTTCCATGGAGATTTTTCATGGGTCTCCCTGTGTGTAAAGAATGAAGATTCTAAGTCCAGTTGTTATGATTTGTGCCCTGTTAACAGATATTCAGATCTTTAAAGGTCTCAAAAATAGAGAAAACAATTAGAAAAAAGCCGAACAAATATATGTGGTGCCACCATGGCCAGGCTGCAGAAACTGATGAAACAATCCATGATCAATATCCATGCAAACAATTATGGTGATCTCTGCATTAGTTGTTCAGATACTTCAGCTTTTGTATCAAATTTTCTATTATTCTGAGCTGTTCTTTGGAGTGCCATAGCTCAAAGGATATGGGTAACAGAGACCTAATTTCAGGTTTCCAACGAGACTTTTCATGGGTCTCCCTGAGTGTCAAGAATGAAGATTCTAGGTCCAGTTGTTACAATTTGAACCCTGTTGACAGATATTCAGATCTTTAAATGTCTCAAAAATAGAGAAAAAAATTCGAAAAAAAGCCGAACAAATATATGTGGTGCCACCCAGGCTGCAGAAACTGATGAAACAATCCATGATCAATATCCATGCAAACAATTATGGTGATCTCTGCATTAGTTGTTCAGATACTTCAGCTTTTGTATCAAATTGTCCATTATTCTGAGCTTTTCTTTGGAGTGCCATAGCTCAAAGGATATGGGTAACAGAGGCCTAATTTCATGTTTCCAATGAGACTTTTCATGGGTCTCCCTGAGTATCAAGAATGAAGATTCTAGGTCCAGTCGTTACAATTTGAACCCTGTTGACAGATATTCAGATCTTTAAATGTCTCAAAAATAGAGAAAAAAATTCGAAAAAAAAGCCGAACAAATATATGTGGTGCCACCCAGGCTGCAGAAACTGATGAAACACTCCATGATCAATATCCATGCAAACAATTATGGTGATCTCTGCATTAGTTGTTCAGATACTTCAGCTTTTGTATCAAATTTTCCATTATTCTGAGCTTTTCTTTGGAGTGCCATAGCTCAAAGGATATGGGTAACAGAGGCCTAATTTCATGTTTCCAATGAGACTTTTCATGGGTCTCCCTGAGTGTCAAAATGAAGATTCTAGGTCCAGTCGTTACAATTTGAACCCTGTTGACATAACTACATCCTTAAAGGTCTAAAAAACAGAGAAAAAAAAATTGTAAAAAATTTGAAAAATACAGGAGGTGCCACCATTCTGTAGAAACAGATAAAACATCTCATGATCAATATGTATGCCAAAACTCATGACCATCAGTGATGTAGTTAATGATATATTGAAGTTTTTTTTATGAAATTTTGACTATTTTTGGGGGGTACTTTTGGGCCTGATAACTCAAAGGATATGGGTAACAGAGACCTAATTTCTGGTTTCCATGGAGACTTTTCATAGGTCTCTCAGAATATCAAGAATGAAGATTCTAGGTCCAGTCTTTATGATTTGTGCCCTGTTAACAGATGTCCACATTTTTAAATGTCTCAAAATAGAGAAAACAATACGTAAAAAATCGAAAAATAGAGGTGGCGCCACCAGTCTGCAGAATCAGATGAAACATCTCATGATCAATATGTATGCCAAAAATCATGACAACTAGTGATGTAGTTAATTAGATATTGAAGTTTTTGTATGAAATTTTTCACTATTCTAGGGGGTACTTTGGGGCCCCATAGCTCAAAGGATATGGGTAACAGAGACCTAATTTCTGGTTTCCATGGAGACTTTTCATAGGCCTCTCAGAATGTCAAGAATGAAGATTCTAGGTCCAGTCTTTATGATTTGTGCCCTGTTAACAGATGTCCACAGTTTTAAAGGTCTCAATAATAGAGAAAAAAATTCGTAAAAAATCGAAAAAAATAGAGGTGGCGCACCCAGGCTGCAGAAACTGATAAAACACTCCATGATCAATATCCACGCAAACAATTATGGTGACCTTTGCATTAGTTGTTCAGATACTTCAGCTTTTGTATCAAATTTTCCATTATTCTGAGCTGTGCTTTGGAGTGCCATAGCTCAAAGGATATGGGTAACAGAGACCTAATTTCTGGTTTCCATGGAGACTTTTCATAGGTCTCTCAGAATATCAAGAATGAAGATTCTAGGTCCAGTCTTTATGATTTGTGCCCTGTTAACAGATGTCCACATTTTTAAATGTCTCAAAATAGAGAAAACAATACGTAAAAAATCGAAAAATAGAGGTGGCGCCACCAGTCTGCAGAATCAGATGAAACATCTCATGATCAATATGTATGCCAAAAATCATGACAACTAGTGATGTAGTTAATTAGATATTGAAGTTTTTGTATGAAATTTTTCACTATTCTAGGGGGTACTTTGGGGCCCCATAGCTCAAAGGATATGGGTAACAGAGACCTAATTTCTGGTTTCCATGGAGACTTTTCATAGGCCTCTCAGAATGTCAAGAATGAAGATTCTAGGTCCAGTCTTTATGATTTGTGCCCTGTTAACAGATGTCCACAGTTTTAAAGGTCTCAATAATAGAGAAAAAAATTCGTAAAAAATCGAAAAAAATAGAGGTGGCGCACCCAGGCTGCAGAAACTGATAAAACACTCCATGATCAATATCCACGCAAACAATTATGGTGACCTTTGCAATAGTTGTTCAGATACTTCAGCTTTTGTATCAAATTTTCCATTATTCTGAGCTGTGCTTTGGAGTGCCATAGCTCAAAGGATATGGGTAACAGAGACCTAATTTCTGGTTTCCATGGAGACTTTTCATAGGTCTCTCAGAATATCAAGAATGAAGATTCTAGGTCCAGTCTTTATGATTTGTGCCCTGTTAACAGATGTCCACATTTTTAAAGGTCTCAAAAAAAGAGAAAAAGAATCGTTAAAATTGAAAAATAGACGTGGCGCCACCAGTCTGAAGGAACTGATGGAACATCTCATGATCAATATGTATGCCAAAAATCATGACCATCAGTGATGTGGTTAATGAGATACTGAAATTTTTGTATGAAATTTTTGACTATTCTGAAGGGTACTTTGGGGCCCCATAGCTCAAAGGATATGGGTAACAGAGACATAATTTCTGGTTTCCAAGGAGATTTTTCATGGACCTCTTAGAATGTCAAGTTACAAGATTCTAGGTCCAGCGGTTACGATTTGTGCCTGGTTAACGGACAGACGGACGAAGGACAAAGAGTAATCGCTATAGCTCAGCATGACTGAAAGTCAGCTGAGCTAAAAACCTTTCTCTTAGCATGTTGGTCATGCTTGTGAAAAGTAAAATTTCACATTTTAAATTGAAATATTGTTACTGCCACTTAAGATAAATGTTTACCCTTTTACTATGTGTACTATAATTGGCAAATTTGCAGATTTTATATTTTCTGATTAATTTGGGAATAATAAAAAACTAAACTTAAGCTTCTATGGAAGGTAAGCTAAACTTGAGGTAAATATGGGTGGCATCATCAACAAGAAAACTTCTTTCCAGTCACTTAGTGATCATGATCACATAAGGTTAATACAGTAAATGCTGAAAAAAAACTGCAACCACTGCTAAGATAACTATAAACAAGATATTTCTTGGCACCACAGGTGTCATAGTATCCCAAGACAATTCCCCCCCCCCCCCCCCCCCCCATTTTAGAATAGGCCCTCAATCTTCAGCAGCATATATACTGACACTTGGCAAGCGACCATGGTTTCTTCAATCTATCAACTTGAAAAACAATATTTTTCACAAAAATATATGGAGGCCAATACGGTTAATCACTCTTGAGGAAAGGGGATTAATGTATACTATAAAATGATATGGTAAGTGGCACCAACTTTCTGGTCAACAATAAAACTCTAAAAGTTGGATGTACATGCCAAATTGCTGACCAACATATTGAACGATTCCTCAGATATGAGCAATTTTTATTAAAAAAAAAATACAGATGGACGCTACAGAAAAACTATTGCAGAGGACGCCACCAGTTTGAGTACAAGATGAAGGAGTCCAAAATCTATGGATATGCACAATTTCAGGCCAATAGGGGAAATCATTCCTGAGAAAAGAGCATTAATTTATTCTTCGGAAACAGGAATATAGGTGGCGCCACCTGTCTGGTTACGAGAAAATTTTCCAAGATGGAAGGACAAGCCAAATTTGAGACAAATACCTTGAACCACTCCGGAGACAAAAGTACAGATGGATGCCAAACAAAAAAAAATTGAAGATGGCGCCACAAGTCTTGAGTACAAGATGGAGGAGTCCAAAATCTATTAATACGCACACTTTCAGGCCAATAGGGCAAATATCTCCTGAGAAGAGAGCATTAGTTCATTGTACAGAAATGGGAAGGCAGATGGCGCCACCTCTCTCTGGTTACGAGAAAATTTTCCAAGATGGAAGGACAAGCCAAATTTCAGACAAATACCATGAACCACTTTGGCGATATGAGCAATTTTCACCAAACAAACGTACGGATGGACACCACACAAAAATGATTGCAGATGGCACCACCAGTCTCGAATGTAAGATGGAGGTATCCAAGATCAATGGACTTGCCCAATTTCAGCCCAATCTGTCCATTAGATTTTTTACTTATCATGCTCACAGTACTGTCAAGTGGAAATGATGGGGTATTAAAAGGCTCGAAAACAAGAAAAGGACAGAAGTTGGCACCTTCTGTCTACCGTAGAAGACAAAGCCATCCAAGATCTTTGGTCAATTTGACTTTTGGACAAATCCATGCATCTTTTATTGAGATATTTATGATTTTGTGATTTTCACCATATATGGCAATATTCAAGGTCAAGGTCACTCTCATAGGAATGGTCTGATGACCCCAATTTCAATATACATCATCCCCAAACCCATGTCTATGTATATACATAATATAGAATAAATCTGTCCATTAGTTTTTTATTTATTATGCTCACCGTACTGTCAGGTGGCAATGATGGGGGTATTAAATGGCGCAAAAACAAGAAAAGGATAATAGGTGATGCCACCAGTTTCCGGTACATGACAACACTATCCAAGATCTTCGGTCAAGTTAATTTTTTATCAATCCATGCAAGATATCTTAAGATATTTAAGAATGTGTGTGATTTTCCCAAGCTGTGGACCTATTCAAGGTCAAGGTCACTCTCCTTGTACAGGTAATGACCCCATTTTAAATAGACTTCGTCCTCTCACCAATATCTATGCACATGTCAAGTTTGGTAAAGATCCATGAAATATTTTTAGAGTTATAAAGCCCAAAAAAAATCTCTGCCGCAGCAGCGGCTTGGAATACAATGAAAGACAGATGCTGATTTATTGCATTTGTCAATGGACTGAGGTATGAGTCTGGTTGTATGAGAATGTTTATAAATATCTGGGGTTTCAAGCCACAGCTTTGCAGTAGCTACTGCAGACTGACAAAAAGTCCTGTAAGTGTAAGCAGGTTAGAAAAGACCAAATTTGACATTCAGCATGGAAAGGTGTACTGATTGACCCCTGGTTTGATTGATGGATCTTTTCCGTTTTTTTAACAATGCATGCCTCTTACATCAAGATGAAGGTCTAGCCTCCTGTGAGCCACCCCATTTTGATGCCAATGCCTAGCTGCTGTGACAAAGTGCTTTCATGTTTTGTGCGAATTATTTTTTGGCGTATAAGCATCTACTTGTAGCATGAACGGCTGACCGTGAATAACATTTACCTCGACCGGACTGTAAGCTCAGACTTTGATACGTTGTTTACTAGGTCTAAATATGTGAGCCTTCATAAAACAAAAGAAAGGAAAACATACAGGTAAAATGGCATTTTGTAATAAACCCAGGAGTATGAAATGGGAAACTGTAATAAAACTTGGTCATAAATGTTAAGTGGAATGGAAAATGGCAATAAAACAAAAAGAGTGCAACTGATACAAATTCAAAGACTCACGTAGAGAAAAACACTACATTCAGAATTTTCAGATAGGCCTCTCAGTTGTGAATATTTTATAAAACCATGGATGTTTGCTGATTTACACAGATGTCTGAATGCAATAAAATTTCTAAGCAACCTGATTAAAAGATTTATGCTACCAATGCAAATTAACATATTCCTGATTACTTGTTGTTTATTTGTTGTTAGGATACCAATTTTATGTAGTTCAGGCATTCTCATGAAATTGGAAAAGATGACTGCTTTAGTTGTTAAGAATATTAGATTTATTTTTTCTGTTGATCTGGATTTAGATTCAATTCTATATTATTTTGTCTTTTGGAATCCCTCATTTGACCCAACATTTAAAAAGTACCTTTGATAAAAAATATGATTAAATTTTATATGGTCTAGATGATGGCAAATTATCTAGGAAATACTTATTTTTATTCTTTTATATTATCTAATTTCCTGCCTTAAAGGAAATGTTTTGTGACAGTATTCAACCACTTATCAAATGAAATTGTTCATAAGATTCACTGATAAGCACAAATGAATGCATATTATAAATGCATTGTTCTTTTAACAATGTTGTATAACAAAGAGATACCCCCCCCCCCCACAAAAAAAAATCCTAATTCATGATGTTTTAATATGTGAACTTAAACTGACTCTGAATATTCCAGTCATTTCAGCTGAAAAGATGATCTCCACTTTAAATTATCTGGGTAACAAAAAATGTTGAAATTAAAAGAAACATTACATTTTAGGACAAACTGTATGGCATTTGCCTTTTAGATTAAGGGAAATTGTTTTAACATTCTGTATAAATGTATTATCTCCTTTACATATCAAATATTGAGCTCTCAATATCACTGACCCATGCAATTTAAATTAAGTCCAATAACATGAATCAGGGTGCCATTTACATGTTAACTGATTATAAAAACATTCTGGCTATTTGAATTTTATATTTAAACATAACTTACTTTTATCATTGTTGTCTGATGATCATGATAAAATTGCAGATTATCTAAAAAATATTCTTTGTCACTGAACAATATGGAAGATTAATGTTGTCCTGTTGATGCCTTTCAATAAAATATCTTCACAAGCTTAAATCTACAGATTCTTTTTTTATTTAATTTATTAAAGGTCCAAAAGAGGTGCAGTCTACTGTTAGAAATGATCTGATTTGTTTTGAAGACTCTGTGTGAAATAATTCTTCAATGAGAACAATCTAATTGTATTACAAATAACAATTTTTATGTGTGCAAATTCTCTGGAGAAAAGTTGGGACTTACGTTTTCTCCTGGAACGGATCCCTCATTGGTTTTGCTTGACCAGGTTTAGCGACAGAAACTTCGTCCCCTCCGTATTGGAGACCTTGATGGTCTTTAAACACCCGTGGCCGCACTGCAGACAGAGAAACCAGGGGCAATGTGTACTAAACATGCAACCGACCACTTGTTGCTGATTGATGCTCAGGAGCAGGTCATGTGACATACCCTTCCCATCAGGCTTTATCATGAACACCCACAAGGGATGAATATTCATGAACATGCCATATGAATATTCATGAATCTTCATCGGGCTATTTTTGATGATCTACTGGAATATGAACATTAATGAATATCATGAATGTTTTTGACTCTTCATCAAGTTGCAATATCGTGAAGATCCATCAGGAAAGAATATTCAAGGAAACAGAAATGCAACAACATTACAAATATTCACTAATATTCTTCAGCTATGAATATGCATTAAACACTATTTGAATATTCATGAATATTTAGAAGAAAGCTCACATCCTGAAAATAGCTGCCAAAGTCATGAAATCACCGCATTATTCACATTTTATTACTGTGTTGCTGACCAAAATGGCATTTTTATACTGATATGTTGCTGCATACATGGCAAGCTGCTCACTTTATAGCTAGATTATAACACTTTTTTTATAAGTAGGGCAGGGAAACCAACTTGGAATCTTCATAAAAAATCATGCAATATTCACAGCTTTCCAAGGATTTTCTTTAACATCCCTCAAGAATATGTATTTCTATATCTTTTACAAAATTAATTATATACTTCAACTGGCAGACCACCAACAGATTTAGAAAGATTTGACTGATTTATTTATGTGGCCTTGAATTTTGATGATATAGAGCTAACACAACATGGGAAATTGGACTGCAGAACTGATCTATATAAGAAATAAGTTGGCACACACAGTTCAATTAATCAGTGGCCATGAGACAAATGGCCTTTGGGCCATGAACCTGACAAACACTGTTACCTAGCTGTGACATTGTGACCTACCAAAATGTTATTTCACTGCATTTCATTCAGGTACCATTGGTCACTTAATTACCAAATTCTGGTGTGAATTAATGCAAAGCCAGATGCTCTATATTCAAAATATTTCCCATATGTATTCAAAATCATTGATTGTTGGATTTAAGTCTGTGGCATTTCAGCTTCACTCTGTTATTTTACAGAAATACAATTAAAATTGTACAATAATGAAATTGTAGTGAGCTTGGTGATGGGGTATTCCAAGATCCATGGAGGAGCATACTAAATCTCAGGCCATTCCATGCAACCATTGCTGAGCAATCTGGTTTCCTATCACAATTTTAACCAAAACACTGGCTGAAGTAGTAAAAAGAACTGCTTATGTGCAGAACATCTTGAATAGTAACAAGAATAAATATATCTCAAAGACACACAGTATTTAAGATTTCTGATTCACTGCACACTAGGTGCTATCTGTGGACTGACCACCAATTTAGTTCGAAGATCAGTGAAGTTGCTTCAAAGGACACTTCAGGACTGCATAAAAGCTGGAGAGTTAATGTGAGTGACTTATTTATCTGAGTAAAGGCTTACATAAACCCAGTGCATTTCCAGGAAATTTCCTGGACTTTTTGGTATTTTTCCAGGAATAAATAATTAACAAGAAACAATGGTACATGCAACAATGTAAGATTATAATTGATCATTGTAGATGGAAACTCTCATTCAATAACTGCGATGAAACAAACATGAATATATCAGATACAGATGTCACTAAATCAACAAGAATTAAGTTTGGTTCATTATATGAATATACATCACTGAAAATTTGGAAGAAAGAATTTTTTTTCACTGATTCAACAACATACAAAAATTTTTGGTTCACTAAATTTGACCTGATTTGTATGTTTAACTCTCTTCTAAACAGTTTTTTTTTTCAAGCTCCTTTCACTAAATTCCAGGACTTATGCTCAAAAACCTAGTTTTTCTAGGGCTTTCCATGGATGTGTATGAACCCTGGGTAACACCATCTAGTGTTACAATGTCTATCAGCAAAACAGTTACATGATCAAGATGCTCATAAAATTAGGGCTGATAGCTGCAATTGTTCAGATGATTTGTTTCCTGACAGACTATATTGTATAACAGACCATGTGTGAAACTGAAAACCCATCAAATTGTCAAATTTATTGCACATATTTAGTAAGTGAAATTTCTATGAAGATGCCATTCTGATGTCGATGACTCATCAACTAATTTCATAAACAATTGATTACCCTCACATCAAGTAACTCTTTATTTGTTTTTGTATGAAAGCTGGAGAGTTTACATTTTACTTCTTTTTGGAAGAAGTAAGAAAAATAAAAAACAAAGAAGATTCATATAGGAAGAGACATAAAAAATCCTACTTTTGAATATAAGTCACATGATTAAATTTTTTTTTAATTTTGTGATTACAGCTGGAGCAGTTTTAGAGATACTTTAGACAAGAGAAAGCTGATGAGAGATGCTGGGCGCTTCACCATCGCACAGTGAGTATTATTTTTTTAAATGTGTGATAAAAAGTGTAAAAGTTATTACTACAAGCGTAGTAAAACTTGTTAAGTCTGAACTGTGTTCTCCTTGAAAGCTGTCTGGTTATACAGCTGAAGGCACTATATGCAGTGACGCTTCCCTTCTCAGTAAATAATGTATGTGATATCAGATGGTCTGACAGTCACACGACAGCTTGAAATGTTTAATGATGTCACTGTTGATGCAACACGATGGCCTCAAACCATGCATGAACAGGTTGTCATGGATGTTTGTCCACCGCATGAACAGATCATGTTCAATATTTAACGTGCCAGTGGACCTGTTTATTATGAACAGTAACATATCTAAAGTTGGGACTCTTTATAAGCTATTCATCAGGCAACAGTGGAGTAATTTGTCAAATAAAAATGTCTTCATTTCCATTGCTGGAATTTTAATACTTGTAATTCCTATACTGCCACTGCCATTCTTTCATTGTATACATAAGTACAGTTGTAATGTTTTTTTTATAGAAACATGAAATACACTGCATCATATGCCATTAAAGTTCAGCCACAATTTTTTTATATTACATCTGTTAAATTACAAAGAACTATAACATTAGTAAAATTCTCAACTCAGTTATGGACGCCAGGGACAGAATTCCACATATAAAGGACTTATTTCTGAAACCAGTTTTCAACCATAATAGTCCCCTAAACATAAAACACATGTGTAAATAAATTTCTGTAACAGTTATGAGTGTATTAGCATTTTGCCCAATTTCATTATAAATACACTGCAGGGCTCAAAATAAGTGCCACCAGAATTTTTCAGGAGCGACCTGTAATTTGGTCAGTGGTGGCCCTCTTTGGCTGGGAATTATATACATAACTTGATCCAGACCAGCTTATGTTTCACAGGAATCATGCAAATATTACATTTTCTACACAATAGTCCAGTTAATTCCTATGTGAGCAAACCCTCATGAATTTAAACATTACAAAATAGTTAAATGTGTTTAAACATGTATAATGCCAAAAAAGTGCGGTTCTCAGGCACCTCCCTGAGGGGTCCAGTAAAATCCTCAAATTTTCTCTCTTGCTGTGCCCAAATGTCAGGTAGAATATCTGTCATTTTCAAGCCCTGCACCGATCCACTCACTAAGGCATTTAGAAGTACGTGAGCATAGAAACAGAAAACTCACCTGGATCAAACTGGTGCTGGAGAGCATACCTAGGACTCACGCTGGTGGTCATAGCTTTTCTTTCATCATCTGATAAAATAATCGGTGCCCGTGGTGTCTCAAAATTTTTGTCTGGATAGCCTCTGAAGCGATGGTTTTCTCCCAGCTGTATTTTGTCAACAGACGGGTTATAGGAGGTCAGGTCCCTTGGTGTAGCTGCAAAGTCAAGGTCATTTGTATATTAGTTCCATTCACATTTTATTCATCTATATAAAAGGATTATATTCAAATATATTACTTATTAAAAATAAATGAAATTTCATATATTTGTTTAAATAATTTTTATTATTTAATTAAATGAAATAATTATATTTATCTATTTTTTGTTAAAATTTTAATAAATCTTTATTTGTTTAGTTTGAAATTGATTATGAAGTACTAGACAGATATAGCACATTTCACCATAAAAATCCATTCAGATCATATAACACTTTAAGTCCTTTATTTATACTGCAATACAAATATCTCTCCAGTGGATGTCACTTAAGCTGTGTTTCCATATGTGCATATTTAGCAGTTTAATGACTAAACTTGGATAGAAATATCATGTACAGTATTTTATGCTAAAAAATTAAATTATTTTACGGCTATATTTTATTGTGTTGGGGTAGGTGCTAGTTTCATACCCAGGGGTAAATAGTCATATATGTCTTATCTCTAACAGCCAAAAAGTTACTTTTTAATCATACGAGATGTTTCCTCTATGTGTCTGCTGTTTCTGTGGTTGCCTTAACTACAACACTTAAACTGACATCCGCATGCCATGCAACACAATAACTGAAACATAAATGTTACATGCAAGTTATTCTTATTGATCAATTCACTGCCAGTACCACTGACACCGCAACAATATAAAATCCACAATGAGTAATACAGTCAGATCACTAAAAAGGGAGTACTAACAAAGGCCCTTATATATACTGGCTGTGTACCCGGCTGTGTTAAATCAGGGAGCATTTATTTATTATTTAAAGTGGTTAAAATTTTTTAGATCAGTGCAATCATGAAATAACCAAGAAAACCACACCACACAGCAGTCATCTGATACCTACAACATACATGTATGTATAAAATAAATACACACACACAGCCAAAACGCTCACACAACCTATTATGATAATATACACTTGTGTTTGCATATTGTACATTTTTGTCACTGGGCCATTTTTGTCTGTAAGAAGTCCATGCACTTTACAGATGGAGATACTGTGACTGGACAAGAGAAAAGGGAGCAGGTACAAATCTACAATTACAACAAAATGAATGAGAAAAGGAGACAGAATCAAAGATGATATTAATGCAAAGTAATTAAGTATTATAAAAAAAAAGAAGAAGGACAGAGTCATAACACCATTGATGGTGATCCACATTAGTTATCATAACTATTTGTATGATCCATGTAAAGTTCAAACAGTTTGAATTAAGCAACCGAAGGGGAAAAGAAAAACCTGGGTACGAAGAATGATAGGACAATTAAAATATAGAGAAAGAAGAGACAACCCTTGGAGGGGGAGATTGGAGAATAACATAAAGTAAGGACAAGGGAAAATAAACCAATAAAGATGAGAATAATGGTGTGCAGGGGGGGGGGAGGGAAGGAAAGATAAGATGAGAAAAATCTAGGAGAGTTAGATTATCAAAGGAGAAAATGGACAAGAAGGAATAAGAGGAAATCACATGGGATGAGAATACAAAGGGGAGAGAAGAAAAACAAATATCAAAGAATGGGCTTAGTTATATACCAAGAAGAAAGGGGAAAAGAAAGAAAAGAGAAGGACCACTATACAAACTTTACAATGAGAGAAAATAAAAAGAATGAAAAAAGGGAAAGAGTGTTTAAGCTGGGACAGAGGGCTGATGTGAGAACAATTCTTGTAACAGGAATAAAAGTGACTGATGAACCTTGAATTTGAGATATCAGAATATGAAAAGTTGACCATTATGTTAGAAAAGATAGAAGGTGCAGATAGATGATTTAGGAAGCATTCCAAAGAGGGAACTGAGCAAGGTCCCAGGGAAGTACAAGGTGCATGTGTGTGTGTGTGTGTGTGTGTGTGTGTGTGTGTGTGTGTGTGTGTGTGAGGGTGTGTGTGTGTGTGTGTGTGTGTGAGAGAGAGAGAGAGAGAGAGAGAGAGAAAGAGTGGAAAAATAAAAGAATTAAAACATTTGCAGGCAAGAATTTGCCAAGAAATAAAGATAAACTGAAAGAAAATAGGCACAGGAGAGACGATAGAAAGGGACAAGAACAAACAGAGAGAGAGAGAGAGAGAGAGAGCAATAAGAGGAGTTGTGGCCAGGTTTGCCAATTGGTGACAACTTAAACAGAGCAATGGAATTGTCAGATAAATTAGTAATGATGCCAGTGAAGGTCTCTCTTGGGGTCACTCCACACAAGTCCTGGAAAAGTCCACATCATGCAGCAATTACACATTGAAAGGCTTCACAGGCCCATACATCAATCAGCATTACAGTGTACAGTACTGCATGCAAACAGATATTTAACTAGAACTGAGGACCGCAGGGACAGGTCCCACCAGTTAACTGATGGTGCCCCCTGCAGAGGAACACACACACTAATCTGAAACATCTGTGAAAATTCAATTTTACTGCATGTGTGCAGGTCAGGGTTATAAAAGGGCTCTACCATGTCATATGTTGTTTTGTAAACAAAAAAAAATATTTTAAAACAAGTGACCCATGGGTCATGACGCTCAGCTGACTGGCATTTTGACAATTTGTCCTTGCACAGCACAAAATTAAGATAATGTAGGTGGCATCATAGTTCATGCATATTAGCTGAAGTTCATCAACACCCATAAGCACATCAAATTTGATGACAATCCATCCAGCTGCCCCTGAGGAATCTGGCAATTTGTGTGTATTTTGCATTATTTCTGGGGTACTCAAACATGGCCTGTAACTCAGATAATATAGGTCACAGTGACCTCAATTCAAGTTTCTGAGGAGAACTTTTGAGGAACTCTCAGGATGTCAAATAAGAATATTAAGGTCAAATGGTTATGATTTGTGCCCTGCTTTGGTATCAAATTTTCAATTATACTGGGGGTGCTTATAAGCCCCATAGCTTGGAGAATATGGGTAACAGAGACCTAATTTCAGGTTTCCAAGAAGACTTTATCATGGACCTCCTTGGTTGTCAAAATAGAAGATTCTAGGTCCAATGGTTATGATTTGTGCCCTGCTTTGATATCAAATTTTCAATTATTCTGGGGGGTACTTAGAAGCCCCATAGCTTGGAAAATATGGGTAACAGAGAACTAATTTCATGTTTCTATGAAGACTTTTCATGGACCTCCCTGGATGTCAAGTAAGAAGAATCTAGGACCAATTTTTACGATTTGTGCACTGTTAAAGGATGACCACATCTTTAAAGGTCTCAAAAACAGAGAAAAAAATCACAAAAAAATAAAAAAAACAGGTGGCGCCACCAGCGTGCAGAATTGATGAAACACTCCATGATCAATATCTATTCAAAGAATCATGATGACCAATGCATTAGTTGTTAAGATACTTGAGCTTTTGTATCAAATTTTCCATTATTCTGGTGGATACTTCAGAGCCCCATAGCTCTGAGGTTTTGGGTAACAGAGACCTAATTATAGGTCTCCAAGGAGACTTTTCATGGGCCTCCCTGCATATCAAGAAAGAAGATTCTAGGTCCAGTCATTATGATTTGTGCCCTGTTATCAGTTGACCGCATCTTTTAGGTATCAAAAATAGAGAAAAAAACTACAAAATAATTGAAAACATAAAGGTGGCGCCACCAGTCTGCAGAAACTGATGAAACACTCCCTGATCAAAATCCATGCAAAGATTCATGGTGATCAATGCATTAGTTGTTCAGATACTTGAGCTTTTGTATCAAATTTTCAATTATTCTGGGGGATACTTCAGAGCCACATAGCTCTTGAGGTTTTGGGTAACAGAGACCTAATTTTCGGTTTCCTAGGAGACTTTTTACGGGCCACTCTTTATGTCAAGATAGAAGATTCTAGGTCCAGTCGTTACGATTTGTGCCCTGTTTTCAGATGACTGCATCTTTTAAGATATCAAAAATAGAGAAAGAAAATTGTAAAATATGGAAAAAATACAGGTGGCACCACCAGTCTGCAGAAACTGATGAAACACTCCAAGATCAATATCCATGCAAAGAATCATGGTGATCAATGCATTAGTTGTTAAGATATTTGAGTTTTTGTATCGAAATTTCATTATTCTGGGGGGTACTTCAAAGCCCCATAGCTTCAGAATCTGGGTAACAGAGACCTAATTCCAAGTTTCCAAGGAGACTTTTCATGGGCCACTCTGTATGTCAAGATAGAAGATTCTAGGTCCAGTCGTTACGATTTGTGCCCTGTTATCAGATGACTGCATCTTTTAAGGTATCTAAAACAGAGAAAGAAAATTGTAAAATATCGAAAAAATACAGATGGCGCCACTAGCCTGCAGAAATTGATGAAACACTCCATGATCAATATCTATGCAAAGAATCATGGTGATCAATGCATTAGTTGTTCAGATACTTGAGTTTTTGTATCAAATTTTCCATTTTTCTTTGGGGTCCTTTGGAGCCCCATAGCTAAAAGAATATCGGTAACAGAGACTTTATTCCAGGTGTCCAAAGAGATTTTTCATGGACCTCTCTGGATGTTAAGTTAGAAGATTCCAGGTCCAGCGGTTACGATTTGTGCCCTGTTAACGGACAGATGACCGGAGGGCCGGACATATGACGGACAAAGAGTGATTGCTAAAGCACAGATGACTTACAGTCAGCTGAGCTAAAAAAGGATGAGATTTTTGCTAGAGTCAAGGTATTCAGGAATAACTTATCATCACAAAACTTTCATGCTAACTTTGAATGCACTAAATATACTTAAAAATGGACCAAAGTGCACAATAATTTTATCCCTATTTTCACAAATGACTGCAGACCATTCTGATCATATGTACTAGTCTACATATCAAGAGCTGTCCATAATCACTGGAATAAATTCCTGTCCTGGACCTTTTATCTGGGCTTATCTTATCATACACACTTATCAAATGTTACCCAAGTGGGTTCAAACAGTTTAATACCTGGTTTCAGTTTCATGTCCATATTACCATTAACACTGATCAATTTACCCAGTAGCCACAAGTGTATCCCAATACCTGCAGATCCAACATGATGACAGCACATCACTTACATATCACTCCAGTTCACTTCAGTGTGAGAACCAACGAGGTCAACAGGTGCAGATTATATGTCTTATAGATCAATCTTTCCTGTATATACATGATAAATTCCTAAAAAATATGAGGAACCGGCTCATGCCGAGTTAGAGAAATTTGTTAGTGCATTAACCTGAAAAGTTTATCTGAAGTGAGTTTATCTGAGAAGGTGTAGTACATTTACCTTTTTTAAGATTAGGTGGTTTAAGAGCCTTTCTATTATTTTTAAAGCTCACTTAATTTTTTCTAATTATTCAAATTGCTTTAACTTGACAGAGCATGACCACATGAGTTAAAATCATTTAAAAGTATGGAATTTCTTTGTTACACTTGGATTTACATATTAAAATTCAGATTCACATTCACAGATTTCATAATAAGTTATAAAAAGACTGTACCAAGTGTTTATTGTACTGATCTTAAAAAAACTTGATTTATGGGAAGCAGCACATAATTTGGTTTCCAAGGAAGTGATCACACATTAAGGTTGTCAGGGATATCTTCATAAAAAAGTTGCCAATGAAGTCACCACAAAGTGATTTGTTGCCATAAAACTGACCATGTGTTGATTGATTGTCAGGGAAATAGTCACAAGATTAGTTGCCAATGACATCACCACACAGTGATTAGTTGCCATGGAACTGATCATGTGTTGAATGGTTGTCAGGGATACAGCAACACAGACCAGTTGGCAGAGATGTCAGCACACTATGATTGGTTGCCAAAGAACTGACCATGAGATGAAGGGTTGTCATGGAAACAGTAACACAGTAGTTGCCAATAAATCACCACACCGTAATTAGTTGCCAAGGAATTGACCATGTGTGATTGGTTGTCAGGGAAACGGACACAGAAACCAGTTCCTAATGAGGTGCATGAGTATCAGTAACCAAGAAAATGACCACATGTTGATAGATTGCCTAGAAAACTGCAACTGAAATGACCACACAGTTACTAGTTGCCATGGAAGTGACCAAATGTTGATTGGCTGCCAGGGAAAGGACTACACAGTCTGGTTGGCAAGGAAGTGACCTCATACTAATTAAATGCACTGTTGTCTCTTAATTAAGTAGTAAAGGATTACCTGCCAAGGAAATGACCAAATACATTGCTTGGTTGTTAAGAATGAAATAATATTTAAACATGGACTGATTGCAAAGGTAGTGGTCACAAAAAAAGTAACCAAAGAAAATGGGTACCAAGAAGTGACAAAAGCTTCCCTAGGGGCACCAACAATGATAATTAACAAGCAGAAAACCACCAAAATGCAGATGATGAAACAATGGTTACTAGGGAGTTGCCAATCAATGACTGGTTGTCGGGAATTTTGGTTTCAATGATCAATTTTAATTCTTTACATTCTGTGATTAACCTAGACAGAATATCTATTCTTCTTTCAACAAACTTATGTGTAACCCTTAGTTACCAATAAATATGGACCAATTCATACCACTGTGCCGCTGGCCAAAATATACATGCAATTAGTACACAGGACAAAAAAAAGCAAAATAGACATATCAATTATCATCAGCATACACTGAAAAAGGACTGAGCCAGCTTACAACTATTGAGCAGTTTGACAATCAGTAATGTTGCATGCTTTATCTATGAAACGTTTTATCCTGTGTCACAAAAAGGACTAGCATACATGATGTTACCCAGCACAATGAAAACCTTGTTGCGTGAAAACCCTAAATATTAGTTCATGAATGGACTTGTGTATATGGAAGGTTTCCTTGCCTTGTGTGATCATGAACAGATACTAGAAGCACTTGACAATATTGTAAATTCTTCTAAAGAGCTGTGGATTTCATCAGCACAAATACCAAACTTTGACCTCTTTTCACCAGAAAAAGTACATAGAAACCTGTGTAATAAGTCCACCCATTTGACTGGCAAAAAGTGGTTTTAATTCACAGGTGGTCTTTTTGGATAGGTCAGTTATAACTACCAGTAATATGAAAGCATTTGGTTCACTCAAGGGTGGTCTCAATAGATAGGTGGTCTTATTAGACAGGATGTGATCTTTCAGATAGATTATACTGTACCACATCAGACACCATCAACAAATAGATTTGATCATTTGGCAGGTTGTCCAAGTTTCACTGCACAACATAGTTGTTTCTATTCCCTGTTACTATATGGCATTTTTCTAACACATGCTTCACATCAAAATGGTGGAACAGTTGAATTAAGGGTTGCTGTCCAGCCTCTTCCTCGCATCACACCATCTCCACAAAATTTCACTTAAACCTCTTATCGTTTTAGCCCCCAAAAAGTGATTACATTGGTGTCATTTGGAGAAATCTCTGTCCTAAGGCAAAAAAAAAAATTAGGTTTGGTTCTCAGGCATTTATTTTCATAAATCAAAGTGGGCGGGCTGTTTCTTATTTTTGATTTTTGTTGTATGTTACAAATAAAAACACTACATAACAAAGCAAATTTGATCACAATTGTGTGATTTTATCTTCTTGAAAGAAATGTCCGAGTGGCTGGAGCTCAAAATTTGTAAGTTTCTATTGAAAATCAAAATAAAAATTGTTGATGCGGGGGATTAAAATTGATGCGGGCGGTGCCTGAGAACCTTACGTTTTATTTTTTTAGCCTAATATTTATCCATTAAACTGTTTATTCAAAAAAGATCTTGTCACTAAAAATTATGACTGACAGTCTATATATCATGTCATTTCTTAATTATCTTAATTTAACAACAAGGGGAGAAGTGTGAAAGTTGTGGCTGCTGTCTTCATTGGAATTTAATAATATTAGTAATAGATTTATGTCCAGTTCTAGTCAAATTTACATTGATATAATTTCTCTTTTTAACTATTTTAAATTTCTTCACTTATGTTATTAATTTATTCGTCTTCCTGGAGCATACAAGAATCAAATTTTGATTTACATTTTGATGCTTTGCTGTTCATAAAATACAAATATATTGTGTCATGCAATTAAAAAATATAGATTTTGGAATTTAAGCTGAAAGGAAATATGTAATATATATACTATAAATTCATGTTAGGCAATGGTAAGTACTGTACAGGGTTAAAATATTATGGCAAGGCATACAACACACAAGAAATAGAGTTCAAACAAAGCTTAATTCTACCACAGAAGCTGATGTAATTTGTTTTCATGATATTTATGGAAAATTTTCTTCGGTCTCTAGATAGAACTGATGAATGCAAAAGTAATCTAAAATTGAAACTAACACAACAACACAAGTTGACAACTTAAACCACACAGAGCACAAAGAAGATATATATATATATATATATATATATATATATATATATATATATATATATATATATATATATGACCATATAATTTACCACCAAAGACAAAACAAAGGATAAACAGGAACACACAGCTATGAAAGACCCTTGACTTCTTCAGGTCAAAGTGTATCACCTATGACCTGATGGCCAGAGTTCAAAAGACTAAAGTTTCTGATTGCATATCAAATTCTGTATATTAAAGAATAAAATATGGAATGTACATTATACACATGCAAATGTATAAAACCAGTCACATATTAGGATGCAGTGCTGAAACAATTGTTAATTTTATGTACAAATCAGGTGAAAACTCAACAAAGTACACAGATTGCACCAGTACAGGGATATATTCTGTGTGACACATGGTCGAAATAAAAAGAAAAAGAAAACACAAAAAATAAATATGAAATAAGGGACCACAAGTAGCTATACACAAGACAAACTACTCAACAACCCCACCTAGAATACCATCCAAATTGTGTCTTCTTATTTCACGTAGATTTTCTAACAGTCGTAAGTCATCATTACGATTCTGCCAGAATGAGATAGAAAAACAGTACGGTGCAATGTTTGAGTCAGAAACGGTGCATTCAGTACCAGTGGCATGTTATTATACAGTTGGTGCAGTGAAATAGAGCCACCGCAAATAAGTAACAATACATGCACATATGGGCTGGATTTGTTGATTTGATCAATATTTACACGCGGTCCTGGGTGTGGAATTCTATTGAACACCTTAAGTTAGAGGTGGATTTAATATGGTGCACATTAGCATGTACTTGTTTACTCACTCGATACATACATAAATGTGGCACTGATAAACTCGATTTGTCACAAAGATCCTACTATTTGCACGCCCACAAATATCTGTTTGCTTGTTTTATGGAACCAAACACTTCATGTAATTTTCTGCTAGCTGTCTAAATAAAACACTTGCAAATGACTGAGTTTTCTTCAGATCAAAACCATGCTGAATACATGAATTAGTGAAAGGGTATTCATTCTATCAAAGTGATACTCATTCATGTATGTAGAAAAAGTGCAAGCATTTCTGGGGAGATTATATATCCAACAAATTTACCTAAGCAACATAAACATCTACAGAAAACTTTGGAAAGATATAAATTTTAATATTATGAAGGAGTGTAATAGATATAAAAACAGGGGAAAAATGTGTGTACCTGTACATACATATCAATATATATATATATCAATCATACATATTGTAGAGCATTATTAATTACAGTAATTAACTAGATGTGTTGGAACGACACGAATGCCCGTGCCTGGGGCAAATTAGAAACATTTGTTAAATTTTGAAAATTTTTTAAGTTCAGGAGGTGTCGTATGGTCAAAAGTTGGTCAACAAGGGCAAAATGCAAACTCGATCTGTAACAGGTCATTATCAAGCAACACACCAAAAATGAGGGCCAGTATCTGCAGGCATTGTGAAAAAAAGTCCATACATGTGCATTTTTCAATATAAAAATTTCTGTCTTTCATGAAATTTTCTATGTTTAGGAGCCGTAAAACAATCAAAAGTAGGTCAACTTGGACGAAACGCGAACTCGATCTGTTATGAAAATTTCTATTATTCATGAAACTTACTATGTTCAGGAGCAATCAAATGGTCAAAAGTAGGTCAACTGGGACAAAACAAGAGCTCGATCTGTAACTGGTCATTATCTGCCCACACACCAAAAATCAGGCCAATATCTGCAGTTATGTGAAAAAAAAGTCTGTACATGTGTATTTGTCATGAAAATTTATATTTTTCATGAAGTTTTCTATGTTCAGGAGCCGTAAAACAGTCAAAAGTAGTTCAACTGGGACCAAACATGAACTCAACCTGTAACTGGTCATTATCTGCCTACACACCAAAAATCAGGCCAATATCTGCAGGCATTGCGAAAAAAAGTCTGTACAACTGTTTGATTTTGGAATGACGGAATGACGGAAGGACGGAATGACGGACATGGGTAAAACTATATGCCCCGGCCACTTTGTGGCGGGGGCATAAAAATATGTTTGCATGGTTAGTTTTGGTTACCTTTACCAGTACTTATATTTATGAATATACAAAATAAAATACATAATAATCTTTAAATTTTATGTGTGAAGTAAGAAATAATTGTTCCCATTATCTACTTAACCTGCCAGTATCTGTACTATACAGGTTAATTAAACCAATAATGTAACACTCCTAAACGGAATATTACCGCACTTAAAAGTGCTGGAAATAAGATATATAACTGACTAGGACTTTTTCAAGCCACATATATATATAAAATAATAGATGTGTATATATTTATATATATATATATGTATATATATATATATATATATATATATATATATGTCAAGGCCCAGATAAGATTAAAATTTTGATCTGGGCTGGTCCAGATTAAAATCCTGTGGTGAAGACTTCAGGATTTAAATCTGGTCTGGACTGATTTTAAACTGGGCCAGCCGAGATTAGAATTTTGATTTGGGCCGGTCAGGTTAACAATCCTATAGTGGACTTATTTTAAACTGGACCAGCCCAGATCAGAATCCTAATCTACTCCTAGGCTGGCTTCTCTTACACTATTTTTACCTAGCTGGCCTTTAATCAATTCCAAGAATTTGTATAACATTGCAAGTCAATAATAATTAATATTTTATGAATTTATTTCATATTCTATGAAAATATCATTGGTTGGACTCCTGTCATATTTATTTTGTAATTTACCTCTTATGTGAAATTTCTAAAATATAATTATAAAATAATCATGTTAAACATTGGTATTTTACAGCTGAAAACTACAACTTTAGCTTGCAGAACATGTTCATAAATTCAACAAGCTAAACCAAAATTTAATCAATAATTAATAATATATATGTAACACAATGTTAAGCTTGTGATCCAAGACCTGTTAATTCAAAATTTTATTTGTTATTTAAAGTTATTTATCATTTATCATAAGTTGGGGTTTTTGGTCTGTGATCCCCCCCTCCCTCACCCATTAAAAAATTGCACATATTGTAACCTTGGACCTAGAATTTATAACATACTACACATAAAAGAAAGAAGGCCCTGAAACATCTTTTAAGATACCTGAACTTAAGTAATTGAAATTAGGTGACTGAAATTTAGCAAACAGAAAAATATATATCTAGTGTACATAAATTAGGTTGATATTTGCTAATTTGTGTGAATTATTAACACGATCATAATGTATTTAGATAGAACAGTGGGAACAATATTCACCAACTCAGTATTTTAACAATTGAAGGTAGAGAATATTTGTATTGCAGCAATTATCTATCTTCAATTTAGATTAGTTATCAGTTATTAGATTAGCTTTTTTTAAGTTATTAACTCCAAAGTGAAACCTCCACCATGTTTGTCACCCTCTGAAATAAAATTCTTATCCAATTTTCACACATATTCACCACTATTTTTGAGACTGCCAAATGACAGCAGTTATATCATTTTCTCAGCTGTGGATTTTCTGCTATTGAAAATTACAGTAATGGTACCACAAAGCTCTCCCTAGCCCCATATTAAGGCACAATGTCATGCAGCTCACCCAAATGAGCATCAAGACTGATAAATTACTTTTGTTCACTTATAAATGAGTTAAACTGGTTTTTAATTAGGCATGTATATATTTAATATTACACATGTAATTTTGATATTCAGAACAGAAAATTATCTCATTTAAGTTGAAATTTTGATATAAAGTCAGTAGATGTCTCAGAACTGACACATTTTAAACTGGGATAAGTTATGGTAGTTGGTTTAGGTGAAGTTCAAATGTGAACTTGCATGCTTGAAGAATAGATGAAACCAAAGAAGCAAATTACATTTGTTTGTTAGCTTTTTACTCACTAGAATATTAAAAATAAATTTTAAATGGTCTTGTTCATTATGTGTTTGGGCCCTTCAAAATGTTGTATCTGGAATAAATGTTTACTGTTTTATCTGATTTTAGATGATAAAAATCAAGCTAGCCTAAGATTAGATTAGGATTCTGATCTGGTTAGGCCCAGTTTAAAATAAGTCCACCACAGGATTGTTATCTTGTCTAGCCCTGATTAAAATTTTGATCTGGGCCAGCCCAGTTTAAAATCAGTCCACCACTGGATTGTAAACTTAACCAGCCCAGATCAAAATTTTAATCTGGGCCAGCCCAGTTTAAAATCAGTCCAGACCAGATTTAAATCCTAAAGTCTTCACCACAGGATTATATTCTGGACCGGCCCCGGCCAGATCAACATTTTCAATCTGGGCTGGCCCAGTTTAAAACTGGTCTGGCCCAGATTAAAATTTGGATCTGGGCAGGTCCAAATAAAAATTTTGATGTGGGCTGGCCCAGTTTTAAATTGGGCCAGATTCTAATCTGGGCCTCGACATATATATATATATATAAATAAACATTGCTTGGAAACCATCTTATGTTTATTTTGGGGACTTCCTCTGTGTGGTTTCTGGTAATTCCTGACTTTGAGGTCATACAATATCTCTTTTTGTGCGTTTACAAGCTAGTTGTGGACCCCACGGCTCAGATTAAGTACCTCAAGTGGTTCTTCATGGGGGTATAATGAGAGCTAGTAACTCCAGGTTAAACTGAAGGCTTATTGAGAATTAAATCATGTTACCGTGAGATCTGGGTCACACAGGGATAATCCTGTACTGGATTAATGAAGCTTTGCATTACCACAATTATGTGCAAATAAACATGCTTTTAATGGAGCAGTGTAGCCTGGCAGTTTACGAGATATATGACATACCCGTCAGTTCAAGAGCATTGATACTGTCAGAACAAAAGAATGGAATCAAGTATGTCTCGATAAAAGGCTTTTGAAGAGTAATGAGTGCACATATATATATATATATATATATATATATATATATATAAATAATGGAAAATGTTTCATTTTGTAGCCCTAAATATTCAAATTATTTCTCTATAATATATTTGATTATACCCATACCGGGCCTACTCCCCCTAAAATATTTAAAGCCATAATTTTAGCCACATTAATTTTATTTAGCCACATTCATGTTTTCTTTTTAGTCAGTTATTTTAACTACCAGTAGTTTAAAATTGTAATTTATCATGAATAACATCACTTGTTGCATTTCTTCATGTCCCACAACTGCATTACAGAAATATAAAAAATCCATTAATTGATAAAATGATATTATATTTCATAGTGACATCAAAATGACCACACATAAGCAGTTATTCCACAGTCTGTCACTTCATTCAAAATCATGTCTTAAGTCTTATATTCTTGCCATTTTAATTACACTGAAAGTGGCCACAGGTAATAAGCTGAAAATAATTTAAAAAAGTCATTTGACACTTTCAGTAGCCATACTGCTTGAACTTTAGTTTTTGGCTATAAGTAATATATAAGATGCACAGGCCCTGCAATAGGGTTAAAAATTTCAAGGGCCCAGCTGGCCAGAGACCAGCATTTCTGGCTTGGGCCTGTGCTTTGTAGAGAAACATGCAGGCCCAGCTGGTCTCAAGACACAAGTATTTTGCTGCATGTGGGTGTAAAAATTCATAAAGTCAGAAACAAGAGCACCGCAAATGGTGCATATTATGCCCGTCACATATCTGGTGATCTCTGACCTCATTAAATATGCGTGAATTTTGATGGGAATGTAATTCAGGTAAGAAACTCTACTGGTTAATATTTATAATGAGCTTCATCAAAATCCATAAGATTTTTGGTAAGTCACCATGGTGCCATCAAAGTCTGGTGACTTCTGACCTCATTTAATATGCATGGATTTGCTGGAAATCAAACTTAGGCGAGATATTATACTGCCTAATATTTCTGTTGAGTTTTATCAAAACCCATTTTATCTTGTAAGTTATTGCAGCGACACAAAAAAAGTAGCCGATAGTGACCTCTGACCTTTTTAAATATGCATTGATTTTGCCCAAAATTTGACTCAGGTGAGATTATCTATTAGTAAGTAGTATGGTGAGTTGTTTGAAAATTCATCAAAGCCCTGGCAAGTTACTGCGGTGACACTAAAAGTTAATCGATGATGGAGGCAATATTATTACCTCAATACTTCCTGTCATAGATGGGCATATAAAAAATGTATGGAAAATAAAACAATATTAAGGTTTGTTACTAATGCTAAAATTTGGAAAGAGAAAATCAATCTGAAGATACCCATTTCTGTGAAACAGCTTTTTTCCAAATGTATGATTCAAGACTGGACGATATTTTTATCTGGACGTATGATGGCAGAGCTGGAGGCTCTTTGACAGAGCTGACTATTCTATAAGCTACAGCCTGGTTTTATTACTGGTAAAAATAGCTTAAAAGGCCTGGCTGTATGTCAGAACAAGCACATACACAGTTTAATTCCTTCAGGCCACTGATCAAGTCACATCATGCTGGCCAAAGTACCTTCGCCACAGCACCATAACAGCACAGGTCTATATTTTCAGATATATACCAACAGTTATATAATAATTAATTTCTGAGAAATTATACATTCATTACTGATTAAAGGTATATGATTTACAACAGCACTTTAAGTATATACTTAGTGTAATATATTGGTTAGGAAACAGATATACAGATATATCATTCAAGAAAAATGTTTGTGAAGAAGCAAACTGAAATAGTCATTTTATTATTTAAACTTAATCTTGTATTCAGTATAATGAGGGGATAATGTACAGAACACAAAATCAATGGAGGCTAATGTACAAGTCTGAGCTACAGCGTACAGGTAACAGAATGGTATCATGTTCAGTATGAAAATGAGAAACACATGTTCACCAACAAGAGTACCTTGAATCAATATCCCGCAAATAAGACTCAGAAAATCTTGATAGCTTCATTGTATGATGTATTGTATGCTACAGGGTGTAAACTGATTTGACAGGTTTTCTGGAATCAATTTCAATGGAGGCTACCATTCTACCTTACAAACAGGTTACTTGTATGTGCATTGGAACAGCTGCAAAATGAGAGCCTAGGAGGGGCAAATATATTCAAAGGCCACAAGTAGACTGAAAGTAATACAACAGAAGGCATGGGGCGGTCTGATGAAATTTGTGTATCCCTCTGATCTGAAATTGACCAGTTTATATATATACTACCTGAAATCTATAAATGGATAAAGACCAAATGATCCCGAGATTATGACGCTCAGCTGATCTCTGATACTGAGAAATTCAATCAATTTAGATTGCTGTCATTTTAGTATTTTAGCAAATGTGTCTGTGGCAGTTGTGAAGAATTTATTTCATGGATTTTCTTCAAAGTTTCCATGGTGATAGATATATATATATATATATATATATATATATATATATATATGTGTAAATAATGCACATTTTAATACAGTATAGTGTTGAGTATTTAACAAAGTAAAATGTCAAATCAGCTCATACATTAGTTGTAACTATAAATCTATAATAAATGATATAAAGACCTGTACACTTCAAAGTAAAGTCAGTAATAAAAAAGATTTTATATAAAATAAATATATAATTAATATCGATTGATCACAGTGTTATTTATATTTTCTCATCATCAAGTCAAAGATAAGTGTATAATGATAATGGAAACTTTATATCATGCATGATATAAATATATAGTTAGAATTGATAAATATGACAAGCAGTTGTTAGTCTTATGAATTATAACTTACAAATTGTTAGTGTTATAATTAATACATGTTAATTATCATATGACCTTATGAGCTTTTTCAGTGAATACAAGTGAGATGGCAAGTGATCGGATTGATCTCAACTTCCATGTGTTCACAGAGATCTAGTCACTGTCCGTGTTCATCTTATTTAGGGTCTCACAGAGTTTAATATCTTTTATATTATGACAGTGTCAACTCAAGAGATAATGCTACCGGACCAATATAAACAAACTGTCTAGATTATCACAATAAGCCGCCATTCACGGGTCCACTCGCGGTTATTTACAAACTACCGCAATAAAACGCGCGCCGAGCAGACGACGTGAATGGCAAAGTCCATAGCAACCGGAGCCGGTGTCAATAAAATACGGACTTTCATTACTTACAATCATGGTCCAGTTTCAGAGGGCCTCGGTTGGGGTTCTTCGAGGTGGTAGTTATCATCCTGATATACTAAGATACTGTGACAAACATAACTTGGATTTCAGGAAGTCGTGCAGGATTAATGAGCTGTGACATACTCTATCGACTACTCACTCAAGCTTGTTTACGCTATTGTCATGGTCGCACGTGGGGGGAGATAATTTACAAGTACTTTCGAAATTCAGCAGCTGTAAGAAATAATACATTGTCAACTACAAAAAACATTATTATCCTTTTAGTGACTGTAAAATGTCTATTTAAATTGCCGTGTTAAGATGATCAGAAAAATTTACCAAGTTGTCCCAGATATCCTTGTAGAATAATGTTTTAAAACCCTTCATGTCCAAAATCCCTTCCGTGTCTCTCGGGCCTGTAAATAATCCGAAGATTTACGACAAATACCGAGTAGAAGCGATTGCATGGTGTAAGGGCGTGATATGATTTTCAGTATAAAAAAATTTTACGCATGCGTATTGTCGTACCTATCGTTAAAGGCCTTTTAGGGAACGTGGACCGGACAGTCAACTTACAATCTTAATTACCTTCTCATTCGAGAAGGGTTTAAGATGTTAACAGATCTTGCGGACTGAAGCGGGCAGAATATAAATGGCACCTTTCTGAATTTTGATTGAATGTAAACAGCATGTCCGCTAATCTAATAAATGTTGCCGCCACTTAGGCCTACCGCTTCCTTCGTTTAAATTCTTTATCGATGACGCGGGAACGCAGAGGGAGCAAAATTCGACATGTTATATAATAAGAGTGCATATGTTCCCTAGTTTAATAGAAGCTTTATAATTATTAAAAAATTAAAATTATATTAATTCATATATATATATATATATATATATATATATATATATATATATATATATATATATATATTCCTTGAATATGAAATGCTCCATTTTGGATTACAAATGCAGACTTGACCGAATGCATGTATCTGTAAAATTAACCATGTGTAAGCTTTTGACAGCTCTTATTATTGGGTTAAACTACACCTATACAGGTGTATACACATGGACCGAAAACTTTCGCACATTTCGAGTCCTTGGAGCCGGGGGGAGGGGGGGGAGGGGGAGGGAGGTTCGAACCCTATACCCCCTAACCTATACACCCTTAAAGTTATCTCTTGTATTGATATCATACAGAGATCAAAATTAGAAAAGAGCACTTGCAATTAAGGGCCCAACTATAAACAATTCTTTTACTATTTATCAAAACAATTTAAAAGCTTACCTATTTATAAAATATAAAATGTGCGTATAAATATGACAGACAAACGTAAACATTTAAAAGTAATGAACAACATTAAAATATATAAATATTAATGTAAGACAAACCGATATACCCCTTTATATTGGATGTTATACCCGAATTACTCTGCTGAATTTCAAATTGATTTCACTCACTCTAGTTTATTTTGAATAACCAGTAGATTGAGCTATTCTTCCCAGTGTGCAGTTGCCATATAGGTAAGCCTACATCTAATTTTCCTGTTTAAGTTTCACCATCGGCGAGGACAAATATAAACGTTCAACAATGTGAATACAACAAAACGGATATATACAGCCCCGATCCTAACATGTTTTTTATGACGAGGCAATATATATACGTTTTCAGTGCTTACTTCTGTAATCATAAAAAACAAAGACCATGCATGCATATACATACACTGTATACAGTGTTTTACTGTTTAGTGTCATTGTCACCCCTATAACTTAACGTGAAAACTTTACAACGGATATATCCTATAAAACCATACGATGGGTTTACGCTCGCCACTTGATTTCACTCATCAAGAAATTAGATCCCGGTCATTACAGGTGACATTTCCAGGTTCTTTTAAGGACCTGTATTAAAATACCAGACAATCATACACCCAGATCAATAGAAACTATGAGACATCAGGTTAAATTCACAAATATAATTCAAGACAATACTTACAGAGACACCAATGTGAGTGTGTGCGTTGATGTGTCAATACGACAGTTCTTCACATTAAAATTACAGGATGTTTACTGAGTCCATGGTTTGTATAAAAACCATAAAGTCCAGTTCCTTCAGAGATCTCTGGTTACTGTTTTGTGTAGAATCTAGCGTATGGTTAGTACCATATAGATCTAGTCTTTCTGAGTTTAGCGATCTTCAACTGATCTTGCTTGTCTGCGACCCGGGTAGGTTTACGTTCACATGAATGCAATAGCGCTCTTTGTTTACGTAGAGCTTAGAGTCCTTGACCTTGCTCGTGTAGCAATGGTTTCACGGCTTACGGCGGTTATGTATCTAGGTCAAGCTGAAATAGGCCGGCAGGTGACGAGCGCATCTTTCACTTTATCGCCAATACGAAGCTCTGTCGGCAGCACGGCTGAGTTCTCATGAGCTGGGTCCTTGCCTCATGTAGAAGCTTGCTTCTATGCCGTTCCTGGCGTTTCAATGTTCCTATTCCCGTGCGTGCGTGCTGCCACCTCAAGCTTCAAGACCCAACTGAACCAAAATTCAGCGTCTCTTCTTGAAGTCTGACGTCACAATCGCCTGTTCACTGTGTACGGCAATCCGGTTCTCTGATTGGCTTATTTCTCAAGTGTCCCATATAAGGATATATGTGACCTAGTTTGACTGTTAGCGTCACCATGGCGACTCACATACAAAAATGTAATAATACACACGATGCGTGACACGGATAAATCAGCTGATAGCCGATGGGATTTCATACAAGAATACACAATATATATATACAATCAAGACCTGTCAACGCTTTAGGATGACGCTTCACGTCAATATCAATAGAGAACAGACTTCGTTAAACTATGATACAAAACACCGTACATATTGTCACCTATTGTCTGGTGACAGTCATACAATATCATTCCGTTAAAATCAATTGAGAGTGTATTTTCCCTGGATAAGGCGAGGTGATGGAAAACTTGATATAAAATTCAATATTTAATTTTTGATGTCTAAAAGCAAAGATGTCAAAGCCTAAAAAGCTGAAACATTCACGTGAACGGTCTTTTAATCCGCCACTGAATGATAGTTATTACGAAAGTTTAAATGGTTGCAGTTTTTATTATTTGCAGATATCCACAAAATTAAAAAGTTAATGAATAAATGTTACAGACAATACTATGCATGCAGTTGACTATCACTGCGTTGATGCACAATGACTGCAAGTTAAATATGTCGCGATTATACGATTACATCTTTTTCAGAACTAGGACAGATCTTTCGGTAATTTTTATAATTTAAACCGTTTCCGCGCGACTGCTCTGTGGAAATATCTGTTTTGTCTTGATATATAGGGAACAAAATGAGGTGTGTCTAAAGGGGGTTATTTTCCATATCATCCCATCAGTCCTGAGAAATTTTATATTATTTTGCGAAGGAATTTTCGCAGTACCAGCAATCAGTAAATATGCGAAGTATCCAGTTGGTGAACCTATATTTAGAATGAAACTAATTGGTCTGTAATACCCCTTTCACACGGAAAATTTATGCAAACCGGTTTCAACCCGTTTTGTAAACGTTTTACAGCGTTTACACGGCAACCTAAACGGTTTTCAAACCGTTTTGGCCAAAGCGTTTTGGATCAAGCTCAGGAGGTGGTTTCAAACCATTTTAAATGCGAATCGTTATATCCGCTTAGCTAAACTGTCGTGTGAACGCTCTAAACGGTTTGGACCCAGTTTCCAAGCAGCAACTCGGTAACAGCGCAAGCATGAATGCTTGTGTCAGCATGTTGTTATTTTGTTCCACTGCACACATGCAACACACATTGATGCTAGATGTCAACGCAATCAATCGGTTTGGCCAAAAAGTTTTGCCCAAATCGGTTTGAAAGTAAAGGTTTCACATGTAACCAAAGAAACAAAATCAGCTGTTATTCTCCGGCTATTCGGAAGCCTATAGCAAAGTGAATATAAGTGGAAGTTCTTTTTTTATGCCAAGTCACAGAAGAAGATTGTTTACATAATATCATATAGCCGTGTAGCCGTGAATACACGACTAGTAGCATTTATATAGGGCTGGTTTTATATGCCTATATAACTTGAATTGCATGATGTACAAGTCATAGGGGGGAATTTACTGCAAGGGCTACCTATATTCGATTGCATTGATATTGTGGTAAACAGCCGATAATCTTAACATCAGGCTACAAGTGATGAAGTATATAACACAATAGAATACGTGTATACTCACAACCTAAACTGAAACTCCGTCTCTTTGGTAACGAGTCATTACCTGCATGTAACACGTAAAATTTGGCTGCCGTTAAGTAACCCGTTCGAGCAATGCTTGTATTCATGCGGTCAGAAATTCTACAAATATGCAGATGGATTTATACTGAGTTAAAACGGAACTTTTCTTATCTAACTTATACGGTAGGTATTGTTAGAAAGTATATTAAAAAAGCTTCACGATTTGTCTGATTTGTGACAAGAGACAGCGCAGCCTACATGTAGGCCATTAGGGATTGTGACAAATGCCAAAAGTATTTGCATCCTCATAGAGCATTAAAGTGCGTCCTCGTTGCAAGATGTATAACTTTATATACTAGGGGTGGATCCAGGATTTAGGAAAAGGCCGGGTGAGTCCAAACCTATAGAATATACTTATGAAAAACCCTAAAAAAAGTCCACAGGTCCAAAAGGGGGAGGGGGGGGGTCCAGGTCACAAATATTGGTCAGAAATACTTAACAAAAGGTTGTCGCAGCTGGAAAAGGGGGAGTCAGGCCCCTCTGGACCCTCCCTCTGGATCCGCTTCTGGATACTCTGACGATAATACGCTAACCGTAGACGTTCTAATATCGGAGGGCCGAAAGGG
The DNA here is from genome assembly GCA_026874595.1 of Sipunculus nudus. NCBI lineage: Eukaryota > Metazoa > Annelida > Sipuncula > Golfingiida > Sipunculidae > Sipunculus > Sipunculus nudus. The sequence continues at coordinate 29,885,870 of CM049317.1, read as the reverse complement.
TGCTAATTAGGATTAGTAGCCGTACGAACCGATGTAGGCTATATATACGCACCAAGGAAAATGGCTTTTAATTGCACTTTATCATGTTATTAAGTTACCAACGTTTGGACTTTTGCTGTTATTATAAATTGTAAATTATGGCAAATATTTTTCTAGGCTATATATATATATATATATATGTCATGGCCAAACGTATATGGGACTAATTGTTGAATATTATCCACGGAAACAGCACATATAAGCCTATATAGGCCTATTATACCGAATTGATCAGTTTGGCCAATCAAACATTATATTTTGGTTCCGTTGGAGTAGGGACTGTATGTATTCCTCCAAAACCGTTGATAACTGTACAAATGACTTTTTCGCAAGATATATACATGTGTTTTTATGTTAGGCCTATACGTATAGCCTACAGGCTGAACATATTCAACCGCATAGAGGCCTAATTGCTCTACTTACTGGTCTCTCTTATAAGTACATATATATATATATATATATATATATATATATATATATATATATATATATATATATATACAGTGGAACCCCACAATTACGACCACCCTGGGGACTGAGCAAATTAAGTGGTCGTAATTTGGGGGTGGTCGTATTTGTGAAACTCTTACCGTGGTCGCATATAACACGATAATATTTAATGTGTATCAGAGTATACTATTGCATATCTTTAATGTGAATTATAACAAAATATTTCACCTAGCGGAGGACCCTTATTTTGAATGTTTTTTTGTGTGTAGCTGAACATATTTATTCATGATGAAAATTAATATACATGTACACATACGTCGTTACTGTTGATTAACAAATAATAACACTAAGGCAATACGATTACAACATACTGAATGCATATTGAACATAATACGTGGCTGTCATATATTTAGCCTTCCGCTTGAGTATATATTGCGTGCACTTGAGTTTTCCCGACGCTAAACTGCTGAGCCATTTGGTGCTGACTGCGCGTGGTGTTGCCGCCTTGATTAACGCCACTTTATCCTTCAAGGAAAGCTCTTTCAGAGGCATGGTTGCCTAACAGCAAGCAATTTAAATGCAAACTTAACCAGTAGAAAATAAACTGACAACGATCTATCAGAAAAGGCAATTTAATGTGAGGGATTTTCCCCCCATGCAAGCTTTATTTATACATTTACTTTATTTATACACTGCTCAATACTCAGTGTCAGTAAGGTATGAACACATTTAGGATTAACTAGGTCGTTAATTTTACCAATGAGGATCGAACAATATGTGATGAGTTGAAATATTAAGCCCGCAACCCCACACTTAGGGTAGCTGTAATACAGGTGATCAGTGAGAAGCAATTAGCATCTGACCCCAGGTCAGACCGGCTCATTAAGTAATCAGGCCGATGGTTATAACCTCTTTGATCTATAACCTACACCTCAACGAGTCTCAGCGAAGACACCGAGTCGGCAATATATGCGGAACCAGATTAACACTCGGGTTAAGAAACCTTGTTACCCGCTTTGATCTTTCGTTAAGGCGCCTGTGACAAGACGCAGCCATTGACTCGTGACAAATGTTGTTTCAGTACTTCTCGACGGTGGTCGCATTAGCGGAGTCGCATTAGCGCTGGGGCCAGGAAATCTGGTCGTAATTCTTAATTCTGGGGTGGTCGTCATTTTTAAACATAAATAAACCAAAAATAATTCGGGACCAAGCAAAATGGTCGTAATTGTGGGGTGGTCGCAATTGTGGGATGGTCGCAAGGCGGGGTTCCACTGTATATATATATATCGTCCTAATAAAATACTTCAATTTGCGACTCGTATAATATTTATTCTTCTAAATTGAGCAGGTTTCTTTCAGCTTCAGTGTTTTCTCTATCAAACATTTCGAAATTGTGCACATATGCTAGCTATGTCGAACAGTTTACGTGTGTTTGGTCCATAATTTTTGTTAAACACTGCGAAATTGAAACCATTACACATTGTTTTGTTAATTTTTATATTATGTCTCAAATCTTAGTATAAAAATTAAGGGATGATCGGAAAACAGGCCTATACTAGTCCGGGAAGATTTTTTTGTGTCAACAACGATTCGCTACTCAGTGGCGGGACCGCATGGTGGCCCGCCCCACTGATGGCGCAGCGTATGAACATCGTATGTAAATGATATCTGTATTTCTGTTACACCTGAGCATGCGCATTACCCCGAATTCCATTGTTATTTTCCCCAATCATCGCTCACTCACAAACGGCTTCATTAGAGACAGGTGAGATCCCAATCTTCATTTTATTTTATAATGAGAATTCTCGATATTTTCCTCATAAGTATGCTGCCAGGATAATAACAAGTCCCAAGTTTAAAGGGAACTATCAAGCAAAGAAATCTTATTTATGTTTAGCCCTTGAGAATTGACTTCTCAATTTTTTTTTACACAATTGGAGTCCTAATAAGTAATATTGCCCCTTCAGTTAACTTAGAAGTTAGATATCATAACACTCCATACACAACTGTGCGATTTTACACATTTCCATTGATTAATGTTTACTCCATCTGTGTGTATTTACTGTTAAACCAGTGAGAAACAATGTGTTGCACACAAGAAGTGAACGTATATATGTACATGATAGTACCAGAGTACACGGACCTGTAGCCCAATTTAATCAGACTCAATATTATAAGGCCCTGCCATATATAGAGTCCGATAACCATACGATGAAAATTTCTACAATTTAAGCCACAGAAAATGCAATGGATCCATTGCATCTTCCACAATCAAACATGCTGTGCAGATTTACCCAAGCATAATTAGCCGTTTCAAACTTCTACCACTAGGCGGCGTGCATGTTGGCGAAGATCGCTTCAGTGTTAGAATGAGTATTTATCTTAATTAATTAAAGTTTTTTTCATCAAACTGTTACATTTAATGATGTCCTGAGTGGTTATTTACATGAAATGACCAGTAAGAGATCGTTACTAGCGAAAAAAGTGAAGAATTCAACCTTTGTTCATGACACCGCTTCATGTCAGAGTTGGCATGTCAGCATCAACAAGCTTCATTTCACTGATTAAAAGCAGCCAATCCCGGTCACATCAGGAGAAAAAGTATAAATAATCGTATTCTACAAGTGTTGTCCTTCACACTAGTATATGTAAATAGGTTGCCCATTGTTATTTTTTAATTATTTTTGTATGATTTATATAGCTTAACTGGGGTTTTGTCAATCATTATTTGTGCAGGGTACCAGTCTAGTCCTGCTATATCTACAGAGATTTAAGGGCTTTTAAGTTACATTTTCACATTTCATGTTCATTAATTTCAGGCTTTTCAATAACTATGCATATAAACACATCAGAGTATATATGTAATGGTATATACAGTATTTTAATTCTTATATTATACTATATTATATTATTTTTTTATTATATTGTTATTAAATATTAATGTATAATAATATGAATATATATATATATATATATATATATATTTATTAATATATATATATATATATATATATATATATATATATATATATATATATATATAATATGTAACTTTTATATGTCAAAAATAAAAAATAACACACAATTTATATGTAAACAATATATGTCTGTAAATCATATATATATATATATATATATATATATATATATATATATATATATATATATATTCAGCACACCTTTATGTACTTACTCAAGTGTCACATATCAAACCAGTTTAATTTAAGAGGTGATTTATAAATATAAAAAAAGTAAATTATTAAAAATGCACAACATATTGGCACACACACACACATGATATATGAAATTTGTAAGATAATATTAGATAATAACACACACAAAACATATGTACACTCATGTGTATTTGGAAAATAATATTGGTTCAGCTTTATGAACCAATAATCATTTTAAAATTATTTTACAATTTGCTTAAACCATTAGAAATGTCATTAAAATTATTCATATATATATATATATATATATATATATACAACAAATGAGGTACAAAAGTATCTAGTATTATTATTCTACTACAAATACTTAATAGGCCTACATATCTGAAAGTTAGCTAACATTATCACTGGTACATATGGCCATGCATAAAAATTGAAACAATGTATACTTAAATATTTTCTAAACAAATACGCACGTATAACTGAACATAATGGTGATTTCAGTCAAATAGCTGATATTTGAATAAAGAAAAAAATAAAATATAATTATTATAAAGAATTATATCTCAAAATCACACACACACACACACACACACACACACACACACACACACATATATATATATATATATATATATATATATATATATATATATATATATATACAAAATTAAAATATTTGTATATGTGCACTGGAAAACACTTTTAATATAGCAATACATATATAATTTGAAAGCATGTTTAATTTTTCAAGTTATATATATATATATATATATATATATATATAATATATATATATATATATATATATATATATATTTATATATATATATATTTAATTAAAATATTGATACAGGTGTAAATAAACTATGACAATAGATATAGAATTTTCCATATGATACACACATTGATTATATACCTTAAACATTTTAAAAATATTTTCAAATTCAGTTGAAATTAGTTGTATTTTAAACATAATAAAATAATAAATAAACCATAAAATAAAACTTATATTATAACTTCTTATTAAAATCATTTGAAAAAGTATTTGAAAATATATGTTGTTAGGGTTTAGTGAGGCAATAAGAAGTGTATGAGGGCTTTAGGCCTTTTAATTAATATGGGTTAACTTGATGTGTCATGACAACTAGTGATAAGCTCATGAGCAGGTTACAAGTCTATGAGTGATGTCATTTGTCCTTATCTCCTATTGGTTCTCTGCTGGGTCATGCCATATTCATGAGCTGATCATGTGATAGGCAAACACATGCAGCCCCCATAGGAAAGTTTTGTATGTGTCTTCTTTAATGCCTGTTAACTGCCTCGCAACAAGACACAGGATTACACCATTTTAACACCAATTAATATATTGCAATAACTTATAGTTTTGCATTTGTGCACTTAAAGGGTTTGTTTTTACACTTAAATGTATTTCAAAGTAAAATTATTATTGTATTGAACATAAGTATAAAACTTATATGATTTGCTGGAGCGAATTTACAATCAGTACCTACACTTGGGACAGCTGAATAAAATATTGCTACCACTTACTGTCTTCTCTTATATTTCCTACCGCGGCGTTATCTGTTGATGAAAGGCATATTATCATTATTCAGAAATGTGTAAGTACATGTATTCATTATAAATCATGGATATCACATGAAAGAGCAGAAGTTGGTCCTCGCTGGAATCCATCCTGTGCAGCACAGCTCAGTACTCGAACACTAATGCCATTACACCATGCAAGACAATGTGAAGGTCACAGGAAAAAGAGGGCTTTTAAATCTGGGTGTGGAGTAATAAATAGCACCACCTAACGGCAGTTGTAAATATCATGAAAATATTTATTGAGAAATATTAACTACTTAAAAGATGGGGGAAACCCCCCATACCCCCCTTAGAATTCCTTCAACAAAAAAGAAAAATTATTAAGTGCTTTTAATGTGGGGGAGACCCCCCAAACCCCCCCCCCCCCCCATGGTCAGACCGGTATACTTTACGGTAGTCTGAACGGAGATTGTTTACCATGCCGTAATTATCTGTTTAAAAAAAATCATGGCTGCCGTCTGGATTTGGATTCCAACAACATGCTACTAGCGGTATTAAATATGTACTCCAGAGGAAATATATTTGTAAAATGAATCCTAATATGTATTTCTTAACCTATAATAGGCATTATAGGGCTATTTGGTTGTATAACTATTACTTCTTTACTCATTTCTACACTCGGGCCAAGCCCTGACCGGTAGGTACTGATTGTAAAGTCGTACCGATTTGCTAGAGTAAAACTTGCAGGTAAATTATTTTCAAATTTCTCACCATATTTTTAAAGACAAATAAAATGTATATTTTTCTGAAAATTATTACATTTCGTCAATTAGTTTGTTTCATATTTTTGTAGTAGGTTTGTATATAAGGCATGGGAACAAGCTTACGGTAGCTCAAATAGGACAGGAAATGTTTTGACAACACTTGTTTTCTGGCTCTTAACAATAGTTTCAAAAGACCTGAATATACTGGCTTTCCTCTCGCTTGAAATTTGCCTGCATGGCACAGTTGATTATGCAGATGGCTTCATAGTGTTATGGAGTAGGGTGTCATCAATTATGAGAAGTCATTCATTGTTTAGTCTGACATGCCTGAAACTGAGCTTGTATTTGTGAATTATGAAATGTGAAATATTCCTTGAAATATGTGTTTAGTCACAAATATGCAATTTCCTACTCCATAACAATAGTGTGAGGTTATTGGTTCACATTTAATTCTGTTATCACATCTTCACACTGCTTACAGGCTGTTTATATAAATGTGTTTATAATATGGGGGGGGGCACCAAAATTATTCATTCAACAAGGAAATCTGCCTTGGTATTGCCATTGTTGTAAAACAGATATAAAACCTGAGATTACATAAACATTTGCACCTTTGTGTGGAAGATGAAAAGTCTTTAGTCGCAAAAAATCAAAATTTTGGTTCGTTCAACTTGCCACCCAATGTCCTTGTTGAATGTGTTTGGATAAGTGTGGATCTCCCCCCCTTTTTTTTAAAGAAATTGTAAGCTTATGCGATGGTGCAGCATAGTCGGTCTGCCATTGTCCTTACGTTAACCCAAGCTATCTAAAAAAAAAATCTGAGCTAGCAGCGCCAACTTTTATGGAAGAATCAGTCACATGTCAAACTCTTTTTCATTGAGCTTATTTTTTGCTATGTGCAATGATTTGATTTTATGACAATGATTTTACAGGGAAAAAGCTAAAAAAAACTTTAAATCTTTTTCTCTGAAACCCTGTAGCCAAATTGTTCAATATTTCACAGAAATAATCCCGGAAACAATTTTTTTTAAAGTTTGTTTGAATGGTTTCAGTTCTGTGATTTCGGCCGAGTTACAGCAAGCTTAACTTAGTCATTTGGTCCAAAAAGCATATTAAAATTACAGTCTCAGAAATAGCTGGATCTATCATCACCAAAGTTTATGCAAATGTTGGTCACATGAGTCATATTTGAAATTGAGGTAATGGTGGCGCCGCCTGCATCAACCTTTTTTGTACAGAGGTCATCAGTAATCAGTACATTAACCCCAATTTTATAGGAACAGTAGAAGCTAGCATCCCCAAATGTAATGCAAAAATCAGTCACATGTCAAATGTTTTGGAATTGAGCTTTTGTGGTGCCACCTGCATCAACTTACATTTTATGGGAAAAGCTGAAAAACTTTTGAAAATCTTCTTCTCTGAAATCTTTTGGCCAAAATGTTCAATATTTCACAGAAATGATCCCAAAGATGTGCTTTCCTAAGTTTGTTCAAATGGTTTTGGTTTCATAAATTTTTGCTGAGTTACAGGAATTTGAACTTTGTTATTTAGCCAAGTAAGCATCAGGGTTGGGGTCAAATACAGTATGCCAAATACAAATACAAATATAAGTACAAGAGCTGTTCTCCTCCAAATACAAATACAAATACAGGTGGGTGAAGATAAAAACAAATACAGATACAGAACATCAAATACAAATACAGAACATCAAATACAAATACAGAACATCAAATACAAATACAAATATGCAAATGTAGGTTATACAGAATATTAATAAATTTCAAGCACCATAAATATTTGTAATGTCTACTCATACCAGTTCTACTTGTGTACTTTTAGAGATCAGAGTCCTTCTATATTCTACAGAGTTTAAAAAAAAACATACCTGTTGCAACGCAGGAACAAAAGTTCCTCAAACCTGTTGTCTGAAAGACAGCAGCGCTTTGGATGGAACACTTTCCCAGTTCTGACCCTTGCTCTGAACAACCTGGTGAGGCAGAGACCACGAGCAGTTATGGACCATGAGCACAGTGACTAAGCAGTTAATTATCCAGGAACTTTAATGATTGCAAACATCAGGAAGAAGTGAAATTCTTGACCTGATGCAGCCTTTTGGGTTGTACAACAGTTAGGAAGTAGTTAAATTTTCAAAATTATGGCAGATATGAATATTTATTTATACATATGTATTTGTACAGTATTTGATCAAATACATCAAATATTGAGATCAAATACAAATACAAATACAAATATTATCATTTTGCACATCACAAATACAAATATCAATACAAATACACCCTTTAATTGTATTTAAATACAGATACAAATACGTATTTGACTCCAACCCTGGTAAGCATACTCACATAACAATCTCAGAAACAACAGGAGCTAGCATCACCAAGTTTTGTGCAAATCATGGTCACATGTCTCATATTTGAAATTGAGGTTTTGTGGCACCACCTTCATCAACCTGGTTTTTTTACAGGCAAAAAAAAACTTGTAATTTTAGCCCCTTCCAGCTTCTGCATTGAAAATGTTTCCTGATGAAGCTGTCAAGCCGATAAGTTTAATTTTTCACAAAAGGTACAGTTCTCTCAAATTATACAAGAATATATCAAATTCATGGAAAACTGAAGTTGGTCTTGTGGTCAAGTAAGCTTAAATCAAACTGAGGGCTGCAAAAGTCTTCTTCTGCAAAACTGTTGTTTCAAATTCTGTAACAAAAAATATTCTTAGGTGGCCTTTATTCAGGTTTACTTTGATCAATGATTTTTGCAGAATTATTGAACAGTCAAAGGACTAAGATACTTTGGTGAAGAAAGCTTGTAGATTTATTGTGGTAGCAAGCTAAGCTCTGTGGATGTATAGAGCTGTACAGGCAACATAAATAATTGATATTCATATCCAACTTATGTGTTAGCTAAATCCATGAATAAAATATATCTGTATTCTGATTTTGCTTTTAATAAGCATCTGTTATTATTCAAAACATAAAAAATCTAATGAATATGTAAGCATGAAAAAAGCATTGTAGCCAAGGTTTTTCAGCATGTGTAAGCAGATTGACAACGGGCCCAGATTTTGTCTGTATCTATAAATAGCTTGGCATACTTCCAAGTGTTTCAGATTTGGCAACTGGCCAAGTTTCAGTCTGTATCTAGTTGTAGCTTTTGCAAACTGCCAAGTGGATCAGATTAGGCAACAGGTCAAAAGTTCACTCAGTGGAGCCAGGTACAGGTCAAGAGTTCATTCAGTGCAGTGGCTGCACCTGCAAATTAGTTTCTGTTCATTTGGGTGCAAGTGCGTTTGCTTTCCTCAGTTGAGCTTGGTCATCCGAGTGCATCTGACTGAGAAGTTTGATGTGTCAGCCTGAATTTTGGCCTGCCCATGCATCTTTAATGGCTTGCTCATACACAAGACTGGTGTTGCCACTCGACACCTACAATCATTATTGCACAGTCTATGTCCCTTATTATTTCTCAGGAGGGATTTGATATATCAGCCTGAAATTGCGCATATCTACACAATTTGTTTAGCTTCATCTACACAAGACTGGTGGTGACACTTACAATATTTTTTTTGCATATTGTATGTCCCTGCTTATTTCTCAGGAATGATTTGTTCTGTCATCCTGAAATTGTGCATGTCCATACATCTTGAATAATCTCATTGTATACAAGAATTGTGAGGGCACCTTCAATTGTTTCATGCATCTGTGCACAAAGCTCAAAAATGGTTTGAAGTATCTTCCTGAAATTTTTCATGTCCTTACAACTTAGAGGGCTTTTACATGCACAAGCCTGGTGGTGCTACATACAATCATTTTCTGTTGTGTTTGTCGATGTCAGTATTTCAGGAGAGACGTTTGTGTTATTAATGCTTGTACTCTGGTCCAAAATATTTAGTACTTGCATTGTACATGTACATGCCACAAGAGTTCTTTTCAAATAATGGTCAAGCATGTTATCATGGAAGCATTATACCTGATGTATATCCCATTGCATTAGGCCTATAGGCCATGTTTTATAAACTTGTGGACACAAAAAAAATGAACAGCTTGTGTGCAGTACGTTTATCATTTTCTTTCTTTTTAGTTCAGCTGTCTGAAAGTCATCTGAGCTATAGCAATCACTCTTTTTCCAATGTCTGTCTGTCCATCTGTCTGTCTGTCCATCCATTAACAAGGCACAACTCATAACCACTTGACCTAGAATCTTCTAATTTGACATCCAGGGAGGTCTATAAAAAGTCTCCTCAGAAACCTAAAATTAGGTCTCTGTTACCCATATCCTCTGACCTATGCTTCAGATGAATTGGGATACCACCTACAAACTTTGGCATCAGATGGTAAAATACCTTTTGTGAATGTCTTCCTAGTCAGCTGAGCATCATGAACCCTGGGTCATTTGTTATAAATGGTTCAAGCGATTATCTTCAGTTAATAGATATCAGATATCAGAATAGGCCCCTTTCAACATTCCAGTTTGCATTGAAAACACTATATATATATATATATATATATATATATATATATATATATATACACTTAATTTGGGCTGCCACCAAACCAATCCTTATGGCATGTTGACTCAGTAATGGTCAGACCTTTTCTAGTATGGTCTTTTGATGTAACCTGTACAAGTGGAGCTCATTACTTATCAGACTGTCATTGTGTTTTGTAGGAAACAGAACTATTAACTTTTTGTGGGTGAAGAACACAGAACAGAACCATGGCTGACACAGACACTGTCACCTTGGTAAGTACATGGTACTTAATCACTTGGTATCAAGATGTTTATAGTACTGGGCAAACAAAAAGAGTTATCAAACTATGTATGTTGGATCCTGTCACTGTAGATTCTAAACCGTTGGTAAAATTCTCAACTCAGAGACTTGCCTTGTTCATACCTGATGCCTGTGACCATGTCACACGGTCATCTTTAACAGACTGGCGTGCTTGACAATGACTCTGGGGTTGTCACACAACTACGAAAAACACTGTATAGGGGAGACAACTCATCTGTTGGGGAAATGACTCAAGGAACACCAAAAACAAGCCACGTCAGTCATTTATGAACACTGGAGGGATGCCAGACACTGGACGCAATGGGACTCTGATCCTAGAGTCAGATTCAGTTAATGCTTCAGGGAAGGTAAAGGAGGTACTTAACACCCAGTGCCACTGACCTGCCCTGAACTGTGATCTATGCCAAAGGCTTTTTCAGATTTACAACCACTTGTTGTCATATGATCGCTGTGGTCTTGTGACAAACCCCAGAGTTTTTGTGAAGTACAGCAGTCTGCTGCTGAAGAGTTATAATGAAAGATTGGATTTTTGTTTTATTTACTATAAAGAGAACAACCAAACAATACCTACCATGTGCATAAAATATTCCATTATAACTTAGTATTTGGTAAAATCCCATGCATTTATGCAAAATTACTTCATACAAGTATGTCTCCCACTGGTTAAGTGAATGATATAATTCATCTCATGCAACATTCTCTAAGTTACTACAGAGGTGGGATTTACACATTTGTATGTACATTTACATGTAAATGTTTGTATTAATTCCTCACTTACAGTCTAATATTGAGATTGACAGCAGTGGGCAGCAGTTTTGTTCTAATAGTATGGATGGCCATGTGAGTGCAGTTTCCATTTGACTGGGGTCATGATTCTTTATACTAGTAGGCCTTCTGGTCCAGTATAATTGAATACTGAGACGGGTATTCTCAGCTTTTGGAATAGTGAATATATCTTTCTGTGTATTAAATATTCTCTTCCTGTATAAAAATAAAATGGGTGTTTTTCACAATGTGTTTAAGAAATCACACACAGGTCTCTAATTAAATGCATGTTTGTGTGTCCAGAGGTGAATGTACATTTTTTTGCTGATTGCTTCTCATTTCATTTTACATTTTTGAACAGTTGCAACGTGAGCTATGGATTCATTTATGTTAGTCACTTATTGGGACACAGGACTTCATTTTCCTGAATGCATGTAGGTGTCTCAATTTGATGCAATTAGAATTAACCCTTTTATTTAAGAAAAATATAACAATCAAAGGAAATCAAGGAAAAGGTTTAAGGCCAAAAAAAATAAAAGGTCTGGTTCTCAGGTGCCGCCCACGTCAATGTTAACCGCCCCCCCCCCCCCCCGGGCATCAGAAATTCTTATTTTCATTCCCATTCCCCCCCCCCCCCCCCGGCATCAGAAATTCTTATTTTCATTTTTATTTACAAGAAGATAAAATAATACAATTTTGATAAGATTTCCTTTGTTATGTAGTGCTTTTACCTGTTTAGGAAAAATAAAAATCTGTTATTTTCATGCTTTTTTCTGATCAAATGACATTTTAATCAAAACATACAAAAAAAAAGGAAAAAATAAAATACTGCCTGCCCACACTGATTTCTGAAAAAAAAATGCCTGAGAACCATATCCTTTTTTTTATTGGCCTTACAGTTTTTTTTTTTTTAGAATATTTTGAGATTGTCTTGTGTTTATGATGTAACTGGTATTGAATTTTGAGTACATGACTTATGTTTGTATACTACAGGCAAAGCTGAACTACTACTGCCGTGAGAAGTTTTTCCGTCACATGCAGAATGCAGCTCTGGAGGGTCTGAAGAAGTATGGCAGTGATCCCATACTGAAGTTCTTCCAGGGCTACTCCCTCATTCTTGAAGGTATGAGGGGTGTAACAAGGCATCGAAAATTGATGTGTTGAAATGCAGCCCCTCAATTATATTGTAATCAATTCAAAACATCCAAATCAAATTGTTTAGATTATTACTTTTTTCGCATGTACCATCCCAAAACCCTCAGTAAGCTGTCAAATTTGAAGTAGCTTTTAACACTCATTGGTAAACCACTCCATTCGCACAGAAACATAAATGGCAGTGATGAATATTTCAGCAAGCTACACTGTATCTTTACTTGCTGAAATTCACTAACCTCCACTGTGGTAAAATATTTTATTATTAATTGAAAGAAAATGTGAAATTTACTACTGAAATAATATCTGAATCAAGAATGGTATGGAATCAATTGAATGAAATGATTAAATTCCCCTCACAATTCACAGGCCAAGATGGTATAATGTAGTAAATGCTGGAAAATGTTGACTATTATAAGCAGCCCATGTACTAAGATGTTAGCACATGAAGCCAGTCTTGAAGAGTCTCCATTGGCTCCCTGTGGCCTCTCTCTTAAACTATAAGATCTGTGTCATAACTTTCAGTGCTATGCAAAGTCTGTAAACCAGATCGTAAAGTGAATAATATTTATATCATTAGGAGCAGGTAGGGTACCATTAATTACGTATTTTTGGCATTCTGCTCTGGGATAGAGAATATTTGTCCTCCAGCATATACTGGTAATTAATACATTTGATGATATTTTGTAGATCGTATTCAGGAGGGGATGAGGGAGCTTGAGGCCTTGAAAGATAAGAGAGATGTCAACCTGTGTTCCACTATAGCTCTCATGTACGCTCACAAAAAGTGCAAGACAGTTGGTAAGTGTTATAATCATAACGGAAATAGAAAGATGGCCATCGATAACACTCATAGGACAAAGAATATGGACATTGAAAGATCAAGAACAAAACTCATTGATTTAAAAATTATCATATAAATTATTCTGAAATTTTATGATTGGACTTAAATTATTTTAAATTTATTTCAAACGTGGCAGGCAAAATAACCCACTGATATGATAAACAAGAAATGTAGAGCATCTCAGTAACAGTTACATGATTTTTATTGCATTCTTTCTTAGCATAAAAAAAAATACCAAATAATAATTGACCAGAATGTAATTTGTTTCTCTCTGTGCCCAGACAGGGAAGCAGTTCAGGAACTTGATGCGAAACTTAAGGATGAAAGAAGACAAGCAGGAGAGAAGGTAATTTGCTTATTATTTGTGTATGTGTGTGTGTGTTAGAGAGAGAGAGAGAGAGAGAGAGAGCATTAATATCAACATTTTCATGTGCCTGTGCTATCTTATTTTATTACTGAAGCTAAGTCACTTTTTCTTTAGGGTCTGTACTTTGCTGGGTTGTTCCTGTTTCATGTTGGGAAGCATGACAAAGCCAGAGAATACATCGACCGTATGTTAAAAATGGACTCCTCAAACAAAGAGGTAAGGATCAGATGATGAAAACAAAATTGCTCTCAGTGGTTTGATGGAAAGGATTTAGACAGTAACAAACTGTCTGCTTACAGGTAACATGGGTGTTCAGGCATACATCACTTAGTAGATGAGGGCGCTACTGCGCCGCTGGCTCATCAGAATTTGTATCTTTTCCCAATGCTCTTGTTGCCTCGTATATGAAAGGGAGACATTTAAACCAATTCAGTAAGTCAGCCTCTATCGCAAAACATGAAACCAGTTTCAGTTACAGGATAACAAGTTTTGTGTGGTTTTACCTTGCATATATAAGTGGACTGTTTTTTTTTATGGACAAATTAAAAATATCATTGTACATTGATATATATAAATTATAATTAAACAAAGTAATGATGAAAGTTATATAGAAAATTAGAGAATCATGTCTGTTCACCTTGAGACCTGGACAGAGAATTATTAATCTTGATTGACTGATTTATATTGAAATTAAAGTCTAATCTTTTTTATCCATCTTTTAATACAAGAACTCCAATTTTTTACTATTTTTACTATATTTCAGGGTCTTGCATTAAAGGGTTGGATAGAACTACTTTGTGGAAGAGAAGCGTATGCCAAGAAAGCGGTCAAGTACTTTGAAGAGGCTCTGAAGTAAGCCATCCCTCCAGGAGTTTAGATCTGTTTTATATACTTATGTTACATGTTAATCCTGTTGTGACAAACGGCAGAGCTTTATGAAAAGTTCAGGACCAACATGTATTTAAAGGGACATAATCAGGAGCAATATAATTCCTTTTCATTCACACTGTCAGTTCAGAATAGCCTTTAACAAAAGTTTTCCAGCAAGAACATACCTTCACATTGTCCCAGTGCCTCGCATACGGCTGTTTAAAACCTTGTTATGGATCTGAGTGTTAGTAAACACACTCTACATGTGTCTGTTTACCATCACATGGCCTGATTATGAGCTGTAACACGAGGTGTTTCAGTCAGCAGGAATATCTATTACATTTTTTGGTCAAGTGAGCCAGGACATCTGATTGACATATGTTGTGGCTGGACGATGCACAGAGTTTCAGGTGGTGTGTTTATGTTGACACCTGTTATTGTGCCCGGTTCACTTTTTTAAAACTCGTTTACAGGAGTAAGCAAACGGTTTCAAGGCAATATTTTGCATTGTACAAATTTATTTTAAGGGAAGAAGCTATTATATGTCTTTTTTCAACATGCTTAATGGGTGATTGGGCCCCTTTAAGATCAACAGTGTCCTCTTTATTATATTGAAATTCACTATAATCTATAATAATGTCTTGCTGAAACATCCTTAACCCGTGATAAGATTGTTTTATTAAGATTCAAATGATCTTGTTAAATGATCATTATATATGAATGATTTGTCCATTGAAAGTCATCATTTTGGAAAAGATATTATGTTGGTGCATTTGTATTGACTAATATTACATTTTTATTTACTTTTATTACATTTGTATTTACTATTAATACATTTGTATTGACTATTATAATGTGTGTGGACCCAGAGGGGGAGACTTTACGAGTAAAATATTGCATGAACATTTGCATTTTTCATCTAGTCTTTTTTTTAATGCAGAATAAATAATCACAGTTAAAGATATATATATATATATATAAACCCAGCTATTAAAATATGAAAATCACCAAATTATCTCATACTCCACAAGTTTTCAAAATTAATATTTTTAGGTCTAATTAGATGTAATAACTTTGCAGCCAAGAGGGGTCAAGGATATTGATGCCCTGTTTGGTAAAGCCAAGTCTATGAAGATGAGGAGGAACTTCAGCTGAGCATTGTGATCCATGGGTCCCATGATAAAACTTATGTTCTTAGGTTTAATTAGATTCACTTACTTTGTAGCCAAGATGGGGCTAAGGATATTGATGCCCTTTTTGGTAAAGCCAAGTCCATGGAGATGAGGAAGAACTTCAGCGGAGCTCTGGAACTGATCAACCAAATCGTGGTGTCGTACCCGAGCTTCATGCCTGCATTCACTGAGAAGATGAAGGTCCAGCTGGCTCTGATGGACTGGGAACAGACTACAGAGATTGCTCAAAGGTAGATACAAGCCCATAAGAGGTTGTCCTAGTGGTAGCTGCAGTTGACTCAAAAACTGAATGTCTTTGGTTCAGATCCCACCAGATGCATAAAGGAAGATCCATTTTGATATCAGAACAGTATACTGTGTACAGATATGAAATATTAGGTTTTTGGCAGTGTACACATATGATTGTTTAGGTTTCCTGATTTTATGAATAGGAAAACTGAAGCTTAAATAAATGACACAAAAGTAAATACTGGTACTTAACAGTAGGGGTGGAGAATTTGAATTTGAACTTCTTTTTCAACAAAGATTCACTTTATAGCAAGAAGAAAAGTACTTTGAAATATTCACTACTCCTTCACAAGTAAAACATAAAAATAAAAGAACACTTGATATTTATCATTGATTGTCTTCATCCTGATTCAGTGGGAAGCGCCATCCATAGCCTAAATTTGTACCATTAATGACACTTGAATTGGTTGCTATTAGATGAAATGTTTATTGGCTCATTTGGCATACATTAAATATTCAATTAGAGTATCTGAAAAACAAAGACCACATCTTTTAACAAGTTATCCTATACTGTCATTATTGTTTACATAATTAAAAAAAAAACATTTTAAAATAAAAGAAGTTCAGGGAAACCTTCATTTAAGAGGTACAGTAAAACCTCACCTAATGATCACCTCAGTTCAATGACCACCTTCAAACAACCACAACATTTACGGGTCCTGATCCTTTTTTGCTGTTTATATAAGATTTTGCTAAGATGTCTTTTTCAAGGTCCCAATGGTGGTAGTAAATTCAAGGTTTAACTGTGTATCTCAGTTATGGCTACTTGAGGTGAAAAGAAATTTATTGGCCAAAAAAGCCTCGCTATTATAGGCACCTCAGTCCCACCAGTATAATAAGAAGGTTTCACTGTTTTTATTTCTTTATACATACTCCAAAAATTGAAAACGTGTCAACAGTTTTGTGCGCTCTTCTGTTTTGTGTACTGTTGTGCAAATTTGGTCAGCCAAGTATGGCTCTGATTATAGAAGCTTCAGGCCTGTGGTCCCTAGCCATGTAATTTAAATCCTGGTTTGTATGTACAGAGCTTTGAATCTTGACGCCAACTGCTTGGAGGCCCAGCGCTACCAGATCATGTACATGCTGTGTCGGGAGGGTAACTATGCTGAGGCTGCCAGCAAGCTGGGAGAGCTGCTACAGGAGATGGACAGAGTAGAACCCAAGAATGCATACCTCTACGATGAATACGCTAAAGTCTTCTCCAGGCTGGTGAGTACAGCCCCTTTGTACAACACTCATGCCCCCTGGTGGTCCTAAAGAGAACACTTACAGATATATTGTATACATATAAGGTTGAAAAATTAAGGTATGTTTCAAAGGCACTTTATTTTATAAGTCAGTGAGGGCAGATGAAATTTCTTTACCTTTTATAATATTTTTTATATATTATTTTATATTTTATATATTATATTTTATATTAATAACAGAAATATTTTGCATCATAACAAAGGGAAATTTTATCCAAATTTACACATCTATTTTCTTTTAAGAAATGTCTGAATGGCTTTAGCTTAAAATAAATAATCTATTGTAATCAAAATGAAAAAGGTTGATGGTTGTGGCAGTTGGGGGGGGATGGTTCAGAATTGATGTGCCAGGCCTGAGAAACAAATGTGTCGTTTAAAAAGCCTTAGCAAATTGAGTTATTGGATGTAACAGTTTCATTGCCCAGAAACAAAATACACACACTTCCTTTCCTTTGCTTTGTAACTTCAGATTTAAGTAATGACCAGTAGTCTGCTTGGACCTGCATGTCTGCAGCACTTTTATCACTCTAAGTATAAGTGATAAAACTGTTTAATTTTTTATTTAAACATTTATTTAATATTATTTATTTAATTATTTAAATATGTATTTAATATTATTTATATATCATTTAAATATTTATTTAACATTTTTCTGAAATTTTCCATCAATTTAATCAATGTTTGATATAAAATTTGTTTATTTGTTGCTTTTTGATCTAGGAAAATAAATTTGCATTACATATGCCTGCTGATCTCAATACATTTGCTTTGATTTTTTTAGAAGCTTTTGAAAATTTTGTTCATTGTTTAAGATTCAATGTCAGTTTTCAATATGGAATAAATGCTTTTTCAGATAAATGATGTGAGAATAACCATGCTCTATTGTATTGTGATATGCAGTTTTAGGCCATTATATATTCTGTGTGAATATTTTGTTTTATATGTAGAGCGGCCGTAACCAGCAGGTTCTGCAGCAGACATATTACATGCAGGAGCGAGCTGTCAGCCTGGAAAACACAAACGCGGAATACGTCACAGAACTAGGCTCCGAGCTCCTCATGCAGGGGAGAGTGAAGGATGCCATGAAATGTTATCGTAATGCCATGAAATTAGATGAAACCAGCGTGTCTGCTCTGACAGGTTAGAATTTAATAATATTGTCGTTTCAAACATATCTCTGTGTTCATCATGGAGCGGTTATAGACTGCAGTCATCTGAGGTCTCCTTTAGTTTTAACCGCTGCTTTGTATAGCAAGGTTTTCTGGGTCAGAACACCAGGATGCGCAGAGAGAACAGAATTTTAATCAGACCAATGAGAGCATTGTAAACATTGTACATCCAGCACAAACATCCAGCACATACGATCCCTGCTCTCATTGGGCTGATTCTTTGCCATGTGCCAGAAACTGTGTTATCAGACCATTGAGAGTGAAGATTTCTAAATACGATTTAAACTGATCGTTTGTGCAACTTACAGGTATCATCCATTGCCAGCTTATTGAGAATCACCTGGAAGATGCATCCCAGCAGCTGGAGTTCCTTAACGAGATTCAGCAGAGCATCGGCAAGTCAGCAGTAAGTAATACTCTACCTAGTCAGTGACTATTATGCTGCATTCGTTACCGCTCAGAAATATGGTAATTACGATTTTCCCAGTGGAAAATACTGTTTGATCCAAGTGGAACATACCACAGGGAAACTGGGATTTTGCGGAGCAAGTCGATCATTCCCACTTAGCAACCTTCACCTCTATTCACTGCTTTTCAAGATCCAGGGAGCAAATAAAGACAGCAATACCTGACTGGTTTAAATAAAGGTTTTAAATGACAAATAAAATATACAAATGTGATATGAAACATGTTTGATTATAACAACCTAGACATCCGGTTAGTGTGTCTTTTGTTGGGTACCGAATGTTTGCAAGTCATACATACGACCTGCCATCTGGTTATTACCATATTTCCGAGCTGTAACGAACGCAGCATTATTGTCGCCAGTAAGGGGTAGAATAAAATTATTAAAAAATTGGGACTTTGGACATGAGCATTCAATGTCTATTAATGAAACACTTTCCATTGCAATGTGTTGAATCTTGATAGTTTTTATAAATTTTTTATAGTGTTAAACTAGAATGTATTATTTTTGTATGCTGTAAGTACATCTTAGATGAAAAAACTTAATTCAGATTTTGCCTTCCAATTACATGTTTTTCATAGACTGGAAGAGTTTGGGGTTTACAGATAATTGTTCAAAACAGGAATAACAAAGAAGTCACAGGATCATAATTATCCCGTGTAGCTGCTACATGATGGAGTTTTTCATTATGGTTTCAATACACTACAGACTCTATAGTTTATTACAAATGAAATACCTGACCCTGTTCATTTATAAACTTTCAGGAGCTGTGTTACCTCAGTGCTGTGCTGGCCAGCAAGAGGCAGAAAGGACCAGAGAGAGTACAGGACCTGCTGAACAAAGCCGTTGACACACACTTTGCTGGACTCAGGGTAAACAACACGCTTACAAAACCTTACATGTATCTATGTCTTCTGACTCATTCAAAAGATTGTTCATGTGCAATCAGAATGAAGGGACAGGCATTTCCCCACACTCCTCACACAGTGGTTATACGCTGCAGTCATCCCAGAGCCCCTTTCATGTAACTGCTGCTTTTTGTGGCAAGATTTTCTGGGTTTGACCACCAGGGTGAACACAGAACAAAGAAGTGTAACCAGACCAATGAGGGCGTATTATTGTATTGTGCATCCAGCTCCATATTTTAAACATGTGACAACCACTTTCGTTGATCTGATAACACCAGATCTGGCACGGGTCCAAGAATCAGACCCGGTTACAGCAGCTTTTACACAATAAGAGATCTGGGACGAGTGTAGTGTATAACCACTGCATGAGAAGCGTGACATTTTGCCTTTCCAGCAACATGTAAATTTACTGCTGTTAACTTGGTAAACCACTACTACTTCGGACTCAGAATTATATCAATTACTTTAGCATAAATATATATTAGTGATGCAATACAGAGGTATTGTTTGACTAAACATCTTTGTCTGTCATAAAGATACTGTGTGAATTGAACATCCTATCTGACTGTTATAGAAATACTGTTTGAAATAAATATCTGTCTTTGTTGTTTAGGGCTGTAATGATAAATTATCTAATGATACAATACTTATCATGGTAATCGTGCAATATAACGGACCCATATTTCTCTCTCTCACAAATAAGTGTGACCACATTTCACTAAAATTTATTTTGCATGATAAAGTTGACGATCCGGCGCATCTAATGATATCATATTTTAGTATGTTATTTATATATTTATTTTGCTACAAACTGTCGAAAAAGGGTAGTTTGCCGAAAATACCCAAAATGACGTCGTTTCAAAGACGTTCTGAGCCGACGTCATGAATCCACAGTAATATACATATATACCATGTTTAACATTTAGATGATGTCTTATAAAATTTACAGTCAATATATAATATTACCCATATATGTTTATACTTTTTTACCTCTTTTTATCCACATTTCACTTGATGTAAGTTCAAGGTGACGACACCCTGCTGCCAGAACGTAAACAAATGTCGAGTGTCACGTGACAAGTCATGCACTTAAAATCAAGAGAGACACGGGAGAAACACGTTCGTCCGCATTATGTTACAACATTTTTTGTTATACTAACATAATAATATTCTTATTTTTAATAAAAATAATTATAAAGTGTGACAACATTTATTAGTTATAATTAATTACATTATTAAGGTGTGATCTCTTTTTTACAAATTGTGTGACCACATATAGTAGTTAGAAATAGTAAAAAAAGGTGTTGTGACCACATTCAAATATATTCTTACATCATCATATCCCTTATTTTTTTCTAAATTTAATCCTGAATTATTTTCAAACCAAGAGACCATATTTTTTACAAATAAAAAAATAAGTTGTGACCACATTTTACTTGACCAGCCATATAAGTTTGTATTATATGTAGAATATTATAAAATGTGGTCACATATGGTGTGACCACATTTTTCACCAAAGAATATTGACAAAAATAAGGTGTGACCACATTTTATTTGACCAGCCCAATAAGTTTGTATTATATAAATAATATTATAAAATGTTGTCACATATGGTGTGACCACATTTTTTACAATAAATATTGACAAAAATAAGGTGTGACCACATTTTACTTGACCAGCCATATAAGTTTGTATTATATGTAGAATATTATAAAATGTGGTCACATATGGTGTGACCACATTTTTCACCAAAGAATATTGACAAAAATAAGGTGTGACCACATTTTATTTGACCAGCCCAATAAGTTTGTATTATATAAATAATATTATAAAATGTTGTCACATATGGTGTGACCACATTTTTTACAATAAATATTGACAAAAATAAGGTGTGACCACATTTTATTTGAACAGCCATATATGTTTGTATTATTTATAATATTATAAAATGTGGTCACATATGGATGATATGCCCAACATGGTCCCGTGTTTCTCCCGCGTTCGTCTCGATTTTAAGGGCTACCGGTCTGTTACTCATGGGGAGGGGATGTTCCCATCTGATTGTCCTTACATAAAGTAGTCTAACAGGACAAAAAAAATAAATAAGATAAATGACATGTATAAAATGTAGTCTTTATACTCTGTCCACAAAAATGACTGTTTATTACACAATTTATATTTATTTGACATATAAAACGTACATAGAGACAAAGCTGAATAGAACAAGAGTTAACGTGATCAGTCGAATACATTCACAGATGACAGTTGCATGTTTATGTTTTTGGCGGCACGACGTCGTCAACTTTTATTAAATCTTGGGAAATATGGATATTTAGAGGTAAAATTGTCTCTCTATCTATGCATAAAAAGATATATTGACTGTAATTTTTGTTAGACATCATCCTTTTGTTTTACATGGTATGCACATACAGAACTGTGGATTCATGACGTCAGCTGAGAACATCTTTGACACGACGTCATTTTGGGTATTTTCAGCAAACTAGCCTTTTTCGACAGTTTGTAGCAAAATATATTTATATCAAACATACAAAAATATTGTATCATTAGATGAGCCGGATCTTCAACTTTTACATGAAACAGTTTTTTCATTGAAATGTGGTCACACTTTTTTGTGAGACCATGTAAGATGGGTCCGTTATATTGCACGATTACCCTTATCCTGATACTTTGCTGACTGTACAATACATGAATGATACATATAAATGATATATCATCTGAGACACAATTTTGAATATTGGATGCTGCTGTCCATTTCATGATCAGATATTATTAAAGGGGCCAAATCACCTATAAAGCATATTGAGTTAACACAAAAAATAGGTTCTATCCTTTAAAATAAATCTGTACCTGCAAAACCATTGCCTTGAAACCGTTTGTTTACTACTGTAAACAAGTGTTAAAAACAGTGGAGGTGTCAACATAAACACAGCCCGCTTGGCCGTCAGCATCGCGAATCCACAACACATGTCAAACAGGTGACTTGGCCGAAAAAATGTAATACATGATCCCACTAGCTGAAATACTGTGTGTTGCGGCTCACATTCGGAACTCTGGTCAAGCGGCCTTGTTACCGTAGACGGACACACGTGGACTGTGTTTACCGACACGCAGAGCCATAACAAGGTGTTAAACAGCCACATGCAAGATACTGAGACTGTGTGGTATGATGGTTTGCTAGGAACCATCTGCATAATGCAAAACTGAACAAATAGTGTGAACAAATAGGCATATTATTGCTCTTGATTTTGTCCCTTTAACATATCAACACATGGTCATCTGACACCATCGATACGATACTTGACTTTGTATTGTGATGTATCAGTGTCTTGTGTATTGTTATAGCCAAAATGTTATTGATGTCTATTTGCTACCTATGCTTACATACTGCTGTTAAACCTTGATCTTCTCGTCCACTTTTAACTTAAATGTTTTAACAGACAAAACTTGTACATAGTATCCACCTGCAATGGCATACTTTATCTACAGGGCCTGCCGCTCGGAGTTGAGTACTTCTTCTACCTTAATCCTGACTTCATCATCCTGCTCATCAATGAGTACCTGGTGTATGCCCCTCAGCGAGTGAGTAACTTTATTCTGTTCCTTAATAAGTTGTCATGCTATATTTCCTTAGATGGAACACTGTATTAATCATGTTTGTGCAACAGATTACTTTATCATACTCAATTTCTTATTGTCTGTGAGTCAGATTGATGTCAGTTATAACAGTGGTGTTACAGGGGGAACACAAGTTTCCCTAAACATCTCCAATATTTTCCTCATTTTTAAGAAAATAAAAGAATTCAGACTATGAATTAAGTATCCAAAGAAACAATTCCTTCACCTGGGGATTAAACTCCCAGGATTTTGTATGCAGCATATCACAGTACTAAAGTATTCAAAAACAGGAGGTAACCTACATTAAGTGAAAGGTACATGATTTCAGGTATTTTTTATGTCACAACAGGAATAGCTTATGCACACACACACCCTGAACATACACAGAAAGAAATTTGTTAAAACCCTTACTTTTAGGTAGGAAAATAATCAAAAAGCAGTAAATTAAATTTCAGCTCTCCAGATTACTACTTTGCACTCATGTATTCATGAATATTTATGAGGATATCTATATATGGAGGTTCACTTATTCATATGCAGCCCACACAGAGTGGCCAGCCAGCAGACCCAGTGCTGAAGAGATGTGCTCAGGTGCTGGAGCCAGTGACTCGTGCAGTGCCTGGCCTGCTGGAAGCCTTGTATTTGCTGGGCAAAGTCAAGTTTCTCTCAGGTAAGGAATGAGTTTATTATTAAAAGAAGGTTGTAGGTAGTCTTGCTGTAATTTCGTGAGATGCAATTCCTGAAGGAAACCTGAATGATCAAACTTTGCATCATGATCACTATCATCACATGTGAACAGTTATGATATTGATCTGATGGCAAGCCCATTAAATGATGATGGTGATGGTATTGATGGCCATGGTAATTTTGATATCCTTGATTGTTATGTGTAATTATGACAAGACATATGTAATGGTGAACTTGTTATATAATTATGATAATGTTTTTTCTTTTGTGTTGGTGGAGATGATTTGATAATGACTTTATTAAAAGGTGATGGTGATGATGGTTCAAATGATTATCATGTTATGGAGAGTGTGTTATATATAATGATGTTGTTATGAAATACCTGTTGATATCATTGTAATGATTATGTTGATGTGGATTACTATATTTTCCTTTTGGTTACAGCAATAAGTTTATATTTAGTTAATAATCTAGAAGTCCATATGTAATGTTAATAATTTTTTGCATACAAATTTTCCCTTTACATGGTAACAGTGATCAATAACATCACTCATTTCAAGATTAAGATAGAAGAGATTGTTCATACTGAATACAATTAGTGATGGTTGTATGACAAAAACAGATATGTCATTCATGATTTATTTCCTCAGTGCAGCTAACTATTTCTAGACCTAGGCCAGGGACAGAGTCTGGGTACATCTTTAAGGGAGTCTTTGAGTATTTGGACCTTAGTAGGAGCTCCTTAAGGATCCTTACAGATCAGGGTGAGGTTATAAATAGATGTGCGGCCATAAAATGAGGATATACGGTATGATGATAATGGTGAGGGTGATTATGGTGATGATGATGATGAAGATGATGACAAGGATAATGATGATGATGAGGATGATTGTGATAATGATTGTGATGATGATGATGATGAATATAACAATAATTACAGGTGAGATTGATGCTGCACAGAGCACCCTTCAGCACTGTCTGGACAGAGACAACACATATTCTGATGCCCACATCCTCATGGCTCAGGTAAGGATGACCTCTGACTTCTACAATATTAAGCATAGTTAAACATGTTCATCAAAGCCAAATTTCTCTACTACAATAAATGCCCCTGCCTTTAAGTTCTGTGTTGTGTTTATCAGGGAAAAGGACATACATGTACTGTCATTTGGAACAGTGTATATCATTCTTTCGTCTGAGCTGATGTAGTCACATGAGATGACTATTTCTCTCATTTTGATTTGTGTTTGATATTTTATCTGCTGAAATAAATGATTAATAATTAGTTTTATCATAATCAGTTTGGCCATATCAATTTGCCGGTAAAAATATTCGCATCCATATTTGAATTTTAGCTTTTATGAAAGTTTATTAATCCATGGTTCACTTGTCATTTTATTTAAAATACCTTCAGTGTGTTTGGAATTTAAAAAAAATATAAAAAGGTGAAGTAGATATGAGATTGATTAAACTTTGGTAGATTTCCTCTTGCATGGTAGATGACATATAAATAATATTATTAATATTATTATTTTCATTGCATTTTTCAGATTCATCTTTATCAGAATAATTTCAAGCTGGCCAACTCTTCCTTGGAAGTAGGACTAAGCTACAACTTTGAGGTTTGTTTTTTGCTATCTCTTTATAAATATATATTTATAAAAGCTAAAATAATATGTATTTATTCATCTAATTTTGAACATAAGTCTTTGCCTGCAATCCCTTTCAGTGATGTAGTGGAGTACACACCATTCCAGTCTTAGTGCAAGTCCGAGTTCAGACCACTCAGGTCCAAGTCCAAATCCACATTCTTTGTGTCTAAGTCATTTGGAACCAGAGTCCAAGTCTTTGTTTTAGGCCAGTATCCTGGTCTGATATCTAAAGTCCCTACCTCAAAGTCCCTGTACAAGTCTGAGTTAAGACACTGCAGTCCATGTCTGAATCGAGGTCCCTAAAAAGTGGACTCATGTATGAATTGATAGTCATATACACTAATTCCTGTCCTGACAACAATATCCAGTACTTTTTCACTGCAAGATATACGGGTTTCATTGTTGAAATACTATTCATAACATTCATGCTTTATTTGATTTCCTTTTAATGATAAGTGGGGCTCCAATGAGGGCTTTGCCCTCACAACATGAATATAATTAACCTATTGTCCTGTACTTACAAAACCTTAAAGATCCATGGGGACATCATAGTTACCTGTCCAAATTAATGAAAGTTGTAAACCAGCTGAACAATGCATGGTCTAAAATGCCTATTTTGTCTTACACGGCTTGTTGTTGTTTTCCCAAGCACATACTAACCCGGTTTGAAAATGTTGAAATAGCCTTTCAAAATGGCGAAGTTTAGGATATGCTGATAATCCCGTCTTACACCCGGTTCCCTTTTTAGCTCAGCTGACTGAAAGTCATCTGAGCTTTTGCGATCACTCTTTGTCCATCGTCCGTCTGTCCGTCTGTCCGTCCGTTAACCAGGCACAAATCGTAACCGCTGGACCTAGAACCTTGTAACTTGGGATTCAGAGAGGTCCATAAAAAATCTCCTTGGAAACCAGAAATTAGGTCTCTGTTACCCATATCCTTCGAGCTATGTGGCCCCAAAGTACCCCCCAGAAAAGTCAAAAATTTCATACAAAAACTTCAATATCTCATTAACTACTTGACTGATGGTCATGATTTTTGGCATACATATTGATCATGAGATGTTACATCACTTCCTGCAGACTGGTGGCGCCACCTGTATTTTTCGATTTTTTACGAATTTTTTTCTCTATTTTTGAGACCTTGAAAAATGTGAACATCTGTTAACAAGGCACAAACATAAAGACTGGACTTAGAATCTTAATTCTTGACACACTGAGAGGTCCATGAAAAATCTCCTTTGAAACCAGAAATTAGGTCTCTGTTACCCATATCCTTTGAGCTATGGGGCCCCAAAGTACCCCCCAGAATAGTAAAAAATTTTATAAAAAAACTTCAATATCTCAATAACTACATCACTGATGGTCTTCATTTTTGGCATACATATTGATCATGAGATGTTCGATCAGTTCCTGCAGACTGGTGGCGCCACCTGTACTGTTTGATTTTTTACGATTTTTTCCTCTATTTTTGAGACCTTTGAGGATGCTGTCATCTGTTAGCGTGGCACAAATCGTAACGACTGGACCTAGAATCTTCATTTTCGACACACTGAGAGACCTATGAAAAGTCTCCACGAAAACCAGAAATTAGGTCTCTGTTACCCATATCCTTCGAGCTATGGGGCCCAAAATTACCCCCCAGAATAGTCAAAAATTTCATACAAAAACTTCAATATCTCATTAACTACATCACTGATGGTCATGATTTTCGACATACATATTGATCATGAGATGTTTCATCAGTTTGTGCAGACTGGTGGCGCCACCTGTATTTTTCAATGTTCACGAATTGTTTTCTCCATTTTTGAGACCTTTAAGGATGTAGTTATCTGTCAACAGGGTACAAATCGTAACGACTGGACCTAGAATCTTCGTTCTTGACACACAGGGAGACCCATGATAAGTCTCCATGTAAAAAACCTGAAATTTGGTCTCTGTTACCCATATCCTTTGAGCTATGGCACTCCAAAGTACAGCTCAGAATAATGGAAAATTTGATACAAAAGCTAAAGTATCTGAACAACTAATGCAGAGATAACCATAATTGTTTGCATGGATATTGATCATGGAGTGTTTCATAAGTTTCTGCAGACTGGTGGCACCACCTGTATTTGTTCGTTTTTTTTTACGAAATTTTTCTGTATTTTTGAGACCTTTAAAGATATGAACATCTGTTAACAGGGCACAAATCATAAAAACTGGACCAAGAATCTTCATTCTTGACACACAGGGAGACCCATGAAAAGTCTCCATGGAAACTTGAAATTAGGTCTCTGTTACCCATATCCTTCAAGCTATAGGACTCCGAAGTATCCCTCAGAATAATGGACAATTTGATACAAAAACTGAAGTATCTGAACAACTAATGCAGAGATCACCATGATTTTTTGCATGGATATTTACCATTAAGTGTTTTTATTAGTTTCTGCAGACTGGTGGAGCCACCTGTATTTTTGTATCCGCCAAAACGAAGTTTTGCGGATACTATGTTTTTGACCGAGTTCCTCCGCCGCGGCGGCGTTCGTTTCCAGAGAGCTCCTCGGAGACTAATGGACCGATTTTTCCCAAACTTACACCTATTATCGGGTCACATGTGAACTGGTGCCTAACCAATTTGCATTGACCTCTGACCTTTCCTCTCTATCCAGTGTCCATTTGTGGGTCTGTTTCCACTCATAAACCCTCATATCTCGGGAACTGTTTAATCGATCAGGAAATAAAATTGATACAAATGTAGCCCTTGGATTGCTTTATAACATACACAAAAAATGGTGGCGCCACCTGTAACCATGTTTGCACAGTGTCCATCTGTTCATCTGCGTTGGGTTAAAATCACTCATATCTCTGCAGTGAATTGACTAATTCACCTGAAATTCGTCATGTGTATACATCCAGGTTTTCTTGATTTTATGACAGGTGGCGCCACCTACGTTCACGTTCACGCTGATGACATCCAAGCTTATATCTCGGGAACCGTTTGACCGATCAGGAAATAAAATTTATACAAATGTAGCCCATTGATAGCTCTGTAACATACACAAAAAATGGTGGCGCCACCTGTAACAATGTTTGCACAGCGTCTGTCTGTTAGTCTGCCGTGGCCTAAAATTACTCATTTCTCTGTAGTGGTTCGACATAACTGCCTAAAATTTGGCAGGTTTATACATCGTGGACAGCTTTCTTGATTTTATGACAGGTGGCGCCACCTACATTCTAGTTAACGCTGGACACATCCAAGCTCATATCTCAGGAACCATTTGACTTATTGGGCAAAAATTGTGCATGTGTTTAGATCTCACATAGGTCTTTATCATACACAAAACTGGAGGGGTTACCTGCAAAGATTTTTGCACAGTGTTTGTCTGTTTGTCTGCCATGGGCAAAAATCGCTCATATACATGTAGTGGTTTGACTTTTCTGCCTAAAATTTTGCAGGTGTATACAACTTGGACAGCTTTCTGGATTTGTGGTAGGTGGCACAACCTACATACACATTTAGGCTGCAGACATCCATGCTAATATGCAACATACCTCACTCTATTTCCCCTTGCCACTCAATCCATGCCTCACTATCCGATTTTGGCAGATACATGTAGACACTTGTCGGTTACCCGTATTTAAGTTTTAAAAGTTTACACATTTTTCTCTATTTTTGAGATATATAAATACAGACTAAATCTTGGCCTGTTGGTTAATCTGTTTGATGCTTCAGTTGAATGGGTATATACTACCATTCTGATGATAAAATTTCCTTTTGCGAATCTCTTCCCAGTCAGCTGAGCGTCATGACCCATGGGTCACTTGTTAATATACAGGTTGCAAAGTCACAACAAATATGTCAGATATATGGTTTCCTAGCGGAGTTGAATAAAATAAGACGCCTTTGATAGGTATGTTTAATTCTCACTACAAGTTGAGAATTATCTTTTGAATTTGTGGCTAAATGTCACTTGATTGAGTTTTTACTTATAGGTGATTACTATTTGATTTCATAAAGTCTGCCAGTTTAAGTCAAAGGTCTGTATTATTGAGGTGCATGGTCTATAAATTTTTAGTCAAAGGCAGTATCTAACTGTGTTTCATGTTTCTTTAACAATGTGATTAAAGTTAATAGTGATTGGTGGTTTCCTGTGTTCGTGTGATATAGGTTCGAGACCATCCCCTGTACCACCTGATCAAGGCACGCATCCACAAGAAACAAGGAGACAACGAGGAGGCCGTGAGAACACTCCAGCTGGCGATGACCCTACCGGGAGTCAGGCAGATAGGTTTGTTCACTAATAAATATACTGACTGCAGTAATAATAAACAACAAATCCTGCAGTCTGTGGTCAAAATTTCCCTGTCCATGTCTCTCATGATGCAGAGAAACCTTGAAATTATGACCACTAATGGAACCTCGATAAAGTGGTCATATAGTGTGGTTGGCTGCTTATTCGCGAGGCTGAAATTTCATGATTTCTTCATTTTGAATGTTTAGCGAGGGTTTCAATTTCATGATCAAACCACAACCGATGAAATTGAAGTACAACAATATTTGCATTCATCATAAAATAAGAATATATCCCACAATACCTCACTCATTTCTTTTACAATCATTGTATAATAACCTGTGTCACAGTCTATATATCCCCAGTGATTACCGTACATTTTACAATAATAAATGCGTGTTTTATTACGTAAACATAATTGTGAGCTGTTTCTGTATTAATGAGAAATTTCTCTGTTAAAGTTTATACGCCAGAGTAAGCCAACCGAAAATTTTCCCTTATTGGGCCTATTATCGCCCATCCCGCCTTGTTCCCGTGTATCTAGGTCACACTTCCGTTACCCATAATCACATTTTCTTCTGGCGTTCGCCATGATGGACGTGTGATCCCGCTCTGCGAGATTCGTCCACTGTTGGGTTTGTAGTAATGAGTTTGCCAACTGAACTGTAAGTTGTCTTCTTTTTTCCCTTGCCCGCCATGGAGAACCCCACTTATTGTGGCTCTTGTGGTTCTTAATCCCGGTTGGGACTCCCACCCCCCTTGTTTTTCGTTGCCGCTCCAACATTGACTCCTGCCGTGTTCCGGCTGATCCTTGTTTTCACTGCCAGACTTGGACGTCTGACCAGTGGGCCCTTTCCAGGATTGGGCTCATTCCCCGGTACTTGGGGGTTCACCCTCCTGTATTCCATTGTCTGACCCCGTGGTTGTCTCCGAGGGGGTGGGGGGCCTACCCTGGTTGACCGCACCACGGCCGTGCTGCGTTCACCGTCCGTTCCCGCCGGTCCTGTCACCTCTCCAGTGGTTTAGACAGTTATATCGTTGAATTCTCATTCACGGAAACAGAATTCTTTCCCGTTCCCGCAGCCTCCCGTTCTGCCAGCACATCTGCCTATTCCATATTCCATTTATTGTCCCGGGTTTGTTAATCACTTATGTCGGATCTCGACAATTCGTCTAGACCCGATTCTGTCCACCCAGTGCCCTCGCCGGCGCCCCGGTACTTTCTCCCCGGCCGTTCTCATCGCCGGCTCCTCGCCGGATTCCTTCCTTATCCCCGGGGCCGGCTGGAGCCGTCCCGCTGGATTGCCCGGAACATCCTGGTGTGCAGGTATGTGCGTCGGTCCCTACTGCCTCCATTCGGGGCTGCCGGCCTCGCCTCCGGTTCCTCCGTCTGCCGTCTTTACTTAACGGCCGGCCGGCTCTTTTTTTTCAGTTACCATCTGCTGTGCGGCCTGCGGCTCCGGTTCCTGTGCCTTCCCGGATGGTTCCTGCTGCTGCTCGATCCCCGGCTTCCTGTTTCCAGCCTCCCTGGGCTCCGGCTCAGCGGGTCTCTCTGGCTCCCCCTACACGGGGTTCTCCAGGGTTCCCGACTGCTCAGTCAGCCGATCCCGCCCTGGCATCAGACCAGTGGTCGGCGATCGCGCTGCGCCGCCAGGCTTGGCGTCCACGCAAATCTGCTCAGTCAGCCGATCCTGCCCTGGCACCAGACCAGTGGTAGGCGATCGCGCTGCGCCGCCAGGCTTGGCGTCCGCGCAAATCTGCGCTTATGGACCTGGAGGCTACCTCCACACAGGAGGCTAACCCTAGTGGTCCGAAGTTCCGTAGGTACAACCTCGGACTTCCTTGGCGTCAGCAGCCGGTTCTTCTTTGAATCCTGCCCCTTCATTCGCCCTCCGCCGCACCCGCCGTGGGTCTGGTATTACTGACCGCACGGGGGATCTCTTCTGTGGGCGCCCCGCGGTGGTCTCAGGGTCTCGCTCTACTGGGGCCCCGCTTCCGCCGGGTTCGGATACACCTTGGTCCCCCGGTACCCTCGGGAGTTCCCTTGGGTACCGGGCTCCCGGGCTACCTGTTTGTTTGCTTGCTCCCTTCTCCTGAGCTCCTGGATGTTCAGGCTGCTCCGCTGCGCCTCGTGTCCGGCCTGGCACTGCTGTTTGCGGACGGTCATTCTTTAATTCCATCCTCTGTCCAGTTTTCCGATCGTCACCTGTCCGATCTGGTGGGGCTCGGCCGGCAAGCGGCCGGTATGGTTTACGACTTGCAGGCTGTCCCTTGCTTGCCCGCCGTTTCCGGACAAGCTCACTCTCCCCGACATATGGCAGGCTTCTGCCCATACTGGCGCTGTGTTCCATTCAGGTCGTTGGCGCCCGGTTGTAAATTGCATCTTGTTACGCCGCCCGGCTTGCATTCCGTCATTTATGCACTTATGGCTGCGGCTTCTCCGGCGGAGTTAACCGAGCTCTTTCCAGGTTCCCTGCTGTTTGGCGGCCAGTTACGGCCTCTCTTTGACCGCGCCTTGGCGCGCTCGGATCGTCAGGCCCGCCTCCGCTCGACATCCCTTGCGCCTCGGACTTCCTTCCGCGTTCTTGTTCCCGACCCGCACGGCCGTTGGCGCCCGATCATAGACCTGTAGCGCCTCACTTCGTCCGCCCCCGTTTCGGATGTTCATTCTCCATGCTGTCCTCCGCATTGTTCGGCGGATGGCTTAGGTGTTCACATATGGACCTTATGGATGCCTAATTTAACGTTTTCATTCCGGGTCCATCCGTTCGGGATCCACGTGGCCCCCCTGGAATTTACCATCCTTGTTCACACAGTCCCGAGTTCTCTCCGTTCACAGGGCATTTCTGTGCTCCCTTCTCTGGACGATTGGCTGGTCCATGCGGCCGATCGCTCCCTCTTACTGTCGCATCGCTCCCGGGTTCTCAACTTACTTCGGAACCTTGGCTTCCTGGTCAATGCGGAGAAATCTCTTCTCACTCCCACCCAGTCCCTCCAATTTCTGGGTGTCACGCTCGATTTTGCGTCCGGCACTGCGTCGCTCCCGCGCGATTTTGCTCTCCCGCTCCGCCGCCTAATTCGTTCCTTTCTCACGCGGCACCGTGTAGACTCGGGCACAGCGGCTTCTCTCCACGGTGCTCTCAACTGTCTTTCATCCCTTTCGACCGACTGTACCTCTGTCCGATTCAGTCTATCTTGCGCCGTCACGGCCTTCTCCGGTAACCTCGGTTCGTCCTCTGATCCTCCCGTTTCGGAGCGCCTGGAGGTCCCTTCGTCCCTGGATGGACCTTTCCTTTCTCCTGCGTGGCGTTCCTTTTTCTGGGGATGTCGCTTGCACCATCTATACCGATGCGTCTCTCCTCGGTTGGGGGGCCCATCTCGCCGATCTTTGCGCTTCCGGGATATGGTCCCCGTCGGGACGTCTGCTCCATGTCAATTTCCTCGCCCTGCGTGCCGTCTGTCCCGCAATCTCCCACTGGTCTCCCTGCTTGATCGGACGTCCCATTCTCGTCCGGCCCCACAATCCCATGGTTGTGGCATATATCAACAAGCAGGGCGGTACTCGGTCTCCCTCGCTCATGCAGGCGACTTACCTTTTGTTCGATCTGTGCCTCTCTCTCCGGGCATCAGTTCGTGCATCCCATCTTCCGGGCCAGTCGAACATCCTAGCGGACGCCCCTTCCCGTCATCCGGCGTCTCTTCCTTCCCCTCCGCTCCTTCCGCTCCCGGTTATTTGGAGTGTTCTCGCTCGCATGGGGCGGCCGGAATTCGATCTGTTCGATTTTCCGTCCCCCCCCCGTTCTCGTGCCTTCCGAGACGCGTCTACCTCCCCTCGCGACCGTCTCCCCGACACGCCGCCGTCCAGGTAGTCTCACCGGTTTCTCTTGCGTTTCCGGCGCCTCCTCTCCTCCGCCGTGTCCTTCTCCGCTTGTCCCGCGCGGACCAGACTACCCTGCTTCTCATCCTTCCGTTTCAACCTGCGGCTCCATGGTTTCCTCTGTGGCGCTCGCTTCTCTCTCGCCCCCCGCTTATACTACCGCTCTGCATCGCGCTCCCGTCGTTCCCTCGAACGCGTCGCCCGTTTCGGTCGTGCCCTCTATGCGCATGCGTGCTCTCATCGGACACCTTAAGGATCAGGGCATTTCAGGTCCGGCTGCTCTCCTTGCCTCGGCTCCCCGTCGCCGTTCTTAGGACCGCATCTATGACTCCCGGTGGCGTCTCTTCACGGAATGGGCGTCTTCTCGCGGAATCTCCCCTTTAGATCCGTCGCTTGCGGCTGTTTTGGATTTTTTCGTGTTCTTACTGCAGGATAAACATTTATCCTATCCCTCTCTGCGTGGCTATCTCACCGCCCTGCTGTCGGTGCTCCGTCTGCTGGGTCACGATCGTGTCCTTCATCACCCGTTGGTGTCGGACTTTCTCAAGGGGGTTCAGGCCCGTGCGTCTCGTCCTGAGTATGTTGCGCCTTCCTGGCGCCTGGACGTCGTCTTACGTCACCTCCGGGAACCCCCTTATGCGCCGTTGCGTTCGGCCCATCTTCTACCTTTGTCTCGGACAACGGTTTTCCTCCTAGCTCTTGCCTCGGCAGGTCGCCTTTCTGAGCTTCATGCCCTCGTGCCCTCATACCCCTTGCCCAGTTCGTGCATTGCGTTATTATCTACACGCTCCTCCTTCTTTACGGGGGGGGGGGGGGCGCAAGAAGTTGTTTATTTCTACAAAAGTCACATCTTCCAATTAGGTGATTAGCCCTTTCACCATTAGTGCGTGACTCAACGCTACTATCGTCGCCGCATATGAATCAGCTTCTCATTCCACATTAGACCAACTTCACTTCAAGGCCCATGACATTCGAGCTATTTCGACTTCCTTGGCCCATTTCTCCGGGATCTCACCTAATCAGTTGGTCAAGATGGGATACTGGATATCCCCATCTCCGTTCACACGCTTCTATCTGACAGTTGTTCCGCTCCAGGCTTCGGGCCTCTCCTCCATGGGCCCTGTGTTCGCGTCGGGTGAGGTCCTACAATTTTCCAGGCCATCTTATTCCTCTACGTTGGTTCCGCCACCGACGTCGTCTGCTGCTCCATCACAGCACTGTGATTCCTCGTTCCAGCGTTACAGGTAGGTGCTCCCTCCCCAAGGCATGTCTGTTTTTTTTTCTCATTAATACAGAAACAGCTCACAATTATGTTTACGTAATAAAACCCCCCCATTCCCTCCCTGTGAATGGTGGTTTTGTTAGTAAAATGTTGTGAGCTTTTCTGTATTACAACCATCGCTCCCTCCCAGTCCTCTTCCTTACGCCTTCGAAAATGTGATTATGGGTAACGGAAGTGTGACCTAGATACACGGGAACGAGGCGGGATGGGCGATAATAGGCCCAATAAGGGAAAATTTTCGGTTGGCTTACTCTGGCGTATAAACTTTAACAGAGAAAATTATCATTAATACAGAAAAGCTCACAACAGTTTACTAACAAAACCACCATTCACAGGGAGGGAATGGGGGGGTTTGCATGAGCCTGTTTCATTATTGTCCACAGATTAGTTTGCTGATTAACAAAACATGTTTAAAAAGATGTGATAACTATTCTGTGTATGCAATTGCATCACACACCCTTGTTCATATCAGTTAATGGGGCATCTTATTCCTGAGGGTTTCATATTCGTGATTATTCCATTTGCAAATATGGCAAAATAAAAATGCTCACAAACAAAAAGGCAACCACAGTATTCAAGGTGGTTGCCTAGGTGAGGTCTGATATAAAGAACAAAATAAAATTGGGTCCTGGAAAAAGGTGTCATTATTTTGTGTTGGTTGCTAAACTGAGATGGCCTTTAGGTGAAGTTTTACTGTAATATATTTGAGAGGCTTGATATTTTGGCCTCTTTAAGACAACCTGTCAATTAAATTTTGCCGGTTTACTGGTTGACAATTTTACAACTAAACTTTGATAAGTATCTCTCCTGCCCTGACAATGTGAAGATTACAAGTAGACATGGAATCAAATGAAAATTGGGTTTAAAGATCCCTTGCAAATCTGGTGTGAGTGTCAAATGATATTTAAACTTACATTAGAATAATTTAAGCTGCCTTAGGTTCTCACTCAGCTGCTGTCCACACACAGTTCATCAACTTTATCATCAGGGGTTACAACCTTTGAATGAAACTACAGAGCTTTGAGTGAATGCCATTTATAAATGGCATAAACTGCAAGTATAAAATGGTATTCACCCAAAGCTTTGTTGTTTCATTGATTGAGTTCGGCTCTCAATTTGCATGGCTGGTCTCCGCTGCTGGGATCAGCTTATGAGGTGCATGCTGCATCTGCCTCTATGGGTGTGGATGCTGTAGTTTCCTGCTGTCACCGTTATGGGAAAAAGTAAGCAGCTCCATTTGGTTTCTGGCTTGGCTTAAGTGGCATTGTTTCTATCGGCTCCATAAATTTAAAATTAATCAAAATTACACCTGAGAAGCACCTGGCGCTCAGGTCTCAGACCTTAGTAGTTGCTTTCTATAGCATTTCCAGAGTGGCTTGATCAGGTCAAACTTCTTACTGACTGACTGGCCAGGGGTCACAGCCTTTGACCTGTGTCATTACATGCATAGCTTATTGACCTGTGCATGGGTAAATTTGTGTGATGATGCTTATATGAGATCTGAATGAAGGTCACTGTACATGTTTCAGAGATGTTTTTTTTAATTATTATATGTTAAAGTTTGTGTTTTGTCTAACAGGTGGCAGAAGCGGTCCCTCTGGGAAGAAAGCAGCGAATATCACAGTAAACGATCGTGTGTCTGTGTTCCTGGAGCTTGCTGATGCTCATCTTGCTCTTGAACAGCAGGTACTGTACCGGTCCACTCAAATAAAAACAAAATAATAAAGTGTATCAGCAGTGTAAAAGGCATATAATTATCCTGAGAAGATTTGTCAATAAATCAGGGTCTAAGTATATATGGAGTAAAAGATACAGATTTTGAAGGAACATAATTAGGAGCAATAATATGCCAATTCTTTCACACTATCAGTTCAGTTTTGGTTAATACAAAAGTTTTCCAGCAAAACCATCCAAGCACACATTCTCAGTACCTTGCATATGGCTGTTTAACACCTTGTTATGGCTCTGCGTATTTGTAAACACAGTCCACGTGTGTCTGTTTACCATAACAAGGCTGCATGACCAGAGGACCAATTGTGAGCCAGCAACGGGGAACATGAATTGCATTTTGGGGGCTAAGTCAGTCAGGGCATGTCATGATTGGCAGGTGTTGTGGCTCAGCAGTGCACAGTCCCACATGCTGTGTTTATGTTGACACCTGTAATCCCCCAGTCCACTGTTTTTAGCACTCGTTTACGGGACAATATATACGGGCAACAAGCAGGGCTATATTTTGGCAAGTACAAACTTATTCAAAGGGAAGAAGCTAATTTTTTTGCGTTTATTCAACATGCTTTATAGGTGATTGGGCCCCTTTAAAAATCATATAAGCCTCTTTTTTATAAACCTGTCTCAGATCAGGTTATATGATGGTGTCTGCATTGTCTGTCTGTCTGTTTACTTTTAGTGTCTGTAAACTTACAAATGATTTTGATGGATTTTCATAAACTCAGTATTAACAGATAGATTATCTTGCCTGAGTTTAATTCTTTGCAAAATCCATGCATATATAATGAGGTCAGAGATAACCAGGATAACATAACAGGAACATGACAGATTTTTATGAAATTCAGCTCAAGAATTAGCCAGCATGATATCTTGCCTTAGTTTGATTTTCAGCAAAATTCACATATGTTTAATGAGGTCAGAGGTCACCAAACTTGATGGCCCCATGATTACTACCCAAAATTTGATGGATTTTCATAAAACAAACAATTTATATTCACAAGTAGAGTTTCTCAGCTGAATTCAATTCTGAGCAGAGTTTGCACATATTTATTGAGGTCAGAGGTCACATGACCTATGACAAGATGTATTATGCACACTTGCAGTGCTCTTTTTATAAACATTTCATTGTTTATAAACATTTCATTGTTTTAGAAAGTATTTTCAAGTTATTTTCTCCATTGATTCAAACAATAATGGAGAATTCTTTAGGCTTTAGATGTGGGCAACTGAACCTATAAGGCCGAAAAAATAAAAAGGTATGGTTCTCAGGCACTGCCTGCATCAATTTTAAACCCCTGCATAAAAAATTTTTATTTTGATTTTCAGCTTTCTAGAAGATAAAATAATACAATTTTGATACTGTTCCCTTTGTTATGTAGTGCTTTTACCTGTTTAGCAAAATACAACTGTTAGTTTCATGCTTTTCCCTGATCATAGGACATTTTTATTGAAACTTACAAAAAAGGTAAAAAATAAAATACCACCCGCCCTAAATGATTTCTGAAAAAAATTGTGCCTGTGAACCATACCTTTTTATTTTTTTGGCCTTACTGAGGTCACTTAGGAAATGAACAGTGTGTCAAAGTATATCTAAATATGTGCATACTTTTTCATGCCAGAAATAGATATATGCAGTGTATGGAAAGAACTGACTTGTCATGGCCATGGTAATTTGTGCCTGTACCCTACCAAGGATATGAAGCAAGATTGTGTTCTTGTAAAAGTAAGCTGCCTAGATCATACAGTATTTTTTTTCTTTAATATGTTGCTGCCAAGGTCATGCATTAGCAATTTATTCTTGTAGAAATGTTGGTGCCATGGTCATAGAATGGCTAATTATAATAAAACAACACAGCAAATTAAGTTTAAATAACACCAAATGGACAAAAGATCTTTCATTCAACCTCTCCTGTGGTTAACTTCATCCTTTTCCGTATATGGAGAGACCCTGGCTAATAACTAAGTGGCTTGCCTAAGAGCTATAGGGTGGGGTCTACACCCTAGGCCCACTACCTGTGAAAGTACATCTAACCCCTCACTCTGACCCATATGGTCACCTACTTTATCATACGACATTGATGGGTAGGTCCACGAATAGTGTAAACGGGGTGTATCTGTTAAGAGTACATATGGAATATTCTACAATGATTTGTAGCTGTCAAGGTGATGAACTTGTTCTTTATCCTTGTAGCATGAAGCTGCCAAGGTCATGCAGGATGCTATCAACGAATTCCAGGGAAGTGCAGAGGAGGTACGAATCTCAATTGCCAACGCAGATCTTGCAATAGGCCGAGGTGACGTCGAAGGAGCGTTAGCTATGTTACGAAACATCACCCCAGACCAGCCGTACTTTATCCAGGCCAGAGAAAAAATGGCTGACATTTACCTTCATCATCGTAAAGACAAACGACTTTACGCTAGCTGCTATAGGTATGTTTTCTTCCCTGTATGTCACTCCTTGTTAGCCTGTCCTTATTTCTGTTTTTTACGCCTGTCTTATTACTGGAGTATTATGGGATACCCACTGTCTGTCTGTCCGTCCATCCGATAACTTTTAGTGTTGCAGTGATAACTTACCAGGGCTTTGATGGATTTTTCCTGAAACTCACCATAAGTAGTTACATGTTCATGGCGTCAGCAGATATCTGTTCTATGCTAGAGCTCTCTGGTTCCTACTGTCACTGTCAATTTTGATTCTAAAACCCACCATACTCTCTAAGATTTATCAACAAGACAGGGCCAGGTTAGAAATCAAATAAAATGTAAAATGTATAAACATAGAATACTGTTGTAATCATCATTTAGATATTGATACTTTGTAGTATTTTTCCCACAGATAATAGAAAACAACACAGGAATTTTAAGTTTAAAATCACCAAATGGGGGAAAGGTCTGTCTGAAACTGTCTTAAATGTAATAAACTGGGGACTAGAACAGTCTCGGCAGGCTATTTCACATTTAGCCCCTTAACAGGTTAAAATGACTTTTAAACCAAGTGCGGACCAGATGCTTGCCACTAGGCCCACATCTTTATCACTCAAGCCGAAGCAGAAGAGTGAGGTGGCCTGTAGATTCAAGGTCTTAGGCCAGCCTATGTTACAATAGGGGTGGCCTATTAATGGGTCAGTCAAAATATAGATGAGGGGTAGTAGGCCTGATGTCTTACAACTATACTGTGGCAAAGTTTATCTTAATGACTTCAGTATTTAATAAGGTAGTTGGTGTAAACAGTCCTTCAGGCCTAATACATTAGTATAACTATTAAGATATAGTAATAAATATCAAATTTATATTTCATCAAGAAAAAGAATATCAACAGTCTTTGTTTCCCTGGATATTGTGAGGGTGTATAATGGTCAATTCAAAAGATTAATAATCACAGTCTGAACATCATTGATATAATATATAGATTACATGTTAAACAATCAGTGATTTTTCTTGTACTTTGCAGGGAGTTGGTTGACAAATATCCGAGCACCCACACGTGCCTCCTCCTGGGTGATGCTTACATGAGTATACAAGAGGTAAATGCATCTTCCTATAAGCAGGTCTCTCATGCTGTCATGAAGAAACCTTGCTTCACCAAGCTGCCCTGCCTGCTATTGCATGAATTATTAACAAGCCCTCGTGTGATGTGGTAGGAATCATAAGGACCAAAAAATCCTGTGTTACAAAAGTAAACAGTCGACAGTATTCAAAGGTTTTCACATATTGTATGAACTATTGGCCAAAAACATGATTTTTTGCACCCAGACAGGCAGATGCAGCACAAATTGTTTAAAGTTTTACCTAAAATCTTCTAATGTGATATCCAGGGGCCCCCTGGGTAAATGTCTCTGAAACCTGAAATTAGCTCACTGTGACCTATATTCTTAGAGCTATATAAAAAAAAACATGATTTGACCACCCTGAAAGTCAGATGTGCTAAAATTGTATCTATTAGGTCTGGAATCTTTTCACACAACACCCAGGGAGGTTCTTGGTAAAATGACCTATATTCTGTGAGTTACGAGCAGAAAATATAATTTTGAGCACCCAGAAAGTCAGACAGGGCACAAATGTAACTGTAGGATCTAGATATATGTTTCTTAATGTAAAAAAAGAGGTCATTTTATAGTTTCCTTGGACATCCAAAATTTCTGTGACCTATGTTCTGTGAGCTATATGAAAGGACATAATTTGAGTACCCTATAAGTCAGATGGACACAAGTCATAGCAGTTTGACATGGAAACTTCTAACTTAGGGTTTAGAGAGTTCCTGTTAAACTCTTCTTGGAAACTTTATTTAATGTTGCTATTATTTGTTTTCTAAGGACTATGGGCACTCTAGAAGTCATTCTACCCATTGTTCATGGTACGATAACAAATATTTTTTCACCGGTTCATAGCATCAATATTTAATATATTCATCACTTGTATGTCAAATTCAGTTGAGCATCATGACCCATGGGTCCAGACCAAGCATAGTAGGTGGATTACATAGACATTTTAAATTATATTACTTCCATGTATTCTGTTTGACAGCCTGAGAAAGCCATAGAAGTTTATGAAACAGCACTGAGGAAAAACCCAAGAGATGCAGCCCTGGCCAGCAAGATTGGACAAGCCTTAGTGAAGACCCATAATTATGGCAAGGTAATGATAAATACTGATTATGTATACCTGATGCTGCTATATTATCCCCTCACAACAAAGTTCCAGGAGGGGACATAGTAATGCCTACATCTGTGTGTCCTTCTGCCGGCCTTTATGTCATTTTGTCCAACATTGGCAGTTGGATGCATTTTAAGCCAAAACATTGACCAAAACCTACCACCTTTCAGGTATAGCCCACCCACCCACAAATCTATGGAAAACCCCCTCAACAAGGGGTCATTGGTTCAAAGGTCAAGGCCACAGGACCAACTTCTTGAAGAAGTTTGTGGGCGCATATTAAGGCAAAGTTTCATTTTTAACCTTCATCTTTTACAAATGGCTTGACTACCCATAGAGGAAGAACCCATGTTGATTTTGGGGTCAAAGGGCCAAATACAGAACTGCCCAGTTGATTTATCACACTGTTTAATACATCCAGTCTAATTGTATTTCTCTGCAAGAGGATGCTCCACTTTGCGGTGCCCTTTGTCAACTTGTTATTATTTGCGTGAATGCTTGATATTAAAATCTTAATGTAAATTATGAGGATAAGTGAGTTATATTTCAAATTGATT
The DNA here is from genome assembly GCA_026874595.1 of Sipunculus nudus. Taxonomy (NCBI): domain Eukaryota; kingdom Metazoa; phylum Annelida; class Sipuncula; order Golfingiida; family Sipunculidae; genus Sipunculus; species Sipunculus nudus. Next base: position 29,843,479 of record CM049317.1, on the reverse strand, counting down.
TATAAGGTGTATATGTAACAAGCAGCCATGAAAGGTAAAACAGTGCATATTATTCTCTCATTATGCAAATAATGACTTCATCAGTTTGTTCTTCCTTCAGGCCATCAACTATTATGAGGCTGCTCTGAAATCTGGTGGACAGCCAATTCTCAGGTAAATTCTCTCTTTTTTTATATTTTCTGGACACCTTTGAATGCAAAGATGTATGTTTTGAAGTACAGTAGAGCACCGTTTTTTCGAAAGCGTCAGGGGACAAGCTTTTTGTTCGTAAAAACGAACATTCGAAAATGCGGACAAGGGTCCAGCGGCAAGTTAGTACGACAGTTAATGATTAACTTAATGCCATTTTACCCGAGGAACACGGTGTTTCTTTTCGATATTCGTAATTGACGACCTGGACATATAAAAGATATTGGATAATTGCTGAGCATAATTGGCAAAGAACAGTTTAACCTGCTCCAAGGATACGTGCGTGCTCTTTTCTACATCAAGTTCGCTGGAGGGAAAGGTCAAATGACATAGCCAAGGAACAAGGTGTTTCTTATCAATCTAGTAATTGAAGACTGGGACATAAAAAAGCTACTCAAGCACAAGCGATTGATGAATTATACCTCATTAGTGGTGATGCGAGTAAACTGCTCAGTTATTTGGCATGACCTTCTGTCCCAAGCCAACGAACTATGCTTGCTTGAGTACAAACGAGATGTGGTTGATAACACACAAGTGCTCTTGGATAAACTGCTCAGTTGCTTGCTAGGGGTACAGGGGGCCGAGCGTTGCGGGGCTAGTTGTAGTTTTCATACCTTTGCCCCGGCGACAACATCGGCCCAGAACTAATTAATTAGGGTCACCACTGGGCTCACCACATAACTGCAGGCCTTGTGACTGGTAATTACAATACTCATTATAGGTTTTTACATACTTGAAATATATTTCGGAAATATGCATAAATTTTTGGTTCCCCATTTAAATTTTCAGAAAAACGAATTTTCAGAAATTCGGCATTCGGAAATACGGCGCTGTACTGTATATTGAGTGCTTACTTCATGAAATATGTATCTGTCTATAAGAACTTTAGAAATAAAATTTAAAAATAAGAAATTAAAGTTTTATTACACTGAAGCCAATTACATCACAGTGTAATCTTCTGTGCGGAGCTCAAGGCTCAAGGCATAAACAAAAACTCATGTATTTAGACAAAAACTCATAAGTTTTTTCACAGGCCCTTGAAATCACAATTAAAACATGTCTAAATGGCCCCTGTATAAAGCCTTATGCTACACATAGTGATATAAAGACACAAGGTATGAAATGACTGATGCCCCGAGTGACCTGCTGTATAAACTATCCATTTCTAACATACCAATGACATGGCATGAACTTATCTCTTGCATGCACATAAAATTAGACCAAATGGTTCCCTCTGACACAAAGCTAACATGTGTTACAGTTCATGGCCGCGTTTAATAAGCTGTTAAAACAGGCTGAGTGGCCAGTGTTTGGCGGTCTTCCCCTCCATGCAAGTCTCGGAGGCCCAAGAGGCTTCCGAGCACCATTGTGTGTTTGTTTATCATTACCATCAAATGAGAGCGCAATGGATCTGTTGATTTACACATACACATTTTATGTGTATGCAAGAGATAAGTTCGTGCCATGCTGTCGGTAGGTTAGAAATGGATAGTCCATACAGCAGGTCACTCAGGGTCCTCCGTCAGTCGTTTCATACCTTGTGTATTTATATTACTCTGTGTAGCATAAGGCTATACAGGGGTCATTTAGACATGCTTTAATATTGATTTCAAGGGCCTGTGGTTTTTAACTGAAAGATATTTTCTTATCAGAGATATAGGTTACCCATAAAATTTGAACACTTTTGTATATGTGTGTTATATGTAATTCATAAGATATTAATATTGAAATGTATTATAATTGATGGTTGTGACATTCAACCTTTGTTGTCCAGCATCTTCTTCTCAGTGACCCCATCTCAGGAATGCCCATTATTGGTCTTTAAGTTTTGGGAATGATGCCACATACATCCTAAGGAGAATCAGTTTCCATACTTTCTTATGAATCCTGAGGGATTCAACATTATTTCATGAAGGGTCTATCCCTGTGCCATCTGTCAGAAAATATGCCAGTGAACAATGAAAACCTATCATGAACAAACCTGGCCAAATTTATTCAGACCTGTCCCAAATCAAGAATGGATAATAAGCTGATAACAGTAACAATTACACATATTTGAGTATATCCTATTAATATATACAGTGAAGCCTGTGTGAAAGACCACCTGTTTAATAAGACTACCTGTCGTTTGAGATCACCCATGAGTAAGTCTTACACATTCACATTCATTATAACTGACCTATGTAATAAGACCACCTGTGAATAAAGACCACATTTTATCTCAGTCCTACTGGCAGTGTTATCACACATGTTTCACTGTCTGTATCAATATTTACATATACAATAACAGTAGCCCACCTTTCTGTTACCAGGCATGATTTGGCAGCTCTGTTACTGAGACTGAGGCAGTTTGACAAGGCTGAGAAGGTCCTCAGACAAGCTCTGGATAAGGAAAGCTCAGGTAAGCATCCTGTAGTCATTATATTCAACAGGATAAATCCCAGATACAGACAGTGGTTTAGAATCATATGCTGTAGACAGTTATGCAAGTGGACTGGTTTAACCAGCAACAGTTTGCCCTGCTGATCTAAGCCAGTCACAGCAGCTTGAAGACAGCAACTGTTTGAAACAATAATTACCAGTGCTGCAGCCTATTTCTGTTCTAGCAGAGTGTGATGTAAAACACTTTTTTCCAGTGTTTCAATCCTTTTCTGCGTTTCACTTTTTTTCTCAAATCTGTACTTGTTCCTTCTTTGTTTTTCTGAGAGTGTTTTAAAAGTTTGTGGTTGGTAGGTTTACAAACAAAATATAATTTATTATTGCCACAGTTAATTCTTTTTTAAACTGCTAGACACATACTGCTTTTGTCTTAAGCTTATTCTGACTTTTATCATGTAGATTTTACTGTTTATGTAGCTCTCATGAAGTTTATTATTTTGTATTATCTTTACATATTTACGTATTTGTAAGCAGGAAAAGATTCTTTGACTTTTAACCAGGTTTGACAGCTAATTGTTACCTGGTTTCAATTCAGATTATACATTTTCTTCATAATATTACTTAATACATAGCAATATACTTACACACTATGGTCATCCAGGTAGTAAGCAGATTTATATACGTGTAGATAAAACCTGTCTAATGACCATCCATGTCACATGACTACACCAGCTATAATGACCAGTTTAATGGTCCTGGCCTGATTTATAACCTCCAATTTTCATCTACAGAACCATGCACCCCTTAAATTACCACTATATTTGGCCATAGAGGTGGTGGTTAGTGGTGTGCCAGATAATTATTTATTTTGATTATGACATTTGGACACAATCGATTAAAATTATTGTACCTTTGCATAATCAATCATAAACAATGATATATAGACATCCTAAGAAGTCATAATATCCTGATTAAATATTCTAATTCTGTCAGAGATATATAAGAAAGACAGGGCACAAAACAGCAAACAGTATTGAAGTTTATCCTTGTGTAAGGAATCATTATCAACAACCTGGCCATTACCTTGACCTTACAGCATAATGTACAAGTTAGACTGGAGTTACTCAGTCAAGATTTCAGGTATAATTCTATACAGCATATTTCACAATATAGATGATAAGTAAAACTATCAGTTAATAATTGATCATTGGTCTTTTTTATCTTTAAATCATGGAATATGATTTTACAACTAATTCCTACCACTAGAAGTTGTTTTATCAATTTACTACCCTTATGGTTTGCACACTGTTATCACCCAGTATGTAGTATTTTAAAGCTCTTTTTATTCACTAGTGAGTAGAGGATCTAGAAGCTACAGAGGGGACGACCGAGGTGGGAGTTTGATCTTTTTATTGCTTGATGAATGGTTTGGTTGAGGTGGATTGATAAATGGTACTTCAGTGGCATGCACTGTGTCATAATAACAGCTGGTGAATGTGGCTGTATTGCATTGCATGATGGGAATGTTGGGCAAAACCTTCAATGACAAAACAGCTTGAACATGATGTCTATGGACAATGTGTCCACTTGGTATAAAACTTACAAAAACCTCGGTCAAAATGTTCATAGACAAACTGCCTATATGTAGATGAAATGCCATTTCTTTGAATAAAATGTTTGTAGAGTAAGGACACAGATCAATAAACCTTGGGCAAAATGTTCATGGACAAAATGCCATGGACTTAAAATATTTGAACAAAATGACCACAGAGTAAGTGAAGAGTTGAAAAAACTGTTTGGTGGACATTTTGTTCAATGCTTGATGGTCATCCCAGGACTTTGTGCTGGTTTCCTTGCATATATTTATAGAGCATTTCTGCATTTTATCAGTAATCTTAAATGAGTTCAAATTCAGTTCGTTAACAGAACCATTGTGTGAATGACAGAAAACTGACACACTGTCACCATATGCACTGTGTGACACTGTTCAAGGGGCATGAATTTTGTGATGCCATGCACTTTAAAACAATATGTGGCCATTTGCCCCATACCACCGTTCACAGTTTTCCATTGTTTTATATGGGTGAAACACTCCTACTGACTAAATTTAAAATATACCCCAGTGTGTGATACATTGGGTTGACACCAGGATGACATTTGGACATATTGGGATGACATCAGGATGACATTTGGACATATTGGGATGATATCAGGATGAAATTGGGACATATTAGGATGACATCAAGATGACTTTGGGACACATATTGGCCAACATTGGGTCACATCGGCATGACAATAGGAAACATTGGGGTGATATCAGGATGACATTGGAATAATTTGGGTTGACATCAGGATGACATTGGGACACATTGGGATGACATCGAGATGACTTTGGGACACATTGGACAACATTGGGTGACATCAGGATGACAATAGGAAACATTAGGGTGACATCAGGATGACATTGGGACAACATAGGGTGACATCAGGATGACATTGGGACACATTTGGGTGACATCAGGATGACAATAGGAAACATTGAGGTGACATCAGGATGACAGTTGGAAACATTGGGTGACATTTTAATGACATTCGGATATGTTGGGGTGGCATCAGGATGATATTTGGACACATAAGGATGACATCAGGGTGACATTGGTACATTGAGGTGACATCAGGATGACTTTGGGACACTTTGGGGTGACATTGGGTACCTCATTAGAAAGCAGAAGTTGTTATCTAACTATATGAGTTTGAATCTCAACTGAACTGGTGAGCTCTTTCACAGTTCAGCAACCCCCCACTCCACCCCCACCCCTACCCTGTCATGTAGTCCGAAACCAGAGCCGGCCCAACATTAGAATGAGTGTGTTGGGTGTGTCAGCATGACATATAATCAGTTTTGCAGGAAGGTTAGGGTGGAATCTGGACTACTGGGTGAAGTGTCAATGAACAGATCCTTCACTGGCAGGCTTTGTATTGCTTTGTATTACACATTCTTGAACAGCAAAATGAACTGGAAAATCAGAACGTCTTGCATTTTAGGATTCCAGAAAAGTATACATTCCAGAGGTTATGACTGTCTTTATGACAGCAGAAGTCCAGATTTTCTCCATTATTATACACAATAAAGGTAGTAACTTGCTTTCAAGGTGGGTGAGTGCTTTGCAGGCTTAGTTGGAAGGCTGTGCCACATGGCCATGTGTCAATCTCAAATTAGTGCGCTTTTTGAGGGTCCCTAAGTGGTATGACCCAGGATGAGGATGATAGGCAAACCCAGGACCAGCAGGTGCAGTACACACCAGGCCTGGTTAACACCAAATTGTAAAATGAGAAGAAGGTCTTGCAACTGCCCTATCACATAGTTGGGGGACAGAATTCTGCCTGTGGAATAAGCATTAAAACTTTTTCCCAACAAAAATAAATATTAAAAAATGAATACTTGCATATATATTGTATGGTGGGAGCTACTCCCTGGTGGTTGTAAATTGTCATTAATTATGATCATATCAGAATATGGTATTGTATTGCATGCACTACATGATGTTATTGACCACCCAGCACTTGATTGGACCTTTGTTATTTATATAGTGTTGTCAGAGTAGGACTGACCTGTTCTGTGCATGTGCAGTGCCTGTTTCCATTGACATAGTACAGGAACACATGGACCTTAAGAAAACTGCCTACTAACTACTGTCTGCTTTAATAACTCAGATAATGAGTTATTATTAACACTACTGGTATAGGATTCCTAGTATTCCAAACATCAGAAAAATATAAAATATATATATATATATATATATATATATATATATATATATATATATATATATAAATGAATATGGAATGATTATCATTTGTATGCCAAATTAAAACATGATCATACTGTCAGTCCCTGGGGTGTTAGTTTTGCTAAAGATATGGAGATTAGTCAACTTTACCGGTGCGTAACTTCATCCATTTCCTTATACGAGGAGACCCTTGCAACTAATTGACTTGTCTAAGAGCCATAATCACTCTCCCTCCAATAGTCCAGCCTACTTTATCATACAGGCATTATTGGGTAAACTATACTTATTGTGTATAAGGGATGAATCTAGTAAGAATATAATTGTATTTGGAATGTCCTACTTTAGGTGTAAAGGACAAATGATTTTTTTTACACGCCCAACAATGACAGGAAGTATTATGGTATATCTACAGTTTGCTAATATGTCTGTCTATTTGTCCATTAAGTTTGAGTGTCACCGCGATCACTTACTGGGGATTTGATGGATTTTCACAAAACTCACCATAACTACTAATCAATAGAATATTGTTTACAAATATATATGGGTAAAATCCACAGAGATAACTTACCAGGAAAAAGATGGATTTTGATAAAACTCAACAGAAATATTAATCAATATATCTTGCCTATAAAATTGATTTCCATTAAATCCATGCATATTTAATGAGGTCAGAGTTCACCAGATTTTGGTGGCTAAAATCTTATGGATTTTCATAAAACTTATTTATGAATATTAACCAATACAGTTTCTCGCTTGTATTACATTCTCAGAAAAATTCACGCACATTTAATGAGGTCAGAGGTCACATATGTGACAGGCATATAATGCACCATTCGTGGTGCTCTCGTTTTACCAGATGGTGAACATTAACATTAATTATTCTTCACAGCTAATGATCCTCACGCAGGTGAGTACGTTGTTTGTTATTGCTGTGATTCATGCATGATTATCATAAGAAACACTGATGACAATGGAATCATGTCAGATGATGTTCGAGGAGGAATCTTGATTATTATTGCTTGTGATTTGCAAGATTGAGATCACCAAATATTAAATAAAGATTGAGATCACCAATATATAATGAATATGTTTGCTTTGATGTTCATTTGCCGTGGGTAGTTGGAGATTTTCCTCCCAAATAGATCATTGTCTGATTTGAATACTGGGGATTTTCAATATTTCAGATATTTTAGATATACAAACATACTTTTGAAAATTAAAACAGTATCTAGCCCATTTTACATCCCATGTAGACAAAAATATGAATAGGTATTTTCACAATACAGTAGAGTGTCATTTATCCAAAAGGGGTTTTGTTCAGATTCTTGACTGCCAAGCTGTCCAAGCACCAGACTTTCCGAGATACTGACAGACATGAATCAATGAAGCTAGTCCCAAAATAAAGGTTATTAACAGCATTTTTGTTAGGTTTCCATCAATTTAATAAATTTATAATGTGAAATTCATTGAAATTATTGCTGATGGTCATGGAAAATGAAAATTATTGAAAAACTGTCGAATTCCCGTTTCTCAGTTTTCAATTTTGGATAAACAATTTTTCGAATAAACAGGGTTCTACTGTAGTTAAAAACATTTTAACCAAGAAAATGATTAGAATATACTTCATCAGGAACTTTTTTGTAATTTTATGATTCTGCACCATATCTAAATAAATTTTAGCTCTCTTATGCATACCTGCACAGTAGCCAAGAAGTATTACTCAGAAATATGTTTTTTTGAGGAGTTTGTGCTTCACGCCTGGGGAGTTCATGCAACACTAGCTACCAGCTGAATAAAAATTGTTTAGAAAGGGAGTATGTGCTACACAAAAATGACCAGTCAAATACACCAATTATTGTATTAACATACTGCTGTTTACACCTGAGTAACAGGGGCAGATAGTGGATTTAAAAAAGGGGAGGGGAGGATCAGCAATGTGGCCTAGGCAAACAAATATGCCAGAAATCCTAGCTGACTGTAAACATACACATCATCTGTGCCCATCTTAATCTGCCCCTTAAGAGTTAAAGTAGTTTCGTTCCTTACCTGAAATTCACAAAAAAAAACCATATATCAGATATGTTTCACAGGTCTTGCATCACCAGAATCTTGGATGCAGCTGTATCCTTATGTATTCACATATACATAAATATACGCATGAGAGTTAATGAATGAAGTTACCACAGTCATTTACTTCACATTCTTATTTTCCATGTCATAATTGCAGTTGAATGCCAGCAATCACAAACAAATAATCAATTAATAATCAATTATTGGTCGTTTTTATTTTTTCAATTATCAAATAAGATTTTAAAACCAATTCAAACAACTATTACACATGCCTCCTGACTTGACTACATAATTCCCTGTCACTCCATTGCACCAGGGAGCCTGTCACATGTGTCCACCCTCCAACATTATATCATTAATAACCAGTTATATTAATAATCATATGGTCCAGAATCAGAACTGCCTAAACTGTTGAATCCAGTAGCCCTGTTATTTAAGATGGTCTGAGAAACTTTCAGGACTAGGTGCGGTAGACAGGTGACCCTCATATACAGTACTGGGGGTATCTATCAAAATATATCAGGATTAAGATAATATTCATTATAAATCACAATGTTCTAATAGTGGGCTTAGGATTATTACAGTCTTTATACACATGTATTCTTTATCATATTTAACTTTAAAAAAAAACTGATTCTGTAACATGGTTGTGAATAATGAGCGAATTCCTGTATATTCCTTCGTTGGAGAGGTTACACCAACAAATAATCTTCACATGTTGTAACTGAAGCTTAATTTAGAACACTTTTCCAAAGTTTGAATAATTTTGATTTGTTTGAAAGTTGTGAACATATTTCAATCAAGCAAAAAAATTAATTATGGAAAAATGAAAAATAATGATACCTGTGCCTTAAATTGTGACAAGTCTCTTTGAGTTTGAAATATCATACAAAAACTGGTTTATCATCCAACTCAGCTCAGTGCATTTGGTTGTCAACTTGCAGTCCTTTATAATTCAAGACCTTGTCAAAATCAGGAAAACTACAAACTTCGTTATGAAATGATTGTTCTGAAATACTTAAGTACATAATGGTCACACAGTAAGGATTATAAGAGAAGTGTCATCAGTGATATAGAAATTAACCACAAAATATTAAGTCATTAATGTTATATTACACCAGCTTTCCTGCAACTTGTTAAGAAGTGATGTCAATAAGAACTAACTCTTTACAGACATTGAGAGCCTGATGGAGGAAACCCAGTACCTTGTGCTCCTGTCTAAAGTATTTCACAAGCAGAACAAACTGGAGGACAGCATTCATTACCTCAACAAGGCCAGGGACACACAAATCAGGTAATGTGCTAATCCTACAGTACCATTAGTTAGCCATCTTTGCTGCAGTGTCAATCCACCAAGCTCTCTGCAGCGAAGGGTCGAATCGCATTTGAAACACACCTGGCAGAAAGATCAATTATTGCTCTAGCACTGTCCTCAGAGTTACGTAATAAACTATCCTTATCAAATACTGAGTGATTCATGCTTCACAAGCATTTCAAAAGAGTTCCCATGGCTGCTTTTATGTGTTTTGTACAAACTAAAATCCAGAAATTGCATTTTTGTGTGAAACACAAATTATAAAGCTTTATGTTAGAGGGGTTTACGGCTAGTAAACAAATCACTGAATCTTTTGTGTGTGTTTAGGGAGTTTGAAATTGCATCAACTGTTTAACAGGGTTTGAAATAAATCACAGATTTTGACAGGAGTTGAAATTTCACCACTTTATGACAGGATTTTAAGTTTCATCATGTTTTGACAATTTCACTACTGTCTTTTACCAAAGCAACTATAGATAATCACCACACAGTTTAGAGCCACAGTCTTAGAGGAAAAACCAACAACCCTGTTTATTATATGCAACCGGTTTCTGGCCAAACTCCTGGATGTTGTAATTCTGTCATAATTGCAATAGTCATTAAGAATTGTTATTGTTTCCATGGCTTTAAACATGAACAGTTGGACTGACACTTATCAACAGAATGGTAATAAAAACTAAGGAAGCAATCTGCCCTGTATGCTACACACCTCATGAAGCGGTTGTACACTGCAGTTGTCCCAGACATCCTTTCATGTAAACACTGCCTTGTAGTGCAAGGTTCTGTGGGCAGGAACACCAGGGTGCGCACAGAGCACAGATTTGTAATCAGACCAGTGAAAGTGTGGTACTGCATTGTGCATCAAGCCAAAATTTTAAACATGCAACACTTGCTTTTGTTATACTTCCATGTGTAATACTCACCAAGGTTGTTTGTTTTGATTTTATGAAGAAAAATTGTGGATTATCTTTGGTGGAAAATTATAAGTGTTACACTTTTACCGCAGCTCCCAACTCATTCACATCCTTGCATCTTGTGTAACCATGAAGGTTTCAGCCATATATGGTATTATATTGAACAGTTAAATATTTTATTTTCACTGGCTCTTTCCAGAGTGCTGAAAAGGGTACAGACAGAACAACCTGATGCAGTACCAGCGCAGAAACAGCTTGCTGCGAGGTAAGGGACTACTGTTATACCCCCCAGTGATGTGGGTATTTAAAAAAAAGGTTTCAAAAAGTAAAGTAATTTTGTTGTTGCTCATTGGTTTAATTCTAAGCTGTGTTATATCAGTTTTATGAGTTCTTACTATTTTTTTATTAATTCCAGTATTTGCAGCCAGATGGCACAACATGTCATGGTACAGCGGGATTATGATAAAGCCATCAGATTCTACAAAGAAGCTCTCTCCTACAATGAAAATGATGGCAAGGTCAGATATCATACCACCTTTACGTTTGCTGTGGTTATGCTAAGGTTGAAAAATATCTTTGATTATGGTTATCCTCTGATCACTTGTTTTATGTGTAAATTTTCATGGCTCGTCACTTCTGCCATTGTGAATGAAACATTTTTTCTATTTTGTTCTAACATGTTATAAATGTCATATGTTCATGAATCTTCCATCATTATTATAGCTGTTTATGAAGTAATCAGCTTTTAAGCAAATTAAGCCATTTAAAAAGTAACAGTGTATTTCAAAGGCAGCTTTAGTGATACATACTAACAGCAACAGATAATTATGGTTTTATATCCGTGATATTTTAAATGATTTTTGCTCTGCCAGGAATAATATTAGACATAGGTTTTAATATCTTCATTTTTTTACTACAGCCATCTTTGATGGGACATATTATGGCATAGCCATACTCCATCTGTCTGTTAACTATTAGTGTACCGGGATATCTGTTTTAACTTGCTTGGGCTTTGATCCATTTTCAAGAAACTCACAATTAGTAGTTACCAGTTGATTATCCCCCTGAAGTATGATTCTGGGCAAAACCGGCACATATTTAATGAGGTCAGAGGTCACCAGGCCAATATCAGGCATATTTATATTGATGTCACAATAAATTACCAGTTATATAATGGATGAGGATGAAAATCAACAGGAATATTACCCAATATCTCTTGCCAAATCCATATATATTTAATGAGGTCAGAGGTCACCAGCTTTTAGTGGCACTCTGATGAATTTATCTTATGGATTTCTATAAACTCATAATAAATATTTACCAATAGAGTTTTTCATCAGATCAGAGGTCCCAAGACCTATGATAGGAATTATGCAAGTGCTTTTGTACATTCCTTCTGTCTGTCAGTCAGTCTGTTTTTTGTATGTCAGTAATTTTGAAAAATGTGTACGTTTTAAGAAAAGGTGTTCCATGGATTAATGCAGGCTTATAGATAAAAAAAGATATTCAAAGCAGTCATATTTTTCTTCTGCATTGGTTTCTTTCTCTAGGAAATGCTACAGATGTAGACATCTGGTGTAGGAATTTAGTATCATCATTGAGTATTAAAACTAATAAGACAATCTAGACATTCTACTCTAGGATAAGATACAGCAGTTATCTGGCAGAGATGTGTTCTCTCTGACCACTGTCCAGTTATGTGTTATTACCCTTCAGGGCCAAAGGGCGTGTTTGGCACTGTGACCTAAGTTTGGTTTCAATTTTGGTTATGACCAAAGGCATTTTGGTGCTCATGTTTATGGCTTTGGTTTAACCAGTGGTTGGACCAGGCTGGACCGAGAATGATAGTTGGTACTACACAGACAGGAGATGGTATATAATCCCGTCATAAAAAATCAAAGTTCCAGGGCCCATACATCTGTGGACATGGCCCTGTAACAAGGATAAGTGTAATTGTGTACTGAGTGCACTGATGCTTCACGGTCATTTTGCCTTGAAACATACAAAACCACAACAAGTTTTATAGGGATATATATCCAGATAAACCATCTCTTTGTAAATCAGAGCCTGGACAGTTGAGCCATAGAACACTCGGCCTTCTCCATTGGCAGCCAGGGTTCGATCCCAGGTGCTGCCATGAGAATGGGTTGTAGTGGCCCATCCAAGGTTGGTGGTTCTCTCTTGGTTCTCTTCAACTCTATCAGTGTCTTCTACTTTCGCCTTAAATATCTAACTGTAAAACCGACTCAATCTGTCTAACTTTGTCGTTGCTTAGGGAGCCAGTGCAGGATGGATTTTCCAGAGTCCTGTGACTGGCTTGAGCACCGATTTCACTCTCAGTCAATCAGTCATCTCTTTGTAAGCTTTAAAATATGTTTATCAACTTATCTCATGAAAAACACCTGCATATTTTTAAGAAGCACTTAAAATGTTGTCACTGATTTCGTCATTTCAGAGACCCCATTTTAGTGCAATCTAGCAACCAGTTTCTGTTCACAACCTACCAAACAGCTCACCAAAATGCAGCCCTAACTTTTAAAATTTCTGTTATAGCTGATGTTAGAGCTGTCTAAGTTGTACCTGACAACGGGTGACCTTGACGCCTGCCAGCACCAGTGTATGACACTGCTGAAGGGTGACAAGGAGAACGACGCAGCCACCGTTATGATGGCCGACCTCATGTTCCGGAAAAATGAGTACGATTCTGCCATGTTCCACTTCCAGCAGCTTCTGCAGAGGAAACCAGGTTGGTTTTATTATAAAAATTATAATATTAATAATAATAAAGATAATAACAAATATAGCAAATAAAAAAGTGTCTGTTATGGGAAGGCAAACCCTTGGGACTTTTTGATTGAAAATATGTTGAAAAGTAACCCTGGACATCAATGTATTGCTGTCCTTGACTGTAAAAACAACAAACAACAGCTATTGCCCGCATGCTGTATGTTTATTTACTGACACCTTGTAGGGAAACCGGAAACCAAAGATGGCCAGATTGTCACGTTATGTCTTAGTGTAAACAAATGTGCTATAAAAACCCATAAACACTCATTCCAAGTTATTTGTGCTTGCATTTACACAAAAATTTTATCACCTGGAGACATTCACAATACCAACCTATATGAATAATTTGAAAAACATCCGTAATACCATTCTTCAGATATCTTGCGCACACACACACACAGACACAGTAATTACTGAAAACAGTAACCCACAAACCTCTTTTCATGCAGGGTTAATAATTAAAATAATAATAATAGAATTATCATTAGAATTAAAGATAATAATGATTATTGTTGTAATTTTAATGATAATAAGAGAGCAGATAGGGGCTTATGCGCATGTGAAAACTTAATGCAAAAACTTAAGTTAAATATCCAAGACCCAGATAAAGCTGCATGGCCACACATGAATTGGCCAGCTTTGCTCAGCTCATCAGGCCATCATTGGTATGTCACAAGAATATGATGGATTCTGGAAAACAACTAAAATATTAAGCGAAATAATATATCACCTATAATATTCTTACAGTCCAGCAGGTAAACAGAGCTGGTGAATAAATTATTCAAAGCATGTATAGATATTGTGAGTATATCCAATAAAACTGATATGAATTAGTTTTGTTAAATATTCTGTATGCAAATTGTAAAAATTGGACAACTCTAAGCCAACAATGAACAAGTGGAAATTCTTGTTCATTATCGACAGATTATTTAAAACATTTGACATAATTTGTTATAGCAGTGTTTGATTTACAGGTACCATACAAGATTTATTATTACTTATATATCAATATTTTGCTTTATAACTTCTTTTCAATGATGGAGCCTCATACTCATGAGGGTTTTATATGGGGCCATAATTTTCCTTTAATGATTATCACAAATTTGAGACCCTTGTAAAACAAAAATACAACAACAGTATATATATAGGACACTGTGAGCTCACAGATGTTTTGAACTCTTGTACTTACAGATCACTATGAAGCTTTGGCACGGCTGGTAGACCTGATGAGAAGAGCTGGCAAGCTGGAAGAGGTCCCACGGTTCCTAGAGATGGCTGAAACAGCATCATCCAGAGCTGTCCTGGATGCTGGCTTCAGCTACTGTAAAGGGCTGTATGAATGGTAAATTAATGTGAAGTCTTCTCTTGTTTTACTCATTTTGTAGTTTTTACTGATACCAGGATATAGCATTTTCTCTTTTACTGGTACTGATGAACAAAAAAATCAGGAAATTTTTCTTATTTTCCATTTCTTATTAAAATTGCTAAGTAAGGTGAAGTCAACATGTATTTTGCAAGTAACAGAGGAAAAACAAATTTTGTCATGATGGAGTGCTGCAAAGTTTTGATTGTTGAGTCACTTGTTTGAAGAAAACAAAACATATAACCTGATCTCCATGTAGGTCTAAAACATCATTATGAATTTTGGAACTTTGGGAAGCATACATCAATTATAATGATTCTCAAATAACCTTTCTGTGATTTTATTATATACTTTGGTATGACACACCGTAACATCTTGATTATTTCAAGCCTTACCTGAAATCTTTTAAGAGGTATTGCTAGCTGTAGGTGATAGACTTAACTTGTAAAAAAATACATCAGAGATATTTCCACATTACTTCTCTCTTTATATGACAATTGTTGATATAATGGTATGTTAATAAAGAACAAAGCTGTGCTAATTGTTAAAAAATTAAATAGTTTGGACAATTCCTTTGGTTATAAAGATATGTGAATAAAAACACTAAATATATTTGCTCACTGAGATACTTTTGTAAACCTACCATTTTCAATGGTATTTTATTTGAGTGACTCCTGTGATCCATAAATTATATCTTAACAATTATGTGCTTTCATTTAAAAAAAATAATTTTACTGATTAACGAAAATTTTTTTATTCTTTATATTATAGGTATGCAGGTAATCCCACAGTGGCCCTGAAGTACCTGAACAAAGCCCGCCGTGACTCAGACTGGGGAGCTCTGGCCACCTACAGCATGGTGGAGATCTGTCTGAATCCCGACAACGATACACTCGGAGGAGAAGTGTTTGAATCCATGGATGTGGATGCTGGGTTAGTCTTCCCTCCCTTCTTCTCTCACTCTCTCTCTCTAGAGCTCTCTCTTTTGGACTTGCTGTTTTCTCTCTTTATCATTCTTTTTTTAAACTGCTGGCACACTGGCACTGCTTAGGCCCATGTGCCAATGGAGTACTGGCAACAGGAACATGGCTACAATAAAATAGTCTTAATGTCATAAAAGGTTGATGAAGCAGGAACAAAGTGGAAACGTAATATGACCTTTAATTGGATGAGAATAAACCTGCCCATCAAATTGCTAATCCTTGATCATTATAATGTGAAATACACTTGACAGAGCCGCAGCAGAGCGGGCAGATAATGAACACGCTGGTGTACGAACAGCAGAGAAACTACTGAGAGAGCTGAAACCTAAACCCGGGGACGTGAAACATGAGATCCTGAGCAGCATGGCCCTCATCGCCACCAAGAACAAGTCAAATGTAGAAAAAGCTCTGTCAGCACTCATGGAACTCGCCTCAAGTGAGGTAAGCAAAGAGTATATCACTAATAATATCTCCAACACTTCTGGAGATGTGATAAAAACAAAGATTATGGCTTATAGTGTATGTCTGTATGTCTGTAATAACCCCTTGAGAAACCAATTCAATTGGATTTTATATCTTCAGGTAAACTGCTAATTACCACCTGAGAAACAAATAAACTAGAGATATATCTTTAACTATATCTCTTATTCCGCCTGATAAGTGAGTGAATTACAGATTATACCTGAGTTTAGATCTCCATTAACCTGCTGATTTTTGAGAGAAGTAGGGGTTATATCTTTGAGTGTTTTAATCACCCACCTGATATATCTTATTTAAAAAAGATTATATTCACATGTATCTCTAATTCTATCTGGAAAGTGAATTACACAGATTATCCCTCGCAATATATCTCTAATTTCTTCCTGATAATTGAGTCAAACAAAGGTTATATCTCTGATTATCTCTGTTTACATTCTGCAAAGTGAGTTATATCTCCAAAAAATAGCTCTAGGTTTATTTCAAATTATGTGAAACAGAAATACAGGTTGGTAAGGTAAACAAGTGTAATATTTTAAGTATATCTTAAAAAGTAGCTTTACAAACATTTTATAAGCTCTTGCATCATTAGTTAGAGTGCTGATTCTGTTTTTGTCCACCAGAGGGAGCACATTGGGGCTCTGTACGGGATGGCTGCAGCCTACATGGTCCTGAAGCAGAACCCAAGGGCTAGAAATCAGCTGAAGCGAGTCCACAAGAGTACTTGGAACATGGAGGTAAGTTTGTCATCATATGTCTTTTTTGAAAAGTATTGGATAATTAAAAATATACTCATATACAAGCACCATCTGATAGTTCACACCAAAGTACTACTGTAGCAGTTCATAGCAGCATCTGTCAAAGGTCATCAGTCCATTTTGGCTACTTCTCCCCTCCTTTAGATGCCGTATGCTTGTATCTGCTCCTTATTCACCTCACATTTACCTTAAAGTTTCAAACTAATAATTACAGTTATCACTTTTCACTGGGATAAATGGGCAGTAGGCCTTTTCCAGCCAACTTGTGTCATCTGTTGGCAACAATTGAAACTAAGTGTTCAGGTCTTCTATATCAAGAAAAAAAGTTTTGCTATATATCTTAATAATTACTGTAACAAATTATTCTTGAAGCTGGGGTTCTGAGCAGAGTCTTCATGTATCTATTTTAATTTAAAACTGGAAATGCTGTCTGACTGGACCTTAATGCCATTTTGGCTCTCTAACATTAGAAAGTCTAAGACTAGCTTACTCAGCGTCAGAGTTCCTTTATATTCTTCAACCAGGATGGTTTTATCATTTTTTACAACACTTCATGGCCTACACGAACTTGGTCACTTGACATGAACCAGGCAAATCATTAGCTTTCACAGTATATTTTCTAGCAACACCTACTATGTGCAAGAAACATTCATTTTAGCCCAGCATATTGGTAAATCCCCCTGCTAATTTGATCAATTTCTGACCACATGAATACAAGCATTGCTTGCACAGATTAATGGAGGGCAGCCAACTTGTACACAATACAGGAAATGACCCATTACAATAGAGTTTTACAATTTGGTTTTTGAGTTTACATGTATTCTTTTATGTTTATTAATCATTCATGGTCTAATGTTATGATTAGCAGCTGTTTACCATGATATCCATGCAACAGGTTAGATCCCCTAGCAATACATTCCCAAGTATGGCTTGCATTGTGAGGTCACGGCTGACTGGACCTAAACATAGAAGATAATTGTTACATATATGCTCCCCAAAAATGCCAGTTACAGCAATACTATTATTATAAACCTAAGCTAAGTACATCTTCAGATTTCCATTTCGGTTTGGGACTGCATGACAGGTAGGTAAAGCTCACCTCCTGTCATTTTATGTGTGAGTGGTGTCACCCGGGGCTTGTATCTACATCACGTGCAGGTCCTGTAATCATCTCCACTGCTGGGTTATAATACTGAGGATGACGCCCCTCCCCCCCCCCCCCCATTTGTGAGTGATACATGTCTGTAGGGCACAGCCTTCCTGTTAAGCCAGCAGAACACTAACCCTTGGTGGAGGATGAAATTGAAAAATCTCAGTGATCCTAAGTATAGATTTTTAATCACGAATTCCTTCCTTTGAGTCCTGCACTCAACCCCTAGACAAAAGATGCAGGTACAGAACTTCATCTAAAAATTTTGTAATTAAGGAGACTTTTGTTTCAGGATGCAGAAGACCTAGAAAAGAGCTGGCTGCTTTTGGCTGACATCTTCATTCAGGTACAGTAGATATAATAATACAAGACGTCTGTGTACAGTAGATAACACAAGACATCTTCATTCAGGCACAGTAGATAAGATAACAAGGCATCTTCATTCAGATATAATAGATAAGAAAACATAAGGCATCTTCAATCAGGCACAGTATATAAGATAACACAAGACATCTTCATTTGATACAGTAGTAAGATAACACAAGACAAAGTAGTGATAAACAGGAACAAGACCTTTAATGTTTTTGTCACAAACTAAGAGTGCAGTGATATAGTTACATGTGATAAAGGCCCACAGTCTTTGATATGGTACATTAAATAATTTAATTGGGATCATCAGGAAATGTTATTGAAGGATTTCTTGTTACATTTAAGCATACATAAATGTATAGGGTTAGGTTTAAATGAAATTGTGCTGTGACCATGAGTGACCTTAACTATACCGGCACAGGCAAGTTTTGTCAGATTTATTTTGTATGACTGATGTCACTGACTTCAAACTGGACATTAAATGTGCCCATTCTTTTACTAGGCATGCAGGATATGCATGAAATACAGTCTTGAAAATAAATTACTTCCTGCCTGAATTATTCATAAGCCATTTCCTTATGTCTATACACCATGGAAATAAACACAGAACCAAAACAATATATAAAACAGTGTAAAAAGGGATATTTGAGCCTGTAAGTTTGAGTTGTTTCACACTTTTGTATTCAGCCAAAATGAACTGGTAGCAGGAGATAATAAATATTACTGCCACTTGATGGTGCTGGTGTTACTTATTGTATTGACTATTTATTTCAGTCAGGGAAGTATGATATGGCCACGGAGCTCTTGAAACGATGTCTGCAGCATAATAAGGTAAGTCAGTCATTATATAGATATAATACATTATTTTCCAGCTCGATTTAAAGAAAATAATTGTGATTTGTATGTCATTATGTGCTGAAATATCATATTCATTTATATATGCCTGTCATATGATAGGAGTATTATGGTATACCCACTTTCAGTCCATTAACTTTTAGTGTCACCATGATTTTTTTTTCCGGGGCTTGATAGATTTTCACCAAACTCAACATAACTACTTACCACCATATCAACCCCAAGTTCAATTATCGGCAAAATCCATGCATATTAAATATGATGATATGTCCCTAGGCTACTTTGAACTGTCGCCACGATAACTTATGAAGGATTTTAATAAAACTCCTCAGAAATGTTAATCAATGAAATATCTCACCTAAGTTTGATTTCCAGCAAAATCCATATATATTTAATGAGGTCAGAGGTCACCTGACTTTATAGGCACTGTGGTGACTAAACAAAAATCCTATGGTTTTTACATGAAACTTGTATACATATTTACCAATAGAGTTTTTTTACCTCAGTTAAATTCTCAGCACATTTCACGCAGGTTTAATGAGGTCAGACGTTACCAAGCTGCTTTGTAGTGTCATAATGATATCTTCTTTGTGTTGTCGCCATGATAACTTAAGAAGAATATGAAGGATTTTGATAAAACTCATCAGAAATATTAATCAATGAAATATCTCACCTAAGTTTGATTTCCAGCTAAATCCACATATAAAAATAAATGAGATCAGAGGTCACTACACTTTGGAAGCACCTTCAGGACTTAACAAAAATCCTGTGGATTTTCATGTAACTCTTTATACATATTTACCAATAAAGTTTCTCGCCGGAAATATCTTCTTATCCAAATCCATGCATATTTAATGAAGTCACAGGTCACCTGATACACTATGGGTGTATAATATAGGTTTGTGGTGCTCTTGTTAAATATTTTTAATTTCGAACTGTTTTCCTTTATAGGAATGTGTTAATCATGTTTTGTAGATTCAGTTGTACTAGTGTTCAGTATTTCTTAAAACTTTGTATTGATATGTAATACATTAAATGTGTTAATTATGCCAGTGTTCAATCCAGAATGTATGCTTTTTTTATTTACAGTCCTGTTGCAAGGCCTACGAGTATAGGGGATATATCATGGAAAAGGAACAATCATACAAAGATGCGGCACAAAACTATGAACTCGCTTGGAAATATGGAAACAAAAATAACCCTAATATAGGTAAGGGGCCTTGCTGTTGTGGCAAAACATTATATAAAAATGTTGAGCCAATATCAAATTCAACAACCATAATATTCCTAATATAAATAAGGGTCCTGACTGTCATGCCTTAACATTATATAGAGAGTGGTGAACCAATGTAAAAATCACCAACTATAATAACTCTAATATAAGTAAGGGTTGTTGTTGTTTTGATATAAAATTATAAAGAAATATGCCCAGTGTAAAATTGACAATAAAAATAATTGGTATATAAGTGATGGCTCTGTTCATGAATTAATACGTTTAGAGAGGAAGCCAGATATCACATAAGTTTTATAGAAAGAGCAGTTGAATTGCTGGGTTTAAGTGTATATTTATTTGTATATATGTGGCATAATATGGTATACTGATTGCCTTCACCATGTGATATCTGATGGTTATAAAAAACAACTGAACATAACAGCCGAATATAAGAGAAATGAATGCAGAGAAATTTTACCCATAATTTACAGTTAAGTACTCATAATAATGGTAATGAAATATAAATGTTATGGTACAGGATTGTTTTTTGATACTTTTCTGATGGTCTCTGTGGTAAAGTTATTAACTTTTTGTCTTTTCAGGATACAAACTGGCATTTAATTATTTGAAGGCGAGGCGATTTGTGGATGCAATTGATATATGCCACCATGTAAGTAGTGATGATTTTACCTATTGTGTTTAACCTTTAATACCACATATATTGCAATGGAACATTTTTGTCAAGGCATTGAACTCCATGGCTTGTATGAATGCTATTTAAAGATTGATAATTTAAATAATATCAATTCTTTTATATATTTCCCACAATTGCTGAAAGAATTTAAATCTGTTTGATGCTCTCTTAGTTCCTACTACCATCCTGCAGATTAGGTAATTGATATCATAATGATTATGTATATTGTGCAAATAAGGTAACTGATATCATGATTATGTATATTGTGTCAGTTACTGTATTGTAACTTGCAAAAATGAAACCCTAGTGAAACTCTGAAGAAACGAAAATTGTGAATATTTAGTCACGCAGATATTGAGCCAACCACAGTATCCATCTGAATAATTATTTATTAAGTCAAGTAATTAATTTAAAGTACCATCACTTCACTCACTAAACGGAAGGCTGAACATTCTTATGGTAAATGCAAGGACAATACATATTTCTATTTTATATTCTTATGGTAAATGCAAGAACAATACATATTTCTATTTTATATTCTTATGGTAAATGCAAGGACAATACATATTTCTATTTTATATTCTTATGGTAAATGCAAGGACAATACATATTTCTATTTTATATTCTTATGGTAAATGCAAGGACAATACATAATTCTATTTTATATTCTTATGGTAAATGCAAGGACAATACATATTTCTATTTTATATTCTTATGGTAAATGCAAGGACAATACATATTTCTATTTTATATTCTTATGGTAAATGCAAGGACAATACATATTTCTATTTTATATTCTTATGGTAAATGCAAGGACAATACATATTTCTATTTTATATTCTTATGGTAAATGCAAGGACAATACATATTTCTATTTTATATTCTTATGGTAAATGCAAGGACAATACATATTTCTATTTTATATTCTTATGGTAAATGCAAGGACAATACATATTTCTATTTTATATTCTTATGGTAAATGCAAGGACAATACATATTTCTATTTTATATTCTTATGGTAAATGCAAGGACAATACATATTTCTATTTTATATTCTTATGGTAAATGCAAGGACAATACATATTTCTATTTTATATTCTTATGGTAAATGCAAGGACAATACATATTTCTATTTTATATTCTTATGGTAAATGCAAGGACAATACATATTTCTATTTTATATTCTTATGGTAAATGCAAGGACAATACATATTTCTATTTTATATTCTTATGGTAAATGCAAGGACAATACATATTTCTATTTTATATTCTTATGGTAAATGCAAGGACAATACATATTTCTATTTTATATTCTTATGGTAAATGCAAGGACAATACATATTTCTATTTTATATTCTTATGGTAAATGCAAGGACAATACATATTTCTATTTTATATTCTTATGGTAAATGCAAGGACAATACATATTTCTATTTTATATTCTTATGGTAAATGCAAGGACAATACATATTTCTATTTTATATTCTTATGGTAAATGCAAGGACAATACATATTTCTATTTTATATTCTTATGGTAAATGCAAGGACAATACATATTTCTATTTTATATTCTTATGGTAAATGCAAGGACAATACATATTTCTATTTTATATTCTTATGGTAAATGCAAGGACAATACATATTTCTATTTTATATTCTTATGGTAAATGCAAGGACAATACATATTTCTATTTTATATTCTTATGGTAAATGCAAGGACAATACATATTTCTATTTTATATTCTTATGGTAAATGCAAGGACAATACATATTTCTATTTTATATTCTTATGGTAAATGCAAGGACAATACATATTTCTATTTTATATTCTTATGGTAAATGCAAGGACAATACATATTTCTATTTTATATTCTTATGGTAAATGCAAGGACAATACATATTTCTATTTTATATTCTTATGGTAAATGCAAGGACAATACATATTTCTATTTTATATTCTTATGGTAAATGCAAGGACAATACATATTTTATTTTATATTCTTATGGTAAATGCAAGGACAATACATATTTCTATTTTATATTCTTATGGTAAATGCAAGGACAATACATATTTCTATTTTATATTCTTATGGTAAATGCAAGGACAATACATATTTCTATTTTATATTCTTATGGTAAATGCAAGGACAATACATAATTCTATTTTATATTTTCATTTAATCTAGTTTTCTTGTTTGGATTTTAAGATTCTTCAGAATCATCCAAACTATCCCAAGATCAGGAAGGAGGTGTTAGAGAAAGCACGGGCCAGCCTCAGGGTGTAGTACACTGATTCACTAGCAGGGGGAGCCAGAATGCAGTCATTGATGACCACAGCACCACAACTTCACAAGCTTCAGTGATGCTTTACTTGTAAACAAATTATGGTACTCAGGTCTCATGGTGACCTAATGGATCTCAGTGTACCAGGCCTTCTGTCCCACAAAGAGACTGTGACCTGTATCTCAATATATTGTTATATTATGACATTATGCAAGATTTAGGCATAAATTGAATTTATTTCAGCCCAGAGCCTCACAATCTTCAGGGTCCTCATAAAGTTTCCATAAAGTTTCTGTTGTTATATTACACTATATAAAGCGTGCATTGTATATAAGGCATACTTTATCTATGGACATATTTGGAAAGCTTTGTGTTTCTATTTATAAAAAATAATGCATGGATTTCTATAAAAGTAGTTGTTATTTTTCACTTTCAGAACCTTATCTTTAATTAAAGAATTGAAAGGCATTTTCATTTTTTTTTGTATGATACAAATTGAGCTTTAGGTATGCATTTTTATAACACAATCTGGTGTAACTTTAAACAAGATACCTCTGTTCTGTTTGTAGCTTTGGGCCTCACAAGTCTAAATCTGGCACTGATATATAACCATAAAAACTGGAGTAAAATGAAACTTGTTATTTTAATATTTGCAATTTGGGGTAAGGATGTGTCTTATCCATTAAAATGCCACATATCACAGTACAGTGTTCCAAGTGTTCCATCTTCTCCTTGAGTCTACTTTTTAAATAAGAAAAGATTGCCTCGATTTTTAGGAGATGTTTATGGTTAAATTCAACAGGGCTTATATGAAAGGACCTGCAAGTAAAAGTGAAAAAAAAGTCACACTTGTTTTACCTTGGCCAGGAGGTAATGTTTTTTCTGCTGTTTGTTTGTCTTAAACAACTTTAATAAAAAAGATGCAATGGTGAAGCATTACAACACATCAAATAAAAAATTTTGAAGGTAGTCTAGTTCACTGTAATGTATTTGTTAATTAAGGGACACTTAATCATTTTGAGATGGGCCGATTTGTTTGTACTGACAAAGCGAAAGACTGTTGTACCTTAATTATATTAGAGGATAACCATTTCGTAAGGTAGTGGAAGTTCCCTGTGCATACACATATGTGACCTGATTAAAGCATGGGGTGGCCTCTGTTCTGGAAGGCAGAGATGACCCTTGATGAAACATTGAGTTCACTGAGCCATGGCACATATTTCACTCAGCATGGGTGATTACTAGTTTATACAAACACATGTGCTAATATAAAAATGTTTTCTGCCCTCTTATCAGTTTTTCTGCCATGGTCTTATTTGTATATGTGAACCTAAAATGGTCTTGCAAAGTGTGATTTAGTTTTGTCCAAAATTTTTGTATATTATAATATGACCATAGGACCAGTAAGTCATAGTACAGAAGGGTAATGCATTTTCTAATATGCACTTTTATTGTTGTAGTACATAATTTTAAGATGTGATATTTGATATTGTTGCAGTTTATTTGATATTTTGTTATTGTCAATGTTGTCATGTTAAGGGAATAAACAAAAATCCGTCCATGGAGTTTGTCACTAGGGTGAGTTGCATTATTCCTGTTACTTGAAAAAACAAGCTGTATTGAATAAAGTATGTGAGTTGGTGATTTTGAAGTATAATTAATGCTGTGACATGATATGATGTATGAATCTCATAGTTTTTGTGTTTTTTTCAAATGTAATGATGAATACATCATTAACATTTTTTTATTTGTGTTGCCTCTATCCTAGCCTTGGTGACAGTAATAACAGCCTAAAGAACAACAGATATTGCTGCTATTATATTATTGATATAAGCTGGACCGTTATGATATATTGTAGGAAGAATGGGGAATTGTCCTTCTGTTTATATCACAGTTTTTGATGAATGTGACTGAAAATGTTCCAAGACATATAATGTGATGATAGGAAGTCTGTCTTCAACAGCATAATTCATAGAGAGCTTGGCCAGTCTGAGGCCTTTTAGTGCCAGCTAGAGATGGTCCATCTCTCTCTTAAAGAGCACACTACAGAAAGTTTGGATCAAGAGATATGACATCATAGATACATATCCATAAAGTGACTGTACCATTTTGTCACAAGATGGATTCCTGATTGGGTGACATAAATAAGTGAACCTTTAAATTCAAATCCTGTGAAAATTGTCTCAATGACGTCAGTGTAAATTAACCCAGCTGGTATGATTATTGCGAAAGAGAATTAATATGGCTTCAGTTCTATTATGAGTTACAGAACAGTGCTTACATACACATTGAATCTCATAAAATAACATGTTTTCATTGTGTCCTACAGTTTTCCCATCATGGAAAACACATCGTTCACGCTTTACATTATGTCCGTTTTAAGGGACCTAAAATAGGTCCTTGTGGTTGGCAGTAATGTTCTTTCATTAAATTGGGAGGAGAGCCTTTATGTGTGTAACCAGATTGCAAGCTGTCTGTATCATCCATTATAAAAAGTACTCAACAAAACACAAGGAAGTGGCTAAACAGCAAAGAATATATTAAAATAAAATTACAGAATTCAAAACCACCTACAAAAATAGGGTTCCCTGCCTATTACGCCTTACATGAAATACATTGGCTGCACACTCAAAAAAACTCATTAAATACAGAGTCTGATTAAACAGTCTCTAGACGTCCTAAACTAGCAAAACTGTAATCCGACTACCGGCACTGGACCCCAACAGGCGGCACTGGACCCCAACAGGCGGCACTGGACCCCCACTGCAGGCAATGGGCCCATGCTGGCGGCCAGCTGGCTTCTGGACACCGAAGACTCCCAGACTGTGTGTCTTCACTGAGTATGTGGCACTCTTAAATGCACTTCTACCCTGAAGCACATCTATATTCAGAAGTCCAATACAATGCCTGGGACTGCTTTGCTGCTAAGGCTCATCTATATTCATAAGCGCTCTGAATACTAAATAGGCAGGGAACAATACCCTTAGTACAATGGCATACCTCAAAGCGGCGCACTCAGTGACTGCTCTGAATTCCCCTATTGTCTCACGACAATGACCCTGACTGGTCTACTTTCAACTCATTCAAAGATACAGCTAATCCGAGAATATATAGCAAATATAGAGCAAACAAATCGTAAAACAACTAACTAACTTAAACTGACAGAGGTCATTGACAGATCTCTTTATACACCTGAAATTAAGACGCTGTTACCTATATTTTTCCGAGTTATGGTGCCTGTTTGTGCACCCCAGAATAATAAAATATTTGATACAAATCTCCCGTGTCTTAATTCCTAACCCCTTCATTGCCACGATTCTAGCCTTGCATTGATCATGGTTAATTTCATCAGTTCCTAAAGACTGATGGCACCAACTGTATTTTTTTTAGTTCACTCTGTGAACTTATGCCATGGCGCAGCGTCCGCCGTCCACCGTCCACCGTCTGTTACCAAATATCTCAACAGCCACAGCAGCTACCTTCATGAAACTTTGCAGAATTACTGATCATGGGATGGACATGCAAAAATAAGCTTTTGGTGGCGCCACCTGTGTTGACCTACTTTTTGGGAGATGAAATGGTCTTTTCAACTTCTTTCAAGATAAGTCATAAAGTATTAACATTTTGGCCTTCATATCATAGTCAACAGTTCCTTAGAGGAAGGGGAATAATTTGAGTATAAATTCAGTCAAGTCATATTCAAGATGTCGTCTCTACGGAACTTCAAATTCTGTCGATCGCAAAATATGACAGCTTGATGTGTTTCTATGTATACATGATGTATTGTCTGTTACCAAATATCTTAGGAACTGCTGCAGCCTTTATTTTCAAATTTCACAGGAATATTAATCATGTGACTGCTAAATGATTTTGACCTCCAGGTGGCGCCACCTGTGTTGACCTACTTTCTGCGGGATAAAATGGTCTTTTCCACTTCTTCCAAGATAAGTCACAAAGTATTGATATTTTGGCCTTCATGTCATAGCCAACAGTTCCTTAGAGGAAGGGGAATAGTTTGAGTATAAATTCAGTCAAGTCATTTTCAAGATGGCATCTCTAAGTAACTTCAGATTCTGTCGATCGCAAAATATGACAGCTTGATGTGTTTCTATACATGATGTATTGTCTGTTACCAAATATCTTTGGAACTGCTGCAGCCTTCAGTTTCAAATTTCACAGGAATATTGATCATGTGACTGCTAAATGATTTTGACCTCCAGGTGGCGCCACCTGTGTTGACCTACTTTCTGCGGGAAAAAATGATCTTTTCCACTTCTTTCAAGATAAGTCACAAAGTATTAATATTTTGGCCTTCATGTCATAGTCAGCAGTTCCTTAGAGGAAGGGGAATAATTTGTGTGTAAATTCAGTCAAATCATTTTCAAGATGGCATCTCTACAGAACTTCAAATTGTGAGGGTGAAAAATTTAGCAACTTGATGTGTTTCCATACAGGATGTATTGTCTTTTACCAAATAGTTTAGGAACTGCTGCAGCCTTCAGTTTCAAATTTCACAGGAATATTGATAATGTGGCTGCCAGATTATTTTGACCTCCAGGTGGCGCCAGCTGTGTTGACCTACTTTCTGTGGGACAAAATTTTCCTTTCCACTTCTTTCAAGATAAGTCATAAAGTTATAATATTTTGGCCTTCATATAATAGTCAACAGTTCCTTAGAGGAAGTGGAATAATTGTATCTGCCAAAACGAAGTTTTGCGGATACTATGTTTTTGACCGGGTTCCGCCGCCCCCGCCGCCGCCGCGTTCGTTTCCGGAGAACTCCTCTGAGACTACTGGACAGATTTTTCCGAAACTTACACAAATTATCGGGTCACATGTGAACTAGTGCCTAACCAAGTGACCTTGACCTCTGACCTTTAGTCTCTGCCCAGCGTCCGTTTGTGCGTCTGTTTCCACACATAAACCCATATATCTCCGGAACCTTTTGACCGATCCGGAAAAAAAATTTACACAAATGTAGCCCTAGGATAGCTTTATAACATACACAACAAAAGGTGGCGCCACCTGCAACCATGTTTGCACAGTGTCCATCTGTTCATCTGCCTGGGGTTAAAATCACTCATATCTCTGCAGTGGTTTGACTAATTCACCTAAAATTCGGCATGCATATACATCCTAGATAGCTTTCTGGATTTTGTGACAGGTGGCGCCACCTACATTCATGTTAACGCTCCACACATAAACCCATATATCTCTGGAACCGTTTGACCGATCCGGAAAATTTTTTTACACAAATGTAGCCCTGGGATAGCTTTATAACATACACAAAAAGGTGGCGCCACCTGCAACCATGTTTGCACAGTGTCCATCTGTTCATCTGCCTGGGGTTAAAATCACTCATATCTCTGCAGTGGTTTGACTAATTCACCTAAAATTCGGCATGCATATTCATCCCAGATAGCTTTCTCGATTTTGTGACAGATGGCGCCACCTACATTCACGTTCACGCTGCAGACATTAATAATTATATCTCGTGAACAGTCTGATCAATCAGGAAAAAAAAATATACAAATGTAGCCCTTGGATAGCTTTATAACATACACAAAAATGGTGGCGCCACCTGCAGCCATTTTTGCACAGCGTCCATCTGTTTGTCTGCCTTTGGTTAAAATCACATATCTCTGCAGTGGTTTGACCAAATTACATGAAATTCAGCATGCTTATACATCCCGCATAGCTTTCTTGATTTTATGACAGGTGGCGCCACCTACATTCACGTTCACGCTGTAGACATCCATGCTTATATCTCCGAACTCATTCAACCAATCAGAAAATTTTTTTACACAAATGTAGCCCTTGGATAGCTTTATAACATGAACAAAAATGGTGGCGCCACCTGCAGCCATTTTTGCACAGCGTCCATCTGTTTGTCTGCTGTGGGATAAAATCACTCATATCTCTGCAGTGGTTTGACTTTTCCATATGAAATTTTGCATGTGTATATATCTTGGATATTTTTTCGTTCAAATAACAGGTGGCGCCACCTACAATCATGTTTATGTGGCAGAGATCCATTCTAATATTTAACACATGTAACACCTTGCCACTTAATCCATGCCTCACTTCACCCGTCCTTCTCTGATTTTGGCGGATACACGTAGTCGCTTGTCGACTACCCGTATTCTAGTTTTAGTATAAATTCAGTCAATTCATTTTCAAGATGGCGTCTCTATGAAACTGTGTCGATTGCAAAATTTGACAGCTTGATCTGTTTCTATACATGATGTATTTTCTATTACTAACTATCTTAGGAACTGCATCATGTGACTGCTAAATAATTTGACCTACTGTTTACCTACTTTCTACAGGTTGTAATGGTCTTTTCTGCTTTTTCCAAGATGTCATAAAGTATAAATACTTTGGCTTTTATATCATATTCAATAGTTCCTTAGAGGAAGAGGAATAATTTGAGTATAAATTCTGTCAAGTGATTTTCAAGATGGCATATCTACGGAACTTGATGTGTTTCTATACATGATATATTGTCTGTTACCAAATATCTTAGGACTGCTGCAGCCTTCAGTTTCAAATTTCACAGGAATATTGATCATGTGACTGCTTAATGATTTTGACCTCCAGGTGGTGCCACCTGTTTAGCTACTTTCAGCAGGCTGTAATGGTGTTTTCTGCTTTTATCCAAAATATGTCATTAAGTATTTATTTGTTATAATCCACAAAAACAGAGTCTGCTTTAGGACCCTTGGACAGATCTTTCCAAAACCTGGCATACCTGTTCCCTCACCTATGTAGTTGTAGGTAACAATGTTGTGCAGTACAAACTTGGTTTCTTTTATATAACAACCCTCAATCTCAGGAGGGGTTCAACGTATTTAGCTGAAATTTTGCATATTCATAGATCTTGGACCCCTCAGACTTACACTCAAGACTGATGATGCCATCTGCTATCGTTTTCCCATGGCATCCCTAGTACATTTGCTGTGGGTGAAAATTGTTCATATCTCAGAAGTGGTTCAATGTATTGATCTGAAATTTGTCATGTCTATCCATCTAGGAAAGTTTTCTCGTTAACCAGACAGGTGGCGCCACCTACAATACTTTTTGCGGAGTGTCCAACTTTGCATTTGCCATCTGATTGTCTTAGTGTTTGTTCAGTGTATTGGGTTGAAATTGTGCATGTCCATAGATCTTCATCACCTCCATCTCGTAAACAAGACTGGTGGCGCCATCTGCAATCATTTTCCTGTGGTGTCCATTCATACATTTGCTTTGGGTGAAAATGGCCCATATCTCAGGAGTATTGGTCTGAAATTTGGCATGTGCAGTCATCTTAGAAAGTTTTCTCATAAACCAGATAGGTGGCGCCACCTACCTTGTGCAATAGGACAATGTCTACTTTGAAAGGAATGAATGGTATTTTCACATTCATTTTTTTTAATCACTTGCCAAATTGCACAGTAATTCACAGAGTGAACATTAGACCCCTGGGTCTCTTGTTCTAATAATTACGCTTTTTTCCTTATTTTTGAGATCGTTAAATTAAGCAGTCGTATCAGTTTCTCACTCCTTATCCTGGACCTCGGCAAACTTCAGTTAATTATCCACAATTTTGCATACAATGAATGTAATACCCCTTTCTCTGAAAGACGGACTACAACTGTCTAACTGATACTCAACAGGGTAAAATTTGTATAACCATTAGAACAAGAATGTTAAAAACTAGGATATGTCAAGGCAAATTACACGAACATGAATGTTTATGTAAGGATTCATGGAATTAGAAGATATGAACATGTGTAATGTAAACTGAATTTTTTTATTTCAACTATGAACTTAGTTTGACAGTTGAGACATGTAGTCCCACAATCCCGGACTGTAAGAGGTTCGTTTTGAGTAGAAACGGCTTCTGGCGGAAGGGTGCTGTGCATATTGAAAATTATGTTTTATAGCACCTCATTAATACTCCTGTCAGTAAAGAGTCAAGCAAAAGTCTTAGACTGCATTACAATAATTGGGTGAATTGTCCTGCAATTCCAAATGCTGGAATTGGAGAACTTGTTGGCATTGCCCATGGCAACCAGTAACTACTGTATTATGTTGACGTTTCTCCGGATTATGGGCGTGCTGTCTTTAAATGAGAAGGGTATATTAACAGTGTTATCCAGCTACATCAGGGAGACATTTACAATTGTTTATTTCGAAACAGACATAGACTATTTTTGTTATAAGAAAGTTCAGTTTATCCACTTTCTTTCAATGTGACTTCTTGCTGTAAAACTATCGACTTGTTGCAGGAAATATTGACCAAAATAAAGTTTACTCCATAGATATGAAATATAGTTTTTTAGTCATTAGTCATAATTTAGCTAAAGGTTGCATCTTTATGACACTTTCAGCATTGACACAGCAAGATGTTCCACTGGAGCCAGTTTGATACACACATTGTCGCACACACGTGTGTGTTTGGGCTGAAAAAGGTGCATATTGTCTTTTTTGTGGGTCAGTCTAACAATAAGTGAGGCACTATCTTGAAGTCCAATATTTTTTTCACCAACAACAGTTCATAATTAAGCTCCATCAGCTGATGCCAAACAAGCCTCCACTCAGAAAATGTTCAATTTACAGGGGTCAGATCCAGTACTAATGAAAAGGAGAGGTCCAATACAGGAGGATTAATGACAAAACCAAAACAAAGGTCCACAGGTTCGGAAAGAGTTGGGGGGGGGGGGGGGTCCAGGCCTCAATAATTCCGTATACAAAGGTTGAGGCGGCCGAACCTTTCGGAGGGGTTAATTCTGGATCCCCTTAATCCCCCCCCCCCCCACACTTGACCTGCATCATATGATGTCATATGTTACCCACAGTAATGTAATCTAACCAAAGCTAACATGTAAAACATATTGCCCCTAGTTTCATGGGATGACACGTATTACAACACATAGCATGGAATTGCCAAAAGACATTCATTTCGGGAAGATCTTTTGCTGACAGAGGGTTCCTTAAGCGTCCCAGGAGAATTCCTCATTACAGCCTTCCTCTGATTATATTCTTCCTGCGTCTATGTTCTTTGTGAGTTAATATTCCTAATGAGTTTATATTGTTTCCGAGGGGTTATCCCTGCGATTATATACTTTCTGAGTTAAAAGCCTCCATGAATCCTCCAATTTATATTACTCCTGAGTTTATAATGGTGAATTATTTTCCTCCTACATACATTGTAAGTTTATATTTTCCCTGAGTTTACTAGTGTTTTCAATATTCATGTAGGAGTACAAGGCTATCCAGAGGGATGCGGATATTCCCTCCTGTCTCATATGGACTAAATATGTCTGATAGCGGACTGATGTTCAATATTGTAAAATAAAGGTCGGTTGTTGTCCGCAAACAAAACGATTACTTAATTTGCTTTACCGACGATCAAAGACTCGGATTTATAGCTTAGTCTGACTGTAAGTTCAGCTAATCATATTTTTTTCCAGAACCACATGAAAGGATATTTCTTTCAATACAGTCCCAGCTTTTTTAAAGGAAACTGCCGCTGACTTGAATTTAATTACGGATGTAATGTTGTATTTAATGAGCGAAGACTTAATGGTTTATGACCTATGTTTAATATTACAATAACAAGAATAGCTGTTTGTGTTCATCATATTTAATTATATTATAATATAGATGTTATACATATGACCAACTGCAGACAGAAGGGTGCATCCCGAGGATGGTTGTTGGTTTTGTTGTTTCGACATGAGTGGCGGATCCAGGATTTCGCTTTAAAGGGGGCACAAGGTTTAGTAAAAAGTTACCATTACCCCCGCTCGGCATATATAAAAAGGAGCATCTAATGCAAATATAACAAGGCTATTATCTCCTGTTTGTTTCGGAACATCTGATATAAATTAAATTTTTAATAAACAATTTACGACAGGAAAATTTCAGAATTATTAAATTCAAAGGAGATTTTATTAAACCTTTCACATCAACAACAAATGGCATGTAATGATCTACAGATCCTACAAATATCAATTTTTACATTAATGAAATATGATCAAATATATTTTCCTAACTTAAGTTATTAAATCTTTATAGAAAACACATGTGACACAATATTATAATAATATACATATTAACAACTTTTGAATTGTATTAGGCGAACTGGCAGGGAGATATACTCAGTGTGTTAGAAACAGAATAGCAGGGAGAGAAAAAAATATACCTATATTCAATGAACGAAATTTGGTAAAAGAAATGGTTACATATTATTTTATATTTTACTAAAAGGGTTGTATTAGGTTTAAGCAATGTAGCAAGAAAAATTATTAAAGCTAAAGGGGGGCACGTACCCACTCTGGATCCGCCTAAGGACATATGTGAAGACAGGGGCAATACTGTTCAACTTTTTTCAGTGAGTGGTAAAGCAAAGCGGAACAATCTCTCTTCCTCACATACACACACCCACACACACATCATTACACGATGTGTTAATTTTAACAACCGACGCGTGTGTCCACAGACAACCCCGAAATAAAAACAAAAGTGCGTACTTTCCAATGAAGCAACCATTTCTATCTAAAATATATAACCGGATTTCTTATCACTAATAGGAGATAATATGATTGACGCAGATAATTTGACACTTTATTGAGCAGCTGCTGCGAACTTTTGCAGAGGAACTGTAGCAGAAATGACAACATTGTACCTTGAACCTTTAAACTCTAAGATTCAGTGAACAAAAAATTAACTATAAACCAAGTCATAATAAGGTATCGACCATGGCTAATACATTATGAGCATGTTACATCTTATTATATATGTTATATATATATATATATATATATATATAAATATATCAAAAGTTTCTTCTTTTCTAGTCTAAAACTATGGAAAGTATTAAATGTCAAACTTGCCCCGCGAGCGTTTGACGAAAACCCTGGACTAAATCTGGATTTGACCACAAATTTAGACCAATAATGTATGTCCGGTTTCATATTTTTAACTCCGGATCATTTTGGTGAATGAAACAAACCGAAGTATTGTTATACGCTGGGATCAGATGAAGCGATATGAACCTTTCTCCACGAGATGTCACAACAAGCTGACAGAGATTGAAGTACAATGGCGGTGAAGGGTTATATCCTCCTGATGTTCATGTTATACCTGTACATTAACACTGCAGGTAAGTGGTTTCAGTGTATATTGTGTATTAATAGTTCATCAGAGTATTGAAACACTAGAAACTGATCAGCTCACAGGACAAATATAAGAATATGAAAATATGTATAGAATACAAATTATGTTGTAACACCTATGAACACAAGTTGATATAAAAAAAGACATAAACATATAGGAGAACAATTGTAAGATCAGGTTAGTAATACATGGATTAGAGAAAAAAAATCAATTTATCTTCAGCTAATCGTCAGATAAAAGCAAGATTCACTTTATTATCCACGGTCGCATGTATACACAAAGTGAATGAAAAATCCTCCAGTTTTCTGTTGAGAATGACAAACCACCGCTAGTAATGTAAGGCTCAGTTGCACCGAAACCATAAGATATTGGATATTAAAACTTATAGTGACTGGCTTTCTTAAACTCTGCATGCAAAATTAGGTCACTGTGATCTATATCTATGTAGTTGGGCCTTATGTAGAGTGCCAGATCTAGCTAAGCGTCATGGCCAATTGATCACTTTTAATTTTTATATCATATGTACATGGTAAATCATATATATTTTCATAATAGCTTGGGGAACAATTATTTTCGTGTTACTTTACTGATCATATTAAAAACAAAATACATATGCCATTCTTTTCAAGCAAGACGCACTTACTAAAGCCACTACTGCTACAAACCATTTATTATATTTATAGTATTGTATACATAACATTTTTTAGATATTCATCTGATATGTTGTCATGAAACATGTTACCAATGCCATTCATTTGAACGTATTTTCCAGATGGCAAACAGTATTTGATCGTATTTCCCCCTTCCTATTATTACTGTGACAGGGACCGATTTGAGATTCTTCTGTCAACACCAGTCACAAGAGCTGATGTCTCCGTAAGTAATTTCCGTGTATGTATGAATAAACCGACATTAAATAACTAAAAACAGATTCAGTCTTTGAAAAGAAATGAAAATATTCTGATAAAAAAAAACGTAGAAACATCTAGTTATTGCTCTTCATAACGTGAATTAATTTCCAAATGTCTTTTGCAGTTGAAAACCCGATACGGTACATCTTCTTTTTCGGTGAGAAAAGACCTCGGCTACCGGTACGATCTAAATACCAGCGAATATTGCATTGCTGAGTACAACCGTAAGGAGCAGAAAGCTGTTTTGGTGCAGTCTGATGAACCTATCGTGGTACATGGCCATTTTTCTGATTACAAAGGACAGGTGCCTGGTGCTTTCTTGGCTGTTTCTGTCGAAGAGAACTCCCGCGAGTTTATCGTCTCCTCGTACAGTCCGTATTCAGGGACCTTTGGTTTTCGTCCTGCGGACATTTTGGTTGCAGCCTTACGGGATAACACCCAAGTATTTTTCACGTTCCAGGACGGCACCATGGAGTCGGTCTCGCTATCAGCGTTGGGGACTTATGGCTTGAACTCTTCACAGGACCTTACCGGCACTCGAGTGACAGCTGATTCTCCCATTTTTTGTTTACTCTGGGGTTGTGTATGCCTATGTGCCATCTAACGTTTCTGGGGGAGACCGTCTGATTGAAAATATACCGCCTCTCTACTATTCCGGTCGGCAATACATTCTACCCCGCATTATAAGACGGAAGACGGGGTACATAATTCGGGTACTTTTTTCCGTAGGCAGCGGTACCTTCACAGTTGGAGGCAGACGGTATAACAACCACCATGGCCGAGACATTGAGCTTCAGAACATGGATTACTCACTAACGTGCAATGCAGACTGTTTTGTCTACCAGTACAACAAAGGGTTCAGTGCAGACCATCATCGTTCAGATCCGTTCATGATGCGCTTGTTGCCAGTTTCGCAATACGCTAACTATCTCCTTTGGATGACTCCAACACAAAGAAGTGATACGTACAAGAATTACGTCACCATCATTGCCCCAACAAAAGGCAAGGGAGGGGTCCGTGTGAATGGTCTGACGGGAACCCGGTGGCGATGGTCAGCTGCTGATTCAGATTTCAGCGTCGTTACCTTAAAAGTCTATAACGGTACATATGTTGTTGACCATCCTGACATAAAAGTGAAACTGGCTGCATACGCCCTGGGATATAGTACGGAACATTACGGCTCTTATGCGTTTTCTGCCGGGACATCAGGCTAGTTTCCGTTTTTCATCCTGTAATATTGAATTTATCATGTACAATGTTATCGATGAGGCAATCATACTTTTTTTAAATTAAATTTACAAACTTTATTCAAAATGGAAACAAACATTCAAACATAAAAATTATACTAAAAAGTGAAACCATTTATTTTTTCAGACTTATTTGGTTAAGGTAACGACAAATAAATTAACTCGTTTACTTACAACTGATAAAAATAATTATACTCAACCATTCTGTATAATATGTTAATTTACGACATCCATCAGTTGTGCTAAGACCATGTGGTGTTACATGAAAGTAGTGGCTGTCGGTGACACTTTGTCGACTGAAATCTAGCGCGTCTAGGTAACTAGTGAGACACTTACAGATAGTGTCTTTTATTTAGCTGAAAATGGGATGCAGTTAAATGCAAAGTATATATACATAATTCCCATTTATTATTCCCTCAGGCTGATAGGAGTGGAACTGCCGGGTTATAACAGTTAAACTTTAAATTCACATTATGTAACTGTTTATCATATTTATTATCAGAATGTGTGTGATGAACGAAATTCTAGACGGCAGACAAACTATTAGTAAATGATTGTAAATATGTTTTCATCAGTGGGCCAAAGGTTAAGCTGCATGTCCGATGTGACTCCCGTCAGCGCCGTATAAAGACAAAATGCTGAAGTATAGGCATATCTTAGATAGCCGATCTGATGTCTGTATTGATAATGTTTGAGATCACAGCCGTAGGTATTAATTGAATACCGGAAGCCTTAATAATACTCAACAGTTCCTTCTTGTCGTATTCATTCACACTCAGTAGATGATTCTCCACTTATGCATCCTTTGAAGATATGATATCCTTAATGTCAGCGATGTCGTTCTTTATATGTTTCCTAAAAGACCCTCCTAGATGGGAGCAGTGGGCGTGTTGGGGAAGCTGTAGTGTATCGTGTGGAGGAGGGATACGGACGCGAGGTCGTGAATGCAACTATGGTTCATACGCACCTACAGACTGTATTGGAAACAATCAGGAAAATGAAACCTGCAATGCTGCCTCTTGCCCGCCAGGTATTTCTGCTATATAAACTTCCGTTTAGAATATTGTGTCACAGATCATTAAATAGAAAATATATGAAAAATCACTTTTTATAAACAGAAACTTTGTTTAATCTAACACTGTCCAGTTTCATCAACATAAATATAAAAAAGGAGAAAATGTCAATCCATACAAATGCTTACGTGTTGGCAGTTATTGTCACGCTCGGAATTGTTTTCAGTCAAGTGGACATCTTGATGATATATAGTTTGGTCAAAAGTTGTAGTCGACAAATCGAATGATAATGTTGGTGGTAATATTCTTGCAATATCATAGTGATATTTATCTGATTAAAGATGGCTGTCATTCTCATGCAACTATGCTTTATACGCACCTTCAGATTCTGTTGGAAACAATCAGGAAAATGAAACCTGCAATGCTGCCTCTTGCTGATCATCTTGATGATATATTTTATTTGACCAAGGTTGTGGTCGACAAATCGAATGATAACGTTGGTAATAATATTCTAGTAATATTATAGTGATCTTTATCTGGTTAATGATGGCTCTCATACGTTGCTTCCAAAAAATACCTTAAATCTTCTATATTTCATTTTATGAGTAGGTAATGACGAACCAGTTGGAAGAATAATCATCGTCCTGTCCACCTGTTGTGGTGCTCTACTGGTTGTGCTTGTAATCACGTGGATTCGTTGTGAATTCCTGATCAGGTAAGGTAGTGACGTTCAATTGATCTTGGTTTTTCTGTTATTTCGAATGTCATAAATTCCAATGGAACAATAAAAACCCTGCAGTTAAACACATTAAGGTTGATATTTTACATTACGGTTTATCTTTACTGTTATATTTTTTGTTGCTTATGTATGAATTGTTTGGTGATTGATTGTAGACGTCAACTGAGAAAGCCTTCAACCCTCCAATCAATGGCAGTGCCTCAGGAAGGCGACTATGTCATTGGAAATGGATATTACGAGGACTTGTACGTAAATCAAAGGACCTTTATTTGACAAAATATAATCGATTATAGCTTTAAGAAACCGTATAAATTAAGAAAATGCACATCTCGCTTCTACTTTGTTTAATTTTTATTATATATGTATATATATATATATATATATATATATATATATATATATATATATATATATATATATATATATATATATATAAACAGTGAAACCTCGTTGTGTCGAACTCGCTTGGGTCGAATACCCTGCTTATGTCGAAGTTACAGACTCGATATTCCGGACAACTCTAGTTAAATTATAACCAAATAAAACCCGCTTGTGTCGAACCTCGGATATGTCATATATATATATATATATATATATATATATATATATTTGTATATGTTGCAGACAAATGGATCAACTGAATCAATGAAAAGAAGTACCAGAGGAACGTTCTTATGTGGTTATAAATGAAAACACAAATGACCGGTACACATCTGTAACTTCGACTGATTTTAAAGAAACCTTAAGAAAGGTGTTTGTGTTGTTTGATAGTAAGCCCTCATTTTAGAAAACGATAACGACATGCTTTGGAAAGTGAATATGTTGATCTACAACGTTAGTTTTATCATTAGCTTTTGAGTGATTTTTATGAAATCATGGATAGATCAATGTTATCAATATTAAAAGTGAGCATTTTTTTTGGCAGTTAGTCATATCATGCACGTCTATTCAAAATAAATTAAACATATGTAATTTCGAATATGGATTAATATAGGAAGGCGCTACTGATCTGAATGTCACAATGCCACAGGCTATTATACATAAGTCGGCGGCAGGATAGCGGCAATTCAAGATCAGTATTAATTAACACCAGCTTTGCCATCCATCCACCACAATATCATATTCGTGTCATAGGATTAGTTTAAGCAGAACAGTTAAGCCGTAAGACTAAGCTGTGATGCATAGTTGCGGACTAGTTAGTGCTCATGTGGTAGCATGTTGAATTTATAATGTATATTATTATCATTGTGGATGTCTCGTTG
This sequence comes from Sipunculus nudus, assembly GCA_026874595.1. NCBI lineage: Eukaryota > Metazoa > Annelida > Sipuncula > Golfingiida > Sipunculidae > Sipunculus > Sipunculus nudus. The sequence goes on along the minus strand of CM049317.1, from coordinate 29,803,551 downwards.
TTTTATGATAGTGTGCCTTTGATAAGGAGTATGTATTATGGAGACACATATGCATATTATATTATAATTATTATATACTAAATGTTTATCCCCATTAACAAGTTTAAAAATACATCCAGCGTTTTGAAATTCAGTCGTTTTAGGTGAGCTGCTTAACGTAGAACTCATCTTCTGTATGAAAGTAAGTGGGAACGAACCATTTGTTTGCGTGTGCTAACAACTAATTGTATTTGTTCTTATCAGAGGTAAGCCTGTCTGCCTATTTAAGTTGCTTTTTTTTGTGACACGTAACCGTGATATCAGAAATTGCTGAATTAATCAAAGTATATCAGTAGCAAAGGGAGCAGCAACTCGAAGAGACATCACTAGAGTGTTTGCAGATGTGGCTGCAAAACCTAGAGATGATCGAGACAGCAACGCCAAAATGCTTATCATAAATCTGACTTCCATCAGTGTTAATTCAAAGGATAGCTTCACACGACCGCTTATTCTCTATTGAACAGTGTTCCCAACGAACCAGATACTCGCTTTTCTTTTCTGTACGTTTCCAAAAATTTACTCTTTTGGAAATTTTCCAATTCACTAAGTACAAATTCGAAGACAAGGTATATTTTAATTGAAAATATAGGCCGTTCTAAAAGGCAATCCTGAAAGGGGAGACTTCTTAAATTAACAGATTAATTATACAAAATACTTTGCAGTTCAGAGGAGTATAGAGAGCAACAAATATGGTGCATAGAACGGCTGCCCATTCGAATCTATTTGGCGCCTAGGTCACATAAGGGGGTCTCTGAAATAAGCCTGCCTGAATAAAAAATAAGCCGTGTTCTCTTAAAGTGAATTTATAAGCTAAGCAAAAGGTTTCAAAGAATGACAACGGACTGTACGGTCACTGGCAAATGTGCTTGTGAAACCAGAGTTTCTGCATAATATACTAATTTACCAAATTGTTCACTATTGTTTTGTTTATGTATATTTTGAATCTAAGGGCCTAAGGCCATCGTTTCCAAAAATAAAGATATTATTATTATTACTTGTGTTAAGACGGGTAAAAGTTTCATTTCCTAAAATAGAACCATACGGCAGTGTATAAAACGCGGACCCCACGGATCCCGGATCCCAAAAAACAATTTATATATTTTCCATTATCTATACCGATAAAACATCCCTGTTACTGAGATAAGAACAGAGCAAAGTCCCTTAATGTTGCAGCTTTGTAAATGACTGATTCAGTGAAAGATTTAAGTATAGGCCTATAAAAATATTTTGGTGAAGACGGACCCCAAGCTATAGTTAACTGCATAAATTTGATGACTGTTCCATTTTGACGGACCTCCGTAACCACAGCTCATATTTTTATTTACGTCACAAAGAGAAGAGAATTAGCACTCACGTGACACATTAAATATGATTATTTGTTACTTTAAGTGGAAATATAAAAGTATGGGCATACTGTGAAAGAAATTTTATTTATTTGAAATGCGCCAACGCAAAGTCATTGCCTGAGACTGATATATCAGAGCTTTCCACATAACACGTTTCGTGTTCTATTCCTGAATAGCCATGCGATTTAAAGTTGGTAATAATATAATTACCCAAGATATTCGTGATTACTTCCATTTCAAGCAAATGTCTGGTAAAAATTTATGATTTTATGAATTTCTTATCATACTTTATCATACATGTATAAGGACGGAATGACGGAATGACGGACATGGGTAAAACTATATGCCCCGGCCACTTTGTTGCAGGGGCATAAAATGTAAAAATACAGATATAAAAACACAATAACTAAATCACATGGGAGTTATGCCTAAACTTGATGGTACAATATGTACTTAAGAAATGGTAAAACAACGAGTTATAAAGGCCTTGGGGTCCGGACACGGGATCCGTGATGTCCGTGCTCCAAGGTCCATAAGTGTTAATTATCAAAATTTGTTGACTGGTGACTTAATATAAATATACAAAAGTGATAAGTATTTCAGGAAAGTACCGGCTATCGGTGACACTGTGTCCACACAAAGCTATCACTTCTAGATAAATGCCAATTCATGCTTTACAGAAAGTATCCTTTTATCTTAGCTGACTGTAAGTCAACTGAGCTATAGCGCTCACTCTTTGTCCGTCGTCCGTCCGGCCGTTAACAAAGTACACATTGTTACCACTGGACCTAGAATCTTCTAACTATACACCCATGGAGGTCCATGAAAAATCTCCTAGGAAAACTGAAATTAGGACACTGAGACCGTGCTAGCTATCGGGCTCAAAAGTACCCAGAACAAATAAAAAAAATTGATGCAAAAGTTTCATAGTTGAATAACCAATGCGTTGATCGCCATGATTCTTTGCATGCATATTGATCATGGAATATTTCATCAGTTCCTGCAGACTGGTTGCAGCACCTGTAATTTTTTAAAAATTTTTTCGCATTTTTTCTCTGTTTTTGAAACGTTCTGTTTGTTAACAGGGCACAAATCGTACCCAATTAGACCAAGAAACTTTTAACCGTACATCCAGGGACGTCCTCGGCAAATCTCCTTTGGATTTCTGAAACTAGGTCATGATAACATATTTTGCGAATTACACCCAGTGAGTCAAATAGGACACAAATTGTATCCATTTGGCCTAGAATATTCTCATGAAAAATCTCGTTGGATACCTGAAATTAGGTCACTGCGACCCATATTCTCGGAGCTATATTATGGGGCTCGATAAGTTGCTGGACTGAAAACACAAATGCACGCAATGCAAAGCCAGATGGTAGAGATGTTAAAAAATGATATCCATGATGCAGCCCTACATTCAGAAGTATGCTTTGCAGGCTGTGGCCAAGGTGTCACCAGCAGTACCACATACTGTTGTAAGGCCGTCGTCACCAGCACCTCGCGATGTGGCACGGCGCTCCATGAATTACGCTCAGGCTGTGTCCAACAAGCCATCATCAACACCACTAAGGTGCTTAAGGAAGCACTTGGAACTGAACTCTGTATTTACACTCTTAAAGAGTTTTAAAACTATTATATGGGTTCTAGCATGTTTGTGTGTGCCCTTGACGCTACAGCGGCTTTCGACAGACTGTCATATGCTGATCAAGCTCCCAGGACGAGCATTCAAATATTTATTACTAGAGCACAATTTTATTGGTATATTAATCACGAAATGTATTACAGGTGGAACTTTACAGATTCTGAAATGTTCAAAGCCACAAGTGGAGTCAGGCCAGGGGGAATACTTTCGCTTTTGTTATTCAATATTTATATGCATGACTTGAATGTTGGGGTAAATAATAAGGAAACTTAATGTTGTATAAGTTATGTAAGATTTAATCACCTAATGTACGCGGATGATGTCGTCCTGATTCACCCTCTGTGAAGGAATTACAGGCTTTGGTAGATGGCTGTTATGAATATGGCAAACAGCATAATATTGCCTTAAACAAATAAACAGTAAGTATGTATGTTCTTTCACGCAAAACAAATGGGGAGGTGGCACGCCGTGCATCAAGTTAGGTCAAGAAAAACTATCATTTGTCAAACAAATCACCTGCCTGGGTCATATTATATCTATTGACTTGTCCGATGACAATGACATGCTTACGCAAATACGATCTTTATATTGTAAAACCAATACATTAATAAGTAATATTTTGCGATTTCAGAAAAAAATGTATTTATTTCAAATGTACTGTGGGACTATGTATTTCTCCACCCTGTGGTATCGTTATAGGCGCAGTACTTATGACAAGCTTAGAATAGCATACAGTAATTCCTTTAGGATTTTAATGTTTCTGTCCAGATGGTGTAGTGCATCCAAAATGTTTGTAACCCGAGCAGCCACGTCCTTCGAGGCCTTGTTACGAAAAGCACGACATTCGGTGGTAACAAAAAAAAAATAATGTTAACAATTTGTAGGTCAATACCATTAGTAATTTTGAGATATTGGGTAAATCATGTCTATATACAAGATTTGTCTTCTACATTCAGATAGCCAAATATTCACTGCTGATGCCACAAATTAGTGAATATGTTCTGATCACCTTTATGTAAATGCATGTCTCTAGACTATTGTACTATTATTTCTTGTAATATTGTCATAATAATCATCAATATATAGACCAATGTATGTGTCTGAAATAAAACCATTTGTTCAATAGGACAGATTGTATGATTGGTAGCAGTCGGATGAGAAATGTCTTACTTGATTTAAAAAAAAAAATCCTGGGAGGTTCCCGTAAAAATGTCTTGAAACCTGTAATAACGTCACTTTGACCTTAATTCTTCAAGCTGTGTGAAAGAACATTATTTAAACACTCTATTAGTCAGACGGGCACAAATGGTAGCAGTTAGATGTAAAATAACACTTTAACCTATGGCTAAGGTCTTTTGGTGAAATACATGATTTTGTGCACTATGGGAGTCGTTTTACCCATTGGTCAAGGTTCTTTGAATTCAGCTGAGCTTCATGGCCCTTGGGCCACTTGCTTCACCGAAATGAGATGCAGTAAAATGCAAGATACATGTTATCATTCATCATTCCCACAGGCTGACAGGACTGGTACGGCCAGGTAATAATAGTTCAACTTTACATTCATAGTGTGTAACCGTATATACATGTTCTTATATATTGATGGAAATATTTATTTTAGAATGTATAGGGTAAAAAAAAATTCTAGGTGGTAGGCAGCAGGATCCTATATTGTAAATATGTTTATTTCAGCAGGCAGTCTACAACTGAATTCTTTTCGCTGTAAGTGCTGATATACAACGTGAACATATCTTTGTCGTTTTCATCTTCATGCCACACACCTATCCTTTGAAAATATCTCACTATCTATATGTTTAAAAAACTATCTAAAAAAACTCCTAGATGGAAGCAGTGGGCGTGTTGGGGAAGCTGTAGTGTGTATCGTGTAGAGGGGGGGGGGGGGGGTCGGACGCAAAGTCATGAATGCAACTTTGGTTCATAATGACCTACAGACTGTGTTGGAAACAATCAGGAAAATGAAACCTGCCATGCTGCCTCTTGTCCACAAGGTATTTCTGCTATATAAACCTGCTTTTAGAATTATTAGTCGCAGACCAATTTTTTTTAAACAGCCACAGAAAAGCCTCGTATATGTCTCTCCATAAAAAAATCTTGACATGTTTGCATTAATTGTCATGTTCGGAATCGTCTTTCCGCAAAGTGGACATCTTGGTGGCACATATATATGATGGCTTATATTTAAATGCTGAGGTCCGGGTTCTTCAATTGTTTATTACAGATGTTATTTGTGATTGAAAAAGCTTAATAGAGAGGGTAGATATCCGTTGGTATCCGGCTGATACATAAATATATAGGAACTATATCTTTGCCTACTTTCAACAGTGGGCGAGGTTTTTTTTTTCTTGTGGAATAAATAAAAAATGTGATATCTGCAATTCATACGCACCTACCGGTTGTATCGAAAACAATCAGGAAAATGAAAGCTGCAATACTGTCTCCTGCTCACCAGGTATTTCTGCTTTATAAAACTGGGATAAGAATAATCATTCTCAGTTCATTGAACAAAAATTAAAGGAAGTAATATTATTTGTATCGTTATTATTTTACAGGCTTGTTATATAAGAAAAACAAGTCGCAGACCATTGAATTGAAAATAAAGTGAACAATTATTATTTATAAACAGGAACTTTGTGAATAAAAAAAATAAAAAACAATGTCTAATTTCTTAAAAAAAACATAAAATAAAAAAGTCATGATTGGAAACATCTATCAGTTAGGCGGACATCTTGATGGTATATATATATATATATATATATATATATATGTGTGTGTGTGTGTGTGTGTGTAATAAAGTCATATGTCCTGCTGGGAAGCATGCATGGAGTTAAACTGCATTTTATAGTAGCAGGTACCGGGCTGATACATCTTGAGACATGATATAGTTTTGATTTGTATCCATGGAGATATATCCACTCTCTACAACTCTTCTTAAAGTTTCTGTATTGTTCTGAGGTAATCAAGATCACCAGAAATATAAATATATATATATATATATATATATATATATATATATATATATGCTAGATTAATTTAACGCGTGCCAGAAATAAAGCTATACATATGTATATGTGTTTGGTCTAAAGTGGTGATCGACCAATCGAATAAAAAGGCTGGTGAGCAGGAATAATATTTTAGTAATTTTGTAGTGATACTTATCTGTCTAGGATGTACTTCGTACGTTTTTTTTTTTCTATGAAATATCTTATATCCGGTTTTGCTTATTAATCATTTAATGACTAGGTAATGACGAACCAGTAGTAGGAATAATCATCGTACTGTCCACTCGTTGCGGTGCTCTACTGGTTGTGCTCGTGATCACGTGGGGGCGTTGTTACTGCCCGATCAGGTATTTTTATGCAAATCAAATTGATCTTGATTTTACTGTTATTTCTGACACCATAAATTCAAGTGAAACAATAAAACCGTTCAGTAAAACACACAAAGATATTTTACATTTTACTGTTAATCTTCACTGTTAACTGTTATATTGTTTATTTATGTATTGCTTAATATAATGTGTCAACTGACAAAACATACAACCTCTCAATTAATGACAGTGCCCCAGGAGCGCGACAATTGTAGAAACCATGTAAAATATAAGTAAAGGCAGCGGTAAAGGCAGCTTATCTGGCTTATTCTTTTTTGTTTATATATATATATATATATATATATATATATATATATACCTACCACGTGGTAATTGACCTAACCTTTCAATAGTCGTTCATTATTAACTTAGCTAATTATCATGTGTAATGAGGGACATCCCAAATAATGACCATTGGGTTTTTGTGATGAAAACGCGCAGAATATACATTCATGGGTCTCTGATGTTAAAAGACTAATTTTTGCAGGTAAAAGTAACGGCAATATTGTATTACTTTGCACCAATATAAAGGAAATAATTAATTTAAACTTTGCTATATTACCTTAAATTACGTTTATTAGGTTCAGAGGGTGTCAAACCCACAATCGGGTGATGTATTGCTGAACTTGAATGAATAATATATCTTGCAGATAGATGACTCAACTGAATCAATCAAAAGAAGTGCAAGAAGAAAGTGATCATGAGGTTCCAAATGAAATCTACATATCTGTATTTGAAAATTCGACCAGTGATGAGAAGCATCAAGAAATATGTTTGATAGTGAACTCTCAATTTAAACAAGGGACCCATGGGTCACGGCGCTCAGCTGATCGTGATTGGACTATAAATGTTTCTCCACTGTGATACTATATCGAGTCGATAAAGCTTATGAATATCATGTACATGTTGGGCTATTATAAAGGAATGTAATGTAATATGTGAGTAAATGATAAATGAAATTACCTGACTGATGAATTAATAGAGTCAAATAAAGTGGTTTATTTTTTATTTATTTAGGAGGGGTTGAAAATTGTGATATATTTGAGCAAATATGAATGCAAGACAGCAGTAATAAGCAGTAGTAGAATGATGATAAGGCTATTTGTTGAAGGATCTAAAGTGTATGGTAGTCTGCAAGCGTTCAATTTGACAGATATGATGTTATGATTAACTATGCTGATGAAGTGATTTATGAATATGTGACTGTATGACACAATATCTCTTTAGTCTTGACAATGTACATTATTGTGATGCCCACTATGTCTACATATTACACAATATTGACATAATTTCTGGCATGTACATAGGTACCTATGGACGAATAGTTATACAAAATATTAAAGTATGAATATATCTGATTCATCTTGTTCTTGCTTACTGAGGCTAACTTTGGGATGGGGTTCGGAGAAGGGAAAAGTGAGGGCAGCACGAAGGTGGATGTAGAAATATTCTATTGTAATGTTTTTCATTTATATTGGTTATAGTAAAGTTCTAAATATATGATTGCAAACTAATAATATGACAAGACTGTCATGAAGAAAAACAGTAAAAGTTTTGAGATACTGTGTTGCATACGAAAATTTACAGATGGACAGGCAAGTGGACAGAATGGACTAATACCTTTATTTCACTTTCAAGAGAATAATGCATTTAAGTTTATATATAATCCTATTTTTTAAGCAGATCCACTTTTTCCATTAAGAAGTTTTTATCTGAATCATTTTTTAAATTACAGGTTTATAAATTTTTAATTAAAAAACCTGAAAATATAAGTTAAAATATTAGAATTGTTGCAAAAGTTGCAATCATTATATATACAGAGTAAAAAGCATTGGGTCATATTTTGCATACACATATATTTTATTATTTTTAAATCATAAATGTTTAAACTGATTTTAAAAGAAAATAATGCCACAACATGGCATCTACAAGAATATTCTTTGAATCACTATTAAAAAGTTTTGCACATTGGAGTTTTCAGGACATGCTTAATTTTATTCACCAAAATAAAATAAAAGTAAATTTGATAAAATAAAACATCTTTTCAAATAAAGTATACACACTGTTGGTTGAATGAGGGACAAAGAATATCATTGTGCTAATTACTATCCCAGTTTTAATTAATTACTGGAATTAATAGTCAATTTCACACCTGGTGAAGTTTTTACTCTTCTGAAGTAAGGGATTACTTATCTCATGAACATCCACACTTTCACAGCAATACACCACTTTGTGGACACAATTAAATGTACACTTTAATCATTGTAACCCTGGTGGTTCAATACAAAATCTAAAATGTAGCATGTCCAAGAATAAAATAAAATACAGAAAATTATAACATTCATCTAGTTTATGCACCAGCTGGGGGGATGAGTGCAGGGCAGAGGGGAAGCCTGCTAGTAGTGGCCAAGCTGGGCCAAGGTAAGCTGCCTGGGGTGGGTTACATAATGCAAGTGAAGGCTGTACTACTAGGTGGGCTAGATGTAAACAACACTTGACATGGTGTATGAAAACATGAATAAAAGCTATTCATTCCAATCAATTTCTTTTGAAAGTTCAGATTTTAAAAGAATAAATCCTTATGCATATATGCTGGAAAAATTAAATCAACAGTGCCAAAGTTGGACAAAATTTAAGGTATTGATTTTTTATTTATGCTAATAACTTGAAAAATTTGCAAAATTTAGATCTAATTTTGGGTAAACAATTGAATCGTCATAAAATAAAGTTATATTCCTGAAAAAAAGTCTCTAGGTTCAGCAATTCTCATGTTAGGTGAGTAAATATATTTCCTGATTTTTTTAAAAATTGCATTATGTTTTGGCCCATAACTTCTAAATAATACCCAATACTGACCGAATTTTTGGTATGTTCATAGAAAATGTATAAAAGAATGTGAATACTAAATACGATCAAAAACAGATCAGTGGTTTTGATATTAGGCAGCCTTGAAGTGTAACAATGGCTTATTTTTATGGAAAACAGAGTTTTTTTCCTTAATATCTCGAAGGAACAAAGTCCTAATGACCCAATTTTCGGTATGGTAGGAGATTTTGGGGACATCTAAAATTATGTCAACAGCCTGGGGAGCATAGAGATGTGCCCTGAATGACCTACAGTCATCAAAGTGGACTGCTTGACAATGTAAGGGAATACAACAAGAGCCTCCAAAAAAATTCAATAACTAGCCAAATTTTGCAGCTTTTATTTTCAAATTTCAGATTTTAACAGATTAAATCCTTATGTATACTTGGTGTGAAAATTAAATCCACAGTACTTACAGGGAAAAAACGTGCCATGGCCAAAGTTGGGCAAAATTTAAGGTACCAATTTTATATTTTTGCCAATATTTAAAAAAATTTAACAGATTTTGATCTACTTTTTGGTATACAATTAAATTTTGATTAATTAAAGTTGTATTACTGGAAAAAAGTCCCTACCTTTAACACTTTTGGTCTTAAGTGACCAAATATCTTCCTGATTTTTTACAAAGTCCATTATTCTTGGGCCCATAACTTTTTTAAATTATATAATACTGACTTAATATCTGGCATGTACATAGGAACTATATAGAGGAATATTTATGGTAAATATGAAGAAAACCAGATGAGTGGTTTTGATATTAGGCAGTCCTGAAGTGTGAAAATAGATTTCTAATAAAAAATTGGGGTTTTTCCTTAATATCTCAAAGGAACGAAGTCCTATTGACCCAATTTTTGGCATGGTAGGAGATTATGGGGACATCTAACTGTATGCCGAAATTCAGATTCGTAGATCCAACAGTGTCGAAACGTGCCAGTCTTACGGACGTACATCCAGACGGACAGACAGACAGACGGACGGACAGACAGACGGACGGACGACGGACAATGGACCATGACTATAGCTCAGATGACTTATAGTCAGCTGAGCTAAAAACCATAATGGCATTTTTTGGAAAGTGAATATGATTGATCTACAAAGTTAGTTTTGTCTCTAGCTTTTGAATGATGTTCATGAAATCATGTTGGACGCGGTTTATCAAGGTAAAATGTAAGCATGTTTTTCAACAGTTAATAAAATCATGTTTGTTCACAATCAATTAGGTATATATAATATTGACATTATTTAATATGGTGTTAATATAGGAGGGAGTACCCTTGGCTAATTATACGGACGGTAAAGGCGCTAATGATCTGAATGTCACAATGCCAGTGGATAGGATACACTATTTGGCGGTAAGACAGCGGCAAGTAAACATCAGCAATAATAATCACAAGCTTTACCCTCCTGTCCACTACATTTATCATATTCGTGTGATAGGATTAGTTAAAGTAGAACGGTAAAGTCGTAGTAAAGGTAAAGGCTTAGCTGTGATATATAACTGAGGACTATAACTGAGGACTTATTTGTGCTCATGTGGTAACATGTTTAATTTAGAATGTGTATTATTATCATTGTGAATGTTTCATTGTTTTATTATAACTAGCCTTTGATAAGGAGTATGTATTAGGGAAACATATGTGCATATTACATTATATCTATATATATCTATCTGTATCTATATAGACAGATCCAGGATTTAGGAAAAGGAGGGGTCCGACCCAGGAAGATTAATGACAAATCCTAAAAAAAAAAAGATCCTAAGGCCGCAATAATTTGCTGAAACCCTTCAAAAGGTTGCAGAGACTGAAAATGTGGTTCGAACCCCCCTAGACCCCCCCCCCCCCCCTTGCATCCGCTTCTGCACAAACAGCGCTTTGATGCATGTTAAACGTGTAAATTCAGACAAACGCAATAAAGTCCTCATATACACCCAAATCCAGTCTTTGTAGTTCTATATTAATTTTTATTTTTTTAGCTGATTTATAAAGTGGAAGGACTCATCTGAGTCAAGTGCAGTGCTAAAGGTTTATCCCATAAACATTTTTTAAACAACATGCAGCGTTTCAGATTCCAGTCTCTCTTAGATTACAAGCGGTAAGGTATATTGCCTTATGGCCAGATACTTAACGCTCATGCAGTCATAGAGCCATATATTGTTTTATGACTGTGGCACACAAGGATAAGCCACCGACAGATTATCACCGTACACACGGGAAAAACCTATTATGAAACCGGTAGAATTCCGTAAAGATGTGTTCGTCATTGAAAGTTAGCTGCTATACATAGCACTCATCATCTGTATCATAGTGAGAGGGAACGGACCGTTTCTTTACATGTGCTAAAAAGTAGTAATTGTTATTATCAAAAGTGAGCTTGTCTACCGATTTATGGTGCTTATTTTTTGCGACACATAACCATGTTTTCAGAACTTGATTAATTTCACAGAGTGTATCATTAGCAAATGGAGCAGCAACTCGAAGAGACAGAACTAGTGTGTTTGCAGATGTGGCTGCAAACCTAGAGATGAGACAGCAACCCCAGAATGCTAATCATGAATCTGAGCCCTGTGCGTAATAGTTCAAAGGATAGCTTCACGTGGCCCTCAATATTCCATTCAAAAGTGTTCCTGACGAACGAGATCCACACTATCCACAACGTGTTGTGCACCTTGCCTGGAACTCAGCCTGCAGCAGATCATACAGTTCACTAAGACCAAGTTTGATGTCTTAGTATCTTTGAATAGAAACGATTCCGGTATCGGCTAATTAGGGAAAGCAAATCACGTTAGATCATTCGACAGTTTTCAGATAAAATTTGACTGATACCAGCGGAACCATGGGAACCGTAAAGAATCATTGTTGAAAGCTTTAATTAAAAACTGGGACCACCTTCGTTTTAAATACGGGCCGGGCTTAATGGTTATCCCAAAATGGAAGAATTCTCCAAATAGAAAATCAAGTAGATGAAATACTTTGCTTTCCATTGGGGTATAGTTTGCAACAGATGTGGTGGATAGATCGGTTGCCGATTCAAGGAATCAATTAGGTAATTGGATCACACGACGGTTTATCTTAAATTGGTGTGCCTGGGTAAGATATAAGTCATAAACTCTTTAAGTCAAATAAACAAGGAAGTAATTTAGCATAATGATAACGCACTTGAGTCAATACTGGTAATTGTGCTTGTGAAACCAAAGTGTCTGTATACCGCGGGCCGCGGCTTTCCCAATCCAGAAAGAAACGCCAAATAGTCCAGGAGATGACGCTATTATGTCAACACGGAGCGCTGATGATACCTAGTAATAAGGCCCTTTTTCGAGGACATTCCTAGATCAAATATACGTTTCGTTTGGGACTCCAATTTATTCTAAACCGGCAGTGCGCATGGTCTGCCATCATACTAGGATACACGATGTTTTTACTCAGACACTTCGTGGTGAGAACTTGTTCACCTTGATTTGACTGTTGCATACAAAACGATTACGCTCACGCCTCACCAGAATATTTCCGTAGAAGAGAATTCACTTCGGAATCATAAGGTCATCAGTTTCCTAAGAAGAAATTATAGACAGAGATCTCTTGCGATTCGGGTGAAACATTTTTTACCATGACGATAAGCTGGTCAGCGGTATTATTTTCTTGGTCCATATGTCAAAGCTTCTTGTACTGTTCCACAGTCTAGAAAGATCTACTGGGCAAGAAGAAGAACACCTCTTTTGCCAGTAAATTACCAAAGACATAAATAAGCTGCACTTCTGTGTATTAAGGTACTTCGTTGCATTATTATATCATAATCAACCCGATGCAAGTGATTTCAAATCATCAACGACTCAAAAGCGCTATTTTACTCTTAACTCTGGTTTGGTCAGATCAGGGACAAACAGCTGATGGTATCATACCTACCGGAGGAACTACATGACCCGTCATATCAAACACCTGTGGCCCGTTTATACTACAGGTAAACATTTCAATCCAGGGAATTGACAAGAGTAATCCAGGAGACATTAATGATCATATAGAAAAAAAGTCCACTACGCTCCTATCCAAAACTGCTAGGACGGTTATTTTCCAAAAATGACTATAAACATTCCATTAATTCCATCAGCCACCGAGCAGTACGGACAGACTGGTACGAAGCTCAGCTGGTAGATCACAAGATCACCTCGGATTGACCCAACGCTGACTCGAAAGCTTTTTGACATGAACGAGGTTATTGCGCTTCCCTACATAAGGCCACGAACGCGTCACATCCTCGCTGTGTGTACACACAGCGCACGTGGTCCACATCGCACATTTATTGAAGATGACAGAGGTTTATGAGGCGGATAGTTATTTAAGAGAGCTTAGAATCAAAACGTCTGTGTTAAGAATTCCAGTTTACAGTGTTTCACTTAGTCATCTGAGTTGCTGAGACCAATTATAGTGCTGCGTGTAACCCACAACACTCTGTTAACGGTCAAGAGTTTAGTTTAGCCTGCTTACGTCCTGAGAACATGCAAAGACCTATGGTTAAAGGTAATAGAGCTTTTCTTTTAAATGTTCACATTGATTAACCTTGTTTGTAATGGAGGTCAAGTCCTGAACTCTAGATTCGATCCAACACGACGACCTGGTAACGAATGTCTTCCTCTTTGAAATAAAACGAAGGTTATTTTATATTGCGCTATCTTACACAATAGAGAAATGATAAAAACTGGTCCATGATAACATATCCTATATGCATTATAACGGAGGTTCTGGTGTGTAGTGTAATATAATAATCACAGAAAGCAGACGTCTGCTGTAACAGATTCTTCTTCGGTTACCCCTCTTTATAGATATATGCACAGGTGCTTGAATGGCTATTAGTGTAGAGTTCGTTTAATTTGTTATTTTTCTGGGTCATTTCCTTATAACTATTACTTATCTGATAATTTCCTAGCGCTTTTACATTATATGGTCCATCTCTTTATTATTTTCTTAATGTTTAAAATAGGCAGGCAAGAAGCCCCCGTTGTTAGACCCGACAGCCATAGCATAGCAACCAAGGATTGCTTAAATGAAATATTGTGTTTATGGCAGGGAAACTTCTGTAATCTTAGGTAAAACTAGTTATTTATTTGAATGACCAAGCTATTAAGTTTAATGTTGTGTTTAAAAACAAGACTCACTTTAAAAGCTTTGCTACCCCGGCAGTTAAACAAAATTATCTGAGAATCTGAAACAATGACCTGCGTGACCTTTCCTCATAGAGCCACACCGTAAATGTTTACACAGGCGGCTGCCGACCCACTTTGGCTAGAGGTAACCTAAAGGAGTCATGCATTGTTCGCCACTTATTACCTTTCACAAGGACAATACATTCTTCAAATCGCTTTCTGATTGGTTGATTTGTTGACAATACATTCTTCAAATCGACATTTAAAGTAGAAAATACTATCGAGGTGATATTACCTACCCATTTAATACAGATATATTTGTATTATTATGAATGTTACACTTTTGGCCAAAACATCAGATTTTTATCGTTAAGTGGAATGTCTCTAGTTTTCTCAAATGATCTTTTTTTTTGGCTCTGGATGAGTAGGGAGTAGAGTAGGGAGAGAACACGGGATATAGGACTAGACCTTGCCAAGAACTCAGTCTGCAGGAGGTCGTCCAGTTCACTAACACCAGGCTCGATGTTAGTTATTTTTTAACAGAAACGATTCAGGTATTGGCTCGATATCCAACGGAAATCAGGTTAGATGATTCAGTTGCTTCCAGTTACAATTTGACAGGGATTTCGGGAATTAAAGAACCATATAAGAAACCTTGTAGAAACTTTAATTACGAAATGCATTTAATGACCGCCTTTGATTTTAAATATTGGACGGTCTAAAAGGTCCTACTGGAAAGGAAGTCACTCAAATTAAGCAACTGCAGTAAATAATATACCTTGCTGTTCAGAAGGTTATAGTTAGCAACAGATGAGGTGCAAATAACGGTTGTCGAAACAAAAAATTGATTCGCCGCCTAGGTTATCCAAAGGGGTATCTGAAATCTATCTGCCTGAGTAAGAAAGAAGTCTTGAACTCTTCAGCTGAAAGAAGCAGGACAGAAGGTTAACAGAATAATAACGGACTGTACTGTCAATACTGGCAACTGTGCTTGTGGAACCAAACTTTAGGTATTCCGCTGGCCTCGGCTTTCAAAATTCTTTAAGAAACACCAAAAGTCCAAAAGAAGAAACTTTTTCAGTGAACCCGGAACGCTGATGTTACCTAGTAATAAAACTCTTCTTCTAGGACATTCAGTGCTTAATTAAATTCACATGTCGTTTGAAAAAAAAAATCAAGGTACTCTAAACCTGTAGTGCACACGGTCTACCTTCGAATCCTGCTACACGACTTCTTACCCGGAATATTCGTTTTGACAGCCTTTTCGCTCCTTTTTTTCTGATGCAAACAACCAGATTACGCTCACGCCTGATCAGAATATTTCCGTAGAAGAGATTTCCCTTCGCAATCATATGGTCACGGGCTTACTTTAAAAATATTATGGAAAGATCACATGCGATCTTCGTGGAACATTTTTTTACCATAATGATATTGCTAGTCAGCGATCATATTTTCTTGGTTCATTTGTCAAAGCTTCTGGCGCCGTTCTGCAGTCTAAATAGAAAGGTCTGCTGTGCAAGATGGAGAAACGTCTTTTGACATGTATTATCAAATTTAAAATCTCAAGCCTCATGATTTCACCAAATGAAAGAGGAGCGACGCCGTCCTAAACATGCCCTCTGACCACACACATGCGGCTGGTTATAAGTTTCTATGTTCAATCTGGTTCCATACGAAATAGAACTTAGCGTTTTCATCGTTTTTGAGTTACTGAACACTCTTAACCGAATAGATAAATCTAGAAAATGGTGCGCCTAACAATAAGCTGCACTGCTGTAGGATCTTATATACAGTATTATATCACAGCTACCCTGAAGAAAGTGAGTTACCATCGCTGAAGGTTCAAAAGTGATATTACACTCTTAAAGCTTGTTTGATCCGATCCCGGACAAAGCACTGACGGTATCTTTACTTAAGGGTCTCCTGGCATGATTTTTGTCAAGTTTTAAGAAATGAAATTAAATTGATAATCATTCGGCTAATATAATAGAATGGCCGAAAACGGGCTCGATTTAGACCAGTTCCTGCAATTAAAGCTCGCGATACATACGTTTGAATTGGCCTTCTTGACAAAGGGACAGGCAGTTCTATGAGTATGAGATCATAAGGTTTATTTTATCCACATGGTAATAGGACAATTGAACTTAATAGCTAATCTTTGATGTTCATCGGATCATTATTTCCATTACTGCAAATAATCATGAAAAGGTTATTGCGAGTAAAAACTATTATATATTACAATATACACTTTAAAGGTTTTTGCAACTATGCCACATATTGATATTAATTTTTTTAAAGAATTAATAGGCAAGTGTGTTTTGAGCGTTTGCGTGTGTGTATATAAAGATATAGAAATAGCCCCTCTCTTATCATTAGGTATTCTGCCTGAATAGTATAATGTAAGGGGAGAGTATTAATGTATAATGAGAGAGGTAAGTATATATCTGTCCCAGCTGAAAAGGTGCCGTCTTGTAATTGAAAGTTTTAGACACCCATCCAAAATGAACCTCATTAACATTTATGTATATTAGAACATAGACAGTCTCTCATGCAAGGATATTTCGTTATATTGGCAATACTAGCTTCAAAATATAAACGCTCCTTTATTTGTCGAATTTTGTAAATGCTGAATGTTGTAGTTAAAGATAAAGAACACGCATGTGGGAGCAATCATGGGATATCAATTTTATAAGACTCAGGCCGGATGCTTAATTATCAGGCGCAGTACGAATAACCATTGTCGAGCAGTTGAGCGGTTTATCCAACTGGGACTCAAGGCATGCGTTGAATATAACAGCGAACAAGTGTAGTGGTTGAATCTCTGACGCCACGTAAATGGCGACACTAAACGGCATTGGGGCAGGGCACTGCCAACGTTCAGGAACTTGATCACTCACTACAGCCGTAAATCATCTTTGGATGTTGTAAGAAAAACCGTAGAGTTGGTTGTATTTTAATCATGCCAGCGACGATTTCGAGCAAGACTATTCATATTTCTTGGTGTACTGCGTACAGACTACAGGAGAATTAAAGCTTGTTGTGATGCACACAGCCCGGTGTCGTCATATAACATATGATGACGTGAACGAACACGCTCTCATATACGCCGATGAATTCTCTTTAAACAGAGTTGTTTTATAGCATTTTTGTTATTATAGATAACAATAACGAGCATGCCATAACATGGTATAGAATTTTATTTATTTGTTAGAAATTTTTACGTAATTTCATAATTTTTTACATTTTTTAGAGGGAGGGAGGCAGAGACAGAGAGATATAAAGTAAAAATATATAACATGGCCACCATAGGGAAAAACTTCACATTTAATACGGGCGTCCACCAGGTAGAGGCAACTGACGTCACTTACAGTATACATAAAGCTGTTCATATAAATGAGCCTGTCTAAAACTGCTCTACATACAGGTGAACAGCTTAATGAGGTACCAATTCAGAGAATTTTGGCCGTATTCACAAACTTTTAGGGCGGTTGTTTATTACTTCTTTAGATATATGCACACTACTTTCATAAGGTTTTCTTTGCAAGCCGAAAGATATAAACAGGGTAGCTTAAGACAATTTGGAAGAAGAATGTCACGCCTGATGCCGCGATCTAGGAAATGGAAGACAAATGCCAGCGATCTGTTCCAAGGTTTTTGTTAGACAGTGTCAACATTAAAATCATCCCTGAACGGCCCGTGATTTTAAGCAACAGTGAATTCAGGAAAATTACAGGATTGTTCCTGGCAACAACATTTACTTGACGAGCGTTCCATGACTTTTTTCTGAGCGCTTCAGTTTCAAGGGCATTAATATGCAGTTGTTAGGTCTGACTATTTCTTTACCGGCTAAAACTGGCTTAACTTAGTCTCATCGATCTCGTTACTGAAACTGTTAGGCCAAATAAATAAAAGGTATGGTTCTCAGGCACCGCCTGCGTCAATTTTACACCCTGCATTAAAGAAAATTCATTCTGATTTTCACTGTTTAGGAAGATAAGAACTGCAAGTATAAAATGGCACTCGTCTCAAAGCTCTGTCGTTTCACAGATCGAGTTCGGCATTCGATTGGCATGGCTGGGTCTTCGCTGCTGGGATCGGTGAAGGGAATGCTTGCTGCTTTTGCCTTTGTGGCTGTTGGTGCTGTGTCTTTTCTGTAAAGTCACCAGTGCGGGAAAAACGGTGGCGGTCTCTCGCGGCTCTATGCTTGGCTTGGTGGCATCACGTCTATAGGCTTTCAAAATTATGCTTGAGGAGCGCACAGAGCTGGGGTCTTCACCACAGCAACCTGTAGCTGTTTGACAAAGCGAAAAACATCTTTAGTCGTTTAGAAGATAAAATAAAACAATTTATCTGTTAAGCAAAAAAAATTGTTATTTGCTCGCTCTGTCCTGATCATATGACATTTGTATCGAAAATTACAGACAATAATAAAAATAAAACATCGCCCGTCCGCACTGATTTCTGAAAAAAAATGCCTGAGAACCACACTTTTTTTGTCTTAAAGGTCACGAGTTTTGCCTTGGCTATGTCCTTAGAACATGCGAAGACATTAGGGTTATATTTAATTAGTTGCATTTTAGTTAATAAAAGATTCATTTTCTCATTTAAAAATATTCTGTTTTTTTCTTCCTTAATGATTCTTTAAAGTAATGTCCCATACCCTGTAGGAAAGACTCCTTTTGAAAAGTAATTTGATGACACTTGTGCTTATACAGAAGATAATTATCTCTTCTGTATACAAGGAATGTTAAAATTCTTAATCTTATAGGTAGTATATGAAACAATTTATATCCTATATTTTTTGCTTATTTCAGACATTCGTCCTTTATTTATTCAACGACATGTTATTCGCCTTGATTAACCTTGTTCGTGAATTAGGTCATGACCCGAACTATAGATTAAATCAAACACGGCCTGGTTACGGATGTCTTCCTTTTTTAAATATAACAAAGGTTCTGTTATACTGCATTATCTGATTCCACAGAGAGCGTAAACTTCTGTAAGATCACTAGTTAAGGACATTTGAGGGCTCACATGTTGTTTTCCGTTCTCAATAAACATGGTTAGTGAATAATTTTGGTCACCACCTATAGATTAATTAAAAAAGAACACTGTGTCATAACAGCTGAAACAGGATATAAAGGAGGTTCTGTTGTATCGTGATATCTGACTTAAAACATAAAGCGTACACCAGATGTAACATAAACCGGATATGGCTTTCCTTCCTGTGTGATTTATGTATAGACACATAAATACATTGGTCCCTATAAGGCGCCCAGGAGAGTACAGGCCAGTGTGAAATGGCGGCTTTGCTTCAAGTGATTCAGCTGTTCTTGGTGTGCCTGTGGACGCACATGGCAGGTCTCTGATTATTATTATTACGTTTAATTTACGATTTATAAAAATGTCGAGCATTATAAGTCGTAAATAAAGACAAAGACACCAGATATATATAAGCGAATACACGCAGAATTAAGAACACTTAACAGGAAAACAATTATTGACAAATCTGTGTAAAAAAAGCTAGTGTGACCTATAACCAGAAGAATGCAAGCTAACGGTTCAATGTGTTCATGGCTAAATTTCACTTAGCCTGTACACCAAATTAATAACCTCTTTTCATTGGAACTCCTTTAACTGCATCAATTAGTGGGTTAAATAATGTAGAGGAAACAGCGATGTTAAGCTATAAAAACAGAATGCTGTCAAAGTTCTTCAAAGTGTGTGTTTTGATCAATCTCTTAATTTTATCCAATACGCCGGAACTAAACTCGTCTTTAAAACGAGTGGTCACAATGAAAAGAAAAAACAGTTATAAGATTTTTATTACATAATTGTAAAGTAGGTATACGGATGCCTTTCCAGGGTGGCCGTCTAACATGTTTTATTGGTATATTGGATCGGTGCCATTCAGTGTAATCATTTTGCAGATGGAAAGCAGTACCTGGTGGTGTTTCCTCCATCATACTATTATTGTAAAGGAGACGCATTTGAGATCCTTATATCAACGCCAGTGGCAACAGCCCGTGTCACGGTAGGTATCTGGCCATTCAAATATAAAATAAGGATATTAAAAGAAAGAGCAAAGAATCATATTTAAACCGATTAAAAATTGAGACGGAAAGTATAGAGCATAAAAACATTGATTTCTTAATTTATTATCTGCATGGCATGAATTAATTTATATTTTTCAGCTGAAAACTCAAAATGATATATCCAACTTTTCGGTACAAAATTCACAAGGCTACAGGCGCTATCTAGATTCCAGCAAATATTGTATTGCGGAATACAATTGTGTGGAGCGAAAAGCTGTTTTGTTGGAGTCGGAGTACCCCATCGTAGTACATGGTTATGTTACAGAAAACAAGGCGGAAGTGCCTGGTGGTTTTAGAGCTATCCCTGTCGACAAGAACTCCCGCACGTTTATCGTCTCGTCTTACATACCTAATTCTGGCAGTTACGATCCTTTTCCCGCGGATATTTTCGTTGCCGCCCTGCGGAACGATACCCAGGTATTATTTAACTTCCGGAATGGCACCAATAAATCAGCAACACTGCCGGCGTATGGGACATATGGCGTTCAATCATCTCAGGACTTGACCGGAACTCGTATCACTGCTAACGCTCCTATTTCTGTTTTCTCAGGAAATGTATTTACTTATGTGCCACAAGGTAACAACGGGGGAGACCGTCTGATTGAGAATATTCCACCACTCTCATATTCCGGTCGACATTACATACTTCCCGCCATTGTCGGTCGACAGACAGGGTACATCATTCGGGCCCTTTTTTCCAATAGGAACGGTATAGTCACACTCGGCAACAACCGGTATAATAACCACCATGGCAAGGACATTGAAGTTGACAACAGGGCTTCCTCGCTTAACTGTAGTGAACAATGTTTTGTCTTCCAGTACAACAAAGGTAGAATAACAGGTAATTACTTCACAGACCCGTTCATGGTGCGCCTGTTGCCAGTTTCGCAGTATGCTAACCGTCTACTTTGGATGACTCCAAAGCCTCTGATCAAAGGAGGCATGTACAACAATTTCGTCACCATCATTGCACCTACGAAACACAAGTGCGGGGTCCGTCTTGATGGCCATTCATTAAGCGGCAAGTGGTCAGATATTGCTTTAAGTTTCAGCGTCCTAAGCCAAAGTGTTAAAGAAGGGGCACACATTGTTGACCACCCTGATATAAGCGTGAAACTGGCTGCTTATGCCATAGGACATGGAGCTAGACAGTTCGGTTCTTATGCCTTTTCCGCCGGAACCATTGGTAGGTAGCGTTTGTCTTTACCTGTATTAATGAATTAATTGAATCACAAGTATCGGTGCAAAACTGATGTTGTTTTATATTTGAGGATACTGTAAGAAATAAGAAAATAAGATATGAAAATAAGGTTAAATAAAAGGAAATAACCGGTTATTTTTTTAAGAAACACAATCCACTGAAAATAAATGACTATTCACAAACGTTCTAATCTGATTAGGAGTTCTTGTTGTTAAAATAGTGATATTTATTAAGTAGCGGTTTAAATATTACTTAGACGGTTGGAATATTTATTTGTACTTATTCGTATTTGCTAGAGAAACAAGGGCCAAAAGCCCGGTAGTTCCGGTGTTAATTGTTCTCATGTGATAAAACTGTAGAAGCTAGAATTAATTTATTTCATGCAATTCTTCCATATCA
This sequence comes from Sipunculus nudus, assembly GCA_026874595.1. NCBI lineage: Eukaryota > Metazoa > Annelida > Sipuncula > Golfingiida > Sipunculidae > Sipunculus > Sipunculus nudus. Next base: position 29,781,439 of record CM049317.1, on the reverse strand, counting down.
AATAGTTGATTACCACTAAAAAAAACCTGCAGATATTGTAATAAAAGATAGGGATTTCAGGGATAAAAACTCTAAAATATTTAACAACTTGCTAATTTGAGATGTGTATGTCAGGCATAAATCCCTAGTAAAACTTAAAACTTTGCATGATCACAGAAATATCATAGTGCATACATAATGAATACACTTTCTATTCTATAGTGGAATGCACAATGTATGTACACAAACTTATCAAACTTAAAACTGCTGAAAGCGGAAAATTTAACAATGTCCCTCATATAATCATATTTAATTAAAAAAAATACGATGTTACCTACTCTTGCCAAGTAATGAATATATGTGGGCAAAATTAGGTTAATATGCAAACCCAACATAAAGAACAAAACCAGCTGCATCAACAAAGAACTTAATTAAGGGTCTCAAAGCTGTCTCACGAGAGTGGATAATATGTCAAACTATATCTCGTAAGATACAACAGACTTCTGGGCATTTTAAAATAAATTGAATAAATCATACTAGTATTTAATATCGTTGTTCAGTTTTGACTTTACTTTATAATTCATATATTTTCATTTTGATCATCGTCGATTTTTTAAGAATTAAGTATTTGTTGAGTTTTTATCAGTAAGGTTTTCTATTTTAGCAGTTTTAAGAGTGGAATGTTTTGTGAATTTATTGGCTGAGAAATATTCAACTAAAGTCAAAGTGTAAATAGATAAATTGATAAAATATTACAATTTACAACCTTTATAATTCACCAAGACTGGGGAAAATCTTACGTTTTCATTAACTAAAGAGTATAAAACAATCTTAATTTTCAGAATATAAAACTGGTCTCAGGGCAGCAGGTTAGGTAATATTAGGGCAAAATTGAAATCATATTCACACACACTCAAGGGATAGTCGTAAGAGCTTAAGATATAAAATCAGAATAGGCCGAATTAGCACAACAAAACTATCCAAGATGAGACATCCGTGTGGTTTCAACATACAGAAAGATGTAGAATCGCCACTTTTAAAATAATCAAGTCCTATTGCATATCTCCATGGAAACATTTTCGTTATCACCCTAGAGGGCGCAGGATATGGTGGTCCTGATTTTTTGTTAAGAGATTTTTTTATCCATAGATATTCTAGGCATATTAATATTGGTTATAAGAAAATTATCATTGTGCATAATCGTACACAATGGGCAAAGGGTGTCTTTATTATTTTTTCTTGTAAGAATAAATTATTATATTTACAAATATTATATATTTTTAATATAAATATAATATAAATATAATATTTATAATATAAACAAAAATTATATTATATTATATGTTCTCTCAAAAGACCCTCCTAGATGGGAGAAATGGGCGTCTTGGGAAAGCTGTAGTGTATCGTGTGGAGGAGGAATACGGACGCGAAGACGTGAATGCAATTTTGGATCATACTCACCTACTGTAACAGACTGTATTGGAAACAATAAGAAAAATGAAACCTGTAATGATGCTTCATGCCCGCCAGGTATTTAATCCTCCGTTTAGGATAACCAGTGTCGTTATCTGTAAACAGCAACTACAACGTTTTGAAAATGTCTATCCATACAAAATTCTGACGTGTTGCCATTAATGTTTCATGTTCGGAATCATCTTTCAGCCAAGTTGACATCTTGATGGAATATATATATATATATATATTAAGGTCCGCGTTCTTCAATTATTTATAACGGAAGGTATTTGTGCTTGAGTAAGCTTAATAGAAAGGGTGGATAATGCAGTGCTTTTAGTTGTATAGCCATAGGTATCCGGCAGATACATATAGAGACATGATTTATCTAGGAGCTATATCCTTGCAGATTTATTTGTCTCCTTTATAATAAGGGATACGTCCATGGCCTGTTGGTGGAACTGTCTATTGAGTGAGGATGAAGGTATCCCTAGATAAGAAAGATATGTTCTTATGAAGCCTTCTGCGTTTCAGATTTTATATGCACGGGGTTATGAAAATATAAAGTTAAGACATTAGAGCAGTTCTCTGAGGTTCAAAAACGAGATTTCAACGACATTATGCCATTGAGGCACCGACGGGTTTGAGACGGGGACCTTCAGCTCTGAAGTCCGACGGCTTAACCACTAGGCTACGTCCTACCCCTTTATTTGTCTACTTTATACAGTGGGCGAGGGATGTCTTTTTTCTGTTTCTTGTACACAGAAAAATGTATATCCGCAAAAATTATAATTATATGTTCTCTGAAAAGACCCTAGGAGAAGAGAGGCGTGGGTGGGTTGGGGAAGCTGTGGTGTATCGTGTGGAGGAGGAATTCGGATTCGAAGTCGTGAATGCAACTATAGTTCATACGCACCTTCAGGTTGTATCGGAAACAATCAGGAACATGAAACCTGCAATGCTGCCATGTAGTTCTGCTACAAAAATCTCGATTTATATTAAAACATTTAAAAAAATAAAAAAGAAAAGAAACTACCATTCTTTGTTAAAAAGCTATTTTACAAATTAAAATAATCAAACTGTGTAGTTTATGTATATATATATATATATATATATATATATATTTATATCCATGTGTGTGTGTGTTTTAAATTCATCAGTACTGCTTGGAACCATGCATGAAGTTGAACTGCTTTTAGTTTATAGCTGTAGACATCGGGCTGATACATCTGGAGACTTATAATAAAGCTGGGAACTATATCCATGTAGAAACGTTCACTCTCTATACCTCTTCTTTAAGCTTCTGGTTTCTGCTTAAGTGTGGGTGTAACCAAGATCACCGTAACAGAGGTTATACGTTATTTGATTTTTTTACCATGTGCCAAACACGTTTATATGTTTGCTCCAAGGTGGTGGTCGACAAATTGAATGAAAAATGTCGTGAGGAGGAATAACATTTTAGTAATATTATAGGGATATTTATCTGGCCTACGATGGCTCTCTTTCGTTATTTCCTATATGATATCTTAATTCTTGTATACATCTTATTTTGACTAGGTACAAGTAGGTTCGAACGAGTAGGAAGATTAATCACCGTCCTGTCCACCATTTGCGGTACTCTACTGGTTGTGCTCGTGATCACATGGGTGGGTTGTTGCTGCCTAATCAGGTATGATTATGCAAATGGAACAATAAAACCGAGGAGAAAAACACATGAAGAGAGCTTTTTTTATATCATTGTTATTTTGATTGCAGACGTCAATCGACAAAGTCTACAAACTCTCCATCAATGGCAGTGCATCAGAAGCGCAAAGCTGCCGTCCAAAATGAAGGATACGAGGATATGTATGTCAATCAAAAGATCCTCATTTGACAATTATATAATCAATTAGTAATTGCGGAAACCGTGTAAAATATAAGTAAAGGCAGCTCCCATCTCGCTTATATTTTGTTTACTTGTTCATTAGATATGTATTTATTGCAGACAGATGAAACAATCAAGAGAAGCGCAAGAGGAAACTTATTATGAGGTTTTAAATGAAGCCTAAAACAACTGGTATACATCTGCAATTAGCAAAATTGACCAGTAATCAAGACGCATAAAGACATGTGTTCGCAATATTTCTCATTGAACCCTCGTTTTTGAAAACGATAATGACAAGCTTTGGAAAGTGAATATGATAGATTCACAATGATAGTTTCATCTTTATCTTTTGAGTGTTTTCATGTAATTATAATGGAGACGATATATCAATGTTAATATAAAGCAGTTATGGTAGTCGGAGGAAACGGACCGTTTGTTTATATGTGCTAAGAAATAATTACATGTGTTATTATCAGAGATAAGTCTGTCTACCTATAATTGTTACTTTTTTGTGACACGTAAAAATGATGATAGCTGAATTTCTAAGAGTATATCAGCAGCAAATGGAGCAGCAACTCGAAGAGACAGAACTACAGTGTTTGAAGATGTGGCTGTCAAAAGAAGAGATTAGGCAGATTGCCAAACTGCTGATCATGAATCTGACCTCTGTCAGCCGCAGTTTAAAGGATATTTTCAGACGGCCGCCAATATTCAATTCAAATGTGTTCCTGACGAACCAGGTCCCCGCCATCCACAAGCTGTTGAGCACGTTGCCAGGAGATCGTCGAGCTCACTAAGACTAAGTCCGATTTGTAGATTTCCTTAAAGATTCAGGTATTGGCCAGATATACAACGGAAATCAGGTCAGATGATTCGATTGCTTCCAGTTATCATTTGACTGAAAGCTGCTACCTAGGTCACACGAGAAATTTGTCTGCCGATCTAAAAGATAAATCGTTATCTCTTAAAATAAAATGGCCAAGGCATAAGGTTAACAGAAAAATCACGGACAAAGGTCAATACTGGTAACCATGTTGTAAAACCAAAGGCCGCGGCTTTCCCGATCCTTGTAGAAACGCCAAGTTGTCCTGGAAGGCGTTCTGTGATCACGGAGCGATTATGATACCTATAGTAATAAAACATAACGGACACATTATGTTCTTATTCAGAAGCTTTAATGGTGACAAATCGTTCACTCTGATTTGACTTAGGGGTAAGACCAGATTCCGCTCACACCTCATCATAATATTTCCGTAGAAGAAATTTTCTTCTGAATCATAGGGTCACCGGCTTTTTTCTAATAAATTATGGAGAGTTCCCTTGCGACCTGCCTTCAGCAGTTATTTACCTTGACGATATCCAGGTCAGCGGTGATATTTTCGTTTTACATATGCCAAAGCTTCTTGCGCCTTTCCACTGTCTAAAGAGAAAGGTCTGCTCTGCAAGATGGATAAATGTCTTTCGCCAGTATATTAAACTGATGTCGCCAAATGAAAGAGGAACGGCGCCGTCCTAAGAATGTCTCCAACCACACGCTTGCGTCTGTTAAATTAGTTAAAATGTTCAATCCAGTTCCATACATAATGGAGGTTAACGTTTTCATCACTTTGGAGCCGCCAACCATTTTTACCGGGAAAAAATTCTTGAAAAAGCTGGGCAAAACAAGAAGCTGCAGTCCTGTGTCTGAAGGATATTCTGTGCAGTATTATATCTTATCTACCCTGATGAAAGTGAGATCCCATCGCCATAGTCAGCTCTTAACGCCGGTTCTGTCCAGTCCAGGGTGAAGCACGGATGGAATTTAGCCTATCTGGTCTATGTTGTTAACCTGATCATGATTTTAAAAACTGTATAAAATAATCTAAAGATAATTGCGTGCTAATACTTTATTATGTATGACAATATACACCTAATAAATGATTTTTCAACTATTACACTCTTTGACTCTTTATTAACATTAAGAGTAATCAAGTGTGTTTTCAGCATTTGTTTGTGTGTGTGTATTTTAAGGAATAGCAATGGCCCTTCGGTAACCATTGGATATGATCTGGTCTTGAAAATATGTAAGGTAACCAGAGAGGCGTGCAGTAGCACTCGTCATGTCTGTGACAAAGTGCCGTCTTGTAAGTGACATTTTGAAACATACCTCCCAAAACCACCACATATTTATTTATTGAGTTATGATAAAGACATTGATAGATTGCAGTTCCTTATGCAACGATATTTCATTATATAGGTAATACTAGCAGAAAAATATGAATTCTCCTGTGTAGGTTGTATTATGTTGGTGATTCGAACAAACGTGGGTGTGTAATATTAAAGGGTAAGACCTATGTGTGAGCATTCATGGGAATGCTCACACATATATTACAGTCATATATTTCTTAAAAACTCAGACCGAATGCTTATCAGTCGGATTATGAAATGTATAAAGTAAAACAATCTATAAAATGGCCACCATTTGGACAAATGGACACGTATTAAGGGCGCCAACTAGGAAGAGGCAATTCCGTCGTAGAATTGATCAAATCGGTCGAATGCAGCTTAATGAGATCCACATAAGAAAGGTTTACCTTATTCACGATTTTAATGGGTGTGGTTTATTACCTCACTAGACACACATACATTTTGCATTCGGTTTTCGCACACATTAGGCAAATTATAAGACTTCTTATACAGTATATCTTTTAGATGGAGGAGTCGGTAGTATAATTATCTCCGAAAGCCTCAAAGGTACTTGTAACGGAAAAATGAGTGAAACAAATACAATTAATGACACAAGTTTAACATGAATTGACATATATTCAGTCTTGCCAATGGCGGTGTTTGTACTTTGTGCATTTTGAAATATGTTAAACACAAGGTACAATTAGAATAATAATTTTTTTATAACAATAAGGCCAGGAGACATCTGATGTCTAATTAAAGGTCAGACATGTGTGACAGTGATCAGCACAGTTAAGAGATATCTCCGTGCATTTCTGACACATTACTCCTCTCTACACCATCGAAAGAAGAATCCAAAGTCTGGTGCCATGATCTAAGGAACCAAAGACAACTGCCAGCGATATGACCCACGGCCATCCCTACCTGAGGACATAACCCGTTATATCAGGCAATTGTGACCCGTGAATACTGCAGGTGAAGACTTAAATCCATGGAAATTACCAGGATGACCCAAGGGCCAACAACGGTTATATACTTAGGGACAAAAAAAAGTCCTACTAATTCCATGAACCAACGAACAGTACGGACAGAGTAGTAAAAACGTTGGCTAGTTGGTCACAAGATGGCATCTGGATAGCCCAACGCAGATTGAAAAGATTTGTAACATGAATGAGGTTATTGCAACTCCTTACAAAAGCCGTCAAACACACAACATCATCACTGTGTGCGAACAAACTGCACGTGGTCTTCATCGCACACACATATAATTAGGCAAGGGGTTTATGAGGCGGAGTGTGAATTAAGAACACGTCCATGTCGAGTTTTGTAGTATTTGTCTGAGCGCCTTAGGGCTTTAATATGCAATCGGCTGGTCTAATTGTTTATTTACCGGCTAAAAGTAAATTAACTAAATCATCTGGTCTAATCGATCAGTTACTAAGGTCCATTTTGGTGTTGTTGCGTGTATACCACGACACTCTATTAACGGTCACGAGTTTAGTATAGTGCCAATAGCTGATTAAGTTGAATTTTTATATGTTCACATTGATTAAGCTTTTTGGTGATTGAGTTCAAGACCCGAACTAAAGATTAAATCAAACACGACCTCGTAACGGATGTCTGCCTATTTGAAATAGAGCAAATGATCTGTTTACTGTGTAATCTGATATGATAGAGAGCGTCAACTCACGTAAAACTACTTGTTTAGGAAATCTGTTCTTGACACGAACTGTAGATTAAATCAAAGATAAAACTATTTCATGACAACTCTTTCCTATCTGCATTTTAACGTAGGTTCTGTCGCATAATGTTATCTCACATACACATTAAGCGTATATCTGATGTTATATCACTTTGTGGTTTTCCTTCTTCGGATTCTGTGGATTCAGAAAATATCGTGGGTTTAAAATTTCATGGTTTTGACCTAAACACTATTCGTTGGGTTAAAACTTTCGAGGATTAATCGTTGCATGTCATGCATTGGATCAAATTTAATAAGTGAACAGACTTGAAAATAAGCCAAAGATCAGTATTTTATTTTTGTTAAAAATCCATTGAATGTTTACACTTTTCTGACTCTTTAAATCAAATGTCAGCTTCATGCAGCCCGGTACAGGCGACAGGCTCAATGACACAAATGACAAAAATATCGGCTGACTTATCTGAAAAAGTTTGGGTACATCTCGATAGATTTCTCACGGATATTTCTGCCGGTGTCTATCAAATATAACCATGCGTGTCTGAATGTAAAACTAGGTTAATGAGAGCAATTCCCGTCACTAGGTTTTGGTATGTCGTTCGTTCATAAGGTTAGCCCTTTCGACTCACGTGACCGGGCACTATGTCACAGTTAGACTGAGCTCCAGCTCATAATTGTGCTCAGCTGATCGTGACTCATCACATAGCCGGGGGCTTACTAGATTAACTCTGCTGCACGGTTGTTTATTTTATTTACACGTGGCATTCTTCCAAACGAACAATCAAATAAGATCAGCAGGGCAAGATGACCTTTACCTACGACTTTAAGCGCGATAATATGAGAAAGAGAGCGAGTCCACATATACCAGTGTACGTGTAGACGCACTTCTAAACAGTCACTTGTAAATCCGACACTGATAAAATATTGATTTGTTTTGTCACCCCGAGGTCGAACTATATATCTTTCCTCACAATATAAGTATTTTCTTTTTTTAATTTATGGACTACTAATTATAGACTACTTATCTGATCAAACGCATAAACCATGTGATGTTCTTCTTGGTAATGACATCACTCTACATAATAACCTTTATATAATCAAACTGTTGTACTGTTATTCTCCAAGAGGTGTTACAGGACAGGCTGATAGGGATCTGCGTACAATCAACCTTTTGTTCCTGTTATGTCCGTTTATGTACGTTGCAGGTCAGGTTTTTTTATGTATATAGTCAAGTGTATATATGTTGTATGCAAGTGGTTACCCACTACACACTGTTAAGCTCATCAGTGCATATAGGATATGATATGTTGTAACACTTGTAATGATTGTTATGCAATTTAATTCAACAACATATAAATATATTTGAAAACAAATTTAGTTTAAATTGTTAGAGCCAGGTTGAATGTAAGCTCTCAGAAAAACCTTTTATATTCCTTGTCACATTAGCATCCCTGTATCACTGTAGCCTTGTATCTAATTCATTGAGAAAACAAACCGCTAATTGCGAAATGACACAGTATTTAGGCTAAGTTAACTGAAAGTCATGATCCAAAGAGACGGCCTTTGTCCGGTCGTCAGTTCGTTAATTAGGCCACAAATCGTAACCGTTAGGACTAGAGACATCTTGCATCTAAAATCCAAAGGGTCCTAGGAGAAATAATCGGAAGACAAATATTGGGTCAGAGTGACCTACCTTCTGCGTGCTATGGGATAGAAACATATTTTAAAATATCTATACACCAAAGATACTTAGTGTTTAAAGCTCTTGAAAAAATATTTTGAACTGTTTCATAATATTTAAACAATGTGTCTCTTTGGAAAACCGTTAAGTGAATCAGCAGCTTAAGCAAAACCGGGTGAATATTCTTTGAGTTCTGGGATGAATGATAACAATAGTTGACGTATTATGTGTGGGTGTGCAGACACAATTTAATGTATGTTACAAAAAATCTCTTACACATCTCAACTATCAGCTCCAAAATGACAGAGATATTGATAATGAGCCTGGAATATGTACCTTTAAGCTTTATATAAAATTGGTTAACAAAACGAAAACGAACGATCAATTGTGCGATCAATTCTTGCGAATGTGCTTCTGAACCCCAAAGAGTCTGCATATCGCTGACAGCGGCTTTCCTGGTCCTTGAAGAAACGTCAAGTAGTCCGGCAGAAGAAACTATTCTGTGAAGACAGAGCAGATGATTCTTAGAAATAAACTCTTCTTCCAGGACATTCAAAGCCAAATTATATTAAACTGTCATTTTGGACTTCAAAGTACTCTAAACTTGCAAACTTGCAGTTTGTATGGTCTGTACTCATACCGGAATACACATTTTTACATAGTAGCGTCGTGGTGATAATTTGTACATCCTGATTTGACCTTCCCGCCTCATAAGAATATTTCCGTAAGAGGAGATTTCCCTTCTCAATCAAAAGGTCACCGGCTTCTTCGAAAAAAAAAAAAAAAGTGGAGAAATCATTGGTGTCCTGTGTGGGATAGTTTTTTGCGTCAACTGAATTGGTTCCTATTATTAGTCAGGTTCAATGTATAATGGAATTTCACCTTTCACCGCTTTGGAGTCCCCAAACAGTTTTAACCGAAAAGATAACCGGAAAAGTTGCACTCCTTATTTGTGGACTGAAAAGGTGCACATTCAAATTCTCTTTTGTTGTACATTAAAAAATAAACAAATAAGAGTAACTCTAAGTAAAAGTCCAATATTTTACTGACCAACAACAGTTCATTGTTAACAAAGAAAAGAAAAGAAAGAACCCTTCAAAAAGACAATAGCTACACCATAAGAATGAATTAAAGATGAAGATTTGATGAAACTGAATAATTATAAGCAAATCTTGCGACACTTTCAGCCCACAAGCTTACATTCACGGCCACCTGCGTATCATGGGATGCCAAATCAATTTCAATGCAAAGTAGCCATTGCTGGCTATTCTGAACATCAGCCTCTATAGACACAGCGGAATATTGCCAACACTACATAATGTAATGTTAGATGCTTCCTAAGCATTGTGGGATACAAAATGCAACATGTGATAGATGATATCACTCATTATTTAGTGGGTGTCAAAAATTACCACAAAGCCACCAAGATGCAATATTTGAAAGAAAAAAAATGCCATTTCACCTTTCAACACCTCTGCAATCAGAAAGACAGGATTGTATACATACCTGTGCAGATTAACCCTACCTTTGTCTCAGCTTAGCATTGAAACTCGTTACTTGATCAGTCAGCATGCAGCAAGAAGTGTATATTATAAACAAGACTTTTATGGAATGCTGAGTGTGCATATCTGAAGCCTGTGGTCCTATCCTGATGCAATATTCTGTCCCCCATCCACATACGATCTAGTTTTGAGGGATAACCTTTCAAATGGAACGTTCACTGTAAAGGAGCTTGGGTAATGTCTCTTATTTACAACAAGAGAACAAAATGTCCTTATTCCACGTCTACTAATTCAAATTATCTAAAAATCTGTAAAAAATAAACACTTATTGCATACAGTTGAATGGCCATATTCAATGACAGTGAACTAAGACCAACCTTGGGACTTTCCAAAAGTGGTCTTAATCCCAAGGTGGTCCTATATGGCATATCCCTTCTTTGGTTATCAGACAGGTTCTATTGTACTGCCTTTTAGCACTGAGCTGCTGAATGGATGATGTAATATAAACACTCTGAAACTAAACCATGTAAAACAAAGATGCCTGCTCACACAAAGGCTCACTTCAGCTGGAAAAAGAAATAAACTTGGGCGGGGGGGTTATCTAAAATTTCTGCTGAGGCCAATTTAAGTAGACACTTCCATTTGTAATTTTATGAAATAAAATTATACAAAGTAATAACGTTTTAAGAAATTTATCCCACCAAAAAACAGGTGGAAACTGGTTGGTAGACACGAGTATAGACTGCTGTTGTTGGGACCCAGCAAGCTTTTGGCTGTACATCAGAACCATGGATGATAATTCTTAGCACCAGGTAAATTAATATAACATGTATTTGAGATAATTACATTCTGTCAGCTAAGGTTAAATGTGCAAGATCACTCACCCCATTATATATCCTATTAACTTGTACATTATGAACATCGATGTTTTCATGTTATCTGCTTTAAGTTTAGTTTAATGACAATGACAATTCGGACATTATAAAATTTTATAAAACCCATAAAAATGTTCAACCAACTGTTCTGACACAGACTTGACACATGCATCTAAAGTGTAAAGTATTGTAAGCTGGTATTACACACACAACCGATGTATGTTTAAAGTATTACAGGTATATTTAATTATTGTATGTGACACTCACTCTCCATGGTCTGATTACACTGGGACACCAGCTGTCATTGGTCAGATTCTTGGCCCTGAGCAAGAATCCGTGTTGTAAGACCAACAAAAGCAGGTGTAACATTTTTATAATTTGGAGCTGGATGCACAATATGATACCATGCTCTCATTGGCCTGATTGCAATTCTTAGCTCTGTGCCTTTTGACTTGTCATGTGATTTTGTCAGATGTTTTTAGTATGAACAAAAATGTGAGGAAACTCTATGTGTAAGGGCAACTTTAATCTTATAACTACATAATGTAATAAACTAATTTTAAAGGCAACAAAAAGTCCTCTTTCATATGAACCCTTACCCTATAAGCTGGGGGAAATGCTGAAGTATGAACACTCATTTATTCTGAAAAGACCATAATCTGCAAACCTCAATTGCCACCTGGCTCTTGAAGAAAGTACTGAATAAGTTTTGCAATAAAAATGCACAAAGACAAGAAATAATATCTGATTAATTGTTCCAAACAAATCTTTCTGATCACAATCTCTTTCAAATGCATGTAGCTTTTTTTTCTACAGCAGCTGCATTCTTTTATTCTGTCGAAAAAAACCCAGAATAATGCAAGGCCAAGCCATTTTCATTTAGTCATGACTGACTTATGTATCTTGCCGCTGTACAATCCTGTTAATTTGAGCACAGGACTGTGGGCAAGTCTTAGGCCCAGTGTGCATGACTATCAAACACATAGTCAAATTCATAACCTTAACATGTCTTCATTTGCAGTTTTAGTTTTTAAAATTTTAACAAAGAACAGGTTAATTCTTGAGCTGACCAATATTTTGTGAAGATATCTGACCACTGAATTAATTGAGTTTCTAAACTGTTGTATTTATATATTTGCCATGACTATGTATGTAACAGTGTGTGTGCTAACATACTAAATATTAGTACCATTTAAAAGGCCTGTGCTGATCATAAGCAATGTTTGAATATTAATCGATCTCTTGGAATGATATACATGTATATCAATATTGAATAATATAATGACAATGACTAAGAAATTTATTGTTCACATGTTAAGTAACTATAATTTTCTCCATATTTAACTTTAAGCAGATCATCAAATTTTGATGATAATACAAGACATTATTCAATGAACTGCAGTGACATTCAACCTAGCCCGTTCAATGATAAAACCAAGAATTCTTAAAATTTTCATCATATCTCTATATTTCTACAGATAATATTGGCCTGACAGTAATTATGCACAATGATAATCCCATTCTCAACTTGCTGGCCTTGGCTTTGTCTCTGACTGCTCAGTTTCCATGGGAACTGTTTTCATGCATCCATCCTTTCAAAAATCCCAAGGCTCATCTAAATCCACGTCCTCCAGCTGTGCAGTGATCTTGTTCACGTCTGCCTCCTCTGTAACCAAGGAAATAATGATGGTGTACTTAAAGGTGCTCATTCTTTTACTAAATGTTAGGTACAGACTGTCAGGTATATAATGGGGTAGGACAGAGCCTAGTAGCAGCCTGCCACTGAAACACTGATTTTTAATTTACTGAAGATGTTGAGCTGGCAGTATAAGCTACAGGGTTCAGATTATTATTAACGAGGCTTGTTTTGCTCAGAACATTTGTCTCCCTGCCAATCATGATGGCTTGACACCCAAAACTGTGATAGCGAAAACTTCAGTTCGGTAACCATCGCAAATTTTTTTGTAACATAATTAAATAAAAAAAAATAATTTTTGACAAATAAAACATGACCATATAAGCTTCTTATGTCAAATACTACCACTGAGCAAATATTTTGATCCGACCTTGGAACGGGTGTTCTATGTAATGACTTGTATTAAGACTCTCAGGCCCCTATCAGTTTATTTTAAAATGGCCTGAATGTAGCGATGTAGCCTTATGGTTAAAGCGTTTAAAATCTATGCTGAAGGTCCAAGTTCAAGCCTGGCGGGTTTCTTACAGGAATAATGTTAAAATCTAGTTAGAACCTAAAAGAATTGCTCCGAGGTCTTAATAATAGGGTATGATTTCTGGATTACCAGTATCCCTATCCATGTACATATGTAAATCGAGAGGGCTTCATAATAATATATCATTCTTATCACATGGATACCTTCATCCACATTCAATAGAGAGTGCAACCAACAGGTCATGGACCTATCCTTTAGACTAGGAACCCCTTGGTCTTGACGCTCACCTGAATTTGTCTATAAGGATAGGTTTATGAGCTTTTTCAAGATATGGGTCCTGTCATCAGTTTGAAGCCAACCTGTCTACCCAAACTGGAATAATCATCCATAAACTAATTTGGGAATAGGCCCTGTGACCTTGACCTTTGACCTAGTAACCCCAAAATCAAAAGAAACCTTCCCCTATACTATAGGAAGGTGCGCCATGTGGAAGATGGAAGGTTTAGGATGAAAAGTTTGGCTTAAAATGCATCCAGAATCTTTCTAAATATGTGGATCCTGTGACCTTAACCTTTGACCTCATGACCCGAAAATCAATAGAATGCTTGCATTAGAAGTTGTTCATATAAAATTCAAGTTAGAAATCAATATGATAATCCAAATTGGAGTTATCATCAGGAAACAAATTTGACATACAAAATGATGCACGGACCAACAATTGGACAGACAGGGTAATTTATATTGGATAAGTGGATTCAAGCGGGGCCTAATACAAAAAACAAGGTTTCAGGACACACATGAAACCACAGTTGTTAATCTGATTATATCAATATAAATGGCAGTCTCAAAATAAAAGAAAAATGCATCAAAATTTGAAAAATACATGTGGCACCACCAGTCTTCAGGAACTGAAGAAACCAATCATAATCAATAAACATGTCAGGTTTCAGGACACTGGATGAAACCAAAGCTGAGAAACTGACTTTACTGCTGTCATTTCACGATATCAAAAATGAAAATAAAAATATTAAAAATCAGAACAAAATACAGGTCATGGTAAAAATTCAATGCAAAATTCATGGCATCAAATATCAAGATACTGGAGGTTTTGTATCAAATTTTTAATTATTCTGGGGGGTACTTTCAAGCCCTATAGCCTGAAGGATTTAGGTCGCATTGACCTAATTACATTTTCCAAGGAGATTTATTATTGACCTCTCTTGACTTTAACTTAGAATTTTCTAGGTTGAGGGGTTATGTTTTGTACCCAGCTAATAGACAGCTGGAGAACTGACGAACAATGCGCCATTCCTATACCGCAGTTAACTGTCAGTCTGCCGAGCTAGAAAACAAGAGCACCAAAAATAAACATAATAGGCCAGTCTTGTCTTGTGACCTCATACAGTGTTAACTCACCTGTAATGGCAGGTAATGTACTTGGTAATATAGAGTTAATTTACCTGTGGTGGCAGGTAATGTACTTGGTGATATACAGCTAACTTACCTGTGGTGGCAGTTAATGTACTTTTAACAGGGCTAATTTACCTGTGGTGGTAGGTAATATACTTGGTGATATAGAGTGAACTCACCTGTGGTGGCAGGTAATGTACTTGGTGATATAGGGCTAACTTACCTGTGGTGGCAGGTAATGAACTTGGTGATACAGGGTTAACTTACCTGTGGTGGCAGGTAATGTACTAGGTGATATAGAGCTAACTTACCTGTGGTGGCAGGTAATGTACTAGGTGATACAGGGCTAACTTACCTGTGGTGGCAGATAATGTACTTGGTGATATAGGGCTAACTTACTTGTGGTGGCTAATGTAGTTGGTCATATAGGGCTAACTTACCTGTGGTGGCAGGTAATGAACTTGGTGATACAGGGTTAACTTACCTGTGGTGGCAGGTTATGTACTTGGTGATATAGGGTTAACTTACCTGTGGTGGCAGGTAATGAACTAGGTGATATAGAGATAACTTACCTGTGGTGGCAGGTAATGTAATTGGTGATACAGGGCTAACTTACCTGTGGTGGCAGATAATGAACTTGGTGATATAGGGCTAACTTACTTGTGGTGGCTAATGTACTTGGTGATACAGGGCTAACTTACCTGTGGTGGCAGGTAATGTACTAGGTGATATAGAGCTAACTTACCTGTGGAGGCAGGTAATGTACTTGGTGATACAGGGCTAACTTACCTGTGGTGGCAGATAATGTACTTGGTGATACAGGGTTAACTTACCTGTGGTGGCAGGTAATGTACTTGGTGATATAGGGTAAACTTACCTGTGGTGGCAGGTAATGTACTAGGTGATATAGAGCTAACTTACCTGTGGTGGCAGATAATGTACTTGGTGATATAGGGCTAACTTACCTGTGGTGGCAGGTAATGTACTTGGTGATAAGGGCTAAGTTACTTGTGGTGGCTAATGTACTAGGTGATACAGGGCTAACTTACCTGTGGTGGTAGGTAATGTACTTGGTGATAAGGGCTAACTTACCTGTGGTGGCAGGTAATGTACTTGGTGATAAGGGCTAACTTACCTGTGGTGGCAGGTAATGTACTTGGTGATATAGGGCTAACTTACCTGTGGTGGCAGGTAATGTACTTGGTGATATAGGGTTAACAGGGCATAACAGCTCTGGAAGTGGCTGAAGTGACGATGATCTTCTCTTTATTTGCTTAAAGAAGGGATGCTGTAGTAAGTTGGTGGCTGATGTACTTGGTGATACAGGGCTAACTTACCTGTGGTGGCAGGTAATGTACTAGGTGATATAGAGCTAACTTACCTGTGTTGGCAGGTAATGTACTTGGTGATATAGGGCTAACTTACCTGTGGTGGCAGGTAATGTACTTCGTGATAAGGGCTAACTTACCTGTGGTGGCAGGTAATGTACTAGGTGATACAGGGCTAACTTACCTGTGGTGGCAGATAATGTACTTGGTGATATAGGGCTAACTTACTTGTGGTGGCTAATGTAGTTGGTCATATAGGGCTAACTTACCTGTGGTGGCAGGTAATGAACTTGGTGATACAGGGTTAACTTACCTGTGGTGGCAGGTTATGTACTTGGTGATATAGGGTTAACTTACCTGTGGTGGCAGGTAATGAACTAGGTGATATAGAGCTAACTTACCTGTGGTGGCAGGTAATGTAATTGGTGATACAGGGCTAACTTACCTGTGGTGGCAGATAATGAACTTGGTGATATAGGGCTAACTTACTTGTGGTGGCTAATGTACTTGGTGATACAGGGCTAACTTACCTGTGGTGGCAGGTAATGTACTAGGTGATATAGAGCTAACTTACCTGTGGAGGCAGGTAATGTACTTGGTGATACAGGGCTAACTTACCTGTGGTGGCAGATAATGTACTTGGTGATACAGGGTTAACTTACCTGTGGTGGCAGGTAATGTACTTGGTGATATAGGGTAAACTTACCTGTGGTGGCAGGTAATGTACTAGGTGATATAGAGCTAACTTACCTGTGGTGGCAGGTAATGTACTTGGTGATATAGAGCTAACTTACCTGTGGTGGCAGATAATGTACTTGGTGATATAGGGCTAACTTACCTGTGGTGGCAGGTAATGTACTTGGTGATAAGGGCTAAGTTACTTGTGGTGGCTAATGTACTAGGTGATACAGGGCTAACTTACCTGTGGTGGTAGGTAATGTACTTGGTGATAAGGGCTAACTTACCTGTGGTGGCAGGTAATGTACTTGGTGATAAGGGCTAACTTACCTGTGGTGGCAGGTAATGTACTTGGTGATATAGGGCTAACTTACCTGTGGTGGCAGGTAATGTACTTGGTGATATAGGGTTAACAGGGCGTAACAGCTCTGGAAGTGGCTGAAGTGACGATGATCTTCTCTTTATTTGCTTAAAGAAGGGGTGCTGTAGTAAGTTGGTGGCTGATGTACTTGGTGATACAGGGCTAACTTACCTGTGGTGGCAGGTAATGTACTAGGTGATATAGAGCTAACTTACCTGTGTTGGCAGGTAATGTACTTGGTGATATAGGGCTAACTTACCTGTGGTGGCAGGTAATGTACTTGGTGATAAGGGCTAACTTACCTGTGGTGGCAGGTAATGTACTTGGTGATACAGGGCTAACTTACCTGTGGTGGCAGGTAATGTACTTGGTGATATAGGGTTAACAGGGCGTAACAGCTCTGGAAGTGGCTGAAGTGACGATGATCTTCTCTTTATTTGCTTAAAGAAGGGATGCTGTAGTAAGTTGGTGGCTGATGGTCTACAACAGAAACAGACAACTGATATAACCACATTATTGATCATCATACCTGTAGCATTACAACTCCAATGTCCTACAATTAGCCTGATACAATCCAGTTTTATTAAAAGATAAGCTATAAATTCTTGAATATCTGGAAATTAATTTGCCAACTAGAAACATTAGAAACATTTGTTAAATTTTGAAAAAATTTTTGAGTTCAGGAGGTGTCATATGATCAAAAGTAGGTCAACAAGGGCAAAATGCAACAAGGCCAGTATCTGCAGGCTCTGTGAAAAAAAGTACATACATGTGCATTTTCCATAAAAATTTCTGTCTTTCATGAAATTTTGTATGTTTAGGAGCCGTAAGACAATGAAAAGTAGGTCAACCGGGATGAAACGCAAACTCGATCTGCAACTGTCATTATCTGCTCACACATAAAAAATCAGGGTGGTATCTGCAGGCATTGAGGAAAAAAAGTTGGTACATATGCATTTGTTATGAAAATTTCTATTTTTCATGAAACTTTCTATGTTCAGGAGCAGTCAAATGGTCAAAAGTAGGTCAAATGAGACAAAACAAGAACTGGATCTGTAACTGGTCATTATGTGCCTACACACCGAAAATCAAGCCCGTATCTGCAGGCATTGCGAAAAAAAGTCCGTACATGTGCACTTTTTTATGAAATTTTCTATGTTAGACCACCGTGAAACGGTCAAAAGTAGGTCAACTGGGACAAAACATGAACTCAATCTGTATCTGGTGATTATCCGCCCACACACCAAAAATGAGGCCAATATCTGCAGGTATTGCAAAAAAAAGTCAGTACATGTGTATTTGTCATGAAAATTTATATTTTCATGAAATTTTCTATGTTCAGGAGCCGTAAAACAGTCAAAAGTAGGTCAACTGGGGCAAAACGCGAACTCGATCTGTAACTGGTCATTATCTGCCCACACACTAAAAATCAGGCCAATATCTGCAGGCATTGCGAAAAAAAGTCCGTACATGTGTATTTGTCATGAAAATTTATATTTTTTTATGAAATTTCTAAGTTAAGGCGCTGTAAAATGGTCAAAAGTAGGTCAAACGTGACAAAACGCGAACTCGATTTGTAAGTGGTCATTATCTGCCCACACACCAAAAATCAGGCCAATATCTGCAGGCACTGCGAAAAAAAGTCTGTACATGTGTATTTGTCATGAAAATTTATATTTTCATGAAATTTTCTATGTTCAGGAGCCGTAAAACAGTCAAAAGTAGGTTAACCGGGACAAACACAACTCGATCTGTAACTGGTCATTATCTGCCCACACACCAAAAATCAGGCCAATATCTGCAAACATTGCTAAAAAAAGACCGTACATGTGTATTAGTCATGAAAATTTATATTTTTCATGAAATTATCTAAGTTAAAGAGCCGTAAAACGGTCAAAAGATGGTCAACTGGGACGAAATGCGAACTCGATCTGTAACTGGTCATTATCTGCCTACACACAAAAAATCAGGCAAATATCTGCAGGCATTGCGAAAAAAAGTCCGTACATGTGTATTAGTCATGAAAATTTATATTTTTCATGAAATTGTCTAAGTTAAGGAGCCGTAAAACGTTCAAAAGTAGGTCAACTGGGACGAAACGCGAACTTGATCTGTAACTGGTCATTATCTGCCCACACACCAAAAATCAGGCCAATATCTGCAGGCATTGCGAAAAAAAGTCTGTACATGTGTATTAGTCATGAAAATTTATATTTTTCATGAAATTTTCTAAGTTAAGGAGCCGTAAAACGGTCAAAAGTAGGTCAACTGGGACGAAACGCGAACTTGATCTGTAACTGGTCATTATCTGCCCACACACCAAAAATCAGGCCAATATCTGCAGGCATTGCGAAAAAAAGTCCGTACATGTGTATTTGTCATGAAAATTTCTATTTTTTATGAAATTTTCTAAGTTTAGGAGCCGTAAAACGGTCAAAAGTAGGTCTACCGGGACGAAACGCGAACTTGATCTGTAACTGGTCATTATCTGCCCACACACCAAAAATCAGGCAAATATCTGCAGGCATTGCGAAAAAAAGTCCGTACAACTGTTTTATTTCGGAAGGACGGAAGGAAGGAATGACGGACATGGGTAAAACTATATGCCCCGGCCACTTTGTGGCGGGGGCATAAAAATAACAAGTAACCCAAGGGTCATGACACTCAGCTGATCTGTGACATCGAGCAATTAAATGAACTTAACTGCTGTCCCTACAGCAGGTGTGAACAACTTATCAAATGGATTTTCAAACAAGCCACCCATGGGTCAGGACGTTCAGCAGACTGATATGTTGACAATAATTATTAAGACAATGCAGGTGGTAAAAAAGTTCATGCATATTTGCTCAGCATATTAAGTTCATCAAGACTCATAAGCAGACCAAATTTGATGACAATCCATCAAGCAATTCCTGCGGAATCTGGCAACTTGTGTTTTTTTTGCTTTTTTTTTCTGGGGTGCTCAAACATGGACTGCAACACAGAAAATATAGGTCACAGTGACTTAATTTCAGGTTTTTGAGGAGAACTTTTGAGGAACTTTCAGGATGTCAAGTAAGAAGATCCTAGGTCTCAAAAATAGAGAACAAAAATCCTAGGTAAAATTTGAAAAAATAAAGATGGCCCCACTTATCTGCAGAAACTGATGAAACACTCCATGAACAATATCCATGCAAAGAATCATGGTGATCAATGCATTAGTTGTTCAGATACTTGAGCTTTTGTATCAAATTTTCCATTTTTCTTGGGGGTAGTTTGGGGGTAGATCGGAGCCCCATAGCTCAAAGAATATTGGTAACAGAAACATAATTTCAGGTTTTTAAGGAGATTTTTCATGGACCTCTCTGGATATTAGGTAAGAAGATTCCAAGACCAGCAGTTATGATTTTTGCCAGATTGATGAACGGAAGGACGGACAGACAGACGCTGGACAGAGGGTGATCGCTATGACTTTCAGTCAGCTAAGCTAAAAATGTGTCATTGTGATAGAAACCTTTTTTTTTAAAAGGGCTCAAAACACAAAAATGTGCAAAATCACAAAATATAATTTTTGCAAATGTGTCAGCAACAGCAGTGGAGAAACCCATTGGAAAGAGTCTCTTCAACATTTTCATGGTGACACAGACCTATGTGTAAATAATGCACTTTCTTCCACTAGATACAATAAATGTGAAGAATTCACTTACTTTGCTACAATTGTGACATGTCCACCCAAATTTCTGAGTCTGAAAAAAACAGGATTAAAAAGTAACTTACCTCTGTTTTGGATCTCCTGTGAGACAGAGTTCAACAAACTGATGAAAATGAGATGAGAATGTTCGAGTAGACATGGTAGTACCCTCCTGGCTGACTCGCTCTTTGCTGGCCATGATATTGCTGTCCTCCCCTGTAAAACAAGGTGCATACACCTACAATGGCTTTGTTTAAGCAATGGCAAGACTAGACATTTGATCTTCCACTTAACTAGCTTTTGCACACAAGAACAAAAACAAAATATCTAACATTCTCAGGTGGGAATGTCTGCAACATGTAAACATGCAATCTTTAATTAAGTTTAGGCACAGATGTAATGGCAATATGCACCTGTCTTCAATCAACTACACAATATTATTGTACCCAAAATATAAAACAAGGGACCCATGGGTCACATTGCTCAGCTGAATTTTGGAAAATATTAGTTACTGCAAAATATTTTTATTTCTTATGGTTTTTCATGTATATTATCATTAGAAAAGCTATGAGAAAATGGCCCTGCTAAAATGAAACTCTGTAAATTATAGAATAATGGACATGAGCTAAACCATTAAGTGATGCACCAGGGAACAAATAGGCCTACGGTAAGTGTTATATAAAAGTAACATTTCACAAACAAATAATGTGTGAAGGTAATAAAGTTTTAAAAAGTTAAATATATGGCCATATGAGTTAAAAATTAATCCCACAAAGTTTGACCAATATTCCTAATTTTAATACTAAGTTAACAGTGTTATTCACACCTGGGTCCCCCCAACTTTAAGAGATATGAATGAAATGCTACAAAGTATTTATATCTTCTTAAATCTTGTCAGCACTTACATTAGATCCTAATATTTTATCACATTTGAATATTCAGATTAAATTCCTGAAATTTTTCTTTAAAATAATCAAAATTGTCCAAGTCTCATAAAAAATTATTTATTAAACATTAAAATTATAAGATTCATCTTGTTTATTAGTCCTGTGTATTGAAGGGGTGGGTGGGGGAAGGGGTCTCCGTTGTTACTGCTCGTTGCTGAAAAAAATGTTAATTTTAAGATTCATCTAGTAAATAGTACAGGTCTGTCAACAGAATGGGGGGGGGGGGGGGGGGGAAAGGCTCCCTGTGGTATGGTATTTACCGCAGACAGCCTGATCAAGCTCAACCCAGTGGAGAGAGGGCTTACCCTAGTGATGGGATTGCATACAATTATGCCAACAGCCTGGGGAGCATAGAGAGCTGCACTGAATGACCTACAGTGACCAAAGTGGACTGCTTGACAATGTAAGGGAATACAACAATGGCCTCCAAAATAATTCAATAACTAGCCTAATTTTGCAGCTTTTATTTTCAAATTTCAGATTTTAACAGATTAAATCCTTATGTATACATGCTGTGAAAATTAAACCCACAGTACTTACACGAAAAAAACGTGCTGTGGCCAAAGTTGGGCAAAATTTAAGGTAAAAATTTTATATTTTTGCCAATATTTTAAAAAATTTAAAGATTTTGATCTAATTTTTGGTATACAATTAAATTTTGATTAATTAAAGTTTTATTACTGGAAAAAAGTCCCTACCTTTAACACTTTTGGCCTTAAGTGACCAAATATCTTCCTGATTTTTTACAAAGTCCATTATGTTTGGGCCCATAACTTTTTTAAATTATATAATACTGACTTAATATCTGGCATGTACATAGGAACGATAAAGAGGAATATTTATGGTAAATATGAAGAAAACCAGATGAGTGGTTTTGATATTAGGCGGTCCTGAAGTGTGAAAATAGGTTTTTAACAAGGGACCTATGGGTCACGGTGCTCAGCTGTTATATATGATTAAAAAATATGATTTAGGAATGAGGCATATGCTGATTGGTATGGTAATAAATATAAGCTTTATTATGAGTTGTTGGTGTTTAGCTTATGTATGATTATGATATTATCTTTGGAGACAGGGAAGAGGATTGATTTCATTTATTTTATTAACAAATGGAGTACTATTGTCACACAGATTTTGACTTGGCCATATAACTTATAAGCAGAACATATGATATAAGAGTTTAACTATTTATTAAAAAAAAATTACAAATATTGTCCCAAATATAATTTTTATTAAAAACAAGTGACCCATGGGTCATGACGCTCAGCTGACTGGGAAGAGATTCGCAAAAGGAAATTTTATCATTAGAATGGTAGTATATACCCATTCAACTGAAGCATCAAACAGATTAACCAACAGGCCAAGATTTAGTTTGTATTTATATATCTCAAAAATAGAGAAAAATGTGTAAACTTTTAAAACTAGAATACGGGTAACCGACAAGTGACTACATGTATCTGCCAAAATCGGATAGTGAGGCATGGATTGAGTGGCAAGGGGAAATAGAGTGAGGTATGTTGCATATTAGCATGGATGTCTGCAGCCTAAATGTGTTTGTAGGTTGTGCCACCTACCACAAATCCAGAAAGCTGTCCAAGTTGTATACACCTGCAAAATTTTAGGCAGAAAAGTCAAACCACTACATGTATATGAGCGATTTTTGCCCATGGCAGACAAACAGACAAACACTGTGCAAAAATCTTTGCAGGTAACCCCTCCAGTTTTGTGTATGATAAAGACCTATGTGAGATCTAAACACATGCACAATTTTGGCCCAATCGGTCAAATGGTTCCTGAGATATGAGCTTGGATGTGTGCAGCGTTAACTAGAATGTAGGTGGCGCCACCTGTCATAAAATCAAGAAAGCTGTCCACGATGTATAAACCTGCAAAATTTTAGGCAGTTATGTCGAACCACTACAGAGAAATGAGTGATTTTAGGCCACGCAGACTAACAGACAGACGCTGTGCAAACATTGTTACAGGTGGCGCCACCATTTTTTGTGTATGTTACAGAGCTATCAAAGGGCTACATTTGTATAAATTTTATTTCCTAATCGGTCAAACGGTTCCCAAGATATAAGCTTGGATGTCATCAGCGTGAAAGTGAACGTAGGTGGCGCCACCTGTCTTAAAATCAAGAAAGCTATCCTGGATGTATACGCATGACGAATTTCAGGTGAATTAGTCAATTCACTGCAGAGATATGAGTGATTTTAACCCAAGGCAGATGAACAGATGGACACTGTGCAAACATGGTTACAGGTGGCGCCACCATTTTTTGTGTATGTTATAAAGCAATCCAAGGGCTACATTTGTATCAATTTTATTTCCTGATCGGTCAAACGGTTCCTGAGATATGAGGGTTTATGAGTGGAAACAGACCCACAAATGGACACTGGATAGAGAGGAAAGGTCAGAGGTCAACGCAAATTGGTTAGGCACCAGTTCACGTGACCCAATAATAGGTGTAAGTTTGGGAAAAATCGGTCCATTAGTCTCCGAGGAGCTCTCTGGAAACGAACGCCGCCGCGGTGGAGGAACTCGGTCAAAAACATAGTATCCGCAAAACTTTGTGCTGGCGGATACAAAAATACAGGTGGCTCCACCAGTCTGCAGAAACTAATAAAATCACTTAATGGTCAATATCCATGCAAAAAATCATGGTGATCTCTGCATTAGTTGTTCAGATACTTCAGTTTTTGTATCAAATTGTCCATTATTCTGAGGGATACTTCAGAGTCCTATAGCTTGAAGGATATGGGTAACAGAGACCTAATTTCAAGTTTCCACAGGCACCTTTCATGGGCCTCCTTGCATGACAAGAATGAAGATTCTAGGTCCAGTTGTTGCGATTTGTACCCTGTTGACAGATAACCACATCTTTAAAGGTCTCAAAAAAAAGAAAAAAATTCGTAAAAATTTGAAAAAAAATAGAGGTGGCACACCCAGTCTGCAGAAACTGATGGAACAGCTCATGATCAATATGTATGCCGAAAATCATGACCATCAGTGTTGTAGTTATTGAAATACTGCAGTTTTTGTATCAAATTTTCCATTATTCTGGGGGGGGGGGTATTTTGGACCCATACAGCTTAAAGAATATGGGTAACAGAGACCTAATTTCAAGTTTCCATGGAGACTTTTCATAGGTCTCCCTGTGTGTCAAGAATGAAGATTCTTGGTCCAGTTTTTATGATTTGTGCCCTGTTAACAGATGTTCATATCTTTTAAGGTCTCAAAAATACAGAAAAATTTCGTAAAAAAAAACGGACAAATACAGGTGGTGCCACCAGTCTGCAGAAACTTATGAAACACTCCATGATCAATATCCATGCAAACAATTATGGTTATCTCTGCATTAGTTGTTCAGATACTTTTGCTTTTGTATCAAATTTTCCATTATTCTGAGCTGTACTTTGGAGTGCCATAGCTCAAAGGATATGGGTAACAGAGACCAAATTTCAGGTTTCCATGGAGACTTATCATGGGTCTCCCTGTGTGTCAAGAACGAAGATTTTAGGTCCAGTCGTTACGATTTGTACCCTGTTGACAGATAACTACATCCTTAAAGGTCTCAAAAATGGAGAAAACAATTTGTGAACATTGCAAAATACAGGTGGCGCCACCAGTCTGCACAAACTGATGAAACATCTCATGATCAATATGTATGTCGAAAATCATGACCATCAGTGATGTAGTTAATGAGATATTGAAGTTTTTGTATGAAATTTTTGACTATTCTGGGGGGTAATTTTGGGCCCCATAGCTCGAAGGATATGGGTAACAGAGACCTAATTTCTGGTTTCCATGGAGACTTTTCATGGGTCTCTCAGTGTGTCGAAAATGAAGATTCTAGGTCCAGTCGTTACGATTTGTGCCACGCTAACAGATGACAGCATCCTCAAAGGTCTCAAAAATAGAGGAAAAAATCGTAAAAAATCAAACAGTACAGGTGGCGCCACCAGTCTGCAGGAACTGATCGAACATCTCATGATCAATATGTATGCCAAAAATGAAGACCATCAGTGATGTAGTTATTGAAATATTGAAGTTTTTGTATGAAATTTTTGACTATTCTGGGGGGTACTTTGGGGCCCCATAGCTCGAAGGATATTGGTAACAGAGACCTAATTTCTGGTTTCTAAGGAGATTTTTCATGGACCTCTCAGTGTGTCAAGAATTAAGATTCTAAGTCCAGTCTTTATGATTTGTGCCTTGTTAACAGATGTTCACATTTTTAAAGGTCTCAAAAATAGAGAAAAAAATTCGTAAAAAATCGAAAAATACAGGTGGCGCCACCAGTCTGCAGGAAGTGATGTAACATCTCATGATCTATATGTATGCCAAAAATCATGACCATCAGTCAAGTAGTTAATGAGATATTGAAGTTTTTGTATGAAATTTTTGACTTTTCTGGGGGGTACTTTGGGGCCACATAGCTCTAAGGATATGGGTAACAGAGACCTAATTTCTGGTTTCCAAGGAGATTTTTTATGGACCTCTCAGAATCCCAAGTTACAAGGTTCTAGGTCCAGCGGTTACAATTTGTGCCTGGTTAACGGACGGACAGACGGACAGACGGACGACAGACAAAGAGTGATCGCTATAGCTCAGATGACTTTCAGTCAGCTGAGCTAATAATAAGAGAATCTTATGGTTTTTTTAAAATGAAATATAACTGAAATGATTATTAAAATAATATTAAAGAATATATTCATGAATGCATTCATGAATACAGTTTGAAAGTATTTGCACTGGTATTCATATACTTTCATTTTTACCTGAAGTCCAATTCTTTATGCAAGACATTTTATAATGGAGTACATATTCATATTCGTATTTAAATACAATTGCAAAGTTTTCCCACCATTACTGGCATTTATTCAGTTTTCACCACACAATTATGTTGAGAATCCAGAATATACAAAATTCACACATTTAAATTATGATCAAAAGTACCTGGTTTTATGGCTTTTATTTATATTAAAAAAAAAATGTAATATATTCATTGAGGACTAATTTCACATCAATGTACACACTAGACACAGTAGGAATCTAGATTAATAATATCAACTGCATCTTTGTCTATCATTAATTTCCTTCATATGATCCCTAATGATTAGTAATGAATAATAATAAGATTTACTTTTTTATCATTAAAATTGAACTGAAAAATACCATAGGTGACTGCATGGTGTTATTTGGAGAACGTGACATTCTATCCATTGATACAAGATTCTTTTATCATCAGTAACTGCAAGTTGATTTCCTGTTATTATGAACTAACAAATTCTTTTTTATTTTTCTTTAATTTGTTATTAAAAAACAATAAAAATTTATTAATTTATTGTTAATTGTTATGTTGTTGGTTAAAACTACTAGATGAGTTGGGTTGGACACCTGGATC
Organism: Sipunculus nudus; assembly: GCA_026874595.1. Taxonomy (NCBI): domain Eukaryota; kingdom Metazoa; phylum Annelida; class Sipuncula; order Golfingiida; family Sipunculidae; genus Sipunculus; species Sipunculus nudus. Next base: position 29,754,246 of record CM049317.1, on the reverse strand, counting down.
AACTGTGGCTGGCCATAAGCTGCCTACCTGCATGCATAATTTGCTGAAAGTTCAACAAGGTCAACATACAGGTGACTCAAGAGGGGCTGGAGAGAGTTAAGATCTGACATGGTCTCATAAAAACATTAATAAAAGCTACAATTTTTGGCCAATTTCTTTCAGCTTTCTAAACTAAAAAGCTGAAATCCTTGTGTGCATGATATGAAAATTATATCAACCGTGCTCACAGGAAACAAATGTGCCATGGTCAAAGTTGGGCAAAATTTAAGGTACTAATTTTATATTTATACTAATAACATATAAAATTTGAAAAATTCAGGACTAATTTGGGGTATTCAATTGAATCTTGATTAAATAATGTTACATCCCTGACAAAAAAAACTCTAGCTTTAGCAATCCCCGTGTTAAGGGTGTAAATATATTTCTTGATTTTTTACATAGTGCATTATGTTTGGGCCCATAACTTAAAACAATTACGCAATACTGACATCATTTCTGGCATATGCATAGAGAATGTATAGAAAAATATGTATATTATATATGATTAAAGTCACATCAGTGGTTTTGATATTAGGCAGTCTTGAAGTGTAACAATGGGTTTTTAATGGAAAAATAAAGTTTTTCATTAATATCTCGAAGGTATTAAGTCCTAGTGACCAAATTCTTGGCATGGTAGGGAATTTTGGAGACATCTAATTGTATGCCAAATTTTAGGAACTGAGAGCTGAAGCTGGGGAGCTGAGCTCTTGCAAACTGCATAACACTAGCTTGATGTAAACAATTTGTTACATGGTGCTTGAAAACTTGAATAAAATCTACAGTTTTTGATCAACTGGTTTCAAATTTTTGGTGTTAACAGACAAAATGCTAACAAAAACATGCTGAGAAAATTAAATCCACAGTACTTACAGTAAAAAAACGTGCCATGGTCAAAGTTGGGCAAAATTTAAGGTACCAATTTTTTATTTTTGTTAATATTTTAAAAAATTTAAAAGATTTTGATCTAATTTTGGGTATACAATTTAATTTTGATAAATTAAAGTTATATTACTGGAAAAAAGTCCATAGCTTTAACAAGTTTTGTGTTAAGTGATCAAATATCTTTCCTGATTTTTTAAAAATGCATTATGTTTGGGCCCATAACTTTTTTAAATTATATAATACAGACATAATTTCTGGCATGTACATAGGAACTATATAGAAGAATATTTATGATAAATATGAGGGAAAACAGATGGATGGTTTTGATATTAGGCAGTCCTGAAGTGTGAAAATAGGTTTTTAATAAAAAATTGAGGTTTTTCCTTAATTTCTCAAAGGAACGAAGTCGCAAAGACCCAGTTTTCTGCTTGGTAGGAGATCTTGGGGACATCTAACATTATGCTGAATTTTGGATTCCTAGGTCTTACGGTTTCAAAACGTGCCACATCTACGGACGGACGGACGGCACGACGGACAGACGGACAGACGGACGGACGACGGACAATGGACCACGACTATAGCTCAGATGACTTATAGTCAGCTGAGCTAATAAAAAATTGAGGTTTTTCCTTAATTTCTCAAAGGAACTAAGTCGCAAAGACCCAGTTTTCAGCTTGGTAGGAGATCTTGGGGACATCTAACATTATGCCGAATTTTTGATTCCTAGGTCTTACGGTTTCAAAACGTGCCACATCTACAGACCGACGGATGGACAGCATCGGACAATGGACCAGGACTATAGCTCAGATGACTTATAGTCAGCTGAGCTAAAAATGTATCTGTTGAATTACCATAATACTGATAATTTAAACTTATACAAAGAAACTGCCCATTTATATAGGCTGACATGTCCATCTGGAAAATGCCATTCTGCACCTTATGGAAGCACTACACAGCTATCTGGTCCTTGTCCATCTTGACAGTCACACGTCCAAGTACAAACCTGGTTCCTGGTCAGCGTCACCATATTCCAACTGCAGTTCTTTCAGTGTTCGTGCATCCAATAAAATGGGGGTGCGGCCTTCCAGCTTTTCCAGGAGCATCTAATGTTTGAAAGAAAGAAAAATTTTGTTAAGTAAATATCAGGTTAACATATGTATATATACACACTGTGGTTGGTTTCCTGTTTATGGTGTAACATTTTACTATTTTCACTTTTGGAGGGTTTTTGTGAGGGTTCAATTTTCACGATCTCATCATACAAAAGACCTACACAGAGTACAATCATTATTTTGTGAGTTAATTATATAAAATAATTTGTGTGCAAAATCTTAACAATTGCACCAGAGACCAATACAGAATTTAAAACATTTACTAGAAATCTGCATTCTAAGCAATGCAGGCCTCCACCTAAAATGGGATACTCCAAAAACTGTATTCGTGCATACGTGACTGTAAATTTGTGAATATTCCCTGATGACATTCTTGCATCCCAATCATGTGCAAGATCCACACCAGAATCTGATTGATTCTCCACTGGCCCATTCCCAAATTAACCCAAAATTTTCATGACATTCCATTCATGACTGCATGAGTTATGTTGTAAAAAAGCACAAACACACACACATATATGAATGAACACATACCCTCCTGGCAGAAGCAATAAGAAGAGAAATTAACAATTTGATCAGACCTAATTAAAATAAACAATGAAAGGATTGTGGAAAAGCCGACAACCTGGTGACCAGACCCAAACAAAGATGCAAACTGGATTAAGAACAGGTGCAGGCAACTGGCTAAATCCTCAAGGCAACAAAACCTTCCAAATATAAATTATATGCGCTGTCTTTGATAATTTCGAAGAGCCGGGTCATTAATTGAAGATGATAATGAAAAAGATTGAACGCACTTTCATGACTCTAATTTTGAAGTGTTGAAAACTGACCAAAAAAAAAACACTTAAACTTGTCAAGATGGAGGTAACCCCAAAAAATTTACCAAGTGACATGCTTTAATCACGATCAATATGTGAAAAATATAATGAGAATTTATACAGGCTTTGCTGAGAAAGCTCTGTTTGAATTGAACATAAAAGGCACAAATCAGACCCAAAGTAGCAATGTGTCTGACATGATTCTGAAAATTGGCTGGGGAGATTTTCAAATTCACAAAATCACAGTGTTTTATCCTAGGATGATGCAAGTATATTTCTTTTATTAATTAAGCCATTACTGCATAATAGGCCACAACATAAAAAACAATGCAATTTCTCATGGGCCCACAGCACACAAAAAGAGTTCATGCAATAACCAAACATGTGGACGATCTATTAATTTTGGTTAATGGCCTACTTGGCCCATTTTACACTAGTGTACAAAATATCAAAAATATATGTCCAGGCATTGCTGAGAAAAGGTACTAGTGTTAACACTAACAGAAAGATGGCAGACATCAGACGTCATGTCGCTGGCCATCGATACAGCTCATAGGGGAGCTAATTACAAAATGCCTGATAATTGTCTGAATGATATCTTGTGGTTTCATGTAAAATGTAATGTGAACCCTGACACAGTATTTGTTCAGTAAGATGTAATTTTATGTAATGTGAGTGGACGTTACCTGTGTTGTGGGCATTTGACAGTATGGAGCCTCCCCATTGGCTAGTTCACAAGCTGTCACTCCCAAGCTATAAATATCTGTTTTTGTGTCGTACCCATTCAGATTCTGTAAGAATAAATGCTGTAATTTAATTTGAATCTAGACATACATGAATACATTAACAAGAACTATTGTGTTACTATTTAGTTACAATCGTAAAAATACCAGAGCCCGGTTATCTAGACAAAGAGACTCTCTGAAATGTAATTGTTTTATTAAAAGAAATATGATTTTTAAACCTTCCAATTGTTGCCTATACCAGAGCCTGGTTATCTGAACAAAGGGACTCTCTGAAATATAATTGTTTTATTAAAAGAAATATGATTTTTTAACTCTTCCAATTTTTGCCTATTAATTTTTTCTACTGCTCAAAACCATTACATATTTACAGTCCTAAATTGTAAAATGATTCCCATCAATTAAAGGTAATAGGTTATCAGCTCACAGGATCGTTGCAACATCATTTCATTATGTATTGCAAAAAAACTTTACACATGTGCTTATTAACTGTTTAATATGATGACAGTAAAATGAATTAGTTTTCTTCAAATCAGCAAGAACACTGCAAACATGCATACAATGCTTGTTGTATGTCTGGTGACCTCTGAATTGACCACAAAGTATAGCTCTACATAGTTTTCCTTTATGTTCTCTCTCACTATCCCAGCATTGGTGAGAAATATTAAAATCCATGTTGCAAACACCATAACTTGGAAAATGGATCCTGGACCCCTGTTTTGACATTTGAATAATGGGCCACTGATTTTGATCCACCACTCTGAATCACTGGCTATATTTCTTTGTTATGATGATGGTGTTGACATCTTGCGGTGGTTAAACTAGCGGAAGCTATATCAAACCTGCCACTATCATACTTGCAGCTGGTTTCAGTATACCCGAGGCTGGTTTAGTCCACAGCCTATTTGGCTATAGAAGAACCTGAGCTGGGACCAAGAAAAGACAGATATACACAAACACGTTGGGCCGTATGCTGATGGTCGGACTAAAGGTGGATTAAGAGAAAGTCCGTGGAAAGGCGGCGTACTAACTTTAATCCGTATGCTGATGGCTGGACTAAAATTAGTCGGGGTTTAACTACTCCGAGTTAGTCCCAAAAAGTTTTAGACCTGCCCGAGGGGTAGTTTAACACTGGACTAACTTAAGAGCTATCAAGAAGTCAGTCAAAAAATTCACTATTTGCAGAACATAATTGCAATAATAGGCTTCGTCTAATTATCTAAATCATAACTAAAGATATACTGGTGGTAAATGCACAAACACTTGCATCTTGCTCATTATAGGTTTACGACCAGGGAAATAGCTTTTTGCGGTTCAGTCGCTATAATATTGTTATCATTGACAAAAGCACTATTTCCCAAATATGGTTTTGCTTATTGCCTATATTTATTTCCAAAACTAAAATATTTAAAGATAAAAGGTATTCAGGTCAGGAGAAAAGTTGGCTAAATGATGCAATAATAGATTTAAGCAAGTAAATGCTGCTCTTTCCCGATGAACTAAAATGATAATTGGTAATAATGAGAAGTAGTAACATTTTGATGGCCATAGACAGTAATCAACAAAGTATGAGTTATTTATCACTGCACATTGTATCATATAAATAGCTTGCCAAGAGTTACATATTGTGATTTACAGATAATTCTAAATTATGTCATCAGACCTAATTTTGTTTATAGGGTCATCAGGATGAGAAGTAAATATATATATATTTAATATATATATATAATATATATTAAAAATAATGTATATAATATATATATAAATACGAGATGAAGTTCAGGATGAGAAGTATATTAAAATCATATGTATTATTTATATTATATATATATATATATTTATATATAGGCCTACATATACATATATATAAGATATCATATATACATATATTATATATAATATGTATTTATATATGATATTTAAAACATGATATATATATATATAAATACAAGGGAAAGCTCTGCCTTAATGGAGCCACGGTTTTCATGGGAGCTCTCTTCTTGAAAAAAATATAATTATTTGGGTTCATTTAACACAATACACATCATTGTATTGCATATCTTGGATTGGATGGGGGATAGGAAGAAAAATTATACCATTGCCTCCCGCGAACTTTCAGGTATTTGGGTGTGGTAGAGGTATTGGCATTCGCCCCTTCTCCCCTCCAAGATCCCACGCCTATATATTAACATATAGGCCTAATAGGTCGTATTCCACTTGCACACATCCACGCTCGTTCAATAGGACCGAGAGATCAATATGGATTCGAACTGGGTTAAAGTATACCACACAGACAAATTGGCTTGCCAGATAGTTGATTACGCACCAGAAAAATTAAAAGGTCACATTATCAACTGTGGAGGAATAATTATAATAAACAAGGGACCTATGGGTCACGACGCTCAGCTGTTATATATGATAAAAAAATATTATTTAGAAATGAGGCACATGCTGGTTTTGTGTGGTAATAAATATAAGCTGTATTATGAGTTGTTGTTGTTTAGCTTATGTATGATTTTGATAGTACCTTTGGAGACAGGGAAGAGGATTGATTTCATCTTTTTTATTAACAAATGGAGTACTACTGTCACACAGATTTTGACTTGGCCATATAACTTATAAGCAGAAAATATAATATAAGAGTTTAACAATTTATTAAAAAAATAACAAATATTGTCCCAAATATAATTTTTATTAAAAATAATAAGAGAATCATATGATTTTTTAAAATGAAATATAACTGATATGATTATTAAAATAATATTAAAGAATATATTCATGAATGCATTCATGAATACATTTTGAAAGTATTTGCACGAGTATTCATATACTTTCATTTTTACCTGAATTCCCATTCTTTATGCAAGAAATTTTATAATGGAGTACATAATCATATTCGTATTTAAATACAATTACAAAGTATTCGCACCATGTCTGGTATTTATTCAGTTTTCACCAAACAATGATGTTGAGAATCCAGAATATACAAATTTCACACATTTAAATAATGATCATAAGTACCTGGTTTTATGGCTTTTATTTATATTAAAAAATAACTGTAAAAAATTCATTTTGGACTAATTTCACATCAATGTACACACTAGATACAGTAGGAATCTAGATTAATATTATCAACTGCATCTTTGTCTATCATTAATTTCCTTCATATAATCCTTAATGATTAGTAATGAATAATATGATTTACTTCTTTATCATTAAAAATGAACTGAAAAATGCCATAGGTGACTGCATGGTGTTATTTGGAATATGTGACATTCTACCCATCGATACAAGATTCTTATATCATCAGTAACTGCAAGTTAATTTCCTGTTATTATAAACTAACAAATTCCTTTTCTATTTTTCTTTAATTTGTTATTAAAAACCAATAAAAATTTATTAATTTATTGTTTATTGTTATGTTGTTGGTTAAAACTACTAGATGAGTTGGGTTGAACACCTGGATCAACTGTGGCTGGCCATAAGCTGCCTGGATTCTCCCCTCAAGCGTGCATAATTTGATGAAAGGTCAACAAGGTCAACATACAGGTGACTCAAGAGGGGCTGGAGAGAGCCAAAGTCTGACAGGGTCTCATAAAAAACATTAATAAAAGCTACAATATTTGGCAAATTTCTTTCAGCTTTCTAAACTAAAAAGCTGAAATCCTTATGTGTGCATGATATGAAAATTATATCAACAGTGCTCACGGGAAACAAACGTGCCTTGGTCACAGTTGGGCAAAATTTAAGGTACTAATTTTATATTTATACTAATACCTTATAAAGTTTGAAAAATTCAGAACTAATTTTGGGTATTCAATTGAATCTTGATTTAATAATGTTACATCCCTGACAAAAAAAAATCTTTAGCTTCAGCAATGCCCTTGTTAAGGGAGTAAATATATTTCTTGATTTTTTACAAAGTGCATTATGTTTGGGCCCATAACTTAAAAAAAATACACAATACTGACATCATTTCTGGCATGTGCATAGTGAATGTATAGAAAAATATGTATATTATATATGATCAAAGTCAGATCAGTGGTTTTGATATTAGGCAGTCTTAAAGTGTAACATTGGGTTTTTAATGGAAAAATGAAGTTTTTCATTGATATCTCGAAGGAATTAAGTCCTAGTGACCAAATTCTTGGCATGGTAGGGGATTTTGGAGAAAACTAACTGTATGCCAAATTTAAGGAACTTAGAGCTGAAGCTCGGGAGCTGAGCTCTAGCAAACTGCATAACACTAGCAATATGTGACATGGTGCTTGAAAACTTGAATAAAATCTACAGTTTTTGATCAACTGGTTTCAAATTTTTGGTGTTAACAGTTGAAATGCTAACAAAAACATGCTGTGAAAATTAAATCCACAGCAGTTACAGCAAAAAAACGTGCCATGGTCAAAGTTGGGCAAAATTTAAGGTACCAATTTTTTATTTTTGCTAATATTTTTAAAAATTTAAAAGATTTTGATCTAATTTTGGGTATACAATTTAATTTTGATTAATAAAAGTAATATTACTTGAAAAAAGTGCTTAGCTTTAACAGGTTTTGTGTTAAGTGATAAAATTTCTTTCCTGATTATTTACAAAATGCATTATGTTTGAGCCCATAACTTATTTAAATTAAATAATACAGACCTAATTTCTGGCATGTACATAGGAATTATATAGAGGATTATTTATAGGAAATATGAGGAAAAACAGATGAGTGGTTTTGATATAAGGCAGTCCTAAACTGTGAAAATAGGTTTTTAATAAAAAATTGAGGTTTTTCCTTAATTTCTCAAAGGAATGAAGTCGCAAAGACCCAGTTTTCAGCTTGGTAGGAGATCTTGGGGACATCTAACATTATGCTGAATTTTGGATTCCTAGGTCTTACGGTTTCAAAACGTGCCACATCTACGGACGGACGGACTGACGGACGGACAGACGGACGGACGACGGACAATGGACCACGACTATAGCTCAGATGACTTATAGTCAGCTGACTAAAAATGCTTTATTTAATTAATATATTGGCGCTAAGTGTACTTGGCTAATGGTAGGCCTGCTTTTTTTGGCCCGGCCAAAATGTAAAATCTCGGATGGCCATGTGCTTGTGCACACGGCACCATTTTAACTCTGTCGAATGGTGAACTTTGCCGACCTGCTTCATTGATATGCATACACGCACTTAGTCCGCAGTTAAACCGCGGTTTAATTTTATTTTTAGTCCTGGAGGATGGTGAACTCCATTGACCTTCTTCATTAATATGCATGTATCGAGTTAGTACGCGGTTTAACTAGTCCGGGATTAAACTGACGGTGAGCATACCCCCGTAAGTTAGTCCACATAACCCCGACTTACTAAACCGCGGTTTAGGCTAAACCGCGTTCTAATTTCATTCATGCTCAGCATACGGGCCGTTGTGAACATATTCACAACCTTTTAAAGAACACTGATACTCTTTGATAATAAGTGGCTGCACCCACAGAATTATCAATATGGGATTTACTTAAAAAAAGATGATTTTATAACCAAGCTATTGTTTTATCATAATTTTTTTTGTGTTCCACAGTGCCATTATTTTGTGTGTAAAAACTGTAGTAACTAAGAAGAAAATGTAGTTGTAGGCATCTCCGTACAACACATCTTAGACAGGCTGTAAAGACCAAGGTTACATTAATTTCCTCACCTGCTCCAGTAGTTCTGGACTTGCCCACAGCAAGTTATTTATAAAGTGATCTGGTAATTCATGCAGGACGCGTTTACGTCGGCCTCCTGACAGGTGACTACAGCAGTGTCGCATCCCGGTCAGCCTGACTTCACCTTCAGCTGAGATTAAAATATGGCTGGCCCTTATCCCCCTGAAATAAGTCAAAAGCTGCCTTGTCCAGCACTAAACACGAGGAACACTCAGTTTTTTCAGTTATTTTTTTTTCTTAAATAATTTTTCTGTTGGATATAACAAACAACATTTTTAGCTAGGTAAACTAGATATATGAAACTTGCATTCCGGTTTTCGGACTTCATGACAGGGTATTTTAACATGCTTCCTCTCATTTTATATCTTGGTGATAACCAGGCCTGGTTACTGCCACACCTTTGGGTCATGGGTGTGTATCCAATACTCAGCTGATGTGCTTGGCATCACCTTCTTGGTTGTCTCAAATCTTTAATCTATATTACAACACACAGTGATGCCACTCAACCCTTGTCATAGACCTCTAATGTGGCCATGTCTCAAAAATGCCCAAATCCTCATTTAGCTGTCTTTTCTAGTGATCCAGATTACTTACAAAACTGAATGGTACCCTAATCCTTAAAATCTTCCTGAGTAATGTTGCTTACAACCAAACAAGTCACCTAACAGGGGAAAAACATATTTAGCACCAAGAGGTGGTATAGTAAATGATGAAATCATGATAAACATAAGATAATATGCTTATTACCAGTAAAGTAATAACATATAGTACAGCATAAATTTTTCTTATTGCTAAATAAAAGACTGGTAACAATTAACACTAGAATATCAGCAAAAGCTGACAAAAGCCCTCAGCCAAAAGAACAGTGTTTAGAGGTGGTAACAGTAACAAGTACTAAATATCTGTTCTCACATGGATGTATATCTGTACATGCCTCAGTTATAAATTTAAAATGGAGAGGTATGTACCATGATTCATAACAATCCACAAAATGCTTCCTGAAAAATAAGCTTCTAAGTTTTATTCTATTATAAGCTCTGTGATCTTGAAAAGTAGGTCAAGGTCACCCATCTTCGAACATGAATGAGATTTTTGTCGATATACATCTTCACCAAAGAAATAAATTTCCTATTGTGAATCCTTTTAGAGATATCCCGCTCACAAGGCCAAAGTTGAAAAATCCAAGAAAAATTCAATAAAAAATCAGAAATTGCAGGTGGCGCCCCCAAACTTGTGCAGCAGTTACAGACCATCAGTCCCTATGATCATAGTAAGTATTGTGAAAATCCATCCAATGGTTCCTGAGAAATAAGCTTCTACATGTTTTTTCTATAATCAGCTCTAAAACGTAGAAAAATAGGTCAAGGTCACCCATCTTCGAACTTGACCAAGATTTTGTCGATATACATCTTTACTGAGGAAATAAAATTCTGACGGTGAATCCTTTTCAAGATATCCCGCTAAAAAGGTAAAAGTTAACAGACGCCGGACGGACGGACGGACGGACAGCTTGGGTGACGACAATAGCTCATCAGCCTAAGGGCTGAGGGCTAATAAAAGCATGTGTCTTACTGTTCTACATTTGTTAAGGTTACAATGAATATAAAGCAAATTCTTCTTATTGTTTCAGCAGTCGTTTTCAGGGTTTCCTCCATATTCCTTTTACAGATTCTTGGCAGCTTCCCCCCCCCCCCCTCGACGAGAAAAAGTACCACATGGTACAGTGACCAAGTATAGTCTGTTCAATGGTAGTGTGGCCATTGAATTTAGATGATTATAAGCTTATAATTAAATATGATCACGGTGTGTCAATAAAGCTGATGAAGAACTAAAGGCTTAATATGGAATAAATAAGGGACCCATGGGTCACTGTGCTCAGCTAAAGTTGACCTTGAAGGTAAAAATCTAAAATAATATCAAATGGAGATAAAGTGTAAGAAGGAGGTAATATAGGCCACGGTTGGTTTATATGATTGGTTTGTATTGATGAGCAAGAGATTGTTGCAAATAATATTTTGTGACCTGACCATGTGTTTCCTAATGTTTAAACTGAAGCATGTAAGAAGTTTGTGAACAAATGTTACTATTACCATAATCATTAGTTGGCTTTTTGATTAACTGTTGATATTTCAGTAATTTACACATTTGTTCAATTGAATCTATTTTTTGTGTAATATATATTATTAAATATATATGTACTTTTTATTTTATGAAATGTATACCGTTGAAATATAACTAATTAACAACCTACATACATGGCAAACAAAGCCTGATCTCCAATTCTGCTGAGGCAGGAAAATAATGAATAAATGTTTGTATTAGATCCTCATTTTTTTATCACATCAATTTTTTTTATTATAAGTTTATATTTCTATACATTTCAAATATAACATATATATCTGAATATAAAAGTTGATTCATAATTCTCAACTGCATTATCATAAATCTCAATCTTGTCAGATAACACCAAATCATGCATACAAATGATTATTTATTTTTTACCACAAAAATATATCTTTTAAATCTGCAAAACAATAAATTTTTAGCAATAATTTTTTATTTCAATTTCACAATTTTAAATTGTCTTTATTTGTTCATAATATGCTTTATATTTTATAAATATAAGCATTCTGATGGGTTTAATTATTTAATTATTTATTATTTAGTTAAATTAATTTCGATAAAATTCTACATTAACACAACATGGCATCTTCTGGATTACACCTTGAATTACTTTTTTCTAGGAAAATTTTTGTATATTGGAGTGGAAACAGTATTAAAATTAAGGAGATACAGTGAAAACAATAACAACTAGATATTTCTTGGCACCGCAGGTGCCATAGTATCCCCAAACAATTAATCCCCCCCGCCCCCATCTACAGTAGCATATACTGACACTTGGTAAGCCACTATGGTTTCTTCCATCCATCCCTGATTGTGATATTTTTGATTTTGTGTGATTTCCATCATATATGGCATTATTCAAGGTTAGGGCCACTCTCTCATATGAAAGGTCATGACCCAAATTTAAATATACATCATTCCATAACCCATGTCTATGTATATGCATAATATGAAAGAAATCTGTCCATTAGTTTGACTTATAATGCTCACAGTACTGTCAAGTGGCCATGATGGGGTATTAAAAGGCAAGAAAACAAGAAAATGACAGAAGGTGGTGCCACATGTCTTCCGCTGAAGACAAAGCCATCCAAGATCTTCAGTCAGTCTGATTTTGGGACCAATCCATGCATCCCTTATTGAGATATTTATGATTTTGTGAATTTTTCACCATATATGGCATTATTCAGTGTCAAGGCCACTCTCATATGAAAGGTCATGACCCCACTTTAAAAAGGCTTCATCCTCTCACCCATATCTATGCACATGTCAAGTTTGGTAAAGATCCGTAAAACATTTTTTGAGTTATCGTGTCCTAGCAAAATCTCTGCGGCAGAGGCTGTGCGACCTTCCTTAAACCATAGTATCCCAACAATTACTGCACAAGACTTGATGGGTTGGGTTGGGGGGGGGGGGGGGGGAATAGGGGTGGTGATATGAGAATAACTGTACACCTGTCACAGCAGGGGATCTCCCCCAGTGACTGTAACAAATCAGAAACCCTGGCATAGCTGACTTCTAGTGACCTGGAGTGGGACCCTGCATCTGTAATCTGTAAGCAAAGCAAATGACTACATAGAGCTTCAAGAAAAAAATCAATAACTAGCCTGATTTTCAAGCTTTTATTTCCAAATTCAGTTTTAAACAAATTAAATACTTATGTTTACATGCTGTGAAAATTAAATCAATGGTACTTACACAAAAAAAAATGTGCCATGGTCAAAGTTGGGCAAAATATAAGGTACTGATTTTATTTTTATGCTAATAACCCAAAAAATTTACAAAATTCAGATCTAATTTTTGGTAAATCTTAATTAAACATTGTTATATACTTGGGAAAATAGACTCTAGTTTCAGTATTTTTTATGTTAAGTGAGTAAATATTTTTCCTGATTTTTTACATAGTCCATTATGTTTAGGCCCATAACTTAAAGAAATTATACTTAACAGACTTAATTTCGGGCATGTACATAGGAATTATATAGAGGAAGATTTATGGTAAATATGAGGAAAAACAGATGAGTGGTCCTGAACAGATTAGGCAGTCCTGAAGTGTGAAAATAGGTTTTTAACAAGGGACCCATGGGTCACGGCGCTCAGCTGATCCTGATTGGACTATAAATGTATCACCATTGTGATACTATATTGAGTAGATAAAGCTTAGAATATCATGGTCATGTTGGGTTTTATAAAGGAATATAATGTAATATGTGAGTATATGATATATGAAATAACCTGACTGATGGATTAATATGGAGTAAAATATAGTGGTTTATTTTTTATTTATTTGGGAGGGGTCGAAAAAAGCAATTTATTTGAGCAAATATGAATGCAATGACAGTATGCTAAGCAGTGGTATAATGATGATAAGGCTATTTGTTGAAGGATCTATAGTGTATGGAAAACTGCAAGAGTTCAATTTGACAGATAAAAGGTTATGATTAACTATACTGATGTGGGATTTATGAATTTTTGACTGTATGACATAATATCTTGACAAGATCGGTCTTGACAAGGTGCATTATTTTGATGCCCCTGACGTCTACATATTACACAATATTGACATAATTTCTGGCATGTACATAGGTACCTATGGACAAATGGTCAACAGTACTGAACCACCTGGAAGGTTAAAATCTTAAAAATATGATGAAATGTAGATAATGTTTGAGAGGAAGAGGTAATCTGGGCCATGGTTGGTTTATATGATTGAAGAAAATGTTGCAAATAATATTTGAGACCTGACCATCCCTTTCCATTGGTTACCTTTTTTGATAAGCTGTTGACAGTTCAACAGTTTACACATTTGTCTGATGAGATCCAATTTATTTGGTAAACCTTTTTTATCAATTTTATGATATGTATACAGTTGCCATAACGTCCTCATTCCACAGGTGCAATGACTTGATGGGGGGGGGGGGGGGGGGGGGGAGGGGTGTTGTGTTATGATCAGAGTTACAATGCCTCTGTCTCTCTGTAGATATTTTCTTTAATTATTAAATTTTATGCTATAGCCATAGAACTATTGTTCACAGTGCCAAGGAGCAAAGCCTCAGTGGGATGAAGAAGGGGATGGTAAGAGTTACAACACCCTTGCATATACATACAGGATATGAAATTTAATTCAACAGTGCTTATAAAAAAAAGTTTATTCATGAACATTAAATATTTAAAACAGAATGAAAGATGGAGAAACAAAGCAAATAATATTTTTCCCCATTCTACTGAGCCAAGAAAAAATTAACAATATTTGCATTTATTCCTTTTTTTCATTACATAATTTTAATCCAAGTTTCCGAATGTTACTATAAATTTACAGTAAAACATACATGTGATTGTGAATATTTCAGTTGATTCACATTTCTAAATTGCATCAACATTTATAGCTAATGTATCTAGTTTATAGTACCTGTCAACAGAATGGGATGGAGGGAGCAAGGGAGGCAATTAGGGAGAGAGAGAGAGAGAGAGAGAGAGAGAGAGAGAGAGAGAGAAAGAAAGTTGGAGAAAGAAAGAAAAAGCAGAGGAGAGAAAGAGAGAGAAAGATAGACCTAGACTGCCAGAGAGAGAGAGAGAGAGAGAGAAAGAGAGGCTCTCTGGTAATTACTGCCTGACCCAGCCTGACCCAGACACTCACAGTGGCAGTAGGTCAGACCTGAAGGTGTTATGTAACTGCCCAGTACACTGCATTTATACTGATCTGATGCAAACAATGAAGACATGGTACCTGGAAACTTGAATAAAATCTACAGTTTTTGATCAATTGGTTTCAAATTTCAGATTTTAACAGATGAAATGTTAATGTGTACATGCTGTGAAAATTATATCCACAGCACTAACAGGAAAAATTTGAATATTTATATTTTTTAAATGGTATCAGGAAAAAAAGAAAAGTATTCTCAGCTATAAAACTAATACATGTGTTAAAATTAATCCACGGATCAAAACACCCAATATATCATACCAGGAGCAAACTGGAGTTGGGAATGTTTAATTTTATGAACTGAAATAAAGGACCAGCAATATAAATTTTGATTATTTAGCCAGTCTCATGTAACAACTGATACAACCATGAGTTATAAGTCAAACAAATTAAAATCTTTAATGAACACTTGTCTGAGTAATATTTTAAATTTTTGACATATTTATTTATTATTTTAATTTTGTAATAAATATAAACCAACAAGTTAAAGACCTGGAAAAGACCTGGAAATTTAGATTAATTTAATATAATCAACTGCATCCTTGTCTATCATTATCTTGCTTCATATAATCCCTAATAGTAAACAACAATTTATTTTAATTATTTATTTTTCATTTTTATGGTTGAAATGAAAAATACCCAATGGTGACTGCATGGTGTTATTTGAAATACAATTTTGGCCATCCATGGAAGATCCATAAATGATCAGTAATTGCAAGGTAATCCCCTGTAACTCATTAACTATAAATTCCTTTTCCATTTATTTTTTTTAAGTTCTTATCATAAACCAAATATTAAAAAAAGTTTATTGTTATGTTTATGGCCTAAACAAATACTAGTGGAGGGGGTTGGACAGTTAGATCCAGTTGAAGCCACCCAAAAGCTGGCTGGCTGCAGAGTGCCTTGCTTCAAGCATGCATAATTGGCCTGAAAGGTCAATGTGGGGACATAAAAGAGGGGCTTCAGTACAGCCAAGGTGTGATATTGTCTCATAAAAACTTTCATAAAAGCTAGTTTTTGACCAATTCCTTTTATAACTTCAGAATTTAGAATCTTTAATCCTTACCAGTGCAAGATATGAAAATTAAATCAACAGTGCTTACAGGGAAAAAACATGCCATGGCCAAAGTTGGGCAAAATTTAAGGTACTGATTTTATATTTATGCTAATAACTTATAAAATTTGAAAAATTCAGAACTAATTTTGGGAATACAATTGAATCTTGATTAAATAATGTTATATCCCTGGCAAAAAATGTCTACCTTCAGCAATTTTCATGTTAAGACAGTAAATATATTTCTTGATTTTTTACAAAGTGCATTATGTTTGGGCCTAGAACTTAAAACAATTACAAGATACTGACATCATTTCTGGCATATGCATAGCGAATGTATAGAAAAATATGTATATTATATATTATAAAAGTCAGATCAGTGGTTTTGATATTAGGCAATCTTAAAGTGTAACAATGGGGTTTTAATGGAAAAATGAAGTTTTTTCTTAATATCTCGAAGAAATGCAGTCCTAGTGACCAAACTTTTAGTATGGTAGAGGTTTTGGGGGACATCTAACTGTATGCAAAATTTAAGGAACTTAGAGCTGAAGCTGGGGAGCTGAGCTCTAGTAAACTGCATAACACTAGCTTGGTGTAAACAATATATGACATGGTGCTTTAAAACTTGAATAAAATCTACAGTTTTTGATCAACTGGTTTCAAATTTTTTGTTTTAACAGTTGAAATGGTAACAAAAACATGCTTTGAAAATTAAATCCACAGCAGTTACAGGAAAAAAACGTGCCATGGTCAAACTTGGGCAAAATTTAAGGTACCAATTTTATATTTTTGCCAATATTTAAAAAAATTTAACAGATTTTGATCTAATTTTTGGTATACAATTCAATTTTGATTATTTAAAGTAGTATTACTGAAAAAAAAATTCCTACCTTTAACACTTTTGGTCTTAAGTGACAAAATATCTTTCCTCATTTTTTTACAAAGTCCATTATATTTCAAATAATACTGACTTAATTTCTGGCATGTACATAGGAACCATATAGAGGAATATTTATGGTAAAAATGAAGAAAACCAGATGAGTGGTTTTGATATTAGGCAGTCCTGAATTGTGAAAATAAGATTTCTAATAAAAAATTGAGGTTTTTCCTTAATATCTCAAAGGAACGAAGTCATATTGACCCAATTTTTGGCATGGTAGGAGATTTTGGGTCATCTAACTGTATGCCGAATTTCAGATTCGTAGGTCGAATGGTGTCGAAACGTGCCAGTCTTACGGACGGACATCCAGACGGAGAGACGGACAGACAGACGGACGGACGGCAAGACAGACGGACGGACGACGGACAATGGACCAAGACTATAGCTCAGATGACTGATAGTCAGCTGAGCTAATTAAAAATTGAGGTTTTTCTTTAATTTCTCACAGAAACAAAGTCACAAAGACCCAGTTTTTGGCTTGGTAGATCTTGGGGACATCTTACATTATGCCGAATTTAGGATTCCTAGATCTTACGGTTTCAAAACGTGCCACATCTACGGATGGACAGACAGATGGACGACAGACAATGAACCACGACTATAGCTCAGATGACTCACAGTCAGCTGAGCTAAAAATCTCATGCTAAAACCAACATTTATATTTTGCAACCATCTTGTTTTTTTTTTATTCTAGTGGCTAAATGAAATGGTATCTGACATGAGGTATCAGCCTCATTTTGGCAGTTTCATTTTTTTTGTATATATATATGACACCAAACCAGCAAATAAAAGCTTTTTAATGCAGTTTGAGCATGTGACCAGTGACCTAGACCTTCACCAATGGGATTAAGATGTTGTAACAAAAAAAACTTGTAACTGAATCTCTTAAATAATTTACAAGATATGGTTTTTGTTTTGAAATTAGGCCTATGATGCTCAATTCATCATTGTAAGTTACTTTATGAAGCTGATCTCAAAATTTATGAAAATATCCCAGCATTTTAGTGGGCACAACCCTGAGGAACAGAATATAGAAAACAAAAAGTACACTGAACAAACCTGTGGACAACACCTCTATTGTGAATGTATTCGAGTGCTCGTAAGACATCCTTCAGTATGTACGCTAGCGCCATCTCTGGGAGACCTTCCTGAAAGTGAGCATGAATCAGGTCCAGGCATGAACCTGAAATATCAGAAAATATGACTAAAAAATATGGTAACTCTAACATGTCAAAATGTTAAACATGAAATATAGAAGAAATGCTGTGTTCAAGTTCTGTCAAGAAAATTCTGGTAATGGAGCTGTACTGCACAAGGTACTTTGTTTTCCAATGAGCACTTGTATTTTTTTGCAATGTACCAATGCTGTATATATATATATATATATATATATATATATAATGAATAAAAAAAGGAAAATTTGTTTAAATTTAATGGAACTTAAACATATTGGACTTTATTGATTGTGCATCTCTTTTTTAGAAATCAAAATTTGTATTAGCCATCCTTAAGTGCACCCTGAGTGTTAGGTAACCGGCATTGGCTTCATAATTTTTGTTATATACTATTTGGAATGTATGGGTGTATGGACAATTATATATGTTGTCTTTCTTTTTATGGCAAATAAAAGTGATATGAAATCTTTAAAAAAAAAGTTCTGATGGACAAGATGGTAAAATTTAGTTACAGACTGTATTCAGGTATGATTCTGGTCTGCTGAGAAGTACAACTCTGACAAAATCACAAGAACTGCAAATGTGCATAATCTGGTGACCTCTAACCTCATTAGATGTACGTGAAATTTGGTGAGAAGGTAATTAAGGTGAGAAACTCTATTGGTAAATATGTATTATGAGTTTCATAAAAATCCACAGGAATTTTGGTAAGTAACCAAGGTGACTCCAAAGTGCGGTTACCTCTCTCCTCATAAAATATGCATGGGTTTTGCTGGAAATCAAACTTAGGCGAGGTATTTTATTGATAAACATTTCTGAAGGGTTTGATTAAAATCCTTCATATTCTTAGGTATCCAAGTTATCAAAGCAACACCACAAAGTAGCCTGGTGACTTGTGACCTTATTAAATATGCAAGATAATCTGTTGCTAAGTAGTTATGGTGAGTTTTGTGAAAATCCATCAAAACCCCAGTAAGTTATCATGGTGACACTAAAAGTTAATTGATGGATGGTGGGTATACCATAATACTGTATAAGACATATAACAAGTTCACTTGCTTGAGATAAATGACACTTTAAAGGAACCTCCCCCCCCCCCCCCCCCACCTCCCCCCACCCCTTTATTAATAATTGTAACTGTACATAACTAGCATCAGATGGAGACACCCACACAATTACAAAACATACACAATGTGACTCACCATATGCCATGAGGGGCATGACCACCCACAAGTGCTGCCCGTGTATGAATACTTCGTTCAGGTAAAGCAGGTTTTCGTGGCTCAGCTGTCTATGCATCCTTACCTCGTTCTGTAGAAGATGAACCAATCATAACAGTGTGTTAGTCTATTACATTATGGACTGATCCACCAGTGTCCAAAAAAATTTGGTAATTATTCTATCAAACTTAAAGGTTAAATCTTGGGCTGTAGTTTTTAATTATTATACTTCTACTACTACTAATGCTATATATAGTAATAACATTTTCTATTCAATAAAACTGCAGACATAATTCTATGATTTTTTAACTACACTGATATCAACATGACTAAGCCAGGAGATGATTTTTAAGTATACCAGTCTCTGATCAGCTTTCTCTGATTTAAAGAAACCCTTGTGTGTGTGAGGAGGGGGGAGCATTAAATCAGACCTACAGATTGGCAGACAAGTGCATTCATACTTTGTTTTCGTTTCCTGTTTTGGCAAAACTGAAGATATACTGAAATTAGACAGTTTGCTGATTATGTCTCCTTTGTACTTTCTAGTATTAGTTAAGGTTAACAAGAGCACTGCAAACATGCATAATAAGCCTCTTATAATTATGTCTTGTGACCTCTGACCTCATTAGATATGCATGAAATCTTCTGAAGAATTTAATTTAGGTGAGAAACTCTATTGGTAATTATGTATATAGAGTTTCATGAAAATCATTAAGACTTTTGTTAACAGTCAAGTTACCATGGAGCTTCCAAAGTGTGGTGACCTCTGACCTCATAAAATATGCGTGGATTTTGCTGGAAATCACACTGTGGCAAGATATTTTATTGATTAACATTTCTGATGAGTTCTTTTGCGACGACACCACAAAGTAGCCTAGTGACCTGTTACCTTATTGAATATGTGTGGATTTTGCCCAAAATCGAACTTGGGCAAGATAATTTGTTGTTAATGAGATATGGTGAGTTTTATGAAAATTCATCAAAACCCCAGTAGTTTATTAAAAGTTAGACAGAGGGTGGGTATACCATAATACTCCCATCATGACTGGCATATAAAAAGGAATAAATGTATACAACCAAACTGTACCGAAGAAATATCCAAAAGTATGGATGCTGGGACAACGTTTCAATTCTGGCATTATATTAATGTTCTATATAAATAGGCTATATTTTCTTATATTTTTCAGAACACAGAACTGAGAAAGGCAACATTTTCAGTTCTCTAACAATATTACAACTAGAATGAGTCTGTCTTTGCGATGCAGGAACAGATTTATGTCTCCCCTCCCCATGGGCCTGGCATCCAAAAATCTGAGGAAAAACTAGAGACCCATGGGTCTCAACGCTCAGATGAATATGTCAATAAGGATAGGTTAATAAGCTTTTTCAAAATATGGCTCCTGTGATCAGTTTGAAGCCAACCTGTCTACCCAAACTGGAGTAATCATCCATAAACTTACATGTGAATGGATGGGCCCTGTGGCCTTGACCTTTGACCCCATAATCAAAATAACCTTCCCCTATTGACAGGTGCACCACATGGAAGACAGAAGGTTTGGGATGAGAAGTCTGGCCTAAAATGCATCTTCAATCTTTCTAAATATGTGAGTCCTGAGACCTTGACCTTTGACCTCATGACCAAAAAATCAATAGAGTCCTTGCATTAGAGGATGTCCATATATAAACCAAGTTTGAAATCCATATGTCAATCCAAACTGGAGTTATAATCAGGAAACAAATTTGTTGGACAAACAAAAAGACAAACAGACGGACAGGGTGATTAATATAGGGCATCCCCTTATTCAACCTTGAACCTAATAAAAAACAAGTTTTCAGGACACAGATAGTATCAACATAATTTGGTAGTCTCAAAAAACAGAAAAATACATCAAAAATAGAAAAAAAAACAGGTGGCTCCACCAGTCTCTAGGAACTAAAGAAACCTCTGAAAAGGAAAACCAGAATCCAGCAGCTCTCTCCAATCATCCCGCTAAGGTATCCACGCTATCAAATACCGACTTGGCCACTGCACTGAACAAGAACTCTACACCAACATTGCCTGTTAGAGGTAAATACAAGTCTTACACCCTGAAAGAGAAAATTGCCATGCTAACAGAGGCACCCATGCATGGCATCCGACCAACAGCGGCCCGGTTTTCAATAAAAGTTAGTACCATTGCTTCATGGAGGAAGATGGATTTGGATGACACCAGTGTCCAAAGATCAAAGGGTGGCAAATTGTTTGGTAGTGGTCGCAAAGTTAGTAATGGAACGGAGCTAGATGATGAAATCTCTGCGTGGGTTTTAGTGATGCTTGACCTCCAGCTACCTGTCACAGTCATGCAAAAAGAGAAGTGAATGAGAAATATCCTAATCTATCCTCAACCGCCTCTCGTGGATGGATGTATGCCTTCTAAAAGTGTCACAAGCTAACATTGCGTGCGCGCACTAGCATCTCTAAAAAACTGCCGGAGCAACTGGAAACAAAAATCTCGAATTTTCACAACTTTGTGATGAAACTACGTGAAACAGATGAAATTGATGAAGAACTTATTCTAAACATGGATGAAACACTGGCCTACTTTGATTTCGTCCCGGGCAAAACCATCGACCAGACTGGAGTGAAAGAGATCCGTGTGAGAACGACCGGGGCAGAGAAGAGACATATAACTATAGTTTTAACTTGTACAGCTTCAGGCATCATGTTGGCCCCCATGGTGATTTTTAAAGGAAAGCGCCAACTGAAACTGAATGTGCCGAAGGGATTCGTAATCCCAGTCCAACCAAAATCCTGGAATGACCAAGAATTGATGGAAGTGTACATCCGTGAGATTTTCAGCCCGTACACAAAACGGAGACCTGCCATCATGGTCCTTGACAGCTTCTGCACCCATCTTGTTGATTCTGTGAAAGCCCAACTTAAGAAAGCGAACTGTCACCTGGCTGTTATACCAGGAGGCTGCACCTCTAAGCTCCGGCCACTGGACGTGTCTATCAACAAACCTTTCAAGGGAATATTACGCAAGAACTGGTGTGCCTTCATGCATGATGCAGGGGCAGAGACCGCCTCGTCGTTCAAACCGCCGTCAAAACAAACTCTGATGGACTGGGTGTTGGAACTCATCAAGCTGTCATTCAAAGTAACTGGGATATTGACCAAACTGTACAGTTCTGAGGAACAGTTAAAGCAGAACGAGGACTTCTTGCCCGAGATTTTTGTGGATGACAACACTGATGATGAGGAGATATTAGAGGGATTTGGTGCATTTTCAGAAGCTTAAAGCTGTATGTTTATGCACGTGCTTGAAACATTGTGATATTAATATATGTGATAGTTTTATTATGCTTTATATGTTTATGCACGTGCCTTGAAAGTGATATTTATGTGATAGTTTTATCATGCTTTTTATGTTCATGAACGTGCTTGGAAACATCCTGATATATATATATGATGGTTTTATCATGCTTTTTTATCAAAGTCACATTCTTAAACTCGATATTGAATTGAACTCGGCTTAATTGACTTATATGCAAAACAGGTCTGTTGTTATTGCATATAATAAAGATTGTATAAAGAGGTCTTCACATATTTCAATATTATGCAATTTTTTACTTATATTAAATAATTAATTCAAAGTTCTCATTCAAGAAACCATAGTATTTTCAAATATCATCAAAATTAAACACTAAAAATTACAGATAAAATTCCTAATACAATATTATACACCTCTTCTTATTCTCGTTGGACTGACAAACATGGGACAGTGGAATCCTTGCTTTTAGTGTAAAAAACATGCAAATATTAACATTTGATAAAAAAAAATAGGACAGGTAATGATTCAAGTTAAGCATATGTCTATATTAAATGGTGAACAGCATGAGAGTTGCAGTACAACCTCCATTATCTCCCACCACCAAATCTTGGGTGTCAGACGATCTTCTTTCCTGCAATATACTAATTTTTCATATTTTACATATAATAATTAACACACTGAGAAAAATAATTATTAGTTCCTGCACGAATTCAAGTAGACATAACGGTAGAGCCTCTGAAAAAATTCAATAACTAGACCAATTTTTTAGGTTTTATATTAAAAATTTAACAGATCAAATCCTTATGTGTACCTGCTGTGGAAATTTAATTAAATGTACTTACAGGAAAAAAATGTGAAGAGGTCAAAGTTTGGTATTGGGGTTTGGTAGGAAATCTTGGGGACATCCAACACTATGCCTAATTTTGGATTTGTAGGTCGAATGGTTTCAAAACTTGCCGGTCTAACAGATGGACGGACAGACATGACGGACAATGGACCACAACTATAGCTCATATGACATATAGTCAGCTGAGCTAAAAATTATATTTAAATTTTTTTGCGTGGAATTTGTATACTGAGCTGTTCAAAAGTTCTTCTGTACACCAAAATGACACAGATGATGATTACCGATGCCCCAGTCGATGACAGACCAAACACTGTATGTCTCCCCCTTGGAAGGGGAGACATAAAAATCTAAAGCACCTTTAATCTCTAAACTAATTACTGAATAATCCTGATGAGCAAAATGACCTGTTCATACCTGAAGGAAATTATGGTCAATACTGCATTCCTCAAGATGGATTATCTTGATGGCAACCAGACTGCCGCTCCGCAGGTGCCTGGCAACCGACACCTTGGCTGCTCCATCACAAGCATGTCCTGTCATAAAACATTACAGGTTGTCAAATATACAGGTACTCAAATAACATGACGTCAAATATACAGGTACTCAAATAACATTATGTCAAATATAAAGGGACTCAAATTACATGACATCAAAAATACAGGAACTGAAACAACATGACGTCAAATATACAGGTACTCAAATAACATGACGTCAAATATACAGGTACTCAAATAACATGATGTCAAATATTCAGGTACTCAATTAACATGATGTCAAATATACAATAACACAAATAACATGATGTCAAATATACAGGTACTCAAATCACATGATGTCAAATATATGGGTACTCAAATAACATGATGTCAAATATACAATAACACAAATAACATTATGTCAAATATACAGGTACACAAATAACATGATGTCAAATATACAGGTACTCAAATAACATGATGTCAAATATACAGGTAATCAAATAACATGATGTCAAATATGCAATAACACAAATTACATGATATCAAATATACAGGTACACAAATAACATGATGTCAAATATACAGGTAATCAAATAACATGATGTCAAATATACAGGTAATCAAATAACATGATGTCAAATATACAATAACACAAATAACATGATGTCAAATATATAGGTACTCAAATAACGTAATATCAAAATATACAATTACACAAATAATATGATGTCAAATATACTATTACACAAATAACATGATGTCAAATATACAGGCACACAAATGACGTTTTCAAATATATAGGTACACAAAATGACGTCTTCAAATATAAAGATATACAAATAACATGATGTCAAATATACACATGCTCTGGTAAGGAGGTAACATTGTCTTATCTGGGACAGCCAGTAATTGGTAATGTTCTCGTCATGAGGTGACTGTGCCTTACCAGCAATGGTCAGTCACTGGTAATGTTGTAGTGAGCTCACTGCATTTATCCTAGGATGGCCTGTAATTGGGACTATTCTAGTGATGATGTCACCGAGTCTTATCTATGACAACCTCCAACTGGTAATGCTCTGGTTTTGAAGTCACCGCATCCTGCTAATGACAGCCTTCAATTTCTAATGTTCAAGTGATGTGGTAACTGCACCTTACCTATGACGGCCAGTAATTCGTAATCTCCTGCTGTGGGTCCATGATCAACCATTGCTTTAGGCAGTTCTTGTACTGCTTCAGATTTAGGTTTATCAACCTATAATAAAAGTATAAAATCAATTTTAACATGGCTCAGAAGCACTGACAGACAGCTACAAATTCAACAGGGACCAAGTCAAAGACTCAAATTTAGAGCCCTAATCACATTACTTACAGATAATGATCACTAACTACCAGTATCAGCAGTATTTGAAGTTTTTTAGAAGTCTTTTAAAGTCTTTAATTAAAAAGGTATTTCACTGATCAGCCCTTTGGAATTGACACCAGCTAGTCACCGATGTGTTTATGTTACGTCATGACTTTACTCTACATATATACCTGTGCAGTAGTCTTTGATCATTCTCTCTTGCACACCAACCAAGCAACAATTAGAGCAATGTGGAGACGCCTCATGCACCAACAGGAGCTTCAGTACCAGTAGCAGCAGAATACCAGTCCTGGTGACTGAGTGGTTAGTCTGTCAGCTACTGAGCCAGAAAACTGGGAGGCTGGCTGCTAACCTGACTTTAAGAGGTGTAATCCCATGCTGGAATTTTCACCTAGATTTTTTAAATAATTAGGAAGAAGAACTCTGCTTTCTGGTATCAGGCTTGCCCCCGCTTATCGGGGCCTATGGGTGCATGCACCATTCTGGGACTGGAAAATACTGTCTGTGCAATAAGTGTGCACAGTCTCTATGGGAAGATCCAATGGTTATCCAGTATATCTAAACAAGCTCCTGGCTGACTCAGGGTCACACCAGGGATTGTGCAAGGCTCACTGAACCAATGTGGTTCCTGATTCTAACAGGAAGGCTACAGACTGACAGACTGGTTGTTGATAGTTTCACAAACAGTCAAGAAACTTAGCTATATTGCCGGCCAACCCTCATACATCAACTAATCAATTAATTCATATGGAATTTCATGATTTTTTGCTTGCTAGCAGTAGTAAATAATGATCTTTTGATATATGCAGCTTGGACTTAATTTACATCCTCATAAATATGTTTTGGTTCAAGATGACAACTTCCCCTGTAACTGCTACCCTAATAAAGTATCAAGGGGAACACATACAATGTCCCAATATTTCTATGAATAGACAATGGGTAGATCTGTACATTTTTCACTGATCGAGTGATAAGCTTACCTGCAGTCCACAATCAGTCTTATATAAACCAAGTGATAAGTGAAATGAAAATTCATTCCAATGATACAAATATTCATTCCCTTATCAATATACCAGGTAAGGAGGCTTGTCAACATGGGTTCAGAAAGACTGGAAAAAGTCCAGATTGTGCAATTTTTAATTTAATCAGATGACAATTAGTATTAATATATGCCAACAGACGTGATGGCACCAAGCTAAGCAGGAAAACACCACTATTTTACCCAGTCACTGGTGCGGGTAAATTGGTGGCAGCCTCTAGAGGCTTAATGCTTAGCTTGGTGGTATCACGTCTTTTGGCTCCTTCAAAATCAAAATTACACTTGAGGAGGGCATAGGGTTTGAGCCTTGACTATAGCAACCTGTAGCTGCTCGATAAAGCTATAACATTTTTAGTCAAATGATATACCTGAATAGGCTCCTTCTTGGGGCTGATATCGTTGCGGTTTCTTATTGGACTTTTGTCAGCAGATGCACTTGTGCAACTGCACCTCTGTAAAAAAAAATATCTGAGTATAATCTCATGCAAAAGCATAAAAAAACATAACATGGATCACGGCGCTCAGCTGTTATATATGAAAAAATGATTTGGGAAAGAGGCATATGCTTGTTTTGTGAGGTAATAAATATAAACTTTATCATGAGTTGTTGGTGTTTAGCTTATGTATGATTTTGATAGTATCTTTGGAGACAGGGAAGAGGATTGATTTTATTTATTTTATTAACAAATGGAGTGCTATTGTCACACAGATTTTGACTTGGCCATATAACTTATAAGCAGCACATATAATAAAAGAGTTTAACTATTTATTAAAATTTAATAACAAATATTGTGCCAATATAATTTAAAAAAAAAAAAAAAAAAAAGAAAATCATATGAATTTTTAAAATAAAATATAACTGAAATGATTATTGAAATAATATTATAGAATATATTCATGAATGCATTCATGAATACATTTTGAAAGTATCTGCACTGGTATTCAAATACTTTCATTTTTACCTGAATTCCCATTCTTATGCAATAAAATTTTTTAATGCAGTACATTTTCATATTTGTATTCAAATACATTTGCAAAGCATTCGCACCATGTCTAGTATTTATTCAGTTTTAGCCAAACAAAGATGTAGAGAATCCAGAATATACAAAATTCACAAATTTAAATAATGATCATAAGTACCTGGTTTTATGGCTTTTATTTATATATAAAAAATAGATGTAATATATTCACTTTGGACTACTTTCACATCAATGTACACACTAGAAACAGTAGGAATCTTGATTAATATTATCACCTGCATCTTAGTCTATCATTAATATCCTTCATATGATCCCTAATGATTAGTAATGAATAATATGATTTATTTTTTTATCATTAAAATTTCACTGAAAAATACCATAGGTGACTGCATGGTGTTATTTGGAATAACACTGACATTGACATTCTATCCATCCATACAAGATTCTTACATCATCAGTAACTGCAAGTTAATTTTCTGTTACTCATCAACTAACAAATTCCTTTTCTATTAATTTTTCTTTAATTTGTTATAAAAAACCAATACAAAATTATTAATTTATTGTTTATTGTCATGTTGTTTTTCAAAACAACTACTAGATGAGTTGGGTTGGACACCTGGATCAACTGTGGCTGGGCATTAGCTGCCTGGCTGCCCTGTATGCTTCGCTCAAGCATGCATAATCTGATGAAAGGTCAACAAGGTCAACATACAGGTGACTGAAGAGGGGCTGGCTTGGGTCTGACATGGTCTCATAAAAACATTAATAAAAGCTACAATATTTGGCCAATTTCTTTCAGCTTTCTAAACTACAAAGATGAAATCCTTATGTGTGCAGAATATGAAAATTATATCAACAGTGCTCTCAGGAAACAAACGTGCCATGGACAAAATTGGGCAAAATTTAAGGTACTAATTTTATATTTATACTAATAACTTATAAAATTTGAAAAATTCAGAACTAATTTTTGGTATTCAATTGAATCTTGATTAAAAATGTTACATCCCTGACAAAAAATCTCAAGCTTCAGCAATCCTCTTGTTAAGTTAGTAAATATATTTCTTGATTTTTTAAAAAGTGCATTATGATTGGGCCCATAACTTAAAACGAATACGCAATACTGACATCATTTCTGGCATGTGCATAGCGAATGTATAGAAAAATATGTATATTATATATGATCAAAGTCAGATCAGTGGTTTTGATATTAGGCAGTCTTACAGTGTAAAAATGGGTTTTTAATGGAAAAATGAAGTTTTTCATTAATATTTCAAAGGAATTAAGTCCTAGTGATCAAATTATTGGCATGGTAGGGGATTTTTGAGACATCTAACTGTATGCTAAATTTAAGGAACTTAGAGCTGAAGCTGGGGAGCTGAGCTCTAGCAAACTGCATAACACTAACTTGATGTAAACTTGATGTGACATGGTGCTTGAAAACTTGAATAAAATCTACAGTTTTTGATCAACTGGTTTCAAATTTGTGGTGTCAACAGACAAAATGCTAACAAAAACATGCTGTGAAAATTAAATCCACAGTACTCACAAGAAAAAAACGTGCCATAGTCAAACTTGGGCAAAATTTAAGGTACCAATTTTATATTTTTGACATTATTTAAAAATATTTAACAGATTTTGATCGAATTTTTGGTATACAATTAAATTTTGACCAATTAAGGTTGTATTACTGAAAAAAAAGTCCCTACCTTTAACACTTTGGGTCTTAATTGACCATATATCTTTCCTGATTTTTTAACAAAGTCCATTATGTTTGGGCCCATAACTTTTTTAAATTAAGTAATACTGACTTAATTTCTGGCATGTACATAGGAACTATATAGAGGAATATTTATGGTAAATATGAAGAAAACTAGATGAGTGGTTTCGATATTAGGCAGTCCTGAAGTGTAAAAATCTTAGTCTTATTGACCCAATTTTTGGCACGGTAGGAGATTTAGGGGACATCTAACTGTATGGCAAATTTCAGATTCGTAGGTCCAATGGTGTTGAAACGTGCCAGTCTTACGGACGGACATCTGGACAGACGAACGGACGGACAGACAGACGGACGGACAATGGACCACGACTATAGCTCAGATGACTTATAGTCAGCTGAGCTAAAAACTAGGGACCCATGGGTCTTGATGCACAGCTTAATTTGTCTATAAGGATATTTTTAAAGAAATTTTTCAGAATGAGTCCTGTGATCTTAATAAATAACCATGCGTCCAAAAAATTTTAGAACTTATTATCCTTGAATTTGCAGCATTTAGATTATTGTAACAATCTTTTAACTAGAATATCAGCAGAAGCTGACAAAAGCCCTCAGCAAAAAGAACAGTGTTAAGAGGTGGTAACAGTAACAAGTACTAAATATCTGTTCTCACATGGATGTATATCTGTACATGTCTCAGTTATGAATTTAAAATGGAGAGGTATGTACCATGATTCATAACAATCCACCCAATGGTTCCTGAGAAATAAGCTTCTAAATGTTTTTTCTATAATCAGCACTAAAATGTAGAAAAATAGGTCAAGGTCACACATCTTCGAACTTGACTGAGATTTTGTCAATATACATCTTCAACGAAAAAATAAAATTCCTACATTAAATCCTTTTAGAGTTATCCCGCTCACAAGCCCAAAGTTGAAAAATTCGATAAAAATTCATTTAAAATCAGAAATTGTAGGTGGCGCCACCAAACTTGTGTAGCAGGTACAGACTATCAGTCCCAATAATCATAGTAAGTTTTGTGAAAATCCACCAAATGGTTCCTGAGTAATAAGCATCTAAGTGTTTTTCTATAATCAGCTCTAAAATGTAGAAAAATAGGTCAAGGTCACCCATCTTCGAACTTGACCGAGATCTTGTCGATATACATCTTTACCGAGGAAATAAAATTCTGACCGTGAATCCCTTTTAAGATATCCTGCTCACAAGGTAAAAGTTAACGGACACCGGACGGACGGACGGACAGCTTGGGTGACGACAATAGCCCATCCGCCTAAGGGCTGAGGGCTAAAAAAGTGACCTTGACCTCTGACTAGGTATCCTCAAAATCCCCCCATTCCCCTCCCCGTGAATGGTGGATTTGTTAGTAAACGGATGTGAGCTTTTCTGCATTAAAGAGAGAATATTCTCTGTTAGTATTCACACACCAGAAGCTCCACTTACAAAAATTTCCCTGGGTAGGCCTATCATCGCCCACTTCCGCCTCATTCTCGGTATCTAGGTCATGCCTCGCTATGGTAGAGCCACTTATTCGAGGGCGAAGTAGGAAGTATCGTGGGAGGGAGAGATGATTGTAATACAGAAAAGCTCACATCCGTTTACTAACAAAACCACCATTCACGGGGAGGGGAATGGGGGGTTTTATTACGTAAACATCGATGTGAGCATTTTCTGTAGTAATGAGAAGAAACAGATAAACCATAGGGAGGGAGATACTGACCTGGAACAACAAGGATGAAGATAATGCGATCAGCAAGTAGTAGAAACCACAGCAGAAGACGACGTCTGCAGGCAGGTAGTGGGCCGAACTTGAGTAGACGTCGAGGAAGCTGTGCTGGTGGCGTTAACCAGAGTGCCTGCGGCAACCACGGGACCCATGGCATATAGGCCGGAGTCTTGCAGGCGGACGTCCTTGAGGTAAAATTGAGTAAACGTGGTAGGGGGCCTTCCAGTCACCCATTATGACCAGCGCGGCAGGAGACACGCCCGAAAGGTGAGCGAAGGATGAGGCGATAGCCCTGACCTCATGAGCCTTGACATGGAAGGACTGTAGTTCAGCCGGATGAAAGAGTCATGGGCGGCGATGATAGCAGCCTTTATCCAGTTACTGATAGTAATAGGACTGATTTCTTTATCGGCTGCACCCAATTTTGAAGAAATAAAAAGTTTCTTACGGCCCCCCCGGAGTGATTTTGTAGCCTTAAGATAGTATCTTAAGGCCCGGACGGGACAATTCGTGGCGCCGAACCGGTACCCGCCATTAGGCAGGGCAGGAACGTGCCATGAAATTGCGGGGTCATCGTAAGACTGCGATTTACCATAAAAGTCCGGAGGAAAATGTAAGTCTGCGCACGAACCATCAGCCGCAATTTGAGAAAATTTAGGAATCGGCCATGAGAGCATGAAGCTAAGCTCGACAGCCGGCAGTGGCGAGCGCCAGGAGGAAGGCCGTCTTACGCGACAGATGGAGCAGGTGCGCGGAGCGGAGCGGCTCATAAGGAGCGCCGGGGAGGTGCCGGAGTACCATGTCAAGGTGCAAAGAAGGAACTACGTACCGTGGGCGGGACGAACGAGTGCTGACCCCCTGGAGAAAATCTGAAACGACGGGATGACAGAGAACCAAATCACTACCGAGGGGGCGAAGCACGGAAAGAAGAGCTGCCCGATAGCCGCGAATAGTGGGGAAGGATAAACGTTTATCCTGTTATAAATGCAGTAGGAAATCAAGGATCGACTGGAACGGCGGATCCAGTGAATCTATATGACGCTCCCTTGCCCATCGAGAGAAGATGAGCCAGCAGGAGTCATACACACGGTCGGAAGATTGTCGACAAGAAGCCGCTGCAAGAGCCGCAACGGGCTTTAAAAACCCCTGATCTTTGAGCGATCGGACCACAGTAAGAAAGCGCTCAGAGGGTACGACCGAGCAGTGCGAGGACTGAGCGGCAGATCGACCAACAGCGGCAGGAGAATGGGCGGACAGACGAGAAACGAACGGCACCGAGGAAACCACAGAGCCGCTGGATGAAACGGTACGATCAGGATGAGGTCTGTGAGAGGCGCTGCCGAGAGACGAAGGAGTAACCGCGGGATCAGGGCCGGGGCCGGGAACCTGTACAAGAACCAGCCGGTCCAGGCGGACGGTGGCATGTCCGGGAGCAGGACGCGAGGGCGATGTAGCCGTGGACCGGACGGAACGAGGGGCAGAGGGTTCGGAAATCGAACAGGTCGAAATCTGGAGTCCCCCAAGCACCGAAAATCCCCCGTAGAACAGGCGGAGGGAGAGAATCGGCTGTAAGGGTACCGAGGCGATCCTGGGAAAGGGCATCGGCGAGGACGTTCACGGAGCCCGCGGACATGACGAGCCTGAAGTGTAATACCGAGAGGGATACACAGATCGAACAGGCGATAAGTTTCTCGCAGAAGCGAGGGTGACCGAGTGCCGCCCTGCCTGTTGATATATGCAAGAACCGTCGTGTTGTCTGTCATGACTAGAACATGACTGTCGAGGAAGCGCGGAGATCATTGTTCCAGCGCATGACGGACTGCTCTGAGCTCTAGAACATTAAAAATGGAGTAGACGCTCCCAAGGAGACCAGAGGCCGGAAATACAAAGATCGGCCAGGTGGGCACCCCAGCCCATCTGAGACGCGTCAGTAAAGATCGTAAAGGCGACAGTCTGCGTGAATGGAATGCGGCGAAGGAGAAAAGACAGCTGGAGCCAGGGGTGGAGGGCCTGCCAGGCCTGGTGGGCAGGCAGAATCACCGTACTCTGAGATGCCGAACCCAGGAGACGCGCAGAGCGGAGGAGCGACTGCACCGGGCGGAGGAACAGGCGGCCCAGGAAAGTGGCCGCCCAGTTGAGAGAACTGTGTAAGGAAGCTGCCAGACGGGAGCTGACACGACGAGCCGACAGAAGGGATCGGATCCGCCGGCGCAGATTGACCTCGAAGTCGAGCGGGAGAGATACTGACCGGCCTGAAAATCCAGGACCACACCCAGAAACTGAATGGTCTGGGTAGGGACCAGATGAGACTTCTGGACATTGACCAGAAAGCCGAGATCGCGAAGAAGGGAAAGCACAAGGGCACGGTGTTGGAGAAGGAGATCACGAGAAGGGGCGTGAACGAGCCAGTCGTCAAAGTACGGGAGGACTGATACCCCGACTGACCGGAGGTAAGTGGTTACAGCATGAACAAGGATCTTAAAGATCCAGGGCGCAATACTGATCCCGAACGGGAGGGCTCTGAATTGAAACACGCGAGTGCCGTAGGCGAACCGAAGGTACAGCTGAGACACAGGGTGAATAGGTACATTGAAATACGCGTCTGTTAAATCGATCTTGAACACCCAGTTGCCTTAGCGGACGGTGCGGAACACGGCGGGAATATTGAACATTTGAAATGGGGTGGTCGAATAAAGGCATTGAGGCGCTTCAGATCTATAATCGGGCGACACAGTCCGTGTGGCCTGGGGACAAGAAAAATGGGGGAATAAAACCCGGGAGTACCGGGAATCGACCGGGAGAATGGCGCCCTTCAAGAGAAGGGACCAAATGGCATTTTCTAGCGCGAGACGCTTGGCCGGATCCCTGGGTGGGGAAGTAACGAACGGAAACGCCATGCGGGGCGGAGGGGTGAAAAACGAAATTCAGAAACTGAAACGAACCCTGCTTAAAACTATTGGATGCAAGGTGACATGCCACCAGGCCGGAAAACCTGTGCTGGAGCCGGTGGGGAACGAGTGACCTCCATCCGAGCAGGATGCTGCGGGGACAACACAGGAGGATCGGACAGAGACACCTGCCCCAGAGCCGTGGCCTGGGGCGCGTACTCCGACTCAAGGTCGAAATCCGCCCTTAAGGATTCACAAAAACTGGAGAGACGGTGAATGAGGGAAACGGCAAGGGCCTTCTCGGGGAGCCCGGGCGGGGCAGGGGTCGGACGCTTCTTGGAGGGGGCAGCTAGAGCTCTAGCTAGAGCCCCAACAGTGGTCTGGAAGACAGAGCCCTGGGAGGGAGGGACAGGATCTGGAACGAGAAGGGGATCCGCAGAGGGGGAGCGTAAGGCCACCCAACTAGACACAGAAGGAGTGGCGCCCCCCCTGCTCCCCGCCACCGGAGCCGAAGACAGCGCAGGAGAGGGCTCAATAGGATCAGGCATGAAGTCAAGCCCACTGAGATGGCGGCCATGTATGACAATAATAACATGGGTCCGCCTCACCAAGGCACGTGCCCTCACTGGAGCGACAGCCGAGACAAGAGGGGTGTGTATCCAAGGAAGGTAGAGACGCTCCACAAGAGGAACAAGTCCGAGAGACTTCCATAGTGGCCAAGGGAAAATGAAAGCGTACTTACAATAAGTGAAACAACAAGCATGGGAAAACCAACAGTGGACAGATGGGAGAAGCCCGTCGACACGTACGTCTAGCACAAACACCAGAAGAATAAGTGGCTCTACCTAAGCGAGGCATGACCTAGATACCGAGAATGAGGTGGAAGTGGGCGATGATAGGCCTATTCAGGGAAATTTTTGTAAGTGGAGCTTCTGGCGTGTGAATACTAACAGAGAATATTCTCATTAATACAGAAAACGCTCACATCCATGTTTACGTAATAAAACTACAGATTTCCTCACTTTGGGCAAGTAAGTCATGTGTGAGAGAGGGAAAGTTCAGAATGAAAAGTTTGATTTACAGTGCATCCATATTCATTTTAAGGATGTGGCTCCTGTGAACATCAACATTGTGGTGGGTCACTACTAAATCAGTTTGAAGCCAATCTGTCTATCCAAAGCAGAATTATCATCCAAAAACTTATTTGTGAATGGATGGGCCCTGTGACCTTGACTTTTGAACCTATGACCCAAATATTGAAGAAAATAATCTTCCCCTATTGGGAAGTCAGCTAAATGCACAAGATGGAAAGTTTGGGATGAAAAGTTTGGCTTAAAATGCAGCCATAATCATTTTAAATGTGCAAGTCCTGTGACCTTAACCTTTGACCTCATGACCCCAATATCATATAGGTTCTTGCTTTAGTTGTTGGCCATTAGTAAAGTTTGAAATCCATGTGTCAATCCAACCTGGAGTTATCATCTGGAAACAAATTTGTGTGGATGGATAGATGGACAGACAGAAAGACACCAAAATAGACAAACAGAGACGATGATTACTATAGGGCATCCATTTGTGATCAATAAACACACCAGGTTTTTAAACTGACATGACTGTTGTCATTTTATAGTAAATAAAATAGAAAGATATTCGTTAAAATAACAAAAAAAAGGTGGCACCATCACTTTTCGGGAACTGACATAACTTATCATGGTCAATATTCAAGGCAAGAATCATTACAATCCATGCGTTACTTATCAAGATATTGGAGCTTTTGCTTCAATTTTTTTAATATTCTGGTGGAAGTTACAAGCCCCATAGCTTGGAGGATATAGGTAGCAGTGACATAATTTCAGGTTTCCAAGGAGTTTTTATATTCAACTACCTGGATGTTCACTAAGAAGTTTCTAGGACCAGCAAGTACAATTTGTACCCTGCTAAGGGATGGCCGGACAGACACAGCACCATTCCTATAGCTAATTTGACTTACAGTCAGCTGAGCTTAAAACAAGAGCATAATATGCTCTTTGCATATTTTGTGACCTCATTAAATATGCATGGATTTTGCTGGAAATCCAACATAGGCAAGATATTTTATTGATTAATATTTCTATAAAGTTTTACCTAAATCCATTGTATTCCTCATAAGTTATTGTGGTGTCACCACAAAGTAGCCTAGTGACCTCTGACCTTATTAAATATACCTGGATATTGCCCATAATCAACTCGGGTGAGATAATCTGTTGGGTAGTAGTTATGGTGAGTTTGGTGAAGATCCACCAAAGCTTGATAAGTAATCACAGCAACACTAAAAGTCAACGGATGGCAAGACAGATGGAAGTTTGGTATACCATAATACATCCAGTCATTAACAGGTGTATAATAACTTTTGAAAAACATGTCCTGTTTTTGACAGTGACAACATGCTATTTAGATTTTAAATCAGATCAGGTGAAAACAATTCAGTCTGAAGAGTGATGGAAAAGAAAATCCTTAATATATAATAAATTAAACACAAGTGACAAATGAGAAATGGTGCTGAACTGATGTGGAATATCTTGTGGTACTCACCATGTTGTGGCCCGACATTGACTGACAATTCTATATTCAAGTCTTAGATAAATTGATACAATGGAGACATCTTAAAAGTCAGGCTGTCAAGAATTTCTTGCTGGGAGTTTTTAGCTCAGCTGTTGCTACTTACACAAATATATCTTATAAATGATCTATGTTAAGTTCTGAAACTGAGTTTTTTTGCATACTCCACCTAAAGTAGGTCATCAATACCATAAATTTGATTTTTCATAGATTTCATCAAAATTTCTTGGGTGTCAAACATGAAGGAGAACTGAGAAAGGTAGATCAGTAATGGCCTATAATAATAAAAAAAATGATTTCTTATACAAAGATAATTTAATTCACCTGTGTAATAGCTTTAAATCTGGGGCCAAAAAGTAACAACAATTTGCTATATAATCATCTGTTGAATATATTTATGCAATTTTGTATCATAATTTTATGAAATAAAGATAAATGAGAGTGTTTCATGTTGCAGTTGTTTCCCATCAGCCATTTATGCCAGCTATCTTGCTGCCCCCTGGTGGCAGGTAACAATCAAGCTGAGCAATTTTAAAGTTGTGCCTTGTGTACAAAATACTCGTTTACTTTTAATATTACTAAGCATTGGCATAATACTGCACTGACATAGTGAACAAAATAATTTACCAATTGATGCAAATTTTCCCAATTTTTAAAATTTAAATGAGTTTTTCACCACAGGTACCAAAAACCCAAGCAGGGATCAAAATACCTTGAAATTTTCACCTTTTCAACAGAAAGTCATTAATATAGGTTTGCCTTTCCATAGAAAGGTTTGCCTTTCCTCTTAAGATGCATCCTACCACCATATATATCAAACTTTCCGTCACACTTTGCTAGGTGTAAACCTAATTCAGCAATCTTACATGCCATCCTACATGCACAATAGCATGCAAAAAGAACTGAATGGTTTAAATAGTAAGCCTGTTGTATCAGAAACACAATTATGCATGGAAAAAACAGAAAAATATAGGATAAAGTTGAAAAGTAAAAGAAACTATAGACCATTTTATTGGAAAATACAAGTCAGTGGAACACCACCTGTAATTTTTTTTTTTCGTCATGCTTGTTACTATCAGCTACTAATGTGGAAAACATCTAGATGTTCTCCTTTACAACGGATTGGTACAAAATGAAAAATGCCTTTCTGTGCACGTTTGCCTGTTTGAGGCAGGCAGAAAGGTGTTATTTCAAGCCGTGCAAGGTGTTTCGGGTGACCCATTAAACAATGCTTCTCCCAGAATAAGGAGAATATGAACTAGGAAGGAAGGGCAACTCAATCTTCTGTAGCTCTTCTGAGCTTCTGTAGCTCAGGGATGGAGCACAGGACTCAAAGATTGTGTGTTCTAATCTCAGCAGGGGTGGTGAGATTTTTCAAGGTCCGCCCCCAACCAAGTTGAGCTCCCAACCAGTTAGCAGGCTTAATGGGAAGGGCTTGCCCAACAGCCATGTTTCATTCACCTCTCCAGGTTTCCTCGGTGTTAAGACCCAGGAATGGGGTAGTTTATGAACATAAGGACCAACAATGCAGTAGTCACTGGGCTTGGTTGATGGCATTATGTAAAATAAGAGGAAGTGTGTGATACTGCACTGTCACAGTCTGAAACCGGAATGGAATCCTGCAGATGTACATATACGTAGTTAAGTTAGCATTAACAAAAAAAAAGAAGGCAGTAACCTCCATCAAAAAAATATTTAATAAAAAGGAATGACAACTTAGGATTTTAGCAGGGTGACAAACTGGACCTAACCTACCAAAAGAGGCATGTGAAGAACTGGTCCCGTGTGGGTGTTTCCTTGGTCAGTTACCGTGGTAATCAGCTGTCCTTGTCACAATGTTAACCTGAAACAAGCAGGTACCATATTATCAGTCCACAAACCTACAAATATGTCTGTGCCAATGAAAATGCATTACCGTGAAACGTATCTGCAAGTACATAACACTGATTAAGGCCAATCAGTATAGGCTACTAGTAATTATGACTTATATCCAAAGTCTCATCAATTTTCTCCTAGTCTAATATTTAATGGATAATTTGCATACCAGCTTCCAGGTACACTTATTGTTCTAATACATATATGGCATATGGGTATTAACCTGATATATATTGTTTGTGGACTGTATATGTTTCCCATGTGACTTTTAATTTTTTATTTTTTTACATGTATATAATTTTTCACTTAACTCCATTTTAAGTGTTTATTAGGAATATCCTTCCTGCAAACCTCCACATGACAAGCCAAACTCAAGTACACTAAAGCAACCGGGGTACCTGCACCTTGTCACAAAAAGGGACCTGCTTCACTAAGCAAAGGGGGGGGGGGGGGGTTCTAAGATTGACTTAATTAACACTAATCAGTAATCACAATCATGATACATTGACTATAGGGATCAGGAACAAGCAAGAGTGACTTTATGTGTAACACTATAATTCTTGTATCACAAAGAAAACAGTTAGTAATTCAATTGAATGGGAATGTCACCTGAATGCCATGAAAGCTTGCAACCCCAACAGCTCAACAAACATTTTCAACCGCTGAGACAAACATTTGCAACTGTAGCAGCCTAATGCTTGGTCACCATGAGTATGAACATATAGATCTATGTTTGTAGTACCGTTACTTCACGCTGGTTATGAAAGCTAACCTGGAGGTCAGACCCCTGTTGCACAAAGCACTCTGTTTTATTTAATATCCCTTGTATGCATTTCTGCAAAATAATATTGTAGAAATCATTATGAATGAACAAAAGTCACAGGTTATGGAACATAGTGCCTTTTGAGTCTTTGAGTGGCAATCCTTATTAAAATATAAAAATACTGAAAATAGACTGCCATTAATATAAAGTAATACTAATCGCATTGGTGTGACCTTACAATCAGTACCTACCGGTCAGGACTCCTTTATACACAACGGATATTTGTCAAGTGTTCCTATGATAGATCAAACTTACTCCTCTGTACGTTAATTGTATCCTGTAGCCTTTTCACTTATATCTTAGCCTGTAATAATGTATAATTTATCCTTTCTTCATGCAATTCAACACGCTCGTATCTGTCATGATTCCTTCTACTTGTTTACACCATTTGGCTTATGTGCACATGTCCTGCCTACGTCATACACATATGTTGTGTTGCGCCCTCAAGGCATTTGTATGGATACCGATCTCTCGGCTATCCCACGAATAGATGGTGTATTTTAAGGGTTAGGGTTTACAAATAAATCATTGACTCCACCTTGTCTGCGCAAAGCGCGAGACGGAGTACGCTTTAGTAGCAGGCAGTAAACAAATGACAGAGGGTTATTTTTTTTAAGCTTTTTGTGACATGCTTCTACACTCAGTCCACAGCATTGTACTAGAGAGTGATACTATCTGTGGAATTAGCAATGAATTAATGTACTTTCTTTTACCGTTGGCAGAGATCATGATATTAGACACTGATCTTTGGTCAGTTTGCATCTCGACACGTTCATTGTTTACCCCAAAAACGCCGTATTTGTTACAAGGATCTTGACAATATTATGTTTTGACAGTCCATGGGTCGCTGAATTTACCTTCATTATCGCTCAATATCACGCCCACACAAGAACTCTTAAAAGGCGTTGACAGATGCGCTCACACACACTCACTGACAATAAGAACTTGTTCTCGCTAATTTGTACTAAGCTATGCACTGACAAACCTGAATTTAACTGATAATTATTACTCCGCCGTCCAGGAAATCATTTTTCACGCTGGAAGTGGCTTCGCCCGGTTGCCGTCGACGGTCCAACGCTTTAGTGTCCCACGTCTCCTGTAGGGGGCTCTGGAGTCACATTGGTACTGTCTGCTCTTGTCCATTTTCCAATATCCAAAAAATTGTTGAGAAAGTGCGTATCCATTATTTTTTAAAGGAATAGATCATTGTTTTCACTGAGTATCTTTAAAAATTCCACAAAATTAACTACAAAAATATATAAAATTTCTCCCAGTGGGGTGGGTGTCACTGTTGGAGGTGGGGGTTACCTCTTCTCGTGGGGGTTACCTCTGCCTTTTGTTATTAAGCGATACCCCTACGTAAATTATAAAAAGGAGTAACGTTATAAATTCATTCATTTGGTGATATAATTTAAATGGTTATTTTCATTATATACGTATATATATATAGATCGTACATTAGTCACGCCGCATTTAATGAACTTAATTTTTAATTGTCTTAGCAGGAATTACCTATATTTCATTAATATGTATATACGGAGTAACTCGAAATTTACATGAAATCTACAGATAAGGCAGGTGGTTAGCTGACTTTAATACCACGTACGGACTTGATGCTCATTCACAATAAAGGTGGCGATTCCGCAGAACGATTGTTTCTGGGACTTCGCCCAATTACAATCGTTATCATGCTAGCATTTTTTTGCTTACTTTCAGGCAAGTGTTTTTCTTTTTCTTTTAAATGTCATGATTTCTTACCAAAACCATTTACGTGCATGGAAACCGAACTCTTTGGCCAAAGAATTGTATATTAAATTATTTAAGTAAATGGTGTAAATACCGAGCCTGTATCGACAACATCCATTCCTAAAATAAACAACATAAAGTATTTGTCGGCTAAACCTAATTTATTTTCTGGCAAACCTGTGGATCTATTTTGCAGTGAAATATTCATGACACGGTGTTGTATAAAGGTACACAAAAACTCATGCAACTTCTCGCATAGTGATATTATACATAATACACCTGTTTCCGGAATTGTTAAGATGTATGAATATGAAATGTGATTATCCAGTGATACTTGCTTATGCTTTTCCCATTTAATTCAACATTATGCAACACGATCACTTGACAGAAATGTAGGAGGGGTTCAGAGGGGTATCCACAACAGTATGCCGTCATAACAAGTGAGAGCCAATAGGTCGAGGGTCACATGTCACGTGTCCTTATTGGCCTTCATTGGCTACCCGTGGAATATAGGTTGCATTTAAGGTTTTATAATATACTTTTAAGTCACCACATGCACTTGCACCAGCGTATATCGGTGAATTAGTCGAGCGACACCAACCTTCCTTAAGAACTGCAGCTCCTATATTATGGGATGGACTTCCTAGTCACATTAGAGATGAACTCTGGTTTTTCGCTTTTAAGATATTTTTAATTAAGACTTAACTTTTTAAGCAAGCTTATTTTAATTGATGATATGTCTTCTTGTAGTATTGTATGATTTTAGTAGAGACATTTTTATGTATTGTACAGCGCCTTAGAGCATGTTTTTTAGGATATGAATACGGCGCTTTAGAAATACTGTTTATAAATATTATTATGTTGCTCACTGTAATGACAATGCGACTAGGTCCCTATCTAGGCAAGCATTTAGGTCAAGTACACGTGAATCCAATATTATCTACAGGGTCTATTCATATAACACAATGGATCTTGATCCCGCGTAGGGTATTGGCAGACCGATTGCATAAATGAGAGCAGGGGCTATATTTTCTCCAGTAGCTCTTGCCCCTGGATGGAGGTTATACCGGTGGGTACCCCTAACTTCTACAGGGTACACATGGAAAATGACTACATGTGCAAAGTTTTGAACCAGATGTCGTTTTTGTAATGCATTGTGGTGGGTTTTAATCTTTGGGTTTGCAAATGTAACACAAACATGATACCAAATTATTATGTTTGACATATTTGTGCTTAATGGAAAAAGTCAAGTTGTGTACTTGAGCGAAGCAACTTTGAAGCTGTGAGTCCTCATTAAATAGGGGAAAAACAAGTGACAAATATTCTTTTCAGCCAGCATAGAAAATGTCAGCAATTGGACACGCAGCGCACAATTTAGGTGCAGTATAAAGTGACTAATGTTCGTCTCACTACTTCTGTTTTCACAGAGATCAACACAGAGATTGCTTGGTGCATGGAATCGTTATCACAAATAAATCTCGTTTGAAAATTGAAAAAAAGTGAAACATACTAGTGTATACACTGTAACACTAAATCCATATATAAGGTCCATAGGTCCATATGAAAGTACTGTTTTAACATTGAACATGCATAGCACAATAAGAATGAAGAAATGGATTACAAATAAGATAAAATATATTATTGATGCTACTGTTATATTAAGTAACGAGCTGGCATATTCAGTAACATTGCGGGTTTTATACACCGTTGGTGGTAATGGTTCTTGACAAGTATTTTTCTAGAATTTTACATTGGAAAGACATATCTTCCACCAGTTAAACAGAAAAAGACTCTCCGGGTGTTAATAGTTAATATTTAACATTAGACAATATTTTTTTTTGGTAATAAATGAAATATATTACACATAATTCTGTGTGGCCTGAATGCATAACTACTACACCACGTTACCAATTTGTTCAGTTGTGAAAACAGGAAGTGACATCAGTGTCAAGTGCCCTACAATTACCATTGACCTCTGACATAAACATCATTTAATTAAACAGCCTCTAAAACACAAGCGGGAGTGTCACAGTTTCACGCTTCATTGGGCCCCAGAGCCAAGCATCAACACAGTCTTTCATGAAATTATTATTTTACCCCCTTTTTAAATACAATAATTAATATTAAATAAACAAAGCGTATTTTGATTTGTGCATTTACACACATGGTCTTTAATGCATTGGCACTTAGAATAACTATCCCCGATAACATCATCATTATAACAAGTAATATTTATGTTATTAAGACCAGTGTAGTAAAGGCAACATGAATAATTAAAAAACATCATTCTGTGGCTACTCTGATCTTCAATCCCGAGTTCTGAGTAACACACTTCGCACATACCCTTTCCTGTCTTGGTCTGTTGTAGAAATTCGACAAAAACGCCACAGGTTTCTCGGAATATTGTCTTCCCTTATCAATACAGTATCTCCAACTGTTAAATTCAGGTAGACTTGCTCTATTTCTGTCTTTGCTGTAAAGTAAGCAGATAAAACCTTTGCCATCTGTACCAGAACTGATTGGCTAAATACTGAATCTTTTGCCAACGTTACAGGCGCCTAAATGTAAAGCAGGACAACAATTACAACAGGTCCTGTATATTGTGCAAGAAATCACACGACTTTGACAACTGTGAAGAATTCCTTAAGAAAACCTGAATGACAGACGGGCCTTCCTGAAAGAAAAGCGGATATGCTTCGGTTGTTATGGATATAACCACATTTCCAAAGGAGCGAGGTATTGTGGGAAAGGATATCCCACAGCTTTACATGCTGATTTGTTTCAAGCAAACAAAGTTCCATCCAACGATGCTTCGGTTGAAGCTACACATGTGCAGACCAATGCTCAGACAAAAAAATTGCAGTGCCATTGATGATGGTTCCATTGTGTTGCATGCAATACTAACTTTGAAAGTTCGACAAAAAGGAAACGCCCAAGTCTTCTCAATGTATTCGTTCTGACAGCGGTAGTAGCGGATGCTTTATAACAGATAATCTCAGAACGAATCTCTCTGCTAATGTTACAGATGTTAATCTTCATCTACATAAAATGCATGGCCAGTCATGCATCAAAACAACTACAGTAAGTGTTGTGATTGTTCCAGATTGGTCTGACAGAAATCCCATACCGCTGCCAAAGACTTATCAGAGAAAGGAAATACCAGTAGACCATCGGCACATCCCTTGGGCCAAACTACCCAGTAAGTGGTCTAACTTAAGTTTTATGGCTAAGAACATTCCAAATTATATTCCACACACGGATATTGGCTTGCTCATTGGCAGTTATTGTCTCTTGAGAATTGTATCTGCATATTGAGAGGGGCCATTTGCCACACAATTGCATCACGGGCGGACAGTTAATGGCCGAGTTTGTGTGTCTGAAAAGACTGATAATGTAA
Organism: Sipunculus nudus; assembly: GCA_026874595.1. NCBI lineage: Eukaryota > Metazoa > Annelida > Sipuncula > Golfingiida > Sipunculidae > Sipunculus > Sipunculus nudus. The sequence goes on along the minus strand of CM049317.1, from coordinate 29,709,941 downwards.
GCTGTAGTCGAATCATTGTCAGAATAATGAAACCCATGAAAGAGGTTATTGCGCCATGAGTCTGTCTTGAAAATGTTTAACCTTGACTTTAATGAGAGGCCGACAACACTGCCTGGCAAACGCAGTCATAGGAGGACAAGCTGTTCCTAGATGAAGCTGAAGGAGGAATACGTCTGACAGATGGCCATTATGGAATAACATTGCCATTCAGAAACCCTAATGTTACCATGCTTTGTAACCGACAGCGCTCTTAGCCAAGGGTTATGCCCAAAACTTGAAGAGAGGTCATTGTCTCCAGAACCAGGAAAGGTTTGATATCGGCCACACCATGGCGTCTAGTACCCAAAGAAGCCAAACGAAATCCGTGTGGTCTTTGACTGCAGTGCTCCATACGAAGGAACGTCACCTGATTCCAGGTCCTGATCTGAAAAATTCTTTGATAGGGGTTCTGCCCAGATTCTGAGAAGAGCAGATAGCCTTTACAGGCGACATGGAAGCTATTTCTCACCAGGTGCGTGTTCAATCTGATCGGTGTAATTTTGTGCGCTTTCTGTGGTGACCAGGTGGTGAACTTGATGCAGACCTTTATGGGTACCAGATGGAAACACACTTGCTTGGTGCTATTTCCTCTCCCAGTATTTGTAATTATGCACTTAGAAATGCAACAAAGGTTAATGTCTTACACCATCACAAGGAACTTCTGAGTAGACGACTGCCTGAAATCATCTGCTAGTGAACATGAGGCTATCAAACTGGTCCATTACCTTTGCTCTGCTTTCTCAGCAGGGGGGTTTCACTTGGCCAAATTTAGCAGGACAGCACATCAGTACTTGAATCAATTAAGGAAAAGGGTGTACAGAATAAATAAAGATTATTAAACTTGATTATGACAAATTGCCGATTGAACGTGCTTTAGGCATCAAATGGTGTATCTCTTTGGATACATTTGGCTTCTCATTCATGACCAACTCTCAGCCAGAAACAATACGAGGAATCCTGTCTACTGTGTCATCCATCTTTGGCCCCTTAGGGTTCCTAGCACACATTCCTATTGTCTGCAAAGAAAATACTGCCAAATCTCTGCAAAGAAAGGGATTTACATTGGGATGATTGAATTCCAGAGCAGTATACAATACGCTGGCAAAAGTGGCTAAATGATCTTCATTTGGTGAACGAGGTCTCTGTTAACAGATGCTTAAAATCAGATGGATTCGGAACCGTCTGAACAATTCAACTCCATCTGTTTTCTGATGCTAGCTCCATTTGATACGCTTCTGCTGCATATTTACGATTTTGCAACATGAAGCGTGAAATACATACTTCCTTTTTTGATTGGAAAGGCTAGACTGGTGCCCATTAAGCCGACAAGAATACCTCATCTAGAGCTCACAGCAGCCACAATCTCTGTACATCTGGGCCGAATGACGCTCCAGGAACTGGACAACAAACCAGATTGCATTGTGTATCACACGGATTCCACAACAGTCTTGTAACACATATACAATGAGAAGAAGAGATTCCCAGTGTTTGTAGAGAACAGAGGTGGAACGATCCGCGAATTTTCAACCCCATAGCAGTGGCGATACATCACAATGACAGACAACCCCGCCGACTATGGCTCCAGGGGGCAAAATAACAGCCAGATTTTAAGGCACAAAATGTTGGATTGATGTAGGATAAGATTACTGAGGATATTTTTTCAAAGAGTGACAAATATGAACATTCTCTCAGCGCAGTCTTAACATATGTGGAAAAAGCAAATGCAAGCCACTTGATCGACTGTTAAGCCTTTATTCGAGCTGGCACAATTTAAGAAAGGCAGTGGCATATCTTTTGCGACTTCGTAAGATATATAAGAAACCAAACAAACCTCTTTTGGGTCAAACAAACAAGCAGAAAGTATTCATGTAACTGTGGCTGAGATGGATAAAGCAGAGCTCTCAGTTTAGAAATACATACAGCAGAAGCATTTTGCTTCTGAGATTGAGCATCTGAAGCAAAATAAGCCCCAAAGTCAACGAGGCCGAGCAATCAGAAACACAGTTTCAAACAAAAGCTGACGTACCGATTCTTGGATCATGACATCAGAGTAGGCGAACGTCTTACAAAATCCATCCTGCCAGAAAACAACCTTTAATTCTCCCACGCATAGGTCTTGTCACGACATTGATCATCAGATCGGCACATGAACAGTTAGGACATGCTAATCGTAACCATGTATGTGCAAGTTTATAAATAAAAGGGACAGGTACTGGGTGATCAATGGAAATGCAGCTGTACGACTTGTGTTAACCCACTGTGTCCTTTAGTTGCCAAACCAAACCTGTCTGTGAGCAGAAACCTGCAGGTCTTCCCCCAGATCGACTTAATCCTGTCCCACTTTTCCTCTACACCGGAGTTGACTTCTATGGACATTTCTTCATAAAAGAGCGCAGAAAAGTCAAACGACACGGCGCACTGTTCACATGCTTGGGGAGTAGAGCCATTCATATAGAATCATCAAATTCCTTGGATACTGAATCCTTTATTCATGCGCTCATGAGCGTCATTGCCAGGAGGGGAGCAGTCAAGGAGACCCGATATGACAACGGATATAATTTTGTGGGAGCACAGAGAGAATTACACAAAGCTATCGTGGCTTTATAGGTTTTTTAAGGTTTTATATGCACGGGGTTAGAAATAAACCGGAAGTCATAACCTGTCATTAAGATATAAGAGCGAATCAGTGAGGTTCAACGAGATTACACATTTACAATTATGCCATATTATCGGAGAATTTTGAAAAGTGGAAAGTTTGCGCATGATTTTGAAGTTCAAATCTGCAGAAATACAACATTATAATGACCCCCTATAACCTTTGAAGTACTGTATATTTTATCGTCAAATTTAATGCAGCAGGTGTTTCCGTCTTTTTTTTTCGGAAGAGTTTGAACACTTGATGTAAAAGGTAAAATCAGACAAAATATAGTTCACCATCTCTAGGATTTATTGTCAAGGTAATTACTCATGCTTTGTCCTCATATTTGATAGATAAAATATTTCAAACAACTTTTCAGGGGTGACTGAAACCTGGTGCCCTTATCTGTTTCTTCTCTAGTACAACCTGTATAGTAGGGCTTGGTATCGGTCTGCCTATTCAGGTACAATACCTGTTGCAATACACTCAATTAGATACCGATACTTCATGATGATACGCTCCATTTTTACTTTGTACATCATTTTCAGAATAAAAGCTCTGAAGTTTAAACGATTTTTACATGTTAATATGCAACATATCTGTTATGTTCTGCATTTATGCTGGATATTAAGTAAATAGAAACAGACAATAAAAAACTGATTATGATATCTTTATTATATATATATATAACGTCATTTCTGATGAAGTGCTTTATATTAAAATTGGTGTCCATCATGATTTCTTGAAAATAACTCAAAAGATTAAGATGAAACTAACGTTGTAGATCAATCATCGTCACTTTCCAAATCATGTTATTGTCGTGTCCTAAAGTGAAGGTTCACTCTCAACATTACGAATACATTTCTAGAGGCGTCTTTATCATTGGTAATTTTTTTTTACAGATGTACACCGATCAAGGTAGATTTCATTTAAACATCATATGCACTTTCCTCTGAATGATTCAGTTGATTCAGCTGTCTGCAATATATACATATATCAAGTGAACAATAAAAAAATAAGCGAGATATGAGCTGCCCTTACTTATATCTAACATGATTTCCACACTTAATAATTAATTATATTAATGTCAAATGCGGATTTTTGATTACGTAAAATTTTTCGTATTCTTCATTTGCAATGACATTGTCCCGTTCCTGAGTCACTGCCATTGATTCAGAGGTTGTTGGCTTTGTCAGTTGACGTCTGTAATCAATCAAAAAATACATTCATAAACAGAAAAATGAAGTTAACAGTAACGATTAACAGTAATGTAAAATATCACTCTTAATGTGTATTACTGCGTGGTTTCATTGCTTATTGAATTTATGACTTAAGAAATTACAGGAAAATTACGATAAATTTTATTTGCATAATCATACCTGATCAGACAAACACAACACACCCACGTGATCATGAGCACAACCAGTAGAGCACCGCAACAAGTGGACAGGACGATCATTATTGTTCCTTCCGGTTCGTCATTAACTGGTCATAATATTATGTACACACACAACTAGACATTAGATATTTTATTGTGAGAGAGCCCTCCAAGGCCAGATAAATATCCCTATAATATTACTTATACCCTTGTCAAATGATTTGTCGACCAAAAAAACATGTGCATAACACGTGTCTGGCAAATGGTAAAGAAGTATATCCACTGTTACGGCGAACTTAGTTACATCTCTACGTTAATAAGCTTTTCCAATAGGGGTCAAGAGCGAACGTATCTATAGGGATATAATTACATGTCTCCAGATGTATCAGCCCGATACGGCTATACAAACGGAGTACAACACCATGCATGGTTCCAAGCATGAATTTAACACATACATGAATATATATGTATATATATATATATATATATATATATTTATTTATATATATATATATATATATATACCATCATGATGTAAGCTTGGCCGAAAGATGATTCCGAACCTGACAATTATTGCAATTATTGCAGGATTTTATATGAAGGACATTTCGAAGCATTTTTGTTTTTGTTTATAAATAATGATAACTCGATTTATTTTTCATAAAATGATCTGTGACTGGTTATTCTAAACGAAAACTTATATAGCAGATATACCTGTTGGACAAGAGGCAGCATTACAGGTTTCATTTTCCTGAATGTTTCCAACACAGCAGGTGCGTATGAACCAACGTTACATACACGACTTCGCGTCCGTATCCCTTCTCCACACGGTACACTACAGTTTCCCCAGTACGCCCATTGCTCCCATCCTGGAGGGTCTTTTGAGAAAACATAAGAAGAACGACATATATTTATATATATGGTGATTCAGGAAAAAAAGTCCCAAACTTAAGGGATTAATTATTTTATAATACTACATGTACGTTATTTGCTAGTGGCCGTACAGAAAGATGTATATATTTCATTTGTCGTGCAATTAAACGTCCCTTAATGACAAGAATAAATTTGCATACTGAAATTTGTTATATCCAGTCCTGATTACTGCATGTTGCACCTGGCTGTCGGTGTCAAGGGTCAACCAGTACTGTCATTGTGTGTCGGTGTGATGGACTTATCGGTAACGGTTTGTGATCAAATTTGTCATTTACAGTTTGTCATTAATAGATTTGAGTCATTTGTCAATCAGTCCACTGATTTTTTACTTATCCCAAAGTTATTGTGCAATTGGATTTGTGTACACGGATTGTTCTCTTGCAAAGAATGTTCGCTTCAGTTCGTCTCAGTTCTCGTAGTCCTTGGTCTCGATCAACAGAAAATTTCTTTCAAAAGTTTGATTACACTATTCACAGAATGTAGATTCCACCCTTACCCTGAAAATTCTTTTGCGACGCCTGTCACTTCCATCCCTTTTCCACATGGTAGCACTTTATCAATTCCTTACTGACGGGGCTAAAAGAATTCTGTTCACTGCAAGGTATTGAACTTAATTGAGCATAATATTATTCTGGGGTTTTTTGCATGAAAAGGATATACCTAGTCACCTTGGAGCAAAATATCATTATAAATGTACCCAATATCCTGTCACTTTACACAAATGACACTTGACACCGACAGCCACATGCAACATGCCTTATCTAGCTATCCAGTACCCAGTACTGGACATAGCAAATTTCACTGTGCAATTAATTCTTGTCATCAATCAAGAAATTGAACTTCTGGACCAATGAAAATTTATAGAATATATTTTTCTACACACCTACTACCAGCAACTTACAAAAAGTGTTTATAAAATGATAAGCCCCAAAAGTTCGGGACTTTTTATCTGTATCAGCCGATATATATATATATATATATATATATATATATATATATATATATATATATATATATATATATCATCATCATCATCATCATCATCAAGATATCCACTTGGCTTAAAGAAGATTCCGAGCATGACAACTAATGCCAACATGCCAGCATTTTGTATGGACATCTTTTCTATGTTTATGAAACTGGACAGTTCGTAAGATTAAACAAAGTTTCAGTAATTGCTCGAGAGAGATTTTTCTAAACGGAGGCGTATATAGCAGAAATACCTGGCAGGCAAGAGGCATCATTGTAGGTTTCATTTTCCTGATTGTTTCCAACACAATCTGAAGGTGCGTATGAACCAAAGTTGCATTCACGACTTCGCGTCCGTATCCCTTCTCCACACGATACACTACAGCTTCCCCAAGACGCCCACTGTTCCCATCTAGGAGGGTCTTTTAAGAGAACATTTAAAGAGCGACATCGCTCACACGACGGATATTGTATTTTTAAAGGATAAGTAAGTGGCCTGTATAAGGGTAAACGAACGTCATCAACATTGGCCGGAATGCTCATGTTACACTGGTCACTACTATACATTCATATTAATTACCTAGACCTAGTATGATTTTTGTAGCACATAAAAGAATTTTATACATATCAAAGAACAAGCGAATAAGTTAATGAATTAATATACACAAAAGGGTTTAGTTCTGTAACATACATACATACATACATACATACATACATATATATATATATATATATATATATATATATATATATTTCAGATAAGGCGATCAAGTTCAGTTACTAATTCTGTTCAAGCAAAATATTTCTATTAATTGTTTCGATTGTACCATATTTCGTGGGTTATTTTTAACTGAATTTGGTAAGTTCATGTAGATAAGAAAATCATCAAGTTAGTACTGCATAGATAAAATCTTATCCCATAAATATAATATGTCAAGCTATGAAATAGTTACTCACCTGTGCTACCAGCAGAAAACGCGTAAGAGGCTGCTTCTTGACTTCTTGATCCAACGGCGTATGCAGCAAGTTTAACATTGATGTCAGGATGGTCAACAACATGTGCCCCGTCACTGACACGTTCGCTGAGGACGCTGAAATCGGAATCAGCAGCTGACCACCGGGCTCTAAATGTCTGGCCATTCAGACGGACCCCTCCCTTGTCTTTCGTTGGGACAATAATGGCGAAGTAATTAATGTACCTGCCACGTCCTTGGGGAAGCTTGGGAGTCATCCAGAGGGGACGGTTAGCGTACTGGGAAACTGGCAATAAGCGCATCATGAACGGGTCTGACTGAGAATGGTCTGCGTTGTAACCTTTGTTGTACTGGTAAACAAAGCAATCTGCACTGCACGTTAGTGAGTAAACCTTGTTCTCAAGCTCAATGTCTCGGCCATGGTGATTGTGATAACGCCTGCCTCCCAGCGTGAGGGTACCGCTGCCTTGGGAAAACAGTATCCGAATGATGTACCCTGACGTCCGTCCCACATTGAGGGGTAGAATGTAGTGCCGACCGGAATAGGAGAGTGGTGGAATATTTTCAATCAGACGGTCTCCCCCGCGGACGCTGGATGGCACATAAGCATACACAACCCCAGAGTAAACAGAAATAGGAGCGTCAGCTGTAACTCGTGTGCCGGTAAGGTCCTGGGAAGAATTCAAGCCATAAGTCCCCAACGCCGTCAGTACGACCGACTCAATGGTGCCATTCCTGAACTTGAAAAATACATGGGTGTCCTCCCGGAGGGCCGCAACAAAAATGTCCGCAGGACGAAAGCCGTTCTTCCCTAAATACGAACTATAAGACGAGACGATAAACTCGAGGGAGTTCTCTTCGACGCTTACAGCCAGAAATGCACCAGGCATTTCTCCATTATAATCAGTAACATGCCCGTGTACCACGATAGGTTCCTCAGACTGCACCAAAACAGCTTTCCACTCCTCACGTTTGTATTCAGAAATGCAATATTTGGTATTTAGATCGTACCGGTAGCCTCGGCCTTTTCTTACCAAAAAAGAAGATGTGCCATATCTGGTTTTCACCTGCAAAACACATTTTGAAATAAATTCACGTTATGGAGAGCAACAACTAGGTGTTTCCACGTTTTTATCAGAATATTTTCATTTCTTTACACTGACTGAATGTGTTTTTAGTTGTTGACAGGAGAATTTCAAACCGTGCCCTGTCACAGTAATAATAGGAAGGCGGAAACACGATCAAATACTGTTTGCCATCTGGAAAATACATTCAAATGAATGGTATTGGTCACACCTTTCATGACACTATATCATATGAAAATCTCATACAATTTTATAGACAGTGTCAATGATTTATTTTAGTAGTGGCTTTAGTAAGTGCGTCCAATTTGAAAAGAAAGGGAAACGAATTTTCTTTGTATAATGAGCAGAACGTTCCACCCTAAATTATATCTGAAAGAACTCGAAAATAGTTGTTCACCAAGATGTCATAAAGAAAAATATATGACTGAATATATTCCTAAATATGTGCATAACATGTAAAAATTAAAAAAATTATCCATTGGCCGTGACGCATAGCTAAATCTGGCACACTACATAAGGCTCAACTACATAGATCTAGATCACAGTGACCTAATTTTACCTGTCTGTATATTAAGTTTGAATGTAGAATATCTAATGGTTTTTGCGCTGCTGGGCATCTCATTACTGGGTAGTTTGCCATTCTCAACAGATGACCTTAGGATCTTACATTCACTTTGTTCATACATGTGCATGACCGTGGATGTAACAGTAAATCTCACCCTTCTAGCTACATTCCAAGGGCAAAATAAAGCAGCTTTAAACTGCCAATATGAAAATAATTCATTTTCATTTGCTATATAACATTTTGGTTTATGGAAAACGGGGAAAATACAGATGAAGCCAACCGCAGCTTACGTGCATATTTCATGCCAAGATTAATAATTCTGTAAAATCTACAGCTTTATGTTAACAACGGTCCCGCGGTATTGGGTAACATACATAATATCGTCAACTATTGCAATCATTAGCCCTAGAACTCTAAGATTATTCGGCCGATTTTGTTCATGCTTTGCTTGCTGATACTTAATAAGTATTATAAATGAGACATTATTTAAATATCATAAAACAGCACAAATATTTGATCAGCAGCCTTAAAACTGACTTTTTAAGTGCGTAAAAACATGTTTCCATCCCGTAACTCGCAGAATGTGGGTAACTGTGACACGATGTTAGGCTTCCAAGGCAGATTTCACCACGACCAACCTGATTTTTTTTGGGTTTAATTTAACGATTACGATTTGTGCAATTTTTAACGGATGGACCGCCGGAGATAAACACGACAAACAAAAACCAATTGCTATTGATCAGATGATTTTTCAATCAGCTGAACTGAAAAAAATGTGCTTTTTTCTTAATACATCAAAGCTGGTTTTACATTTTTTTTTTCAAATTTATTTATTCGTTTATTATATCAACTTGTGTTTATGGGTGTTCAACCATAATTTGTATTCCATATATATTTTCATATTCTTGATTTTTCCCATGAGCTGATCAGTTTCTAGTGTTTCAATACTCTGATGTAATATTAATACACAATATACACTAAAACCACTGACCTGCAGTGTTAATGTACAAGTATAACAAGAACACCAGGAGGAGATAACCCTTCACCGCCATTGTACTTCAATCCCTGTCTCCTTGTTGTGACACCTCGTGGTGAAAACTGTGCAATATATCGTTATGTAAACGTTGTTTTAAAGTATATCTGCAAAAAAGTGATAAAATTACCAATCCATATGACATTTGACGTAACTAGCGATATGGGCGTTCACTCCGTTTTATCAGATACCCGGATATCATAATATATCAGTTATACTTAGTGTTACGAACAGATCAGGCGTTGAAAATATAAAACAAGGATATAAACTATCAGTCAGCACTTGCGGTCGAGCCCACATTTAGTAAGGGATTATAATAATTATTCATAGTCAAGTGTGTGTTAAACTACACAACGATAAAGTGCTCAACTGGCAGGAGCTGTTATATATGTAAAGTTCAATTATTCATATATTTTAATTTCAACGTTATTTCGATTTTGTATGTAATATCTGCACGAAACCTACCTGCACACCCCTTCATTTGTAATTGTTATATTTAATTATCTTATTGTTTAATTTATTGTATCTATATAACCATAGTACATGTTACATAATACTATTGTTGTATACACGATCGGTTTTAATGATATAATTAGACTGTTGTTCCAAGGTAGGACAGATACATCGGTTGTAATAGGTTCATCATGTAATATAAAAAAACATACATAAAACCATCAAATTCCCAAGGGTCCGAGTCGATAAAATCTCTCTGCCTGCATCCAACGTGGTCTGATAAGCGTCACTGAAATTACACTTTCTATTTTTTCGTCCATAGATAACATATAATTAACGTTTACATGGCCTGACAATCTTGTTAGATTATTTAAAATAGGAGGAAAGCTACTTTTCTCATATTTTCATTTCCACTGATTTGCTTAAATATAGTCAGAGCCTTAGGAACTATTCTGGTTTATGTATTTGATAATGTGTCTTAGTTATGATGTTCAACAAATTGAAAACATATTTTTACACTCCTGTGTCTTGGGTTTTAAGTTTTTATTGAATTTGGTAAGTTTTCACAATGCCATCCTTGTAATCAACGAGTGTACAAATTAAGAAAGCATGTCTTTGTTTTCGATGTGTAATCTACGTCAGTCTAGTAAATGAGGAACCGGTTATGTAGTCTATGGATTTATATTAGTGTGAAGATGTTATGATTTGGAGACATCTAGCGGCAGGACTGGCTACACGCTTCTCACTTCGGCTGCCGGTAAAACCAAGACGTAAGGTGAGCCCATCCTGAAATAAGGTACAAACTTCCGAGATAACATGAAACTAGAGCAACCAAAATGGTGAGATTTTTTATGTGAATTTTGGAAAAATGAAAAATATATAACTCTGAATATGTATAGATGTACTATATTAGATGGTGACTTAATTACCAACAAACCAAACAAAGCTTAAAATAATTATGTGTAAAAAAGGCAATCAAGCAATCCTTAGAGGTGCAACAGGTGATAGTTGCAAAAGACACCAATTCCAAGTGGAAAAATTATATTTTTAAGTAAAAGGAAAATTGATGCAACAGTATAACCGGCAAGTTATACATTTTAAAGAACTTTTGAATACATCAAAACATAAAATTAATCAAGAGCTAAAGATTTATACTTTGGAATATTTTAAAACTGTAGTTGAAATTGAAAATGATATAGAGCTTGATGGACTCATAACACCATATGAAGTACAGAAGGCATATATGAATTGAAAAGATGAAAGGCCACAGGGCCTGACGGTTTACCAGAAGATATATTTAAAGATACATTAAGTTACATGTCGGCTCATATATTACAATTATTTAATAGCATGTTAGGAAAAATATATAGAGTACTTTCATTACTTAATACGTTGGAAAAACTATTTACAAAAATATTGGCAATTAGACTTCAGATTTATGTTGATAAAGCTGGATTATTATGTGAAGCACAAGCTGCCTATAGGATAGATTATCCAACAGTAGACCTTACATTTTCTTTAATGGGTTGTGTGCAGAAATATTTAAGAATATTTAAAAATATAAAAAGAAAAGAAGGTTCTTTTGCACTTTTATTGTTTCTTAACTGCTTTTGATAGTGCACAACATGATTTATTGTGGTATGTACAAGTTAAATATGGAATCAAATGTAAACTGCTACAGACACTTCAGTCAATGTATAGTCAAACGATATCATGTTTGCTCACAGCGGAAGGATAAACGGATTATTCTGAATGTACTCATGGAACTGGACAAGGGTGCATGAAACAAATTTTCATGGTATATACATTGATGAATATTTTAAAAACTTAATGACATTAATGTACGCTGATGATTTAGTATGCTTTAGCGATACAATAGGACGTCTCCGAGAAAAAATCAACCAGTTGCATTTTTTTCTGCCAATTATGGCTTAAAAATTGATTAAGAAAAAAAAATATATATATGTTTTTAGAAATGGAGGTTTATAAAATAAATAGAGAAATGGCACAATAAAAATACTCAAATTGAAAATGTAAATAACTATAGATGCTTAGGGGTAATATTAACAATTACATTGTCACGGTATAAAACAAAGAAAGCGCAGGCTATGCAGGCTGAAAGAGCAGTGACTCTCATAAAAAAATATATTTGTTTCTCAGTGAGCCAGACTTCTTATCGTTTGGATTGTATGGTCACACCGGTATTATTATACGGTTCAGAACTGGGGGCTATGAAAGGTGTGAAATAATTGAAAAGGTGCAATATAAAATTTATATGTACATTCTAAAAATCAGCTCTACACCTCCAAACGCAGAATTATTGGGAGAGTTTAGAAGGCATCCGATGTATGTCGGACAATAATTAAGATGTGTTAATTAATGGACAATACTAATACATTATGAGAATATCTGATTAAAGGATATTCACTGAAAATACCTTTAGAATCCACCAGATGATGTATGTAGAAGGGAAATGTGTAACAAAACTGTTTGAGATTTTCATTTAGTTTATTTTTCTTTTGTGTGATACACTTAAATTAATTTCTGTTACAGTTTTGAGTTGTTAAAAGAAAAAAAATATATTATGTAAAATAATGTAGCTATAATTATGTGATAAAAGCCGCCAGTACACATACATATATTTTAATTAAATAACATAAATAATTAGTTTGTTTCAGCTGTTTAAATGTAAGAATACTTGTATACTTCCGGATCATTACCCGAATAAACTTGTTGTTGTTGATGCAATGGTTATACAAAAAACAGTATACAGCAACAATTGATAGTTCCGAATTCACGGCCTTAAGCCCTGCCTCCTTAACGACGGTTGCTAAGCACCACATTTGTTTAAGGACGATTGTCGTGTGGGAACCGTGCATTGCTTTTGGTTCCGACAATTGTAGTCAGGTCGCCAGGACAATAAACAGTGGCGTCAATTTTTCTTCAAGGGTGGGGGGGGGGATGACTTTGTATATTTTAATGCACACACACATATAACTTTTTCAGCGTCTCTGAGTGACATATTCAAATACATATATATATATATATATATGATATATATATATCTATTTATATATATTATATATGATTATATGTATTTATATATATATTTAATCATATTTCAAATAATTATAATATTGTAATAGAAAATAAGTTATTTTGTATCTCAAAACAAGGTTTAGATATAACATTTTTTAGTAAATGGATGAAAAGTCTTTAATTCTATTTATAAATATATTTCATTTACAATTTTATAATATTATTCTCTGAAATGGGGGGGATGATAACATTGTATGTTATAACCCCCCCCCCACCCCACCCCTATATTGACGCCCCTGACAATAAAGCAGATAGTCAGTGCGTCGAAATGTTCCTTCAAAGCAGTTGTTTGCAGTTTTAGCGCCACATTACTAAAACTAGAATTCTACTCAAAGGAAAATCTACCTTATTAATTGCTTCTGCCAGGAGAGTACGCGTTCATTATTGCATGTGTATGTATTGATGTGTGTTTTTTTTTTTACAAAGTCACTCTCGCAACCTGATCCAAATCTCATGAAATCTTCTGGGCATTTCGGGAATGGGTCAATGAGGAATTGATTAGATTTAGGTGTTGACCCGGCACTTAATCCGGATACAAGAACGTCAAAACGAATTTTCACAAATAAACAGTCGCTTATACAGCATGCTTGGAGCATCCCACATGGCGAATGCTTGCATCCCTTAGAATGCAGATTTTTTTTTCAGTATTCATGGCCCGAATGAGCTGGTTGTGATCCCATATAGGAACACTGTAAAGTAAAGTAAGGGGGCAACTTTTTATATGGAAGATGACTTTATCCCATATTTACTCATCAATTCAGTTACGTTAACGTTAATTTGACAGTCGGCATGATAAACTAATTGTAGTGTAGTAAATTTGGTCACAGAAATCACAGGTGTAAAAAAAAATTATATTGCTTAGTTAATATATATGTAGGTATAAATCGTATAATAAAGTCATCATATATAGTAATAAGTTGTTATATATTATTGTGTATCTAATGACAAGAATTAATGCCTTTATCGTAACTGGTTTTTTAGGCGTAACTGAAACAACTATGCGTAATTAAAAGATAATGGTACCGGACAAAATGGAACAAATTCTCGACTAAATACCTGAGTGAATTTGCTCTCTCTCTCACTCTCTCTCTCTCTCTCTCTCTCTCTCTCTCTCTCCCCCATCGACAAACACAAAAGCACACGTGTTAAAAATCAAACCTGCCTCAACTTAACTGATAGAATTTCTAGTTTAGCCCTACTTATACATCATGTTTGTGTACATGACCAAGGTATAGTGAATACAGTTTGTTATACATGTACACAAATCACGCTCCACAACTGCAAATTCTGATTAGAAAATAATATATACGTATATTTATATACATACATACATACATTCAGGATTATAGCTATTTTTTCCCGGCTAAATTAACTAACAATGGCGAAGCAAGCAGAAGTGGTTATATAGGTACTAAAGTCACGCTCCACAACTGTATATTCTGATTAGAAAATAATATAAACCCAAATTATCACGGATGACCAAAAGAAAAATATAATGAGTTAGCAGTGACCAGTACTATCAAATGAATCCTTGAAATGTACTCTCTCTAATTATATGACAACCAAAAGAGTCTGAGAAGAAAATATTTTTACATCCGGAAACTCGACTTGTCGACGTTTAATGAGAATTGGCCATTTACACAGGTTATACCCATAAAAATTTAGTGCCGGCTAAATTTACGGACATTGGCGAAGCAAGCGAAGGTGGTTATATTTACACAAGGTGCACACACTCGATCTGTTTCGCAATTAGCCGTGACAAACACGACTCAGTTAGGGCCCCAGTGATCTGGCCGTTATGTCAGAGGGCCGATCTGGCGTTATTTCGGAATACGTACGCTTTATCTTTGTCTAACTATTGATTATTTCAGTTTAATCTAATGATTATTTTGGCTCCCGAGTGATCCAGTTGTTATCATACTAAGATTTCATAAGATACAAATGTAATGCAGTTTGGGGTAATACATGACCAAAGTTGCATTGCTGGTAGCTTTTCTTGACAATCTTCAAGATCTTTT
Organism: Sipunculus nudus; assembly: GCA_026874595.1. Classification (NCBI taxonomy): domain Eukaryota; kingdom Metazoa; phylum Annelida; class Sipuncula; order Golfingiida; family Sipunculidae; genus Sipunculus; species Sipunculus nudus. Next base: position 29,694,757 of record CM049317.1, on the reverse strand, counting down.
ATATATATATATATATATATATATATATATATATATATATATATATATATATTTATATGACCAATTCTTTTGACATCAGTATAACCAAATATGACTAATTTCATTAACAAACCATGTCACATTTCATATCATATATAATAATTCTGTTTTTCACGTTTTGTAAACGAATAAATAAATATACATCACATTATCGACAAATCATAAAAAAAACTTTAATAATGTGAACTTCGATACTCCATTTGACAGTCAGGTGTTGCTGTGAAAATTATTCAAACCATTATACTATTTCATCTGTGTTTATCTTAAAATTTAAATGCTTTGAATTTTTACTGTACCACAACTCCCACAATTCATGTTGACATTTAGTAATGCAGTATATTGAAGAATAATTTAGTTAACCTGGCAAAAAATACATCTTAAATATATTTTGTGCACCACAACATTTATGTATATCAGCACCTTAACATTTGTCAAATGAATACTCTTGAATTGCTGGTTATACTCTGCTAATGTAATTATGCAAGACAAATGGTTGACTACTATGTAGACCCAAGTAGTCGCCTCACCTACACGGTACCGGCTGCTTGGCCCCTTGTGAAAGTCATTTGATTTTATAGATTTCCAACTGAAAAAGGCGACTGAGAACTCGATAGCTTGTGAAGGAGACCACACCTGCATGCTTTATACAACTCTATATTTTCCTTGTTGAAAATTTTAAATATTTATGACTAAACCATCAAACCTACTAGGGCTGAATATTCAGGTACAATACGTTTCACGATAACCTTAAAGCGATACCCGATACGTATTTATAATATGCTTATTTAATTGTGTGTATCATTTTCTGATGATTTCTGTGTTAATTCAAATATCAATAGAATATATATATATATATATATATATATATATATATATATATATATATATATATAATTATTCGATGATTGAATATTGATGTTATATGCTATATAGAATTATAAATAAAATACTGACCAAGTAAAATTAGTTTTACTTGTACATCACGCTGAAACTGTGAAATATAAAGGTACTAGCCATGCTGTTGACACTTATTCATTTCACATGGTCTTCTTGACTGGGATGTGAATAACATAATCGTTTATGATCAATTATGCTAAAACGCAATTGATTTTATCGATTATGAAAGAAAACGACCAATCGTCAATGTAATCGATTAATTAGCACACACACACATATATATTGTGACGAGGGAACATGCAACATGATGGATGTCCCTGAAATATCCTGACGTGACACGTCGTGACGTCAGAACTGCTTGTTGCCTGTATGGTGGGAGAAATCACCAGTATTTCAACGGAGTTTACATGGAGTCAGACTTTGTGAACTGGAAGGTATGAGTGACCCGGCCACGGAACTGTTTTGTGTGGTGTTGCCCGGGTCTTTTGAATTAACAGGCCGGTTTTTTGCTGCTGAAGGGGCCTGGATAGCTGAGTGGTAAAAAGCTCGGCCTTCTCTGCTGGCGACCCGGGTTCGATCCCCGGTGTTGCTATGAGAATGGGTTGTAGTTGACCGTCCAAGGCCGGTGGTTTTCTCCGGGTCCTCCGGTTTCCTCCACCCTTACCGACTACCGAGCGCCAACATCCGAGCCATGGAGAGTGCCTCGTATTAGTTATTATAACTAGTTGTAAAATCCATGTAAAATAAATTAAGTTTATAAAAAAAAGTTTGTAAAAGGACGAGTGATAGTAAATTAGCTGGCCAGTATGAAATCATCATGGTTAACGTAAGGTTGGCTCATTATTTTGCAAAAAACACATAACATTCGTCAATAAGCGTTAATATCGTACAAGTATTTTTTTTGGGGTCACCTTAACCTGTAAAGAAAAATGAAATTTAAGTCGGTCCTTTAGCCCTGAGTTTGTTTTGCGTTACATTTAAATATATGAAAACTGACCATCAACCAGACTTATTCATGTTCTGTTTCTGTCTGGACTCGGTTTATGACACCTGTTTTATGATATCAACATTTCATACTCATGGTTTGTTTGGATTCTCATTTATAATAATATAATATAGATTGTTGAGGCTTTGTTTTTTTTTCATAAGAGCTATCGCTGAGGCTTGGAACACTAGAGACGGGTATAGTTATGTATAAGCTAACCTCGATATCTAGAATTATTGAACTGTAGTGTAAACTTAAAGTTAGTTTATTTGTAGTTTACCTCTCTCGCATGACGAAAAATGTTTGTGCCAACCTGACTTTCTGGGTGCTCAAATCATGATTTGTTTCCTATACCTCGCAGAATATAGGTCACGGTGACCTAATTTTATGTTTCCGGTGATTTTTCCCTAAGACCTCCCTGGATGTACAGTTTAAAAGTTTTTGGGTATAATGGCTCCCTGGGCGCTCAAAATGTCTTGAACAAGTAGCTCGTAGAATATAGGTCACAATGACCTAATTTCAGGTTTCGGAAGAGAATTGCCTATAGTACCTATCTAGCTGGATCTACAGTTAGACGTTTATAGATCTAATGGTGTGTGCCCTGTTTACGTTCGGATGGCTTCAGTTGAAAGTTTCAAAAATATAGAAAGAATGAGTAAAAATTAGAAAAAAATACAGGTGGTGCCTCCAGTCTTCAGAAACTGATGAATCTGCACATGACCAATATGCATGGAAAGAATTATGGCAATCAATGTACATGTAAGTGAATTACTGTAGCTTTTGCATCTAAATGTTAATTATTTTGGGTTGCTATAACAGGCTACGTATCTCAGAGAATATAGGTCACAGTGACCTAATTTAAGGTTTACACGGTGATATTTTATGGACCTCCCTGGATATGAAATTAGAAAATTCCAGGTCACGTAGTTACGATTTGTGCCCTGTTAACAGACGGATAGACAGACAGAAAGACGACGGACTAAGAATGATGGCTATAGCTCAGATAACTTTCAGTCAGCTGAGCTAAAACTCTCATGTTTTGTACTTTTGGAGCGTTTTTATGTCCGAAATCTGGATTCACGTTTTTACCCCCTATAGAACCTATTACTTCCACGAACCCTAGATTATCGTGACATATATATATATATATATATATATATATATATATATATATATATATATATATATGAGTGAATGTTAAAGGAAGAATTTATGGTCAAGATGACCGGACTAGTTTCACGGTTTATCTGTGTTTACATGGAGTTTTGATAGTATCCAATGCACGAGGCGTTTATTTTAAATAATGTACCGACAACTGGCAACAAAACAGGCCTTCAAATTGTACTAGAACACGAAAACACTACATTGCAAACTCTGAAATGAGAGTTTTATGATATGTGTGCAGTGACATGTAAGAAGCTGGCGTGAGTTTATAGATTTAATAATATTTCAGGTACAGCTGTGTGACAACGCGGAAATTGTTAGAGGGAACAAACGCGAAAACAAACCTATTTATTTATAAATGACAGTGATCAAGTGGTAAGAGCGACTACTCATTGAATAATACAGAAGGGTGGGTTCGAATCCCACCTCTAGCTATATAACCCAGATTCTTAAAAAATTCAAAAAAGATTATCAACACGATATGCTTTATGGTTCCAACAATGTCAAAATGGTTTACTTAGGTGTACAAGTCACATGTTTTTCTTGTATTTATCTACCATCTGTTAGAAATATCCCTTATCAATAAACAATTTGACAATGTCACTGCATGTTTTTTTTTAATAACAGAGGATTTTTTTATCAAACTAGCGACACCAATCGGCATGACTGACAGTGAGCGTTCTCGTGAGATATGTAGTTTAATTTTTTAATTTTTGTTTGATTTTCATACTTTGATTTAATTTTATAACATAATAGCGAAGTTTTCACATATTCTGACTTTCATTTCTCAGCAGCTAGCTTGAACACTGTAATTCCATAGTACACTGCATGCAGTAAAACGGACAGATCGAGCAGACGATCTTTAAAACACTCGCAGTGCAGCGGGGCGCATGCTTGAGGAGCAATAAAAAAAATACAAAGAAAAATTGCCAAGCCTTTTTTATCGAAGGAAAAGCGTTAATGGCACCTGCAGTTCTCAAAAAGGGTCTCTCCACCAACAATGAAAATGATTTGTCGTATCACACAAAAAATACATAATATTCCATTCATTAGTTTTCCATTCATAAAAATGTGAACATTAATTGCCAAAAGTTAGTATAATATAACTATACATTGCTTGTATATGGTGTGGAAATGTATGATAAGTAAACGGTTTATCATCTATACTAAGCATGAAAAGACAAATAATAAATAAGTCCCATCCCCCTTAATACAGTAAACGTTGAGCGATATTAGATGCAGTAAAAGATGGCCTACACAGCTGTTGCAGCCTATCTTGTCTTTGAGTAAACTTGGTTTCTTTAATTTCAGTTGATATCTACATAAACCTTTGAGTGATACCAGAGAAGCTTATTATATTTTCTTTTCTGACATGTGTTCTCGAGTACAAAGAAAAACAGACTTACATTCTGCACACAGAAGGTCTATCGATAAATGTGAAGGATAAACATATGATATATGAGAATGTGAAAGGAAGAATTTATGGTCAAGATGACCTGACTAGTTTCACGATGTACCTGTGTTTAGATGAAGTCTTGATAATATCCAATGCACGAGGCGCTTGTTTTGAAAAAAAAAAACTGGCCTTCAAATTGCACTATAACACGAAAACACTACTGTGGAAACTCTGTAACGAGAGCTTTATGATATGTGTGCAGTGACATGTAAGAATCTGGCGTGAGCTTATAGATTTAATAATATTTTAGGTACAGCTGTCTGACAACGTGGAAACACAGAACAAACGCGAAAATAAACCCAATTTATTTATAAATGACAGTGATCTAGTGGTAAGAGCGACTACTCAATGATCTGAGGGAATAATACAGAAGGGTGTGTTCGGATCCGAACTCCAGCTATGTAACTATGATTCTTAAAATATCTGAAAAGATTGTCAGTACTATAGTCTGTTCCACAAAGGGTGCCATTGAAATTTGGCAATTATTCTCTTAAACTAAAAAATTATTACACAGTCTGACCTTAAAGCTGATGAATGACCAAAGGCCTAATATAAGATTAAAACCTCATAACAAAAACCAACATTTATATTTTGCAACCCTCTGGTTCTTCTTAATATTGTGGCCAAGTGACATGGCGTCTGCCATAGGTTGCAGACGATTGCACTTTTTTAGAATATTAATGACAAGATATTAGCCAATTAGGACCTTTCAAGTGCAGTTATTTGAGCATGTGACTGGTGACCTTGACCTCCATGAATGGAGTTGAGGTGTTGTAAAAAATAGACTGTTTTCTCAGATATCGATTTAATTGCATTGCTTTAATATTTTGCTAGGAATGATTATAATTCAATTATAGTAAATTAGGCCAACACTTCCTTCATTGCACATGCCATCTGAACTTATATAATCTGTCAATTTAGAAAAATATTGCCAAATTTCAACAGGCACCCTTTTGTGGAACAGACTATATATGTTTTATGGTACCAACAAAGTCGCAATCTTTTACTTAGGTGTACAAGTCACATGTTTTTTTTTTTTAATATTTATCTTTCAGCTGTTAGAAATATCCCTGAACAATAAACAATTTGATAATGTCACTGCATGATTTTACTTTTAATATCAGAGGATGTTTTTATCAAACTTACGACACCAATCTGCGGAGACTGACAGTGAGCGTTCTCGTGGGATATGTAGACACAGAAATAAAATATTTTGTTTGATTTTCATACTTTGATTTAATTTCATAACTTAATGGCGAAGTTTTCATACATTCTGACGTTCATTTCTCAGCAGCTAGCTTGCATCCTAGTATTCCAAAGTACACTGCATGCATGTAGTGAAACGCACAGAGCATACGATCTGTAAATCACTCGCAGTGCGCATGCTTGAAGAATGTATTCGTCACCTTTCTCTGGAGATATAAAGGACCCGAAGCCTCAGTGACAATCGTAACCCACAGATGTCGCTTGTATGGTGAAAAAAGTCTATTGACCTGAAAACCATTCGTTTTCTCATGAGTATACTTTTTTATTCACAATACGTAAAAGGTAAAATGATATATCTATTATATATACTTGCAGCGCCATCTGTCGTATTTTGACTCACTGCGCAGAATCGTACTCGCCTCTGGCGGGATGATGATATATGGGCTTAAGTATATACTGAAATATAAAGAATTTAAGAAAAATACCAATTTTAAATTTAATTTTTTAATTAGTATCAAAGAATGAGCCATTAGTTGATTGTCAATTGGCACTTGAAATTAATAAAAAAACTCAATCTTTAATAAAATAAATTTCAATGGAAAGATGAATATATATATATATATATATATATATATATATATATATATATATATATATATATATATTATATATATATATATATATATATATACTTAACAAGCAGTACACCATGTGAACATATGCTGGAAAAAGAATAATAGGTGAACTGTTCGACTGTAAAAAAAAGTGTTGTCAGAGACATCAAACCTCCGCCAAAATTATCGTTGCTATGTATATGGCTGAAGACCTGCCACGGTTGCCCCATCCCAGGTCACCTCCAGTACAGAGCCACCCGCTAATGCCAGTCAATAGCTCTATAATAATGGAATAGCCGTAACCACGGAAGACAATCATTTGAATTAAATTCTTTGATGATCCAGATGACCTCTAAAATTTAATGATAATTCCTTGGGTGTTTTCTAATCCTCCAAAAAATCAACAAACAAATATTTTCAGAAATGTTTGTGTAAATTTGTTGAATGACAAGCCAAGGGTAAAGTATTATCTCTCACACCTCTGCGATTTTTGAATTTGTGTTCATCGTCTTAAGGAGACCATATCTTAAATTGGGTCCAATCTTCGCGACATAAACCACTATAATTATTGCTAATTTAAAAAATCAATTATGGTTAACGGATATATTTATTGTATCGATGATTGGTCGTTTCCTTTCATTATTGATTAAATCGATTGCATTTGAGCATAATCGGTCATAAAACATTACGTTTTGACAATCCAGTAAGTCAAAGAAGACAAACCAACATCCAAAAACGACCTTATGCAATGAATATATGTCAATAACTGGTCATTACCTATATCTTTCAACGTGATGTACAAGTTTAACTGAATTTACAGGGACGGTGTTTTATGTATAATTCTATACAACATAGTTCGCAATAATATAGATGGTACATAGAATAATCGATTAGTGATCCATCATCCGTAGTTTCTAATCTTTTAATCGTCAAATATGATTTTACAACCGAATCCTACGAGAATGACCGTCATGTATCAGAGTTCTAAGAACTTCAGTAACTGGAAGTTCAATATAACCTAATTTAACAGTCAGAGCCATGGCACATATTGATTTCCCTCTAACACTGACACATAATTTATTCAATGTTTGGTGCCTAGTGGGATGGATGACGTTTAATGACGTAGGGCTTGACAACCCTGAAATACAGAGCTAAAAAGCAGGTACTTCATTTGAGACCTGTTGGCTGGTAGAGAAAATTTCGTTTGTTATTTGCGAGTTGTACATTGAGCAACAACATGATTTACCCAACTCTGTTCATGGTTTTGTACTTTTCAGGTAAGCAAATTATTCAGGATATTGAAAATACACACCCATACATATATTGTCATGTAATATCGATTAGCCTACAGAACTTTCAGTAAATTATTTTCTTTTGATAGACTAACATGACATGATAAACACAGGGACAAGTCTATATTCTTTTTATTCTAACTTTTCAGCATGGTGGTCAACCAATGAAAGATAGTTTTTTTATAAACAGGATTAACTAGGAATCTGCAATCTAGGAAATGCATGCCTCTGCCATGTGTGTGTTGGGGGGGGGGGGGGGGGAGGCGTCCGGTTTGTTGGATGCTCCTCAAACAGTGTTTGCATTCACTTATTCGGCCTATATTATCTGGTTCATTCGGTATAAGTAACTGTGAATATTTCTGGATGACTTTCCTGAACCCGGATCCTGTCCATATCCACACCAAAATCTTATCGATTCTTAAGTGGCCTGAAATTTTCATGAGATTCTGTTCATGATTGCATGGGTTATCTTGTGAACATGCAAACACACAAACACTCGCCAACTAATATTATGCAAATATTATGTATAGGTAAGTGGAATTTAGCATAGACCACCACTGTTTTCCCGAGTCGCACAGCAGATAAAGGGTTATTTAGTCATTTTTTTAAAGAAAAAGTGTGTCATAAACTGGCCTATAACCTCATAATTTTATCTTTTAATGTCACTCAGTCGATTTATAAATAAAGAAACGATTAACCCAACTGATATATTAAGCTGTGACATAGTTTCCAACTACCTCATATATTTTTTTAAATTAATATAAATGAAAGCGTATATTTGAAGATCGCCAGGTTATGGATTAAAACTGGCAAACCAAAACTCCCGATAAAATTACTACTTTTTACATATTACTTGTGAAGTCAAATGAGGTGTTAAAACAAGTTTCTATAATACATATCAAGAAATTTCTCCTCCGGAAACAGAATACCTAAAATGTATAAAATAATTATACAGGGAATTATAAAACAAAAGATATAATTCCACAGAGAATTACAAAACAAAAGAAACAATTCCACAGAGAATATTAAAACAAAAGAAATAATTTCACAGAGAATTATAAAACAAAAGAAATAATTCCACAGAGAATTACAAAACAAAAGAAACAATTCCACAGAGAAATATAAAACAAAAGAAATAATTCCACAGAGAATTTCTCCACTGTAAGATTGCGTTGTTCTTTTAGCGTCCCCTGCGTGTGTTTGCTTTCTGTGTTCATGTGTGTGTGTGTGTCTGTTCGCACATTTACTCACGCATCCATGAACGGAATCACATGAAATTTTCAGGGCCCCTCGGAAACGGGCCAATGAAGAAACGATAGGATTTTGGTGTCGGGTCCGGCTAATAATCTCGATCCAGAAAGGACTTCCAGGAAATTACAAATGTACAGTAACATATGCAAGAATGAACCTGGGTATACTGGTCAAATAAGTGAATGCATTCACGGTCCAGCCTCGTGCGCCCCGCAAATGGAATGCCCGCGTGTTCAAGTCATGATCGAGAGCCCAGTACTTCGGAGTGATAGTGTCTGGTGGTTATCTGGAAAAACGGATTTGTACACAGGTTATTTCAAAATATGAACTTCAGCACCGAACTTTCGATGTTCGGAGAGCGTTTTGGAAACGTGTGCTCTCAGTTCTGAGGAAAGCAGCCGTCTGCATCTGCTAATAGGGACCACCTCCTCCCCCCCCCCCCCCTTGGCGCAGGCTAGCATTCCATGGAATGCAGATTTCTACTTAATCGGCTATGTCAAACAATGTTTAACTCGTATGAAATGCAATTAAGCTTTCAGGAGGTTTTTAAAATAATTGTGTTTATACACTGTCAAAATCATATCTTCGCTTTTACGAATTCAGAGCAAATTGCTGGGAGCACGACAGGCCGGTACTACGATCGTGAGAAGAAATCCAGAGTGTTGGCCTCAGAAACAAAGAAATTTGAACTTGGCAGGTGTCGGCAGGGAAGCATGCCGATTGATTGTCTCAGCAAATGTGAAGATTTCCCAGCATGCCGTGCAGTAAATGCCTTCAGCAACGGAACCTGTGAGGTTGTCTTGTCTCCAGTACTGGACCTCACCCTTGATCCGGACTGTACAGCGTACATCGGTGAGCATGTTTTTGTAGTTACAAAGTAAGTGTTTCTGCAATGTTATTGCTTATAATAATAATAATAATAATAATAATAATATATAATAATAATAATAATAATAATAATAATGAGTGATATATGTATTTGTTATCGCCCAGTGAAATAATATGCATGATGTAATGTTTTACCACAGAAGCGGATCCGGGAGGGGGGGGGTCCAGGGGGTCCGGAACCCCCCCCCCCTTTTTCACCCGACGCAACGTTTTTTAAAGGGTTTTAGACGAAATTCTGCGACCACGACCCCCTTTTTTGGACCTGATGACCTTTTTTTTAAGGAATTTCATCAGTCCTCCTGGGTTGGACCCGCCCCCCCCCCCCCTTTTCCTTAATCCTGGATCCGCCCCTGTACCAGGCGTGTGTCATACATCGCGGGGCGAAGCCGAGTTAATGCCATGATTGACACACGTTGAGTAAAACTTAAGAAATGTGCATAACATTTCACTGGGCTATAACTGATTTATCCTACAGGCTCCAGGTAACTTCTGTCAGCTGTTTTGTTCTACTACTTCCTCTCATAACCGAGCTCCAACTTGGTCTTGCTTTCGCTTAACTTTATGTACGTCGCGTAGTATATATGGATATCACCGAATAAAGAAGCAAAGAATAACTCCAAAACTAACAGTGCTTGCCGAGAAAAAGATCGTAAAAAATATGGTGTCTTGAGAGGGAAACATTTGTAATTTGGGGCCTCAAATAGGAATATATTAGAATAATTAGGCAATTTAGTTATATATTGTGGATATGAATGAAAACAGAACTCGCTTATAATACTTTGCCACCGTTATGCTTGAAATCGTCTTCTGTTCAGAAACAATTATTTTCGCGGCCTTTGCTCAGTGAGCCAGACTGCTGGAAAATGCCTTGGTTGACTTGGCGAAAACACGGGGCATATTTTGTAGCTTTTCACCAAACATATCAAACGATAAATAAAGTGAAAAACACTGCCGAAGTGGATTTTACAAATACTTTTGATTAAAAAAAACTTCCATTAATAATGAATACGACATTTTTTTGCAGAGTATCATAATTTTATCATTATTTAACTTAAGTGGAATGTCTAATTTTCTCAAAGGATCTTTGCAGATCTTTCGCAAAACGTATGATTTACCATGACTTACTAGAAGCTATGACCAGTCGGATGGAGCTACTATTCTAATCAGACCAAACCGCGTATATCAGTCATTTTTAGGTGTCCTGCATATTGACTCACATTTTTCAGGGGAGTAGCCAGAGGGGGACCGCAGGGGGCCATGCCCTCCGGACGCATCCAGTTCTCCCGGAATTTCACTTCGTCCACTAATGATTGAATCTTCTAACACATAATCATAAAATTCCTGATTGCAGATTTAGGACTTATTTTACGATTTATTTATATGTTGGTACTTATTTAAATTGAAACAGTACGTTGTTTGGAACAATTGTGAGATATTATTGTGAGAATTATTATAATTATTATTATTGTTGTCAATAATAATATTTATAATAATAATAATAATAATAATAATAATAATAATAATAATAATAATAATTATTATTATTATTATTATTTTGATATCCATTAGTGTATTCATTCTTCTTATCTAACGCCGTAAAGTCTTATGTTATAGATTGTAGGTTAGAGGTTATATTCAGGGCGGACAGGGGCAAAGTTTGAGTGAAAGTGGCTCACGGCAGCTATTTTACAAAGGAATCTATTAAAGCACATACAGAAGATCTTCCTTTTCTGAAAAAAAAAACAGATTTTAAAAGTGAAAATTCGTTTACATACGGATGTTGACTCCAGACCAGAGGGGTGGACAGCCGGTAAACGGTGGGCCTAAGGGGGACCCAGACCGACAATAGAGCAGAATAATATGTTTGTAAATGTAGAAGTCTCATTTAATTTTTATTTTCGCTTATATCAATTATGGTTAGGAGACCAAGAGAGGATCCTTTAGGGTGCGGAAGTCTTGTTTTTATAATTATTTTGGAATTTATTTTTTAATCGGGATTGACCCGAGGGGCCCAGAAGCGTATCTGAGGGGGGGGGGGGGGGGTCCAGGCGGTCCTGACGCCCCCTTTTACATCAGAAACTACGTTTTTTTAAGGGCTTCAGGCAAAATTTTGGGGCCTGGACCCCCCCCCCCCTTTCCAGACCTGGGGACCTTTTGTTAGGGTTTTCATTAATCCTCCTGAGTTGGACCCCCCTTTTCCTAAATCCTTGATACGCCCCTGGGGCCTAACAGGGAGTTATCCAAAGGCAGAAGTTCCCTATGTCAAGAACACCAGAAAATACTTGTAAATGAGAAAATCTCTTTTGGCTTTTGTGTGATCTTGCATGTATATTGCTTTCATTCGGAGGACTCGGCATGGAGTCTCCTATAGGGCCCAATTTAAAGCTTGTTAATGCAGCGGTGTTTTTCTTGAGTGTGTTATTCGGAGGTGTGCCCAGAAAATTTCAATGGCACAAGAACATGCTTGATGATGAAGTTTCATTTGTCTTAAAAAGCATTTAATAGTATTTAAGGTTTTAACCCGTTTTGTCCGAAGGGGCTGGATGGACCAAGAGTTCTTTGGGCCCATGCTTGAAAATACAGAAATTCCTTAGTGATGGTACACAATGGTTACGGTATAACAAAATGGCTAGGCATATCTTTCGGACTTATATTTAACACATTCATTGAAGAAATAAACCAAAATTAATATTTATTTGCTTTCATCTACATGGCCATGGAAAGCATACTGCAAGTATAGCCGGTATAGCCAATTCGTTTCCAAATAATTCTTTTACTTATGTTGTAAGTTTATATTGATATAAAGTGTTTGTGAATAGAATAATTTAAGGAGCCAGATTTATTTACTGATTTACCGAAGCCCTTTTTAACTTTTTATTTGTTTGTCTGGCGCTTTTGTGTGTGTGCGTGGGTGGGGGGAGGGGGGATGCGGCTTCTTATTATTGTGACAAACCAGTTATGGAATCATATCAAATAGTCAAATTCATACAAGCAAATATGTACCTGGTCTTATTTATTATTAAACTTTTTTATTATAGAAATTAAATAAAACGTTGGCGGCTGCTTCGATCTGTTTGGTGGACTATCATGCAAATTGATATATGTAAAGTGGTTTTGTTGTTATTGTGATACTATAGTACTGTTTTTGATAATACATATAGCGTGAGAGTAGCGTTGTGTGGGTAACCTCTTGCACATTGCTGGCCTTGGGGTTACAGAGATGCCTGCATGTGCCTTTATCATGGTGGAAAAGTAACATTAGTGAAAATAAACATAGGACTCGACTTATAACCAGTATTCCCACAACTTTAAAAGACAGAAAAAAGGGAAATCGTCCCAGAAAAAAAAAACTCTTTTGGTATGGGGCTGAGCACAGGTCTCCCAGACGGGAGATCTTGTTTTTGAATCGAAGCCGAACAGCGCTGGGATATTTTTGGACTTCAGTATTATATGCAATAATAATGCCTCTATCTGAAGAATCTAAGTACAAACTATAACAATATCAGTAATTAATTTTTTCACAGACAGAACATGCCCAGATGGAAACCTAATGATTACAAGCGGGCATACATCATGTTACAAGTTCGTCCTTGACCGTTTGTTCTCATGGTACGATGCGCCTGACCACTGCGACAGCCTTGGGGGTCACCTGGCAGCAATAGAAACCGCAGAGGAAATGGCCCATATCCTCAATGTCATCAGGAGTGATCCAAATCTTCTCGGGAAAAGTAAGAAACATTACTGCTGTACTCTTTGCGGCCAGACTGCGAATGCCTTTCGCTCTTCACGCAGGGGTTCACCGCTGCTTTAGTAGCAAGATTTTCTGGGTTCGATCACCAGGGTGGGCACAGAGCAAAGAATTGTAATCAGACCAATGAGAGCGTGGAATCGCATTGTGCATTCAGCTCCAAATTTAGACATGCGACACGAGTTCTCGTTGGTCTGGTTACATCGGGACACCAGCTCAACCTTCAGCTCAGGGTTAAGGTCTGTTGTGCATTTTAATAAACCTCTGCTGTCAGAGACAGATTTTAGCATGTTCGACCTGATATGTGACCTAGCCACTGGTTCTCTTGTATGGTCAGTAAATGTGAACAACATTTGACTCTCGATCCCTGGGAAGTATATTTCTTACACCAGCATGGATTGATGGTTTATGCCCCAGTTCATCCGGTAATTATTTTGCATAATGTTAAAATGACCATATCAAGTGTCGCTGGACTATCCCGGCGCATTTACATCTTCAACAATTTTGCAAAAAAGTTGTATCACGTTAACTATCCAAGGAAGCACGTGCATTAGTTTGAGTTTATATTTACGTCACGGATATTGCACAGCAAAAAGATCCATAGGTTTATCAACTGACAAATACCTTCTGTTGCTTATATTTGGAATGCATATTTCTACGCACGCTCTGTGTTTGCTCCTTTTACTTATTTTTTTTGTAAATTACACTTCTCTGGCGTATTAGGTCGATTTCGGCGTAAAATCGTGTTGTGAGAATGAATGTGTGCAGGAAGTTTATCCTTACATTCATAAACAGACCCTTTAGGTGGAGAATGCCGCTGATGTTGGTCTGATTCTTGGCCCTGTGCCAGACCCGGTGTTATCAGCCCAACGAGAGCGGGTGTCGCATGTTTAAATTTGGTCTGATTACAAACTCAATGTGCATCCTAGTGTTCATACATAGAAAACCTCGCTATAAAAAGCAGCGGTTACACGAGAGGAGATCTGTGTGAGGAGCGTAAGGCATTCGCAGTCAGGCAACAAAGAGTACAGCGGATCCAAATGGAATCGATATAACTGTTATGTTTCTTACCTTTCCCTAGCCGATTTAGAGGAGGATGGAAAGTCTGAACTTACTGCTGTTTTGCTATGAAATACATTAACTTTTAGTCTACATGTTCCTCTGTTAACTTGAGTTCACGATTTTATTTGAGTACATTCTTGAGAGAAAAAAATATTACATTTGGTATGATTTTTTAAATCAAGAAATATCCAACGTATGACGTAAGGAGCAAAGGTAGAGCAATGGCGCAATCTAAATGAGCACAGGAATACAATGAATAGATCTCCGTTTCTTGCACATTATATATATATATATATATATATATATATATATATATATATATATATATGTATATATATATGTGTGTGTGTGTGTAAGAGAGAGAGAGAGTTTACCAGAAATAAAGAGGACCGGTATCTATGTTAAACGAACTAATATTTCTGCAGCGTATCCAAACGTTTTTGTTATGATTATAATACATGTATAATCATTTATCTGTTATGTCCCAAGGTGGAAAGACACATTTATGTGTCATCTTTCATGTGTCCTGAATAAAATAATGTTGAAATAATACAGTGTTCCATGCAGGTGATCTGTTAATATTTTCAGGATTGTGTGTGAACGGTATCTACACAGGGACGTGGAAATGGACAGGAACTGACACCAACGTAGACATGACGTTGGTGGATAGGACCTACTTCGAGGACAGCATGAAGCAAACCTGTACATGTGGTTCAGTGCGGATTCAACCTACTCAAATTACTGGGATGGGTATTGCACTAGCGCAGGTTATTCATTGTGTGAAGTTTTACTCCCCTAGGTTTATTATCTTTCACTAAATTTATACGATCGCCAAGCATTCATCGGAAGCCTCAATCCCTAATCCTCCAATCAAAGCTATATAATACTACTCAATATATACCTATATATAGATCAGCAGAAGCTAGTACATTTGTTCAAACATTGATTATTGTTTGCCGTAAATCCTTGATTTCGACAAGCTTGTTGTAAAGTTTTGTATGTCTGTTTGTCTATCTGCCTGCTTGTCTATGCCCTCTCTACAGGCCACAATTTTATAGCAATCACTTTCGGACTTACACAGTTGATTGAAAATCAACAGTTACAGGAGCCTATTGTCTTTGGTCAAAGGTCAAGGTCATCAAAAACATTAAAACGTTATTTTTGTCATAACTCCGTCAATATATGTCCTATCTTCACAAACTTAGGCTCAATTTTTTTCTCTAGGTCTTCTGCATTGCTTTATGGAGTCGACCGGTCTTAATCTTGTGTCACTTTGTCTGTATGTCTGTCTGTTTTTCAGTAGTCCTCAATTTCGCCTGCTTGCTGGTTTTTGCATCTTACAATTAGAATTCTACAGGCCACCGTTTTGCAGGAATCCTTTTCAAACTAGTACTTCTGTTGTTTCATACTCATGTCTCGAAATGGATTTTTCATTTTCGTGAATAACCGTTAGGGGGCGCTGCACTCTTAACACTACAACATATCATGTTTGACCATATCTCCAAAACTATAAACCTTACCTACATAAACTATGGCTCATTTGGTTCCTCTTCATCTTCTACATAAGCTTATCTTTTATCTTAGATGTGTCACCTTGTCAGTATGTCTGTCTATTTGTCAGTTGTCCTCAATTTGCTTGCTTGTTTGTTCGTGCGTCTTATATAATTAGCATTCTACTTGCCAAACCTTTGTAGGAATCACTTCGTAACTTACACGTATCGTTAATGGGAAATATTTCTGGAAGCTGTTGTGTATAATTAAAATAGGTCAAAGTTCAAGGTCAGGGTCATCAGAATATTTCAAAATATTTTTTCCTCACAACTTTGTAATATTGGTCTTATTTCACAAATTATAGCTCATTTCCTTCCTCGTGGCTTGTGTCACCTTGTCAGTATGTCTGTCTGTCTATCAGTTGTACTCAAATTTGCTTTTTCTTGTGCCTTATATTAAGCATTCTAAAGGCTAAAGTTTTGTAGGAATTACCGGTACTTTGTACCTTACACACATCGTATATCGGGACTATTTCTTGAAGCTCTATATGTATTTTTATATGTCAAAGTTGAAGGTCAATGTCATCGATATACGTCAAATCTTTTTTTTCGATCATAACTTTGTCAATATTGGTCCTATCTTCACAAACTATGGCATGGCTCATTGCTTATTCATTTGACTGGTTCCACGTCATTTCGATCAGCTCTCGATTCTGGTATGTCTGTATGTCTGTTTGTCTGTCTGTCTGTTCCCTCTCTAAAGGCAACAATTTTGCAGCAATCGTTTCAAACTTACACATTTAATTGACAATCAACAGTTACAGGAGATAATGTTTCTGGTCAATGTGGATCAAAGGTAAAAGTCATAAAAAACATTAATTTTTTTTGCTCATACCCTCTTAAATGTTAGTGCTATCTTCACAAATTTTGGTTCATTTTTTTCGACTGGATCTTCTGCATAGTGTGAGTTTGTCAGTATATTTGTTTGTTTGTAAGTTGTCCTCAATTTCGACTGCTTGCTGGTTCTTGCGTTTTTATATAGCATTCTTAAGGCGACAGTTTTGCAGGAATAACTGTGTTTATTAAACATATTATATATCGGAATGATTTCTGGTTGTCTTATTATATTATATATACCGATCAAAGGTCAAGGTCATCAAAACACCTCAAAATCTTATTTTCCTTATAATGTTGTCAATAATATTCTATTTTCACAAACGATGGCTCATTTTCTTCCTCTTAATCTTTTTCATCACCTGTTCTGGTCACCTTCCCTCTACTTTGTGTCACTCTGTCGGTTTATCTGTGTGTTGGTCTTCAGTTTCGCCTTCTTGCTTGTTCTTGCATATTATATATATAACAATTTACAACCCAAAGTTCTGCAGGAATCACTTCGTAACTTACGCATATATTGTATATCGGAATGATTTCTTGAAGTCATATTTATATTATATCTAGGTTAAAGGTCAACAAAACAGATCAAAATTGTATTTTCCTCATAATTTTGTCAATATTGGTCCTATTTTCACAAACTATGGCTACATTTTTTCTCTTAATCTTTTTCATGACCTGGTCTAGTCACTCGCCTTAACATTGTGTCACTCTGTCATTATGTCTGCCTGCTTGTCAGTTTTCCTCAATATCTCCTGTTTGCTGGTTCTCGCATCTTATATATAGCATTCCACATCCCAAGCTCTGCAGGAATGAAGGTGTAACTTACACATATTGTATATCGGAACGATTTCTGGAAGTCCTATGTCTATTATTTTAAAAGGTCAAGGTCATCAAAACCCATCAAAGTCAAAAACTTAAAAAACTATGACTCATATTCTTCTGCTTATTCAATTTACTGTTTCAAAGTCATTTCCGGGAAGCGCTCGACCTATGGTCGTCTAGTTATTTATATGTGCTACTTTCGTAAATATTATATTGTTATGCTTTTCTATATCAATCATGTATTCTTTTAATCTGTGTTGGTCATACATTATTTTTGTGAAATATATTATGTTTTTGGATTTACCACAATAATGATTAAGAATATTATATAAAACATTCTAGTGTGTTAGTATTAAGTCATTCAGGATACATAAATATAAAAAGTTGAAATATAATATGGCAATAGAAATAATAATAACGTAATTGTACGTTGTTTATATAAACATGTCTTTAAACAGCAGGCATACAGTTTTTAACAAATATTTAAATAGTGTATTCTGTAATAAAATTGTGTTATATAGTCGTCATATTTCTCTACAAGTTAATTTGTATGTATCAGTTGATATTGTATGCTTGTCTTAATAGTGTATGAAATCCATGTTTTAGCAATACTAAGGATATACTTTATTGATTATAACTGTACATGCATGTACGCACCAAAATACACATGCTTTTGTGTTATTTACCATGTGCAAAATTTGCACTAATAAAGGATAAATGAGTACCACATATTTGGTTGTCTTTATGCTGTTTTTAAGATGTATAGAAAGTTACGACCGCTGGAATGAAAGGGATCTCCCTTAACGCTTCTCCGCAGCTTACCCCATTTCTGTCCATGTTCTCAGCGTTATTTCTTTGTCTGGTCATTTCTATGGGCTTTTTAACTTCGTGACAATTGTAATACGGTATCATTTAGTGGTCTGGATTCGCTTTTATATCAGCAACCGCAACCTTTAAATGTCGGCGTTCTGCACCCCTCTTTCCAAGACTTATACAGGTTTTCTGTTAAGTAATTGGTCATCCTAGGTTGGACCACTCCTGGTAAAAAATTCTGAACACGTCCCTTGCATAGCCAATTATGCGGACCACCTCATGGCTCTCGTTGGAAACGCGGAGCAAAATCCAATAACGCAGACTTATTGATATTCTAGTTTATTTCATAGATTAGCTGCACAGACCACTTAATAATGTAAGTAAAACAGTGGTTTGTGTGCACAGACCACTTAATAATTTAAATAGAACAATGGTTTAAGTAAAAAATAAGACTGAACTTGGAAAGACGTTTATTTGGCTCTGTGTTGGTCCGCATGAAAAGTTAACGGGAAAATGAATGCCAACGGATGAGGATAAAGAACTAGCTAGCTCAACACCGTGGCTTTCACACACACACATGAGAAAATTTGAACAGAAATTCTTGTATTAGAACACTGGATGGACTGTTATTGGTACCTGTGAGAGCGAAACATGGTAGTTCTGGTTCGATTAATAAATGGTAGAACTTTAAGCCATACAGAGAACAAGGGAGGAGGGGGCCCGGAGGAGGGGGGGGGGATAAAACAGTAGTATAACAAATAAATAATACAGTCTGTCCTCAACACTAGCCTAAGTAGCAGATGTGTCTTGATGTGTACATTGTTTACTCACACACTTGATTATAATTCTTTTCACTTTAACTTGAAGTGCAAGACCTTGGCAATGAAACCCTTTCCTCTGACATAGATCAATGGGGTACCTCAAAATATGTCTTCATTCTGAATTATAGTAAAACCGGCCAAGAAAATGCGGCAGTTACTGTAAATAAACAATTTTTTTTCATCGGATGAAAAAACTACCCATAATGAGTCCCTAACCTATCACTTATGTATGTATAATTCACTTTAAGGAAATATGTTAATTAGTTACATTTTAGTTATTTTAGTTATATTGCTCACATTGTATAATGTGAGATTGAACGGGATCAAAGTGCACAAGAACGGCAATATGATTGCAGATGACACCACTAGTCTTCTGGACAACATCATATTATAGAAAATCTATTTTAACAACGCTCCTATTTCTTAATCTTGGGAATAAAATTTATGATTCACATTCCAAACCTATCGGGTAAGATCCTAATTAAAATACGATACATCCTCTTACCTATATTAATGGAAAAAATCGTGCTCGCAAAAATTGTCTGAGGTGGCTGAGGCAGCGCATATTGGCTGACGCGACAATATCTCAAATACATGGATACACTAACCTAACCATATAACATTAAACGACATGACCCAAGACAGTGTTGCAGTCACTCACCTTCCTCCTAGACCTAGACCGAGTCTGAGTCACCACAATCCCAGTTAGTACAAGCAACCTTAGGATTCCATGTCTGAATTCCTGAGTTGTCATATTGGAAAAATATGAAAGAAGAGTATACACAATATTTCAAACATTCGCGGCCCTGATTCACCAAAAAAGGAATGCTCGAAACCGAATCCGAGTCGTTGCCCATACCGAGACAATCCGGATCGTTAATCAGAGTACACAAGGCCACTAATTTGCATAATTTCGTTTACTGATAACCGTTTGAAAGGCGGTCTACATTAGTTCGGTTTACTTGAGTCCTCATTACGTGCAGAAAAATCCGTTTCTAGTCGGAGGGAGGCGTAGATCTGTGTACCTTGTGACCTAATCATTCTAGCGAAATATCAATGAATTTAAGTGACATAACGAGAAACAAGGGAATTTTGGTTGGTTAAGGTTTGAGGCTGGCCTGGTTGCGGATACAGGTGTTGGCGGAGATATGGGCTCTGTCAGGGCTTTCTCGTTTATGTTTTTTTAGTGTTTAATTTATGTTCAATTGCCCTTAACACACACAAGAGTCTGTATTTCTTAGTGCTTGGAAATCAAGTTGCTCGCAGAGGTCACCATTACCAGTATATATATCTATACTGCCTGAGAATATGTCACATCACAGTGTATTAGATTTGAACATTTACATATAACGACAGATGTGGCAGATCGCCAAATCTACTGTATAGCTGATGGAACCTCAGAGAAAAAAGACACATTAAAATAAATTTTAAAAAAATCACATAACATTTAACAGCGAACATATATATCACATAATATATGACGTCAGATTATGTGGTCAAATTTCACGACATTACCCCTGTTTATCAAATTATTTCACTATATATAATGTTACGGAACCTTATATCAACAGATCACGTATACGTGACGAACATAAACTTTGTCATGGAGAAAAAAAAATCAGAATCTGTAACACTAGGCAGCGTGAAATGTCTAGGGGAATGAATAAAGAAGTCAGTGATTTTTTGTTAACAATAATTTATTCTTAAAACAACCCTAACATTACAATACACTAAATCAATACAATTACACAGTATAACAGCAGTATAACAGTAAATCAATCCAATCACATATGGTAAAATAAACAAAGTGCACCGTTCCTGAATACCACCACTGTCACAGCGACAAAAGGTCCTTTAAAGCATATAATGCAGATGAACAGTTCACATAAATCTTCTCAGAGAATAACAGTCCAGTTCATTCACAAAATCAATCCGCCGTAAACCCAAAGTGAAGTGCTTGTCATAATCCCGAAAGCAAACTGAAGATTATATAAGATCCGTCACAAATCCAGAAGAAAATCTATAATTGCCGCACTTATCGGAATAGGTCCCACGCTTCTTTGTCCGCTTTAATATATTCTCTCACCTCTCTCTCGGCTCTAAAACACAGCCCCCTATTCATAACTTCTCACCTCAAGCCGAGTATATCCATTTCTCGAACAATCCAAAGAATCTAACATAATACACAGTACACACGCGTTACAGGAAACATCTAGAACAAGAATGCTGTGTCTGTACATGCCAGAGTTCACACGTGGGCCGATCCGGCTCGGCCAGGCGAGAAAGCCCCAGACTAGCATGACCGCTGTCTACACGTGAGACCCCAGGGTGGGCCGGGCTATGCCGTCCTAGCAACAGACAACGCTAGCGCTGAACAAACACACTGCTGCATACAATAAAAGAGACATCTATAACAATAAAAACACCTAATCAAATCACATTTTAAGTTATAAGAGAGTTTTCACAACATTAAAAAGTGATCTTATTTCACAGAAATCATTACAACTACCTACATTTTAACGTGACGTAGTTCCCTATTTGTGGAGTAGTAAATGGAAATTGAGCAGCTGTAATTCTGAATTTGAGCAGATTTACTTTTGTGTTGTTCCTTGTATTTTTGTACAGCCAGAGGCAGCACCCACCCATAGACGCAAAATTGCGACGCATGTACAGTGTACTGGTTCCGTTGAGCAACGTCCAACGCCATCACCAACCCTCCCCCTGGCCACGTTCAAGTTACACCGACACATTAATTTTCCCTCTTTGTTATGTTTAATAAGACTACATGTTGCTCATATAC
Source organism: Sipunculus nudus (assembly GCA_026874595.1). Lineage (NCBI taxonomy): Eukaryota > Metazoa > Annelida > Sipuncula > Golfingiida > Sipunculidae > Sipunculus > Sipunculus nudus. Next base: position 29,672,515 of record CM049317.1, on the reverse strand, counting down.
AGGCCAACATTCTGGTCATTTCTGTGTTAGGTTCCTGGTCGCTATTCTTCCGCTCTATATATTACTATCAAGAAAATACTACCATATGTGCAAACTCGATTTCGAGTTATCATACAGTTCATGTAGACGCCACCAGGTGTCGCCACCGGCCGATGCCATGGTTAAGGCAAACTGGACTATCCGTCGATTGACCTCTGGCTCTCTGTCTACGTAATCTAAAGCATAAAAAAAGAACTTTTCATGAAACTTTTTCAATAAAGTGAGTAATTATGCTTATTATTCTAAACTACAGTCCCCTTACTTGCCAGTTTCATTTCACGCGAGATTCATCCACTGATCGCGGTCCTGCTCTCTTGCCCGGTCTTGTCAATTGGTTACACACGGTTCCCAGGGTCGCAGTATGGTGGTGTAACCATAAATGTCTGTACCTTAGTAAATAACTGAATATATTTTTTTATGATCTCCCTTGTTCTGGATCGTTTGCCGCAGCCACACCACAATCCAATCGATTCTTCATTGGTTATTTTTTAAATGTCCTGAAAGTTTCATAATTAGATTCCGTTCAAGATGGATTGAGTCATGTTGTGAACAAACACATGCAGACACACAAACACTTGTCTTTTCCAGCGTACATTAATTTTTGAGGACAAACAAATCTTAGTATGGAATACCTAATGTGGGAAACCTTTTTATTATTTTATCCCGTGAGTTGAACAGGGGGATGTGGCTCATGGGCATACATAGATCACCAAATGATTTTTCTATATTTTTTAGTTATATTTTTAATGCAACGCTGCATGGAACCATCTTATACTTGTGTAGCGTTAATGTTCGTACACGTATTGGAAATTGTGCATGGATTGTGTGCAACACTGTTTCCTCAAGTGGTGTACCTGGAGGAAGCCCATTAAAATAAAAAATATGGTTTCGGGACTCTCATACGTCGGAAACTTATTCCCCCCCCCTCCCCCAGCGTAGTATACTAAACAACAGATGGTACACCGCTACAGGCGAAATGTACGCCACATCGGGTATTTTTGTAAGCTGGAACAAGATACGCAGATGCAAGATCCACCCCTATTTCTTTCCTATCTCCTGCGCACGTATGCACACACGCACGCAAACATAGGGACAAGTTTCAGCGCACACCCGCACAGGCAGACAGACAGACATGTTTCCGAAAATCCAAACACGTGTTATAGATTAAGACCGCATTCTATCGCGATAAGAACCCGTCTTAGCGGTGTTAGATTTGCACATGCGATAAATCGGGTCAACACTGACGCGGCGAGTGAAGCAAGAAGGCGTTTTTTGTTGATAACCTTAAAGATAAGGACTGAGGTGTGACACCAGGGCCTTTACAAAGGTTTGTACTGTTTATTTCCTATTTCTGGAAGTGCACGTAATGTATTACCAGTTGTGCTTTCATATTGACTCTATGGCCTAATAACACATGAAGTTACTGCGCTCTCCGATAAAGGACCTTCGAACAATTTGAGGAACAGTTTAAGGAGGTAAGCGCATATATATATATATAAAGGCTTGTCAATATAGGCCCTCCTGTGTATTAGCCATATGGGATAATCGGAGGACACGAGATCATGTTAGTGTGACCCGGCCGAGCCTTGTATACAGCAAACGTTATAAATCGGTCATATGATTAATTTAGCTCTCGGTAAGGTTATCTTAATGTACATATGGGATAGGACGCCTGTCTATGACTAATATCTTAATGTTCCTTGTTCAAAGCCACCCATGCTGCAAAACTGAATGATTTGGAGCTTTGATAACCCATGCCGGCTCCAGGGGTACAAAGTTTGTCTCCGTGCATGTCATACTCTACTTACACCTGTGAGGGGATCTTTTAGGACACACGGTTGTATGACAACTTTAATAAAGATCATACGAAATTTTGGGATAGCTTCATTTATATGGCGTACAAATGAACACCTGTTTCTACTTCATTAGAAACATTACTAACACGGGTGTATATTTTTAAACGTGTGTGCGTGTGTGTCAGAGAGAGAGAGAGAGAGAGAGAGAGAGAGAGAGAGAGAGAGAGAGAGATTCCTCAGCTGGAAAGGGTTTACTGTGGTATCAGTCCAACAGCAGAGCAGGCTCCTCTGCGGTGGCAACTCAACAGCAGGGCAGGCGTCTCTGTGGTTGCAACCCAACAACAGAGCAGACTTTTCTGTTGTATCATCCCAACAGCAGAGCAGGATTATCTGAGGTATCAACCCAACAGCAGAGCAGGCGTCTCTGTGGTATCAACCCAACAGCAAAGCAGACTTCTCTGTGGTATCATCCCAAAACAGCAGGTTTTTTGTTGTTGTATCATCCCTAAGCAGAGTAGGCTTCTATGTTGGTATCATCCCACAGCAGAGCAGGCTTTTGTGTCATATCAGTGCAGGCTTTACAACTCAATGTTAACAAAAGCAGGGTAAGCTTTATGACTACAGGTGAAAAAAAGCAGAGCAGATTTAACAACTAAAAGACAACAAATGCAGAACAGGCTTTATACCTGCACGACAAGAAACGCAGAGCAGGCTTTACGACTATATGTAAACAAAACAGAGCAGGCTTTGCAACTGCACGACAACGAAAGCATTACAGTTTTAACAACTTCACGTAAACAAAAACAAACCAGGCTGTACAAACATATGTAAACAAAACAGAGCAGGCTTTACAACTGCACGACAACAAAAGCAGAGCAGGCTTTACAACTGCATGACAACATAGGCAGAGCAGACTTTACAACTACATGTAAACAAAACAGAGCAGGCTTTACAACTGCATGACAACAGAAGCAGAGCAGCCTGTACAACTCTTTGTACACAAAAGCAGAGCGGGCTTTTCAACTGCACGACAACAAAGGCTGAACAGGCTGAACAACTATATGTAAACAAAACAGAGCAGGATTTACAACTGCACGACAACAAAGGCAAAGCAGACTTTACAACTACATGTTAACAAAACAGAGCAGGCTTTACAACTGCATGACAATAGAAGCAGAGCAGGCTGTACAACTCTTTGTACACGAAAGCAGAGCGGGCTTTTCAACTGCACGACAACAAAATCAGAGCAGGCTGTACAACTTCCCGTGAACAAAAGCAGAGCAGGCTTTATAGTTATAGTGTAAACCTATGGCAGTGCAGATTTGCATATAAATAAGTATGTATAGAAACTTGTCCCTATATTTCACGTTAACCAAAATCGAAGGAGATATTTAATGTAATAAAGTACAGATACGAATACCTCTCAACAGATTCCTTACATAATCAGCTATTCAGGGAAGCACACAGTTTTGTGTTAATTAACACATCAATAGACATAATATAATACATGTAAACAACAGATATATACCATAAACTGTGAATACATTATGTATCAATATAGATTCTTAAACTCAAAAATCAATACGGCAATATGTTTTTTTTATAATTACTTAATTACTTGTTAAGTGATTATTAAGGGCTGCGGTAAAAACCAAAAATCGATCTGAACAAATCTTTTTATTTTCTTGTTTATTTCACTCACGTTTACATGGTTTGAGGGGCTGACTTCATTCTACTTCATTGTATTTCATATGATAAAGTATCCCATATATATATATATATATATATATATATATATATATATATCTCACCTAAAAACCACCCTAATATTCATATTGGTTATATATATATATTTATATATATATATATATATATATATATATAGAGAGAGAGAGAGAGAGAGAGAGAGAGAGAGAGAACTGGCAAAAGGACACTAGGATATGGGTTACAGTGCCGAGGACAATAAACCATTAAAATTCTGATTTTTGCTTACGTAAGCGGCTTTTTTTCGCTGAAAAGCCGAGAGAGCTATATCGCAATCGTCATATTATCAGGCCACCATAATAAAAAAGCAATTCCTGGAAAATCTAGATGAGGTCCACAGTGATAAATATAATTTAAACGGAGGCGTGTTGATTGTCACGCCGGGCCAGGCCAGCACGGGTGGTCGACCCCCAGGAGGAGCCCCCGCATTGTGCTCCGCTCAGTGTGTAGGACAGATTCGAAGCTGGCAACTCGCCGGCCTTTAAGTGTGTGGGATTTATGAACCGTAATTTTCATGGTAGCCCACACGTTCAGGCAAGAGGAAATGTCAGTGGACGCTAGTGAGGTAAGTTAAGTCAATATTTGTTCTCCAAAACAGGTTTAATTTACTGGAAAGAGATTGGTACCAGAAAGTGCCATGTCGCGAAATCTCTTATCGTAACCTGGCGTGCAATGAAATACATTGTCATAATCCACCGCATGCTTACGGGCAGGGGTAATCGTAATGTACAATTTATGTAGAAGGTATATGGACGGAAGATTTTACGGGGTTGGCTTTTTCAAATGCATCCGGTTGAAAGTATATATACAGTGCACATGGAACCGTGTGAAACATTTCTCAAACTTTTTCTGCTAAACGGAAATGCAACAAATTGAGTAGGTGATTCAAAGGCGATTTTTTTCTTGTCATATGTCGATTTATGATAGTAATACCATGGGTGGATTCGCGGACGGTGGGGAGAGGGCGCAGGAAGCGCGCCCCCTTTTTCGACTTCAAAAGTCTGAAAAATAGAAAAGATAAGACCTTAATAAATAAAAAAAAACTGTAAATGTACTATTACAGCTTTAATTTTTAAAATATGTCTACATCACTCAAAAGCCCTCCCCCTCTGCGCCTAGTGCCACTTCGGCCCTCTGACATTAAAGAGTCCGCAACCAGCGTGTACTGGCTGCCAGGTTTACCGGCCCAATATAAATGCCTAATTGCCTACTGATAAGTGTATTAACGGCTACCTCTGCGCCCCCCCCCCTTGAATCCGCCCCTGTTTATGTGCTGAATCAATAACATAAAACAGATTTTATCAAATGAATTGTGTCTGTAATCAATCCCGATAGAGTTTTATAGTTAAATAGTTATATAACCTATAGGTAGCGGGTGCGGACAGGCGGGAAATTTCTTCATTGATATCCTTTAATAAATAAAAGGACGAAGCTGAATAAGGCCTAAGTGTATGTATATCTCTATCAGTTTAACCCGCGCGCCCACAGACACATATACACACACACATATATATAAACACTTATATTACCCTCATGAAAAAATAGTTTATATTTCAATTAACCTTTATTTCCTCTACAATTATTTATATTATTTAATATTCTGAATTTAAAGCACATCGTCATAGCAGCATTCCTGTGGTATATCAACAAACACTGCAGGAACTATGTAGACACTGGTATCACGTAATCTTATCCACTTAAGATAATTCCCTGGTCACAGACCTTATCCTGCATGAGATTAAGTCTATATGTTTCCTCCCAGGCATGTATTCTCTTATAGATGCTATACACGGAGCCGTTAAGGGAACGAACTGAACTAAGGACCGTTCATTATATCTTAATGATTGTCTGTGTGACACTTTTAAGATATACGTGGATTACAATTAAGTATAAAGATTTGAAAATGAAGGTATTACGTTTTCAGTAAAGGCTAATTTTAAACCAGATTTTGATTTTAAATATTTCTTAGGTAACTTAGAAATGGGTCCTAAGTCTATAATGTCATGTTCAATATATAAATATAATTCTCTGAATAGCAGGAAAACAGGGGTATGATTGATATATACCTCTTTAGTATTGATGCCCCTGCATCCTGTTGTAAGTACCTCAATCAGGGAGGTTATGTTTCAAACCATGCTGGTTTGCCTGTTTTTTGCTTGCCGGAATCAAAGATTTCGGCAAGCATATTGCTCAGTTGCGTATGTCTGTTTGTCTGTTTGTCTGTTTGTTTGTCTGCACTCTCCTGGCCACAATTTTGCCACAATAACCTTGAAACTTACAGGGATGATAAATTACATAATTTCTAGGTGCCCTATTGTTTTTGGTTAAAATAGGTCAAAGGTCAAGGTCAAGGTCGTCAAAACTTCTCAAAACGTTTTTTTCTTCATATCTTTGTGACTATTAGTCGTATCTACTTCAACAATAGCTTATTTTAATTGTCATTCCAAGGCCTGTCATCTGGTGTGTAGCTGACTCAAATTTGCCTTAACCATGGTTACAAATTTTGGGGGAAAAGTCATGATATTCGAAAATAAGGGGTCTTATTTTTCTAACTTTGTCAGTTTTAAAGCTAAAGTGATCTAGTTTTTTGCATCAGGTAGCATTCAACTAGTACTACATGATTTTATTACAAGTCTTGCAGTATCTCGTAAAATATCTCGTGAATAGAGATATTTCGAGATTTAATTCATCTTGCCCCAAAGGCCACATTATTGCAGGAATCTTTTTGAAACTGACATATTATAAGTCCTACACTAGTATCTCGAAATTGTTTTTTCATTTTTTGAATAGGGCCGCTAGGGGGCGCTGGATGCGAACCTCCCGAACATATCATATTTTTGCCATATCTCCAAAATTATAAGCCTCAATTACATAAACTATAGCTTATTTTCTTCCTCTGAGTCTTCTCCATAACCTGATTAAGGCATATGGTTTCAATCTTCTGTCACTTTGTCAGTGTGTCCATCTGTTTGTCCGTTATCCTCAAAGTCGCCTGCTTGCTTGTTCTTACGCCTTACATATAGCATTCTACAGGCCACAGCTTTGACGGAATCCTTTTGAAACTGGGACATCTCATGTCATACACTAATAATACGAAAAGCATTTGTCTTCTTCGGTATATGTCTGCTAGAGGCCGCTACAGTCGAGCCTCCCAAGTATATCATTAATTCGCCATACCTCCAAAACTATAAATCTAAATTACATAAATTATAACTCATTTAAATTTCTTCCTTTGAATCTTCTCAATCACCAGGTTATGTCATCTGGTGTCAATCTTGTCTCACATAGTCAGTATGCTGTCTGTTCGTCTTTTGTTGTCAGCTTTGTCTGCTTGCCTGTTCTTTTGTCTCACATGTCATTCTACGGGCCACATATTCTCAGCAATGTCCCTGAGAGTCATTCCATTAATAGAAAACCGACAATATGTTCTGTCTGTCCGTCTGTGTTTCACTTCCGATTTCCGGCAAGCATTCGACCTATGGTCGTCTAGTTTGTTTGTTTTTTTTTTGTTATCAGCAATAAACCACCTAACCTATTTCCGAACTTTCGTTGAAGAATTGGATATGAATCAGGGAAGAGCCCATTAAATTTTGGCGCTGTCATTTCTGCTTTATAATTTTCTCATTGCTAATCTCAATCATTTTTATCTCCATATTTCTATTAAACGGTAAAGCTGAAATAGATAATTCACAGATTACTAGCTTCATAAAAATATAACTTCTATGTTACTTTTAAAATAGCAGACTAAAATGTCTACCATTAACTATCCGTAAAATCCAAGCTTGATCTGCTCCCTGTAGCTGTACTGTGTGATTCTACGGTAAATGTGCAAATTATAGAATTTACAAAAATTAAAACTCATAAGTAAAGGGCATAAAGGATAAATATAACAATGTTTAAGGTCAGAGTTTTTAAAAGTGATTTTGTGCAAAAACTGAGATTTGTTTTTGTTAGAAGGCGTTAGTGTAAACCAAACATGTTATTACACAAACGGATAAACATTGTCACTCATATACCAAAAGCAAACACTAGTACTTAATGTCTACGCTGAAAAAGACTAGTAACCATGTATTGACTTTGGTTTCAATGAATAAAAGCCCTATAAGTAACCTTTCCCTGTACAGAATACACAATTATTGTAAGGGATCTATGAGTATTCATATTTTCAGGCCAACTGCCCCACTGAAAATGTTGGTCTGCCATAACCTAGGGACTATGATGATGCAGATGTTGCTTGTATGAGGAATTTCGAACTTAGCAATTTAGAATATTCCATTTAAGACAAAGTGCTACAGATTTTACCAATTTATCATTGAATACAACTGAAAACAGTATTTATGTAACAAAAAATGTAATTTTGGAATTTTTCATTACACAAACACTCTAACTGTTGTTGTACGTTAGTGTAATGACTCGTTACCTGTATCCAAAATAGCATGTTGTTTTTGAACAAGTAACACTGTTCATTAAGATCATCAGCCTAATAGAGTACAATCACTCATTCTGAACTGTAACCGTAAAAACAGAGAAATATCATTGAGTTGTATAATGAAATGGAAAAAAATGTTTATTGGATATGTCAAACAGAAATTCTCAAATCGCGAAAATTTACCAAACTGGACCTTGATGGCATGCTGCGTTTCGCAAAAGTCTTTTGCAAGGACGATCTCTGTTAATTCACCCATAAATGGGGGCATTTACTTGCTATAAAATTTTGAGTGTTCAGTGTTAATGCTCTGAGAAAATACTCCTGGCCATGTTTTTTGTTTTTACCTGGAATTTATTGGCCCATAGAGATATTTTTTTTATACCAACATATTCTTTAATAATATCATATTCTATGTGAGAATAAATTGTTGTTTGGTGACAAAGAGACGTCTCTTTAGAGACTATGTGTTATAGCTTTCTTTAAATGCGTAAAATTATTTATATTTTTATACCCTTTGGTTGGTACATGTGTTTTTTGATGATTTGACAATTATTATGCATATTAAAAATTTATTTATTATAGATAAGTTTATAAAAAAATATGACTGTGTAAAAAATGTGCTACGCTCCCGAGGCAGCGGAAATCTTGCGCTTCTAAAGAAGCAACTGATTTTCACCCTGCCAGCTTTGACCGTTTATGATATATTTAGACACCAGATGGCGGTTTGTTGTCCACTGAAATAAACGTGCGTACGATGTGACAAGCAGCCAATCAGATGCCAATATAAACAAACACTCGACAGGCATCCTGGCTCCGCCCATTGCCGCGCTTCAAGCGCCGCTTGATGAATTTCCGGTCGAATTAAAATTGCTCCCTCTGCATTCTCGCATCATCGACCGATTCGATTATGACATTATGACTGTGTTAGCGTAGCCATGTATCTGTTGACTGCAGAACTGAAACCAGCCAGCGAGGTGTGCACGCAGCCTTTGTTGTTACGTTTCGTTTGAATTACAGCTCACCGGCCGAGCATCCTATGTGCCCAAGGCCCTAAGCAAACCACGTCAGGGGCAATTCTCTCTGAGCCTGTGGCCTGTTCAGACGGTTACGCTGGGGGATGAGCTGTCACTCAAAAAGAAATGAATATGATTGGCTCTGTGTATTCCTCGCTTGGCTTTGTCCTCAAGCACAAGGTCTCATCTGATTGGACAAAAATACAGTGCTCCCCTCTGGTGTTGCAATTCAGGATACGAGGTCATAACAAACAGCGCCTTACGATATAGCAAGTAGCCCTATATAGTTAAAGCGCTGTGTAAAGAGCGTAAAAATGTGCCTATATTTTGCACATCTTATTGGAAAATTGCTTCTATATTAGCAATGAATATATGATTCTAATGGCATGATATGGACACGACACCATTTTGCTCAGTTTCCGTAGAACCACCAGACTGTGGCCTGTGTTTCTACAATGATGCCCAAATGTCACCAAAAGGTCACTGGGCGTGCGCAGTAAAACATTATTTATATATTATGTATCTAAAATTAGCTTGAAAAATACTTTGATCAAAAAAGATAAGTAAACAATCGGGCATTAGAGAAATAATTATCATACCCTAAATATATATATATATATATATATATATATATATATATATATATATATATATATGTACCGTATTTGACGTTATAAGCGCCCCTTCCGTAATAACCCCCCCCCCCCCTCCTCCTGGATTTGGGAGACCACTTTACGAAAACTTAGGAATGAGCCATCCTAACTTCACTTTTCTCCCTAGGCAATATAACATGGGGCAACGTAATATTTCCATTTCTCCCCGCCAAGTTTAAAAGTTACCGCAAGTTTTTTATTCTATCCCCGTTGGTATCATCTAATATAATAATAATATTAGTTACACCCAACAGAATCAGATTTCAAGTTTGTCATAGATAACATTGACTGACTGTGTCCGTTAAGGCCGACCCTGCAGGTGGCCATGCTGATCAGGTGACCTGAATTCATGTACGTATATGGATGTATTATGCAATGAAATATATATATATACTTACCGTATTTGCTCGTGTACAGGACGATAAATTTTATCCTAAAAACATTTGGCAAAGCAGGGTGGCCGTATTCAATACGTGTACAAGTTTTTCAGCGTCCTCAGAGCCGCCAAGGATAATTTACGGCAATCAGCATTATTACGACGGTCGAACTGGACGCCGTGCATATCGGTGATCATGTCCGTATGGTGGTAATATATATTCAATAAAGAACTTTACAGTGCTTTGTTTTTGTTTGAATTGATCGTTTATACATCAGATTTACAATTTATTATAATATTATTAAAATAATTTTTAAGAAAAGGTTTGCCCTTGCCGCAATGACACAGGGATTTAAATAGCCCTAGTTCCCGTGCTCTCTTACTACGCTACGCTGTGCGAGAGCCATAGAGGATGATTTGAGGAAACTGGGGACATTCCTAATGACAATTAAATTTTATATTTCACCAGAAAATGTCGTATTCGTTATGAAATAAAGATATTCTTATCAAATGCGCATATAACATACCACTTAGACAGTGTTTGTCCACTTTAAATATTGATTCGAAGAATATATATTGTCCTAATAAACGGTGATACGCAGGGAAAGATTTCTGCTCTGAGTTTTCCCCAGCCACGGCTTGCCGGCAGCCGCCTGTCTAACCAGTGGTAACGGCCCGTGTTGGCTCAGCGAGTAAAGGTCACGCAGTTCATTGTTTCAGATTCTGAGACAGCTTCAAGCGCCAGGGTTGCAAAGTTTTATAAGTGAGTTTTGTTTACATAGAAAAACATAATATTTAGCTGAATTTCTTGGTCATTCGAATAAAGTACCACATCTTCATTAGATTACTTTAAGTTTCCTTTTCATAAACGCAATATTTGATTTTACACGATTTTTTTCCCTACAAGGGTTCAAGTTGTCCAGTTTACTCTGAAGCTTTTTATGCGGCGGTATCCAGGATCCTAGATATTGCCGCATTTAAAGCAGTTAGAATTTTAACTGAATCAATATATGAAACCCCTATGACAGTAGAGCCAGTGATTTTCCGCGGTCGCGGACGGAATTGCGGAACTGACAGCCCGAAACTGAATTCCTAATGCTGAAATTATATAAGTTTTCATGAATTTTTTTGCCAAAAATATCTTGGCAAATCATTGGAAACGTATGCAGCTCATTAGGGTATTAAAAAAATGGGGAACAATTTTAATTTGATAACGCCAGGGGCGCTTATTACGTCAAATACGGTATATATATATATATATATATATATATATATATATATATATTTAAATGTTACCTTTTCAACTCTGACCTCCATTACCTCCTTACCAGTTGTGGGTTTTTTTTTTAAAAAGCATCAAAATTGCTTATAACTTTTTGTACTATCAGCCCGAAGGGTTACCAGGTTCCACGTCAATCTGGAGAAACTGTTATCAATATCTATCAGAAGTGGATCCGGAGGGGGGGGGGGGGGGTTCCAGGGGGTCCGGACCCCCCTCTTTTTGCATCCGAATCAAAGGGTTCCGGACCAAATTTTGCGGCCTGCACCCCCTTTTTCGGAATTGGAAAACCTTTGTTTTTTTTTATTTTCGTAAGTCCTCCCGGGATTGACCACCCCTTAAGTAAATGCATGGGTTCCATCCTGGGTTCCAATCTGCATTTATATATTGTGTCTATATATAATCCGTCAATCGCGGAAGGATAAACATATAGGATAAGTAACAGAGGAAGGATTGTTTTCGATAAAAATAAAATAAAGACTCGCTTTAGACTTACAATTAATGTACAAAAGAGTTATAGTTCGCTCTCAATGCCAAACCAATTGAAGATGCAATAGCAACTGCCAAGTGCGCATATTTACATTTTACAGCATGTATTTAATTTTTTCCGCCAGTGCTCATAAAATACATGCCGCTGTAACCTTCCTTTGAAATATACGGTAAATGGTCAGTTTACTTTTCCATTAGAGTGAACGTACAGAAAGAACGGTGCTTAATACTAACCACAACAGTAAAGCCATAAGTTAATGTGCCAATATTTGCTATGTTTGTGAATTTGTAAAATATTGCATATACGTTTGTTCACATGTAAATTCAAATGCCCTTTTTATATCGTTTTTAGTTTAGTTGTTATATCCCATTTAAAATAATCATACATTGTTTGTATCACCCAATTTTTTTTTTAAATTTAAAATTCGATATGAAAAAAAGACTAAGAATATAAAATAAAAACACCTGGAGATATTTGTATGTACTTTCATATGATACTATTTTTACAGTCATGCCATTTGCCAAATTTGAGATATAAAATAAAAACAAAATATGTAAAATTTAAAATCTTCAAAGGAAAGACTTAGACATTTCATTGTGGCTAAAATTCATTTTAATATGGAATTTAATGCTAAAAAAACAGTGTGGTTTGACGACCATAAGACCTCAAAAAGAAGAAATAATGCAGAATCAAACAATATTTTGTCTTTATCACATTTTCGTCATGCTGTTCTCAACCCCCGAAACAACACTATAAAACCCCAAAAAATAAAAGCCAAAATCCCCGCTCACTGCCCCTTCCCCCTTCTTTCAATCTCTCTATCTGTATATTGTTCAGGTTTGTTTGTGTAAAGGTATTTGTGTTTAAACGCACGCTGTCAATTAACCTGAAACATGTGTCATTTCGTATTAATTGACACGAGAAATGGAAGCAAAATTTAAAATTGGAATTTCATTGACGATATTTTAGGTTTAATTATCTGAAAATTGGTTTAAGCAAAGGAATGGTGACCTAGTTCCAAGATCCTCACCGTCCATATACAACCATAGTCGTGTATGAATATGTTTTACAAGTCTGAAAAAAAAATTACAGATTTTGTTTTTAATGTAAAGCTAAAATATCCCCTGTCAGTCTGTTAAATAGTATCACTCAGTGTGGTGAGGAGTAACGTTTTGATTTTGCTTTTCAAGCCACGTTAAGGGCAAATCGGGAACAGCTAGGATTTTAATTACACGACCGAGTAAGTCGTGTTATTGCGAGTTTATTAAGATTTCTTGGAATGATGTTTAATACCAGATTTTCTGGGCATAATGGTGGTAGGTGTAACAATAGTTAAAAGAAAGTGGGCGTTCTCAACTATGATCTTATAAACAAGCAGAGTTAATTAGTAAAGGAATAGTTTCACTCTGTGTGGGCAGATGGAGGGGTCGGTGCCATATGCAATATTTATCTAACTATTTATAGACAGGCTCAACTTTTGAGTGTCATATATGGGATTTATCATTTTAGAGCGTCCAAAGGTGAAGGGATCTGTGTCATACTTTTTCGTCACCAAGCTTATATGATTATAATGAAATATAAAGGTCAGTGTTAACACAGCTGACTGGTCAGAGGTACGGTCCACAATGGTCAGTGACCGCTACAAGAGTCAGCTGTGATCATGTTGGTCCTACAGCCAGAAACTCGCGCATCAGCTCGGACCCTTGGACCCACAGAATCGAGTGTCCGAAGGAGATTTCGGGCATCACATACGCTTACCCCCGCGTTCCTGAATGTCCTAATATAAATATATATATATATATATATATATATATATATATATATATATATATATATATATATACCATAATATAAACCATTATAGCTAGACTTTGAATACAACGTGAGTACTGAGTATAATTAATGAATATATTATGATAACATGTCACGCAAGCAGTGAGTGTGTATGCATTTATTAACAGATGGGAATATCCCCGGCAGGGCTGTCATGTGTTTTTGACCTGGTGTTTGATCTGATGGGCGTGAGTAAGGAAAGTAACACGTCAGTAAATGGGTCATTCATGATAGAGATTTGTTTGGCTTTGACAAAGTATGGGCCCTTTGATCATGGTGGTTTATGAATGAAATGTGTGGTTATACCACACTGGGTATACATGAAGTATTTTTTTAAGTTCAATAACTGTGATCAAGATGTTGTTTATAAGGGTCAATAGTGTAAACTCTGGCAGTTTATGTACGTATATTAATGACCACAAGTAAGATATGAAGTACGTATGTGTAATTGTTACATTATCGATTATGAATGGTTTGAGGTGGTTCAACTGACATGAGTTATGAGCATTTTGAACTGTATGGGTTATGCAAGGACCGAGTAAGGTTATATGTATAGCGACAGTCTGCCATCCGTGTGTTACGTTTTCACTGACAGTATGACTAACAAGGTGTCTAGGATTTCAATTTTTGACACCGATCATTGAACAAGAAATCTTCCTTTTTAGAAAGCGGCATTTACAGATAAACTCACACCATAACAAAGACACACGCACGCACGCACACACAAATACACATAAAAAAGCGGGCGCCTGCGACAGACAGACAGACGGACAAACAGGCAGACAGACGCGGGGAGGGGGGGGGGGGGATTTATAACTTTGAGGGTAGAGGAGTCTCACAGAGCCGGGGGGGGGGGGGGGCTGAGGGGGTATGGAAAGGGCTTGTGGAAATATTGAGGTGTAATTTGGGATGGTCCCAGTCAGTACTATTTTATTCAGTATGAAGCGTGTATGTTTCAGTCTGTTACCAGGTCGTATTGGGATGGGCTTTCTTAATCTACCTACAAAAAGAGAGGGAGAGAGAGAGAGAGACAAAGAGACAGACAGACAGACAGACAGACAAAGGGAGTTAATTAAACGCTTGTTATATGTGATCAACTCCATCCTTTTATTCTTTGCTGCGGAACTAAAACTACCGACATATTTGGCTTGTGCGTTGGTTGCAAATGGAAAGTTTGTATCTATGTCGCAGGAGCTTAAACTGAATTGTGAAATTCTTGGGAAAGTTGTCTAAAGGAAAGGTCATGTAAAAATAACTTTTTTGAGTTTCCAATCGGAGTTTATTCTTAGATGTACAATGTATATTATTCTTCTTTGTATCATGCATACTCAAGATCTCGGAACGCTAAACATATGGACTGTATTAATAATTTACCCACACTGAACCACAACAACGTATAAAACAGGTGATTTGGAGATAAAAAGTCCATGTGCTGTATTAATTTTGCTGGAAAACATTTGATTTGTATAAAGCCGAAAATAGACATAATTGTAAATGATAACGTACCTCTAAGGCCAAAAAAAATAAAAGGTATGGTTCTCAGGCACCGCCCGCGTCAATTTTAACCCCCCGCATCAAACATTTTTATTGTGATTTTGTCATTCAAAATGGTAAAATAATACAATTTCGATACGATTTCCTTTTTTCTGAGTGCTTTTGCCTGCTTAGCAAGAAGAAACTTGTCCTTTACATGCTTTTCCCTGATCATATAACATTTTATCGAAACATACAAAAAAAGGTCAAAAATAAAATACCGCCCGCCCGCATTGATTTATGAAAAAAAGTGCCTGAGAACCATACCCTTTTTTTTTGGCCTAATTCTAATTTACTACTTTTTAATTCAATGCTTTGCTTCCAGATGTCGCAACTGCCCGCTAACTTCCTGGTCATCCAGTACACGATCTTGGGGCTCTCGGCTGTGGCCAGCGCCACCCTCCTCTTTGACGTCTGCAACAGGTACCTGCTCAAGAAAAAGGATGAGGGAAAACCCAAGGTCGAGGTCAAAAAGGTCACGGCCACCAACACCGAGACTCAGACCGAGAAATCACATGACGAAGAAGAAGTGGTAAGAATAACCAAAAATGTGTGAAGAAAAATACTGAAGACGTTATATCAGTTAACTATTGTCCGTTCCAGTACCTCTGTCTACCTGTTTTTTCGCGATTATTTTTTGGTGAAACAAAAAACGCCAAAAGTTTTTGTCCTTAAGGCAGAAAGAGAAAAAAGCATAATTAACAATTATGGAAATAACAGGCTACCTTATGTCATTTTCCTGTAAACAATTTAAATTATTTTATGAGTAACTAGTCTATTCGGCAGCGACATCTTGCCACTAATCTGTGAAAATGGCACATCAGGGAATAGTGATGAAGTCACGTGACGTACCAAGAGCTGCCGACCCCTTTTAACAGCGAGACTTGTATTCTTCTCGTGCACGCGCTTCACCGTTACGTGACCTTACATCATATCCATATCCAAGGAGGACAAACAATGGCCACTTATTAGGGACGCCATGAACAACGGATATATATGAGACATATCAACCAGGCC
The DNA here is from genome assembly GCA_026874595.1 of Sipunculus nudus. Lineage (NCBI taxonomy): Eukaryota > Metazoa > Annelida > Sipuncula > Golfingiida > Sipunculidae > Sipunculus > Sipunculus nudus. The sequence goes on along the minus strand of CM049317.1, from coordinate 29,656,293 downwards.
GTAAAGTATATAATTTTTATATCGTGAGTAGGCAAGGTACCAAAAATTATACTTTTGCCTGTTTATTCCATTGGTGCAAATTCTGTTTGGCAAGTTTGTCTTATGTAGAGATAATCGCAAAAAAACAGGTGGACAGGGGGTGTGGAACGGATTATAGAAATCTGCATTCTACGGAATGCAAGCAGCCTCCGCCATGTGTGTGTGTGTGTGTTGAGGGGGGGGGGGGGTCTCCTATAGTGGAATTATCCCAAAACCGTGTTTGCATTCACATATTCTGTCCATATTCCCACGTCCATTCGTCCCAAATCTACTGTTCTTTGTGGATATTCCTTGATGACGTTCCTGAAACCCGATCATGTGCCGGATCTACACTAAAATCTAATCATTTCTTCAAACATACGTATTTCTTTTATTTTGGGGGTTAAGATCGTAAACTTGAAAGTATATGTTATGTCGTAATAAAATATGAATATCAAATTTTCACGCAAACATCTAGATATTAATTAAAAAAGGCAGATAAACAATCTATCATTCACACACGTTCCCTAAAACGTAATACCTCTATCTATAAAAAGTAAGTAACTATGACCCTCTAAAGGGATATTTTTGTTCCATATTTATTTATAAAATAGGATCCCTAAGTATTATAGCTGAACAATTTGAGCCCGCCAGTAACATAAACAGACTACTGTTACTTAACGGTAAACTGCATTTTCCGCACAACATACGACAACTCATTGCTTACCATTTTATTTTTCAATGTCCACTTTACACATTTTCAGAGTGGAAAGGTCTTATTGGAAGTCCACCAACACGGCCAGCCACCACTGGAGCAGACGATAGGACCGGCCTCATTTTCAGTCAGTCAGCCGCCGCCAGACGATCCGATCTCTCAGAGCAAAAGCGATGACGTCACGTCACCTGAACCTACGGCAGTTCAGGTATCGTAACCAGAAAGATATATAGGTCTAGCTGCTATTTTATTATAAGTAATCAACATTTTTGTCCCCAGTGATCATACCTTTGAATCAAGTCCATCAGTTACAGTTATGTCTCATGAGGCAATTTGATTTCGAATATCGGGCTGTGCTTTCGGGAGCATTAAACCAGATACCCGCTTCCGTGCTATAGGCTTACGGATAGAGCACAGAACTAAAAGCCGAGAGATCGTGAGTTCAAACCTCAACCGAGGCGGTTAGATTTTTCACGGTCGGCCCCCTCCCAGGATGAGGCAAGCTTAATGGTAAGGCTGTGTCCAACGACCTTTTTCACTCATAAACTAGTGCGCCTTTCGGGGGTTCTGCGGTGGTATGATCCGGCATTGGGGACGGTTTTATATCTATTTCCCACAGGTGCAGGAGTCACCGGGCCTGGTTAACACCAGGATATAAAATAAGAGGAAGCGTGTGAAATTGCCCAGTCTCGTAGTCCAAAACCAGAACGGAATTCATTCATTTAAGTTACCATAAAAAATGGAGGCGATTACCTTCAACAAAAAATACTAGATGGCGTTGATTGGCATTCAGAGTACAAAGAGAAAAAATGATGGTCGGTGATATTAAGTGAAAGTTTGAAAGGCGTTTTCACAGGAGGGTGTAACGTTTATATTCATTGTCTGCATCATACGTTTGGTTACAAAACACAGATTTAAAAAATGAGTATTAAACATTTTGTTTTTAGGAAGAATTTATACAAGCTGTGCACGTGACCAAAGACCAGTCGTCAGTAGCGCTGGCAGCACCAGAAGCCGAGCAAGCTGAGGGTCAGGAAGAACCAACAGAGGGCGCTGCTCCCTTCAAACTGGACGTAAAACAGACGGTAGAACTTCACGTCAGTTTAGAGGTGGTATAAAACAGTGTTATTTATATAAATTTAACAAAAATAATGAATTGGACCAGGAGAATCCGAATGTTGAATAAAAACAAAGGAAGATTTATTAATCATCCTTGAAATCAGTGTCATATATGTAGCAACACAAATATAAAATCCTTCTAAGAACTGGTTCTGAAAAACTTTTCCCCTGAATTCTTCTGATATAATATAAAACACATGTACCTGGCATCCATAGTTAGATGAGTGAAAGTGTACCATGTACTTATAACTATTGGTTTTAATGAATTATAACACTTGTCACGAAGTCTGAGGATGGAAGCGTAAGATATAAATGGTCGTTCCAGCTATGACGGGACACTTTCAGATCAGCGCTGCAGTGCGCTCCTTCCGCATCGGTTATACACCGCAGTCGTCCGAAATCTTTTATTTTGTTTACCCACTGCTTTGTATAGCAAAGATTCTACGGGTTCGAACACCAGGGTGCCACAGAGCAAAGAAATATAAACCGACCAGGTTAAGAGAGCGGTATATCGCATTGTGCATCCTGCCTAAAATTTTACACACGATGTGTGCACCCGCTCTCGCTGGTCAGATTACACCGGGACACCAGGTCTCGTTGGTCCGATTCTTGGCCCTGTGCAAAAATCGATGTTATCAGACGAACGAGAGCGGGTGTCGCATGTTTAAAATTTGGAGCTGAATGCACAATTTTGTTATTTTAGACAACATCTGAGAATGTGGAATTAATCGAGTGCTACTGATAATTTCAAGGGTCTGTGTCTATACCAAACCTACTTGCCATCGATCAACATCAAATAATAGCAGTTGTTTAACATTTCGTTATGAAATCCTGATGCTGTCGAATTCCACTAATGTAATCATAATATTACCCGTTCATTATTTAGTCCGAGAAGACCAGTTTAGTTTTAGTCCCTTTAAGTCAGATGGCACTGCAAGTTCGACCACAGGACACAGAGCAGCGTAGTTACTGATATATGGCGTTGTGATATCCCCTTTGAGAAAAATGTCAAAAAGATTTTCTTGAAAATATAGCAAATAATACGCGTCTTATGGCACATTTAGCATAATTCCCGACAGTTCAAGACCATAGAATGGGCATTTCCATGGCGACAGAGGAGTTTCGTGACATAGGTCGAGTGGCACCACCGTTAATTGTAACATCGATAACGATGACTAATTTAACTAAGCTTATTAGCTCTTTTGACCCATTTGTTATTTGTTTCAGGACGTGAAAGATCCCAGCGCTAAAAACCTCATCAAAGAACTGGACTTGCTCCATAAAATACATGTTGTAAGTAACCGATTTGTATATATAATAAAATACTCATTGTAATCAAATTCAACAACATAACACACAAATGTAAAAGCTGCATATACCCTGCAGTTATCACATCTCGATCATTTTACCATTTGGACTAAAGATAATATCCTACCTTGCACATGCGTTTGATAATTATAACAGTTCAGGAGAGTTATTATATTATATGTAGGTACGAGAAAACTAATTATATTTACTTATATCAATTTTTTTTCTAATATTTGTGTCCTCATCGTTATACAGCGATCATAATGTTCATGATACTGTTAACTTAATTGCTAGAGAATATTTTTAAATCCATAACCGATACACCCATTGTTATAAGACTGTAAAATATAATATAGAAAAATAATTTATAGAAAATATTTTTTTAAACAAGATAACTATATTTCAAGGACGCTCTACACGTGGCGGACGAAGCGGCGGTGAAAGTGTCAGGTTCCAACGAGCTCCTAGAGGTAAACAATCTGATTTCATCATAAATCATATAAACAGGGGTAAATATAGCATTTAGGAAAAGGAGGGGTCCAGCTCAGGAGGACTAAAACCTAAAACAGGTCCACAGGTCAAGGAAGGGGGAGAGGGGGGAGGGGGGTCCCGGCCGCAAAGGTTGCTCTGAAACCGTTTAAAAAGGCTGCAGTGGCTGAAATAGTAGGGGTCAAGACTCCCTGGACATCTCCCCTGAATCCGCCTTTGTAAAGCCTACTAAAATGAATTACATGGTATATATAACATGTAAGAATGAGCCAAAATGAGGTTGATGTACTGCTATCTTTAACTTGCCAAACGCGTTACTGGCTCACATCTTATTAACATAGAGCTATATTATGCCATTTTCCCTGTTTCATACTAATTTCCTCATTAGAATTCATAGCATCTGAGACATCTTGCTTATCGCCGTTTCTGCTATCTAGTGTTTAAGCATCACATATATTTTAGACATTTATAATTAATTATTATCTGTCGTAAATAATGACGCCCCACACAGGATACAGAGTCCAATCGGAAATTTCGATTGTATTAGCTGGTAGCGGATTATGGAAATTGAGAGGATTATATGTCCTAAAATGTCAAGTTCCCATACATACTGTTGTAACGTTTTTGACCAATTTTGTGTGGATATGAGGAAAGAAAATGTGATTCCTGACTGTGAACATTTCACTGTTATTTCGTAACTATATATATATACTTTATATACTATATTACTTTCATTGTTTCCAGGAGTTAGATGGCGACGGTGCGGACTCGCACTTTGGTTGCCAGGACTACCAGAGATGCGCGCGCAGCCGTTGGGCAGCTCTTCGCAGAATGCTGGCATGCGCAGATGTGCACCACACAAACTCCCAGGAATACATCCAAGTCTGTATAATAATCCTTGCTAGTTTAGTGCCATTTATGCAGGTTACCACCATTCATAATTATTAGTAATTACTAACGACAGTTTCAGTTGTAAAATGATCAAGACTATATTTAGCAAAATAGTTAGAAAAATAAGAATAAGTTGTAACATGCTTACGGTTGTTAATTCATAATATAGGAAGGGACAGGAACCTATTTTTACGAAAGATCCAGATATAAATTATGCTTTAACTGTAACTTTAGTAGTAAAATGTGGTCCAGTGAAATAATTAATCTTGCCTGACCGCTGCATCTGCCGAAGAATATACTTTTTTTTGACTGCACGGCAAGTAAATAAAAATACAAAATGGAGAAAAACGAAAAAAAGGCTTAAAATCCACGCAACATAATCGACTCTGCAAAATTCATTGATAAACGTAAATGTCTGCATGGTATTTATAGAAGTTTATTGCAACGGAAGATAATATCGAAGGAAAATGAAAATTTATCATTTGCCCATAGGTTCAGACGTGGTAGTATCATAGCCACATTAAATTTCATGATTTCCGAAGAAACCCTTTTTCTGCGTCTTATTGGCCCATTTTTTCTGTGTAATATGCACCCATTGGTGTGACCCTGCCTTTTATAGTTTTCTGTTTTCGGGAATTACTTAAGTAATACACACACACACACACACAAACACACATATATATATATATTTATATTTATATTTATATACACATATATAATGTAAAAGAATATATTAATTTTAGTTTAAATCAGGTCAAACGTTAAATACATTCTTAGCAAACTAAAGTGGATTTTAGATTATGCTAACACGTGAATTTTTCTCTTCATACAGTTCCACCACATGATTCACGAGGCCCGTCAACGAGTCGTTGACTGTTCAAAGAAAACAGAGGAGGCCTTGACCTTGATGGATGACCTGAAAGAGCAGGACGCCATCTTAACAGAAGTTGAGAAAAGCATCAAGGTAAGACAGATCAAACAAAAACTCAGTTCTTATTTTTATTCTTGATGTATGTGTTGGTAATTTCTTTATACAGACTCGTTTATTTTGTAAATATAATTACCTCTGCCAGGGAAGTTAGATTTGCCGGCGTTGGTTTGTTTGTCTGTCTGTTTTTCTTTCTTATTAATGAGATATGATATTCAGGACAGCTCCGCAATCATACAAGGAACAAATGATTGAATTTTGGGTGTGATCCGGATCAATATCTGGATCCAGGATTTTTTTTTAAAAGTCTGCATATCTGACAATTCCATATTGTGGTAATGAGCTGCCTAAATAATTTTGTTTCCGCTATATGGCGCTCAGTGTCAGTCTGTTATGACATTCAGTTACTATATCGTTTTGTGTTTATCACACATTTCTGATAATGGCATATTTGAGTAATGAGGTGCCTTGGTGGAGGTCTGCGCTTTCTGAGTGCTTTTCTAGTTTGATAAATACTTTTAATTTCTACTTTATTTCAGAACATTCTAGAGGTAGAGCAGGTCCTGGAGGCGATGTTTCAGAGACTTGAAACCAAGGATGGCAGTTTGGTGCCAGTACACCTCAGGTGTAACCCCTTAGAGCAGCCAATACCAGCTGTGGCTCTCAGCTCATACAGTGACGGACAGGTCAGCTCCAGTGTTTAAACAAAATAACCTAATATAACTATGTATAAACCATTAAACTGTAACAGTATCTTGAGAAAGTGAATGGTTATTTACTGTTGTACCTGATTGTCATCTTATGTATAAGCTCTACACAATTCTAATATTATTTTTATTTTTTAATAATCACATGCTCAGCCTGGATATGACAACCTGTACCTCATATGTTTTGGTAGAATTTAAAACAATTTCTGAAAATTGAAAAAAAATAAAGATTTCTTATGATTGAAGGACCTGTCTTTCATCTCGGATTTATAACAGTTGTTTGCAGAGTGTAAATCCCCCCTTGATGAAACTTGTTTTACTAGAATTTTATTTAAACATATTTATACAGGGTAACCAGTTCAGGCAAAATTTTCTGACCTGGCACAGAGCCATCTTGGCAAATACAATGAATACAATGTAAATTCATATAAAATACATTGAACAATGACAATGTGATAAAAGTGGCTCATGTCAAAATGACACTGCAAGATATGATTTTAAACATAAAAGTATATGACTGTGACAAACAAAGTAATATACAATGCTCATGAAAATGAGAGAAATAGGAAATTCAGCAGAATATGAAATAAAATGCAATATAGGTCAGATAAATTAGCATGAAGACATAAAGGAGGTTTCAGCCAATCAATTGATAATTTTTCTTAAGACCCTTTATGAGGAACAGTTTCTCTTATTGTCTTTTATATGTGTTCCACAAAACATGACCGATGACAGTCCCCTGGAGTGTACTGTAAGTTGATAGTAATATTGACCACCTGACTCTATTTCAGAACTTCATCAGGGAGGGTAGTACCTTACTTTTAACTGACAACAGCAACTCACAAGCCTGGAAGGTCAGTGACTAAATAAACCTTTATTTTATTTACTTATAAAACGTAAATAAAAACACGTTGCATGTTATTATTTAGGTATGGTATCGGAGACCATATTGTTCATATTGGTTATTCCATCTGTCCAACTTTAATGTTTTAATTAAGTTTTTCACATGAATGTCAACAAGTTTGAGAAAGAGATAGTAACACTTGGTTTACAGAGCCAGACGCAGCTCGGCTTTTTTAAATTTGCATTTTAGTTATAACTGTCGAGTAGTAAGTCATTAAGTTACTGTAACAAGGCAATGCTAAAGAAATTCGATTAGGTATATGAGATAGAAAAATAATACAAAATAAACAAGGGCTCTGATTCGATAACATTGTGTTGTGCTCATTCCAAAGTCTTAGTTAATATGGCCTTAGAAATATCGTATGTAAAGTAAACTGATAAAATTGTGATTAACTAGAAGAAAATTGTACAAATGGTAACCAATTGCATTGCCATTAATTGAAGAAAATGAAAAATGTTCTAGAGAATATTTTTTCTTAGTAATTGCTGTTTTTTTTTATGAAGGTCAAGGACGCTTCAGAAAACGAGCACGTGGTACCATCCGTGTACGTCCTGCTGCCAGGACCAGATGAGACAAGCCTTCATGCGCTGACCTGGTACATTGTGTATTAAATATCCCAGATCTTGAAAAGTTACTTTAGTTTAAAGATATGGTGAAAAATAATATATGTTCTTACCGTACAATTCCAAGAATTTACAGATCAACAGACCAAACGACCACTTCGGTTTAGTGACCACCTAAAAATATCGACCGCTTTTTCACGGTCCCAATTCTTTTTAGCTCTTTATATCAATAATTAGATAACCACTTCGAAAATGCGACCACTCAATCGATCTTGAGGTCCCGATGGTGGTCATAATTTCGAGGTTTACTGTATCAATGTATTTTATGTTTTTAATACTTTAATACCGTAGCTTTGAAAAAGTTATATATATTCCTGCCGTGCAATTACATATCCTTGATTAGTTGTATCATAAGATTAAGAATATTTGAAATATAATTGATCTTTAATTTTTCAGCGCAGACGAAGACACACGAGCTGCCTTGAAGAAACTATGGAAGAACCTGGCCTTGTGTTTATTAGAGAAGCTGACAGCCTATTTACCAGACGTCCCATGTACTAAGGTAAAATGAGTCTTTCCCAAATATTTAAAAGAATGTACGACTGATTTCAAGCAGCAATGAAAGACATCGAAAACCCTATGGTTCCAAACTTGTAGCTTCTGGCAAGGGAGGTTAAAACTAAATACTCAGGACGTACATTTGATATGGGCCGTTGCAATATCCCCGTTCCTTTAATATAACATGCTACAGCAGTTCACACAAACACGCGCGCCCACAAACATTAGCGTCAGCTTAATCCTGTTCATGCCTACCTTGTACGTGAAGTACCTAAAAAATGTCTTCATTATCAATAACGGGAAAACTTGTTGGTTCTCATCTTGTGTTCATTTAGTGACGTTTGAGTAAGGTATTGAAACTGGATAATTCATTTTTATATTCATATACATTTGAGTGGATAACCAACAGGAATACAAAACGTTTAAGTACTTAGGCTGAAATATAATTAAATCTCAGGTTTAATCGAAAAGATAGATGTTGCTAACTTCTAAATCGTTCAACATTTGAATATTGAATGGTGTTGAGTAGCAGAAGCGGCAGTTACCGAAATGAAAAATACGTGTGTCAAAGGTACCCCAATATTCCCATACCCCCATTTTTTTTTATTTTTATACATTTTTGTTGGAGGTAACCGTCTCCATTTTTATACGCCCGTATAGGACGGGACGTATTATGATAAACCTACGGTCGGTCCGTCTGTTCGTCGTGCCGTCCGGCCTTCCGTTTACTTTTAGTGTCGCCGCGATAACTTACAAATGTTTACATTGGCTTTTCACGAACTCACCATAACTACTTTCAACAGATTATCTCCCCTGAGTTCGATTAGGACCTAATTCACGCATATTTAATCAGGTCAGAGGTCACTAGGCTTCTTTGTGGTGTCGCTGTGGAATACGAGGAATTCGATGGATTTTGAAAAAAAAAATCAAGAGTAATATTAGTCAATAAATTATCTCGCCTAAGTCCGATTTCCAGCCAAATCCACGCATATTTATGAGGTCAGGTCACGACTCTCTGGTGGCACCATGATAGGTATTTTCATGAACCTGGTTATACCTATGTATCAATAGATTTTCTCACCTCAAATCCACGCATTTTTTGAGGTCAGAGGTCACGACACTTTGGTGTCACCATGGATTTTCATGGAACTCCTTATTTATATGTTTCAATAAAGTTTTACATTTCAATTAAAATACTAGCAAAATTTAGGCATATTTAATGAGGTCAGAGGTCACCAAGCTGCTTTATACAGGTCAATTCGTGGTTTCGCCGCGATAACGTACAAGGAATATGAAGGATTTTACTAAATCGCAACAGATCTATTAATCAGTATAATATCTCACCTTAGATCGATTTCCAGCAGAATCAATGCGTATATAATGAGGTCTTAGGTCTCCACACTTTGCTGGCACAGAGAAGACTCAAACAAGATTTGGTGGATTTTCATGAAACTCATTATGAGTATTAACCAATACAGTTTCTCACCTAAATTAAATTCTCAGCAAAATGTACGCATAATTTATGAGGTCAGAGATCACAAGATATGTGATGGGCGTAATACGCACCATTTGCGCTGCTCTTGTTTAAAGTTAGCTTTACTAAGTGTATGTACATCTGCAGAATTTCATTTCAGTTTCCGACTGCTTGGCAAGCATTATCACACGCTTCCAGGCATTTTATATGCTACTTGCCCTGGGAGTGTATTCGTCCCCTTTACTGAGTCGTACCACTGAGGAAACCTCGAAAAGTTCTTTGGAGAGTTAAGCACGGCCGTTAGGCACGACCTTCCCATTAAGCTCCTGAATGGGGTCCGACCGTGAAAAAATCTCATTACTTTATTATTTTTAAATAGTATCAATCAGTGTGTATAGTCTGCTGTGTTAGTTCAAACCCCAGTCCTCTGTTTATGTTTACCAATGTGTCCTGATATGCTATACCTTCAGAATCGCTAGAATTAGAGAAGTGCTTTTTTTCCCGACGTAATTCGTGTTATCAGGAGAGACGGCGACGTATGTTATATATATGAAAGTTTCAGTAATATACCTGATTTCTTACAAATAATAACACAAGAACATGCATATGTCAGTAATTAAATAATGCATGGTAGGAAGTCTTGTTTTCAGTGCACCAAACTGCTATTTATATTTTGCAGAGTGACTGTATCAGCAGGTGCCCGGAGACAGAACAACAGGAGCTGAAGGAGGCTCTGGATCTGCTGGAAGACACTCTTAACGAACACAACCTGCTGCCATGCTGTCCCCTCATCTCCAAGGAGCTGAAGCGGATCCTGGAAGAGGCTGCGGCAGCAGACCTGGCTGCTGAAGGAAAGGATGAAGTTGATAAGGATAAGGCTACGGAAGATGCAGAAGAAAAGCTCACCGAAGCCGGAACACCAGGAGCAGAAGACAGAGGGGATCAAATGATCGCCACGGAAGGTAGCTGTGATTTGTTTTAATTACTTTGCAGTTAAGCAATGATTAATTAATAAATATTGTTTTGGATCTGGTGGAGCGTTATTCCTTCCTAGATTCATAAAAAATAGGAAAAGCTAACATTTTTCCCAAAATATTTTAATATGACTAAAACCATGGTGCCGTCACCTCTGGGCTGTATTATCAACTGATTTGTATAAACAACCCGTTCACTGCCTAAACTTTCATCATTTTTCGGACGTGGAACAAGGTTTGCTTCAAGATAATAGGGAAAGGGTTGAGGAAATATTTTAGACAGAGGTGGATAATGATAACAAAAGAAATGGTCATGTGATAAACACGGGCATGGAAACCAAGAAACGAACGCAGCAAGATGTTAGTTTACAGACGGAGAGACGAGCAATGAGACGCGTGATGGAAAGAAATGGGGGACAGGGGGCATGCTCCCTCACTTATTAGAGTTGGCAAACAAGTACCCTTTGTCCTCTTCACTTTAAAGGAATACAGCTGAAAAAAAATTAAACTGCATGATAATTTTGTCAGTCATTTTAAGGATTGAAAAATCATTTAATCTCATATTGGGAAAATTAGGGTATTACATGTGTCATTTACGTCACTGAAATGTCATAAATGTTCGCAATTGTTCTAAAGGGTTTAAAATCTGACTTATATAATGTTGAAAACTTAGCATTTTTTTCCCATATAATGACAAAATACAGTTCTTGATATATCAATTGTTGAAATGAAGAAAATTATGATACTCTTGGTATTATGGGGGGGGGGGGGGTCGTCCTTTTTATATAAACGGAAGGAGTTGTCCGGAGATCTTGAGTGATTGTCCTTATTTGTGTTGTTGTTGTTGTTGGGGGGAGGGGGGTTGTCCGATCATATTTTCTCAGCATGAGGGCGATCGTTTATGTTGAATTCTTATTTGATGTAATCATAACATTTTATTACTATAATGCTAACTCTTATTTTAGTTATGTATATATACTTCTATTACTATCCCAGAAATACAGGTGTCAGCCGTGTGTAACAACCTGAGAGCCTATGATTCAGCACTGACAGAAACGCTGAAGAAAGCAGAAGATCTCGGACTTAAGCCACAGGAACCGGAAATTTCGCCATTAGAACTACAGTACGGGTTTGCACATTACTGGTTGTCCCTAGAAGTGGTTGATATTTCAATACTAATTGCTCGCTAATTGAAGCATCATTAGTAAAATCAATTAAGTCAAGGCTGTGTGTGTTGTTTTCAGATTTTTTCATGAATTTTTTTCACGGTTGACTGTCGTGTGCGACACAAAATGACAAAACATATATAAATTTCCTTTTCTCTTTCCTGTATCTCTTTTGTGTTACAAACCAAGCTTAAATGATATTTTCATGTCTTATTTACAAATTTCTGTTGGAAATTCGTATGTTTTTTTAATAAATGCAGACTTAGGAATATCTCAGCACTACATTTATATTGACATACGGTATGCGCCCAGATCATCTTTGTGCTCCTATATAAATCTTAATTCCCCAGCCAAAGGCCGTGCTTACTAAAAATATAAAACTTAGGCTATTCAATAATTCAAATAAATTAAATTTTAGATAACAAAAGAACATTTCTAACATTTAAAATCCTTTTGAGATCCCCTCCACTGCATTTATATATAAATCGTTAAGGTATTTTTATTGTTATAGTTTCAGGGACGGTAAATTTAATACGAAGCGCTTCCACACATTACTGTTTAATTCAGCAGTTTATTTGCATATCCTCTCAACATATCATACGCTGGTTTTATGTAACACCGGTGGTCAAATGTATCGCATTTGCACTTTGTTTTACCTTATAAAGTTAGAGTTCCTGCAAGATGAATTGCATGCTCTACTATACGTTATGCTACATGCTGAACAGTCGCTAAGTATTCGGAAACCTGAAAGATTAACAGTTATTTCGATTTTACATTTAGAATGGCGGAAGCCGTAGAGGAGAGTATGATAGAGGAAGGAGCCGATGTGGTTGATGCCGCACCGGAACCGGAAGTCCTGGACGTGACAGTGAGCGGAAGTATCCAGCAGCAGCAGACCCGGGCGGAGACCAGTCACTATGTTTCCTCATCCAGCGAGATGCGGGAGAGCATCAGCATCACGGGTGTCACTGATACGATGACAGGTAAACTCACACGTAACTGGTACCAAGCGCTGTCAGTGCATCAATCACATTGATGCTTTACTATGTAGTAACTTCTCCTATGTATTAAGTCTAACGTGCAGATGACTCATATTTTAATAGTTATACATGGAAAATGAGCAGTTGTCACTCTTTTGTGAATATTCAAAATTTAATGTTTTGATTAATGAAGATTTGATAAGTCTGCTGGTAAAAAAAATATTTATTTTTTTCTGAAGACAGGTTGGTACCATTGTAAAAAAATATGTCAGATATATATATATTTCTTACTTCGGGAAGGATTGAGATAACACATTGTATGAAATCACTTCTTCACTCTTATGAAATGATTGACACACACATTCCTTGTCTATCATTGGAAAAGGTTTTGCTCAAATTTGGCTATGACATCAATTATTATTCTCCATTTATGACGATTTTGACATAGGTATCAGTTTTTTTCTTCTGTGAAATTTTAAATATGGCTGCCTATCACGTGACCTTGATCATTTACTTAACTTACTTATTCTGGTCACTGACAGAGCCACCTGGCTTTCCTTCGACCTGTGGAAGGTTAAACTGAATCACCAAATCATTTCTTCCTGCTGGTATTACATATCATTGTCAAACAAACAACAGGTTACTTTTTCCCTGTGTTGAAAGAATAAGAGCAATTCATATTTTGTGTAAACTATACCAGATTTTATTTTCTTAATTAACTTTGTTTTATATTTAAGTACACGTGTTTGATATTATAGGGGAAGTAATATCCATGGCCGACGCCATCGAAAAGAAGATATTGGATACTTCCTCCGGCACTTTTATAGATAGAAAAACAGGAGAGCAGCTATATATACCAGAGGCCATGGGGAAAGGTTTGATCACATTTGAAGCATACCAGGTGAAACAGAGTCATGAGGAGACTCAATCTCTTGGTATACTGAACGTGACCGTTACCAAGGAAACACGCCCTTACACGGTGCGAGCAATCCAGGACCCGCGAACAGAAGAGATGGTGGCGGTTGAAGAAGCGGTCAAGGCAGGCTTTTATAAAGTAGAAGAAAAAATTATCGTAAATCCAGATTCAGGGGAAACTATAACCATTGATGACGGCATTACATGTGGAGCTGTTCAGGTTGACTTCGAAGAGGGCACTGAGAATGATGAAGTAGACGTCACCACGAAGACCCTGGCGGTTCAGTCAGTGCTTGACCATAAGCAAGGGAAGCGTATTAATTTCAGCGAGGCGGTGAAGCGGTCAATTATCAACGCGGAGGAAAATACATATTTCAATAACCAAACGCAGCAGACGATAAGCGTGGTTGATGCCCTCCAGAAGGGCTTTATCAAGGCCAAGGTCGTTGACAGTGACGACCCGCGAGCTCTTGAAAGTCTTATGTCCAGCAGAAGCCGCAGCTCAAGTCTTGCAAGCCTTCACAGTGACGCTCCGCAAATGGAAACCACAACACAATAACACACAAGACTATATAACCCGGAGTTCGCTTTGGGCAGCGTAAGGACACACACCCACAGAATGCACCATGGTTGGCTTGGTTACCGCTACACAGTACTCCGTTGAGAGTGTACCCAGTTTTGTCCAAAGACGTTTGGGCAAATATTCCTTGTGTAACATGATGAGACCAACATAACCCGTAAATATTTCATTAAAACAAATGTTTAGAGTCAATTTGGGACCAAAATTACTATTGAATGATCAGTATGTCTGAAAGTATGGGCACTTACTGTGAAGAAAGTGAGATATTACTTCTTCTCCCTTATGGATTTAGTACCTTCCGGTTGTAGAAGCGAAAAAACCTTTTTGTGTTAAAAAGGATGAAAACACTTTCACAGACGCACATTTATGCAATATATTGATGTATCTTGTTACATAGTAAGTTTACTTTCTATATAAGATTAATGGAACGACGTTTCACCTACATCAAGCGCTAGAATTGATTGTCAATGTTCCATGCCTATCCTTAGGGAATATAGTGGAGTACCCTGAAGCGCCATCTATCCCAGCCATAGTCACGCGGTACATACTGTAGCTGAAGGACGCAATGTTAAGGCGCTTTAATAGGATGAAATAATACAGAAACTACATGCATATTTTGGATTTTTGAGACTGAAAAGTTAAGACTCCTGCACTGATCAGGGTCATTCGGCATGCTTTTCTGATTTTTGTATGTTTATGTTTGTAAAAGTCTAACCAGGCGCTTTCACATGTCTACATATTTAAGGTGCTTACCTGATTTGATTTATGACTGATGATATTTGTTTGTTCTACACAATACATGTACATTTATTTATTGAATGGTGATTAAGGTCGTTAACTTAATTAGGCTGTTTTAGTATGTGCTTCCTAAGTTTCCATTCTATACTAACCCCAGGTAAACATTACAGAATCATGTTTATAGCTGCTAAGACTAGTTTCATCGTTCTTGTTTGCTCATATATATTGCCGGCTGATTTCCTTTTCGTTATGTAGTTAAAGCTTAGTTTCTCCAAGCTTGGATGCAATGATGGAACAGTGATTTGCTCTGTATTAAGCATGAGACAGCCTGGTTAAAATGCAAGTCCATATCATTAAGTTCATTTATGTTCCTAGTAATTTTATATGAATTTTAAATATTACGCAATAATTTAAATGTCAAGGCTTTCTTACAATGTTTGTATTTTTATTGAAGCTTGTGTTTCATGATATATCTTTCCTTCCCCTTCGGCCAAAAAATAAGGTTAGGTTCTCAGGCTCTTTTTATCATAAACAATGCGGGCGGGCGGTTTTTTTATTTTAAATTTTTTGTATGTTTCGATTAAAATGACTTATGATAAGGGAAATGGGATGATAATAACCTATTTATTTTATCATTGTATGATTTTATCTTTTTGAAAGAAATATCCGAGCGGCTGGAACTCAAATAGGTAAGTTTCTTTTGAAAACAAAATAAAAATATTTGATGATATTACGCATTCGGTTCCTGAGAACAATACCTTTTATTTTATTTTATTTTTTTTTTGGGGGGGGGGGTGCCTGAAAACCATACCTTTTATTTTTAGACCTTACTTGCTTGGTGTAATGGCCCTAGCGTGCTTTTGGAAGAAATTTTCTGAAATCATGTATTTTATGCTTGTGATGCGTAACAAATTTCCGTGTAGGCCCCAGGATCACTCTATATATTTAGATAGCAAATGTATAGAACAAAGATGAGATGGTGGACACGATCTGCTGTCGAATGAAACCGCTTCAATATAGTTAAAAAAAAGCACTCATGATTAGTCGTTTTGTTTTGGAATTTCTAGGAAAACCTTCATTTATTCCGAATAGCACTTGCTGTGTTATGGGAAATTTCTTATTCTTTAGTCCTTGAATGAAATTGGATTAAGTTTATATATATATATATATATATATATATATATATATATATATATATATATATAAATCTGTTAATCTAAATATATGACCGCTAATGGTTGTTTTATATAATCTTGCAAGATTTAGCTATAGTGTTTGAAATGTATATATACTTGCCGCTGTATGTTATATGACCAGTCTTTTTTTTCAATAAACCAATAACAAAAATCTTCATTGAATATTTTTCATAACTTAATTAAAAACAAAGAGCTGTACAAATTGTATATTATGACCCGGTTAATAATAATAATAATAATAATAATAATAATAATAATAATAATAATAATAATAAATATTATTATTATTATTATTATTTATTATTATTATTATTATTATTATTACAAACCTTATACCAATAGTTCCGACATGCGACCTGTGATGTCTATCTTTTAATATATACTCAAAATGGCAGCC
Source organism: Sipunculus nudus (assembly GCA_026874595.1). Lineage (NCBI taxonomy): Eukaryota > Metazoa > Annelida > Sipuncula > Golfingiida > Sipunculidae > Sipunculus > Sipunculus nudus. The sequence continues at coordinate 29,639,673 of CM049317.1, read as the reverse complement.
GCAAGAGCGGTATCAAGAAACTGGGAGGAATAAACCGATCAGGGGTCGATAAGAGCGCGGGATGTGATACGACAGGACTCAAGAACATGAGGACAACGTCAACAGACGGAGAGAGATCGGAGGCAAAGAGAAGTGTATCGGCAAAGTATAGAGCGCTTTAACCTTTTTTTTACCCACATCCTTAAGTTAAAGTAGGATTGTTATTATAAATTTTTCCTCATCTGTTGAAATTTTCTTTCATTTTAAGAAATAACCTGTTGCCTGTTGTAAAAATAAGAGCGTGAACATAAATAACAAAGCATGGCTCTGATTTTTTTATGTTTGAAAAAAAAATATTATAAGAAAATGGCCAAACAGGAAGAAAATGTAAAATAAATCTAACCTTTCATATACTTCATCTAACCAATGCCCAATGCCATTCACTGGTTTGTTTTTACAATTATATCACATTCAGTTTATTTTTTACAATTCATTACGTGAAAAAGTCGATCTACCTCATGTTAAAATTTATCTGCATTTGATTTATTATACAAAATGATGATACAAAACCAACATATCCCGATACACCATTTCTAATTAGGATTTTTTTTCTCTGGCTAGTAAACGTTTGAAAAATCGTTAAATGCATTTTCCACCATGATAATAATTTTATAAGTTATTAAGGTGGCGTTGCTAGTAACGGCCACTTATGAACATGTCTGTAAGGACATGACGAGGCTGCGACCCAGTTTGCCGTCATCACTACGGTTGGGTTATGATTGATTATACAGAACCAACTATTTAGAGTTATTTCACTCGTATAAAACACATTTACATTTAACCGGACAGCCTGGAGAGTTTTAGTTATATGCAATGATGCATTATAGCTAAAGCAGGCCTGTTCACCAAAGCATATGGTGAGGATATGATTTACAGATTGTTAATGAACCAGCATATACGGTGAGGTTGGAGCAATGAGATTCCTATAAAAACAAACCTTACGCACTGTGTTCTTGTCAGCTGGATTCGACATGTTAAGTATCAGCTTAGTGTTTGGCAAACATTCACTAAAAATATAACATTAATTAGAAAAAAGTCAGAGACCACAAATCTTCGTCATGGGCCTAGTCAAGTATAAGGCAAAACAGGAGATCTTTGTCACAACTCCATCATAGCTCATCAGGAAATGAATGCCCCCTACCAAAGAATAGCTTTATCATAAAAAAAAGTTAGTAAGTCTCAATGGGATAAATTTAAATCCTGTGAATTAAACATTCGTTCTAGTGAGTCAGATTACTTCCAAACTTTAAAAATTTGTTTCTTGGATTTTATCCTAAACTTCGACATAATTTCAACAAAAAAACTGTTCCGAACGTCTTGCGGAAAATTGCACACAGACAAACCAAATAGCTCAAGGGAAAACATAATGCCTGTCGACACCTGGCGGAGATATTGTTGGTATGCTGGAATATGACCCCCCCCCCCCCCCCCTCAGTTATTACGTTATGCACTATATATAAGAGACAAGCGATCATAGGTGAGTCACCTTTTAACATTAATTGGAAAATAAACCCTCATAACCGTGTTGAGGTGGTGCCAGCAAAGGATGACCGTGCCAGATCTGTGACCCGTCCCTTTTTACCTCAGATAAAAGCCCTACGTTTTTTTCTTCCGTTGTTAATTTTGAGGCTAAAAGCAGACATTGTTAATATGGATCGTCTAATGCAATATGCATTATTTTCGATATCATTACTACTGACGTTCATCCAAAAATCGATCGTTTTGGTAATATTCATGGTAAAACACCGTTTCATCTCCATTTAGACACAACACTTTGCAAGGCACAGCACATACCCAACAGAGGATATATTAAGACATAAAGGGGGGTGGGGGATTTTTAAATTTTGATGAGATTATTTGTATATGCATACAACTGAGTAAAAGATTTAGGTGCATAACCTTCGATTTCAACTTTTTTTGGTGTTCTTTTTCCTTATTCTTTTTGCGTCTATCTGTATCTCCTACATGGCTGATTTTCAATAGCTATAATTTGGGTTTTATCTACTTAATGTTTTAACCTAACTAGCGACTTTCGTTGAACATATCTGTTTGAATAAACCATTCTCCTGTTTCGGCCTGTTTTCTCCATATCACATGACCTCTGTAAAAGAGCATAATTTTTTTTTTCTGATAGTAGTGCAGTAGTCTGAGCGGACACATACGTGCAGATGACACTTGTCTGTTATGCGTAAAAGCAAAATAAATACAGTTTCAAACCCCTTTTTTATATTTAAACTCAGAAAAGTTATTTTCATTATTAAGGCTAATTTTAATTCAAATTTTATTATAATCAAATCAAGGAAGTCAGTTTAACATACTGGTGTTGGTGTTTTTTCTGTCAGCCTTATTATTTTGCAAGATCTGAACATACATTAAGAAAACTATTAACGTAAATTCCGAGGATTCTGTCTCATGAAATGGCGTTGTTAAACCGGATCTAGATTTGAATCGAGGATCATTTATAATCTGTGTTGGATGACCTCTATCGATCCCATATTTTCGCTTCATTATGAAATCTCGATCACAGCAAATATACATGGGAGACCACATGATTAAACGTACTTTCCTGATATACACTTGTCTCTGTTCTTGTTGTACATGTCAAACAACACCCAGTACTTGCAGACGGTATCGTTATCATACAGCTGAATATTCGGCTTCTCAAAGTCAATATGGCCCAATTGTCCAGATTCATAATGTTCCCTTATGAAATCTGATATTGCATCTGAAATAATTAAAATCAGGTATATCGATAATTCGAGTCTTGAAAAAGGAGGGATACGGGTATCGGCGGCTCTGACAAGAAGCGATTTGATGACAGATAACCGTGGTTTGTGTCAACTGAATAAATATATACATGCGTCCTGGACTGTTTCAACAAACCGGAGCAAAGTTTAAGATTAGTCATGTTTTGTGTTAGGTGGAGAACATTGTAACAACAATTGTGAGTCGATCAAGATATTTCCAGGTAAATTAAACGCTGTAGCGACATCTGTAGGCTATGATCAACAATAAGTGTTCGGGTCTCTCTTATCGGCAAAGAAAGATCGTATTTGAAATATCTCACGAAGCAATATTATCTTTAGGATAAAGTTCCCGAGTATCTAACAATTATTTTGATTAATTGAACAAAATCGCAATTTAAGCTTACTGGAGCAGGACATTTGACCGTTACATCCGGTGCGCGTACTCGTGGATAAAAGGTATATTTAATCGATAGCCAGGTAATGTGTTACCTCTTCCGACGACTGGAGGTTGACCGGGAGTAAGAAATACCGCATCGTCCATAAACACGAGGGAGAAGTACCGACGGTCCCTTATGCAATCGTTGACCTTGCGATATCTGGCCATTTTCTGCTTACGGACCTCTAAAAGGGAAATATAGGAATGATGTACTTGTGGTGGTCACAGGCAGTTGCACATACCCTGAAGATACGATACGTCTACGTAGAATAGTTCATTTGAAAGAACTATGAGTCTTTGTGTTATATATTTGGTTCTCGATGGCGAAACGTAGCACACACAACTAAGACACGTCTGACTTAAAATCCTCAATGGCTCAAACTGCTTCTTTCCCAGAAGCTATTCAATTTTAATTAAGTCGAAATATATTATGTAAAATGTAACATGGTTTTGCTTTTTGTTTTTTCAGAACGGATCTTTAGTCAAAATAGGCCTAATAATCACAGGTAATAGGTTTAACTAATTTTCTGTATTATGTTGAGTTCTCGCTTTAGTTGTATTACAGATTCTGCCAGAAGGAATTCCCAGGCTAAATTCCCAATGGTTCGGTGCTTTAAAAACACTCTAAATACCTTCACGCTTCCTCCATCCATTTATCTTAAATTAGTATACGTTAGTTCAAAGCAATTAATTCTTGCTATTACTGCAGCCTGCATGCAAATCAGTTTTTAAGAATACAGAAGCCACCACTTCAGGCCTTGTATATTAAACTTTGCAATCTGCACTGATTAAAAAAGGGAGATCAGAAAAGCAGTCAGAGAACGCATATACACCTCCGCCAACATTTTGGATCACCAGTTCCAAAATACAACAGGAACCTGGTCTTCTTAAACGTAAGAAATGTATGAAATAAAGTAATGCAGACGTGTGTCCCAGGAATGTGCTGGATCACAAGTCAACCCTGCCCGCAAGAACAAAGGCAATTCCTGCCTCTACCGAACACATACACCTGAGTCATGGAGAGTGCCTCGATTAGTTATTATAACTTTTAGTATAATCCATGTAAAATCAATATGTTTATACTTTTAATGCCCTGGGTCGGGATAAACAAACTGGCCCTTTACACATAGGTACAGAACCCTTATAAAAGTAAATCATGGACATCCGAAGTATCTTACATATTATCATTCATAACTTTTTAGTGAAGTTGCAGCCAGACAAACCAAAAACCAACCAACCAAATAACTAACCAATAACGATGAGAAAATAACATGTCATGGTGGAGAGAAGGTAATTTTAACGCCGTTAACATACCTTCTATCTTGTTATTACCCTTTCCCGCGGCCATTACTCGCTTAGCACTCGCACCGAAACACAATAATCACTACGCTTAATAATGCGCAGATCGTTTGAAGAACAAACAACACCCGATATATTTGAATGTATACGTGTTATCCCAAACGTTATGCATGGTCTAAAGGGCAAAACGGGTGAAGTTTTTTTTTTTTTGTTATTTACACAGTTCACTGATTCAGTTGCTAAGACATGTTTCACCAAACGTTGCATTTGTACTTGAATTGATAAATGGGTAAAATTTATGGACTTTTATCTTCATTACTGTAAATCAACCCGAAAACGGTTAAATATATATATATATATATATATATATATATATATATATATATATATATATATATATATATATATATGTAATAATTTTCTATACAGTTGAATATTAATAGCGTATTTCTGCATGAACCTTTCTAAAGCGTTGCGAGTCTTTTTTTTAGCTCATCTGACTGAAAGTCATCTGAGCTATAACGATCACTCTTTGTCCGTCGTCCGTCTGTCCGACTGTCTGTCCGTCCGTCCATAAACATAGCACAGATCGTAACCGTTACACCTCGAATCTTCATACTTGAACCTGGGAGGTCCACGAAAAATCTTTTTAGAAACCTAAATAAGGTTTCTGTTACCCATATTCTCTGAGCTATAGGCCTCGTGAATACCCCCCCCCCGAATTATATTATATAAAATATTTGTAAATATATATATATATATATATATATATATATATATATATATACAAATGTATATATATATATGGTGCAAAGTCTTTATGATTTGCTACAAATCTCTGCCCTGACCGTCAAAAATGAAATCATGTATTACTATACGGCCACAAATCTGTTGGGGGGTCTCTGTCGGCAAATAATTCGTCATTTAAACATCACAATAGACTTCCTTGTGCGTCCATTCTAGAAGTGTTCTGGTTTGATTTCAGCAAATAAAATTTTAACAAATAAATTCTTTTCGGTTTTGAACGCTGTAGAATGACAATTACAGGTTATCCTTATCATAATAACAACGTATTTGATAAAAGCCTGTGATGCCCAGGGAATTAATGATTTTGTATTATATTACTTTATGAAGCTTTTATTTGTGTGTAACGAAAAATATTCATATTGGAGAAGAATCCTTTTAATCAAACAACCTTAAGTTTAGATTTATCAATAAACCTTGGTTTTAGAATATGATGGAGTAGACAAAAAAGAGAACTCTATGAATACTGAAGTTTGAATTTTTATATAGCCACCTAAACTATGAAAAAAAATTGTCACGTTGACAGGATGAGCAGAACGCACAATGACCCAGTTTGGAAGACATCTTGCTTTTCAGGTGATAAATTATATGTAGTATTACCACACACGGTTTTAAATGATGCTAACAGGCGTCACTACTGATACTTCCGATGCAATTATTAGAGACTTTGTACAGACAGTGTCAATATTCCAAAAGTCTTAAACTTGAATTCAAATTGTTTTAATTTTTGGCGTATAGTATTTGCAGGGTAAATGAAGGGTGTAGATTCCATAGCTACGGTATGCTCAGCTCGCAAATGACAAAATTGCTTTAAAATTGATCGTTTCCATGGAAACCTGGGCTAATTTGACAAAAATGCTATTTAAACAAATTGCTTTAACTTTTTGATTTTATACATAAAACATTGCAAAAAACTCTAAAATGCGGCAAATGAAAATTAAGTTTTTCAGTATTATGGCGTTGCATAATCTGCATATCATGCTGTATGCAAAATATACTAGTATGTAATTTTGGAGTGAATATTATACTTTTCTAGACATTTCTTTAAATCAATCAACCCTTTAAAATATAATCAATTTAAAAATCATTCTTATGATAAGTAAAAAATGATAGTTTGTGCAGCTGTTTTAGTTTCTATTTCATTATGGTCATATTAAATTCCGTTCTGTATTTTTTACAAGTCTCATGCCTTCGATCGAAGGGCTAGAGTAACCGACGGGACAAAAAAACTACACAGATACAGGGTATATACATATATCTATATTACAGTATAAGTCTCCTTCAGTGAGATACAATAAAAAATCCGGTCATCATTTACGACACAAATTACCTCTATTGCTGAAATCCGCCCAATCTGATGTTTACACTTTTGTTATATGTTTCTGTTTCAGTTTTCCTATGAAAATTACATTGTGCTTGTTTCGTTCTGACATAAATAAGATGACTGCTCTGTGTGATTCATTCATCTCTTTAAATGTTCCTTGGGGATACTTGATCTCACAGCATCGATGGTAACACATCCTACCCACTGCGCATGCGTGACCTATCGTCTGTTGTGCCACCTACCCGCAGCAAACGCATATATTGTATAATGTTAAGGAAAATGCCACCAGAGGTGTCCGTAAACCACTATAGGTGTCGCTGGTTACATACTTACGGTATGTAAAGACACCAACAAATTATGCTATTAAACTAAGATATAAAAATATAATACATTGATTCTATCCCATTTAATAAGTTGTAAAATGTCAATTAGGTATTAAAAACACACTGAAATTACAAGTAAATAACACCCTGTTTATTTCTTATAGAACTGAATATTTTGACCTGTTAAAAACTATGTGCAGTAACTTCGTTGATTTCGCGTATACTTATTTCCACGAAGTATATAATAATCACATATATAAGAACTCCTGTGTGTGTCAACTAATTTTTCTGATTCTTTTTTAGCATATAGGACTCAATGAGACCGAAAGACTAAGGTGCTCAAAAAGTCCAGAAAACTATCGTTCCTTCTTTAACTGTATGTATCCTTCTACGAAAGCCCAAACCCCTTTGTGCCACTGTGAACTACTACCAATTCATCATGACTGTATCTGAACTTTTACTTAAATAGATAATTGAAAATAAGTGTTGTTTAAACATGTTAAATGACATATAATAAATAATTTATACCGAAATCATAAAGAAGGTGTGGCTTTGAAGTTCGCAGTCGGCTCACGGAAATGATTTTTTATTTTGTTCGATTGATTGTTCGAAATTTTCCTCGTGCAGATCCTGAAACCCTTGTTGCGATATACCTCAATGTAAAATCTTCTCAAACGGGCAGGTAATCTGTGAGACGAACCCAAGTTACGAAAACTGCAGAGTGATTGGTAACTTGCAAGATCAAGCAAATGCGATTTGAACAGTGTTCATGTTTCATATTTATTTTTTATAAACTGTATTCTGATTCCATTGCGACATCCGGCAAAGAACGCAGCACCTCGTATGAATCTTCATAAGGTTCCATATTTCTTGGTGTTGGTACTGGCTTAGATTTTGATGTTGACGGGCTTTCTACGTCACAATACGGGGCTACGTCACAATACGGGGCTACGTCACAATATGTGTGAGGCAGAGAAGGAGTTTCGGAAACCTGTCCGGTGTCGTGGTGAGGGGCCGTGTGGACACGTAGGTGTACGCGATGGTTGGCGTCTGGTCTGGGAGACGGAAGTGGACATTGCGGGGCAACCGGGGCGGGGTAGCTAGGGGGCGGAGGGATCGGGTTGTCACGTGGTGGAGCGGTCCACTGGTAATTATGCAGTGCGTTCCCATACCACATCCGTGCGGAGCTACATCCGGTTCTGGCGGCGCAGGATTGCATACTGTAATACTCGTTGTCCATCCCGGTCTTGCGCCGTCTACAACATCAATAACATAGTTTATATATCTATATATCTATCTCTCTCTCTCCCTCTCTCTCTCTCTCTCTCTCTCTATATATATATATATATATATATATATATATATATATATATATAATGATTTCGGCTGAACAATTGTTTAATTATTTCAATATGAATTCAAGCTAATAGAGAAGTTCTCCTGTATGCCAAAATATAAAACATGTTTAAAACAACAAAATGAAATGGACAGCACATGTATACCATTTCCTAAGAACATACTATTATATATATATATATATATATATATATATATATATATATATATATATGTACATAAACACACCGAATCACATGATTATGTTAATAACATAGTAACACTGAACATGTAAAATCATACATGTGAATGGTAATTTGTTTCCTTAGATATCCTGAGTAAATATTCCACTTTTTTAATTATTACTGATTGTATTACAGTAAGTACAGTTATAAGAGATTTTCCGATGTAGTGGCTAAGTTAAAACATTTTGATATTCTTATAAATTTAGATATTTGAGACAATATTTTATCATTATTCAGCCGATTCTAATAGTCTCTTAGAAAAGTTAAGGCTAAGATTTTCCTTGCTTATCCTTTAACATCACACTGTTTTAACTTGAAATACGAACATATGTAACATCAACAAATTTTGTCTATATCAACTCCTATGTTGTAGCAACTGGCTGACTCGCGGCTAAGATCAACGTTATTATCTCACGGAAAAAAAGCACTTTAGAAATAAAATTTTTGGTGAATATTATATTCAGTGGAAAAAGTCGTTATATGCGTTTATAATTTGAGCAGGACACAGACACAATTATATATATATAAATTCAAAATGTCAGTGATCGACTTAATTTACTTATTTATGAACTAACTAAGGTTGACAAATGTATCGATGCAGGTGGACCTGTTTGATAATAAATGAATCTGACGGGAATCGAAACCATATAATAATAACTGATAACACTGAAATATTTGTTATCTGCTCTGCATGGATAAATCACTGTTAAGAAAGAGGAACATATCAAGTCAGGTGAAGAAACACTAAAATGTATCTGGAATCTCTATCCTTACTGCTTTCACTTTCATTCAAATTATTAGGATTTAACCTTTAAACAACGAAATTGTTAACCTATGAGATAATATTGCTTTGTTTATATGAGATTTTCTAGTAAAATATATAACATAAAAATCGCGAATCTATAAAATATCGATTGCTAATCTTTGTCAATATTCATTTTGAACATTTCTTCAAATAGCAAGCAGTAATACTAACCTTTTGTTGAAACGCCACAAACCTACTGCCACACATGCCAAGATGGACGCCACCACGCACAGACTTCCGGTTACAATTTTTACACCACCACCTTGCTGTAGGACTTGGTTTCTTTGTTCTGGATTGAATAAGAGACAATAATGAGTTAACCTATTAGTAAATAAAGCACAACTTGTGTACACTTCCGTAGGTGATTTTTTTAAAATTTTCATTGAAAAAAAAAAAAAACAGATATCGATATTTCCTTTCGAATTTGAGTATGACAATTCAGTATTGCAGAGAGGAGTGATCGAGTACTGTAACTGCTCGAGAACGAGTCATTCTGGTCCATGTTTCGAGTATAAAATGAAAACTCGGGTACTCGCGAAACCTGAATATTACACATAGTTGTATGGAAGTTATGTTACTATTGGTTACAGGCTTCCGATCACCTGTCTATTCAATTAAAATGATGTATATGTATCTTTATGTTTGATAAGACTAAATCTAAATCTATATGTATTACTACTATTATAATGTTTTCCTGGAAGAAGCCGTCATATTTCGATTCTTTTATATACTTAGATTAAGAAATACCGTATCTTCTTGATCAGACATCCGGGCGTTATTTTCCGACCCTGCTTTGACCAGGTGTCTAATCAAGGCAGGCTTCTATTTAAGCCCGGCTTTTATATAAAAAAAAATGCATTATCAGACTTAGCAGACAAAGCACAAAACAACACCTCGAAAAAAAAAAAAAAACCGCCAGTCATATATATTATAGTAATGTCATGGCAAGAATTCTCTAGTCAGAAAGGTTAAATATAATAGCTATCGAGTAATCGAGACAATATGTTTTATCCAGTACTGTTTTAGTCCTGCAACCTAGCGCCTACCTTGCACGCATACAAATTGTCTTTCTTCCCCACATGGAACCATTTTCCTTTCGAACCTTCCTTTCGACTTTTCCATAAAAGGACACAGTGTTTTGTTAGCACCTAAAAAATACAATATATATATGTATATATATGTATATATATATATATATATATATATATATATATAAACACGTGTTTTTTTTTCTATGTATACGACTTTCAAACCATCCACTTGAAAACAGGTACCGTCTGGTCAACTTACAGTCATTGCGCCAATACAGTAAACAAATAATATTATTACAGTAAACTGGGATATGACAACTTGTCGGATTCAAGAGTTACAAGTATGGAGGAAAATAAACAGAATTATATATCATGGATAAGATTATTAAATAAGGCGTATATGTTCCCTCACGCGTATATTCAAGAATCACAAGTGCTGATTCATCCTTTCCATACAAAGATATATTTAAATATATCTTATTTAAGGAAATATTATAAGGGTATCTATGGAATTAGTATCTTCACTTAATTCGTAATGTTTAATAATGCATGGTTACGAGCTGAAATACGCATAAGAAAATCCAGACAGACCTTTGGGCATTTTGGACTTCTTCAGCCCAATCCAAAATGATTCATTTTTGAATATTTCCAAAAGAAGTACCACAATCCTATCTGTAACGAAAGTCAGCAATAAACCACTATAATTCTGACAAACGTGATGCGCTAAACCCCATGGTACAGCGCGCGTAAACATCCGGACACACACTGATGTATTGGTAGCTTTAAGTTCCTGCATCTCATAGCAGCCTTGATCTTTTTTGCAGTCTCCTTGAAGGTAAACTGAAGCTGAAAGGTAAACATGGAAATTTAATAGTACATTTTCATTAAGCCCATGTTTTTAAGATACAATATAATACAATCGTAGACTAAATCAATCGGAAAACATTTCACATATGGTCATGTATGGATGTTTATATATACATGTATATATATATATATATATATATATATATATATATATATATATATATACAGTAGAACGCCTGTATTACGGTCACCATCGGGACCGGATGAAAGTGGCCTTAATACAGGAGTGGCCGTTATACAGGACTTGACAAGGATAGGGGGTTTAAAACATGAAACCAAGTTCAAATCTTTATTACAATCTTCATAAATTTACATGATCTCTCGCTTCCTCTTTAGTATGTTTTGAACTTGAGTTAGGCAGACACCTTAGATTTCTGCTAGCTGTCGGCTGTTTTTCCCGTCATCACTCTTCCTGATCGTAACTACCTTTTCTTTGAGAGCAAGTTCATGTCTTTTCTTAGTCGACATAATGGTCAAAGTGATTGGGACAGGGTATGCGTAACATTTTATACATGTAACAATGTTTATTTTGCATTCATGTTTATTCATGTATGTGTAAATTTTGCGATGTTTGCCGCACTGTTTTCGTTTAATGTACCTGTTCACAAGGATATTAAAGAACGTTTAAAGATCCACAGTTTGCCTAACGATTTTCTGATGAGATAAACATCGGGACCCGCTTGTTGTCATTCGTTAATTAAATGACAAACACCCTGATTAAGATCCGGCTCGCACGACTAATTCCCAAACATACACACAGGTGGGAACATATGCCTTACTTTGGTGCATAATAATGAGGCTGAGTGGGGTAGTGCGACGCTGGCTACGTGTCAAACAACTCAGTCACGGTCGAGTGGTTACCTTTATCCAGGCACTCATTAACAGACAGGAATATGTGAGAGCGGACACTTGTGTAATGATATCGATGTCAGAAGTGGCCGCTCGATTTGTTGAGCCCATGTCACGAGTCACTGCCCCTGACCGTAATTGAGGCGTTTCCCGGCCTGCGGGACCGAGAGACCTGGCCGTAATACGGAATAGAGAAGTGACCGTAATTGACAACAAAATGATTATGAAATATAACGGTCGAAAATTCGGGACCGGAAAATCTGACCGTTATAGACGTATTGACCGTTATTGAGGCGTGGTCGTTAGCAGGCGTTCTACTGTATATATATATATATATATATATATATATATATATATATATATATATATATATATATATATATTTGGTGACATCGAGCCATTTATATATTGATCGATACACGTGACCCAAACGTTAACTTAAAGCTCTTACAGGCATAGGTTCCATCATTACTGTGTAACAGAAAGTCTTCATAAAAATGGCAATGCTTCAACAGTACATTTAAAGAATATTATCTGTGGGTATACAGAGTAAACATTCAAATTATAAGTTTATTTTATGTTATTAAGTTTTATTTTTTTCAGTGATCCAAATTAATCAGAGTGTAATAGTTCAGGGCTTGCACGGCCAGAGATCGGAATAACGTGTTTTGTCAGTGTGATAAAGTAATCGCAAATATGTAACTGCAGTAATTAATAAGCGGTTAATTAGCAGGTCACAGAAGGCATTCATATAACCATGCTAAATTTCATCAGCTTTCAATGAAAACTGTCCTTCCTGTGAACTGAGTGAAGTACTCAACCTCTCGATGTGCTAATTAACCAGTCCATGCTTATGTATATAGTTATGTCGATAAATACATGAATGGTTTTGTGCTGAAACAATAATTGCTAACCATTATTTGTTACCTATTGTTAAAAAAAACATCTGGCAAAGTTTGCGAAACAATTCCAGTGGCGATGTTTTGCTCGGCTTATCTGCGCCATGTGACTGTTTCGCGGCTATGACTCAACATATTTTAATCCTTGAGCCTGAATAATATAGCACTCTTTCGATTTATTCAGAGTGACGATTTTTATGTAATTCCTGGTTTATATTGTATACAATACATGTACATCATAAAACAAAGGATACACTTGTGGTTTTATATATATATATTTTACGTAACAACTTCAGGTTTAAACCGACTTCCCTTCCCCCCTAAACAGAAATTGGAGTAAAGATTCACCGAAAATACGATTGCTTAATTTACAATTAATGAAACTAATATCAAAATAATTAAACTAATACATTTGAAATAAAATAAGACCCAATGTACGCAGCCATATCGAACAAGTTTTAAAATGTATAAAATTCGTCCATTTGACATTCTCATACGTCGTTGACAGGCATATAAACAACAAAGTTAATTTTGAAATATATATAATGGTACAAATACATGGCTAAAATATACTCTCCGTCCAATTTCTTTCGTTTTAATCGTGTAAATATACTCACGGTGTAGCTGACACAGATAGCCATGTCTAGAGGAGCAGGGCTGTGAAAGAACGCCACGGTGCGACAAAGAGCCACAGTCGCCATGGCCGTCCAGGGGAATTATAATTTTGTCTAAAATGTATTAAAATACAGCAATACTTTATCCCAAATTTTACAAATATACAAATATATTAAAATTATTTTGAAAAATATACAAATAAGATATTTAAAGGATAGCTCTATAGCCTCAGAAAATGAACCCTTAAATAAAGACTGAAATATTAACATGTTATAACTATTTAGCCTTGAGCTTCAGGTTTAAATATTCGTGATTACAAATAAGCTAGCGGTCATTATCTGTAATTAAGATTTGTTGTGTTATATTTTACGGAGGCTTTACGAACTCTTAGAACTAAATAACCTTCATCTTAAGTAACCGAAGGAAATACATCTAAGCGGTCATTTGTGAAGATTATGGGACATTTTCAATGTTCTCTTAACGACTTAGAGCCTTTCAGCGTTAGAGTTTACAATCAAGTGACCGCAAAAATCACCCTATGAAGGAAGGAATAAAGCACCAATATAAATACTGTTCTTTCCAGTGTGTTTGATAAACGAACCAAGGGGTGCAGGATAGGAAATTCTAGTATGAAGCAAATGTTTTATGAAATTACTATTTGCTGGTCGTTCAGGGGTATCTATCCATGACCATTGCTTCTCTGATTTTAGTAGCCATGAACCCCCAGAAAGGTTCATCTGAATCAGCTGGTCCTCCAGCGGCAGGAACAATCCTTTTGTTTTACAAGATGTTTCAGCTTCGGTGTATGTTCCAGAAGTTCCTGGAAAACATTTATTTTTTACACCAAGCACTTCCTATTGTTATGCGAAATTATATTTCCACACCATTTAATCACAAACGTTTATAAAAAGCAATTAATGGTTTAGAGTTTAATAAGGAACACCTTCAGAATGGGCATCTTATACTTTAAAAACGCAAAAAACACATTGTTTACACTTGCATACATAAAACAGAAAAAGAAGACATATATATTCATATAGGTGATGGTTCTTTTTCCAATCTACAATAAAATACATTATACGTAACGTAATTTTTCTGTTAATGTAATCCAATATGGTTACACATAACAGAAAACTAATTATAAGAATAAACGAGTTTATCTCACTATATCAGTCAATCTTACCATAAGAATAGCCAGGCTTTCCGGAACCGGCTGCAGCAGCAAAGCCCGGGATATAGACCAGACACAATAGGCTGGCGACAGCATTCCATTTGTGATTATATAAACAGTTTAGCAGCATACCTAATGTCACAGAATATGTCATAAGCGGCCAATTTGAGCCATGGGGCCCATCCACTCTTTTAACCCAATGATTTAAGACATGAATACTTCCTTGATCGAAAACTCATAAGTTAGATCATAGCAACACATCCTTCCATGCTTGTTTTATAATACATACATCAATGCTAATCCATGAATTCTGGTTTGTTGCAATATGAAAGCGTTTTTTAAATGAATTGTAAAAAAATTTGTATACGCAAACGTGTTATACCCCTCAGTACCTACAAGTTGGTAAAATTTCCTCTAAACCACATTGTCAATACTTGTATTGTAAATAACATTCATCGGTAAACAGACCGAACAAATGATTTTCCAAATACGGTAATTGCTGTACAGTCGTGTGTTAACTGGTGGTTATTTGTTCTGTACATCTATTCTATAACCATCTGTTTTATGTTGGTCTGTATAAACTTGTTAGCTTTGCCTAAACCTGATTTATAAAATACATGAATTGTTGATGTCGAATAAGACACTCGTCTAGGTGCGTCAATACAGGGGGAATGGGGTATATAACCCCACCCCCCCCCCCACCCCCCAACACAAATACTGATAAATGTTATCATCCCCTGCTGTTCAGAGAGTAAGATTTAAATACTGAAATTAAAATACATGTATATCAATAATTAGAGTGAGACACTTTAGACACATTATAAATATAAATAAAACAATGAGATATTTAAATATTCATATAGGTTTACAAAAACGTTGCCACACCCGTCCCCGTATGAGTTATTTTTTTATTTAACCTTTTTTACCAGGAGAGTGCTTACTATATTACCATTAGCCAAATATAGCAACGGATTAATGTAAGAATGATGTCTTCAGTATAAGCTGAGAAATTTGAACATGTATAAAATTAGATGTTTTTCATTTAAATTATTGTGCATCGGCTAACATTTCTAACCTATTTTAAATTCTGTGAACATCACTGTGCCTAAGAAATCAGTAGTTCTGATCTTTAGTTTACCATTAAAAATTATATATTTGATCCTGGTTTAGATTTAACCTGTACTATACTGACAGAGCTTAATTGAATAAAGGTTCACAAATAGAGGCATCCAAGCGTTCAAAAACAATCCTAGTTTGATAGTTATTCTTCTAATTTAATAAGATTACATCATTAAGGTCAGGAAATGGTTCTGAGTGGTTGTATATTACAGCCTGCTGTAAAAATAGACTGGTTCCAGTATTCTATTGTAAGACAAAACAGCTTCCTACCAAACCTCTTTCATTATAGTGGAGAAACCCAGTGTTCCTCCCTATATCACAATGGGCTGCTCCTTTAGTCAGACAGTGTCCATTTCCTGCTCCTTGACCATTGGATTGAATGCAGAATACTGCGCATTGTCTATGGCGCCTGAGTGAGATTGTGTGTGACCGCTATCCGGTCGTTGGTGAAGGGACAGTGACCTGGATGATATGCCTGCTTCCAATGGGACGGCATTTGGGCCTCTCTCTACAATCGACCATTGACTTTACAGTAAAGGCCTCTTTAACTCGATCCAGGGGATCGTCGGACTACTTTTTTCCGTCCCAGTTAACTAGCAACAAGTCTTGCCTATTGTAAACAACATGTTTGCGCCTACTGACTGCCAGCTTGGGTGATCATACAAAATTAAATGAACTGTAAGATCGAAAATATCCGAATATCGCTCATTATGCACGTGATTTTGTCTATATTTTGTTATATCAAGACATGTCACCTGCGAGAAAAAAGGATTCATCAAACGGTTCTCATATCTCATAGATATTTCACATATACATGTAAACAGTGGCTAAATTGTGCAGGAATTTGAAATAAGTTAAGTTATATTTAAGAACTTTTTTGGAACGCAGTGCGTGATGCGGTGTACACCCGGCGCCTCACTCTGAGCCACCCACCCCCACCCCCACCCCCCAACGTCGCGTCCCATTCTCCACACATGAATCTCTCTCTCAAGTTCAAGATAGATCTCATGCACACATTCCTGTACACAACACGCTTATGGGCCGAAATCGAGCCACTTCGCCTGAGAAGTGTAACTTACAAAAATTAAGTAAATGGAGCAATTATAGAGTTTGCCTCGACAACATCCATTCCAAATATAACAAACAAAATGTATTTGTCCGTGAAACATTTTTTTTTTGTATATTTATTAACCTGTGGATCATTTTTGCGGTGAAATATCCGTGACGGGGTATTATAAATATAAACTTGTACTTGTGCACGTGCTTCCTGGGTAATTTTACGTGATACAACTGTTTTCAGGATTGTTGAAGATGTATATGTACGGTGATAGTGCAGCGACACCTGCTGTGGTCTTTTCAACATTATGCAAAAGATTACCGCATGATTTGGGGGATAAACGTTAAGTCTACATGTTATTCGACAGAGCTACCCGTTCATCGACATAAGAGGAAACCGTTCGGAAGTACCACCCATTTAGCTACACATGTATTCAATTATCACCTGTAACCAAAAGACTGGCAGTATATTGTGTTTCGGCTTAACTGTAGCAACCATTCCAGACATCAGTTTGCATACATCAGTGAATAAAATCTCCATAAAAGTAATAGTATAATAAACATGAATACAGGATTCATTAATTTTTATTTATTATTTACATAGATGAAATATTCACAAGTAAATGATACTACTGAAAGGGTAGCACAAAAAAGCAATAAGAATGTAGCGGGGCTGAATAAGCTGTAAAGCACTGCTATGACTGGCGCACAGCCCGCTACCACTGTACTCTATATGAACTGATCAAACGCTTTGTTTACCTTTCAATGAGCAGATGAGATCCTTGCGTTAATACTTACATTCAAATGAGAATATATATATATATATATATATATATATATATATATATATATATATATATATATTTATATATATATATTTGTAAACACGCACTAATGAGCTATTTTGAAATAAATGATTTAATTATATACAGTTTCATTGTAACAGTTATAAAGTGCCATCTAACATATTTTAAATTAGTTCTGGTCACATGTTCCGTAAGCAGGCAAAAAGAAGGAACCTCCGAGAACAAATGAATGCCGTTTAAAATAAGGCGCTTTCGGCCCTGTTACTAGATTATTATAAAGTGTATAGTCACCTTCAAGAAGAGTAATACGATATCAGAATTCCCGCTTTGATGTTACAGTTTCGCTTATTATAGACTCATCTGTTACCAAATATAAAGTGTGTAAAATAACGTAGATACCGGTCATTCCGTATAGAAGAATGAAATGTCAAGCGATACATACGTACTTCTGCTATTTACAAAAATGTTTCTTTAATTTCAATAAAGGACTCTGAAGTTTTGATTTATCTGGGGTATAAAGGTGGCGCTGCATGTGCGGCATCATCACATTGTGCCAGGACATATCTGTGGGTGTACTGTTAAGCGGCCAGTTTCATAACCCAACTAATATATGGGTAAATATTGGCATATCATGTATTCCATTTTACACTTTGAACTATAATATCAAGCAGCATTTCACCAGATGTCAATTAGGTCAATTAATCAATGACTGTATGATTGTAAGGCTGAAAAGGAAATAATCTAATAAGCTAAGAATAAATAGTGTACTCCATAACTGAAGATATATAATTCTAAAGTAGCTGTAAGGATTACGGTATACTTTTTCTCTATTGCCATGACTATATTAATTCAACGAGCTGAATTAGATGAAGGGACGGCCACAAGATACCATTCATGTTTCAGTGTCTTTCGGACGCTTGGTTCTATGGGTCCAAGCATCCAAGCAAACGCGCAAATTAGTGGCCGTCGGACTGAGAGGATCAAAGTTGGATCAGTCACTGACCATAACAGGCTTCCTCTAACCAGTCAACGGGTTATCCACTGTGCTGGAAACTAACCCTTACATTTCATCATTATCTAATAATCATCTAATTACATGATATCTTATCATGATCGGAAAAATATATTCAATTTTACATTGCGCTTAAACGTCTGACTCAGATCCCCTCCCACAGGGACGCTCGAAAACCCATATGACCCTCTGAAACCCATATGACCCTCCAAAACCAATATGATACTCCAAAACCCATATGACCCTCCAAATCCCTTATGCTCATTGCCAAAGCGTCCCGGACTCTCGATTTATTCTGTTTATTTTTAATAAATTTTACTGCATCTGATCATTTGAGAGTAAGGTATATCTTCCGGGATAATTTTGTTACAAACCTACTGTATATTGCCTAGATAGACTCTGTGCATCTGTATACATGATTCGATTATGCCCCCCTCATGCATATATTTTACACGTATATCAAATGAAGTAATCATGAATGATAATGCCTCATGTCTGTATGTGATATTTAATCTCAGGAAAACGTCAAATATGACTCAGGTACTTGACAGATATTCTACATCATTATGAAAAGCAAACTTCTGGCAAGAAAACCGGCGCTAAATTAGGTAACAGCGCCACCTGTCGGCAGTCTATTTAATTAACAGTATCGTCTGCTTTGGACTACTGATATTCTGTGCGTTATACGTGCTGAAATCCTAATTGGTAAACAAAGTATCTTGCGAATATAAAATGGATAACCACTTGTTATTAAACAAATAAGGAACTACTTTAAGCTAATTAGCTGCAACACTCATTCATCGTGTGTTTTGTCTTCTTTGTGCTCCTCCGCTGTGCTGCCTGTCGGACTAGTTCCTACGGCGGAATCGGAATCATCGCCGTTTGTGTTATCAGTCTCTTTTGTTTTTGAATTCTGTTCTGATTTTGCTTTGTCTTTCTTATCACTGTTTTTCTTGGAATTATTTTCTGGACTGTTTTCCTCCGCGTTGCCTTCAATGTCTATACCGTAGTAATATTCTGCCCTTGCCTCTCGCTGCTTGGGCCCTCTGTTGACGGAAATGAGAAGTATTGCAATCAATATCACAACACAAACGAAAAAACATGCGGAGCATTTAACAATGGAAAATCAGGATTGTATAGATCCAGTTTTAGTATATAAAATGAAGTCAATCTGAAACGCTTCGTACACTGTTAAACATAAATCTCGAAACTTATAGACCGGGACAAAACAAATCAAATTGTGTGTAACCTTTGCTTACTGTATGTTAGAACAATAAAAATCGACGTAAGATGTGAATGAATTATAATATAGAAACAGATAGGTGACTTAATTATATATATAAGCCTTCTCTGCTGAGAACAGATAATCCAAAGGAGTACCGAAGGAGGTACGTCGGCCCCTCCGATATATTATCCCCGCTTTAAATCTCTCGATTTCCCTTTTGACAAACAAAACAAAATCCCTCTTCCAGAATTTCAAAATTTTCTTCACTCACGTCACATACGATAAAATATATTTTCATTATACGAAAATATTTTTTTTTTCAGCACTATAGCATACACAATTTATGTTTCATTTAAACATTTAAAAACACATGGCTAACATTTAACACAATTCATTGAGGCACCTGAAACCTGCAGTATGCTGAATGTTCTTAACTAAAAGTTCACTAGTATCAGGATAAAAATATGACGAAACTTTAACTTATTGGGGAATTATCTTGAAATCTGAAAACAATGTGTCTGGATCCCATGAAACCTGATCACGTGAGGGGACATTAGGTACTTTGTTCCGAAGTCCTAAACAAATTGAGATACACATGTCGCCCTATCCCCGTCCCCCCCCCCCCGTCCCCCCCCCCCCCCCCAAAAAAAAGGCTTATGACTATAAAGAACGTTAAAAATATCAGTATGAATGAAAATAGACTGAAGGTTAATTAAAATAAAGTGGACAATTTCGTGATATTTAATCAATATTACTTCATAATGACTGAACAAACCGATCATCCTTGATAATTCATCAATATTACCTCATAATGCATATAGATACGCCGAGCAAGACGATTAACACCAAAAACGCCGATCCTACTCCGATAATGATGACTACAAAGATAAAATAATGTACATATAAACAGGTATTAAAATATTTCACTGGAATCAAGATCTATATAATATTTCATACATATTTCAACCCTATTTAGAGAGGTCAAGGTCATGGGTCACATGATGAAACAACTACACTTTTAAGCTTCTGATTGGTTATTTAGAGTAACAAATGTTTAAAAAAATGTAACTATCAGATTGGGGCTGCCAACCCATGACAGACGCGATGTCACGTGGCTACAAGTTTGAGAAGAATCAGAAGCATGCCAATATAAATGCTGGCTTTTGTTATGAAGTTTTACTCCTCGTAGTAGGACATCGGTCCCTCTTCAGCTTTGGTGTCACGGTGTGTGATAATATATAAGTTTTAGAAGATAATCGCCTAATTCCAATGGGCACCGACTGGTGGAACAGATTATAGTAAAATTGCTACTTAAGCCGCCACTACTATACCATTACCACTGTCACTGCTTTGGTATGTAAAGCTGCACCCGATGTCCTTGACTGCTTATCCTTCACGGACGTTACTTTTAGTAGGGTCGATAATGATGATGATGATGAATGATAGATAATGATGATGATGATGATGATCTCTACGAAGACGATCACGATGGCAGCGACAGTGATCATGATGATATCAATGATAAAGACAAAGACGATGACGATGGCAGCAAAAGTGATGATAATGATGATGGTAACGTGGACGACGAGGACAACGGTATTGATAATGATGATGTATATGATGATGATGATGATGGCGACTAAGGCGATGTCGGTGACAGCGATAGTGATGATTGATTGATTGATTGATTGATTAAATTCTGGCAATCAGTTACATGCACATACTATAAAACATGATATCCTGACATACACCAAGGATAACACTAAAAAGTTTTAAAAACTTATCTCCATAGTGATCCTGGTTATCAAGATGGAGCAGGCAAAGTCTATGTACCATTAAAAAATATAAATTACAGGATATGTAAATATGTTTTTCTTAATTAAATTTGACAAAATACATAGAATTACCAGATTGTAGTTTCACTAAAAATTGCAAATATATTGTTTACACAATCCAGATAAAACTGGCAGATCATCAACATAATATATGACTAGAAATCATTCATTATATCACAGATTTTTGCTAGAAGTACATTCAACAGGGTATATGACTAGAACATATGTAATCACAGATAAAATTGGCAGATTATAAATATAATATATGACTATAAATCATTATATCACAGATTGATCTCAGAATACATTTACAAAACGTGACTAAAAAGGGAAAAAAGAAAAGTTTTCGTTATCACAGATTTAGCTAGAAAAACATTCTCAGGGTATATGACTAGAAATTGTGTAATCACAGATGAAGCTTGCAGTGCATTTTCCACAATAAATGACAAAACTTTGTGCAATCACAGACAGAGGTGGCAGTACATTAAAAGCAATATATGACCAGAAATTATGTGATCACATCTGTATAGGTGACAGTCTATATACAATTTTACATACTGTACGACTAGAAATGGTCTTATCACAATTATTTTATAAAACACTATAGGTAATGAGTGCATTATTTTAAGAGATTCCATGCATCTATAAAATCATAAAAATTAAGAACCCTATGTCCTGTATTTAATAATATATGTAATCATTCTCTTCTTGATTATGATGATGATGGCGATGACGACGTTGTTGACCATGATGATACTGATGATGAAGTCAAAGACAGTGACGATGGTAGCAATAGTGATGATAATGATGATAGTGATGATGAAGGTGATAACGATGATGGTGACAATGACGACGATTATTACGATGATGTTAATAATAAATGTATGTTTAAATATTAAACATACCTAAATATTTTGTAGGAATGGCAGGACCACTTTCCTCTTGTTGTTCCTCTGTGGTACCATTATGCGCATGCGTGGTATTGTCACCTATCATCATGTCCGTTGAGTTTGACAGCCAGGTATCGTTAGTTGTCATGGGCGTCGTGTAGGGCATTGTCGGCCAGGGTTCTGTGCTGTACCTTGCTATCTCCGAATACACCCGAGGTTTGTCTGGATCTATTAATTTGAATATATATATATATATATATATATATATATATATATATATATATATATATATATATATATATAAAGAAAAGTATTACAAAATAACCAATATGGCTAATAAAACATGCTTTTGTGAACAGACAAGAAAATGTTACTTTGGTATTAAAGTAGTCTTGGAAAAGACCACATCAATGAACAAAATCCTTATACAATCCCTTTCATAGGACGAATTCATTGTTACTAGTCTTGTTATTATTGTATTTTTTTCATTGTTTTTGTTGTTATTAATATCATCATACTCGTTATCACAAGTATAGGTAGTCGGCAATAAATTCTAAAATATAAATCAGTAAATAATACTTAAATATTTGTCTCTGTTAAACCTGATCAGTTCGGGATTTTGAAACAGTTTTTACAATATTTGGAAATTACAACAAAAGAAGTCCTTACATACCTATGACGCAGATCGCTCTCATGTAGCTGTCACAGTACACATCGCTCCACCTGCCGGTGATGCGTGATATTGACGCACAGTTCTGACCGACACCGTTTGGCTGTCGACTCTCCCACATAGAAAACGTTAGAAACGCACCTGTATAGGCATAAATATGAAGTTCAAATCTGACCATGCGAAACCAATTAATATTCATACGATCTGTAAAAAATGGCAAACTATTACCAATCCTATCTGGGTTTGCCTTGAAATATTGTACTGTATAAACCTTGTTCAAATTTTGCCTTATCTGTCAATGTCGATAAGCCAAAAATTCCTAATCCTTGCCCTAAAATGGATTTCGCATAATGTTCTTGACACCTACCAAATTGCTTTCTCATAACCGTGTGAACTAGATACGGTTTGTCTTTAAATGCTTCATGGGAGTATTCTCGTGATAAATAATTTACCTTTTGGTATATTTTATAATTTCAGTAACTATTTTTCTGGTGCCAAAAGGAAACATGAGCATGGTAGAATATTGACGATATTTGATCATCGAAGAAACACGACGTCTGACGATGGAATAGGACAGATTCGGTGAAAAATAAATCCACAGAGAGGGAAGACACTAGTTTTGAATCAAAATCATAAAATAAATGTAGTAAGAGAACAAATATATATATTGTCCGTGTGTGGTACACTGGAAATGGAAATTAAAGTTTATCAATGTAGGCGCAGACATATTTGTGTCAACATCCAACAAATCCAATGTTTGCATCAAAGGTAGGCACTGCTAACCAGACCAAGGGCGCCCTCTAATACCAGTGAAACACCCTCCGCCGGATAACAAAAAGTTTCAAATCGATTGTACCTTGTGTGTTACCGTAAATGTTTACCAAATTTCATCTATGTCAGTTTATAATATTTCGAGTAAAATTACTTACAGACAGATCAACCAAATCAACAAAATGCATTATACATTATCGTTATTGCGTAGGTAATTAGAATAAATTTCACGTATTGTTTTTCGTATAACGAGCGACGTATTTCCTTTTGTATTGTGCCGTGATATAAAGTAGCATTATTACAGCACTAATCCAGTAAACGCCATCCGAGCCCTAAAGCAAGCCCGAATCAGGGCAAATCTAGTACGAATCCAAGTCAAAGTCCGCCTCCTTCGAGTCCGAGTTATTTGGAACCCGAATCCAAGTCTGAGACATAGTCTAATACAAGTATCTTTAAAAAGCAACATCTATATGTACATTTTAAGTTTTATTCGCACATGCTTTTACTCTAATGGTTGATTACATTTACAGCTCCAGATGCTGAACTAAGCTTGGAATATATAGTGAAATTTTTTTGATAATATTCTGTTAGTAGTTTGCACATGTACATTAGGCCGTATAATATGTGATAGAACTCGTTTCTATGGGACTCGAGAAGGACCTTTACTCCAAGCCCGAGTACAAGTCCCTTGAGACGGAGTCCAAATCTCTAAAAAAAATTGGACTCGAGTCAAAGTCAGGACTCGAGTCCTACACCATGGGTAAGACCCACCTGTATTCCATTTCCACATCCGGTGCGTCATTCCCATCCAGTAGCTTCTATCAGAAAAGCCAGGACGGCGTGCAAACGACAGTACGTGCTGATGAACTGTTGGGTCTCTGAGCTCCACGAGTTTTCCTCCATTCTGGCGACACTTCATCAGGGCTCTAAACCACACGTGTGGTTCCCGGATAAAAGTGAAGCATTGCCCAGATATCCACGTCTGATTGGCGCCTGTACAATTTTCTTCCGGAGTTTCTGAGTGCAGAGAATCAGGCTACAGATTACTTGAGCTATTCGCCACTAGAGGTCACTAGTAATCTCTCGAAACTATTTATAATTGTATACATGTAAAATTCTATTTATTTGTTGTTATAAAGTTTATTGTTATATTCAAACTTAAGTTAAGCTTTTATCAAACATATACACCAAATTAAATTTGAAACCATATTTACATTATTATTTTCGTAAGTCATGAGAAAATGGAAAAAATAGTTTAATATAAAAGGTAAAGATCATCACTGCACTGCGTTGCAGCAATTAAAGTGCACTCTCAAAAATATGAAAAAATACATAAATATAAACATGTGTATGTTGTTAAACAGCACTTTTAATGAATTTGTTTGGTTTGAACTTAATTATTCAGTTTAAGAATGATATAATAAGGTAAACACGGAACAGATAAATTCGTTTAGCAGTTTGAATAAACGAACGTTTTGGCAATACGAAGTTCAACATCGGTTCATATAGAAAACACAATACTTGTTACCAAGCCTTTAATATTCCCGCATCTGTGTTTGCGGTCAAACGTTTTAAAAATGTGCACTTTTTCCATGGAATTACTAAACGATCATGCTATTTGTTAAATCTATAAAATAATATGCAGAAACAGAAATGTTAACATTTATCTTTTTTTTTATCTTTCGAACAGATTCGCGTGAAAGAAATCTTAAGTACACGTAAAAAGTACGCGATTTCGTATACCATACCTACAGCCCACTCGAACATTTGAAACTGGTTTCTGTTTGGGGAAGCTGTTCACTGTATAATTGCAAAACCAAAACTGGTTTCTGCCAAACTGCGAAACCATCTCCGGAGATGGATTCGGTTACGGTTTAGCCAAAACCGTCACATGAAAATTATACTGACATGATGGCGACACTAGGCCAAATGAGTGCAGTATTGTTAATTATTCTGTTAATTGATACAGTTGATACTATAATAAACCGAAACCGTCCGCTTATAAATTCAAGGCGAAAACTTATGGTATTTTTGAGTGGGGCCAAAAATGGCGCACCAGGAAGGAAATTTAGTTTCTTGCCTGACTGACAGATGGCGCCCTGTACTGTGCGACACTCTGTGTCCACCCATTGGTGCTGGCTCTGTTTGTCCATCATGACACACGCTTGGCGGTTGTTCAAGTTATTTGGTTGACCCATTTCCCAGGCAGCATAAGTACCTACAAAAAGTAATCTTTCACAGTCATGAGCTTCCTGATCTTCAGTGTCTTTTCTTGTGAAATATTTGACAAATTATGCACCATATTTGTTTATCTTCCTTATATGATAATGTCACGTGAGATAGTAAACTACTGGTAGTCAATTGAACCTTTCACAAGAAAACGATGTAAAAATGTATATATATTTTAAAAACATCCACGGATCACAGGGAATACATTGTATATACGGATATTAGCATTAAGCTAAATGAGGTCATCGGGCAGGTTTCAGGCAGGTATATTTGGAATTATAGTGTTATACACTTTATCAACGAGCATGGGCACTGCGTGTTTAGATGGTCGTCTTCTGTGTTGGAGTCAGCTAATAATTGTTAACAGTAGGGTTCCTGGTCCCGGGGATCAATAGTCCGACAGCCCATTGGTCCAAAAGCTGATAGGAAAAAAAACCTAAGGATAACATGTCTAACTGTCCTTGAGGTAATATACATAAAAGGCGTGACGTACGGACGAAAACATTAAAACTGCAAGGCGCCATCACGCGCGAACAGACGGAAAACTGTGTTATGCAAAAGGGCAACCAGGTTCTATACTCTAGCCAGAGAGCCAAATTGGATGAAGGTTGTTGGAATAAAAAGGTGTTTGACTGTTTGACTGTCTGGTAAATAAGCAGGCCAACGAAGACTAGGCCGAGAATAAAAAAGCCAGAAATCTTGTACGATGAAAAAGGACTCGGCGTAAAAATCATCGTAGAAACTACATTAATATTTGAAATATGACAAAATATATGATATTTCAATATTAAATCATGTTTAAAGTATAGGCCTACTCACACGTAACGGTACGTGTCAATTTTTCACCAATATGGACGGCCTAATGATGAGGCTAAAACAAATTTTCTGTAATTTTTTGTTTAGAGTTTAAAGTCTCATAAATTTAGGAAATTATTAAATCAGATAATTTTCAGACGTGTGACTTGTTAATTTTTATTCCTTTCCACAGATTTCACGATAGTCATTAAGACAAGGAATATGTTTGTTTTCTGAAGGTCATGGGCATACCGTAAACACCTTTATTTACCGTGAACATTGTAAACTTGCATGGCGTCTGGGCCTCCACAGAAGGTACTGGAATCTCCAGCGCAGCGTAACCGACAGTTATAGACCAGGTTGTAGCGTCCGTACCGGTCGCCGCATTTGCACGTGTTGCCGAACTGTTTTTAAAAACAATATTTCAATACTTTATTGGTAAGTACTCAATAAGTGTGATTCTGAACATCCATCTGCTATTTTTTAACCTGAGCATTTCGTTCAGCTATGTCGTTCAGGTTATCTTCAGTATGTTTAGTATATCGATATTTCTGTCTGTTGCGCCCGTGTTTATGTATTTCTCTGTGTACAAACCACATAAAACTATTACTTCAAATCACAAAGTTATAGTATTACCAAAAGAAATATTCCGTTCTGTTTTCCAACAAACAGACACATACAAAACGGCATATATATATATATATATATATATATATATATATATATATATATTAATTATATTGTAGTGAATACGGTTTGTATTTTTGTGCACAGTAAATAGATTTAGACTGGATATTTACGCTCAAAGTGCCATTATTTATTCCTCTAAACTCCATAATTTAATTTTCCGTATTTTTTTCTACACGTGTCTACATGTTATACAAACTACTTTGTACTTTTTTCTTATATTTTATGCCCACCAGCAAAATCACTCTCACTCTCTTTATCTCGAATGTGGTCGTGCCAGCGGGCTTGACTTTACCTTAAGTCCGGCGTATTTATAGCCCTTCTCCCTGCATCCCTGTAGACACCTTGGGACGGTCATGTTTGGACTGACCTCGTGCGTGTAGTACATGTCAGGGTAAGTGTCCAGGGGCTCGGAGTAACACCCCTGGTCTCCTACTGGCCTCTCATCTGGAAACATGAATATGTATTAAAGGGGTTGAAATTATGAGTTGATAGGCAAATGTGGAGCCACGGTCACAAATATCTTTACGAACGCCTGCGAACGCCCTACGAACGATCTTTGGATCGTTTCGGCCGCCTTTTCGGCCTTTCGCAGACAAATCCTCAGTTCGTGGCCAGTTAGATGTCTTAGCATGCCCATGCGAATTTTAACGCCTACTCGGCTACCCGAGAGACGTACGGTGTACCTTCGTTTGTGGTAAGGGGTATTTGCGGTTTCCGCAAGGTTAGCTTGCGGCGTCCGCAGGGTTAGCTTACTTTACCGTATGAAGGCCATGAGAATGAGGAAGACACCTAGCCGTTCCCGCACGTCGGCCGCATAAGTATTCCTACGGTTTTAAAAACCTAACGGTGATCTACGGAGTGCGGAGACCGCAACGGAATGTGAATGGGAAATGAAGAATCGATTAGATTTTAGTGTGGATCCGTCACATGATCCGGATCAAGGAAGGACTTCCAGAAATATTCACAAATGTAAAGTCAATTAATTATACACGAATGAACCTGGAAATGTTGGCCGAATAAGTAAATGCAAACACGGTTTTGGAAGCATCCCACAATAGACACCCCCTTCATGGCGGAGGCTTGCATTCCTTTGAATGCATATTTCTATTTAGTATTTTGGTTGTATACAATGTTTCCAAAGCAAAACCGCCCTGGCCCCCGGCTGACTATCCCGACTTCATCTGTTCTCTCTCTCTCTCTCTCTCTCTCTCTCTCTCTCTATATATATATATATATATATATATGTTTATGGTTCTGTGTGTGAATAAAGACAGTCCATGTGTGTCTGTTTTTCATAGCAAGATTGCGTGACCTGATGGGTAATCTTGCACAAGAAACCAAAAAGAAACATTGGTTATAAGCTAGAAAAATTTTGATTTGTGAAGCTAAAGATTACCGCTACAAGGTGGCATGCCCATTATGATTATGTTTTGTACCACTGACTGCGTATGATGCAAGTTAATTTCAGCACGTCTTCAGGGATAGATCGAAATATTGGCAGACGCCGTTGTTTTTTTTGGTGAAATCAGTATAGTTCACGTGTGTCTGAATAAAACCAAGGCCAGTCATTTTCAAAGAAAATCTGTAATTACTGCATTACAAAAATCTGCAAAGAGAAAGGTCATCTAATATCTGACTGCTGGAAACTTGCAAATAAACAAAAGGGTAAACCTTCTGGTTTGTTTCAAAATCAATGCATAGCATAGTTCAAGAGCCAAGCTCTTTTCATGTAAATAAGGGGTACAACTCTTTAAATGACTCTAATAAAGAGTTTGATGCTACGGAGGCCAACGTGCCGTCTGACTCCAAAGAAGAGTCCGTACTTGCGGGTTTAAAACCTCATTTGATTGCTGCGAGGAATTTAATAAGGCTATGTCCTTTCAAGACTCCTGCGAGGATTATTCTTTAAATAAGGCTAAGTCCTTCTAAGACTCTTGCGAGAGTATTTCAAATGAGGCCAGGTCGTCTTATGACAAACAGAAGTTTGTTTCTGCTGAGGAAAATTCCTCTGTTGACTCCCATGAGGAGTTTGATTGTAATAAGGATGTAGATTCCTTTAATGACTCTGAAAAAGAGTTTATGACGGACACAGCCAGTCACAGTTCTTTGTTTGATGAAACTGAGGTAGTAGATTTCTCTCCTGACTCTGAAATGGAGTTATTTGAGCCATTCATACATGGTTTTGTGTCACTGTCAAGTAATTTTTCAGACTCTACCCCTTTTGAGTGAAACTGGTTCAGGCCAAACTCTCATGTTATCAAATACTCAGCCATTTTCTAATAGGTCCCTTACTGGTGCACATGCACTTGTAAATGGTGTGTTTTTAGACAAGCACACTTCAGTTCCGCTTCACAGTATACATTTAAAGACAGATTTGATTTCTGGGAATATTACTGTGGTCATAAGAACTACTTTACCCTTTAAGGGAATTCATTTGCTACTAGGCAATGATGTTGCAGGTGACAAAGTACAGCCTGTACCAATAGTGACAGAAAAGCCGTCACTTGATCAGGACACTGATCCTGAAAGTCAGGAAATTCCTGGTCTGTATCCTTCATGTGCAGTAACTAGATCCATATCCAAGAAAAACACATGAGGATAATGGTCCAGATAATAACACTCTGGGAGTCACTAGTGACTCGTCTAACGACTCGCCCGACTTGCATGTTCAAGGTCAGAACTTATCGCGGAACAGCATAAGGACCCTGATATTTCATGTTTGTTTCCCAAGGCAGTTTCTAAAGATGAACTGTCACATAACCCAGTTTTGTTTCTTTGTTAAATATGGGGTGTTCATGCGAAAATGGCGACCACCTGATGTATGCGCTGATGATGAGTGGGCCATCAAACATTGAATAGTGATCGCAATGAAATTCTAAGCATGGCACATGAGGCTCCTTTGTCTGGCCATTTAAGGATAAATAAAACTTATTAGAAAGTTAGTACACACTTTTATTGGCCTAACCTCAGGAATGATGTTGTACAATATTGTAACTGATACTGTTCAACTGGATCATACATTTTAAAGGACTTTTTATCGCTGTGACAGTGGTGGTTTCCAGGTACTGTTCACTTTGTTTATTATACTGTGTAATTGTATTGATTTAGTGTATTGTAATGTTAGGGTTGTTTTAAGAATAAATTATAATTATTTGTTAACAATAAACCACTGACTTCTTTATTCATTCCCCTAAACATTTCACGCTGCCTACTGTTACAGAATCTGTTTTTTTTTATCTCCATAACAAAATTTGTGCTCGTCACGGCTACGTCATCTGTTGTTATTAGGTTCATTAGGTTATTTATTTATTTATAAAGTGGGCACCAACTGGGGACCAAGCATTCACTTTTACCCCATGCTCTCTGTGTATTCGTCGAAAAATGTTGAGTAAACTATCCGTAAAGCTGCAATAATTATGTTTTGGAAGAATGGTGTTTCATACTGTGTGAAAGCCTCATGCCTATTATAGGCATCCGTCTGTTTCAACATATTCTTCCTAGAAGCGATAGCATGGCCGACGTAAATAATCAGAAGCAGGAATTTTTTAACATGTAATTAATCACGGAGATTCAACGCTTGCGTTTCAAATGATATACATGTATTTACATATATACATATATATGTATTTCTATACCTGGCTGTACCATCATCCGCGCATCGAACACACAAGTGCTTTATAGATTTATATGTAGATTATTTAAAACAACGTGGCCACTTTCATAAAAGCCGTCTTAATTTTTTTCTGTTACACTGTCACTTTACTTCAGTATATACTTCCACTAGACTTCCAGTTTCTACAGCTTGAAAAGGGGGAATTTGTCGGCTTTGACATATCTGTAACCCTGAACTTATAGATTGGTCAGAAGCCGGTGGGTCAGTACGTATCAGTCAGAGTGGGTATATGAATTGGTTGTCTCTCGGCTTAATTAAAACCCAGCATATACACAATTTTGTCATCAAGACAATTTTCCCCTTGGCGGAAATGATATCCAACATGTCGACCATTTACTGAAAAGTAGCCTCAGCAATATAATTGAGTTAGTTGATAGATTTTCATTGGTACGCATTTTCTTGTTTGTACCATGTAATTTAAAACCCCGTCATTAACTCAGTACAGTTGTGTCACTTCGTTGAGGGTACACAATACATGGCTCAAAACGATTTCATGCCAAAGAAACCTAATCTCACGTATTAGACTACTCCCTATCAAACAGTTAATTCACGTGATGTAGCTTCCAATGCCTCGTTTACTTGCCTCCAAAAATATTTACTTTATGTGAATCTGAACTGAATATAGTTACAAGTCATTTAAATATAAATCTTTCATATTAATCAAATGCAAATGCGCTCATCTTTTATCATTATTATTATTATTATTAATATTATTATTTATTTTTTTATCATAATTATTATTTTTATTATTTTTATTATTTTTATTATTATTTTTATTATTATTTTTATTATTATTATTATTATTATTATTAGTAGTAGTAGTAGTAGTAGTAGAATTTTTATTTGATTATTATTGTAAAGAACAATTCATAGGGAGAGGATGTTTGAATATTGTTGGTCATTACATATGTGACTTTTTATTATTTAACAAAAATATTGCTCTTTTAATAATGAACTCTTCAGTGAGACTGCATCAGTTCTGGTGCAAGCCTCTATGTGAAAAAAGTAATATTTATAACATTTTGCCCCTCCACCGGACAAATTTCATGCCTCCGAAATGTTCTTCTTTGTATCCAAATTTTGTAGAAATGTCATATTTTTGCATTTGAGATTATCCCAATTAATATTATTATGGGAAGCTGGAGCATTGAAATCAACAATGATCATCTTATTCATTGAAAACATTGTAAGAAAAACAATTAAATTTATTCGAAATCGCATGAACTTTCAAAAAGAGATTGTGGTACACATGCCACATGTACAGTTATTAATATTTAATCATCTCCACTGACTCACTGTCTTGGGTGTGTCATCACCATATGTTTTTGTATATATGCATAGCGTGGTTGTTGTAATCCGTCCTAGTCCTATATACGTATATATTAAATACAAACGGAGCACGCTCATGTGTATGAAAGTGTAGCGCCCTTTAACCAGTGAATGCGTGATTAATGCCTTGCTCATACCTTTGTTGACAGTGCCTTAACTAGCGTATCAGTGATGGATTGTTTAGAGTGATACGTTGTATTGCGTAGGCGTCATTTTGTTGTACGCGTGTAGGCGTAAACTTCTGTCTTGATCAATTTTTTGTTTGTTTCCGAGATGCAAAGGTCAGGGTTGTAAGCCAAATTTTTTCTATGTTAAACATTTTCTGGTCAAATCGATCAATGAGAATAACCCCCCCCCCCCCTTCTCTCTCTCTCTTACACACACACAGACACCCACACCCACAAAACACACACACATGCACACTCACCCACCCGCAAACACACAAACATTAAAAAAAGAGGAAGGCAAATTTGTTAGCACTGTCGAAATGAGAACATCCATACTTTGTTTTATATTCATAGGTGACAACGTTGCAAAGAAAAAGTGTGTCATTGTGATAAACTTCTCCCGCACGACATCGAGTTTGGTGCTATATGGGGCACGTTGTTCCTATGCCACAACTTCCATGAAACTCCAGGAACAGCTTAAGAATGCTCGTCCACTCTTATTAACCCATATTAAGTCGCAGTCATTCCCGGTTATTTGAAGCATTTTTCACTTATATTGCGCCATTTGTAGCTCGATTGGTTGCACTCGTTCAAGGTTCGAAGTGTATGTGTAAGTCTTTAGAGCTAACTACCCCCTCTCATAAGTATAAGTAGACTGACCCGAAAATAAGCTACCCCTATAGTAAGCTGTTTTTGGGCAAGGTCTGAAAAACGTCACTTGTTCTCTAGCGCCTAAATAACACATACGTGGGCCGCAGCTAGTACGACACTTGGTCAGGTCAATGTGACGTACTCAAAAGCTAAACGTTAATCCACATTATTTGAAATCTTTTGCTAGAACCAGCTGCTATTGTTACAGCTCTTGACCATCACGTTTAACTGATAGATTGGCAGTATATGCTTTGGCTTTGTAATAATCACTATTTAAAATTCAGACAGTCCTTCATGTCATTTGATGATTTAAAACTAAAATTGCTGTGTTGTTCTATTTTATCTGTTGGAAAATGAGATGTTCGTACATACAAGTTCTTCATAAGAATTCAAATTTCTTGCAGCAATCCACGCCGGGACATCCCACCCGATCTTGCCATCACGTTAGAGTGGCTTTATTTTCAGAACATTCACAGTAAAGTTTACGTACCTGATATCCACTTAAAGTCGTCTTTGTGCGACATTAGTCCCAGCCAGACGCTGGTGAATTTTTCCTGTTTGAGAATACCCAAGATGACGTCATTTTCTTCTGGACTATTGGGTATGGGAAGGTAGCCGCCCAGCAGTCCGCACGCCTTGTCGGCCTCGAAGAACTGCGTGGTCGTGCGGTTAAGGCGATAACAAAGCGAGGATTGGCCTGGCCGGGCGCGCAGTAGGTCACACGGGGCTACAAAATATGAATTATGTTATTACATTATTTTTTTAAAGGTAGGGCCAATGTATGTAGATCGCAGTCATAACTTATTAGGGTGTTTGTTCTTAAGAAAGGTAAAATGGCATATTTTTCCCTCACAACTCATCTGTGTAATAGCCCTGCAATCGGGATGTTAATACCCCCAGGACCCGCAGGTGTGAAGTTACCGGGCCTGGTAAACATGAAGATATAAAATGAGAGGAGTCGTGTTCGAGGTGGTCGTCTAAGCGAGGGTTACCTGCCAAGGATATATTAATTAATAATGCTCTGTGACCGCCATGTGGTTGTCCTATTTGGAAAAACTTAAGTTTCCGTACAAAATTTATAATCTCGAAAGTCAAGATGTAATTATGAGAAATTTCATAATAAGTAAAAATGATTACCTGTTTGAAATGATGCTTGATATATATATATATATATATATATATATATATATATATATATATATATATATATATATATTATATGCATGTGTGTCAGATATGCTGAGGTAAATATGTTTAGCCAAGCTTCTTCTAAAGTAACAAGAGGTGTTTTCTCCAGGAACTGTGTGTGACAGTGACGTGATGACATGTTGTATCGGGTCACGGATTCTGATATAAATGTCTGCATGATCCTATGCCCTGGAATTTACATGAATCTCACCGAATCGCGGGGCGCTGAGGCAGACAGAGATGTTGTAATTCTCCATTTTCCAGGGTAACCGCATTAAAACACCTGTTCGTTAGTAAACTAAACATACAATCCCTGCAGGGTAACTAGAATTTTAAAGTTTTCCGCATGCAGGTTTAACTCTGGGAAGGTTGTCAGGTGATCTGATAAATATGACTGACACTGGCAAATTTTTAACACTTTCTGGAGGTGCCAGGACACACGCACTTTAACTGTTA
This sequence comes from Sipunculus nudus, assembly GCA_026874595.1. Taxonomy (NCBI): domain Eukaryota; kingdom Metazoa; phylum Annelida; class Sipuncula; order Golfingiida; family Sipunculidae; genus Sipunculus; species Sipunculus nudus. Next base: position 29,604,322 of record CM049317.1, on the reverse strand, counting down.
ATATGTCCTATTACAACTCTCGTAATTTAGAGTCATCCGGGGAATGTGAGATGATGCGTGTACGGCAGATATTAATAAGAGACCAAGATATATATGGTCACACACACTGCGTTATAATAATAGATGCCGTAAACTTAATTATATATTTCTGATGCGACGATTTTATACATGAATAAATTAATCCTCCTTTGCTTTCATCTACAGAGACTGTCTCATAAAACAGGTGGCCAAGTTCAAAAGAGGAATCCCAGAAAGCTGCTCTAGATGTAAAAAAAAAATGATATATACGTTTCTGCAAACTGAGCTTTAGATACTCTGGTTGGGGACGTAAATACGACAAGAAAGTGCACCGAGGAGAGTCTAAATGTTGGAATTTATCTGCGGAGAGTTTGGCCAATATAACCGTATCTTCAAAGTAGACGCCGGGAGAACGCTCTTGTTAGGACCGTGCCCTCATCCGCATATTTTAGTTCAGTTATCAATTGCCCTTTTACATTTTGACTGTCTGTCTGATTGCCTTTCTGTTTACTGGGCACAATTATAACGAAAAGGACTGGAACGTATAAATGTTTTTTTCATGCCGTATCTTGCTTGTCTTTAACTTGAGGACAACAATATGTTTCCCCACAAAGCAGAATCTTGCCCAGATTAAGATATTAACACCATGAGATGGTCCGACGTCCATCTTTTAGATTTATAAAACGAGTCTCTTCCTAGTTTCATAATCAGCTGAGCATGATCCATGGGCCACCTGTCTGGTATTATAGCTACGTTCCAGCGGCGTACCTAGCCTCATTGCCGCCCGGGGCGGTCTTAGAAATTGCCGCCCCTCTCACAAAACATTACAAAACTGGATAACATATTGAAACTTATCGTGTCAAATGTCCTTGTTACAGGCTTGTATTTGACAACAACGCAATTATATGGATGAATTCATTGGCAGGGAATTCTTCCGCCACATATTAAAGAGCAAACATATCTTTGCTTATGTAAATCAAAAGATCGTTCGAAGCTCAAACGAGTATATTTCATTATGAAGTAAACAGAAAGGAATAAAACGAATAATTTGAAATTATAAACAGATACACTGCAGGATACACATATAATGTGAGAAATTGATCTTTCATCATTCATGTAAACACGATTCATGATTACTTTATACTCAGCTTGGGAAAAACTTTATTTGGTGAGTGTTGTTCCATTCTCAACGCATACAAATACCTTGTCACATTTATAATTCCACCTCTTGTTATCGCATATGACAGCAGGTACACCTAATAGAGCTATTGAGATATGCATGCTACTGCTGCATGCAAGGCACTTTAGTCTTTACTAAAAAAAGCGTAATTCATGAGTTAAGCCTACATATGTAGGCAGGGCATGTTTAATATTTTCACATAAAAAAATCCAATGTTTGGACAAACTGACTTTTTTTCATCAAAATATCCTCAAAGTTAAAAGCATACTTTAATTCAAGGCTACATCAAAATTATTTTTGAATTATAGTGATTATGCACTTTGCGAGGTTTTATTTATGAACTTATGACTATTTGTTATTCAAAGAACTATCTAAATAAAATTGAAATTATGATATAATTTAAATATATATTATATTTTAATTTCAAATGATTTGTCACAATATACAACAATTGTCTGTAGGTAGTGGATCATTAAACTGTCAATAACAGAATTAACAGTCCAGGTAAATTTATCTTTAATTTAAGTTTTGAACTCTAAAAGTCAAAACTGATACTACATTCGTATTTTGAAAATGAGGATAAGCGGCCAGGGGGGTTCGTCCTGCCGGACAGTTATAATAGACTTATATCTTAAATTAAAATAATTCCTACATAGGTCTGGGTGTTTTATTGTTTTTATCCACGTTACATAAAAGATCATGCAGGTCATATTGGTTAATCAAAAGACACAGGCATTTAGGTAGTACTCATTATATATACGATAGGTTATGAAGAATCATGGAAAAAGGGCATTTCAGGTTGTTTCAGGCTGTTTAAACATCCTGGAATTTCGGGAATTCAAGGGTTCAAGAATGGAAATTCTTAATACTTTCCAAGGAAAGAGTAACACAATTCGTCAAAATATTTTTCGCACGATGTGTACGACAGACCCCACCCCCACCACCAAGGGCCATTGGTCTTCTGGCGGGGTTTTTCCCTGGTGATTATCAGGTGCTGCTAGGGATTTCTGTGAACGACGACCGTCCTTAAATGCAGGCTTTTTGCATGACTGGTCAGTTTATCGATGGCTTTCTGACATTACAAGACCACATATCTAACAAAAATAGAGATCGTCCGCAAATGATTTGGTTGGTTTCACTGCCCAGTATTTAATCCCTGAAATTCTTGAAGAGGGACAAAAAGACCAAATTTGAACTTTTTAAGGAACTCCTTATGCCTCTGATTATACTTTATCCCAGAAATGCCGCCCCCATAAATGTACAATTCGTTCGCTTATCATTCTGAAGGTTCCACTGTCCAGTTTATAATCCCTAGAATACTTGAACATGGGCCAAAAAGGCCAGATTTTAATTTTTTAGGAATTCTTTGTGCCACTCATTATACTAATTCACTGAAATGCCGCCCCAAAAAATGTACAAATCGATCGCTAATCATTTGGTATAGGTTCCATTTACAAATCGTTCGCTTATCATTTCATTTGGTAGGTTCCATTGTCCAGTTTATAATCCCTGGAATATCTGAGGACATTCTTATGCCACTGATTATACTAATTCACCAAAACGGCCCCCCCCCTAATTTATAAATCGTTCGCTAATCATTTTGTAGGTTCTACTGCCTAGTTGATAATCTCTGAAATACTTGAAATGTGACAAAAAAGGCCAAATTTTTATTTTTATAGGAATTCCTTGTGCCACTCCTTATACTAATTCTCTGAAATGCCGCCCCCAAAAATGTTCACGACTTTATTTATATGTGTCTTCACAACACACAGACTAAAATTCCCTTGTTCCAAAGGAACATATGCACACAACCTCACTTATCAGCGTTTGCTGAGTTTTGTCAAAGAAGCGCCAGCATTGGAACTAACAGTTCAGGAAACAAAAGCAAGGTACAAAATAAATATTATGGAATATCACTTTTTCTGGACTCTTAAAATTAAGCATACAAAGCTCTATTTTTCTAATAAAGTATCGACCCAATGAAGCATTATATAATTAATACTTTTTACTTTTACTTATTGCTTATTTTACTTTATAAATATAATATTTTGTAGGGATCAAGTTTGGCCACATTGAGGTTTTGAGCAATTAGCTATCCGCAGATTTCAACATGCGGACTTAGTGCCGGAACCAACCATACATATTTAGAAAGATATATAGATGTACTTATTTAAGTCCATTTTTTACTTTCCTTATCCGCAGCATTACGTAATTTATGGTTTATTCTGTGAACATATTAACCGTTAGTAATTCCTGGTAAGAATGGTTCTTAAACCGCCTCTATGACGATTGTTTAAACTTGTTTATCCACAAGCTGTTAGTAAACACGAAACATGCAGTTAAAAGTAGTTGGTTACACATGTGCGGAAGAGGAAAAGTTCACTAGTTGCAAAATACTATTTGTAGAACTCTGCCGTCACATGTATTTGCTGAATGTGTTTGGATTATTTTTTCGACCCCACATGATTTAGTTATATGGATATTTAAAAAGAATTGCATTTATACCGCGAGATTGGTTTTGTCTGGCATATTTTGAAAGGTCCAAGGAATTATCTTTAAAGAATAGACGTCAGGTATCGGAAAAAATGACGTGCGCTCCCCGGCAAAATCCCCGGCAAAGTGGTACGTGTCTCCATCGCTTGAGACAATATGGGAAGTTTGTCATCGCTACCAGACAGGTCTACATATGGGCGACGGTGAATTACGTTAGATATCCTAATAGAAATAAAGACCTTTTACGGACATTTCTTTTTCCTATATTGACATAATGACATGAAATTACGTTACATCATAGGTTACTGATTTGCACGGCAGTAAAGCTCAATTAAGAAAAAAACAGTTGACGCAAATGTATTTTACACCATATTTTATTATGCAAATGCCAATATTTTATTAAAACACGATAACTGGTATGAACAAATCTGCCAAATCCATTTCTAGAAAATGAACCAATATACTTCGCCACAAACTGTCTGATTCACTATCAGAAGATGGTCTGCTAGAGGAAACTTTGTTTTTTTATATAGACATTTAAGACACAAACCTGCCTTCTTTATTGATATATTAACGCATGTGTTGCGGTGGGAAAACTTCATGAGGGCCACACGCTTTGCAGTGCCTTATAAACTACAAATATAATAGCAATAATTGTAGTGTTTATGTTGCTAGTATTCTATGGAAATAGTAGGTTACATCAATTTATTGTTCGCGTTATTGCTCGCAAGAATGGCTCTAACATAGAAAGCAGACAAACCATCTGGTGTTTTAAGTTACGGGGAGTTGTAGAATATGCGGTGTAAAGTAGAATTTGTAATATTATATATGTTATTTAATCGTTATATTCGTGGTATACTCTGCGCAAGGGGAGAAACAGTAATGGCATTGTCATAAAGGAGGGGATACGGCGCTGATAACTCTTATTGAAATGGATGATAAATAAAAAAGAAATGTTAGTTAATATGTTATATGATACATGGCGATACATTACTGTAATATACATATACAGTATAACATTCATAGGCATATGACCTTGGAAAAAAAACAGAACACCACAGTACGTTTTTTCTCATTGTCTCTCTAAGTAAAAGAGGGGAATCGCGGAGATGTATACACATAATGTGGTTGGCCTTTAATTTGCGAGGGTTCCCATTCGCGATATTCGCGAAAGGGAAACATTCGCGAAAATAAAACCTTCGCAAATAATACGCCCAATCTACACAGGTAAAAAAGTACTTTGGCATGTGGCATTACGTTATTAATAAAGTTGAAAGACTCATATTATAAAAAGGAACATGCGTTTTCGTATCCGTAAACCAAAGATCAATGTTATAAATACTATCAGATCTTTAGTATTATTTGCCAATAATAAACAAGTATATCCATACTGAAATTTTTTCCTGTTCTCTTACTTTTTTTGTTAAATTGATAAGATCCCGGACGCTTTATATATCATTAATATATTAATGGATATAATTTGTGTTTGGTAAGTTTGCGAAAATGGAACCTTCGCGAAACACTGAACAGATGAAAATCGCAAAAATTCAACCCCGCCAGTATGAAGCCAACTACAGTATATGCAGAGAATTCTGGGAACACAGGCCTATGGAAATATCGTGTAAACTTAATTTAGTTATAGTAAGAAACATTACAGTACTCCTGTGTAAGACCTACTTAGCCACATAAAAAATAACATTATAGGCCTACACAACCGTTAGCTTTACGCTATGTTTATTTTAGTAATATATAAAGAGCTCTTTAATGATACCTCACCAGGTATTACAAACAAACAGTACCTTATATGTACCTCCTTAATTATTCATTAATGAGGTTTATATGATAGTAAGGGTTGTTGGCATTATGCTATGAGATAAACATAGTAACGTAAGGTGATGATGTCCTTTTTGTTCATTAGTATATCTATAGCACTTGGGTTTAATAGGTTCACAACATTGTCCAATAGCTTGGCCGACACAATAGCCGGGGTAGGTCTATTTCGCATTTATAGTTGTTCCTGTCATGAAAACTTTTATGGGTGTGGAAATCTGCATATAAAAGTTGTATATATTCAAATTATATGAGGGAATGCGTGAACATTACCTCGTATATGCTTTTATCTACAACTTTAAGCGAACTCTTAAGACATTCCGAAGTATCTGTTTTTCATATATCCATCTGTGGTCCTCATTGCACACAAGTCGCAATTTCCGGTTTGCGAGTATTTTAACTTATGTACACATGCACGTGTTCATCGAGCTTAAACCCCAAAAAAAGTATCACATCCAAATTGATACAAAGAACATTCAGGAAACCTGTAATCTGACATAATAATGGATCCTCTTAATATATAGACTATAACGTTTCATCTAAATGGATTCATAGAACATTCAGGCAAACTATTACGTTACTTTCCAATGTGTTTGAAGAACATTAAGAAAACCCATAACTAATAAATCCTAATGAATCCAAAGAACATTCAGGGGAGACTATAATGTTACATCATAATGGATCCATCGCAGAAGATTAAGGAAAATTATAACATTACACCATAATGGTTACTAAAACCACTCAGAGAGACTTTAAAGTTACAACCGAAGAACATTAAGGTAAACTATAACATATTTCCCAATGGATCCGCAGAAAATGCAGGGAGGACTATAACGTTACATCCTAATGGACCCTAAGAACATTCATGAAATCTATAACATTATATAATGATGGATTCATAGAACTTCCAGGAAAATTATAAGGTTACCCTCTAATGGACCCACTGCAAACATTTAGAAAAAACTATATAGTGTTACATCAAAATGGATCGAAAAGCACTATGGAAAAATATAACTATTCATCATAATGAAACGAAATATTAAGGGGAACCTGCAAATCTTATGGATCAGGTAGACATGAAGAAAAAGAACACATCTTAATGGACCAGACGAACATAAAGGAAAAGAACACATCTTAATGGACAAGACGAACATGAAGGAAAAGAACACATCTTAATGGACCAGACGAACATGAAGGAAAAGAACACATCTTAATGGACCAGACGAACATAAAGGAAAAGAACACATCTTAATGGACCAGACGAACATGAAGGAAAAGAACACATCTTAATGGACCAGACGAACATAAAGGAAAAGAACACATCTTAATGGACAAGACGAACATGAAGGAAAAGAACACATCTTAATGGACAAGACGAACATGAAGGAAAAGAACACATCTTAATGGACCAGACGAACATGAAGGAAAAGAACACATCTTAATGGACCAGACGAACATGAAGGAAAAGAACACATCTTAATGGACAAGACGAACATGAAGGCAAAGAACACATCTTAATGGATCAGACGAACATGAAGGAAAAGAACACATCTTAATGGATCAGACGAACATGAACGAAAAGAACATATCTTAATGGAGCTGAGGAACCTGATGGCATATTGTAAGTGTTGAACATTTTAAATTTTTTGTTATATTTAATGATAATATCCACATACTTTATCAATATACTTGATGTGATGTAACTAAATTTATTCAGGATACTATTATTTTATGTAGTTAAACTATCCACTGTTTTGATTATTAAAATTCAAAAATAGAGAAAAAACCATCAGAGATAAAGGGTCTTTATATCCCTTCGTCCAGAGTCAGAACAAAATATATATAATGATAAAAATACAATATAAAACACTGCAACATTACTGTATAAATCAAATGCAAGAAATTCTTTTTCAAGTGTTGTTTGTGTCTAAGAATTTGTACCAATCACCTGAGGTTCTTAATTTGATATAAAAAATAGACTTTCTCATAAATATTACTCTCCATTTTAAAAAGTCTCATTATGAATAATTTATCTTTATCTAATCCATAAATAAAAACATACAAGAACCTCATTTAATTTTTAAATAAAATTAAAGTACTACAAAAACTTTTACATATATTCTATTTTAATTATTCAATATTACTCTATAGCATAATTGTATTTTGATTGTTTTATAGTGGGGCATCAAGCTTAAGGATCATTAAGGACCCGTTATGGTCGAGTGTGGTAATTATACAATGATGTCTCTATTAAAGCCTCCTGTATAAATAGAAAAGTATGTATTGAATATTAGAATATATAAAAGGGAGCACAATAAACAATCTGAAATTTCATAATTTAATTAATTTCTTTTGTTTTTACTATGTTGTATAATTTTATGTTTATTTTACAATTTTAGGCTTCGAGCTGGACTCTCTTAAGGCCCTGTGTAGGTCGTGCGTGTTCACAATATAATAATTAATGTACAAACAAATAATAATTAATCTACCAATAAATAAGCTGAAATTCGTCGAGCGCCGCCATATAATAAAAAGTATTCCCAAAGCTGTCATTAATTAATGTGGAATGTGGAATGCGTGTGCACCTGCGGTTATGTTGGCTCGTGTGCAACATATCGTTTCTACAAGTTGTGGGTATGTGTTGCAATTCAATGTTAACAGTTCCCAAGTGCCTGTGGGACCATATTGCATTCACCAGCAACTACTGACCCACGAGCCGTGATGCGGAGTTGATTTAACATGTTACAAAAGCCATATATCTTAAATACATTTCACAAGGACTTATGTTTTACAGAATATTTAACCAGAACCTGTCTGTGTTATGCCCTGTTGAGCCTAAAACTGATTGCAGATAACTGCACGATGTATGTCATTCTATACAAACATAAGTAGAAATCCATCAAAATAGAGAGTTTGTAGATAGGCGTAGTTCAGGTGGCAGGACTGCTCCCCGAGTATGACCTGACATTCTTTCAGTTTTTCATCTGCTACTTTGTGACCCCATGACGTATACATTTTCTGGAAGCTAAAAGAAATATCTAATGTTGTTTATATGGAATGTGACTGAATTTATAAGCGTTTTAATTTAGTTTTAAATATTCAATAGAAACAGATTATTCCAGCACATCTAATCCAGATACAAAATATATTTTTAAATTAATCGAAATTTGGATAAACTTCCCCAGGCGTTCTTTGTTTGGTGAGTAAATATACGATTGTATATTGTATATAATTTAGAATAAGGTTTCTAACGCTAATGTTAGGACGTATGCTGAACATCGTTGCCTGGACGATGTCGTTTTTTTAAAAGCGTGCCTCAGAAGGATGAATCCTGAATGGATGGTATCTTCCTGGACCAAAGTAATGCAGAAGAATGCTCTTTTTCATTTTTTACCAGACTAACGCACCCTCATTTACAAAAATATCCCAAAGGATATCTATCAACCTGGCTTTCTGTATGCAAAACAAAATAATTTCCACAACAGGATATACTTTAAATGCAGTGGATCCCAATTTGTGCTGTTATAAATGGAAAATGCGCAGTTGTAATTCTGGATTTGTTCACTTCTGAAAGTATAGACTTCTCTAGGTATAGACTTAAATGCTACTTTAATGCCTAACTGTAATCAACTGCATTTAACTCACACTCATATTAAGCCTATTCACCATATAATCCATATAATTCAGGCTCTTTTTAAAGGAGTCACTCTTTTTTAGGATTTCATGAAAATGACGCCAATAACTCTTTTTTTAACCTTATTTCAACAGTAGCCTTTTTACCCCTCTCCATTTCAGTGAAAGTATTCCGATATATTTACTATTTCTCTCCTGATTTAACAGACCAGTTAGAACAAGAATGTGATATTTTGCAATTTTTTGTATGCAAATTTCTGGCATGTGTCACAACATGTAGAAAATCCCCTTGTCTTCATGAAGGGGGATGTGCGCCATGTATGTTTCTGACTGTGGGAATGCGTCGATATACATCTGATGTGATATTAGTATCACTGCCAAGGGTTCCAAGCATGACAATAAGCGGGATTATGACAATAGTCCATGATTTTAAACGGTCAGATTTATGTGACAATAAACGGGATTTTCTATTAACCGATATGACACTAAGTGGGCTCGACTGTATATACACAATTGTAGTATACGAAGCACATCTTTAATCAGTCTGTGATAAAAAAAAATGTAGAACTGATGCTAATCTTACTATTTTTTTACTCTTTATTTCAAAGGAGTCTACTCTTTTTTTCCGGAGCACCTTTTCTTATTTTATTAAATTATTATATTGATCGAATAATCGTGCATAATTTGTCATACTTTCATTCATAATCCATCTTAATATATTTAAATTGTATAAACATTTTCAATGAAAATATGACAGTATCAAATTTATTTTGATTATAATGAACGAGTATAAACTTATACCTGTATATAAAACTACCATACCATGTACATAAGTAAAGGTCAGTCAGCATATTGACCGAGGACGTTTATGCAGTTCTAAAATTTCCTTCTTCCAGAGTACAGCAAACCTCGACTGTTGCCAGTCGTCATCTCAAGACATGAGTCGACCAGTCAAAGGATGTACCGAAGTGAAAGATGCAAAAGAAAGGAATAGAGGGGATGTACGAAAAATGGCATAATCCCTATGTGTATTCCTGATGTGAAAGCTAGACAACTAAGGGTCACATTACTGAAATGACTGACGCTTATTGTTCAGGCTTCAGCTCTGCATGCTTGTACGTATGGACTCAACAGAGCATAAAACATATAGGGTGATTAATGCCCGCCCAGTGTCTGGAGACCCGGGCAACCACTGATGCATATAGATATACCTTATGTCATAGAGCACACATGTCTAGCTCTGTTTACTTTATATTTCAATTATGCCTTGGTCACTTGGATAAAAGTTGAATCCTGTTATCTTGGAAGCTGTAGGTATCCTCTCTCAAAGAGTTGTGTTAAAAACTCAGGAGTCACTTAATCTAAAAACCTTTTTTTTCAATTATGATGTTTGATTGCATTTCTTGGGGCACATGCAAACACAGATACCACACAAACACAAGTATTTGACGCATGCAGCATGTTGGGTTTAACTTAAGTAGTCATCCCCATTTCTTCGAAATATGCTCTCTTTCCCTTTCTCTCTCTCTCTCTCAATGATGGAAATTAAAGAAAGAGTTAATATTTTCAAATTGAACTGTTTTCACAACCGAAAATGCATGGGAATATCAGCGCCAAGATATTACTTCCATAAACTGTTGGCTCTGTCCCGAGCAAGCTATTACCATAACGCCGACAAGATTAGGTCATGGGTATATGACGGATGGTTTATTTGCATAAATGCATCCATCCCAGATCCGCTAATCATGACACCACGTCTGCAGGTTTGCTTCTCATGTCCTTGACCTTTGTAACAGCTCCAGGCTCTCCGTTAAATCATAACGTAAATTGGTACAGTCAATACTGTCTGTACAGAGCATCTCAATAACAACCTCCAAGTTCAACAAAACAAGGTTAATTTTTTCCCACATGCTTCTGGTCACAAAGCCGTGACTAACACGAGTGAAGTCTACATGGGCCGCTTACATCCAGGCCAACTCACTTATGTCTATCAGAAAATCTTACTCGTTATGACAAATACTCGGTGTCACCCTCCCGCCATACGCCGTTTCTAGTTATTACAAACCTCTACGAGTTAGGCAGTGTGGGACGGCCGGGACTAGTTGCCTCAAACTTACATTTCAAGGAAACATGTTTTCATTTCACATGCGTGTGATTACGAAATATTGCTTATTCTGTGGAGTCTGTATAAAAAACACCAATGTTTATGTAATTTCCCTTGAAACAATTCTTGTCAAAAATATTTAAACGGACTTCATTACCCTCTTCACACCATCTATACCGACGTCGCTGGTGTATTTAGAAGTCGCGGTGCATTGTGGGTGTCACAACCCCTCACCAGCCGAATCGTACTTTTTTAGTCCGATTCTGCGCAGTGTGCACTCAGTGTATATTCATTAGAACTTTGGCACAGATAATTATGTAAAGAGTACGATTTTGATTGGCCATAAGTTGGAACACTCTAACAAAATCTCTCTCTTCTTTACGAGGTTTCCGGGAATCTCTCAGTCTCTTATCACATCCGGTAGGTTTGCCTAAGTAATACTCTCCTCGGCCTATATTATATAATAGCTCTAGCCAATGTTGTCATGTACTGTGATTGTCTTTATGTTGTCGAGGGTTTCAAATTCGCGATATTCGCGAAGGGGAAAATTATAGCGAAAATAAAACCATCGTGAATAAGGCGCCACATGTGTCCAGGGGAAGATATATTCTAAAGCCCAAATAGCTCATGTATTTTGTGCCGGTAGCGTCAATATTAGCATGTGTAAATTTTATGTAGGCCGTAACAAAATGATAGATAATTGAATAATATACATTCTTCTGTATATCTGCAACTGATGTGTGAATAATTACTACCTGTTCCATACTCCCTTAACTCGTACCATTGTTGAGATTCTGCGTGCATATTACATAATTGATATAATAATGTTATGAACATTGCAGTATGGTAAATTGCAAAAATGAAATCCTCGCGAAACATCGGAGACACATCGGGATATATCGAAGAGACATAGAGACACATCGCTGTGTGAGGCCGCCATATGGCGGCTAATGCCTCAGGCCTCCTAGGGTTTTTAGCCTCTAGCGATGTTCGGCGAATAAAAAGTTTGGCTACGTGAAAAATATTGATAAACAAATAAAACAGAACAGTCCCACTATAAATTTACCTTGGGGTTATTCTGCGAAATTTTGGTAATTTCCCACGAACAGTAGGTGTTATTTCTTCTATGGTCGCCGAGGTTCTCCAACTAATCCCCAAGCCATGCCTGTGAATCTTTTGCGATGTTCGGCGAAGCTCGATGATAGTTCGGCAAATGTTTGGCTTGCATCGGTGATATTTGCCGATTGATCGTACATGGCTTGTCAGTATCTGCTCAGCATTCCAGAAATATTACAGTTTTATAACCGAACATTGCCTAACAATCACAGATGTATCGGGGATACCTTATGGGTCGGGTATAAATACGAATATTTCCAGACCCAGCCTTAAACATCTACACCAAAAACTATAAGTGGAAGAAGATGCTGTTGCAGTCTTCATGGAACATTTAGAAGAATAGTAAATTCCACAAATCGGCGCATGCATAAAGCAAATTTTACTGACCGGTGAAAGAGCACCAAAGTTTCGGTGTTCTTCTGGTGGTATTTGGGTCCTGATCACCGATGGTTTGCCGAACAAAAACATCACCGATCGCCAAAACTTTGCAGATACTTGGGCGTCTTATCACAGACACAAAAGAGACGCTTTGAGACATAAACCAAGTCTGGGATGCATTGCCGGGGGCTAGGGATTAATTTCCGAAGTTTCTGTGCGGTTCGCTGATATTTCGTCGCTAGTTTCTTGCGATAAAACTTCGCAACCGAATTTCAATTCAAGCATTGAAATATTTGACCATCTGGCGGAAATTTGCGAGGCAGTGGACCGATTCTTCGTCGATTTTTCGGCGACCTGTTTTTTTTAGAGGTCTATGGTATAATCCAACTTTCCCCTTCGCGAATACTTCGCCAGACATCGGGAGTGTCAATGGTACCGAGGTATTAGACTGGTACCGCGCTCTATTATGGCCTTCAGCCTCCCACATGAATTTTACAGCAATCTTTTGGCAACTTCTCCGAACAAACAAGATGTTAATTTTGTCTCAAATATCCATATTGGAGTTGGAGCCAGTCTGCAGGGAGCACTGTAGATGGCGTTGTACGCCCGTCTTTATGATTGGTAGAGAACCATAATAGAGCGGAGTACCAATCTACAGAGGTATAACCTTAAGGGTTTCAGAAAAAAGACTGAAGACCCTCCGATTATTTACCGATCAATCTCTGGTTTGTTCTGCCGACACTCTCGTAAATTCGGCTACTTTAGTTTAAAAACATACCTACCTCTCTTTTTACAGGATTAAGTGGGCTAAGTGTATTCACTCGTTCTCTCTCTCAATGCATAAATCTTGGATTATATTAAGGTATTAGTGAAATATGAACGCATTATGCACTGGTGATTTTTGTAACCCTTGCAGAAGGAGACAGAAGGCAGAAAGTCCTTAATAATCCCAAACAGCTCCTAGCAAAGCAGGTACTGACCGAACTCAAAACCCCCTAACCAACGAAATATGGGCGGGTGACAAGTTCAGATTTGTTTCATAATGTGGTTAGCCCATGTTAGTCACACGGGTAATTTAAAAATATGTTTAAAATTGGTTGCAGTTAATTTTAAAGCCATAATAGCAGTAGGAGCGCATACCTCCATCAAGGAAAAACAAATCTATTGGTTTCGAACTTCGTACGGATCGACAGCAAAGTTTAAAAAGAACCTATTCCTTTATCTGACGTGTGTGAACTAAAAATATACTGTTGAACATTTCTATATAAAATTGAACAAACAAATCGCCGCGCCTGTGGTGCATAGATCGTGAGTTTTGTCTATATTCACGTGTTGACAACGTGGGTACCCGTTAAAATAACCGTTGCTTGTAATCCAAACTACTCCAACAACGTCCTCTAGCGGCAACATCAAACGAACCAAAGTTTTAGAAAATATGGCGTTGCTTCCGTGCAATTAAGAATAACAACAAATAACCTTACAATTTCCGCACTTGCGCAGTCAACCACTTCCCTTTTCTTAGTCATCAAATGTACCGTTATTATTATTATTATTATTATTATTATCATTATTAATATTATTACTATTATTATAAATATTATTAATGTTCTTATTATTTTTTATTTATAATTATTACAATTATTATTATTATCAATTTTTATTATTATTTTATTATTATTATTATTATTATTATTATTATTATTATTATTATTATTATTATTATTATTATTATTATTATTCATAATGTTTCCCGGTATTTTACATAGCACAATTCACCGGATCAGGCGACACATTTCTCACATCTTCAATGTCTTATTTTTAAAAGTTCGCCTGGCAGATGGAATTTCATACTTGAACTTAGACAGTTCCTCGCCGTTGTTTGACCTAACCCGATCCCAGAGCGTAAATCACATACTATGGGTAACAATTTCATTCTGATTGGCTAACGGAGATACAAACTCTCTGATTTTGTTCTCTCACTCCTGCATTAGTATTACTCATTTATCATGTTTAAATATTAAGTCTGTAAGGGACCAACACCTTAGTAAGCGCAGCTCATGATCCCAGAGCCAGTCCACTAGTAACTAGTTCACCCGGCTGCTTGGACCTTTGCTATTTAATGTCAGTCTACCAGTATCCAAATACGGCAGTGCTAAGCAGAAAGATATGATACCAATGGCCACACGCTTTCAGTTGTACATCAAGAACTACATCTGTTTAATTAGCTAACGGGCCATTAAAGTATGTATTAGGGTACAAGGACATGTATTTGTATACATACCTTGTGGGGTTGACAACTAAATGACAAGCCAGTTAATGTTCTACTTTTAATTAATAATGAAATAAATGTCAGTTTTGTGAAAGATTAATATAATAGTGACATATCCTCTAAAAATACCATATTATAGTTTTATATAAAATCAAAAATAAAATTAGTGGATGCGTGTGATAATAGAAAATGCGCCATGGATTACATGGTATTAAGTAATCGACAATAAAGAGGAAGCGGAAACGGTTCATGAATATTTTAATGCACATCAATATATCAAATTACGTTCATGCGTTAATATTTATTAAACGGTCAGATTAACCATTGTACATATAGGAAATGGTTTGGGAGTTCATATTCATATGAAAATGAGAAAATGAAAAGGAATTCTATTAACTGATATCATATTAAATTGGATTGACTGTATCCTGATTGACTGATTGATTTTATCCTGCCAACCTTTTTACCAAGACCCTCTAGAGCTGCACTGTTTAACCCTCACTGTTTTTTTTACCTCAGTAACACCTCTATCCTCCGTGACTATTAGTTTGAAGGACTGCTGTCACATAATACTAATAAAAGACAATACGTAGATATGACCGACGTAACCGTTGGGTTATCTACGTCTTGTCCCATGGCGGATCAACGATTGGGGGGGGGGGGGGGGTGGCTGGCAACCCAGGCGAACTAATGAAAAAGCCCCCAAAAAATCTTATGTCTGGAAAAGGGGAGGACCGCATAAAAATAGTCTGAAACATCTAAAAAAGGTTGCAGTGGCTGGAAAAGGGTGGGTGCGGAACAGCTGAACCCCCTCCTCCCCCCCCCTTGGATCCGCGTCTGTCTGTCAATATAACTGTCATATAGTTTATCTGTGTCCAATACTGTTAACTGTCATAAGAAGCGCATATAAATATATATATATATATATATATATATATATATATATATAATTTTTCATAAGAAATATAATTGTCTCTAACGTACCCACGATTATAGTTCCCATACATTCATAACCGCTGAGATTTGATTTACGAACACTAGTTAATGGCGCTCTTTTGTTCTTGCGGTTTTCATCACATTCCTAGGTTTATCTCTTCACAGCCGGTGCTCATTATAAGCGCATAAGGACGAACACACCGGTCTGTTGATAACTATCTATCGTCTCGCTCCTGTAACTCCCAGGCATTAATATAACCTGTTACGCTATAGACACAATACATGACATAATAAAGGGCAACAGAGGCACAAAATCTGTATGACTTCGCTCTACAGTTTGGTAACTTGGAGAAAACACATCAGTGATTAAAATAAGCCTCCATGTAATAAATGGTTGTTTAGTTTGAATGCAGCAATCCGTTGAAAAAAATATCGTTTAAAATGCATTTTAAATTCACAACAAGACAGATGCAAAGAAAATATGCATATCTCTGTGCTTCTATAGACTACTATGTTGCAGAGAGCTTAGTTTTGTATAGAAAATAATCCGAAATCTATAAACGCCCTTGCTGTGAAAATAGTATTGAAATGTATGCGATGAATAAATTACCCACACCTCTACGCTGTCGTACAAATTATACTGCACTCATATCTACTTTCACTTAATATCCTTTAAATGACGATGTTGTTTTGAATTGACACAAAAGATGTGTGATCACAAGCGATGCATGGAATAAATACTGTGACGGTGACAATAGCAAATCTGTTTATAATAGTTTATAACTTTGTCACACCTAAGTTACAATGTTTATTTATGAGTGATTGGGTGGAAGAAAATGAAGAAACATTGTGTAAAACATGACTTCACAATCCTAATGACGCTCATGTCATTGATAAATGACTTAGCACCGGTCTCGAAATGTTACATTAACAATTATATAACTTGCATTATCTGAATGCTCCTTAGGAGCATGAACAATTACTGAACAATAAATATATACGTTTTTTGCATGCTTCAATGGCTTTGTGTTGTTTATAGATTTCCTAGCGTGGCTTGTAGGCCTAATTATCTTCAAATCATGACATAAAAGATTGATCACAAAACTTTTTGTCCTTCAGTCTATGTCCCTCGTACACGTGCTAGACGTACTAAAAGAGGTCCCGTCGACTCTCCGTTGTCGACAAAAGGGCACGTGTCGTAAAATGTGCGCCGTGTTTACGACAATAGATAATAACCATATCTAGTAGGTACAATGTTCTTTCCTGACCCGAAAAACCTGAGTGACAGCCCAGGTATAATATATAATTATCCTTGAATCCAAATATGATTGTGTACATTAATGTGTCAGTCACAGCAACCAGCATGTAATCTTCTGTCCCTGTAATTTTCCAAGGTGTAACTCCTTCGGAGGTTTCCTGCCGAGCTTTTGTGTTTCCATCCGTTAACTAGGAGAGGTTTGTCAATTTTCGTTTCAAAATCAGATCTATCACGTTACATGTTGAAAACTGATCATTTTATAAAAAAAAAAAAAAACAAAAGCCTATATTTGATGAGGACATTGATATGAGAATGAAACCAAAAGCTGATATGTGTTTTTAACAAATGAAGGCCCGGATGTTCACGGGCGAACTGCCGAATAAGGGTGAGCAAGAAAATATGAAAGTACATGGGGCATGCGGCACAAAACTTACAGGAAATAAATTGTCAGGTGCGCATAAACGTAATTTGAAATATTCATAAAAGTTTCTGTTTCCTTTTTGTTGACGATTTATTTAATATCATTTGAGACATAACACTTCTTCTATGACTCAAAAGAACATCCAAGTTGAAGCCCGCATTATGTCACATCCCGGTTATTATCATAATTTATGCATGCACCACCGACATGACAATAAGCGGGCTTGACTGTACACCGAATAATAAATGGGCAGGACTTTGAAACAGTCAAAGAGTACACTTTTTCTTTACAATAAACCTGAATCACGCCGTTTTGAGTGACCTGATCTTTCGATTACCATAATTATAGTGGCTTTGAACTCGCAAGGATAATGATGATGATGATGATGATGATTATAATGATGATGATGACGAAGATGCTAATGCTGATGGAGATGGTGCAGATGATGCAGATGAAGATAATGCTGATGAAGATGATGTTGATGATGAAACTACTGATGAAGATGATTGTGCTAATAAAGAAGATGATTTTGATGGTGATCATGATTTGAATATTAATCGTTGTGTAAGCGTTAGCTTGGTGCGTGTGACAGTCGTCAGTTAGATGTTTGCAAAGCCTCGAATTTAGCAGAAGTACAGTTTGACGTCAACTTTGTCCATAAATACAGGCCACATCAGCAGGCCTGGCAAAATGATACATACATGTACTGGGTGAAATTAACGTTGTGTTGTTTGCACGGTCTTTGCTGCTTTGAGAAGAAATTGCGAAAGCCCTGTGTGACATGTTTGTAATAGAATGTTAATGATAACAGCCATGACTTTGTTCGTGATGTGCTAACGAGTATTGTGGTAAAATGGCATTTGTATATATACATGTATGTATATAAGCGGGTATACCGTCAGTGTACGTATAAGTTTTCGGAGTACTCGTCAGAATTTCAATGGAATTTATTCACACGGAATAAAAAAATCAGCGCAATCATACAAATTATAGTTCAGGTAAATCATGACATACGGACATTTTCGTCAAGGAGACAGCCCTTTATGTCTTTTCTTTGAGAATCAGTGCCCTTTTCCTCAAAGAACATTTCTTAAGAAGCCTTTTAAATCTGTCCTTCGCGTGCGTAAGGCCACGACCGGCTTTATTGTCGGAATTTCGACCTCACTCGACCGACCGTTAAACAAGGTACTTTACGCGAGTCCCTAGTAAGTAAAAAACATCCGAGGTAAGGTTTTGTAGAATCAGATGTAAGGGTTCGGCAGTATATTTACCACCCCTGACACTTTTATGGTTAGATATGACTCCAAACATTTCAATACTTCAAGTTCGCATGAAATGTTCTCACGACTTTTCCAGTCTTTCGGTGTCTAAGTCTGCAAACTGTTAAATTATATCAATTGTCTCCCCTAAAGTTCTGAAAGGAAAATTAACCACGATTGACATTTTCGGCAAATGTTCGTTATAGTAATACTAAAATACTTACTCTTTAGAGTACAGGAATAAAATTTCTCCAGCCTGTCTATTATGGCTGGCGATGATAACGACAATCACTACAACGACGCCGATGATGTATCTCGTGCTGGTGATGATTATTGTCATAATAATGAAGAGTCACAAATTTAGGTTTCCAAGGACATCTGCCTAGGACCTCCTTAAATGTCTTATTAGAAGATCCTAGTCTAAATGGATATTTTTGGTGCCCCGTCTGACTGTCTGGGTGCTCAAAATCATGTTTTCGGCCCATAAGTCACAAAATATAGATCACGATGACCTAATTTCAGGTTCCCATGGAGACATGGATGTTCAGTTAGACGTTCTTGGTCTAACGGTTACGATTTGTGTCCTGTTACGGACGGACGGTCGGACGGCCGGCGGACAACCGGACGGACGCCGGACAAAGGGTGATCGCTATAGCCCTGATGACTTACGGTCAGCTGAGCTAAAAATGATGATAATGATTATGATGCTGAAGAAGATACTGACTTCAAGAAGATAATGACAATCATTCATATTGAGCATGGCAATGTCGATGAGCATGACGGCAAGGTAAATGAAAACGAAGATGACAATAATAAAGATGATGATAATGATGATGATGATGATGATGATGATGATGATGTAAACTAAATCTCTCTGTGCGTTAAAGGATACACACTTCTTGGGCAGGAAAATATTTAAATTTTGACGAGAATAGCTTATACTTGTTCATAAAACATTCTGTGATGCGGTAAAATGTTATTACAAGCACGTACAAACGCCAATAATTAGTCATTGTCTGAAAATATTTGGCACCCAGTTTTATTGCGTTTGACCTACAAACGGTATAAAGGCCAGCTACAAAGGGAGATCACACAAACATGGTGACACTGAATTGTATAAAGTGATGCATAAAAAGTGCTTTCAATGCCTAATAATATCTTTATATCTCTCCTATATTCTCTCTACGTTATACACTTCTTCGCTCTGTCTCCGATTCCAATATTCTAAAAAATCATTGTTTAAGATGTGTTGAGTCCTCTGTGTCTATAGTTAAATAAAACCCGTGTTTTCTTTGTGGTTAGACCTAATGTGTCTAGTGTTAGGAACGAACGTTAGAAAGTTCTAAACAATCTGTGAATATACATCTCAACTAAAGGGGCCCAATCACCTGTAACGCAAGTTTAATAAACACATAAATAGGTTCTTCTCTATCAAATAAATCTGTACCTGCGAAAATATTGCCTTAAAACCATTTGCTTACTCCTGTAAACAAGTGTTAAAACAGTTGACCGGGCGCGATCACAGACGTCAACATAAACACAGTGCGTGCGGCCGTGTGTATATCGGAGCCAAAACACGTCATTCTGGAGATGCCCTGACTGACCTGGCCAAAAAAAAAATATAATACATGTTCCCGCTTGCTAAAACACTGCGTGTTGCGGCTCACAATCGGACCTCCTGTCACGCGGCCATGTTTTGGTAAACAGACGCACGTGGACTGTGTTTACAAACACGCAGAGCCATAACAAGGTGTTAAACAGCCGTATGTGAGGTGCTGAGACTGTGTGCTTGGATGGTTTTGTTAGGAAACTTTTTCATAAAGCAAAACTGAACTTTTGTGTGAAAGAATGGGCAAAGTATTACGCCTGATCATGTCCCTTTAAATGTTACTTCTGTTACGACCCACAATGTAATAACCGGCCCAGTCGTGTCGATTTAGTGGTCCACTTGTATGTTTGAAGGGAAAACAAGATACCAATTGCAGGCAAGCTTATTGTACTGACAGGTCCCTTTCTGAGTCGTGATACTAGTTATTCCGAAAACTGCACCGCAGTGGCCGTCCTTAATATAAAAACGAAATCCGGGTACACACCCGGTAATCTTCATATTGCGATATGAGTAATATATATATATATATATATATATATATATATATATATATATATATATATATATATATATGAAAATGTATAACAGTGTAAACAAAAGGGTAGACCCCATCACTGCGTTTGCAGCATGCAAATCCTGCTCTGACACGACCCCGATGCCTATCACATTATCAATTGGGCATGTCTGTGTCCAGTCAGGCATACAATTAACATTTGGGATATCCGAATATGCTGAGATAAAATAGCATCTATTTCGCATATGTTTGGTGTTATTTATATAAATTAATTTGATTCGTTCTGCAAACATATAGACTATCGTTATATATACTATACGTTATATATTTTAGTGTATGAATGTAATGCTCGGAATGAAATAACAGATATGTTGAAGTAATATGTTAAACCTTGCATTTTACCAGGTTTCGTGGTCTCGACAGTGACGGTATCACCAGAGCCGTAAGATTGGTCACCACCGATCTCAACCAGGGCCTGGTTCTCTGCAGTTGTTCTGCAGCTGATCATAAATATCCTTATACTTAAATTTGAAAGAAATAAACTGCAGATAACTTTAATAAAAATCTAATTGATAATTAATTAAAAGAATATAAAAAAAAATTAATCATGAAATCTGGGAAATTAGATAAAATGAGAGCTATTGCAGCTCATCGGGGGGTCGCGTGCCGAGGGCGCCCCCTCTGGATCCGCCATTGATAGCAAAGGCAATTTAATGCATATGTATAAGTATATATATATATATATATATTATTAGATTAAGTGAAATTCCGAAAGGATGGCGAGTACAGGATGCAACCGCCCCCCCCCCCCCCCCCCACCGGCTTCGTTGAAAATAAATGGAGACAATTATTTTACACATTGAGATTTTAAGTGCCGTTCTCGATATGGTTTGTGCTGATACTCTAGCATTTTCAGCGGTATTCTTATGTCATAGAGGCAAAGTTATATGAGCCATGCAGTGTGGACATGTACCGGTATGAGTATGTCGGTAGCTTTGGCTTATCTACAGAGGGATATATATTGGGCTGACCGACCGGGTCATTCGGACGGTCAGTCAGAGAACCGAGACTGATAAATGGACATAGTCACACTGACTGCGCACGTGACAAATGGGCCGCGGACATATATGTGTTGATAGTATAAACGCATTCGTGCAAAAAGGGATGTTCTATTAGGGCTCTCGTCCTATGGCGGTTTGTTTCTAATGTCACATTTCTGTCTGTTTATTCTCTCTCTCTCTCTCTCTCTCTCTCTCTCTCTCTCTCTCTCTCTCTTAAAATGATAAAATTTAGCCTGTCTAACCAAAACCGGGGAACCTGAGTTTACCGTCTGACTTGATTAATGAAATAGTTTGACATAAAGACGAGTTTATGGATAATATACTCACATATATTGCAAAATAAATAATACTTATGACAAATTACAATGATGTTATCACAATGGTTATGATATAATATATAGGACAATATTTTGTTCCTTACAGATAAATAGTGAGATAATGTCCACTGGTAAAGATAAGTTTATATCTTGGAAAATTTCGTGCGCGTGCCATTGTTACCTCGTGTTTAGGGGATGAAAGTATAGTTTTGCATGTCTTTTCCCAGCCTCCCTACAATAACTATAGGTTCTATGACTTGTTTAAGAGATGATAACGATACAATTTACTTGGGTTTAAGTAGACTATTAAGAGCGCCACGCAACATCGCACTCAATCCTCCCGCAGAGCAAAGACGTACGTGTGCCAACAAAACAACCTGCTAGCATTCCTGACGACCATTCAGGCGTGCACACCAAGTCGTGATAGTATGTCTGTACATTGTATATCGAAATATATATTTTGTATACAATGTCATTCAAGTACTCCAATCATTCGGTGTGAACTTATTGTGTCTGCTTAATTGACAATACCATTAGTTGACAACCAAAGACAATTGATGGGCATTTTAGTCGCCAGGTCGCCAGAAATTTTGTTAAATATCGGTCTGATCGTGTACCGTGATAGTGTTGGCTAATACTGGAACTTTTTATCGACAAATTATAAATGCTCCTTAGCTTTCAAGTTATTCCCCAAATAGATGTTTCATTAACGAGTACAAAACCGTTTACTGTTTAGCGGAAGGTTTCGTGACAGTGTTATTTATATGATGGTAAAATGTGTATTATTAAGTGTCAGACATTACGTAAGCGCCAAATCACGTTAGTACACATCAAACATGTCGTATCAGTTAACCTAATCTCCCCAAAAGTAAATTTTACCCTAAATAAACCAAGAAACGAGAAAAAAATGTCTAATTACAAGTATGCACTACAAGTAATTACCTTTTATTATATTGACCTTTTATTATTTGTGCATGAATATCATAAACTAAAAAAGTGTACAGACATTAACGTCATGTATTACCTATAAGTACACTTCAGCGCAAGAGGTCTGTCATTATTTGACACCGGTAGTGTATATTATGAACGCCTGTAGAGTTCCTTATTTTATTTGTGTATGTTTAATGTTGCAGAAGTTTATATCATTATCAATTATATCAAGGAAATATGTTTCACGGAAATACGTATTTCACAGATGAAGGCGTACTTTGATATTGTCAAGAACATCCCCGTGAAGAAAAACACACAACGAATTACCTAAAGTTCGCTTAAAGAAGTACGTATAAATTGTCATCCGCCACGGTGTCCTTTGTATGCTAATTTTATTATGATGTATTGCCTTTATAAATATATGTATATGTTTATATATTAATATATATATGTGTGTGTGTGACAGTGTGTGTATGTGTGAGCATGTACGTATGTGTGTATGTATATATATCGCTCGCATATAACATATACTAGTAGTTAGTCACAGGTAAAGGTATTATAATATGACAATCCAAACGTTTGTTAGCAATGTATCATATCGATTCAAAATGTAATTTTATGGTTCGATCAATCGATCTATATATCGAATAAGGAGAAACAATGGGATAATCGATGGCTCGGAAAAGAACCAACGGAGTCATAAGTTGCTCTAAAAGACGCATTTTGATTGAATCCAGATGCGACATGCACAACAACCGCTATGGTGGGATTACACCCATTAAAAAATCTCTACATAATATTTTCTGGTACAAAACAGTAAAAAAGTATTGTATAATATATAATTGTAATTACAGGCCCATCAAACACGGACGCACGAGTAATTTGCGTATGTACACACATTCAGATGTGTTTATAAGTACAGCTGCAGTCTGAATCTTATTGACGGATATAAATTATCTGTGGTAATACATCCCCAAGGTTTAAGGTTCGATACGTGTAAATACTATACCTGTTAAGAGCTTTTTGTCCACATGACCATCCACCAAACAACATCAAAGTCCCAAGCGAAAAAAACTAATAGTTTGTATATATCACGTGATCCGCAAATTAGCATTAAGTTCGTTATTTATTTGTAACACGCATCACATGATGGAAAATTTAATCTAAGTCACGTGTTACCCAACACATTTGATACATAGTTAAAATCCCCGACAACTTAGCTGCTGTTATGATATATAAACTTGTCCAAAATAGCTGGAAAATACGTAGACCAGTAACTTGATTGTCGAGATTCAGGTACACACACACACACATATATGTGACAAATTTCTTAAAATAACATGATGATGTGTTTCTATATATAGGTATGACGTGTTTCCAACCCTATATTTAGAGAGCTCTCCGTGTAATTTTATTGCTGGGATATATATATATTTTTTGTCCTGTGTTAAAAAGGCTTAAATTAAAATTGGTCTTGTATATTTACCATAAATATAGAAAACAGCTTACCATTTCTTAGTTTAGCCTGCCTTTTCTTTCTTTACTCATATTGTCATATTATAAAGCGAATCATACATTTTTTATTATACAGTTATCTTTAATCAGATTGAAAGAGTCAAAGTCACGGCCATAATCTAAAACTTTCAAAACCTTATGAAAACTGCAATTTCTAAAAAAAAGTGGTCACTTTATTTTTCTGGTTTCTAAGGCCAGGGTTTTTTTTCATTAATTAAGAAGTTATCACTGAATTTACAAATCACGAAAACCAATTATCATATGTAGAAACAACGAACTTTTTGGGGCACGAAAATGTAATGAAGGCATGATTGAGGGAGCTGGTTAACTGGGTTAACGCGATTTACGCGGGAGACGTCAGTGCGCTTTGTTTCCAAGTCCTTAGTACACGTAACATTTTTCACTTGTACTGAACGCTTCCCTTATATAAGTTCAGTCATAAATTCTTCAAATATACATATAGGAAACGGTACTCACCGGCAAGATGAAAGATGAGCAATTTTGTGATGAGAGCGACTAGAATAGATGCAGAATCCATAGTTTTAATCCAGGTTGGCTACTTCAACTTGTCCATGTGTGCATGATCAGTTCACTAATAAAGGACACATCCAGATTTTGGACCGAGCGCGTGCTCTGTGATTTAACTCAGAGTGGCGGCAGTCCTCGCTCTATAAGTGCACATACATATATGTCTGCATGGTTTATTTCTCGTTTCTTTGTGCTGATCTGTAGGCCGTGTTTTGCTATGCTCTGTTTAACCCGAGCTTAGCTGAGATGAACACACCGCAAACTGTGACTGCATCAACTTTCACTCCTCCGCCACTTATCGAAGCCGGTCAAACGACAACCCCGACCCATCCTCCTACCTGCCGTATCCATACTCTGGTATTGAAAGCTACCCGCTGTAGCTCACCCGTGACTGCCCCGAAATCCCTGGACCATAAAACATGTACACATGTACACACTGATATACTATATGCTTTTTTCTCGCTAGGATTTCCAATTCGCGATAATCACAAAAGAGAAATTATGACACGAAACATCATATCACGAGAAATAAAACCTTTGTGAATACGACGCCAAAACAAGACGGATGAACATTTAGTTTAAATAACAGCCTTATCTTGTAGCAATAGGGCGATTGTCACTGTAATCAACCCCCCTGATATTCATAGAATATTATTTATATATTGGAAATGAAATAAATTATTTATTCGAATTTTAGACTTTGCTTCCATTTCTGACTTTATGATGAAATAGTATATCTAAACATGGTTTAGAATTAATAAAAACTAGAAACATAATACCTTATTTTTTTTTAAATTTTATGATATATTTTCAGTCAATTTAAAAATTGCCTGATTCACTCAGGCACTTTATAGAATGACCGAAATTTTCAGGCATTTTACAAACTAACTGAAAAATCAGTCAATTTTTTTGGACATACTGACTGAATCGATAAGGAAGAGTCTGTTGCTTCATATATCTCATTATTGTGAAACAGATATTGTTAATCAGTATAACCAGCTACTTTTAAGTAAACTTTATGCCTGTTTCTTCTTTCTAGGCTATTTATGAAGAATACTGATCACGTAAAAAGACTTAAATACACGGACTGATGAGGGTTAACCAGCATATAGTTGAAATATGCAGACTATTATAACATAAAGAAATATGCATACTATATTTTACAACTCGTATGCATGGCTATATCTTTGCATGCTTATGTAAGCAAGAGAATCGAGTCAAATGCAGCTTTTGCTTAAATACAACAAAAACATTGAAATATGCAATATATGTGAAATGAAAGATGTAAATTGTAGAATGTTGAAGAATAACCACAGTTACATGTTTGATAATATCAGATACATGATTAAGATATGGTTAAGTGAGTTACAAATTAAGGGTAGGGTTTAATCACAATTATACCTGTTACTTTTAATTATTTTTTTTCGATCTACATTCTTTGATTGGAGCCAATCTGTGATAGCTGGAAGTGTTGAGTATAATTAATTTGCAATAAAACATTACAGAAGTATGATTTGGTGGGGAACAGGGGGATGGGGGGCATACTATTACTATTATTAACTGTTATTTATGTGTAATAGTTTCCTAAAAAATTGAAAGAATGTTATCATCCAGAAAAGCCTAATAACACAATGACTGATTATATGGCAAAATTCACTCTTTTCCGGGACATTGTGCAAGGGACACAATCATTAAAACACAAATGATACATACAGATTTTAATAATTTAAACAAGAATTGAAGTTTAATTTTGAAATAACCAGCGGCGGATCCAAGGGTTGGGTTGGGTTGGGTAGGGGGGGGGGGTGTCTCAGGGGACGTTTGCTGCCATTTGTATTTTTTAAGTTAAACAATTAAATATGTTGCTGGTTTCAGAAGCGAGAATATTCCCAGTTAGTTTACACAAAATGTGCTCCAAAATGTTTGAAATTTTGAAAGAAATTTGAGACAATTTTCCCGCATTTAGGGAAGGGGTCATCTCAACCACACCCGCTCGTCAAAGTGCAAAAGGAAATTATGCCTAATATAATATTATATAATATCTCATATGATTACATAATTATGACTGCAAGAACTAGAAATAAGCCAGATAGACGCTTCTCATCAAATAAATTATTAAATTTTACAATGATATGATGTAAAATATATTAAAGTTTTGTAAGAGTAAGGTATGAAATAGATGAAATGTCATTTAAATCTTTGTAACCTTATAACAATGGCATTTCACTCTTTTTACAGTTCAGTCAATTGGACAAATAAACGGACTGATTTTTCAGTCAATTTGTAAAATGCCTGAAAATTTCAGTCATTTTATAAAATCCCTGAGTGAAACAGGGAATTTGTAATTTGACTGAAAATTTTAGCCAATTTACAAATTGACTGATTTTACATATTGACTGTTACATATAAATATATTTATATATATTTACATATATAAGCAGTTATGTCAGTATATATATCAGTATGTCAAATAATATTATTAATAATGTGATATCTTTAACATTATCTGCTTTTAATGAACAAGAATTTACCTTTGCGGATGTGCCCTTTGCCCTTCTCAAGTGGTAAAAATTTGCGAGCAAATTAAATATTTCATAAATAAACAATAACGGATATGCTATGTGCAGATTACTGTGTTGTAAACAAACTCGAGACTTTAAATGGTGGATATCGAGGAAATATTAACATCGCGAATGTGAAACCAACTGCAGTATTTCTGTACGCATCTCCTTGAGAAGCAGAGAAACATTAAGAGTGGATATTTCAGGTGTCATGAACACACAAGTAAAACTTCGCCTAACGACTACCGCAGGATAGCGCCCACCTAAAAATAACGAACACTTGTTCTCGGTCCCGACTGGTTTTTAAATTAGACCTCGCTTAGACGACCACTTCAATAATCCATGGTCACTTCGTTTTCGTTTAATGTACTTATTTCTAACATAATTAGCTTTATCAGTAGCACATATTTGCATGTATTCATATATATATATATATATATATATATATATATATATATATATATATATATATATATATATATATATTATGTAAATAAAGTTGGACATTTAATTTGCAATTTATCTTCTGCACAACTATATTTCTCTGAACATTTGCCACATCCGAGGTTTATAGAAAAACGGATGGCACCGAATATTTTTGTCTGTAATGACGTAATGGACACGTCCTTCCCTTTTAAATATACCGTATTGAGTACCCTGTCATAACAATGGCGCATCCAGAAATTCGAGAACAGGGGGGCGCTAATACTGGTTCATTGGTTGTTGCATGGAATTAAGAAATAATATATATATATATATATATATATATATATATATATATATATATATATATATATATATATATGTATATAATCAATATAATACATTAAGATTCAATACATTACAGTGAAAGTACTCTACCGTACGGGGAGCATTAATAATATTATACTAGTACTGTTTCATGGGTTCAGCTTGCTAGCCGGTCCACTCCTCAGGTACAAACTGAAATGATAATGTGTGAATTTAGTCCGTTTAAATTAGCTGGATTAAGCTTGGGTTATTGGGTTTGTTAAGGTTTTCGTGGTCCAGGTAGCTATTGTGTTTATTTGGTGGGGATTTGTGGGATTTCTTGATGTTACACAGCAGGTGCTTGGCCTTGTGTTTACATGTGGAGGTCACCCTAAACGGACTAAATTCACATATTATCATTTCAGTTTGTACCTGAGGAGTTGGCCGGCTAGCAAGCATAATCCACGAAACAGTACTGTAGTACACCATGAAATCAAGCTAACTATACACATAGTATAATATTATATATATATATATATATATATATATATATATATATATATGATATATATATATGTGTGCGTGTAATTATTATTACGTAAAATATCTATATAGTCTATGAAAAATATATTTTTTTTATCTCACCTATATGAGTAAAATCTAGAGCCATGTTATTTTTATGAAGTTAATTACCGGTACACGGGGAGAGTATCAAGGGGGGGGGGGTCCTCGGTGTTATGACCCAACAGAGGGTAAAAATAGAAAGACTCCCTCTCTCAGTAAAGAAACACTTGAATGCTATCTTAATTACAGAGCTGTTCATGAATATCCTCAACTTATGAATTAGAAAGTAATAAAAGGTAGAAAACTATAATTGCTGGGGGGAAGATATATATAGATATATTGCCCCCCTCAGGCCAATATGCAGGCAAGTCGGAATAGGCCGATCAGTAACATATGCACATATTAGTAGGTAGATTTGTATTGAAATTTACACACAATGACATTCAGATTATATAAATATATTTAAAACATCTCAGATTCACTTTTCCGTTCTGTATTGTCTGATGACGTCCAGCGAGTATGAATAAGTTTTATAGTATGTCGACAGATGGCAGGACCTAAGTGTTGTCATATAGCGACAGTTAAGCAAACCGACTTAACCAGTCTAAATTTCAAATAATGCATTTTAGATTTTCATTAGTTGGCGTCAGCTTCCCCTTAGCCTTCCACTAACTCTCACATAAGCTTGAATCAAGCGTATCTCCTCACTCGCCCAAAATTCCCTATTTCAAGGACGCGCTCGGAAGTGGAATAAGCGGTTGTTTACTGGTCCTTACAGTCCTAACAGTCCTTTAAAAAAATCATGTCCTCTAAAGGTTTCGAGTGGAAATGACTGCACCCAAACTACATTTGTATTTAAAAGGATGTGATGACTAAATAATAAAGTAAATTTTAAAATTAGAATTGACTATTCTTATTTCAGAATTGGACAAAGTTCGGCGATTGGTTATGGTTAGAATAAAAGTGAATCTGCAAAATGTGAAACCGTCTGATGTGTTCAATTGGTAGCGGGTTAAGATTGGGCACAATTGGTTCGCGCCCCCTCTTTATCGAAAATATTTGGGGATGGGGGTTCAACATTTAATATAAAAAATGATTTGAAGTATTTCACCGATATTTTCTCTATACTGTTGAATACGACAGCTATGTTGTAAGTCTATCGGCAAATTTGCCATATTTTTACCTGTGTTGGGATATTAAGCCACCCGTCCCCATTGTAAACTAAATCAGCGGCGTACCTAGCCTCATTGCCGCCCGGGGCGGTCTTAAAAATTGCCGCCCCTCTAACAAAACATTACAAACCTGGATAACATATTGAAATATATAGTGCCAAATGTCCTTGTTACAGGCTTGTATTTGACCACAATGCAATTATATGGATCCACTGGCAGGGAATTCTTCCGCCACATATTAAAGAGCAGACATCTCTATGCTAATGTAAATCAAAAGATCGCTCGAAGCTCAAACAATTATATTTCATTATGAAGTTAACAGAAAGGAATAAAACGAATAAATTGTAACTATAAACAGATTACACTACAGGATACACATATAATGTGTGAAATTAAACTGTCATCATTCATGTAAACACGATTCATGATTACTTTATACTCAGCTTGGGAAAAAAACTTTATTTGGTTAGTGTTATTCCATTCTCAACGTATACAAATATCTTGTCACATTTATAATTCCACCTCTTGTTAACGCATGTGACAGCAGGTACACCTAATAGAGCTATTGAGATATGCATGGTACTTGCTGCATGCAAGGCACTTTAGTCTTTACTGAAAAAGCGTAATTCATGAGTTAAGCCTATATATGTAGGCAGGGCATGTTTAATATTTTCACATAAAAAAATCCACTGTTTGGACAAACTGACTTTGTTTAATTAAAAAATCCTCCAAGTTAAAAGCATACTTTATTTCAAGGCTACATCAAAATCATTTAAGAATTATAGTGATTATGCACTTTGCGAGGTTTTATTTTATGAACTGATGACTATTTGTTATTCAATAAAGTATTTAAATAAATTTCAAGTAATGATATAATTTAAATATATATTATAATTTAATTTCAAATGATTTGTCACAATATACAACAATTGTCTGTAGGTAGTGGATAATTAAACTGTTAATAACAGAATTAACAGTACAGGTAAATATATCTTTAATTCAAGTTTCGAACTCTAAAAGTTAAAACTGATACTTGATACGTATATTGAACATTGGCTGAGCGGCCAGGGCGATTCATCCCGCCGGACAGTTATAATAGAATTATATTTTAAAGTGAAATAATTCCTTCATAGGCCTGGGTGTTTATTGTTTTTATTCACGTTACATAAAAGATCATGCAGGCCATATTGGTTAATCAAAAGAGACAGGCATTTATAGGTAGTACTCATTATAAACACGGTAGTGTTACCGTCTGTATTCTAACAAGACTAGCTGATGCTAGAGTATGAAGAATCGTGGAAAAAGGGCGTTTCAGGTTGTTTTAGGCTGTTTAAATATCCTGGAATTTCGAGAATTCAAGGGTTCAGGAATGGAAATTCGTAATACTTTCCAAGGAAAGAGTAACACAATTCGTCAAAATATTTTTCGCACAATGTGTATGACAGACACCTCACCACCGGGGGCCATTCGTCTTCTGGCAGGGTTTTTCCCTTGTGATTATCAGGTGCTGCTAGGGATTTCTGTAAACGACGACCGCCCTGAAATGCAGGCTTTTTGCATGATTGGTCACTTTATCGATGGCGTTCTGACATTGCAAGACCACAGATCTAACAAAGAATCACTACAGATATGTATTTCTTTTTGCGTATAGCTTGCCTCTATAGAAATCGTCAGCAAAAAAATTGGTTGGTTCCACTGCCAAGTGTATAATCCCTGGAATTCTTGAAAAGGGACAAAAAGGCCAAATTTGAACTTTATGAGGAACTTATGCCACTGATTATACTAAATCCAAGAACTGCCGCCCCCACAAATGTACCATTCGTTCATTCGTTCGCTAATCATTCTGTAGGTTCCGCTGTCCAGTTTATAATCCCTGGAATACTTGAACATGGGACAAAAAGGCCAAATTTGTACTTTTTGAGAACTCCTTATGCCACTGATTATACTTAATCCCAGAAATGCCGCCCATAAAAAATGGACAAAACGTTCGCTAATCATTCTGTATGTTCCACTGTCCAGTTTATTATCCCTGGACTACTTGAACATGGGACAAAAAGGCCAAATTTGTACTTTTTGAGAACTCCTTATCATACCTTATGCCACTGATTTTACCAAATCCCATAAATGCCGCCCATAAAAAATGAACAAAACGTTCGCTAATCATTTGGTAGGTTCCATTGTCCAGTTTATAATCCCTGGAATACTTGAACATGAGACAAAAAAGCCAAATTTGTACTTTTTGAGGACTCCTTATGCCACTGATTATACTTAATCCCAGAAATGCCGCCCGCACAAATGGAAACTTCGTTCCCTAATCATTTAGTAGGTTCCATTGTCCTGTTTATAATCCCTGGAATACTTGAACATGGAACAAAAAGGCCTAATTTGTACTTTTTGAGAACTCCTTATGCCACTGATTATACTAAATCCCAGAAATGCCGCCCATAAAAAAATGTACAAATCGTTCGCTAATCATTTGGTAGGTTCCATTGTCCAGTTTATAATCCCTGGAATACTTGAACATGGGACAAAAAGGCCAAATTTGTACTTTTTGAGAACTCCTTGTGCCACTGATCAACACTAAATCGAAGAATTGCGTCCATAAAAAAATGTACAAATCGTTCCCTAATCATTTGGTAGGTTCCATTGTCCAGTTTATAATCCCTGGAATACTTGAACATGAGACAAAAAAGCCAAATTTGTACTTTTTGAGGACTCCTTATGCCACTGATTATACTTAATCCCAGAAATGCCGCCCGCACAAATGGAAACTTCGTTCCCTAATCATTTAGTAGGTTCCATTGTCCTGTTTATAATCCCTGGAATACTTGAACATGGAACAAAAAGGCCTAATTTGTACTTTTTGAGAACTCCTTATGCCACTGATTATACTAAATCCCAGAAATGCCGCCCATAAAAAAATGTACAAATCGTTCGCTAATCATTTGGTAGGTTCCATTGTCCAGTTAATAATCCCTGGAATACTTGAACATGGGACAAAAAGGCCAAATTTGTACTTTTTGAGAACTCCTTATGCCACTGATACTACTAAATCCAGAAGTGCCGCCCATAAAAAAATGTACAAAACGTTCTCTAATCATTTAGTAGGTTCCATTGTCCAGTTTATTATCCCTGGAATACTTGAACATGGGACATAAAGGCCAAATTTGTACATTTAGAGAACTCCTTGTGCCACTGATCACACTAAATTCAAGAATCGCCGTCCATAAAAAAAATGTACAAATCGTTCGCTAATCATTTGGTAGGTTCCATTGTCCAGTTTATAATCCCTGGAATACTTGAACATGGGACAAAAAGGACAAATTTGTATTTTTTGGGGAATTCCTTGTACCACTCGTTATACTAATTCCTCGAAATGCCGCCCAAAATGTGCCGCCCGTGGCGGACCGCCCCTGCCCCCCCCCCTTAGGTACGCCACTGAACTAAATGCTACGATAACTATCCAGTCCGCACTCCAAGGATCTCATTATCCAAAAGTTCTGTTACCTGTAATTGGATCACGCAGCCATAGTGGTCGCGGGTCCTCGCAACATCTTACTGATTAGTTATTAAAGTTACCACAAGATAGCAGGAACGTTGATCTTGATCCGGCAAGTCAGGTCTGGCCTCTAATTTTTCCGTGACAACATTCAAATTTATGTTTCCTGACGCGAAAATAAAACTTATTTTTGTTCTTCAAAATATTCGGTGTAGATATTTTAAATATAAAAATGATCAATATATACCAGCAAGATACTAGTATGAATTTATATCCATGAGTCCATTTATCCATCGACTAGGGCCGTAACGATGCATTATCTCACAAGATGATACGTAACGCGAAACTTTATTGCGATACATGTACTTCACACGATAATATATACAAAATACGATACCTTATGTATAAGCAGTATAAGATTTCAGATTCTATGTCTCTTTTTCATGGAACGTTTTAGGGGGAATGAAAAACTGAATGTAAGCGATCACTATGAGCCCTCCCTACCGGGAGGGGGGGGGGGGGGGTCTCAATTGAGCAATAATGGGGAATTGGCTATGGAGTGTAGGGAATTTAGAATAAGGTCAAAATAAAAATTAAATCTACCGGCTTCTGGGATAGAGCACAGGACTCAAAGCCGGGAGATCGAGAGTTCGAATATCAGCCGAAGCAGTGAGATTTTTTTAACGGTCATCCCCATCCGACGGTCGTGCCCCACGGCCGTGTTTCACTCGTAAACGAGTTTTTCGAGGGTTTCTCGAAGGTATGACCCAGAAATGGAGACGATTATGCACCTGGGGCCCGCATGTGCAATAGTTACTTGGCCTGGTTAACACCAGGATATAAAATGAGAGGAAGCGTGTGATACTGCCCTGTCACGTAGACCAAAACCGGAATGGAATTCTGAAGATGTACGTATACTAAGTTAAGTTAGCATTTAAAAAATGGAGGCGGTTACTTCCAACAACAAATATTTTAAAATGATGTAAATATGTGACAAAGAACTAATATGGAACCAAAATTTCAACTTTTGAAAATCAGTCTTATCGGAGATATAGCGCAACAAAAAGAAGACAGAAAAAAATTGAAATCGATTCTTTTATACTCCAGGAGACCTACGTACGTCTTTTTTTTACCTAAATATGCATATAGAATAAACTTCAGGGGATGGCTTAGGTTGGCAGCCTTTTTCAAAAAGTTTGATCGTGCGGCGGTCTGTCATCATTAACTAATTTCGAATTTAGGCCAATTATGTTTCGCCATACACGTGCTGGCTGCTGACTATTTCTAGTTACCACAGGTCGTTAGTTAAATATCAGGCTTTCTATTGGGTTGTAGTTTATCATCATCCTATCGATAAAGTAAGGTCAACGATACCAGTACCAGGGGAGTCAATGCGGGGTGTGTGTATATATCCCCAAACACTTTTTAGCAAGGGGGGATGGTCAATGCAAACATCCCCCTGAAATTCAGGGAATAATATTTATATTGGAAATGAAATATATTAATACTTAAAATTATAGACTTTGGTTCCATTTCTGAGTTTATTGTGAAATACTTTACCTATATCTAAACATGGATGAGAATTAATAATTACTGAAAACATAATACCTTATTTTTTTAAAACCTTTACTTAATTATATATATATATATTAAAGTTGTCCTAACTTTTGATTATGGTCCAAAACCTGCGAGTCATTCCCCACCAATGAAGATAAATTGACGTCACCCACTTATACAATATCTGACTTTGGTTTGTGATATATATCGTAGCCTCGGTGATATATTACCATAAGCCTACTATAGTCTATAAGAAGGTACGTCGCACACGTGGCCGCCAGCTATATCATGATCTATAACGGCAGACAAGCTACACTTAAAGTAAGAGGTCACGATATCAGTGATAAGGTCAATTCCTGCTACGGCTCAAAGAGTGCTCAGAAATGTCGAGTCATAACTTATATGCAGTTTTATATAGATACCATAGTTAACCAACGAATATCTGGGTTCACATAGGGTAGGGGTGTTCGCAAACAGTGTCCAACCAGTATTAACTGGTGCATCGGAAATAAGCCACCGGTATGTTCCATGCTGACCTTTTTCGAAAAATATTTATAAAAAAATAAGTCCATTGTCACTACAAATGATATTATAACTGAAGATATTTAACTAATGAACACCGGGGGCGGCTTGGTAGTATATACGCAGCTACTGCCTTAAATCCGAGCTCCTCTATTTTTGTTTTCAATGATGAATCCTTAACCAGTGACAAGTAAATATGAAAAATATAATTATTCTAATAAAGTAATAATATAAATTATTATTGTTATTGTTATTATTATTATTATTATTATTATTATTATTATTATTAATAATATATTAATATTGTCGTCATTATCATCATCATCATCATTATTTTTATTATTATTATTATTATTATTATTATTATTATTATTATTATTATTATTATTATTATTATAATTATTATTATTATTGTCGTCATTATCATCATCATCATCATTATTTTTATTATTATTATTATTAATAATATTATTATTATTATTATCATCATTATCATCATCATTATTATTATTATTATTATTATTATTATTATTATTATTATTATTATTATTATTATTATTATTATTATTATTAATATATTAATATTGTCGTTGTTATTATTATTATTACTATTATTATTATTTTATTGTTGTTATTATTATTATTATTATCATCATCGTCGTCATCATCATCATCATCATTATTATTATTATTATTATTATTAATAATATTATTATTATTATTATTATTATCATCATTATCATCATCATTATTATTATTATTATTATTATTATTATTATTATTATTATTATTATTATTATTATTATTATTATAATTATTATTATTATTGTCGTCATCATCATCATCATCATCATCATCATTATTATTATTATTATTATTATTATTATTATTATTAATATTATTATTATTATTATCATCATAAATCAAGGAGATCAACTCACAACATTGACCTCAAGTATACATTGACATTTTCACGGGCCCTAGGAGTGGGCACGCTTTGTCATGATCGATCCTTTATCAGTAGAGGCCCATAACACACTTACCAGTTCAGTTAGAAGTGAGTACATCTGCAATATCAGGCCCGGATTATACCAGTTACAATGTCTTATGTCATTAGTGAAACAATAACAACGCCTTCCAAGGTAGAACAAATTCATAAAAGCGTCGGAGAGACTTTTGACAAGCACAAACAATGTATAATGAAAACAACTGCAGTGCTAGGCCTCCTGGCCTATGGGGCGTATTTTACATATGCCGTGTATTTAAAAGGATTAGATAACATTGCTCTGATGGTATTGACTATTTTAGGTGTACTGCTTCTTGTATATTCAGCTGTTAAAGATAAAGTTGTTTTGCTTATCAAAACACGGACGCCACTTGGCAGATGGATACATAACGTTCAACAAAATAGACGCTTCACTCTGCTGTTGCCATGGTAAGTGTAGATATATTATTAAAAAATAATTACTTTTCATACTAGCATGTTTATTGGATTAACCATAAGCATTTTCCAAAATTATTATCATCATATTCAGTTTATAAAGATGATGATATACTGTGCATATCAAGGGTTAACATCAGTCTTAGTATGGCTGCATTACACGATTAATCATGTGTCATACGAATTCCTGAGGAGTTATAAGATAAGCTTTCATATTTATTAACTAATGTAGACACAATGCAAAATAACATGTCTAGCTCAATGTGTCTGTGCTTGTTCGACATATTGCGTGGGTATTAGCTATCCGGGCCTTTACCATTTACTCCCAAGCAACTTGTGCGTCTGTCAGTGTGTGTTATAGTGTTAAATGGGTTAATTAGATTATACAGTAAAACTTCGAAATTACGACCTCCATTGAGACCTCGTTAACGCGGTCGCATTTTCGAGATGATCCTCTAAGCGAGGTCTTATATAAATAGCTAAAATAAGAACAAAAATGAACGTGGTTGTAATTTTTACCGAGGTGGTCGTTGGGTGGGGTTGGGTGTGCGTTGATACCCCGTCCCTTTGAATATACGATTTTGTGTTTAACGAAGACGATGACGTCAATATTACTGAAGTCCTTACTTTGAAATCACATGAAAAAAGCGTTTATGCTCTTCGAATCTGATACAATTTTGTATAAAAAATGTTTATGTCGAACCATGACTGTTCTTATTTTAAAATAGACACAAAAAGACATATATCAAAAATAAGAGGACCATTGTCACTCACTGATAACATGCGGTATGATTTATGGATCATACACACTGTTATGTGATTAAATGATTGATTACATTCAAGATAAATTAGCCACTTTTTCTTTTCGCATAGCAGATTTACGAACATATACATGTACTCGAAGTCACACAAAACGGACCGTTGAACGACGTTTTAAGCAGGAAAAAATAGCTGATGAATTTCATGAGGATTTTCCACTAGATATGAATTATTTCCTTTTAATTTTTAATTTTATAACTTTAGTATTGAATAGGACAAATTTTCTTACCCATGGAGGATATAATTTCCCAACTTTTTAGCAAAGGAGATGATGAATGTAATCAATACCCCTGATATTCAGGGAACAATATTATTTATACTAGATAAACCCTTGGAAAATTAACGGTTCTGTAAGATAAATAGTTCTGCAATAAGCTGGTTTTGATTGTACTGTGAATGGCAAATTATGCTATTAAACAAATCACAAAAAAGAAATACGTTTGGAAAAAGACGTGAGGCATATAATCTTAGGCGTGACAACAGACAAATGTATGTCGTTAAGGCTCTTGCACGCGAAAATGCAACGTAAAGCTGAAAACAATATATGCAATAGGATTAAATATTTGTCCTAATCTATACTGATTGACATGGAATATATCAGCTGCTGTTGGCGTTTGTTGGATGAAGCAGTGAAATGAAAAAGGAAGATAAAGTGTCATCTGATTTATAAAGAATAGAAGAACACATATCACTTCTTTGAATTCCTAGAAAAGGGTTATCCTAGAAATCACATGAACATAGACGTAGAATGTCGTTTTCTTAATCTGGGTAGGGTAGTTACCTTTTTAAAAAAAGCCTCGTGCCTGGTGAAATGATACTCCGGAATCTAGTATCCTAAGGTTGGATGTAGGGTTTTACCAAACCAAGCAGATGACTGAAGATATGCGTAGATAACCTCATAAAACTGATAAAAGACGGTTCATCTCATTTCACATACAGTTCCGAGTTTAACCCACAATTCAAGCTTTCGCAGTATAGCAAATTCCGGTGGACAAGTCGCAAAGCGACCAAGTGTTTCCTTTGGTAATCTTCCTAGAAAGCTCTGTAGCAGATCGCACTGATGCGAGTGGTAATCGAGAAGTGGCAACGTGCGCGACGGTAAATGTGACACCGAAAATAGGCCAACTAAATCGAGCCGATTTTAAGAATATCGGCTTAAAAAATCGCCCGACAATGTCGCTTGATAAAATCCGTAGTGAGCACCCAATTTCATGTTTGTACAGTTTTCATACCTGGCCACCCCCGATTTTATTGTGCGATTTGTCAAACATTCGTTGACATGGCAATTTTGTCGAACGAGAGGGTACAAATTAATCAGCCCGAAAGAAGCCTTGAATTCATCCGTATCTCATAATGGGCAGAAAAAATGACAGAAGAAAGAAAATAAGAAGAACACATGAGTACATTATACGGCCGTCATATGTCTTGTGACCTATAACCTCATTAAATATGCATGATTTTCCCGGGAATATAATTCAATTGAATTAAAGTCATTGTGACGCCACCAAAGTCTGAAGACCTCTGACCTTACATAATATGCATGGATTATTGCACTAGGCAAACTGAAATGAAACATTGGTATATTATATTATTAAATTTATTTATTTTACATGGATGGTACAACTAGTTATAATAACTAATACGAGTCACTATCCGTGGCTCGGATGTTGGCGCTCGGTAGTCAGTAAGGGTGGAGGAAACCGGAGGACCCGGAGAAAACCGCGTACCTTGAACGGGACACCAACCCACTCTCATAGCCACGCCGAGAATCGACCCGGGTCGCCGGCGGAGAAGGCCGAGCGTTTTACCACTCAGCTGTCCAGGCCCCATATAGTATATTATATTGGTTAATATATCTGTTGAGTTTCATCAAAATCTACCATATTCTAGGTAAATTATCTCAGCGACACCAAAAAGTAGCTCGGTAACCTCTAACCTCATACCTGTAATGTTAACTATCAGGCGGGAGCATTCAAACTCTAATCTTATTTATGTTTATTTTAGGGCAATTTATCTGATCC
Source organism: Sipunculus nudus (assembly GCA_026874595.1). Lineage (NCBI taxonomy): Eukaryota > Metazoa > Annelida > Sipuncula > Golfingiida > Sipunculidae > Sipunculus > Sipunculus nudus. The sequence continues at coordinate 29,564,068 of CM049317.1, read as the reverse complement.
TAGTTGTGGTTATCCTGGCGCTGACAATTCCAGAAATCATCAAAGAACCCGTGAAAGCCAGATCGCTGGGAGGTCTCTTTCTTCTTGTGTTCCTATGTTTTCTGGTGTCTAAAGACCATTCAAAGGTGAGAATTTACAAACATATAAACCATAAATTCTTTGTCAAGCACTGAACTTTCGATGAAATATTTTCACATTCTTCACTTCATTCTTTTTAATTGATGTTATATCATGTCCCCACCCACCAGTAGCCAAGTTTGATTCTTTCATTTAGCTCCCAATTTATGAATATATTTTTCTCAAATACCATTATATGCGTTTTCCTACGTCTGAGAATTTTCTTCACAACTGCGAAATTACACATTCTTGATATAAATACATTTACAGATGTTATTTAATGATTATATCTTCGAATTATGTTTCAGTATAGATCTTCAACCAATGATGACACTTTTATTTGAACTTGAATCTCGTTTTCATAGTATTGTGTTGGTCCTGACTCTACTTGAACTAACATTGGGACCTCTTCATACTGTCAAAGCTCTGACAGCTACGCTTTCGGAGACCTTGCTTCTCTGAGCCACTATGGCGTCTATTTCTTGATTAATGAACCAATTAAATAACTCGCGTGCACTTACTCTACGTCGCGGCCGAAACACATTTGTTGTTGTTGTTGTTTTTTATATCAAACGTTTAGTGTTGCCAGAATGGCATCGGCAATCTGACCAATCAAATAAATCCCTGTAAACCTTATTATAAAGCTTTATCATTATGATATTGGATGCCAGAGCGGCTCATAACATTGTGGCCACAGCCTGGATGATAGGAGGATATGAAAAAGTTTATTCGTGGTGTTCTGGTTAACCGGTTCATACTCATAAAAAGTGTGATCACAATTACTGATGACGTACTATCTAGATTGACTGCCTTTTCGTCACGATAACTGAAAGCACGACAATTGATGACGTTGTAACCATGGTTTCAGGTGAACTGGCATCTCGTCATTAGAAGCGTTCTTTCCCAGTTCGTGCTTGGTCTGTTGGTCCTGAGATGGAGAGACGGGGCTAGGGCTGTAGAATGGCTCGGGAATCAGATGTCCCTGTTCCTCAGTTACAGACTGGCCGGGTCGTCATACGTGTATGGATCAGAAGAAAGTGCGCATCCATTTTTCATGACGGTAAAGATTTTCTCCGTTGGATTTCATATAATTAAACCTACCGGACCCTTAACATTTTCTTTTCAGGTGCGTACTACTAACATCTGTATTATGATTGACGGTGGCAGCACTCACCCGTTGTCGCGCAACTTTTATATGTGGCCAAGCCTCTAAAATGCCCGCTTTTATTTTGTCTTGGCATGTCAGGAACGATGCCAAATGTGGCATAAGATGGAGGGTTAATTTGCATATTTCCTGAGTTTCGCAAATAAATTTTCATCTTTGCATTTTATTTTATTTGCTTGTGAAAACATTCACATCTAGAAGAGTAGTCGGAGGCTACATACCCCCGCCAAGGTCCTAATCCAACACCTCTGTTTTTAAGGTGCACTAGGAAAGGGGGACCCTAATACTGATGAATGTCTCTGTTTTAACAAATAGCAAGGTTAACCAAATAGCCAAATCGTTTAAATCAAAAATGCTTAACTGTGATATAGATTACTTACTAATTTTAATGGACTGTCCAATGGGTGTTATCCTACCCCTTCAATACTCAACCGCTTAATATCTTTTACTACATATTGCTAACAGACAAACCAACGAACGGGGAATTGATATACCTCGCCACCTAGCGGAGGTATCATTACCTCGACCAAGGGGCTGGTGTTTTGTTTTTGTCAGCGTTATTTTTTTTTTTTTTTTTTTTTTTTTGTCTGTTAACAAAATAACTTAAAAAGATTTCAATCGCATTTTAATGAAATTTCCGGATGGCTCGGTCATGATTCTAGTAAACATTGATTAAATTTTGGGAGTTGTCTGGATCATCATCTGGATCCAGGCATTTTTAAAGGTAAAATGCTCTATTTCTGTCAATGCCACATGTGGGTAATAAGCTGCCTTGGTGGAGGTCTGCGCTCTCTGAATGCTTATCTAGTTGATCTAGTGTTAGGCAACGACGGGTGTCAAATCAGAAACTTAATCAGTATTATTTCACCTGACAAGCGCCCGGTCATGTGAAAGGAAAGAGCTACTAACCTGAAGGTCTAATCAAATGTACATAAAAGTTGTCACATAAAGTTCAGTCAACACTCCCTGATATCTGTACACATTTACCTAACATGGATGTTCATGGACCAGTAAAATATTTGGAAACACTCTTGTTACAAAGACAAATTGTTTAGGGGAAAATTTTGGGCCGATCCGGGATTCGAAATCATTAACGGTGGCGCACAAGTCCGGCGTACCAACCGCTTCGCTAGCAAAGCTAGCTTCACTAGCGAGACAGTTTGGTCCGCTTTTATGTCACCCCGTAACACATCCCCTCTTAAGAGCGTTCTGCTATCAGAACAAGACTAATTATCCCAGGAGTCACACTTTGGTGAGCTTATCCTGTGGGCCACAAGTTTACCGTCACGTTGGACGAGCCCCCATTTTGTTACGAAGATTGCTCAGGGGAAAAGACTGGGCCGATCCCAGTTTCGAACCGTGTCGTTGGCGCACAAGTCCGGCATACTAATCGCTTTGCTAGAAAAGCAAGCTTCACTAGCGAGACAGTTCGGTCCGCTATTATGTCACCCCGTAACACTCTAAACTAGGATAGGTGCTCACAGGTGGTGCTTTCTGTCCTCTCCAACTATAGCCGTGACTGCCCGACTCAGTAAGCAATGATCATTGGGCTGGTAAGCCTGCATGAGTCGTGATACAAGCAATATTGAAGAATGCATCGCGTATCGCAGTGGTCTTCCATCAAGTTGCATTTATATATCTTATCATAAGGCTACAAATGATGAATTTACACAAGATGTTACATGTGAACTCACAACCCAAACTGAAACTCCGTCTCTATGGTAACGAGTCATGTCCTTTATCGAGTACAAGTTGGCTACGTCCAGTAAACCATGCGGGCCATGTCTGTATTCATGCTGTCAGAAAGTCAACAAACAGCGGAGGTGCACTAATATGCTGAGTTAAAACGGAACTTTTCTCGCTCACTAACGATTCGTCTAGTTTATGTCAACTGACAGTGCACCTGTGGGCCATGAGGCGTTGTCAGAAATGACGAAAATATGTGTATCCTCATGGGGTAGAATAAGGCGTTCCTAAGACCTAGATGTAAAGGCACTCTGACAGCGAGTAATCTGGTCGTAATGTCAGAGGCCCGATATGGCGCTAGTCCTACAAAGCACCCATGCATATTTATCGACCTTGGCTGACTTTGAATGCGTGCCTCTTCTCTCGAGTGGTTAATGTCGAACCTAATCTATAATATATCACTTATGTCTGTCTGATAACCAGATAGATATAGTACTAATTTAAGGAGATAAAGTATTCTTGTTCTAAGAATCCAATAAACAAGATAACATAAAGTCACAGAAGTGAATAATCAAGTGTCCAGTCTGATATATTCTGAGTTTAGTCGAGTTGTCGGTGGGGGTACCTATGAATTGTCTTTAGTACAAGGTTTTACGATGGATTTGGAATGGTAGTGGTCCGCTGATACTTATGAAATTTTGTAATATGCAATAAGGGTCGCCATTGACGAAAATTCTATTTTCTTTAATATCTCAAGAACTAGCCATGATAATTGGTTTATTAATGTGTCTAGTCGTATGTTTGCATGGTCAAAGATTCAAATGAAACCATAAAGCAACGGTTTAGTCGTCATTTTCACTTTTAATGTGCAATATATGGCCGCCGTCCATGAAAAATCTACTTTCGTTAATATCTAAAAAAAGTGTCCATGTTGATTAGTCGAACATTTTTTCTAAACCAAGGTTTTTATGGTTAACGACTCATATGTAACCATAAAAGCAAACAGTTAAGTCCGTATTTTAAAATTTAATATGCAAATTAGGGCAATGATGAAAATTATACCTTCTAGAATATCTCAAGAACTTTCTAATATAACTGGTCAAACGTTGTGTTTAGACTTATGTTTTCATGGTCAAAGATTCAAGTGAATCCATGTGAACAATGGTTAAGCTGAATTTGGGATACCTTTGATGGAAATTCAACTTCCTTCAATATCTTAATTGGAAAAACATTGCAAACATTTTGATTAAATCTGGATAAATATGGAACCTAAACATAGGTTTCCATGGTCAAAGAATGTTTAAAGACCAGTTCATTTTTTATATTATGAAAATGCTTATTAAGGCAGTCATTGCGATAAAAACTTGTGTCTCCAAAATATATTTAAACATTGATGTATGGTCAAATATTTTTGCTAAACCCGAGGTTTCTTGGTCAGAGATCAATTTGAGAACCTATCACTGGGTGGTCGGTGTACCAATAAATCTAGATGTAAGACGGTTTGCACTTTCTAAGCTTAATATTATGACGTAGAATCACAATCTTTTGTGCATCAATCATTTATATCTATATTTCACCGACGAAAATGGATACTTCCTGTACCGGTTGTATATGGAATTTTGTTGCACACAAAATGAACTTGTCTATTTAGAGATTATCTCCTTAACAGTAATAGAATATGTTTTATGGAGAGTATGTCCAGATATTGAGACAAATGTATTAGATAATAATTTTACAGGATGACAACCCCATATAACGATGCAAGCATTTTTGCCATCTGTGTTGATTAATTTATTTGATATAGTCCTGAGCCCAAGAACCGGTTCAGATCCACTGGAACAAATATGCCTGGGCGTTCACACTGATACACGATATCACTCCTCCGCAGCAAATTTGTTGTATCTTTTGTTCATTAATGAAAATTAAAAAGTAATTGTTTTCTTAACACTTACAAGTTGGGTTGGAATATCCAATCTGTTGGTTATATAAGCTTACGATATTATGACGCTTTGCAGTCCATTTTCCATGGCCAGAAGTTTTAATCCACCAGATTATTTAATAAAGGCAAAACAATCATTACAAGTGTTTGTATACATGGTGAATGTGCTTGGACAATGATATATTTTGATACCTTATTCCCAAAACTTATATATATATATATATATATATATATATATATATATATATATATACATATATATATATATGTATATGGAGATGTAAAGTAGTTTTACTTATTTCTGCCCCCCCCCCCCCACACTTTTGGTCTGGCATTATTTGATTGTTTGCTTATAATATATCTATAATTTATAGATTTATATTTATAATTCCTATCTTGATATGCATTTAGCCCAGGCCTCGTGCTTTGGCCTTCGACAAACATATTCGTGCCTATCATATACTACATTTTCTCTCACTTCAGGGTATAATTATACTTCTTCATTTCTATAACACTGATGAATATTTAAGGAAGAGCATCGGTTCTGACCTGCCTGATGCGACATAATTTGATAGGATCTTGTGAAACGTTCTTATTCTACGAAAATAAATAGCTCCATAGATAAAAATAATTGACAGTGGTCTATCTATCTATGACAGATGCACTATACAAATTCTGTTCGGGGTCTATGTCTAATGCATCAAACATCAAGTCAGGTAATTACAGTAGCAGTCAGGTTTAATTTATCCTGTCATTTTACCTTTCTTAAAAAAATATTGTTACAAAGCACTTGCATCTGATGCTAAAATATGTTCAAAAATTCACAATATACAAACGTGATCTTTTGGAAGCTATAATTATGCGAGTGTCCAAAATATTTTGCAAACATAATTGTTTTTAATAGTAACATTGTGACGTTGCCAAAATGATTTTCCTAATTTGCATATGAAGGATATATTTTGAAAGTCTGTCACCAGGAGGGCCTACTGAACCAGCCTCTCGGCTACTTCCTAGTCTTTTCACTGTACCAAAGCTTCTAACTGAAATATTGCAGGAATGCTGTTTCTTTAAGGAAAACCTTTGTTTATTATTAATTAAAACTCACTTTTTTAATATTTATAGGGTTTTGTTTGAATCAATATCCGTGAGAACCTACGTTTTGATATCATGTATGACTGGCTATTTATGTTTCGTTCTTATGACAATGCGGAAGATTATTTAAAATTAATTTTCCGATGGTCTCACAACAGTTTTGGCCATGTAAATCCAGGATATTATATTCGACAAGTGTCCAGGGTTTCAAGCTGAAATATTGAAGAAAGAGGGTTTCATCAATTGGGACCATAATTTGCATGTTAAATTTTAAAACACGAACTAAACATTGGTTAACATTGTTTCATTTGAAGCTTTGACCATAAAAACCTAGGTCTAGACACAATGTTTGACAGTTATCATTGTGGGTTCCTGACATATTTACAAGTTAAAATCTTCAGGTATTGCGGTCCTAATTAGCATTAAAATTTAAAATACAAACTTAATCGTTATTAGTATTGTTTAATTTATTTCTTTGGTCATGAAAACCTAAGTCTAGACAATGTATTCGACCAATTATCATGTTTACGTCTGCAGATATTGAAGGAAAGAAAATTTTCGTCAGTAGTGGCCCTAATTGCATATTACGAAAATTGACCAAAGTCTTCGTGAGGACAACCCTTCTCAAAGTATCATTGGACCCTTACCATCACAAATCTATAACAAAAATTGTACTTGATTCACCTTGATCAATGGCTTTTTAAGATATTCACGAATCTCATCCCACTCTGTTGGTGGCATCACACGAACCTTGATAGGTGACCCATTAATTTGTAGAATGTTGTGTTCGACGTCACTACAGAGCATGACGCTCAATCCTTGTTGTATCTGGTTCAGCTCGTTAAAAATGTTCATCTGAGACAGGAGCCTACCTAGATCAGTCCTTTCCATTTAAGATGGGGAAACCTATGCTTCCTCCAGTCTGCCGCGGGTCAATCTCATTACTGGTGCGTTTTAGCGGGTTCAACATTCGCTTTCCGCATGCCTGAGTGAAGGGACACATCAATGTTCTCAGACTTTGGTAACGTGAACTTGAATACAGCCAGCCTTTCAAACATGCACCACACATCTTCCTACCATCACACCGCTTGGTAATGGGACATTTCTGAACTAATTGACTCAACTTTAGCTTTATAAGTTGTTGTAAGCCCTCTTACATATTTACCAATTTATACTTTTGTAGATAGTGCCGGAATTAGTTCAGGGGCCCTCCTTTGCAAGTCGAACACACGACAATGGTGACAGAAGGGGATGTCGGCTTTAACTTCATACAATGTCAAAATATCAGCTAGTTCAACTGCTCGGGTTTTACATAATCATGCCATACTTTTCTGATGTCCTGCTCCAGCTGTTCTTTCATCTGGTACGTCTTTATGACCTTCACCGTAATCTCCACATAGGTCATACACGACGAGAATGATAATTTACTCTAGGTACATCCTCAAACATAACATCTACTCAACAAATCCACCAAATGGGAAAGTTAAACTTTGGGTACTTTTATTTTGTGTTCGAGGAAAGTTCCCCAATACTTCATCATTTATGTGTATCAGATAATCAGAATTGTACTAAGTGCAGCCCCAGACACCATGAGACATCTGTCTCTTCTCCTTCAGGTAAAAATGTCATGATGGGACATTCACTAGTTATTTTATCATATTGGGTCACTGGTTATGTGGCCGTTCTGGCCTGGTCTTGACACAGGACCGTCTTAATTTGACGGTTCGGTTGATTGATGTGGACAATTGCGTTAACAAAGTCCTTTGCAGAGACATTTAAAAACGGTCACCACGGATATCGGCTCTCTCTCTCCATGACTCGACTGGTTTGTTATATTACTCGAGAAACTTAGCCGATCGTGCAGAAGGTAGAGCTTTACTTTCTCCCATAGCTAACATCTAAGACGTCATTCTTACAGCAGGGAGCTTTGTGCCTTATCTTCTTCACGGAGTTATGGTTCTGTTGCTACTCAAAACCATTTTACCCTTTCCACATTTGGAGGATCCAGATTGGCTCTGATTTACTCTCAAGCAATTAAGCTCCAAGGAGCAGCACGTTTTTTTAAGTTTTTTTCCGTAAAAATAAAACTGACTTCCGAATTTTGCTTTATTTAACTCTGCCCAAATTGCACTAATTACAGTCGGGGTTTTCTGCGTGTACTCATAATATGTTGGACCTCTGGCCAGAAAAAAAGCCTCCTCTCTCTCTCTCACAATGGAATGCTCTCATGGCCAATCTACCTCTAGCCTCACTGTACCATTGTTATACATCCTCTTATCCTGTAAAGTTTTGACTGGGGATGTCTGGTACATATAAACAACCGGTATACATTTTGACTTCTACAAGACACTTCATCATTTACTGATTTCTTGTTTTTCCTGAGGCATCTAATATAAAGGTCCTGAACAAAATGTGATATCGTAACAATACTACATATTAAGAAAAAACTGAAAACAAACCTGATAATAATACTGTATATTTTGAATTTGCTTCAAATATATCATTACTTTCCTAGGTAGAGAAAAAACTTTAGTCAGTGGTTTCTAATATTAATCCTTGACACTGAATTATTTAACCAGAACCTGACGGTGGTATTCTACTTCGGCTGTGTCTATAACATCCTAAACTACATGGGACTGGTGGAGGGGATGGTCAAGAAGACCGGCTGGCTCATTTCCATGGTAACGGGGGCAACGCCAGCCTTGTCATTTATCTCCGCAGCCAACATCTTTCTTGGAGGGGTGAGTGAGTGATATTTCTTTTACGTCCCACTTTCTGTTAAAGAAAGTGCATCTTACATGGTGTCAGTTTACATAGAAGGTAAGTATTTAAAAACGGACAAAACAGTAGTTCACAAAATATGATAAATATAAAAAATATGGACTATAATAATAAAAATGCAAATAAAGTAGATGGAAAGGTAATCAGAAGAAAAACAAGAAATGGAGTTATTAATGTGTTTATTTAACGGGGGAATTTTGAAGATTTTACAATGTAATATAGGATTTTACAAGTTTTTTTTTACAAGATTTACACATATGTTTAATTATCTAGCCACAAGTCGGAACAACTATTCAGCCTCTACTACAAAAGATGACGAATTCCGAGATTCACACCGTGTTCGTCTGCGGCTTCGCTTCCGTTTCTGGTGCAATCATGGCGATATTCATGTCATTTGGCGTAAGTTTTTTTAACACGTTTTTAAGTTTTGAGGGATATCAGTCACACGCAAAATAATATTAATAAGCATGTGCTTGCAAAGGAAATCTCGTATTGAATATGCTTTTTATGAGTTATCTGATGATCTACCTGCATTCGTGGGTTAGTGAACTCCCGTCAGTCTGGTAATTCCCGGCTGAACATTCGCTCAATTATGGAGATATATATTTTAATATGAATACTTTCAGGCTAAGCAAGGAGATTCACATCTAGTAAAATCATAGATTTTTGGGATTTTCTGTAGAGGCAGTGGCCTTCGATGTTAAGTTAACACGTAAATTGTGGTAGCTGACAAATTATTCACTGTATATACGTTGAACCATTTAAGCATATTGCTAATTGAAATCGAATGTGCATTTTGGGTCTTAAAGATATATAGAAAATGTCAGCTCTACCGCTACATATCATACTCAGGTGGAGACGGGGCATAAATTCACATAAAGGTATTCGCAGCGCACCATCTGTTGTTTTGCTCATTGTATACTAATATAACTGTGCTGCCGTCTGTCGGCGACTGTAGATACCAGCGGAGTACCTCCTGGCAGCATCCTTGATGAGCGCCCCCGCGGCTCTGGCCATCGGTAACATCATGTATCCCGAGGTGGAGGATACGCAGCTACCTGACGGAAAGTCAATCAAATTTCCACCATGGTAAGATCCGTATTTGCAAGATTAGAAATACATTTGTAACGTAGTTTTATGACAAAACTTAGATTTCAACAGATCATTGGTTATCAGAAAAAAAATCATTTTACTTGTGAAGAAAGTAGGTCAGCATGCTGTGTTTTTTTTTCTTTTTCGAGGTTTTAAAATTCACGATATTCGCGAAAAGGAGATTATTGCGAAAGTTTTTACTTTCGTGAATTATAGGTCCCATGATTGATAGCAAAGTTGAATGTAATAGTTTGACATCATGAATAAATGATGTTCAAAGATGTTCATGAATGTTCAAAGATTTATATTCTAAATTCTATCAAAACTTTCCAGTTGTCTGCGATTAACGAGCAACGTTTTGGGTAATACGGTTTTTTGCACATGATATTTGATATAATTATTCACATAATAATGTATATACTGAGATTGCAATAATGGAACCCTCTCGAAATACTGAGAAAGTAAAAATCTGGAATTTTAACCACTCTAATATGAGGCAAACTACAGTATTTCGTTTAATTCTGTTCAACTATTTTTTAAATTGAAGGCAACCTTATATGTCATTTTGTGTGGTTGCAGTAAGGAACAGAGTCTCGTTGAAGCCGCGGTGAATGGCGCCACCATTTTTGGAAGCCTCTACTTTTCCATTGTCGCGCCCATTATTGGTTTCTTTAGTTCCGTCACGTTTATCAATGCCACCATCTCCTGGCTTGGGGCGAGAATTGGCCAACCACGTCTTACATTACAGGTACTTACTTACAAATAAAATCCGATATATATATATATATATATATATATATATATATATATATATATATATATATATATATATATAAGAAATACACAGCACAAGGAGTTACAGGAATATGGAAGTATTATACATTTCAGTATAAAAATGCAGGAGTATTATACAATTCAGCTTTTACTGCCTATTTTGTAAAATATAATCGAATGCTTCTGTTTTTAGGAGAGGAGACATGTTTCATGTCAATAATATGATTTTGGCGACTAAGGTTCTCAGTAGGACATTCATGGTTAGCCTTTAATCGGTTATATTTTTCTTGGTGCCACCAGACGTCGCCAAATACCTGTATTCACGCTCAAACCTTTAGTGACGTCATTGAAAATATTCCTGTTTTTGCGGACTATTTCACTTCCTTTCTCCTATTATTTAATGTGTTTCTCCTAGTTTTACTTGATTTTCTTATATTTTTAGTTGATGTCCCTTCATTTTCAATTGATTTTCCCCTTTTTTTAATGATTTTCTATTTTTTTCAGTCGATTTTCTTTGGACTAGATGAATTTGTAAAATTTTTTAATAGAAATTTTCGTATTTTACGTTGATTTTCTTCTATTTTATAAATGAGTTCCAAATATTTACAGATGTTTTCTGCTACTTTCGTTGATTTTCTTCTCCTGTTTTCAACTTAACATCATCTATTTAAGTTGATTTTCTTTTTTTTCATATTTATTTTCTAATATTTTCAGTTGATCTTCTCCTATGTGTTCTACCCTCTGACGTTTATGATGGGCGTCGACGGGCGGGACTTGCTGTTATGTGGTGAAGTCATCGGTGTCTCCATCTTCGTCAATGGCGCACTGGCCAACAGGATGTTAGCAGATCTTATCCAAAACAGACAGGAGGGCAAACAACCGGCGTTCTCCTCGGTAAACATCTCACAAACCACAGCGCCATCTAGTGAAGAAACATAATACTAATTGCGCATACATTGAATAAATATACATATAAATTAAATATAAATAAAATCATTTGTCTGTGAATTAGAATATAAAAAGGCAAGCTTCAACTTTTATCTTTATTTAAAATTACTTTGAATATACTTGTATATTAAATTTTTTCCCAAATTATATTATAAATATAACAGAACCATCAATTAAATGTTCATTGTTCAAATTGAATACTTTACATAATAACAATTAACAAAATTAACAATAAAGGTATCTTTATAATAATAGACCAGGACAGAGGTGATAAGTTCGTACGCGCTGTGTAAGTTCGCCAACGTCACCGGTTTAGCCGTACAGCTCGGAGCAATGATGGCGCTCTGCCCGCAAAAGAAAGGTAAGACCATCTCCCAGTGATAACATAAAATAGACATAAAATATCCAAGAGACGTGCTCAAAGAGATATCAGCCCGGGTTTTGATCAAGAGGTTAATAACATGCTAATGGTGTTGGGCGTGATTGCGTTATTGGCGTATTCGATTAGCAATTTTTCGTGAAATTAAGTAAAATAGTGCTTCACGGAATAGTACCAAAACGAATGACTTTGTGCGGCAGGGAAATATGGCGGCCCCAGTACAAAGCGTTACAGATCTGCAGCTCTCGTAAATGAAAGAGTATGAAGGCATGATTGGTGATTCGTTGTTAAATCGTTTACTTTAGAGTACAGAAGGAAGATCTCTTTTAAAACATTAAATTAGGTCTCTGTTACCCATACCCTCTGAGCTATGGGGCTCTGAAGAACCACCCCCCACCCCCTCCAGAATAATGGATTATTTGATAAAAAGCACAAGTATCTGAACAACTATTGTATTGATAACCATGATTCAGTGCATGGATATTGATCATGGAATGTTTCATCAGTTACGGCAGTCTGGTGGCGCCACCTGTATTTTTTTTTATTTTTACGATTTTTTTTCTTTATTTTTGAGACCTCTTAAGATGTGGTCATCTGTTAACAGGGCACAAATAGTAACGACTGGACCTAGAATCTTCTATCTTGACATGCACGGAGGCCCATGAAAAGTCTCCTTTGAAACATGAAATTATGTCTGGTAACCATATCCTTTAAGCTACTGGTATCCGAAGTATCCCCCCCAATCCCGACCCCCAGAATAATGAAAAATTTGATACAAAAGCTCAAGTATCTGAACAAGTATTGCAATGATCACCATGTTTCTTTGCATGGATATTGACCATGAAATGTTTCATCAGATTCTGCAGTCTGGTGGCCCCACCTGTATTTTTTTATTTTGACAATTTTTTTTCTCTATTTTTGAGACCTCTCAAGATGTGGTCATCTGTTAACAGGGCACAAATCTTAACGAGTGAAACTCGAATCTTCTCTCTTGACATGCAGGGAGGCCCTCGAAAAGTCTCCTTAGGAAACCTGAAATTATGTCTCTGTTACCCAAATCCTTTAAGCTTTGGGGCTCCGAAGTACCCCCCAGAAAATGGAAAATTTGATAAAAAAAAAGCCCAGTACCTGAACAATTATTGAATTTGTCACCATGATTTTTTGCAAGGATATTGAACATGGCTAGTTTTCGTCAGTTTTTGCAGACTGCGGGTGCCACCTGGATTTTTTTTTTATAATTTTCACACATTTTTTCTCTACTTTTTTTAGAGCTTAAAAGATCATGTGGTCTTCTGTTGAAAGGGCAGAAATTCAAATCACTTGATCTTGAATCTTCTAACCTGAAAAGTTTCATGAGAAATCTGAAATTAGGTCTCTGTTACCCATATCCTCCAAGCTATGGGGCTTAGAAGTGCTCCAAAGATGATTGAAAATTTAATACAAAAGCTTAAGTATCTGATAAACTAATACATTGAATACCATGATTCTTTGCATGCATATTGATCATGGAGTCTTCAATTTGCTCCTGCAGACTGCTGGCGCCATCTGAATTTTTAAAATTTTTACTTCTTTTTTTATCTCTATGTTTGAGACTTGTGGTCATCTGTTAACAGGGCACAAATGTTTAAATTGGACCTGGAATCTTCTTACTTGACATCCAAGAAGGTGAAAAATCTCCATGGAAACTTGAAATAAGGTCTCTGTTACTCATATCCTCTGAGCTCAGAATATCCATCCCCCCCCCCCCCCCCCCACCACCACCACCAGAATAATTAAAAATTTGTTACAAAAGCGCTATGTGAACAACTACTGCATTGATCACCGTAATTCTTTGCATGCATATTCATCAAGGACTGTTTCATCAGTTCCTGCAGACTGGTGGTGCTACTTTGAATTTTTACGATTTTTTCTTTATTTTTGAGACCTTCAAAGATGCAGTCATCTGTTTACATAGCATAATTCAACCTAGAATCTTCTCATTTAAAATGCATAGACATCCATGAAAAAATCTCCTTGGAAATATGAAATTAGGTCTCTGTTACCCTTAACCTTTTAGCTATAGGGCTAGTAAGTACCATTCAGTATAATTAAATATGTAATATAAAACCTCCAGTTTCTGAGCATCTAATGAATTCATAACCATGATTATTTCATGCACATACATCATGGAGTGTTTTATCAGTTCCTGCAGACTGGTAGATTTTTTTTTTCAAATTTTTTACGCATTTTCTTGAGACCTTAAAACATGTGGTTGTCTGTTAACAGGGCTCAAATTATAACCATTGCACCTAGAATCTTCTAACCTGACATGAAGGGAGGTCCATGAAAAATCCCCTCTGAAACCTGAAATTAGGTCTCTGTTACCCATATTCTTCGAGCTATGCTTAAGTTGAATGGAGATACCACCGACAAAATTTGGCATCCGCCAAGCAATGGATGCCGCAGGCAAATATAGATAGAGTAACATTTCTTATCCTGCTTGGGTTGTCTGATTCACAGGTAGCTGAAAAAAAGGGAAAATCCGGGAGAGCAAAGAGTAATGTCGGATTGTGGATGATATAATACAATAAACCTTTTATATATTTGTGTGACAAAAGAAAACATATTAGATGTAAGGGAAATCGCGCATATATTGCGCCCAACAGTATCTCCCCACATTAAGGAAATAAGAAAACAAAAATCAAGCACAAAATGGAGGGGAAACACGTTTTCAATTTCTAGTTTAAAAATTATAATTTAAATAATCGAATCAGTTGCAGAATAATATGTTAGAAAAATTAAATATTACACTGAGTCGTAGGCTCTAGATGTATCAAGTATATATATATGGAAGCGCTTTTTCTTCTATAGATGTAATGCCGTCTTTGGCACTGAGGGCTCTGATTGGTGGTAACGTGGCCGCGTTCATGACCGCGTGTATTGCAGGTGAGTGCGCAGGCGCATGAATCTTTACAAAAAAAACTTTCTATAAAGCATTGCCATTGTGCGTCATGGTCTGTTGTGTACGGCAGTACGGGTCCATTGGCCCAGCAGTGTGGGTTTTGGTAAATAGAACATAAAAACATAGCTCACTTTTGTAAAACAGTGCTGTGTTCCAATGTAATACGGAATAAACATCCGACAGAAGGCTGTAGACCTTATAGACTGATACTCATTAAAATGTGTTTGTCCCGGTTCCGTTCTGTTCATGAATATTTATATCATAACAGTGTAGAATAAGACCCCATGTACACTGATCTCAACACCCTTCTTTAGGGAATTAAAAATAAAAATACAACATATGGCATTACCAAACCTACATATTATAATGTTTTTGTGTATTTCTTTAATGTTTCAAACATAATATGTATTCGGCATATCTTTGCTTTGGTTTTCGTAAACTTTATGTACAGTCATTATACTTCATGCATCATATACCTGATCTATGTCTTCATGGTTTATTTGACAGGACTCCTTTACGTGAGCTGAACAGCTGTAACGTAACATGAACAACAAGTACTGAAGCAAAGAGACGAACATGTACAGACCCGTCCATTACTCATTCTCTCTATATATTCATTCAAAAATTCGTTTAAAAAGAACTCCTGTATGCTCAACGTGCCAGTGCGAGTGGTTATGAAATGAGCAACTGGAGATGAAAAATGAAAAAAGGACCAGATACCAAATTAAAATCAGTGACTAAACATGCTGTATATAATGGTAGACCATATTAACCTGACCTCATGTTTCTTGACGCTGCGGTGTACCTTCTGCGAAAAAATAGTTAAAGGTAAACCCATGAAGGGTTCTTTGGAGTGCAGAAGTGCATCCAGAGGGGACATCAAAGGGGCCCGGAACCCCCCCCCCCCCTTTTTTTTTAAGCAAAACAATTTTTGCGGCCAGGACCCCCTCCCCTTTTCCGGACCTGGGGACCTTTTTTTAGGTTTTAACTATTAGTCCCCCTTCCCTATCCTTAATTCTGGATCCACACCTGAAGTTGTGACAGTTGAGAAACTTTGTAGGTTCAAAGTGAAGACATATTGGTGAAGGTTCTAGAATCTGTCCCATAGGTTCTTTAGGCAACCATGAAAGTGACATATAGAACCTTAAGGAAGGATGCGCCCAAGAACCTTTGGAAAGGTTCTTTATGACACTGCTGTTTGGTACTCAAAGGCGCTCTATCAGGACTTGGGAATAAAATTCCTGTAGTCCAGGAATTGTAAGTAAAATACACATATCCCAGACTGCACATAAGCAATGGCCCCATGTAAACACATTTAATTTAGTTGTTTATGAAGTGTAATTTAGTCATCTACATGGTGAGTGATAACTATGAAGTATGACGGCAACATAAATCAATCTATTATATATTATATGTATATAGAAGTTTGTTCGTAGGCCAGTGTATTTTGCCATATTTATCGAATATCTACCGGTTGGAATATATCTGATATTATTGAATAAAAAAGCATAATGTGCAAATTTTTTTCTTGTCTGACTTTGGACTAGAATACAGCGCCGATATCGCTTCGAAGTCACATTCCCACTTCTGGTGAGGATTAATGTGAACCTCAGCACGATATTTCTTTACACTCTGGGAGAATGACGGTGGACAAAGGCATGTGTACACAGAATGTTGGTTTATGTCCTTTCCATGGTACTTCGACAAATAGGACAGCTTCATCCAGTTCAATTAAACTCAATTAAGTTCAATTAAAAAAAGATAAGTTTTAGTTAGTAGGCTACTTTAATGTTGTGTGTTACTTGGTATTCAACTAGATTTCACCGACGCCAAAAAATGGATTTCCTTCCATGCTAAATATCGACGAAATCTGAGTTATTGTATGGACACGCCAACTCACTTTAAGCCCCTGTGACCCTCAAAACGAGGTACTATTGGGACTGGACAGGCTGTACCACATTCCTCTATACGGGGAGGCTACGAAACAAAAACCGATTCAGAACAGTATGTGCAACAACGACAACTGCATGTGGCACGGAAAAGGGGTCAAATGGTAATTATATCGTAACCCAGTAGGAATAAACCCCGACTTTTCCGATCTTTGTTTATTTGGTACGTTTCTTCTCGTACCATTTAGGTTAAGTTCTCAGGCCTCGAACCAAAAACGATATTGTTCTACGGACTCAAGGTAAAAAACGAATAAAACGATGCAATAGGACGATGTTTTTAAACAGTTTCCAGTCTAAACACAATTTTGCAAGCTTATTAGCAGGAAAAACTTCAAGGAAATCATTTCATTTCGTCAAATGGTACATATAATTTTCAATACCATTGAGGTTGCTCAAAAGTATTTGTGGCAAGTGTAAAAATTATCCAGGTTCTCGTTTAAATAAAAATGATCCAAGGAAAACGTGAGCGGCGAATCCGTAGAACAATAAGACTAGACCAGTCACTGCAATGGTAAAGACCTCTTCCCACTAACCGCGAACTGCCACCTCGCGGCAACTCATATTACTAAATTACCACGATATAAATGCAACAAGATGGAAGACCATTGCAGTGCATCCCTCCGTATGACTCAAGTTTATATATCCAATAAAAAGGCCTACTGAGTCGTGTAGGTGTGAATCTGACAGTGACAGGTTTGTGCTATTGCAGAAGTTTCCCCTAACTCCTTGAAATAAAGAGTAAACTCTTCAGAAAGCCAAGATTTCTGGTATCGTCTGTCGCTGACACGGGTGGTTAGGACACTAGAGGACGAAGATGGCAATCACAAGTGGTCTCCCCGGGATGAGGAAGTGGCATACAAGTATGATAAAGACAAAAATTGCTCAGAAATGTCGAGTTATAAATTTACTGGCTTTCTCGGGTCGGCTCTTTCCTCGCGAGTGTTTCAAAATTCACGATATTCGATAAGGGTAAAATTTCCGCGAAAATTAACCTTCGTGAATAATACTGCTAATGATAATACTTTTTTCATTCGTCCTTTTCTGTGGTTGCCTTTTTGTTTGCGAGATTTTCAAAATCGAGATTTTCGAAAATGGTTAATTATCAGTTAAATGAAGCCATGGGGAATAAAATGCCTCATACACTTAGATGATCATTAATTATTATAATAATATAACGACTGAGATAAATGTGATAGTGTCTGATTTATTCTATCATTATAATAAATACTGGCCACTTAGATTTTAATTTTTTTTCTGGTGCGATCGCGAAAAATGAAACCCTTGCGAAAGTAAAATATGAAGAAATCGCGAAATTTCAGCTTCGCGAATATGAAGGCAACTATAGTATTTTATAGCCTCACTGGCCCCTCGTGTATATTATGCATGGCAGTTGCTGTCTTTGTCACCGATCTATTACACTATGTGTCAACAATTATATTATCTACCAACAATGTACAAGAAATCCACTTGTTTGCTGATCGATATAAATAAATCATATTATAATGGACATACTAAGTTAAGATTACATCATGGTGATATCGCTATAAAAAGAACACTCGTGGAACACTTAAAAAGTGTGGATAGCGAATATTAAACCACACGAATATGAAGTCGACCACTGTATATTACTTCCATAGCTGTCCAATGATTACCTGAGTAAACAAACAGTGTATGACCAGTATAACCGGTGCTACGGATAAAAGAACACACGTGTTCCATGTTAGCATAAACGAAACATATTTATGAAAACCAAGTCGAGATGCTACTACAATTGATATTATAACTTCAGATATTTAACTAATGAACACCGGGCGTTGGCTTGATAGTTAGTACGCTGCTACTGTTCTACAATCCGAGCTCCATTATGTCTAGCAGATGATAAATAATGTGTCCTTATTATTGAATCCTTAACCAGTCCATTCTTACACAATACTCTAATTCCTATAATAATATTACAACTGCTTATGATCACTTTAAGATACTATTATTAAATTTTATTCCTTATTAATAAAAATAATGATAAAAACAATTAATTATTATTAAGATTATTATGATGACTATTAATATTATTATTATTAATAGTAGTAGTAGTAGTAGTAGTAGTAGTAGTATAAAAAGGTATTTACTCAAAACAGGACATTGACATTAAGTGTATATGTAAATAAAAACTTGGAAAAAAACTTGGAAAACACTTGGAAGAGGCGCGCTTTATCATAATCGATGCTTTATCAGTCAAGTGTCATAACGAGTCTATTAGTTCAGTTATTAGTGAGCATATCGCGTGAGGCCGCTCAGATATCACCAGTGACAATGTCTTATGTCATAACTGAAACAGCTGTGGCGCATTCCAAGGAAGAACAAATTAAATCAGCGTGGAAGAGACATTTGAAAAGCATAAAAGATGTATGATGAAAACAATGGCAGTGCAAGGCCCATGGGGCTTATTTTACATATGCTGTGTATCTGAAACAAAGGGGTGAAACAACATTGCTATGATAATTTTGACTATTTTATATATATATATTACACATTAATGATATTTCCAACCATTCATAATATTTTTATCCATTCATCATTCAGATTCCTTACTTAAAAACCTGTTTACACGTAATCGTGTAATGCATCCTAGCCATTCCTCCATAACTACAATGGACTATATATATTCATATATATATATATTATTTATTTATATATTTATTTCAAAGGCATTCTTCCCTCGGATAATGTCTTCGGGTATACATGCTTTCCCTCTAAGCGCTCTATGAACCGTATACACGCATTAGATGAGCAATTGCGTATGCACGCACACAGAAATTATCACCTAATTGTTGTTATCTGTTTGAGACAACACGGTTAAAATAATTACTAGCCGCCTCACAATTTCCACTGAGTTATACCTTAAATCCCATTAATTCTGTCCGATCATCATGTGAATAAACACCTCATATAAAAACTGGGCGGGATCAAGTAAGTCTTTATTTTGTTCACTTTTTAACGTGGATATAATGACTCACCAATAGCATATATAATGAATGCTAATCAAAGACTATCCAACTTGTCATGTGAAGTAAAAGCAATTTATGATACATTATTTCCTCGGGCATGCGCATTGCTTGTTCCTGATTTTAGCGGTTCTATCAAGTGTGTATCAATAATAAACCAGACGCTGTGACAGTGACACGTTGAATAAAAAAAAATCTCTTCGTCTTAAATAAGGCAGTTTATTGCTTTTGGAATATACTTATACGTACCAACATTTCATTTTCCTGACTGCTACATGTAAGTCATCCACGTCAGTTATTTTTTTAATTTGGTCGGAAGCCCTTTTATCGGTGCTATATTATAAATTAAGGTGAAACCTTAAATTTTTAATTTTAAAATTTTATTTTTTCTGCCTTTTTGGAGCATATAGCCTGAAGCGTGTCATCAATACGTAACAAAGCTCTATAGTCCAGGGAAAAAAATCGTACACTTAACAAAAGTAACATTTCTCTACTTGGTAGTACTGTGTATCGGTCAGCCTATTCAGGTACAATACATTTTGCAATACACTTAAAGCGATACGTATTGACAACACACTTCATTGTTTGGGGTATCATTTCTGATTTAACGCTTTTTTTTGTACACAAATAAAAATTATCGTTGTCACTGAAGCACCGAGTACTATATACATTCCGCATCCAGTCGAAACGACAGTTCCTTTTAAGACTTGAACAAGATCACGTATTGTATTATCGACTGGATGAGAAATGTATATACATTCTTAAAAGGTCAATATAAGAACTAAAAATCAGCTTAAGCTTTATAAATAACTCAGATTATAGTTTAGGTTGGGTTTGTATGACTTAAATCTATATTTGTGTGTTGTTTTTTTTTTGTATTTCATCGAAACGATGATACAGTATGCAAATCGTACTGGTAGCTGTATCAATAAGGCGTATTATTATATCGTATATTGATACATCCCTGGTAGTTGTACAGTTTTTGTTTGCATGTACCTGCCTTGCTGGTCATTTTGAAGATTACGACTGGTAAGATTGATAATCCATTATTATGAGAATCTGTGATTAAAACAAGGACGTGTAAGCGTAAAAATGCATGCTTCTCTCAAGTAACGCAACAAGGTATATTATTTAAGCTTTGAAATGCCAGACTATGAATTATAAATGTAATTTCTAGGAACCCGAAGAGGGGTTTGTTAAAAACATTTAATACACATATCATAAATTATAGGTCCCCATGAACACTGGTCTGATGTGAAGGCATCTGGTTTTTATGGAGCGTATTGCAGTAATCTAAAATATGATAACTATGAGTCAAATTGCAACACAATCACATACACAAACAACTCATTACATATTGCATATGCATGTGGTTTGTTCCTAGGTCAGTCTATTTTTCCTTTTTTTTTATCGAATATCTAATGTTTGGAATTCAACTGATATTATTAACTAATTAACATAATGTTCAAAGATTTGTTATTGCCTGATCTTATCCGCAGAACTGTTATGACTTTCAAGTACTTGTCCGTGGTCTGACTGTGTTAGACTACTATACCTATCACATTCGAATTCATCATACTGCACATCCCGAATCAACCATCCAGATTCCACTAAACTGCAGATCGCACGGTCCAAGCTATATGCTCCAGAAAGGCAGAAAATTAAAATTCATGCTCAGGCTGTACCTTAATTTATAACATAGCACAGATAAAAGAGCTTCCGACCAAATTAAAAATAACAGACGTGGATGAGTTACATTTTGCGGTCAGCTAAATGAAATGTAGGTATTTATATTCTATTCCAAAAGCAATAAACTGCCTTATCTAAGACGAAGATATTTTACTTTATTGAATGTGTCTTTGTCACAGCCTCTGGTTAATAATTAATTTGTGTGCACTTGATAGTACCTGGAAAGTCCGGATCAGGTAATGCGCATGCCCGAGGAAATAATGTATCATAATGCTATAATTGCAAAATAAATTGCTTTTACTTCACATGTCAAGGTGGATAGTCTTTATCCACCATACATTATATGCTTTTGGTGAGTCATTATATCCATGATGAAAATTGTACAAAATAAAGACTTACTTGAACTCATCCAGTGTTTATATGAGGTGTTTATTTCCGAGATGATCGTACAGAATTAATGAGAAGGTATAACTCAGTGGAAATTGTTAGGCGGCCAGTAATAATTTTAACGGTGTTGTCTCTCTCTCCGGGCACACAGAGATAACAACAATTACGTGACAAAGTCTGTGTGCGAGCATGCGCAAAGGCTCATCTAATGGGTGTACACGGTTCATAGAGCCCTCAAAGGGAAAGAATGTACACCCGAAGACAATATCTGATGGAAGAATGCCTTTGAAATAAATAAATAAATAAATAAATAAATAATATATATATATATATATATGAATATATATAGTCCATTGCAGTTATGGAGGGATGGCTAGGATGAAATACACGATTACGTACATGTTAACAGGTATTTAAGTTATGAGTTTATATGATGAATGGATAAAAATTTTATGAATGGCTGGAAATATTATATATATATATATACTGAGCATTTTTTTTTGTTCGCAAGAGTTTTAAATTTGCGATATTCCCGAAAGGGATATCGTGCGAAAATGAAACCTTCCGGTTTAACAGGCCCCATCAACACTGGTAAACACTCGTTTGTACTTTCATCTCTGTATGCAACATGATATCTTTTATATTATCTGCTTTTAATAGACAAGTATTTCCGCTTATTTTGTCTAGCTCATTTAAAAAATACTACTAATAATAAATATTAATAACTCTTTTTTTCTTTTCTTAATATGTTTTATATATATATATATATATATATATATATATATATATATATATATATATATCCTTACTATAATATTAATAGCCTATGTTTTTATTGGGTCTAAAGTATTGACCAGTCACGCTTTTGAGGCGCATTTACAGAGTAGAACATTTGCTAGCTCTGTACATTATGTGTAACAACTACTACAACCCCTTAACATGACTCACACAGTCAAAAGTAAAATTATATAAACAGTTTTTTTCCAGTGTAGCACGACACTGCCACGACAATGAGTTTATTGTTAAAAAGTCTGTTACAAAAATCAGATGTAAAACATTACCTTTGACCTTTTGATTGACCGTAATTATATCAGACTCACAACGTTACCATAAATTATTTCAGAATTATTATTAATGTAAATTGAGACAAGAAATTAATAGCTAACAGAAGAGAAAGCATGGTTTGTTATAATTTGATGCTGAAATCCCCTGGGCCCTGGGCATAGATTTTCAGGCTAGCATTTCTAAGGCTATAATGTTTAGAGGGCCATTATTGACGATAAGCAACCCTGACACTGCTACCATACACAATCTACAGTGGATAACACATTTTAAAAAAATGTATGAAAGAATTGTTCACTTTTTTATATCGAAAAATATTGCCAATGGACCAGTAGAGTTACTTGGGAAATATTTTGTTGAAGTAGCGCGTTTGGAATATAAAGCAGCTTGTTATAAATGCACCTACCCCGATTAAATTTATTTTAGATTTGACTGTAATTCTTATTGATAATTAAATATTATACACGAATTGTCTGCACCATTTGATATATTTGACCGAAATAACAGGGTATATTTTTATGATATACAAGGGAATCATGTGAAAAGGGCGATTTCGTGAGAGGTCTTCTTGAAGTAAATTATGATTTTGTTTTAATATTTAATATAATGAAAATTTTGACGCAAAAACTGGAAACATCAGTTTTCTCAGTCCTTATTTTTGGAATTATCATATTATTTAGTGAAATAAAAATTAACAGAAAATTTAAACGAAACTACTTAGTGAGTCTGACTATTTGCATTAGTTTAACCTTTTAAAAACAGAACTTGCCCAATATTAAATAAAAGGTAATCATGAAAAATTAAAAAATCTTACATTGTGTTATAAAAAAATGAATGAACTGCAGCTT
This sequence comes from Sipunculus nudus, assembly GCA_026874595.1. Lineage (NCBI taxonomy): Eukaryota > Metazoa > Annelida > Sipuncula > Golfingiida > Sipunculidae > Sipunculus > Sipunculus nudus. The sequence goes on along the minus strand of CM049317.1, from coordinate 29,540,217 downwards.
TGTTTATGAAATTAGGAGTTAAATGGTCGCACGAGTCAACTCTATAGCCAAATATCATAATATGTAGTATTTCCGTGTTTAAATAAAGTGTTTAAGTATTACTTACGGCCATACTGTGCGTGGCAAAATGTTACGCCCGATCGTTGTACCGCAAAGAAGATAAATACATGTACTACCGGTATCGTTAACCATATTGCCTGTCGGTGTAGGTAGGGCTGTATTCTTTTCAGCTCAACTAAGCAAACTAGGCAAAATTACCAACTGTATGAGCACTCAGCACTTCAATGTCCCTTGTAATTATCTCCCGATTCGTGACAAAGGAAATTCCTCCTTATTGAGCATAAAATACCACGGCGAAAATAGTCGCCTTACTTAGAAAAATCGGGCAATTTGGTAGAAGTATACGTATAAAAGTGTATTTTATACAAATGATATGGTAACACCTCTAAATTCACTGCCCAAATTAATTGGTAACAGTAGATCCTAGGTAGTAAATATATCCGCCAAGGGACTGCCGGGGAAATTAATGTTCATTACAGCTAAGCTAAACACTATAAATCGGTACTTTGACGTATGGCTCATGACAGTTTCTCAGCTTTAGGCAGACAACAGACAACACAAAAGCAGGTCAGTTATTACGATGGCTTTACTTGATGTAATCATTCTTTAAAAAAAATATTTAGACGTTTTACTATGTCTAAGTTTACAATACTATATTTCGATAAAATATAAACTCCAATTACATAAATTTCGATTTTCTATTAATATCTCTTTTACTGTTCGAAAGGAAAAACTTGTTGCAAATGGAACAAAAAAATTGCAAAAGTACAATTTAAAGAAATATATGATATTGTTATTAGGTTATTATTAGGTTAGATTTTTTGTCCATATCTCATTTTTAAATCATTTTTTTTTCATAATTTTTTACCGCTTAAACATTTTGAAATATTTAATTATTATTATCAGAAGATATTCAAATAATTTCTGTGAAGTATCTGCAAGAAACATGTTGTAATGGACGATAAGAATTACCATAATTATATTTCAACAAATGAAATGTTATATTTTTAATTTATTTAATTATTAACATCGCCCATACGTTGAATATAACAGCCGCTGGGGTTTTACAAATTAAAAAAATGCGCATTTAAAATGTTTGTACATCGGTAATATAATTAAAGAAGAATAACATATGACCAACCAACTAAAATAATGGGTTTAACATTTTACATTTTTTGTTCAATTAAAGAAAAATAAAAAAAAAATAATATTCTAACTTCATCCTCAAATTGTTCAACGCATAGATATTTAAAGAGCCAACACATTCTGCAGACTATATTGTCTACGGAAAATATAATTTGATAAATCTTTTGGGGGTAAAGTTTAAGTATCAATCAATTATTCCATGGATCCAGGTATTGGATAATCCATTATCAGCTAAAAATCTGCAATCTAGAATGCAAGCCTCCGCCATGTGGGGGATTCCCATATTGCGGGATACTTCCAAAACTGTGTTTGCATTCACTTTTTGAGCTAATATTTCCAGCTTCGTTCGTGCATCAGTGACTGTACATTTGTGAATATTCCTTGATGGCGTTGCTAAATCTGGATTATGTGCCGGTTTTACACCAAAATTTAACTGATTCTTAATTGGCCCATGCACGAAGTGCCGTGAAAAGTTAATTAAAATAAGTCAACTTGAAAGTTGGAATCACGAAAGTGACAAACGTTTGAACATAACATATATTTTCCTTTGTTTGCATTTTACACTTTGAAGCAAATCATTTATTTCAATATTTCTATGGTTTTTAAAGGGGAATATTGGTAAGAGAAGTTGATATTATATTTATATATATATATATATATATATATATATATATATATATATATATATATATATATTTGAAATAACATGTGTCATGTTATTGTATGTACACTTGAAATAAATTACCTATACACTTCTGGTAAAATCTTCATGATGAATGAAACCATATGGCACCCGTTCTTTTGTGTCAGAGGAGGAAAAATGAAAATCCTGTTGAGGATCGTGGCTCTTGTGATGCTGGGTCTCGTTCTTCGGGGTAAGTAAAACATAATTGAAATGAACAAAAAACAGTAATATTTTGATATAATAATATATTGCTATTCCATTTTTCTACTTCTATTTTTATTACTTATTGACATCTTCAAGATAGGATACACTTTCATAACGGAAATATTGTAAACTATATAATATAACCACATTATGTGATGTTAGATTAAAATATAGTGGATGTTAACAGTATCACTATATAATTGTATGATATAACAAAGGCGGATGAAATATTTTACAACGACAGGGGGGGGGGGGGAGGAAGGAGTGCGGGATTCATTCCCTGGCTCGGGTGAACAACTGTGCCAGGAATGTCATCAGACTTTATACGCAGCTCTCGCCGTCAGAAGTAGAGAATAAAATGTCCAGCATCTCCGAAAATCCGTCTTATCTAATATTTAACATCGCCATATCGGAAAAATTATATTACTAATTTAATAATTAAAACATCATGAGTAATCATAATCATAATCAATTACTTATTATGTAAACTTATTCGTGAATGTAGTTATTGATTCAATATAATCATAATTTTATTTAATTAAATGCAATCACCATGATTTAAATTTTATTTTTACCTACAGTTTCATGTCAGGGTGACCAAGACCGATGCAACAAGCCTCTTGATGAGGGTAACGGAGACGGTAAGACCCTCAAAACGAGGTACTACTGGGACGGGAACCGATGCCGAACGTTCCTCTACACCGGAAAGGGAGGGAACAAAAACCGATTCAGAACGGAGAATCAATGTCTGTGTGCATGTGACAACAACGACTGTGACACTGGGTCCGGGTCCAATGGTCAGTACTGCGATTGGCTTAATATTCGCTAAGTTAAACTTAAGCGATTTTCCCTTTTCATTGATTCGCGAGGGTTTTATTTTCAAGATTTTACAATACAATAATCCACATTTATCCATTATTATATCAATAACTAAACTTAAATACATTAGCAAAGTCGTAACAATATGACGGGAACCCAAGTAGGCACTGAATGAATAGAATTTGTTTTGTACATTATCAGCAGATCATCCAAAATATTAACTATGAAAGCAATATTTGATTTGCGGGTAAAACACAGGGTTAAGTGAAGGCTTGTATAATATCAAGCTTTTACCTTTCGATGATGGGGTCTCTAATTCACCAACGTTTAATTTTCGCGATGATTTAATTTTCGCGAATATCGCGAATTTGAAACGCTCGCGAACTAAAAGGCAACTACAAAATATCATCATGAACAAGCAAACCATATCCAAATATGAACTTTAAAATAGATTCGGATGTAGTGGAAATATGGTCCCCCGCACCTTAAATATATAGGGATGGATACTGAAAAGATGGATTTGTGAGGGGTGAGGGGAAACCACCAAGGGAATTATTAAACATTTTGTCAATAAACGAAATGTTGTTAAACAAATGCTTCAATTTACGTGATGAGCTTTCTATTGTCCAATCTCGATGTCGTTTATTTTATACAACAACAACTTTCCCTGCTGCATTGCCTCAAGAATAAAAAAGATTAAAATGTTTTAATTAATGTTTTAAGATTCAGCACTGTGACTCTAATTTAAATTGTGTTTGATGTTCATATTTCTAAAATATATTCATTGTTAGATCATCATGAGATAGGAGTAACCTTTTGTAATCCAGGTGTTAATACGTTTAAGTGTTCTTTCAATGTAGTAGTTCTTATAATCCCTATGTTTCAGGATGCCGCTAAATATTTATGGACACAACGTTTGCTTCTTTTAAAAGCATTTCGTTTTAACGGATCTCAAATCATTATAAGCCATGTATTAAATTTAAACTATGCTGCTGAGTGGGAATAAATGAGTTTTTAAAGGTTACAAAAGTATTCCGAATTCACTAGTTTAAGATTTTAAATTTATTTAAGATTTGAATGCCCATTCATCGGATTGTTTTCACAAATTTCACTTATTAGGGTCACAAAGGAGACTTATCATACGGCCATGTTATTTTTGTTACTTTTTCATGAAGACCCTGAGTGAAGTACATAAAAATCACACCCTTGAGGCATGCAGTTGTGCCTCCTGAAGCAAAATACTGGACCCGCCACTAATAACACCGAGAATCCCCGAAAGGTGCACTCGTATTTGAGTGATGCATGGGCACTGCCTTAACCTTTAAGGACGCAGAGCGCTCACCAGACGTTTCGGCACCGAACATAAAAAATTCCCACCTCCCAGATGGAGATGACAGACTGTGTGTTTAGCGCTACCGGTCTGTCCGGGAGGAATCAATGACGGACCATAGATAGGACGATATTCATGGATACATGTATGCAATTTATCTTCAAGGATGGGGGATGACTCGCAGGCGTAGGAGGGTAATCAAAGTAGGGAAAACATTTTTATAAACATACACATCCATATACATGTATATATATATATATATATATATATATATATATATATATATTTCAAATATATTAGAATTAAATTTTTAAAAAATAAGGTATTTTTCCCCAGTATAGATCAATTCAAAACCAGGTTCTAATATATAATCTTTCATAGATAACTCATAAATTGAACCAAAGTCTATAATTCTAATTATTAATATATTTCATTTCCAATATAAAAATATTATCTCTGAATAGCGGGGGATGATTATATTGACCCCATCCCCCGTCCATGTATAAACCCGACGCTGCATTCGTTTACAGATAAGAATCTGGTGAGGCAAAGTTTCTGCTGTATTTTTGAAATAAGAAACTTTGTTAAATCCCAAAATATCGCCCCTTTCATAGGTAGATATACTTGTACTCTTGGTCCTCTACTAGCGCGATGACGGCCTTTGCGGGTAATATGTTTGTGTATGTACAAACTGAGTATAGCCGGACTAGACAAGTTCTGTCCCTGTAGAAATACACAGCTGCATGGGCGATTTTGGAAATTTGTTTTCACTAACTTGCGCTACGTTCACAATGCCATTGTCGGTCCTTGCGTAAAAGGTCCCGTTATATAGATAAGTGTTGTAGTCGAGTCCACACCGTCTGAGTGCAACTGCCAAAGTCCGAGTCCAAGCCACTCGAGTCCTAGTCCAAGTGCGAGTCAATGAGGTTCGAATCAAAGTCCACCTTCTTCGAGTCAGAGTCATTTATAACCCGAGTCCAAATCCGAGTCCAATACAAATATTCTTAAAAGCAATTGCAAACGAAAATTTCAGGATATTAAGTTGATTTTTAAGTTAGTTCACACATGCTTTCACTATAATTGTTATTTACATTTATATCATTTGAGGCTGAGCAAAGCTTGGTATATATAGCGTTATTATTTGTAATAGTCTGTTAAGAGTTCTGTTCGCACATGTTCACATATCTCTGAAATATGTGACAGATTATTTTCCTATTAGACTCGAGATGGACTTGGTCTAATTTCTCGAGTCCTTACTTCCGAGTCCGAGTACAAGTCCATACTCGGGTCCTACGTCACTGATTTGGATCATAACATCAGGTAGGCATGGTCCTTCAGCGACCCCTACAGATTTATAAGGATTTGGTGAAGTACTCTTGGCTCTACATGATGGTGTCAATAACCCTCACTGCGTCCAAGGTTTTCAATACAAGGGGGATGAGTAAATACCCCCCCCCCCCACCACACACACACGCTAACAGACTTTTTAGCAATAGATGATCAAGATAATTCTCTCTCCCGCTATTCAGAGTATAATATTCATATATTGAAATTATAGACTTTGGTTCCGTTTCTTAGTTTACTATCAAATATTATATATCTAAACCTTGTTAAGAAATAACCTATACTAGAAACATAATACCTTATTTTTCAAAAGCCTTATAATTGATTGTAATACTTCTGAAATGTGTGTCTGTTGTTAATAAAAATGTTGTCCCAACTTTGCTTACTCGGGAAACTTCGATTACTGCGATTCCCCCCCCCCCCGCTCCCACACACACACACCCCGACCCCACCCCGCACCCCAACGTTTCAGGTAAATTGACGCCACCTACTGCGTCGTATGTTTGCAGGCTTATGGGAAGCCGTGCCCAACGGACGTGTTTCACTCAATAACATACTCGGTGGTATGAGCCAGCAATGGGAACGATCACACACCCAGGCCCGCAGATGCAGTAGTCACCGGGCCTGGTAAACACTAATATATAATATGAGAGGGGGCGTGTGATACTGCTCTGTCAAGTAGTCCAAAACCGATATGAAATTCTGCAGGTGTACATATACTTAGTTAAGTTAGTATTAAAAATTGAGGCGGTTACCTCTTAACAAAAAAAATAGGTAAAAATTTTGTTTGTCTTACCAGCGGCCGACTGCAGATCGAAGTTTGACCCCGGAACGTGTGGCCAGGATCGGACAAGGTATGCTTATAACAAGAAGACCCAACAATGTCGTCGTGAAACCGGATGTGAATACAGCAAAAACGGAAATAACTTCGATAGTGAGGCTGCGTGTGAAGCCGCTTGTGAGAGTAAGTTTTTTTGTGTTAACTACTATCTTCCAAAGGATGTAAACTGAAATGTTACACTATTTTCTTAACTCTTTTTGGAAAATTTGGATCATTTGTCTAAACGGGGATGGAAATGTTAACATAAAGAATTGATACATTTTAGGAGGAAAATAGAGACAAATATGTCAAAATAATCAAAATAATATACGTATATATATATATATATATATGTGTGTGTGTGTGTGTGTGTGTGTGTTAATGTAAGCGACGTTTCGACTGTTGTAAAGGCAGTCGACACCCATATCGCTGACACCCATGGATGCACATTCCTGTGACAAACGCCGCTTGTACATAAAATTTACATATAATGAATCACAAATAACTTCGTAGTGAAACCAGTTGATGCTTTTTTCTAAATGGGTAAGAGATAATTATCTTACAGAAGAAAGCTTCTCTAGAGGGTTCTCTTATATATATATATATATATATATATATATATATATATATATATATATATATATATATATATATATATATATATATATAATCAATATCTGTTAAACCACGCATGTTCTAATCTGGATTTTACACAAGAAACTAACACTGAATCAATTCCTGTGTAAGATTGATTTAGTTGACTATAAGTAATAAACATTTTTTAATGCTAAGGAAACTCTATAACATATTCTCTGGGACTGCTGTTTTTCTAAAATAATGTGGAATGAGATACTTTCAATACTGAAAAATCATCGGTCTATTCATGTTTCATTTACATGGGATATTACAAATATAAGTTTTGGTCTTCATGCATATGCATAAGTTAACAAAGTTTACTTGCTTTACCTTCAATCAGAATACAGTGAAAACTGGTCTAACGGACACCTCACTAAGGCGGACAACTGGCTATTACGGACAATATAGTTCAGTCCCTTCAAAATTCCGTCTTTGTTATGAATAAGCGGAACCTCTGTAAGGCGGACACCTCACTTCTGCGGACAACGGACATCGGATTTGAACTCAAAGTAACATTCTAAGAGTAAATGAACCTGACAAATATGGACACGACACGCCATCTCCGACGGACACTGATCACTCGCCCCGGATAACATCAAAGGCCACCGTTACTGTTGTTTCCGGAACTGTAACACAAAGGATTGAGCAATCCCCAGTTGTTACCTTAATGCGTGTAGGTGTTCATGTCATGGTTTGTGTGCTCATAGGATAACACAGCAAGGGTGAAGCGGTAAACATCCTGTCACTTTATTTTACGGTTGATCATACACATTGCGAAGCTGCATATTATTTGCTCGACCACGAGGTCATAAAAGGATTAAACGGCTGCCGATTACCCCTGCGTCCCTGATTTCACTGCGCAATATCTTACTGTAAACTTGCCACTTTGTTGTAGCAGGCTGTTTGATATAAAATAATTAGTTTTTCTTAATATATCTCAAACTGATCTGCTCAGTACAATGTCAACCATGTGCTCGCTCCACAGTTTCGCGTATCGTGCCGCCGTGCACAAGCTCCTCGGGTTTCGTTTTTATCTCGGATGCCATCAAAATCAAAGCAAATCAAACCAAACAACCATCATCAAAGAAAGTTTATTTAAGGCTAAAGCTACATTCACCTATTTAAAAGAATGTTCCCAAGTTCGTAGCCATTACAATCTTCGCATTATCAACGTCGTCATTATTTTTGAGATTATCGCATTGGGGCAGCTGAACAGGATAGTTTAGACAATGCTGCCAGGTGGCACCACGCATAGTTCAGGCAGGTCGCTTACGCTATCTGAAAAAGTCGAGCTTATTTGCCTGAGTGAATCCGTGAAAAAAAGCGTTTGCGCTCTTGCAGAAAAAATTATGAACATTCTTTTTACGGATGATTTCATAGACCCTTCTCCTTATATTGTTTACTACTTGAGATAAGTAAAAATAATCACAGTTTGTATATATCTATTGAATACATGATGTATGCATGATCAGTTGTACATGTACATGAAACCTGATATAATACAATAATCACGTTCTTGCAATTGTTCGTTGTCTTTATTCAAAATCCCTCAGTTATCAACCAAGGTCAACCTGCCTAATGAGGACACCTCACTATTAAGGGGTGAACCCACCAAAGCCGACATGCGTCCCGACACGTCTCTCGACACGCTTTACGACACAGATGACGTCCAGTGTGTCGCGACGTCCGCCTGTGTCGTGGCAGTGGACCAGCTCACACGACACATCGTGGAGAAGCACACGACACAAGAAGCGTGTCGGCTTTGTATCGCGGGCCTTGCGACACGATCGAACATGTTCGATTTGTCGTGCGATGAAAACGCGTGTTGGGTTGCGTCGGCTTCTTCTCTACACAACTCGACACAGATCGTGCGGTGGAACTGGACGTGCGACGCACTTTTCACGGCACATACCGACACGCAGCGCTACGTGGAGTGAGTGGGTCAATGTCAAGGTCACTTCCAGCCAATCAGGAGACAATTTTCTGTTGTCTTGCATCGGTCCTGCCTAGGACTGGGTATCGGTCTGCCTATTTAGGTACAATACCTATTGCGATACACTCAATTCGATATCCGATATGTATTGACGATACGCTCCATTTTTCTTTGTATATCATTTCTCCATAAAAGTTCTGAATATATAATGTTTCTTATTTTATTAATAAACAGCATATTCACTATATTTTGCATTTATACTAGATGTTGAATAAATAAAAAAACACCAAATCAGTTAATAAAAAACTGATAAAAAAGCTTTATTTTATGTATCAGGTCCTTTAAAGCAGGTCCTTTAAAACAAAACACAAACCTGAGCAAAATCACAGGGGCTGCTCTTCCTCTTAAGGGTGGATATAATCTCATACTACGGGATGAGCCAAGTTTGTTGTTTGACAGAAGACTTGAAATACGTAATATGTGGAGTACAAACTTTTCCAGACCCCGTTGCCTTAACCTCATTTACTGGATAGACTACTGAAAATAAAAACAACGATCTTGTTTAAGCCCTTTGCACTCCCCCTTTCCCACCGTTAATTTATATTCGGTTTGGAAAATCATACGCTTTTTTCATGTCATGATAGTATACACTTGTTGACCATTTACCCCTCCCTCAAGGCATTGATCATTCAAAGAATATTAGTCAAACGGAGCTTTGACCGGTATATCAGCACCTGGGGAAATTGTTGCGCTAACACTTGATTCAAGTAAAGGTAAAATGGTGAAATTATAAACCCATATTCATGCCCTACTGTGATCACAAAATTAAAAAATAAATAAATATTTAATTAATTGATAGCAACATTTAATATAAAGTATCGATGTCATCGACGTCAGTAATCATGGGGCTCGTGGGGGGGGGGGGGATTGGCAAAGTATAACGGTGACAAAGTTGCATGTGTCCCCTTCTCTTTTTAAGGGATTAAACGCGTACTTTTGCACTTAACGATTATAACGAGCTCTTATTTTCAGTTTCTTGTTTCTTAATATTTTTATCAATTCTCTTTTAATTGCGCCAAATAATCTCATAAGAAGAAATTTAGGATATCGTGAATGTTCAAACAAATAATGAAAAATAAGCAAAAATAACTTTTATTCTCAAATTATACATACCGTATTATGTGTTGGAAAATGATATTGAGAAATGTTTTTATATTCTGGCCGGTGGCTATACTGTCCTCATTATCATGAACTGGGCTTTTGCCCGAACTCGGTGGATTGCCCCCCTTATATTTCCTGAAAAACAGGGCTCATGTGAGTATCGCTCAAACGCGCCCGAATGTCATCGGAGCCTTTGTCTTGTTTAAGTCTTAAAATATAAAGTGGCTATAGCTTTATGCTAAACACTTGCAACAGATAATCTAAAAAGGTCAACTTCCGGCAAACACGCGATAATCTCCGTGTCATGAACCCCCATATGTGTCGCGGGCGTGTTGGTCAATTGGTTTGTTATTTTGGCTACATGACACACTTCACGACACGCTAGGCAACGCAAACCGACGCAACAAAGTGTCGGTATGTGTCGCCTGATTCCTGTGTCGGCCTGCGTCGCGCTGTGTCGAGATGCGTGTCGGCCTTGGTGGGTTCACTCCTTAAAGGACAAAATGATCGAGTCCCTTGACTGTCCGCTTTAGACAAGTTTCACTGTATATTGTATAGTTCTGTCTCTGTATGTCCATATATGTGTGTAAATGAATGTACATGTATAAAGAATAATAAAAAACGAAATATTCTTAAAAAATTAAACAAATAAAAACAAAGAGGTTGCCAATGTTTGACTGACGCTTTGCTTACCGGACCAACATTTTTTTTATTTCCTTGGAGAAACATGGACCTCAAAAGAGACTATTCCTGTAGCGACCTGACGAAGCCAATTTATCTATTGAGATAAACTATTCAGTATAGAATCAATGACAGGTTGCAGATTTTATGAATTTTATATTTAATATTTTAATCAGATTAACTTGTTTTAAGAAAAATTGAGCAATTTGAAACTGTAACCTGTTAAGAATGTTCCTTCCGCTAGGCTCAATAATGTTTCTTGGCTGTTTCTATGTTTTGAATTTAAAGCAGTAAATGAAAAGCAAAGGAAAGGAAACTTGAAAATACTGAAAGCAACAACACAGTTTATTCAAATATGACATAAGAAACTCGGCGCTTTAGCGGCAGATTTGGTTGGAATTATATGGATACAGAGGAAACAGACTTTGTCAACTCTGCAAGATTCGTACTCACAAGAGCAGTTTGCTATTCATGGATTATGGGTAAAGAAACCAATTCTCCACCATGCGTAGGGGCTTCTAGGTACACGAGTGGCGTAGGTTGATAAGTGACGAGAATATATGTTGGGTTTCAAAGTCCACATTATATAATTTTAATTTTGAAGGTTGATAGTTGTGACAAGAAGTCCCTTCCCTTTCACAACCCGTTCGTTGTCAGTGGTAACACCCTTGGCGGAAGGGTGGACATTTTCCACATTCATGACTGCGGCAGACGGTAACAGACCCAACGCATTAGGACTAAATAAACAGTAGTTACATGATGAGAAAGACAGGACCAGATGATCCAAGGCATGAAAATAATCGTCGTTGATACAACTGATGTTGTGTTGAACGAATTCTCCTTCATTAAAAAAAAAACATAAACATTGGGTTTTCAAGCCACGAGAATGACTATTGGAACTCTCCAAATTTAGCTTATTCTTTTTTGTATTGAGCCAAAGCCGTTTATACTCCGAATCCTTTGGCATGTGCAATAAATAGTAAGGTAGAGACACTCTTGTGAAGTAAAGTTTCAGGCGTCAAGTCCCCATCCCAAGAACTGGCTCATTAAACTTTTTAATATTTTCTTCCTTGTCCGTAATGAGACCACAGGCGATCTAGTGGTCATAGATGGCACTTAATCCGATGTACCTTTGTAATGCTTGGTGGACCAAAGCACATGGTTTTTTTAGACCATGCTTTAGGGCGTTTGCGTAGGTCTGGTTTCGAATCTATGATCGCTTGGCCACACGCCCGGGAGGAGGCAGTTTCGCTTTTACACCATCATGCTCCACGGGCAGCATTAAACTAACAAATACTAATTTCGAATCCAAATCTTAACAAGCAAACACTTGCTGCGACAATCATTCACCCTGGCCAAGACAATGTCTCTTACTTTTGGTCACTAAGCTCGATGTTTCTACGGTCAGCCGCCACCCTTCTTTTACCGGGAGCCGAGGAGGTAGATTCCCGATCTATCAACTAGTGATATAAGGTTGTTCTAATAATGGAATATAATTAAGTTTTCTACTCCAAATAAAAAAAAGTCGTATTCCGCTCACTGTATGTCCCCTCGATTTCTTATTTAGAGTATAAGTGTTCCTGCCAATATGGTTGGCTAATGGAGCATTGTTAATTGTATTCTGCTTTTCAGTGATAGAAGTGACGGTTTCTGTTGTCTCACGTGTTGTAGCTTGTAATACCTGCAATGACTGCCCACGTGGTCAGCGTGATGACGGGGTGACTGTGGATAATTGCCCACGCTGCGGGTGTGTCGACTGTGACAACTGCAACAACGTCCAGTGTGCTTACGGTCTGACAGCAACCCGGACATCCACAGACCAAAACGGATGCTGGCAATGCAGCTGTCAACGGTGCGATACTTGCCAGATTTCCTGCCCTCAGGGACAACGGGCTGTGGTGGACAGCAGAGACAGTCAAGGTTGCGTCACGTGCTCATGCACCGCCTGCAACACATGCAACGAAGCCGACTACAACTGCAATTACAGAGAAAGGTTAACAAACATTGGCTCGACCTCAGATGGATGCGCCAGGTGTGAGTGCAGGTCATGCACCCAGTGCACGACGTCGTGTGGGTATGGTGAGAGGAGCTCACGAGTAGGAGAAGACACAAACACGGGTTGCGCAGTGTGCGAATGTCGCTCCTGTGACACATGTGGAGACCTCAGATGTCCAAATGGTGCACAAACAATCAAAACAGGCACTGATTCGAACGGGTGTGCTAGATGTGAGTGTCAACAACAAACTTCCGTGTGCTATCCCGAAACTTGCTACTGTACCGGCCTGACAAGACCTGTATACTATACCGACTGGTATGGCTGCGTCAAGTGTCTAGGATGCCAGCGGTTGTACGGCTGTCCCTCAATGAACTGCCCAAGAGTCTGTCCGTATGGCATCAACATCACTCTAGATAACGATGGCTGCAAAGCCTGTGACGTCGCAGATGACCCATGTATGGTAAGTGAAGCGCTTTCTTAACAGTAAGATTATCTGTAAGATCCTTTGAGTAAACTGGAGACATTCCATTTAAAGATAAAATTATGATATTTCTGGTCAAAGTGTCGTATCAATCAGAAAACAAAGATTTTTATCAAGTGCGTGTTTAACCCGCCACTCCGAAAGGTTTTCAACTTTGAATTTCGATTGGGAGAATATTGTATTGATAAATGGGGGAAAATGTCTGCTTTAGGTTTTCCCCAGCCACGGCGGGCCGGCTGCCTGCCAGAGTCAACTTGTTACAATTTTAATGTCGCTGCGAAATCAACAACTGTGATCACAGTTGTGGCCCTGACCTTTACACTGTGGCCGTGTAATGGTAAAACTGTAAACGCACCAAAAAAAAAACTCTAAAGGTGCTTAATATACACATCAAAATACATCCGATCGTGTCTTTGGTAGTAAATGAGTCTTTCTGGCAACATTACCATATTCTTACCTCAATATTACAATGAAACATTATCGCCTAAGATCCTTTTAAGCCCGCCATGATTTAAACATACCAAAAATTAGGAACTTGTCGTAAGTGGACGTTGATGGACTTGTATCCTGCACAATCCAACTTTTTTTTCCCATTCCAACAGCGATAAAGTTTGGAGCGGGGTCCCAGTTTAAATTCCGTCGCAGAGGGCTGTGGGATACCTTATACCATCATGGCGACTTCTTATCTACGTAAACACTAGGTCTCTGGTAAAATTATTGATGTGTAAGGGAATTTAGCATTGCATTAGTGCTACAACCTTTCAGAAGTTTTATACCGTATCCTGCGGTCACGAACAGGTAATTATTTTATGTTGTCACCGGATAAATGGTCACTTATACGTATCGAAAGGATCTCCCTGTTTGGAACTATGCACGGTTTAAACTGTAGAGCCGAACACAAGCCGTTGATGGAGAGGACCAGAGCAAATCGGAATAACACCTCTTGGGACGAGACAAGTTACATTATATCAACTGCCAGCGTTGCGTCTTTTGTGTTCAGGTTCTAAAATTTCTTGTTTATTACAATAAATAACTATTTCTAACCCCATATTATTCAAATGTCCCTGTAATAAACATATTATATTATATGATTTTTTCACGAACAAGGGTTTTAATTTTTCACGTTTTTGTGATATTTTTTAATGCGGCGGTATCAAGGAGTCTGAATAGGTATATATTCAGTTACCGTTAGACTTGCATCTGTGATGTACTCGAGACCGACTAACCCGAGACCGAAACCATATGATCCGATACCTATAGACCTTGATCAGTGTTTCCGTGAGTGAGACCCAGACCTCGAGAGCACGTGTTTTCCCAATCATCTACTTCCTTGCTGCAGGGCTAAAGTTTTCAAAAGATATCAGTGATTCATCCACAAAAGATTGGTTGGTGTTAGCCTATATTAGCGCAAAGGGTTGAGAGATAATCGCTTGTTGAGGAAAAGAAGTTAATCTTAACAAATCACAGATTATGTTTAGTATGGGGTATATTTTCTAACCGCGGGATCAATTTCTTATTGATCCTGAAGTCCGGACCACAACAGAATCCGAGACAGTTCATTTGAGATACCGAAGTCCGGACCTCCGAGACGTACTCCCGCAAAAAAATGATCCCAAGAAAAAAGACCTGTCTCGAGAGAGGGGAAGGACAAAACCAAGTGGTACAGGCTTTAGAGGTCCCCTGATCGACACCTACATGTCACTATTGCGTAATGGTGAAATATTGTTTGAACCTCAGCGATTATAATTTCCAATTAGTGACAGGCTTAATATCAATAACATATCATTCTTACCGTATGGACAGCTTCACCCTTTTTCAGTAGGCAGTGCAACCGGCAGGCCATGGACCTATCCTTTAAAAAAGACTCGCTATACGACGTCAAACAAACATCTGTTAATAGTTTCAGTGCTACGCATCGCTGCACTTGCGATAAAAATACTGTTATACGTACACATTAAATATGAAGCACTATATTCAGTTTTTCTATTAACGTGAAATATAAATTTATAGGTATGAGCTGAAAATAATAAGTCGAAGAAATGCAGTTAGAATTTTAAAGAAAGATATAAAGATTTTATACAAAAAGATATAAACATATTATATGTAAAATTATGTATAAAATTATGCAATGAGAAATGATATTAAATATTATATATAAAAATTATATATATATATATAACTGTTCAGAAGTGAGAAATGAGATATGAAATATTATGTATAAAAACTAAATATAAATATTACATATATAAATTATATATATAATTATGATGCATTGAGAAGTTATATAATAATATTAAATATAAAATTTTGAAATATATTTAAATATTATATATAAAATATTTTATATAAAAATGATAAAATATGTTATATAAAAAGTATATTTTAAAGATTATTTATAAAATTGTATGTATGAATGAAAATAATAAGTAAAAACAATTTATTTATTGTGAGGAATATATCTACATGTATGTTGCAGGACTTCGATTGTGGCAAGAAGACGTGCATGGCCCAGACCGAGAAGAACTGCTACAAATCGACAGACTGCACAACCAAACCCGTGTGTGTCAGTAAGTGTTATCACCTGTTGCCATTAGCCATGAAAACAGGACACTGAGGCCTTTTTAGAATAAACTGATAGGGGCATGCCGTGAGGCACTCTAAAAATTACGAAGATTCATTGTGATTTTCGAATTAAGAGTTCTCCGGGTGTGTCATCTCGACTCCTTTTTATAAATGGGTCTGCAGTTTATGATAAATCAAACATGAACACAAATATGGTTATCGGATGTTCCTGATTAATCTAAAATATAAACTGGAAGTGCGTTGATCTTCAGTTAGTCAATGGTGAAATTAATATGACTCAATTACTCTCTGACTACACTTTATAATATGTGAACTAGTTTGACATTACTTTTTTTATAATTGTGTATACTTGAAGTTTGTGTAAAAATAATTATTGGTCGGAACAAAATTTCATATATCAGAATACGTGTAATAATATCAAGCGTCATTTAAGCCGTTTACCGTTCGAATTCCGATTTACTCGGGGCTGGAAATAAATAACTTTTATTAACAGATGCTGAGAAGGTATGCAAGGAGCCTCTGGCAAAAGGTGGTCCGTGTCCCAAGTCAGGTTCTCTGACGAGATGGTACTACAACGGGGTCGCTAAGGAGTGTCGCTCCTTCACCTACAAAGGATGTCTGGGGACGAAGAACAACTTTATGACCAAGCGTGACTGTAAACGAGTCTGTATTGACGGTAAGTCATGACCAAGTCTGACTGTAAACGTGTCTGTGTTGACTGTAAGGTTATGACCAAGCGTGAGTGTAAACTAGTCTGTATTGACGGTAAGTCATGACCAAGTGAGACTGTAAACGAGTCGGTATTGACGGTAAGTCACCACAAATCGTGACTGTAAACGAGTCTGTATTGACGGTAAGTCATGACCAAGTGAGACTGTAAACGAGTCGGTATTGACGGTAAGTCACCACTAATCGTGACTGTAAACGAGTCTGTATTGACTGTAAGTCGTGACCAAGCGTGACTGTAAACGAGTCTGTATTGACGGTAGGTCATGAATAAGCGTGACTGTAATCCAGTCTTTATTGACGATAAGTCGTTATAAAAAGTGATTGTACACGAGTCTGTGTCTGTGACTTTGCCTTTACGGTAAGCCATGACCAAGCGTGACTGCAATGAGTTTGTCTTAACGGTATACAAGTAATGACCAAACGTGAGTGTATCAGAGTCTGTGTTAATTATAGGCCATGATAAAACGTGACTTTCTTAACCGTAAATCGTCATTTAGCGAGGCTATACCCGATCCTGAATTAAGAATGGGACATGAACAAACATGGCTGTAACGGGTCTATGTTAATGGTGGGTCACTACAGTACGGGGCTATACCCAATCCTGTGTCAAATGTGACCATACATGAGTCTGTGAACGAAAATCAGTGAGCGAGGACCAAACGTGACTTAACGAGAGTCTTGGTACATAATCAGTCATGACCACTCTATAAGCCCGGCATAGACTTTGCGACGCGACCCGACTCAACTCGGCCTGAATAAACAGGTTTCCTCGAGCTTTCGATCTATAGGTTTTCCCAGTTGTTAATCCTGCAGACGACAACTTATTTGCATACACGTCCCGACTCAGCTCAAGTGGATCGATGGCTGAGGCGGAAGAGTGAATTGAACCAAAATGGAGACACGTTGCAGGATAATGAACATAAAATGTTATATATATATATATATTCATACATATATATCATCTTTAATTATAAATCTCTCTTTCTCGCTAATTCACTTTGTACCATCCACAGTTCAAACATTTTAATTTGAATTTGATAACATTTAAGTCTAAGCCCAATTATTCATTATCCTGTTATATAATTAAATATATATACATATATATATATATATATATATATATATATATATATATATATATATATATATATATATATTTATTATAGATTCAATACCATGAAGCATATCAACTGATATCATGTTGCCATTGCACTAGGACACTGCATGTGCATCTGGTTGTACTTGAGTCTTGTCCATCTAATTTTTTTATATACGACTCGAGGAAACTTATACTAGGCTAGCTGTTGTATCTTCGCTTTTCTTAGTTTAATACTGCTTCAACTTGTAAGCTTTAAAAAGCTTCCTCTGTTCTGTTTAAGCATATATTCAGTTATTTCAAAAGAGCCACAGAACCTGGAGGATGTCAGTGGTAAAAATAGGCCTTGTGCAAGTAGACGGGAGAATCCGCAATCTGTATAGAGGCATTTAGAAAGACATTATTATTTTTCACCTATTGTTTTATATCATAGGACTTAATAACATTTTCCATATAAAGAAATGTAAAGGTAAATATTACTAATTTTATGTTCAAAATTTAAATGTATGTTCTATTTTTATTTGCAGAATAGTCTTGCAGTGTCAAAATAACAAGGCAAGGAAAGAGCTTCGAACCAGGATTATACAAATATGCAAATTACTACTTCATAACAACAGAAACTAATAATTTATGATTTTCCGGAACACTGCAACACGGCTTTTTCAGTATGTTTGTATACTGAAAGACCTGACGCGCAATGGTCATTCTTTGACATCAGCAGTGGTATCCCAGTGTTATTTCACTGTATCGGTTTATAAGTTGTTTGAAAAAAATCTGTGAAAATTACGTGTATATAACTGTTTGTCATATGTTTTCTGGAAAGCATTTATTGTAGTGAAACTAGAACTGATAATATAATTAGCTATATTATCAACATAGCACCATCTCCAATTAATTTATGCACACTTATGAATTTATTTACACATATATTCATGAAATGTACACGCTCCTCTTTTTGTTTAATCACGTGCCTTAATATATCCTTACATAAGTATGCAATTAGTTTAATTTTTGTGTAAGCTTTGCATTTTAAACTGTGACCTCAAGCCTTCTAATGATAATAACCACATGTCATTTTGAATGAAGGTAAAATACCATTTCTGATCTCGGGCTGATTAAACCTGCTTTTTCAATGGGCTGTTGGAGATGCATATTGACGAAATATGTAAATACGCGAACTGGCGATAATGTTCACTTCAAGAATCACACCAAACATTAGTCGCACGAATATTTCACGAATGTCTAACAAATTTGGGCCAATGTCAGCCTCTAGTTCACATACATGTAAGGCGACTTTTGCACGATATTCGCGCGACAAATTGTCTGATTGTCATTAACATGTTCAAAATTCCTGCGATACGACAGCGAGCCCCTGCGACTCACGCTAACAAATTGAGAACAACGCGAACTCAAATCGAGACATTTTGGAAACTCCCTAGCTAATGGCGTTTGCAATTTATCGCCCACATTCGCAGCCCAGTGTGATACTGGTTTAACATACACTTGTTTTTATGAAGTATAAACTCTGTATATAAGTGTTACAATGTTAGAATCAGGTTATCTGTGATCTACATTATTTATTTTAATGTAAGCATTTTATCGTATGGGGAGCAGGTCAGGTTATATAATTCATAATTACTCAGAGGTAGAAACTATGAAGGGAGAAATTACGAGAGCAGTATGTCGCAGTAGATCGAAATGCATTCCCTCATTAGTTTTAGTCATTATGAGAATAAATTAGAAGGAGACACGATACAAGCCGGGTACCGCTACTGTTTCATTTCCACAACAAGGTATATCAAGAAATTGCTAATTTTTTAAAAAATTAAAAATTGACAAGTGTCGAAATTAATCAGAGAAATAGCCAAAGTAAGAAAAGTTTCATATTCTATTGATTCTCTCCATCATTATAAATATATCTTAAATTGATTTGATAATATTTCTTATTTTATTTTTTCATCAATTATGGCACATATTATATATATATAGCTTATTGTACTTTACTTATTTTGGTATTTGGGATTCGAGTAATAAATCTACTTTAAAAGACCTCGTTTTGTCTTGTCAGTCAAGTTTTCTTTCTTTGTCATTAAGACTTCCATTATTGTCTTTGAAGTCCTGCGAGCTTAATACTCTCTTGAATGTATGTCATGCAATTAGAAATAATCGTCAGTTGATAGCAAAAATTAAAACAATACGTGTGTCATTCTTTTAAAATTTTACTCCATGTAAAATATGCTACATCCGCCATCCGGTCCCGTGTCATCATGATGTTATACGTGGTGCATTGGAGGGCACTGTTTATTCCAAAAGTGGAGTTAACTGCCAAAACGTCAATAAGAACCGTCCCCAAAATATACTTGACAACACACCTTTGTTATGCAAAAAATCAATATTTGAGATTATATAAACGACATTTTTATAATTGTTATGGTAACTATAGCGCAATTTATGCGTTTGGTGCAAAAATACCCGCGAGTCTTGAAGTGGTCCTTAAGGCCCCATAAGTCCACGATGTTGGACGTAACAATTTCTTAAATTAGAATCCGTCTGGTTCGCCATCTTTTCTCCAGTCGGAGGCTGCGTGGATGCATCTTTCGGTTCTATATGGTACATTTTGATTGACGTCACAGGTCACGTGTATCGCCTGCACTGCTGATAAGGTTGGCCCGATGTTTATTTCATGTCCGGTTTCCCTCAGTCCATCAACAATTCCCTTTTAAATAAATAAATAGATATACAACATATTTAGAACAATATTTACAAAATTAGCGTTATTGTGTTTGACGTTTTTTCTGTGATTTTTCCATATTAGATTAATATTAGTAAATAATTGCAGAGATATATCCAGATACTGTTAACCTGCAAAGCAAAAGCTCAGTGTACAAAGAGACCAGTATATATTTGGCTTGAATACCTAGTAATAGTTTTGATACAAAAAAAACTTGATAGTCTACTGGGAACAGCACCAACATGGCTGAAAAATATTCGGTTAGCTGCTGGCAACGTAAGACTCATTAGCATGGAAGTACCATAGATACACGAAAGACCATTAATACCATGTTGGTGTAAACTCACACACACATATAAAATTATCAGATGTATTCAACCACCGAGCGGTCGCAAAAGCCCCGACCCAAACCGCAACCTGCCTCTAACCAACAACCTCAGTTATTAAACTCTCCGTCCCAAGTTACCGGCAATTTAGTAATAGGGGTGACCCAGGAAGGATATATAGCTTGAAAGTTGTTTTATTCAACTACCTATGACAACAGGCCTATACATTTATGACTTTATAATGGGGGTACGTGAACCCCCTCGGAAATAAGAATAGGGTTCAGGTCAAAATAAATATCAGATGCAAATCTGGCATCCATGAATAAGAGTATACCCAAAGGTCAGATATTGTGATTTTAGAAAATTAGCCATATTGGAGATCTAGCACAAACAGGGACAGGGGCGGGCGATAATGGAGTACTAACTACGGTGTGAACGGCTTTCGGGGTAAGGTCAAGGTCAAAAATAAATATCAGGTGCAACTTTGTGACTTAGACCTAAATGGTGCCCAAAGGCCAGTTTTGAAAACAAGCCAACAAAACAAAATAATTTTTGGCGATATCGGTGGTTTTGCGTTCAGGTGCCGAGGTCCACCAAAAAAACTGTTTACCCAAGTATTGATATAGAAATAAACTATCAACCCCTTTAACCTTCCGTCCCTTCGTTTGGAGGGTTAAAAATGATTGGATGGATGGGTAGGTAGATGGTTCGATAGGTGGGTGGATGGATTAATGGAGTGCTGAATGGATCGATGGAAGAATGGATCGATGAATGAATGGATCGATGGATGATGGGTAGATGGTTCCATAGGTGACAGGTGGCTGACTGAACTGATTGATGTTTGGATGGATGGATGGATGGATCGATGGATAGAAAAATAGATACCACATTGAACTTTGTACAATATGTCTAAGCAAAATGTGAAATATATGGGACGACGGATAAATTTCCATAAATTTATCAATCATAATTCAACATATCCAAGCAAGTGATCTCATATTCGGTTTTGTGTATAACTTTATTTTAAAAACAAACATATATTCCTTATATGGAATCCTGACCAAATAAGGTATTCCCACCTGACTGAAGCCCGGCTCCATACTCAAGGTGTCTGGCAACAGCTGGTGGTGAATCCGAGGATCACGGACGCTGCTTCCAACATCGGATCCCAGCCACAAAGTCTTCATTACCGTCTGTCAACAACACAAGACAGACATGAATATTACAAATATCCGACAGTATTCAATGTAATAAGTTTGTACAATAGGAGCATCGGTTTCCCATGCAGTTAAGAAAGTTAAGAAAGTTAATATATACATTCATGATATTTTATGGTGTTTTCATAAATGTGTGTGTCCATCATATAAAGCTTACACTCATAATATTTAGGTGTGCTTTTCATACATGTGTGGCTCCAAAAGCGTGCGCATAGAGAAAAATTCAACATATGCCTTGTGATTGTCAAGTTTTTCCTCAGCTTAGGGGATTATGCTTCATTTGTGTCTGTTGATTTGTTAGTAAATTCGTTAAATTTATTTGTTGGAAAAACTTATAGGCACAAGACTTTTTGAATGGATGGGATGACCCCCAAAAAGTAGTGTTAAGAATTCTGAAAAAAAATGTAAGATTATTTTATCTTTGGGGAGGTATGTGCTCTATTGAGTACTTTTTTTTTTATCATAAAAAAAATATATCTAAATTACCAATGCAATGCTCGTAATGATACGTGTCCCTCCTGAGGCCCCGACGACCATCCGCACGTTGCCATGGGAATCAATGATGATGGTTGGCGACATAGACGACAGGGGGCGCTTGTTAGGTTTGATATAATTAGGCACAGACGGTGAGACACCGTAAACGTTCGTCAGTCCCGGAGTCGAGAAATCATCCATCTCGTTGTTAAAGATTATTCCGGTCCTACTGCCCACGACTCGGCTTCCGAAGCTGTAGAATACATACGATGTAATAGACTGGCCCAGTCGATGCAATGGTTAAAACTTTATTCCTCCCACTGTCAGATCCATCAAACTTGCTCTTTTCGTGTCGCAGCGCTAAGACCAGCTACTACTACCTCGCGGCAAATTATATAACTAAATTACGGAGTTTCCTCTATCGGTACAAAGAATCAAGTATTGCGCATTTTCGTAGCATAGGTAAATACTTAAGCCCAGGCAGGGCTAACGATGTAAAATTATTAAACGACTTGTTTCCTAAAAAGATAATCATATCCCCTCGAATCCAGAGCTGGATAAAGCCAAATTGACCCCCCCCCCCCCCCCGGGCCATGAAACTTTCTAAACCTTAAATGAACAAAGCCTGACCATGAACAACAAATCATTATTGCTTCCGCCAAAAGGGTATGTGTGCAATCATGAACGGAATCTCATGAAATTTTCAGGGCATTTTGGGAATGGGCCAGGGAAAAATCGTTTAGATTTTGGTGTGGATCCGGGACATGATGTGGGTCCAGGAAGGACTGTTTGCAAATGTAGAGTCACTTATGCAGAAACGAACCTGGGAATATAGGCCGAATAAGTGAGTGGCGGATGATTTCTAGTCCCGGTTTTTATATACTCAAAGAGAAACAGCACCTTGCTGAATTTTTAGCACATATGATAAACTAAGAGAGGTAAGAATGATGACATCAGAAAACAGGATATTTATATTAATGGTTCAAATGAAGTACTTGTACGAGGTACATGTCAATTGGTTGCAGTTCTTTGCTAATGATACCAAGCTACTGGGTATAGATATTATCAACATGGCATACACGGGAATAATATTTACAACAAAGCAAATATATTGAAAAGGTATATATAAATCGTTATATCCAGCACTGTCTAGGTTAAAATCAACACCCATGTATAAAATATCATATATTCGATTAACCTTACAATATATATTTTAAAGAAATTTTAAAAGTCTTAATATTTAATGGATATAATATATTTTAAGGAAAATATAAAAAGTCTTCATATTTAATCGATACAATGTAATTATACCAAAATGTTATCAATACTACATTCCCATGCAAGATCGTATGCAAAATGTAAATGTTATAAAAGTTCGGTTTCTAATCTGATAGCACATACAGTGTCAAGCTTTCTGGCTTTTACACTTTTTCTTTCATGCCATGTAACGGATGAAGACACGATCTTCAATACCACTGGCACAGACACTTGAAAAGATTGTATTCACCGGATGAGTGATATCATAAGCATCACTGCCCCCCCCCCCCTCCCCCCTCCGTCACCCATCTAAACAGCCGCGTAGGAGATCGAAAAGTTGTTTTAAGCCTTATTTAGAGGTGATTAGAGCATAATTTAGATTGATGGGCAGTCAAAGTAAGGAAACCATGTTTGATTAGTGGGAAGGTTGGTTAGATAGGTGACAGGGGGACGGGCCAAGTGATGTTTGTAATATCGCACACCCAGTGAATACATTGTGTCAGGTGCCTGTGATCTGGTCACATGACTATCGCCACAAGTATAACATCACTACGCTCAAGTAATATTAATGTATAGGCCTATAAACACATTGCTATTCCCATTACACATTTATACGAGATAGATTGTTGCAGATTATTTCAAGATATATATTCTATGTACAATGCCAAATGCCTGGGGAATTTTAAACATGCATTTTTGGATACTGAACGATTTTTTTTTTCAATTTTCTACTTGTAGCCAAGTGGGCGATTCTGACTTAAATCCTCGGTTATAGGAAATAATATATCTCAATATATGCCTCATAATTCTAAACATATTTCCACTAAATATCATTGACAAACTGACTACAACATGGCTTAATTTCAGTTCTCTATAGAATAAGTGACGGCACATTTTCAATGACGACTGCTAACTCTATAACCTATGTGGGTATCAAGGCTCCGCGGACAAAAAAAATGGCATTTTGCGATACAATTAATTTGAGTTTCGTCTCAAAATGAAATAAACTCACGCAGTATTTATGGTACTTGTTGCTGCGACTGCACTGCCATCTGGTGCTAAGACAGAGAGATGCGTTGTTCCCTCGTCTTGAGTGACACTGAATGCCGGCTCGTAGAACGACACAGGGTGGGTCTTGGAGTCATTTATTTTCTTCATGATATTTTCGGCAGTTTCTTTACTTCTGAGGTCTGCTAACAGCTAAAATGTATACTCATGTATAGAGAGTTCGCACTGTGCATTAATATTTACAATACTAAAAGAGGTATTAGTATTTCCGCCATTTGAACAGACAGCAGTTTAAAAATACGTATTATAATTTGCGTATACAATTTCCTAAACCTGATTTCTTTATAAGATCAAATAATGCATTGTATATATAGCTGGGGTCACTCGCTAAAGCTGAAATGTACGTTAGCCCTATGTTCAATAGAATATGAGCCAATTGGTTATCCTACATAATTTAATAGCGGATCTATGCCCAAGCAAAGCATCCCACTTGCGGTAAATTTGAGTGCATCTTTGTAATAAAGTCGTCAAGTTATATTCAAATTTTGTGACTTCTTCGATGGTAAGCAAAGTTTTTTTTCTCTATATCTCTCGTGGTCATGACCATTTACTGTTTTAATGCTCATAAAAACATGATTCTCTTAAAGTGTTGATTTTTTTTCATAACGATATATACATGAGATGAGAATTTATTTTAAAATCGATCTATTTTACCAGGGGCCGTATTTAAATCTAATTTTGGTTTAGAGAAATTAAGTTACAAGAAAGAATCATGAATGCTCTATGAAATAATTTCCTACTTTTGTGATATTAACGAAGTCTTCGTCCCCGAGAAGGCTTCGTTTAGCAAAAGCAAATTTGAAAGCCTCGGTCACTCGGTGCAACGTTAATACCGTCTTTTCGGTAGTACTGACGTCATCACTGGTCAAGTTGTACCCTTAAAAGAAACCTATCAATTACTTCATAAATAAAACTATATGTTAATGTTTTATTAGAGAAACAAAGGTTAAGGATAAAGGCAAAATTAAACATGAGTTTACTGATGATATATAGACGAATTGCAAAATTAGAAACACTGTACTTGTGCTTGTATCATCAAATATTTCTACATCTATGCCTTGGCTTTTTAAAGGGAAAATTGTTGGATGTTTATATAACAGTGACATTGCCTGACGCATTAGGCATAATTGAACCGAAAGGTCTTATTTAGTCAAATTATCATACAAGACAAATAAAACAACAAAATGGAGACAATAATTATGTTAAGGCTGTTAAAAAGTCAAAAAATTTTACTCCATTCAGTTCATATCCTTGAGATATCCGGTGAATCATTAAAAATTCCAGCTTAATGGGAGTTAACGCATAGTCGTTAAGTTATGAAAAGGTGGCTGAAATGACTTCCAGTCAACAATTGCTAAATTGCTTTAAAATTACGTCGGTAATTTGGAACAAAGCACAGAGGTTAAGAAAATAAAACAAACTAGAATCAGTGCAAAGTACGCTATGCTTAAACGTGAAATACAATAAAATTAAAAAAAAAAGACTGCAACATTTGCACTTCCATTTAGACTGATGCAGTGATTAGAACTTTATAATTGTTCACGCTGCCACCTCGCGGCAAATTATTTAACTAATTTAGGGCTCTCTAACCAATAATTTTACGTTGTATTTTATTGATAAGAGCTGACACGAAGTTCCGTCTATCTACGTATAGGAATTACATTTTATTTTACGCATTTTAGTAACAATCTTTAATACTGAAGGGGTAACTTCCATTGCGCATTTTTCAGCTGATCCCACCTTCCAGTATACGGATAATCAGTTGTAGTATAACACCACTGCTGGGCGGAGGAGGCGATGCCATGGTAACGTTCTCTCTCGCGAGGTGGGCGGTCAGTGGACGTTTCCATGGAGCTCGATAAAAACTGAGATCTTGCTTTGTTATTATTCCTCCTGAAGTCAGAACAAAAAATCCCCGGTCACAATTAAAAAGGAGAAAAATGTCAAAACAAATATAGTTTAACGAACTTACGTCACACTGACTTTTTTAATTGTTATTGTCAAGCCTTAGCCTCTTAGATACACACAATCCACAAAGCTTATCATTTACCTAGTCCGACCAACATATATACCTATGAAATTACAAATTAAAATTGCAAATAAAAACCTTGCATGTAACTAAGATACCACGCTCGCTGAAAACTCCCGGTGCGAGCTAGGCCTCTGACCTCTAATAATTTCCAGTCACTTGACTACAGTTGTAAGTGTATCCCCCAGAGGGCACTGATACGCGATGGGATACCTCACAATATGTCTTCATTATAAATTACGGTAAAATCACTTTTGTATCTCAGCGCCACCTTGTGTTCATTTAGTGAAACACAAAACATTTGAAAATGGCATTTAAACTGGATAATTACTTTCCGTATGCTTATATATTCGAATGGATTGCGAACGAGAATCCATAACGTTTCACTGCGTTGAGCCGAAATATGATTATAGTTAACGTTTACTCGGAAAGATTAATATTTAAAACTTATAAATCTTTCAACGCTTGAATACTAGATGCCGCTGAGATGCAAAAGTGGAAGTTACCTTAAATAACCATAATCTTTTATTAAAAAAGGTACCTCGCTGAGGTGATTCTGTAAATATTATTGAGCACTCTTTTTGTAGTAAACGATGAAAAATAAAGGTTAGATATTAAACATAAAGACGAGTATGGTTGAACAGATATGTAAATAAAATAAATATTTACGTTAAATAAAATCTTTGGGATTGTTTATACCTGCGTCACGAATGTCTTGCACAATGTCGTCTGCTAAGTTTCCCGCGTAAAATGAGTCAGCATTTCCCAAAGCTATCTTACGCAGTGTCTGCGCAAACACTGGCCTTCGCATGACGTCACCAACTTGGTATGGTTCGCCATCAGGTTTCAGCAGGAAATCTCTGCAAACAACACCTAACTGAAGTTAAGCTAAAGCCGCATCACTTTAATGGTGTCTGAATATCATGGCACAAAAGAAATAATTTAGTTTATTTGATATTGCGTTGGAAATTTGAATTGAATAAACTGAAATGCAGTGATATTTTTAATTGATTTTTGAAGTACAAGTGTGTCCTATTAAATAAAATACTCATATACATCTCAGGCTATCAATCTGTCTTGTTTTGTTATTGTTATTCTGTAATTAAGAAACATCTAATAGTAGCCTAATTTCCCATACAGAGTAAGTCTGCGTTTTTCTATCTATTATGATGCAGCTTACAACTCTAAAAACTTTTCCAAAGAAGTTAGTATCACTCTGATTTCGACATATCCTTTGAATATATATATATATATATATATATATATATATATATATATTCTGTGGCTCAGGGGTTGAGCGCAGGGCTCTAAGCCGGGAGATCGTGAGTTCGAATCTCAGCCGAAGCGGTGAGATTTTTCACGGTCGGCCCCAACCCAGGGTGAGTGCTCTGCAGGCTTATTGGGAAGGCCATGCCTAGCGGCCGAGTTTCACTCAAAATCGAACACCCCTTTCGGAGGTTTCTCGAAGGTATGACCCAGCAAGGGGACGATTACACACCCAGGGCCCGCAGGTGCAGAAGTCACTGGGCCTGGTTGAAACCAGGATATTAAATGAGAGGAAGCGTGTGTTATTGTTCTGTCACGGATGTCCGAAACCGTGATGGAATTCTGCAGATATACATATACTTAGTTACGCTAGCATTATTAAATGGAGCCAGTTACCTCTAACAACAAATTAAAAAATAATAAAGAAATATCACAAACTGCAAGACAAGTTCCACTTACCTGAGATTATGAAGGTTATCCAAATCTAATATATTATGTATTTTATCAGCCAGAAGATTTGAGACGTTAAAGCCGTTTTCACACAGGTATATGGTCGGATCAAACAGTTCCTTCCAAGGCAAACGACCGTATCTGGTCCAGGCTTCATATAATCCTTTAACCTCTCCTGGTACTGCTATGGCAAGCCCACCTGACAATGGGTAAGAGTGGGTGTAGGAATCCGGGTAGCTCAAAGTTTATGGAATTTCACCATCATCCATTACACATACCTGTCTATATGTGGTTAAGCTTTTACTTTCTAATTTGTGATAGGCAATGCAACTTTGTTACAAGTCATGATTTTTTTTTCAAAAGATTATAGCCACAAGACCTACAATTTCATTTCTCAAAAAATAAATTATTCGAGTATTTCAGATGATGTTCTTTTCTGGATATAGACCCATCGAAGTTATACTATTTTCTTACCATGATGAGTTATCAGACTTTAGGACTAACACGGTATATCGATATATCAGTTCATGCGAGAGGGCGGATATGGTTATCGAGGGAACTGACAAAAATCAATGCGATTACCGATGAGTCTGACATGATATAAAATATATACACCCTTTATAATTTGGTACAGAAACTGGAACAGTTTAAAAAAAAAGGATCTTCTTTATATATATGTCGAGGCCCAGAAAATTTTAACTATTTTCAAGATTATAATCCTGTGGTGGGCTGATTTTAAACTGGGTCTAACCAGATCAAAATCCTAATCTAATCTTAGGCTAGCTTGATTTATATCATCTTAAATCAGATAATACAGTAAACATTTATTCCAAATATACCATTTTGAAGAGCACAAAACACATAATGAACAAGATCATTTAAAATATTTTAGTGAGGAAAAAGCTTACGCAAAAATGTAATGTGCTTCTTTGGTTTCATCTATTCTTCAAGCATAAAACTTCACATATAAACTTCACCTAAACCAACTACCATAATAAATCAGAGTTTAGAATATGTGTCATTTCTGAGACATCTACTTGACTTAATATAAAAATTTTCAACTTAA
The DNA here is from genome assembly GCA_026874595.1 of Sipunculus nudus. Taxonomy (NCBI): domain Eukaryota; kingdom Metazoa; phylum Annelida; class Sipuncula; order Golfingiida; family Sipunculidae; genus Sipunculus; species Sipunculus nudus. The sequence goes on along the minus strand of CM049317.1, from coordinate 29,510,629 downwards.
CTGAAATAATTTTCTGTTATGAATATCAAAATTACATGTATGATATTAAATATATACATGCATAATTTAATACCAGCTTTTCTCATTTATAAGTGAACAAAAGTAATTTACCAGGCTTGATGCTCATTTGGGAGAGCAGCATGACATTGTGCCCTAACATGGGGCTAGGCGCAGATATATATATATATATATATATATATATATATATATATATATATATATATATATGACACAGAAAAATTCAGAATTAGCTTAGGGTCTTTCAAGATATGTTAGGGTAAGCATAGATGAAATAAATAACATCTGTCTTGGAGTTTTTCTTGGATTCATTGAGACAGTGGGGTACCTCTGTTAATACTGGCACTTTTCTCTTGTCATAAAAAAATATCGATTACAATGATCGATAACATGTCTCGCGGCAGACAGGGATAACTTTTTCGGTAGTCGATCCCAAAAACCGAGCAGATTATAAGCATTTTTCACCCTCACGTTGTAGAAAAAGCATCATTTTTGTCTTAGCATTAAGTGGATAATTTTGTCATCCATTTACTTTAAAAGGTCTGTATATTTTCTTTAATACTCTTTCAATTTGCCCCCCATGATGAGAAATTTTGCTTGTTTACAACTGGAACAAATATTTTTCAAAGAGTTAATTGATTTCTTAATTGATCCTATACCATTTGTCTATTCATTTTTTTTTTAATTCTTTGGGTAGGAACATGAATGTTTTACCTAGGAATATTATTTATGGATATCTAATAAATTATTATTAGTTGTCTAACTCTGATGCATATTGACCGTCATCTGTAAATCTCTGCATAAAAGTAATCTGCTGTCTATAATGTCAAGAGAGTTAACTAATAAATTTCTGGCATTAATTTGGATATGAAGGACCCCCTCCCCCAATACACACACACACAAATTCTCATAAAACAAATCCCATGCAAATTGATATTTCTTCCGTAATTTTGTGTAAGTTCTGATGAAATATGTTAAGCACGCAGACCATTTGTTGTTTTTTCTTTAACTATTATTTGACAACAAATATCGAATATTACCGTAAAGGGCTGCCTGACTGTTGTTGACATACATGTCTCTGTCGGCCAAGAGTGGCGCCGTTTCCCGGGCGTTCAGAGCATCAAACTTTCCTCCAGACTTTCTGTGAATAAAACTCCCCGTTCATATCTACTTTTTAACACTAATAAATAATTTGTTAAATGCACTTTAATATGTATAAAATCAATAATGGCGAAACTGTATTTTCTAGGAACGAGAGGGTTTGTTCCAAGGACAAAATATAACAACACAATTTCGTATTGAAATCATCAAATTTAGAAGAAAAACATATTAAGCCGAAACAAATTATACTGCCTGTCCTTTGGCTAAATCTGATAATCAACTACACTATAAAAATGACTTGCTCAAATGCAAACGGATTTTCTCCTTCAGTGAAAAATCACCTAAGGCATAACAGCGGCTACTTCACATAACGCGTGGCAGGGACAAAGCTGTGACTTATCTAATAGTGATTGGGGAATGCCTAGGATGTATTACACCATTACTTGTTACGATTACGTGTAAACAGGTAGTCGAGTTATGTGTCTGAATGATAAACGGATATTATATCAATATTATTTATGTGTAATATATATTTCTATATATTGTGTAATTATTTTATATAAAAAAACTTATTTGATTATCTATAAATGTAGCATAATGTGGTGATCTTAAGACAACAACGTCAGGAAGTCTGAACATGACTGATAAATTTTTTCATAAAATCTTATCGGCCTAGGATTTTTACACAAGGTAACATATTAGAACTGCTGGCTCGCACTGTCAATAAACGCTCGTTTACATATAATGATTTTGATTGGTGGTATTTAAACTATATTGCGCTTGAGTTTTTTGCCACCGCAGTCATCTAGAGCTTGAAAGACCACAAACTACCTAAATGCCGTTATTAATCAGCTTGAAAAAAATATAAAATGACTTATTTATATCATGTTTAATCAAACACTGGTCAGATTTGAGCTATAAAATGGTGAACATTTCATATAAAATAACGTCCTCACACTAGAAAAAAATACTTTGATATATGGTCTATGGTTTTAAGTAACTGAACGTGATACCATAAAAATACGAAGTGACCGTTAACTGGCCTCAGCCAAAATGGCGTTTACAACGACAGCATTCTCCGCACAGAAGGTCCGTCTATGAATGTCAAGGTTAAATCTTTTACGTAGAAATCTGGCTATTTCGCGTGAGAAGTGTAAATAACAAAAATGAAGTAAATACAGCAAATATAGAGTATGTATCAACAACATATATTCCAAATATAACCAAGAGATGGTATTTGTCCGTGAAACTTTATACATGTACAGTGATAAACCTATGGATCTATTTTGGGTGTAATATCCGTGACGCCGTATTATAAATATAAACATAAACTTACACACGTGCTTCCTAGTATAGTTACCGTTATACAGCTGTTTCAGGAATTGTTGAAGATGTAAATGCAAGGTGACACTTGTGGTGGTCATTTAACATTATGCAAAAGGATTACCTGGGTGAATAAGGGGATCAGCCATCATTGCATGCTGACATAAGAAATGAGTGGCTAGGGATGGAGAGTTACATTATGTTCACATTTACAGACCATGCAAGAAGGTCAGTCACAGGGTTAAATGTCAGGTCAAACATTCTTAAATCCGTCACTTACAGCAGGGTTTATTCATATACACGATAATCCTTACCACTGCGCTGGAGGTTGCATCAAACAGGGGCCTGTGAATGCGGCGACATCTTCTGCTGTTTTGAGACGCAAAACAGTTCTATAGCATTTGTGTTTGTAAATCTGTGGTTCTGTAAATACTTACGTTTTGTTGTATATAGTCATGATGACCCCGCCCCCGATACCAGACGCTGTTTTGAGACGCAAAACAGTTCTATAGCATTTGTTTTTGTAAATCTGTGGTTCTGTAAATACTTACGTTTTGTTGTATATAGTCATGATGACCCCGCCCCCGATACCAGACGCAAACGGATTCAGAGCTCCGAGACAGATCAAGCTCGCAATGGCGGCGTCCACGGCAGAACCGCCTCGGCCTGCCAGAATGTCCCTGAAATGAAAAAGATGGTTTCCTATAAAATTATGCATATATGCCTCAGATTCAGAATATACAAATATGTCTGCATATGGATCCTGATTCTTAGGAAATAAAGGTGATCACATTGTTGGGTTTTCTTTCCTGTGTGTTCATTAGCTAAATAAAGTTTGGTTATATACATGTATTTTATCATGACGGTTTTGAGACCGGAAGTCTTTATGTCAACGATGGTCTTCTTTGAAGTATGTTTGTTTAAATATCACTTATGTCCCCTGCCCCTTGCGAGCACTATTCAAATATACGCATTTGGAATTATTCTTCATACCGAGCCCCCAACATGTGCTTAAGAAACTTTTGGTTACACTTTTTGTTCAAACATGGTGAAATTTTCTTGCGTAGTTGGAAACCTTGAACAAAAATGCGATTTAAAGTTTTTGTAGGTCTTGGCTGGCCTTCCATATTTTCTGTCCTAAGGAGTTTATGTTTTCACCCGCAGTTGTTCGTTTGTCTTTAAGCAGGATTACGCAGATAAGACCATTCAACTGATTGCCTAGACATTTTGAGTCCTAAGGGGGATTTATGCGGATCCTTATGAGGAGACGGATTGCTTAGACTTGGTAAAGGTATGTGCTCTACTGACAACCATTCTTATTCAAAATGCACAACATTTCAGTCAGTGTCCGCACCACCCGAGTCCGAGTGCAAGTCCAAGTCCAGACCACTTGAGTCCAAGTCCCTGAGGTTCACGTCCAATTCCAACTTCTTCAAGTCTGAGTCATTTGAAACTCGACTCCAAGTGAAAGTCCGAGTCCAGTACAAATATCCTTAGAAAATAATTCAAAATGGAAATTTCAGTTTATCACGTACATTTTAAGGTAGTTTACACATACTTTACGGTAATGGTTAACTACATTAAGCTCCCGGTGCAGAGCTCAAGCTTGGTATGTACAGTGTTATTATTTTGTAATATCTTGTTAGTAGTTCGCACATCCATGTATAGAAGTCTTCATAGTATTTTTTTTTTTTTTTACTTTTGTTCTTATATGCCTTATTTCTGGAGTCCTTACCTCCGAGTCCGGAGACACGTCCGAGCCCTGGACCTTCGAGTCCAAGTCCGATTCCCTGAAAAGTGAACTCGAACCCGGACTCGTGTCCAAGTCTACATCACTGATTTATGTGTTTTAAAGTGTGTTATATTTGTTAAATAATTGCATATTATCACAACTGGTTTCTCAAGGCGAGTTCCAAAATTTAAGGTTAAAATGCAAGGCGGGGAACCAGACAACGGAATTTCCTGTTTTACATAAGGTGTACACAACGCCTTATTAATTTAAGAAATACGTAGACATTGCAGTTTTAATTCAACATACTGAATAATTAACTGTCTATCATTGTCAATCAACTGTCTACCACCTACGTTCCTATTTGAGAGCAGACAGGGTGGTCAGCCGCGACTGCACCAAATCTCCACGATCCGTCTCTGTGTGAATCATCGTAATCTTCGTTACCATGGTTACGTCTTTCTGCTTGTTCGGTTTCCTCATCTGAAAATTTTCCATACTTATCATGATCCATGTTTTAAAGATATATCATGTTCATTCTGTCTATATGCTGTAATAAAAATAAAAAGAAGAGCAAGAACAAAATGACGATGATGATAATTATTATTACTACAACTACTATTACTACTACAGCTTCTACTACTACTACTACTACTACTACTACAGGCATATTACCAATTCTTGAGTTGGGACAGGTCCGCCCGGTTCGTCGGGCACGTCTCATGGGGCAACTTCAAACGGTGGATACTTGTAATGTCTAGAAACTGGTGCGATAGGCCCTTTTTGAAATAACGGTGAATGCATCAGGCTTTGTTGGAAAATATTAAATAGGCCCCTTAGGACACACTAGGTATCGTTCCCGACAATAACAGTAGTGCACACATGCAGCGGAGAGCCACCACCGTCAATTATATGCTACTTACATGTGTATATGTAGATTTTTATTATTATATATCCGGTCGGTGTCGCAAAATGCTCCATATCTCAACAAATGTTTTAAACTTATACTTTCACCTTTGAAATGATTGGGTATAATCATTTACTCTAACATGAATTGGAAAAAGCATATTCAGCTTCTCTGCAAAAAAAAATAAACTCTGAATGAGGCATACTCTTCAGTCAGTAAGATCTTACCGACTTCCTTTTAGGATATCGCTTTTTCAAAGTCACATAGATTACTACATATCTGTTTGAGGTAACTTTTCCGTTTCATTAGTTAGATTCCTAAATATTCAGAACAAACGAGCTGTAACCACACACTATGACAAAAACAAATCATCTGCGTCATTAATAAAACATCTAAATTTCGATGACTGGAAGAAATAGATCGATAATTTATTCGTTCAAGTGTCTATAAAGGTTTGTCTGAAGACATACCTGAATATTTTAAAACGGCTCTTAGGTTCCAAAGAAACACGCTTTTAAAACAGCCATAATATGAGCCAATGTACCTAGGAATGAACGTAAATAGTCCTTCTTTAGTTATGCTGGTCCCTATCCATGGAATTAACTGCATTTTACTTAAAAGTCTGCCATAGACAGCGAGCATTTAAAGCGTTGCTATAAATGCCAATACAATTTTACAATGTATTTTTACCGTAAGCTATCATTTTATTAATTGCATGAAATTTACATAGGTACGTTATATTTTCGGTTAATGTCTTCTATGTAACGACCATGTGTCTAGCAGCATATTTTTTTTGTTCTTTTATATTGTATTCTTGTATATTTATATTTTTTCTTATACCGTGTTCTGCTATATGTGTTTGATATAACATTAATATTATAAAAAAAATAATAAAAACAAACATATCATCGTCCTATTACGGGCAAAGCTGGCTATTCACAAGTAAAAATGTTTAATTAGTTAAGAGAGAGAGAGAGAGAGAGAGAGAGAGAGAGAGAGAGAGAGAGAGAGAGAACTTACCGGGCCTGTTTGACAGATGGTTGTTTAGCGACCAGCGACTGATTTGGGCAGTCAAAATAACAACAACAGTTAACAGTGCCAAGGATGTGCCTACAGCAAGCCAGGCCAAGTGCTTTGTTCGGACTTTCCTGAAATATAAAACGTACGTATACGTATGATACATAAATTACCGGCATATGTAAATAAAATATATAATTTGTTCTTCGGATTATTTTTAATATGATATTGCAACCGTCTTTAAATCATTACAAACTAGATATTTGCACTTAAAGAGTGCGGACCTCAGCCAAGGCAGCTCAATACCCCTATACGACATTGTCAGCTATGCAGCTTTTTTCCTTAAACAATCTATAACCAGATGGTGATCCGGATCACCCCCAAAATTTCACCATTTCTTCCTTGTATCAGTGCCGAGCTATCCTGAACATTCCATCAAAATCTGTTGATAACTTTTTGAGTAATGTTGCTAACCGACAAACAGACAGACATACAGACACACTAGACGACCATAGGTCGAACGCTTGTCGGACATCGAAATTGAAAGACAGACGGACAGACACAACATATTGTTGGTCTGCTATCAATGGAATGACTCTTAGTGCGATTGCTGAGACGTTGTGGCCCGAAGAATGACATAAGACAAAAGAACAGGCAAGCAGACAAAGCTGACAACTAAAGACGAACAGACAGACAAACTGACAATGTGAGACAAGACTGACACCAGGTGACTTTACTTGATTATGAAGAAGAGGAAGAAAATAAGTTACACTTTATGTAATTGAGCTTTATAGTTTGGGAGATATGGCCAAATAATGATATATTGGGGAGTCTCGACTGTAGCGCCCTCTAGCGGATATATCCTGAAGACGACAAAAGTATTTCGTGATAATAGTGTATGACATAAGATGTACAAGGGATTAATACCTTTAAATAAGTCGGAGGGAACTTTTTAAGGTTACTCCATTGAAGGTAAACTGAATGTAAAGGATAAGAGGAGAACAATTCTTTCACTAAGGGTTTCTAAGAGACATCGGGTCCTTCAAAAGACAATTGAGCAGTCCGGAGTGACATCTGCAAATGTATAATCGGATGTAATTTGGTTAATTTTGAATAGGTAAAATTAGTCGACAGTTTAGTTAAACGGGCAGATTGGTTGAGTGTGGGGCAGCCATGTTTGCAACACTGACGTCACAAGCTGGTGAAGGATAGCAGAAAGTCGAAGAGCAATTATGGAATAAACTTGTGTGTATGAATGTGAAATGTTTCTTTGTTTATTTATTATATAGAATGTATAATAGCAATTATATAGCAAGAGAAATAATAATGAGATTATTTTTAAATTTTGCATTACTATATATTTAGATATTTGTTCAATATTGATGTTCAGACTTCATCTGTTGGTACTACAGAACTGTTTCGTGAGTACGGCTGTCTGGCCGGCTCACTCTTCAGGTACAAACTGAAGTGATCTGGTATGCAGGTGAAGTTTGTGATTATAAGTGTATTAAAACATGGGTTTCTAGGTTCGCTTGACTGGTTTGTTATGATGGTGAATTGGGATTACTGGGTGCCTGGCTTATATGTCTAGTATTAAAAGTACAGCACTCTCCAGTTAATCATGGAACCAACGAATGAAGTCTAACCGAACATTAATTATAACTATGGCATATGGTAGAGCACTATCACTTGGATGTATTCATGTTATGTGAACAATACATACATACATACATACATACATACATATATATATATATATATATATATATATATATATATATATGCACTTGTATTTTGTAGACTTTGATAAAAGTATGAGCTTTAAAACAGTATATTTTATTTGTAGATCTGCAGATGTATATAAAAGTGAGTCGTCTGTTTTATTGAAAAGGTACATAGTAGAAAAATGAAATGATTAAATAAAGGGAACTTGGATTATGATAGTAAAAATTAATCTGAGAGAACTTTTAAGACGATTGCTCTATTGAGTATTTTTGTTCTACACTTGTATATAATTGTAATGCCGGCTTTTAGGAGTTGTTTAAATCGTTTGATAATCGGGCACTGAATGTAACAACAGGTTTAAGGAATTAAAGGATCTATACTGTAACTTTATATTATCCCGACTAAAGATTGGGTGCGGAAAAGAAAACCTGATAAAATGATTTCATGTTTACATTTTAGATTCTAACCACATTCACCTAATGATCGGGTCGCATCCCGTGAAACAGACTGTTGTGAATTAACAGTGTTGTTTTTCTTCAGAGTTATATATATATATATATATATATATATATATATATATATATATATATAGTTTAATACAAAAGTCTAAAATTGTGTCACATGTGATCTGTAATAAATAGGGAAAGGGCATTGTTAGGGCCAGGGCATACGAACAATGAGTGCAGTGTACATTGTCGCATGATTGAAATACCTGGACTATACGAATAAAGCATCAATATCTTGTGTTACTGAGTAAACGTTGACCATGAGGCATGTATTTTAATTTAACACGGAAGTGGATCATTTGTATTTAAAGTAAACAGACTTCTTAGAAAATAAAAAAGGCGTTTGCTTTCAAGTTCTCACATGATGTACGGATCGAGGTTGCCAAGTTGTCTTGAGATCAGAATTTTTATTCATTGTATATACATTAAATTTTGCTTTGGTGCTGATGATTCGTTGTGAAGTAGTTTACTACGAGAATATGTTGTTTACCAACGTTTGATAGTTTAAAAAATTGCAAGGTCATTCATATATCAGGTATTTCTAAGTTATTTTATTAAAACTTCGTGGACATTGTTTTGGCAGAAGAACTGTGTATTGTGTCGCTGTATATTGCATATAATAATTGAAAAACTGTACGAATAAAGTATGAATAATTTGTCTTGTTTTCTTGAACACACAATAAGTACGACATTTTTTAATTATTTACAGTCTGGAGTAAAATTAAATGGTATTAAAAATAAGTACACCATGGAAAACCTGTGAGACAAATTAGGAAAAAAAGATTCAAGAAAATCATAAGGCATTGGTTTGGTTTTAAGTTGTCAATTGATGTTCGAATTCAGTCTGCCAGATTATTATACGATGAGTTTTGATGCATTGTACATGCATTAAACTTAGCTTAAGGTAGATTCCTGTTCTATCCTGCATTGATTGGGCGGGAGAACAATGTGTACGAGTGTCGCTGTATATTGGAAATAATAATTGAAATAACTGTACAAATAGAATATGAATATCTTGTTTTTATGAATGCACGTTAAGTAGGACAGTAATTTTAATTATTTACAGAAGAAGAATCGGAATAAAATCGTATTTGAACGAAGTATATAGATATATAAGAAAATCTTTATCAAAACTGTTTGGTTTTAGGTCAGAAGTGATGTTCCGATTTAGGCTGGTAGGTTTTTATCAGATGAGAGTTTTGATGTATTGTTCATGCATTAATTTTAACCGTGAATCTTAAATTTTGTTGTGAAGTAGTTTATGACGACATTGCTGTTTTGCTTATTCTATTTGATGGAAAAATAGAGTTAGGATGCAAGATGTTCTTTTGTTTCTCGTTATATTCTGGGATAAAAAAAGGTTTAAAGATAAGTACTTAAATTCATATAGATACTGTATAGCTCAGAAATTTAAGCAAAATTCGAAGTTTATTAAAGTTGACCTACATTTAATGAGACAGATCTATTGGTATAAAAAGATAAAGTACACCAGGAACTAGTCGGTCATTTGATATAAAAGAAGGATGTTATATAGGCTTATATGTACATGGAAATTTTAACTGTTATGTTGAGAGCACCGTTGTGTTTATATAGTAAATATAGCTATATACATATTTAAAATATCATGAAGGTTATATAATATGTAATAAAAAAAGTGTGAGAAGCAGCGGGATTTCTATAGTGGAGCGAGCTGTACGATTTCATTTCGAGCGAGTTTCAAAATGATGCAAGCTTTTCTTTTGTTTCTGGCAAATGAGTGTATTTATAAGACTTACACCTATGTATCTCATTTTTTATAATGTGTAACATGGGGATTTTTTATTTGCTTCTCATTCGCTTAAATATTCGTTTTTTAATATAGATTTGTTAGGTGACAACTTCTGTTTCTGTATTGTAAATATACCTATATATAAATGTTTCAAATATCATGAACAATATAAAGTATAATAAATATTCATTTAAGAGTGATCGTGGGACTTAGTATGTAAGCTGAACAATTTTATTTGCGAGCCAGTTTCAGAGAAGTAAAGTTTTCATCTGTGTCTGGTAAAAGGGGTTTATCAAAATGATTTATATCCATATAACTAATTTCCTCTGGTGGTGAGTAGGAAAGGCATTTTGGTCAAGTTTAAACTTTGTAAGCTTGCTTTTGTATAAGGAATTGTTTAGAACTTGAAAAAAGGGATGGGTTGATGAAGTATAGCAAAGAAATTTAAAGCAGATTTGAAGTAATCTTGAGGCAAATTAATTATTATAAACCTATTGAATAAATGTTGAACTAGTGCATCGTTAAATATGAAAATGGCGGCGATTATATATATGTTGGTCATCAGTAATCCTGCATTGCCTGTTTGGACATATCTTGAATGTGTAAGTATTTATAATTGTTTATTTATGAGTTTAATTTATCTCTCCTGAGGGGTTTATTTGAAAGAAGACTGAAAGGTAAGTTTTTATTTCTATGGGGCAGATCTTGGTTCCGAGGCCATATGGTTACACAACAAATGCAAGTTGGATTTCCCAAAAGACATTTAGTAAGGACACTTTGTTCAGGTAAGATGTATGAGAATGAGATAATTGTTAGGTTTCAAGATGGGTGATGGTACTTTCTCATGCCAATAAATAACGGTAAATGAATGGGCCTATTAAAACAATATACTTCTAACCTAAATGCGGTTTGGATATTATCAATATAATTACTTCGTTTAGGATGTTCAAAAAGATTATAAATTCAGATCTACTATGCTTTCCATATATTTTAAGGGATGTACCATTTGACTTGTATTTGAATACGTAAATTAAATACACAAATCAGAAATTTCAATTTCCCTTTCGTCATTTATCCTACTGTTACTTTAACGGTTATTGGATTTTGGTTAGCAAAATGCATCAGGTAACATACTATTTGGTTGATCTTTAGATTGTATCAAAAAGTTATAATACTAATATATTTTATACGTCATATATTTCATACTTTGTACATTTATAATTCCCAGTAATCTGATATCGATGTTCTTTGTATTTCAGGTTGTCGTAAGCGTTGGACAGGGAACCAGTTTTATTTCCAAAGTTCATTTTTATCAGACGCAGCGAAATCAGCAAGCAGAAAGTACAAACCAAGGATCATATGGTCAGAATATAGTCAGGATATAGTCACGATATTATCTCACAGAAAGTCAGCAATAATTCAACATAAAATCAGTAACAATTCCACAGAAAGTCAGTAATAAATCCACAGAAAACCAAAAAATCAAATCCACAGCCATTATATCAAATCTACAGAAAGCCTTTATCAAAGCAAGAAACCCATATTTATCAAAGCAAGAAACCCATATTTATCCAAGCAAGAAAGACATATTTATCAACACAAGAAAGCCATTATAACGATACAGAAAAAAAGTCACAAAACATGATTGATAAAGCCATATATTACGATGCAGATAGAAAGAAAACACAATTTAGAAAGTCAAAAGAACGCCCCAGATTGTCATTAAAATTGCCAGAATGTCTGTTAAACTCCCGGTTTGTCGCTTATAATGATGTCTAATCTCGGAGGTTCATCATTGTGAGTAGGCCATATATAAGGCTTTTTTTTTGGGGGGGGGGGGGGTGCCATCCCTTTGGCTGTGTTAAGAAATTAAGAAGGTTATACTTAAAACATACATTAATAAATTACTGCATTTTGCAATCTACTAATAAACTACAATCAAACTAATATTGCAGTTCTTTCTTGTGTGGTTATTTCTTAAAAGAGAAATGTAGCCCTGCTTGTGTACTGACAGAGTTACGCAATAATGTCTGTGTATATTGTAACTACCGTGTATACTATCTGAGAATAGGAAATATCTGGAAGGATTGTTTAAAATTTTGGATTTCGGAAAGTTTATAAATTTTTCGTAATCTAAAAATAATTTCTTTTTTTTTCAGAGGGGTAGAGTTAAGGTTTCAGGTTTAAACGTACAAATGAATAGCAGCTTTCTTTTGTAGGCGCATTGTTGCAGTGAATTAAGCGAAGCAGAGATTACGCACCAAGGATTTTATATTCACAATATTGTCACGATATAGTCACTGTATTATCCCATAGAAAGTCTTTAATAATTCCACATAAAATCAGTAATAATTCCACAGAAAGTCGGTAATAAATCCACAGAAAGCCAGTATCAAACCCACAGACACCAAGTATCAAACCCACAGAAAGCCATTATATCAAATGCATTGAAAGGCATTATATCAAATCTACAGAAAGCTATTATCAAAGCAAGAAAGCCATATTTATCAATACAACAAAGCTATTATAACGATACAGAAAGAAAGTAAAAAAATGAGGGTTAAAGTCATATATTTCGATGCAGAGAAATTTGGAAAACACGATTCAAAAAGCCAAAAAACGCCCCAGATTGTCATTAAAATTACCAGAAAGTCGGTAAAACTCGCGGTTAGTCGCTTTTAGTGATGTCCCATCTCAGAGGTTCACCATTGTAAGTAAGCCATGTATAAGGAATTTTAAAATTGGCTTGGCTTCCTCTGGCTGTACAAACAAATCAAGAAGGTTATACCTACAAACATATATAAATAAATAACTGCGTTTTGCATCCATAAACTAATATAACAGATCGTACTTTTTTCTTGTGTGGTTATTTCTTATAAATGAAATCTAGTCCTGCCTGTGTAGTGAGTGTCGGAGTTGCGCAATAAAGTCTACGTTTTTTGTAGGTACCGTGTATATCATCTGGGAATAGGAAATATCTGTAAGGATTAATATATTATTTAAAATTTTCATTTCGAAAAGTTTATAAGTTTTTAGTGGTCTAATAATAATTTCTTTATTTCAGTTCGTGTCGGGATGGGGGGGGGAGCGTTAAGGTTACAGATTTCAAAGTACATATGAACAGCAATTTCTTTTGTAGGCGCATTGTTGCAGTGAATTCAGCAAAGCAATCAGAAACAAAGATACAGGAAGATATTAAATTTTACGAAAGTCGACATTTTAGTTTTGACAGTTTATAATTTGCAGTAACCTAATAATACTTATTCTTTTTTTTAGGTACGTGTTGGCGCTGGAAAGATTTTTCCAATATTATAATTTAAAGTTTGACTTTAAGGCAGAAGAGTTGCAGTAGAATCGGCTAAGCAGAAAACAAAAACAAAAAGAACAATAAGAACAATGCAAACAATACGAACAAAAAGAACAAAACGAACAAAAAGAACAAAAAGCCAAACAAAAAGTACTCAAGAAAAAAACAAAAAGCACTGAAGATAAATAAAAATTCCAGAAAACCAAAACGGTAAGCAAAGAGAAAGAATATTAAAAGATAAAGAACCTTGTTATAAGTGACTGTGAGTGCCTCAAGCTGCAATCACAACAGAAAGAATATTAAAAGATATGTGACTGAGAGTGCCTCAAGCTGCAGTCACAACAAAAAGAATATTAAAAGATATGTGACTGAGAGTGCCTCAAGCTGCAATCACAACAGAAAGAATATTAAAAGATATGTGACTGAGAGTGCCTCAAGCTGTAGTCACAACAGAAAGAATATTAAAAGATATGTGACTGAGAGTGCCTCAAGCTGCAATCACAACAAAAAGAATATTAAAAGATATGTGACTGAGAGTGCCTCAAGCTGCAATCACAACAAAAAGAATATTAAAAGATATGTGACTGAGAGTGCCTTAAGCTGAAGTCACAACAGAAAGAATATTAAAAGATACAGAGCCTTTCTATAAGTGACTGAGAGGCGCCTTAAGCTGCAGTCATAACAGAAAGAATATTAAAAGATACAGTACCTTGCTATAAGTAACTGAGAGGCGCCTTAAGTTGCAGTCACAACAGTAAAAAGTATTAAAATATCCAGTACCTTGCTATAAGTGACTGAGAGGCGCCTTAAGCTGCAGTCGCTACAGAAAGAATATTAAAAGATACAGAACCTTTTTAAAGTGACTGAGAGCCGCGTTTAAGCAACTTATTAAGCTAAACTAGGCTTTTCAACAATCTGATTAATAAAACTAATTTTAAAAGTGACTTATTTTTCGAGTTGCGTTCCCGTGACTGAAGTAAGCTTTTAAAATCAATAAAGAAGCATATATAAATATTATAAAATATGTCAATACGTCACGTTTAGGTCTGAATAAACATAAATTCATCAAAATTGTTGGTTCTTTAATGTGTGCTTATCTCTTATTGTTGAAATCGTCCTGTGTTTAGTGCCTGTATACTGAGTGCAAAAGTAGTGCAGTAAAATATACGTGTAGCTATAAGGGACGTGTGTACAATTTCGGAATAAAAGGGTAATTTTTAATTTTATCTGTTTGGTCGTACTTGCAGTAATGCCGAGAACGAAAAGAGTTGCGAACAAAGAAATAAAGAGGGGAAAATGAGGAAAAGGAAAACAAGAACAAATGAAACAGAACATAATTGAGAAAAAAGACGTGAATATGACCGGAAACAGCGTGAAGAATCTAGGAAATCTGAAAGTGTGACGGAAAAGCAAGAACGACTGAGCTCTCAAAGGAAACGACAGACTAAATTACGTGATTTTGAATCACCGGAAGAAAAGGAACAGACTTAACAAAGATAAGGAAGGACACCTAATTCAACGTGCACATGGAACTGCTGAGGAAAAGCACCAGAGACTGACCAAAAATCAGGGAAGACACATTTTGGAACGTAAACAGGAAACTGCTGAAGAAAAGCAACAGCGACTGACCAAAGATCAGGAAAGACATATTTTGGAACGTAAACAGGAAACTGCCGAAGGAAAGCAACAGCGACTGACCAAAGATCAGGAAAGACATATTTTGGAACGTAAACAGGAAACTGCTGAAGAAAAGCAACAGCGACTGGCCAAAGATCAGGGAAGACACATTTAGCAACGAGAACATGGAACTGCTGAAGAAAAGCAACAGCGACTGACCAAAGATCAGGAAAGACATATTTTGGAACGTAAACAGGAAACTGCTGAAGAAAAGCAACAGCGACTGACCAAAGATCAGGAAAGACATATTTTGGAACGTAAACAGGAAACTGCTGAAGAAAAGCAAATGCGACTGACCAAAGATCAGGGAAGACACATTTAGCAAGGAGAACATGGAACTGCTGAGGAAAAGCAACAGCGACTAACCAAAGATCAGGGAAAACACATTTTGAAACATGAACAGGAAACTGCTGAAGAAAAGCAACAGCGACTGACCAAAGATCAGGAAAGACACATTTAGCTACGAGAACATGACACTGCTGAAGGAAAGCACCAGAGACTGACCAAAGATCAGGGAAGACACATTTTGGAACGTAAACAGGAAACTGCTGAAGAAAAGCAACAGCGACTGACCAAAGATCAGGAAAGACATATTTTGGAACGTAAACAGGAAACTGCTGAAGAAAAAGCAACAGCGACTGACCAAAAGTTAAGGGAAGACACATTTAGCAACGAGAACATGACACTGCTGAAGGAAAGCACCAGAGACTGACCAAAGATCAGGGAAGACACATTTGGGAACGTGAACAGGAAACTGCTGAAGAAAAGCAACAGCGACTGACCAAAGATCAGGGAAGACACATTAGGAACGTAAACAGGAAACTGCTGAAGAAAAGCAACAGCGACTGACCAAAGATCAGGAAAGACACATTTAGCAACGAGAACATGACACTGCTGAAGGAAAGCACCAGAGACTGACCAAAGATCATGGAAGACACATTTGGGAACGTGAACATGGAACTGCTGAAGAAAAGCAACAGCGACTGACCAAAGATCAGGGAAGACACATTTTGGAACGTAAACAGGAAACTGCTGAAGAAAAGCAACAGCGACTGACCAAAGATCAGGGAAGACACATTTAGCAACGAGAACATGACACTGCTGAAGGAAAGCACCAGAGACTGACCAAAGATCAGAGATGACACATTTGAGAACGTGAACATGGAACTGCTGAAGAAAAGCAACAGCGACTGACCAAAGATCAGGAAAGACACATTTTGCAATGTGAACATGAAACTGCTGATGAGAAACAAAACAGACTTGATTTACAGTCAAAACCACAAAATGATTTACCAGCGAAAGAAACAAAACAAGAAACTGAAGAAAGATTGAAAAAAGCAACATCTTTCATCAGAAAGCACCGAAAAGAATATCGTAAGATGGTTCCTGAAAATAATTCTGTTATATCGGATTTCTTGGATAAAGTACGGGAATCTGCAAATTACGTGTGCTGTTGTTGTCACCGCTTGATGTTTAGAACCTCAGTCATGCATTTGAAAGAAGAGAAGTATGATAAAATTTCAAAATCTATGTTGGCAGATGTATTAGCATTTTGTCAAATCTCATACAACAACGAAGAATTGATCTGCCGAACATGTCACTTGACACTGAAAAGAGGAAAATTGCCCGCACAATCAAAAGCTAAAAATTTGTCTCTGGTTGATCAACCAAATGAACTAAGAGATCTAAATGCTCTTGAATTGAGACTTGATTGTTTGAGGATAGCTTTCATGAAAATGGTCGGCTTACCACAAGGCAAACAACATGGAATTCACGGACCAACAGTTAACGTCCTTTCTAAACTGGATGCGGTATGTGACGTTCTGCCAAGACTACCCTCCGAGTCGCAAGTTGTTGGAATGAAATTGAAGCGAAGTTTGAAACACAGATCGCACTATATGTATGATTCTGTTAGACCTGATGTAGTCATGAATGCTCTCAGATGGTTACAAAAAGAAAATCCCCATTTTGCAAATATTGAAATTTTGCAGAGGTATTTATCATGTGGTAAGTTTTTCGCCCTATCTGTTTTGAGACATTATCTTGAGATATTGTTTTTGAGAGTTCCGTATATCGGTTTCCATAAAATGCCGTGAAAACATGCAGCACTGTAGTTTTATTTAGTTAACGGGGAAAGTACGTGATAAATGAAAATTGGGTAGATGATTCAAGAAAGGATGATTTTGCACTATGGGAAGCTGTTTCACGGACAGATGAAAATGACTGTTCAACTTTGGAAATCATGGAAAAACAGGATGAAACTTCAGGAGAAAGACATGGACACTGACATGTGATTTGACAAATACCGACAAAAACATAACCTCCGCCGCTTGGCGTAGTTAAATAATCCAAAAGGGAAACTAACAAACGAAAATGAAAATGACAATGTCTTGATGAAAATATATATAAAATATGGCTTGTATGGAATTATAAAACGGGTACCATATCTATAAGAGTTTTTTTAATTATTATTTTATAGGTTTAAACCTATGTGCCCGACCACCGACTTTTGCCGTAATTTTGAAGGTGTTTCTAACAAAATTTGGTGACGCCGGCCCCCTTCACCGGTAGTTATTTTTACAGGGTCTGATTGAGACTGGGTTTCAATGTGAACCAGGCAAACACTTCATTTCCTGCGCAATGAAAGAATGACAGCCTCATCTTGTTAATTCTCAAGTGAGCGTCCTCCAGGGGCATCTAAACATTACAAAATTAGATTAGTTAGATTGAATTTAAAAAAGCAGTGTTATATTGTGTTCAGTTATATAACTGCATATAGGGTCAAATTCGGAGATCCGGTGTTACCTGTAATACATGTAACCTGAAAAATATAGCATATATTAATCTTAACAACATTAAGTTTATGATTTATTTAAATTAAAGGAGGTATAACTTCCGAAATGTTTTACACTGATATTCCTAGTAGTTCAAAACACTCAAACCATATAACCGGTCAAGTGTTTGCCTTTTTGGTTCGCGATGGTTTCAACTTTGCGATCTTCATGAAGGGGAATCATCGCGAAAAATTAAACCTTCGTGTCTCATCGTGAAAGGTAAAAAGATTGATATTATGAGCTTTTATTTTCAATAAATTGTATCTTATAAATGGTCTTCGATCTTTTTATTTATCTGCCATTAATGAACGATAGTTTCCATTTAAACAAATATTTCATGAAATTTGATAAAATTAATTTATATAATAATGATATACTATGTGTAGGTCTGTTCCCGAACATGTACAGACAAATAAATAAAGAACAAATAATTCCTAATATTTACTATTTTCTTGCCTGTCTTTAGAAAAGTAGCATTTATATAAGTTCAAATGTCTGGAGATATTCGATAAGAAGAAAAGGAAAAAAAGAAAAAAGAGAAGAATAAAAAATTGGGCTTAATAAAAGTATATATTATAGTAATGGATAAAGGTATAATTAACAATACTTAGAATAATTACTATTTTTTGTCAATATTTTAACCAATTAAAACTACGTTTCCATTGTGATTTCTAACAAAAGACGTCTGAAACAGAATATTTAAAAAAATAATGACTGTTCCCTTACGATTTCACTGTCGTAAACACGTTTTTGGGCTGGTCCCACTGCGGCCCCTCTTCCCCTTGACTTGCCATGATTTTGACTGGACCGCTACTGTACTTGTTAATGATTACCACTTTAACGTTTTAATTAAATTTACATATTCCTTGGGTCAGTGCATAATACGGCATATGTTAGGCACTTTAATATTGATGAAGTCTCAACTCGATTTGCTGAACAATGAGCGCATGCTGATTCCACTTGTGCACACGGCACTTTTTTAGCTAGATTAATTGAATGCCATCTTATCTGTATCGGTATGTCTTTAATTGTCACTCTGTCTGCCTGTGCCTTCGTCTTTTAACAGAGCACAGCTATTAAAAACTTCACCTGTTGTATTTGTTTGCTGCCATCCGCATCCAAAAGGAAACGCCTTTTCCATTAGCAAAATCTCTTTAAAGCAACTGCAGCTATCATCATGAAATTTTGCAGACGTATTTATCATGTGATAAGTTTTTGGCCCTATCTGTGTTGAGACATTATCTTGAGATATTGTTTTTGAGAGTTCCGTATATCGGTTTCCATAAAATGCCGTGAAAAAACATGCAGCACGGTAGTTTTATTTAGTTAACAGGGAAAGTACGTGATAATATGGGGAGAACATGTTTGAATCGGAAGTGACGTCAGACAAAAGAGTAGGAGGACCTAAAGCCAGCGGTGGTTCGGAGAGCTTGAGGATTGTAATTTAAAAATCTATGGGTGTGTTTTGGCGCTCTGAACAAAGTTTTGTTGTACGTTTGGTTACAACCAAAGGCGTTTTGGCTCTCAGGTTGAACCAAATATTGGTTCTGCCCAGACAGAAGGTGATGTATAAAGCCTTCATGCAGAAATATATATAAAGTTCCGGGCCCCGGAACAAGCATAAGTGTAATTGGGAATTGATTACAAACGGGTTGAAACCCAGTACCTTCAGGGCCATTTTGCCTTGAAAACCACAACCAGCTTATTAGGAATAATTCCTCACATTGTAGGTCTTACAATCTGTTTACCAACTTTTCTCATAAAAAATACCCGCATTTTTTTAAAGGAACACGACAAAGGTCAACACTGATTTCGTCATTTCAGAGACGCCATTTGTTTTGGACCAAGTAGCGTTTTAATGAAATCCAGCAACCAGTTACTGTTCATCAAACCAACCAACAACTCGTAACAACGCAACTTATCGCCGACTGGTTGCTGAGGGTCTTCCCATCGGAAGACTGTTCATCAAACCAACCAACAACTCGTAACAACGCAACCTATCGCCGACTGGTTGCTGAGGGTCTTCCCATCGGCGTTTCTGACCTAGTATTATTATTATGGTATATGTAAATATTGAGTATTTGAATAATTATTTTAATTGTGATTTTTGGGTCTGTGTCACTGCGTGCACCCGAGCATTGTATATTAACTCAATTTTTAAACCAAAACGCAAAACAAATTTAAGCCATATAGGTAAGTTCAAATCATCAGGTCAAATAAGTTGTGTTTTAGCCAACAAAGAGGCTGTGAGAAAATCTGGTTGTCTTATATAATTTGGTGGACGTAGGGGATGGCAAGGTCCATTTAGTTGAAGCTTCCATATATGCAAAAACCAACATGAAATATTCATGTACGCTGCGAAGGGCATACAATCAAAGGACGTCCGTGTGTAAATTTGAAACATTTGGACAGTGTAATCGGTAGTGATCGGTGACCCGATATGGGGATTAAGTTAATCTACACTGTCTGACCTCTCCGGTCCGCAGATCAAGTTACCGCCCGGCCGGGGTCCTAACAATATATATATATATATATATATATATATATATATATATATATATATATATATATATATATGCACATACACACTGACACACAGACACACTATCACCCTCATACACAAAAGAGTCAAAATAGCCTTTATCAAGGCTCTCTCTTTCTCTCTCTCTCTCTCTATATATGTATATATTATGAGAGAATGTATATATATTTTCGACACTAGTGAAGTATTTTTTCATCAGACACCAGTTGAATTCAACTTTTATTTTGCCCGGGGAAAAGACTGGTACTTGTATGTCCCGTTTTCGAGAAAATGGCAGCTTCCATCATTGGCAAAAGACGTCGCTTCCTGTCAAGCATTTTATCAGCACCACATACTTAAATTAAATTTTTCAACTCTTATAAATGTAACAACTGTAACCAACATCCAACCAACGTCTTACACAAGACGTCACTGACCCCAGAAGCAGATTAGCCGCCGCAACCTTTAAGTAAGGGTTT
The DNA here is from genome assembly GCA_026874595.1 of Sipunculus nudus. Classification (NCBI taxonomy): domain Eukaryota; kingdom Metazoa; phylum Annelida; class Sipuncula; order Golfingiida; family Sipunculidae; genus Sipunculus; species Sipunculus nudus. The sequence continues at coordinate 29,489,717 of CM049317.1, read as the reverse complement.
CAGACCATTATTTCTGGTCTGGATCCCTCCCACCCACCTTTTCCAGACCTGGGGATCTTTTCTTAGGTTTTATCGTTAGTCCTCCTGGGTTGGACCCCTCCTTTCCTTAATTCGTGGATCCGCCCCTTGACCCGGTCACTTTAGCCAAATGGTGCTGAGAGCGTACAGTGCCTTCTCAAATATTAATGTATCGTTTTACTCGTTCTTTTTTTAAGAATGCTTGATGAGTTCCTTCTAAATAATTGCCGATTATGTGATTCATCCAATCGCAGGTCATTCGCAGTGCTGAGGCCTTGTAACCACCCAGGGCTGTTTGCAGATGTAGGTCGTTCATGGGTTTAGTGGAGTAAGCCTTTATTGTGTGTTACAAGTGTTTTTTATTGTGTGACACGGGCGTAACTCGTGTTGTAGTTGCACCCTCAGTTTAATCCGTACTGGTTGAACTCTCGTTGTCATGCTAGCTTGGGGCTTTCTCGCCTGGCAGAGCCGGGTCGGGCTCATGTGTGGACCATGGTATGTAGAGACACAGCGATGTTCTTTTAGATGATTCCTGTAACGCGTGTTTACTGTGTATTATGTTAGATCCTTTAGACTGTTCGAGAACTTGAAAATTCTCGGCTTGGGACAAGAAGTTATAAAAAGGGGGCTGTGTTTTAAAGCAGAGAGAGGAGAGAATATTCCAGCGGACACAGACGTGGGTATGTCAGTGGGACCTGTCCGATTATCCAGTAATTTCAGGGATTCTACTATAACTAACTCTATACAATGTAATGCTGTCTGCCTCAAGTTTACTTTCTGTATTGTTACAAGAGCTTTACATTGGACTGCTATTCTCCGAGAGAATTCGTGTGAACTGTTCGCCAAGTTTATACATTTAAAAGGACTTGTCGTTGTGACAGTGGTGGTATCCAGCTACTGTGCGCTTTGTTTATTTTACTGTGTGATTGTATTGATTTGTTGTTTACTGCTGTTATACTGTATAATTGTTTTGATTTAGTGTATTGTAATGTTAGGGTTGTTTTAAGAATAAATTATGGTTATTTGTTAACAAAAAACCACTGACTTCTTTATTCATTCCCCCAGACGTGGATCGCGAATTTGAAAAAAAAATTGCGAATATGTTACCAACCACAGTATAATCAATACAAATTTTCAATGTTATGAATGTAATCTATCAACCAGTTATAGGTACCTCGACCAACGTAGGAAGACGAGAGGCAAAATGTTCGTTTCATGGCCCGGTAAATACGAATTATATACGAGGCCCTGCAAATCTGTATCAGTCTCCTTTGGAAAATTGGGGACAAACGCGCCAGGCACTTGGATCAAATCGACAAGCTACGTTTCTAGACAAAATTGTTAATGTAAATGTTCAATGTAAAACATAGTGACGGTATATATTGCTGATAACATGCGGGTTCGTTTGATAAAACTAAAATGATTTTTCACCGTGCGCTCATTTGGCATTAGGCAAGTCTTAACGATCATGGACCGATATTGCTGCCCCCTGGAAAATATAAATACAGTAAAATCTCGAAATAACGACCACCGATGGGACATCGATATAGTGGTCGCATTTTCGAGGTGGTCGTCTAAGCGAGGTCTGATATAAAGAGCAAAGAAAAACTGGGACCGTGAAAAGATGGTCGTTATTTTGAGGTGGTCGCTTAACAGAGATGGTCGTTAAGCGAGGTTTTACTGTATAATATTATGATTATATATAACCATGCTTTACTTTACCAACGTCTATTTCAAGGGCGATTCTGGGTATCAGTCAGAAGATGAATCGTGCATTGATCCTTGAAACACTGAAGTATTCTCCATGGGGCTGACCGGAACTTGTAAAAATGTAATAAAATAAAACGGATTTTGTTCATAAAATATGTCAATAGAACAGGGAAAGGTAATGTTCTGGTGGTATTGTCTTTACGTAATTTCATTTCAACATCAGACATACTGTACGATAAAACAATACACATGTATAAAAAAACACAACACGTTTTCATCACACAACATTTCCGATTCGCAGTTGCAAATGCAATATTCATAGGGACGCCTGAACTGGTCAGGCAGGAGACCACCGCCACCATTAAAGAAGGCATGAGTTATATTGTTGAGAGTATAATTAAGAGAGAAGAGAGAGTTCTATTTTTAATTACTGTGAAATTTATGTCAAACTCACCCTGATCAAATATTTTTTTGTCGAAACAGCATTTTCGTATTTGTTCTTCTAAACCATACAATTACTTTTTAATCATGTCTTTTTTAATAAAATTTTTCTAAATATTTCCAAAATTTGTCATACATGTACATCCTTCAAGTTGCCTCGCATGGATTAGTTCACCGTTCCACAACCAAATATTTTTGAAAATGGCCGCAAGGGGTCTCTCATTGCCTGCGTGCTCTTTTTTTTTAGAAGGGTTAACATTAAGGATATAAGTATAATTTGAAATCACAAGAGTTTTCCTTTCAATAGCTTATATAAATATATATATATATATATATATATATATATATATATATATATATATATATATATAGTACATTAAACTGTGTTTTACAAGCAAGGAAGCTATAGCTGAGTATTGTTGCTGCATGTTTTCTGATTCTGTCTCGTCCATGTTCAAAGTACTCCGCCTTGGTTTCACTCAAACTTGATCACATCGATTCAGTTTCCTATAAAGAAGATAAAAAGTGTAAACAGCATTAATATGATGTTAGTCTATGTACACAGAGATAATTTATTTTTACTGCACGTCGAGGAACGTATGCGCACCAAACCTTTTAGTCATATAACAATAAAAGTCAATCAGGTCACGTGACTAGATGTCATGCGTGACCCTTTGTGTAATTCTACAATTTTCCAAACGTATCTATGCTTTGCAACACGTGTTTGAAGGTCCTTGAAAATCTGCAAGACGGACATTACTTATGTTCATCCAGCAGATATATACAAGAGGATACGAAGGTTCATGTATGGACTAGTATGGAATACTCCTTGTTTGCTTGTGCAAAACCGGACCTCAGGTCACGCAGCCTTGTAACGATAAACAGACACACGTGGAACATTTACTTACACGCAGAACCATAACAAGGGGTTACACAGCTGAAAGAGGAGTACCGAGTTCGTGTTTAGGGGGGGGGGGGGGTTGCTGGGAAACTTTGTATAAATCAAAACTGATTGGATTGTGTAAATGAATAGGCATACTGTTACTCCAGATTATGTCCCTTTAACACAGTCACGTTTTTTCATGATCTATCATTAACACAGACTCGTGTACCATCACTTTAAATATGACTAACCGTTTACAGTCTCGCTTGGTCATGACTTACCGTCAATACAGACTCGTTTACACTCACGCTTGGTCAAAACTTACCGTCAATACAGACTCGTTTACAGTCACGCTTGGTCAAAACTTACCGTCAATACAGACTCGTTTACAGTCACGCTTGGTCAAAACTTACCGTCAATACAGACACGTTTACAGTCACGTTTGGTCATGACTTACCGTCAATACAGACTCGTTTACAGTCACGCTTGGTCAAAACTTACCGTCAATACAGACTCGTTTACAGTCACGTTTGGTCATGACTTACCGTCAATACAGACTCGTTTACAGTCACGTTTGGTCATGACTTACCGTCAATACAGACTAGTTTACACTCACGCTTGGTCATAACCTTACCGTCAACACAGACACGTTTACAATCAGACTTGGTCATGACTTACCATCAATACAGACTCGTTTACAGTCTCGCTTGGTCATGAAGTTGTTCTTCGTCCCCAGACATCCTTTGTAGGTGAACGAGCGACACTCTTTAGCGACCTTGTTGTAGTACCATCTCGTCAGAGAACCTGACTTGGGACACGGACCACCTTGAGCCAGAGGCTGCTTGCATACCCCCGCGGCATCTATTGCAAAAATGATGCATCTTCATATTAAAATTTTATAGCCTTATATGCATGCATCATATCTCAAGCCTAATATTAACATTAGCTCCTCACGTATTTCGTAACCTGTGTTGGAAGAATATAACAATAAAAAGAACGAATTTTTTAATAAGACCCTAATACTTCCATTGTTTTTTTTAACTCTATGCAATGTCTTGCGATTGCATTTAATGATAATTTCACGAACAATTACAATTTCTTTCCTTGTGGTTTTGATCGGGCAATGATAGACGTTACTGAAACATATATGGCCATAGCAACGTAATAAACCTCAGTTAATAACCCGAAAAAGCTTATACTGTCCAAGTACTTCCCAGAAATTATTGAGAGAGGGAAGAGATATAGGTTTAATAAATAGTCATATAGTTTAAGACTCATACATGTAAATTTGGCAATGCTTGTAATGTACATGTATATTAACGAGAAACGAACTGGTGCAAACAAACTTCTATGTAATATTGTCATCACATAGGTTAGAGAAACACATGTATTATATTCTGCAGTGCAGAAGAGCTCGGTTATGTTAAAGGAGTTCTTTACGTTTCATATGACACTTCGTTTTTTTATGTCGCTGACCCTTATAATCTAAACGAATAATACGAATATCCAAAAAGTTTAAAACGTTCATCAACATATATTTAGACTAAGTAATCTCGTGCTCCGGAAAAATCCATCCTAGCCACGCCGAGTGCACAGAGCGTATAGCCGACTTCATTAGGTGTTATTATACATTCTGTGTTATACCTAGATTTTTTTTATAACGATAACAGGACTACTGAATCTAGTGACATGGAATTTCTGGCAGTCATATGGATAAATTTAAAAAATAGTGACAGGACTGTTCTCTTAATAGTTCGCTTTAGATAAACTTTCCCTGGAACTATTTGTTTCTGAGGAAGGGCAGTTAAAGGCGCACAGATATAGGGGGTTTCGATTCCACATTAATTAAAGCATTACTCTGCAGATTAAGTTATAATATGATCCGTGTCTTTAGCTCTCGTTTCAGGAAATTGTAGAAGTACGGGATCGCCCCTCTATAATCGTAGAATATGTATTTTAGAAAATGGTTCCCGGAAAACCTTACATTTCGTTGTGATTTCACAGAAAAGTGACACTAAATATTTTAATCGAGATTTTAAAAATAAATCCCAAATTTACATTTTACTCATATTTAAACTCTTTCCAGTAATGGTCAGATTTGTTGTTGCATGACTAGCAATTTTTATTCAGCTGCTCATATTTTTAGGGTGTCATATATGGTTTGCACCTCCAAATAGAACTCTGCCAACAATTCCTTCTAAAACCTATACTCGAGTTGTGTACCTTTAAGCTATTTATGCATATGGCCAATAAAAGTGGCGCCTGATTCACTGACGCCTAAGGTATAATGTTTAGTTTAGATTCAAATATTAAAGGTACCCATTCACCTACCTTTTGAAAAAGAATTTATGTTATCTCTGGCTTATTTGTGTATACATAAATGTTCTCAGGGTAAGTTTCTTTGTGAAATGTTTTTATAACGCCTTCGTGAAGGATGTATGAACAACAACATGTTTGTTAACACAGCAATGTTGACAAACGGTAAAACATGTAACCTAAGGTGGTAGGTTGTATATATTCGGAGGTAGAAAGATCACTTGTTGCAAAACACCTTTTGAAAAGCTCTGGCAGATCTGAATTGATGCCCTAATAATGTCTCCCCCCCCCCCTCCCCCTCCAGGGGAGACGTTGTTTTCAGTGCCGTCGTCGTCTGTCGTCGTCAGTCGTCGTCGGTAGGATATCTTGTGAACGAGATAACTTTTGAAGGGCTGCATATTTTCCTCCGAAATTAAAAACACTGATTCCTACGAAAATCTCTGCCGAAATTTTTGTGAAGCCCATTACATTTGACGTATTTCACATTTTGACCCCAATTTTGGTACACAAATTGTCCATACGACATTCTCGAAAGAGTTTGAAAACTGATGACCTTGACAAATCTGCCGAAATGTTAAATTTTCGTAGAATACCTTTTGAACACTATAATGTTTGAAGGGCTCCATATTTTCCGCCGAAATTTAACACTAATGGTTAAATGGTCTCGGACGAGTTCAAAACTCGGTGACCTTGACCTTAATCTTCAGGGTCAAATCTACCGAAATGAAAAATAATTGTAAAGCCCATAATGTTTTAGGTACAATGTTTTTCACATTTTGTCCTCATATTTGGTACACCGATTGTTCCTACAGAGTTCTCAAAGAGTATGGAAGCTGGAGACCTTAACCAATATCTTCAAGGTCGAAACAGCCAAATTATAGTTATTGTCTTGTGAACGCGGTAACTTTTTAGGGGTTCAATATTTTCCTACCAAAGTTGAAATACTGATTGTTCCTACCAAAATCTTGGATGAGTTTGAAACCTGGTGACCTCACAGGGTGGTTCTCTAACGTGTCTTCATCGATCCTTACTATATGCAACCGGGGGGGGGGGGGGGGAAGAGACAACTGTTTTTGCAAGTGCTAAAACAAGCCATTCTAGTTGAATTTGTTTTGATTAATTTGGCGGCCCCCAACATATTATAAACACGTTGAAATTAACACAACAATAGCCTGTGTGCGGTGATATCCACGTTCTCTTGACAATTTATATAAAAGCTCCAAGTGATTACCTTTAGTTTATAGAGGTCAGATACCTTAGTGGACAGTCTAATTATAAAAGTACTGATACTCACTGACACACACGGGCTTGGTCGTACATTCGTCAGATCGGTAGCAGTTTTTCTCCGTCCGAGCCATACATATCTTACTGCCTGGGCATGTCTCAGTCTATAAAATAAATATCACTTCCTGACTAGCTTAGCATATACAGTCTATCCTCTCTTAGTGGGCAAAACATAAAGTGGGCACCTCTATATAATGGGCACCATTGGACAGTGCCTTGCCTAATACTCTTTATTATGTTAAGCTCACGTGGGCACCTCCATGTTCTGTAATATGGGCACTTTTGCCCAGCTAATATGGGCACTCTACCGAATTTTTTAGCAGAAGTATCATCTTATGTTAACTTCCCAAGCCGTATTTGTCATTTATTATATTATGTTCTCTATATGATATCTAGCCATTCTGAGCAACGAGTACATTTTTACTTTTCCCATGTAATCAAGTCCATTAGCTTGATATGATAAAAAAATCATGAAAGTGGCTTGTCATGAAGAAGGTTTATAGGAATAAAAATGTTTCTACATAGGTTTTACAGTGAATGTTATGTAATGTCCATCCAACAGAGATATGGCAGAGAACATGTAGGTCCATATGTGGACTAGTTTGGCCTACTTCTTGTTTGGGTTCTGTCGCGCATGCGCAGAATCTGACCTCAAGTAACTTGGCCTTGTCATGGCCAGCCACACGTAGAATGTGTTTACTCTCAAGAAGCACCAAAACAAGGTACTGAGACCGTGTGCTAGGACGGTTTGGCCCGAAAACGTTTGCATATAGCAAAGCTGAACTGATAGTGTGAAAGAATGGGCATAATAATAATGGTTATGTCCCTTAAAGACAGATACCCTAACTGGACCCTGTGGTACAATATGTAATCGTATAAGTACAGGTTCCAATAGAGATTTGTACTAGAACGATTGGCAGCTGCACTACTATAGTAAAACTGCTAATTACGATTTTCCAGGTACAAATCGCAAATACTAACTGCACAAGTACAACTGCCAATTGTACCATGACAAAAGTCTGCCACTTTGAACTATGTTTTCTCATATACCATATATATAAAGAAAAGGACTTACTTCACAAGGATCATCTGCGGCGGCACAAGCTTCACATCCCTCGCTATCTTGAGTGATATTGACCCCATACGGACAGTACCGCGGGCAGCGCCTTATGGGGCAGCCATAGATTCGACGACACCAACACCTTCTGCAGCCTCCCGCATTATAGTAGACAGGTACTTCCCCGAAGCGGCAGTTACAAAGTGGAGGACACTGTTGTGTCTGCTGTCGACATTGGCAGGTCCAACATCCGGTCCCGGCTTCAGTTCCTGTATGTACCGCGACTTCCCCTGCCTGGCACGTAAGGTGATTACAGTTGGTAGGACACACTTTACAAGCACACTGCCAACACCCATCACTGTCAGTGCCGGTTTGGTACGCGATTCCCCCCGCATTACATCTCGTAGCATCACAGTTGGTTGGACAAACTCTGCAACCGCACTGCCAACACCCATCACTGTCAGTGCCGGTTTGGTACGCGATTTCCCCCGCATTACATCTCGTAGCATCACAGTTGGTTGGACAAACTCTGCAACCGCATTGCCAACACCCATCACTGTCAGTGCCGGTTTGGTACGCGATTTCCCCCGCATTACATCTCGTAGCATCACAGTTGGTTGGACAAACTCTGCAACCGCATTGCCAACACCCATCACTGTCAGTGCCGGTTTGGTACGCGATTTCCCCTGCATTACATCTCGTGGCATCACAATTAGTTGGACAATCTTTGCAACTGCAATGCCAACATCCATCTGCGTCAGTACCGGTTCGGTACGCGATTTCCCCTGCATTACACGTTGTGTCACGACAGTTGTCACACTCCACGCATTCGCACCGATTACAGTTGTCTAATGTGGCTCCATTATTACGTTGTCCAGTCGGACAGGCCGGACACACGGCGCAAGCTGAAACATTAGATAAATACCACGTCATGAACATTATAGTTATTTATAATTTGTTTGTGGTTAATCCGACATAATAGTTCGTAGGCTCGGATCAAGAGGAAGGGAAGGGGTTTCGAGGGTAGAGACCCGTCCCTAGCTCATAACCACAAAAAACTCTTTTGATCAAAGTTGAGAAATAGGTAGAATTTGAAAATTCTATTGGTCCATTACGTGTGGTGGTTTGTGCTTCAATGAACTTCGAAGAACTCTCAGCGTGAGCGTACTCTCCTGGTAGAAACACTCACGCTGGACAGAGTAAAGGTAGAGTCAAGATAAAACTGAACCTTCTCTCCTCTAGCTTCCTCTTGGTTGGTATAGGGCTAACACACCTAGACCGGAAAACAAAGTAAACCAAAAGTAATTAGACTTCAGTGTAGATGGACCCTGCAATGGAGTTTGGCGTAATGCGGGAAAGCTTGACGGAAACTGCAAGGCAGACGCCCACTGGCATCCCAAACAAATAACGAAATTGCCATATGCATATCTGCAATATGAATGAAGCAGGAATAGCAACACAAGTGGCAGATGGGAAGAAAAACTAGAGAATAACCCTGCTTGGTCTCTGTAAGACCAGATAGACACATGACAAAGAGAGACTGTCATTAGAAGACACAGTCCTGTATTCAGGACCTGTACACCCAGCACTGAGGAAGTCGATTTAATGCTGACAAATGAGGCACAGAGAGCGCTCATCAGCAGACAGGGCAGTCAGAATAATCAAGACCAGGATGAAGAAGAAGAAGAACATCAACATCTATGTGGTACAGTGGACGCAGAGGATAAGAAGAAAGAGGACTGATTTGTACAACAGACTCCAGAGTGTGTAAGCAAGGACATAGATACCTCGAAGTCCTAACTTGGGACTTCAACGCAAAGATAGGCACCAAGTACAGTGGGTATGAACATGTGATTAACAGACGAACTTCTATGTACTAAACAACATTGTAATTTGCGGCAGCATTTTCCCACATAAGGACGACCATAGAGTGACTCCGGAGGATGTTACAATGTGAAAATGTATAAACGGGTATCAGATTATCCTCTCTACCAGGCCCCAAGTCCTTCAAAACCTGTGTGACGAGAGCGGCATGGGGCTGGAGGTAAAATGGGAAAAATTTAAGTAGATGTGGATCGGTGCCTGCGAGAAGGTTGCATACAGCACAATGCATGGATTATAACCATCATCCCGGAGATTGAAGGAACAGAAGCAGTTTTGGTTGACATACGGACCCGAGCAGCTAAAGCTTAAGCTCAAAAAGAGTGCATGAAGTCGACCTAAAGGAGGACAGGAGCATAAGAGCGGACGGGCAGGAGAAGCTTCAGTGAAGAGGACACGATGGACTGAGCAATTCTTTGAGCAGCTGCACAGACCAGGACCTGAAAACCCTCTTCAGAGTCACCCCTGCAAATCAACCGTGAATATAGCCAGCTGTCACAGAAGACATACCGGCAGAGGCTGTAAAACAAGTTCTAGATACTCTTCTACAATCTATCCCGGGAGGAGGATAAAGTTCCCAATGTCTGGAAAGAAGACCTAATCTTCAAGCTTGCCAAGAAGGGAGACATGCGCGACTACATGAAGTCTAAGGAAGTCATGCTACTCTCTGTTCCTGATAAAGTTCTTAACCAATTCCAAAGGAAAGAATGAGACCTGCGGTCGATTCCACCTGGCAGGAATCAGGCTTGAATCATGACTACATTGCCACACCAGCATCATCTGTGAGCGGTCTCTGGCATGGCACTATCAAATCTGCGTGACTTTCAATGGTTATGAGTACCTTCAAATCTTGGATTCGTGGCCGTTATGGCACACCTAAAATCAGTATGCGGTCTTATTGTATTCAAAATTGTTTTTGAAAAAAAAAAATGTTTTAGAAGAAGATGGGACCACGGGTTAAATTATAGTGGCGATTTCCTGGTCAGAGATATGCGGTTAATGATGGATTTCTAACAGCATCAAAAGAAGTAGTCGTGCAGGCCTTATGATACATTCAAGAAGTCAATAATGCATAAATAGTATCCAAGCGAGTATATATTGAAATATATTATAATATATTACATTATTTTGTACAAGCGTATAACCTGTGTTTGTGTAGTTCACGGGGTGCCCCATGGATGGAACTGCTAAGCTCCTTCACGGAAGAAAATGTCCAAGTTTTCGAGATTCATGGTGAAACAAAGAGAATGACTCGTTTAACATTCGGTCCCAACAGTTTTAATCCAAATGTAATTATTTCCGGGGCGTGGGAACAGAAGAGTTGCGTAACAAACCTCGATTGATACCACTGCCAATTATATAATATTATATTATATTAAACAAGTTTTAAGGTATTATATGGTTAATAATTAGGCGGAAATCGGCCATAAAGTAATGACTTTTAGATTACCATGTATCACAGACAGGAAAATGGCTGGACTCCAGCGGAATTTATCTAGACAGCACAGCATGTGATTGTTGATGGATTTTTACAGCGGAATATTGGAAGATGGCGCTGCAAGTTCAGTCATAAAAAATATTTTAAAAATCCCCTAAGGACACTCTCGTCATCGTTTCCAACAGCTCAAGACAAAAAAAAACGGGCATTTCTCAGGCGTCTTAACAGATGGCACAACCGTCGCTTATACTATAAATGAAAAGGCTTCGATATGAAAAAGATTTTTATTATATATATAATGACCAACCCATTCCATGTCTTGATTACATGTATAGTTAACTATAAACTGTATTTATTTACATTGATTATACAATTTTTAAATAATAACCAATAGGAGGCATTCTCCATGGCTCAGATGGTGGCGTTCGGTAGTCCAGAAAACCGGGGGACCCGGAGAAAACCACGAATTTAAGGGCTACTACAACCCAATCTCATGGCGACTCCGGGGGTTAAAATTGGGTCGCCAGAGGATAGAGCAAAGCGTTTTACCACTCGACTGTCCAGGTCCTATGTCAATTGTATATCGACCCGTACAGTAAAGACATTATATATATATATATATATATATATATATATATATATATAGTTTATATAGACTGGATAGAGCTGCATACAGTTTATACTTTTTAAATTTTTTTATTTACAACAACCACTAATGTAAATTTTTGTTAATAACACCCCATGTTCCTTAAATGCTACGTTGCATGAGGTAACAAGCTAAAATAGAGAGAGAAAAAAAACCCAGAAAACTTACGATCCTCACAGGCGTCCTGGCACTCAGCCAGAGTGTTGAAGTTGTTACCGTTATCGCTGTATCTGCACATGTCTCTCTTCCGCCGGCATCTCTGTATATTTTGGCCGTAAACATATCTCTCCACCTTATCCCCATCAGCACAGTCACCTATGTCAAACCTCACGAAGCAATCCGCCGCTTTAAAGCAAAGAAAATCATGGCCTCAGATATATTGAATTTTTCAGCTAGAAAGTAAAGTCAGACCACAACCTCAGCAAGGACTTTAGTTATAAATTGCTGTCTGGTATACAAAAATGTGCCTAGGCTCAACACGTCCATGACTTGAACACTGTTGAGCTCAAGAACAAAGGCGTCCCTATGGCTAATGAATGGCTGTGGCCCTCGGCAGGACAAAGAACTGCCCTTTCTCACAATGGTATAGAATTCTTTAATTAAGCTCTTCAAATTGTGCTGGGTACCAGTCTATATATTTCTTGTTGAAAGACAATCAAAAGATGACAAAAAATTCTGTGCGGGCCTACCATGAAAGAACCAATTAATGTGTAACATTCTTGCCCTTTGACCTTGCCGGGGAGGGGCATCAACACTGATTGACAGTCGATATAGAGATGCCCCAGAGCCAATCACAGGCAGCTAAGGACTTTGCCCTCTGTCTCTCTGGGATAAAACCCCCTTGCCCTGGCGATTCTCTCTCTCTTGGATCATCGAGCAGTGGACCCCTATGCCTGCCCTCTGTGGCAGGCAGAGGGTATATGGCTTCTTTTTCACCTTGGGGTTGGTTTTACGACAATGTCGGCTACCCAGGTGAATAGTCACCCATTTCCGAAGAGCAGTCCTTTTATCTAGCCTGGTAAGTATCTTTCTGTTTCATTTATAAGTCTAGATAATAATATGCAGTCCTGATATTTTGAAGGTTTAGGCTCTAAATTTTATTCCAGTAAAAAGTGTTATTTTATCTCTTTAAATTGTGCGAGTGCATGTTGCCCAAGCCCAATTTCCTCCCAGAATAAATAAGCAGCTACATCTGGCGAGCGATGCTATTCGGTTGTTACTAACAGCTAGGAGACGAATTCTGGTAAATAAATTGCTTATTTTGAGTTAATTCTGGGTTTTTTAGCATCAGTATATACTTAAGGGGCTTAGGTTGTAAAAGTCTGCTAAATAAGCGATCTATTCAAATGGAAACATAGTAACAGCTTTAAAAATGCCTGACTTTCATTTCTTAAGTAAATTCCTTTTATTTAGTGCACTCGTTTTGTGAACTAGAATAGGGGCTTTTTATAAATGTAGACCCGTCTCTGTTTAAAGAACAATGCGCATTATTTTATTTGGAAAGGTTATTACTACTTTAGATTCCTATTGATAAACCATTATAGTAATTTGCCCTTCTTTGGCTATTTAGCGGCGTATTCATTATAAAACAGTGTATGCTTCAAACAATCATCTACAAAAATGATTTGTAGGTGTACAATAATCCCACAGTATTGAACCTTTATCTGTACAATTTACAGTAAATACTACGGTTATTGGGAATTTTCATTGTGGATAAACCAGTCATATTAGTTTTACATTCTTATAAAATGAGAGCCTTAATATCAATGTATTTCTAATTACTTCAGTCATTAATTGAAATTAAATCCCACAGTGTTAAACTTGAATTGTGTGTTCCCACTAGGAGGTTATATATGAAAGAAAAAGAAAATTAAAAAAAAATTGTCCTATAATTATGTATATAAAATATGTGTAACTAAGATGTAAAAGCAAGAGAAATAAAACGTGCTATGTGTACCATTAGGGGATGTGTAAAAACTGTAACACGCATCTTCTTAATACATTGGGCATAAGTGTAATCCGCAAATATTTCATGCCCCCCACGCAAACAGCCGGGCAACTTGTGCCTGCAATTGTATATATGTCATATTTTACTTATAATGAATGACCTTTTCTTTGCAAAATTAATGTATTGATCAGATTTTATGTATATAAAACTTTCAGGACTTGATCTAAATTAGCTGGATTCTATTGAAATAAGAGTAACAGCTCAACCTTTTATTATTCGTAGCTGTCTCTTGAATAGAAGTAACATAGCTTCTCTTTTGTACATATGTATAGATGCTGTAGAATGGAAAATATTTAAACTGTTATGTTATGCATGTACATATTGAATGAATACCACTGAAGTGGTTATTGTGAATGTATTTTGATAGAAACATCAATTAAATATCTTATTATTACAATCTGGCTTGTCAGTGATCTTTATGTTTAAACCAAATGGGTTTCTTGAATAAAGAAATTTAGCCTACATGCTGTTCTTTAAAACAAAGCTTTAAATCCTTAAATTACCGTACTACGTGGTCTATTGTTTGGCCAATTTTAAATTACAGAAAGGGCACAAACATCAGTATCCACCGCCTGGTAGATACATTTTAGTGTGTCATTCAAACAACCTGACCGATGGTCAAGTTTCATCTCCTGGTCACAGGTTATTGCATAATCCCCAGGTGTGTAAACATCACCATAGGGTTTCAAAGTTAGCTGTGTCTCACAGGGCCTGCTGGTAATCCCATTATCTGGCAGGTCAGATTAATAATCCAGGTGCATTCTTTGCCCCATATGGGGTTATATCATACTGAGTAGGATAAGTTGAGATTTGCTATCAACACTAAAACTCTGTCAAAAGAGCCCAGACAAGTTACCTAACACACCACAAGTATTTAGATACACCAGTGACCTGGTGTGATGACATGTGAACCCATGTCATGTGTCATGTACCTTATACCCAACCTGAAAATTTGTACCTTTAACATGTTTTAATGTACTAGTAACCCACTTCAAATTATAATAATAATAAATAATAAAACTAGTAAACTAATTACACCAATAGAAATAACATTCAAATAAAATATTTAATAATTGGGCCTATCTTCCTGTTGGTCTCTCTTACATGTCCAACTGATATAAGCAGATACTTTAAGGTGTTTAGCCCTTACCTTTAGATAATCCTAATAACTTTTTACAATTAATAATGAATTATGATGTTAAAAAAATATAACAATAAAAACAGATCAGTACTTAATAATCTAGATCAATCTTTTAAATGAAAATTTAGTAATTCTCAGGGATTACCTCTGAGACATGCTCATATTTTATTTACACTTTGACTAAATTCATTTGTTGATTTTGGATTTTTTTTACATTTAACTTTAATACAACTGTAGACTAAAATCTCAAAGCTATTTAAACTGTTCATAAACATTTGATTATTAATTACATTTGAATTGTAACATTCTTATTTTAAAATGAAACTTTTACAAACTTAGTTATTTCCAATGATAGTGATTAACGTTTATAACTCTACTTGATTAGACAAAATTCAGAAGTAAATAGGATGATACTTATCAATTTAATTAAGGCATTTTATTCTGCCTCACATACTGCTGGACTAGATATGCATGAGTATTACTTTGAATTTCTCTGGTGAAATTAACTACCTATAGGCTGGATGTAACATGCCTGACACACCTGGAAGGTTATTTATTGGTATCCTATTTGCCTAGATCTCAGTATCTGGCAAGTACCATTTATTCTGCCTCAACCTTGAGAGTTTTACTAGTCGCTTTTTAGGGTTCATATCCCGGCATAGTATGTGCTTTTCCTGGTTGAGTTTTTATTTAGTTTAGCATATAAGGGCATAAAATATATACCAGTTGCCTTGGGTGATACCCGGCATGGTTGTCCCTTCTTATGCAGTGTTTTATTGCTGGCAAAGTTCCCAGTCGCTTTTTAAGGAGATGTTCTCCGGCATGGAAACAAGTTTTGCCAAGTGATATAGGTGTCTGACATGGCTGCATGTCTGCCCTGTGGGTTTTGCGTATCGCCTTGAGAGTTCTCGATTTTTGCAGGGTACCACCTTTCACCTAGAGTATTTTGTATCTGGTATGGTGGCGCCACTTGCATAGGATTGTACCTGTCATCATATCTAAACCTAGCTATAACATCAACCAGCACAAATTTTTCTCTCTTAAGTATTGGGAGTAATTAAAATAAATTAGACCAGCGTGCATACTTAACACACCAGTTAAACTGGCATCACTCATTTAGAAGCTTTACTTGTTTAATTAGGTTAATTTCAGTGAAATCCTATCAATAATATTAATAGGTGAGCAACACACCAAAATACTAAATAAGTTGAATAAATACACGAATAAAATGAACAAATAAGCTGACTTCAAGTTTATGTCTACTCTATATTGCATTTGAGAGTAATGATATTAAAAATAAATAACAAACCACATATACATTGCTTGATGGGTATAACTTTTTTTTTGTTACAAAAATACATATTCCACTGCGGATTCGAGTTAAGAAACGTTAATGTTGTGGTGTAAATTTGAGTACTACAAACTAACTTAGCTATTACACATAATCTGAATCTACAGATTTTAATAAGAAGAAAAGATAATGATAAAAATCAGAATGATAATATTCTTGATGATAAAATAATGATTTATAAAAAAAATATAAACAATAAACTGTAAAGGCTAGACACAGATTAAAAAGGAAATTCTCGTTATGCAAATAAACTAATGAATAGGTAACTAACCCTGATATCTAATTTGAATGTTATATTCATAGATACCTGTAGGGTAATAAATAACTTTGATGATACAAATTCTTGGGCAGCACTGCTTACCATTTTCCCTCAATTAAAGTCATGTATAGGTGTTGTATATTACAGGTAGACTTTCTTTAACTGATTAAAACTACTGTGCAATCATTGAATTATCTGGTAATATTATTTGATGTATTACTATGCTTAAGTTCACATGTAAATATATAAGGAGATCTTACATTTAGCGAGAAATCTCGCTGTTATTTGATTATTATTACTTGGTCAGTTGTAGTTCGTATTTTAGCCCAGTGAGAGGGCATATTTCAGCCGAGCGGGGCTTAAAAAAAAAACCGTCTAGATGTTGAGGCCAAACAGGGCACAGAATAAATACTGTTTATGAAAAGCTTACCTGAGGGTAACGCATATGCGTCTAAACACTGATCAGATGATGATACAGTGTGCGAGTGAATCTCGCTAGATAAGTCGACCAATGGACTTATTATTTCACCCCAGTGAGAGGGCATGTTTCGGCCGTGCGGGGCCTAAAATACCGTCTGTATTTTGAGGCCAAACAGGGCACAGAATAAATACTGTTTATGAAAAGCTTACCCGAAGGTAAAGCATATACGTCTAAACACTGATCAGATGATGATACAGTGTGCGAGCGAATCTCGCTGTATTAGTAGACCAGTGGTCGAAATATTAATTAGCCCAATGAGGGGGCATGTTTCAGCCAGACGGGGCTCTAAATAAATTCCGTTACAGTCGTGAGGCCTGACAGGGCACAAAGAAAATATTGTCCATTAAATCTGATATGTTGGTTACTTTTGCCAATCTTGTATCTTCGGGCTATACAACTTTTGGGGACCATAGTTACCCCTAATTTTATATACTCCATATAAAACGGAGAAATGAGCCCAGATTATGCCTATTGGAGGGTCCCTTTATGTAACCGCTGACAATCTTATTAAATAATGTATAGTTGAAAACTTAGATCAAGTGTTTAACTGTCTTAATGTTTTACCAAGGGGCCGCTTATCATCATTCTTTATGTTTGATTATGTATAATTTTTTGTGAGAGCTATTTTTTTTAAATAGTCATGTCTAGGTTATTGCCGCAAAAATTATACTTGTGTCATAAGGACAGATACTGCCGCTGTTGTATTTGTATTTTCAGATGCTCCATTTTCGCATGAACCAGTTGTCAGCCATCAGTGCAGCCTTCCCAGGGTGGTCCGGTTCAGCTCTTCTGCTACAGCAAGCTGCAACCTGAGCCAACATTCCACTACAGCCAGATATTGGACGCTTTTTTAAATGCAGATCACCTTGAGTTAATACTGAGGCCTGTGGCGCCACCAACTGGACTGATATGTTATTAAATCCTTTATGGCCACCTGGCTCACTAATGGACTGTAACATGTAACAACTTATTGCACCTGGTGCATGTTGAATATCATTGATGTGTCTTTGAATGTTTTATATTGTTTTTGAATGTGCAATAAAAATTACACAATCCCTGAACTTTCAAAACAACTATCAGACTGCAAAGTCCCTAATCACTGGGGGTACTGTGTGGGGAGAGAACACTCCCTACCCGCTGTTGTAGCATTGGATAAACCTACCTCCCCCCTCCCAACATGGGAGTTAGGGGTTGGGTAGCCGGCTAACAGCCTATACACAGCCTGCCAGCCATGTTTTGGTCATACAACAAACAAACAAAAACAATCCCTCCTTTCCAAAGGCTAGATATTATGACTGCTATCGCAAAATTTTCCACTGTAGTGAAAAATTTTTCCTATAGGGGGGAAGAATGTAACATTCTTGCCCTTTGACCTTGCCGGGGAGGGGCATCAACACTGATTGACAGTCGATATAGAGATGCCCCAGAGCCAATCACAGGCAGCTAAGGACTTTGCCCTCTGTCTCTCTGGGATAAAACCCCCTTGCCCTGGCGATTCTCTCTCTCTTGGATCATCGAGCAGTGGACCCCTATGCCTGCCCTCTGTGGCAGGCAGAGGGTATATGGCTTCTTTTTCACCTTGGGGTTGGTTTTACGACAATGTCGGCTACCCAGGTGAATAGTCACCCATTTCCGAAGAGCAGTCCTTTTATCTAGCCTGGTAAGTATCTTTCTGTTTCATTTATAAGTCTAGATAATAATATGCAGTCCTGATATTTTGAAGGTTTAGGCTCTAAATTTTATTCCAGTAAAAAGTGTTATTTTATCTCTTTAAATTGTGCGAGTGCATGTTGCCCAAGCCCAATTTCCTCCCAGAATAAATAAGCAGCTACAAATGGATACAATCCAGTTGCAAAAGAAGATGCCGGCTTTGTGTAGATTTATATAAACAAGTTACTGACAAGCATTATTTACTTGTTTAGCGCTTGATTGAAAACTGTTTAAGCCAAAATTTGTGCCAACAATTATTCAAGCGCCTGTGTTGCAATACACTACCATGTGGTTCCCGGGGGCTGAGCCCTTCTAGGGGATGATCCTTTCTTTTCGACTGCCTCGTCCAGAGAGGCTACACATCTTCTGTGTCACCAATTTTGATACACATTAGGCGGAGTCACTAACTGCCAGTGATTAGCTGATAGCCAGTGGTCAGTTGATTGACAAGTGGCCAGGCATTGGCAAGTGACATAAAACAGGAGGGAAGTTACAGCGTTACAGGCCTGTAGCTAGCTCGGGTTGTCCGGGCTGGGCCAACTGTTGAGTTTTTCCCGTTTTGCTGACTCCAGTGTAAAACCACTGTGTGAGGAGCGTAAATACACATTGTCTAGGACTGATTCAAAGACTTACGGTTTGATCCAGATCCTGTGTCACAATTATCAGGGTCACATGCACAGAGACATTGGTTCTCCGTGTTGAATCTGTTGGTGTTGCCTCCACTTCCCGTATAGAGGAACGTGGCGCACCTCGTCCCGGTCCAGTAGTACCTCGTAGTTAATGACATCAAATCGCCGTCACCCTCATTCCTCGGTGCGTTGCAGTCGACTTGGGCAGCAACTAAACACGACAAAACGAGAATTTTTTGCTTTGTTTATCATTTTTGTCTACTTTCTGTTTCACGAATAGTATTTATTTTCTCATTTAGAATACCGTATATAAGGCACAAGACAATATGGTGCAATGCAAGTCCCATGATATTATTAGCTCTAGGCAATGTGATTCGCCCTTTATATTTAAAAAAAAACCTTAAGGTAAAATGTGAAAAATTCAATGATAACACTTTTTTTGTGGAAAAATTCAATGATAACACTTTTCATCATACTGGGATACTTGGATCAGTTTGTGAAAACAATAAAAGATAGAATGGTAATACATATATGAATAAATTACTAAATAAAAATACTTATTTATACTTACCGTAAGCGGCCATCCCTAGGACCCCCAGCGCGCAGATGCTCCACCTTGTGTTCATTTTCTTTCCTATATTAAAGAAGAGTAATATATGTTGTATTAAAATATACAATAGTTGTACCGGTTAATCAATTTGTCTGAAAGATATTGTGAAACAGACCAGTCTCTCGAAGGCACTGCGCAGGGGCGTCAATTTAGGGGGGAATGGGGGGTATATATACCGCCCACTTTTTGGCAAGGGGGGATGGTCATTGTAATCTCCCCCCCCCCCCCCACTTTTCAGAGAAAAATATAATAATATTGCAAATGAAATATATTAATAAATAGAATTAAGGACTTTGGATCTATTTACTAAAAAATGTTAAAGCTAAACCTTGCTTAGAATTCACAAAATAACTTATTTTCTAAAACATTATAATTATTTGAAATATGATTAAGTATATATATATAATAATTATATATATATATATAGTTGAATATGTGACTCAGAGACGCTGAAAAAGGTATATATATATATATATGTGTGTGTGTGTGTGTGTGTGTTTGTGTATATATATATATATAAATGTCATCCTCCCCCCCCCCCACCCTGGAAGAAAAATTGACGCCACGGGCACTGCGTTGGTCTCAATCTGTACTCCAAAAAGATAGTCTTACCAGTCTATAATGTGACCTTTATTGAAGGACAAGGCATAAAGCTGATTTATGAATAAATAAGTTTTTTAATACAAAAGTCTTTATAACTTGCGCATTTGTGTTGAAAACTTTCAAGTAGCTTTTGAGTACACGCAATTTTATAGACATCAGATTTACAAGGCAGGAAGGAGATATATGTAATGACGATAATTAAATGATGTCAGAAGTCTTATTCTTGATTTAAACAACAATGAAGGCGGATTAAGTAAAAGGCGTATTATCTTCTTTTCATAACGCTCTACCATGTTCAAAGACAGACAAACAAGGAGTCCGCAATGCCCGACACGTAACTCACAGTATAATCACGTTTGTTTGATTGAATTAAAATGTGAAAATCACAGATCAGTCACTCACAGCGTTAATTACGTTTTATATAAAGAGTTTATTTCTTATATTAAAATTTCATTCATGATGGTTAGTCGAGATATCATATAAGAAACCAGGATAAAACCTTAAATTCACGAGTAACATACAGCTGGAAAAAATGTGCATTTAAGTATTTTGATATTTTCCATAAATGTATCGTATAATAAAGCGCAACCAGTAGAGCGCAAACCTGCGCAGACTAATCAGTTCTTCTGGACCCTCACCTGAACTGTCATGTGGTCCGCCATGTCCAACCCCACCACAATGTTCACATTTTTCGTGAAAAATAGTTCTGCTATAAAGCAAACAAACTAACAAGCAAACACGAGGTAAAGCATGATCTCCCTAGCGGAGGGGTAGATGAATACTGTTTAGTAAATATACTAACGTGAATAATCACTGGTCCCCCTTTCGGTCTTCTCTTCTGTAAGTGGAAATACAGTCTTCTCCTCTGAAGGAAAGTTCATAAACTAACCAAAGCAATAAACCTTCAACATATATGTAATGAATTAGCAAATCTTGGTGTATCGTGATTCGTGACTTCCGATTTTTTTTTTTTTTTGTAATATTTAGAATGCATTAAAATATTATTAAACCATTTACATTGCACCTGCATTTATATTACGAATAATGTTTGTGATACACCAGGTACCTGAAGGTATACATTATTTGTAAAATATATGTATTTTACAGGTATGCATGAGCTATACTTTGTTTCTGCACATTTAACGAAAATTGTCCAGCTATTAACCTGGTTTGTTCTGTTTAATAAGGCGAGACCCGCGCCGTCACGATCTCAGATTGTTCGGTGCAGTGTTGTCCCGGACTAGGCTAATAACAGTTATTGTCCTGTCCAGTATCAAGAGGAGAACTTCCCAGGTATCAAGTTCATGTCCACGTGTGATCAGTACTCCATTCTGCTGAATCACTGACACATCTTCAGTATGTTTCTCAAATAGGAACTATATTCTAGGGAATGCAAGCCTCCGCCATGTTTTTGCATTAATTCATTCGGTCCATATTCCAATGTTCATTCGTGCATAAGTGACCGTACATTTGAGAATATTCCCTGATGACGTTCCTAAATCCGGGTCACGTGCTGAATCCACACCAAAATATAATCGGTTCTTTCCTTGTATATTTCTAAAAAGCCCAGAAATATTCCTGAGATCCTGTTTAGGATTGCGGGAGTTATGTTGTAAAAAAAACACAAAAATACACAACACACACACAAACTCACGAACAAGGATGAACGCATACCCTCCAGGCGGAGACAGTAATATACTCTTTCAGAATGTGGTTTTCGTTGAAATATAACATTTGAGACCATGAATGCATTACAGAAATATGCACAAAATATTCAAAATTTTTCATATGAGTTTCTAAAATGACCACCTCGTAAAATGACCAGTTTTTTCATTGAATTTGGCAGTATTAGAGGAATTTTACTGTACAGATTCATGATAATGCTTCTAACCACAACCGTGTGGATATAACGTTCTTACACACTACACGATATAAGAAGCGGGCCATTATGTACCCGCCAGCTCACAATAATCGTGGGCCCTTCCGTCAGATGTCGTTTATAGCCAAAACGAACCTAAGCATATTGTATAAAAGACATTTGTCGGGTATATCTGTCATTCGTTTCGTTCATGGGATCCCGAAATACGGCGGTCACAGAGCTTAACAATGCACTAGGTCCGATAATTGCTCGGAATAAAGAAAATCGGGGTTATCTGTAGGAAACATCGGCCCAACATGCGATCTCCCTGCTGGTTGTGTTTATTTAAAAGGGCCTATTCCGGTATCTGACGTCTATAAGCTAAAAGATGATTCCTTGAACCGTAAACAAAATAGGCAAGAAAACTCCGATCCCAACGCAGGCAGGCTGTACTTTTTGTTTCCATATACGAGTATATAACATGTGGGGGTCCGCAAAAATAATCCAAACATGTTCAACAAGGACACCTGGCGGCAAGTCAGACGAACTAGGGTTTTAGGTTTTGCAAAGGGCGTTTCGCAAATAAGTAATCTTTCAATTCCCGCACAGATGTAACCTTAGGTTATATGTTTTTTTTTTTTCTGTTTGTCAACATTGGCGCATGTATTGTTTTTACAGTGTTGATAAACAAGCTTATACTTTCGTCACAGAGGCGTTTTAAGATCTTTTCTTAACAAAAATAAACCAGAGTTTATTAATAAATAATAAGTGTATGACAAAAATCACATAAAGTCTACAGAAATCGTAAGTGAATCTTTGGCTTATATGCAATGCCTGAAGCTGGTTATCATTCCCGATAAATGGGTTGGAGAGCGCTGGTCGGTGAGAGCCATGCATCCATCAGCCGACAAAACAACGGCGATTTTGAGAAAATACCACGCGACAATATTGGGCAGTGTGCAGCCAGCTTAATAAACGAAACATTTGAAACGTGTGCTCCTAGTAAAGTTTCCTGTTTACCATGGGACAGACACACAGTGGTGCTCTGTATCCGTAATGAGCCTGTGGAAGTGGCTAGATTTGAAGGCCGATTCTGAATGTATTATCTAATATTGAGCAAAAATGTACAATAAATATAAAATGAATTTAACGATGAAAGTTCAGTGTAATGCAAACTTGGGAAAATGACCTAGATTTTGTTCTAAGGTTCATCCATGTTATCTCGTGCAATAAAACACTAAGGTATCATCTGGCGCTTGTTTAATCAAACACCGCAAAGACAACGACTGTAATTTAGTCACGATGTCGCCACTATCATTCAGGCAATCAGAGACTCGTGTGTGAGTCGTGGCTGACGTCCAGAATTCAGTGCAGCTAAATATGATTCAGAAACAGATCCCCCTATCTCTTTCTCTTTCTCTGTCTGTCTCTCTCTCTCTCTCTCTCTCTCTCTCTCTCTCTCTCTCTCTCTCTCTCTCTCTCTCTCTCTCTCTCTCTCTCTCTCTCTCTCTCTCTCTCAGCCGCAGCAACCTTTTTCAGTTTCCGACCATATTTTGTGGCCTGGACTTCCCTTTTTCTGACCTGACGATCTTATTTAGGTTTCATCATTAGTCTTTCTTTGGTTGGACACCTCTTTTTTTAATCCTGGATCCGCTCCAAAGAAATCTAAGTTGGAGCAGATCCGCATCCACAAGTGCATGGAGACAGGATAAACTTTTATTTATCTATACGTCATTTGTTAGTTACGGGAAAAAGAGATAAAATTGTGGATGAAATGGGCCTCGAATATATAGTGAAATAAATTCAATTCGACGTTAGTAGGGATATGCGCTCGCACTGTTCTCTCCAGTTTCACATACTATTACCGACAAGTAAAAACAACTTCACAGAGCGCATGCCTCCGCCAACGCCTGGACCCACAACGAGATCCGCCCAAAATACCACAGGTGAAACACAAAATTAAACAATTGTTCGTTAACTCATAATCCACCCACAAAGTTTCATTCAAATTCATTGATATTAATAATAGACGAATATTTAACCCACAGTGGATCGCATTTATAGTAGACCGCTCGCCGATTTCAGATAGCTTTTAATGTTTCAGGGAAGTCTAATTTTCCTCATTTGCAGGCGGATCAAACTTGTGAAATTATTTATTTCATACATCCATTATTATGAAGAAATCCCGGTGACATGATTGCTAGACAAGCTCAGCAAGTGATCAGTTAATAAAGTAATATTTTGTTGGCGGGAAAAGCAGAGTGACTAAATTTTGAAGCGGACAGTGTAATTTACAGTCTGAAGCAAAATCTCTGACAGAATTGGGCAAATTGGCTGGACTCTGATCCACATTTAAACTTTATGGATCTGATCAAATCGTTTTTTGCTTTTGCAATGATTTATCCATCCAGAATTTATAAATGAAATATAGGATCCACAACGCTTATTATAGTCTAGGCCGGGGATCAAGATACTGATAACTTGAATAAAGAAGTACAGGCCTGGGATCGTGATACTGATAACTTAGTAAAGACGTACAGGCCGGGGGTCGTGATACTGATAACTTGATACCGAAGTACAGGCCTGGGATCGTGATACTGATAACTTAGTAAAGACGTACAGGCCGGGGGTCGTGATACTGATAACTTGATAGCGAAGTACAGGCCGGGGATCGTGATACTGATAACTTGATGAAGACGTCCAGGCCGTGGATTGTGATACTGATCACTTGATAAAGACGAACAGGCCGGAGATCGTGATACTGATAACTTGATAAAGACGTACAGGCCGGGGATCGTGTTACTGATAACTTGGTAAGGACGTACAGTCCGGGGATCGTGGCACTGATAACATGATAAAGACGGACAGGCCGGAGATCGTGATACTGATAATTTTATTGATAAAGACGTACATGCCGGGGATCGTGATACTGATAACTTGATAAAGACGTACAGGCCGTTGATCGTGATACTGATAACTTGATAGCTCGATAAAGACGTGCAGGCCGGGGATCGTGCTACTTTTAACCTGGTAAAGACTCCAGTACCCGTTTTAATTTAATCAGATATTTAACAAATGCACTCACATAACTTTAAACAGAGCACGAGACATGATATCATAGAGTTCAAATTTATTTCTTTAAATTTGTTGTCAACATCTTGTTTTATATAAAAAAAAGATCTAGCAATATTCAAAATATACAAACATACACAAAATACTCTATATTACGTACAAGCGACTGGCAACGAAATCTACCACAAATGGATTACTTTTTGATTGTTCTGCATAGAAACCATTGTAACCATAGCAACACAAATGAGTCACCATCTCAGCTCTGGACTATTACACTGTAATCATCAAATTCATTTGACGTCAACATGTGAAATGGAAAATTGACATTCAGATATTATCATTTTAATATATGGTATATTTGCGAGTTCTGGACTGATATTGTCTGTAGAACATTACCTCATTTTAAGAATTTAAGTAATCACCCGTTGATGACTCTGGGAACGGGTTACATTAAAACGTGACGACCAAATATGGTTCACAGAGTCAAATGTTTGGTGTTATTAACGATCAATACACATGATATTTTCATATTCAAAGTATGAATATAACTTAATCCAAATGCTGTAAATAAATATTAATTTCCGAGAGATTCTTACCTATTATAACCACGAAAATAACAACGAACATTTAACAAGTTTTCAATTATTACACCTGTAAAACGTGAAATAATGAGGAAACATTCAAAAGAATCAAAAGGCTATAAAACGGGTGATGTGCAGTCTACATACAGAATGTAACTGGTAAGTGCGTGCACATTTAGTGACTCCACAAATTTCCAAAATTACCGTCACAGAAACATAAACAACATACATGTTTACTAGTTTTGTTTGTGACAGATACAGATGTTAACGGGATAAAACAGGGGAAAAAAGCCGCTGCACCTTTCCATAAATGTTGGCACAGAGTACAATTTCGTACCTTGCACAACATATCGGAACTTCTCGCCTGATCTTCGGGTGTCTCCGATGGACAACCTCGACACGCTTTGATCATGTGTGAAATCGATCGAAGCATGAATTGGTATCTTATGTAATCAATATTTCCATTTCACAGTGGTCAAACATTGTCGATCTTCCCGTTAGCACAACTACATATCTAACCTAGGATTCCACACCTCGTAATTAGCTTCATGAAGCCTTGTCTTCGTTATATATATCACTGTATTCTGCCATATAATTTGATTCCTTTTTTATGGGTTCCTCAGCTAAAATGAATTTTTGTTCACTTTCGCATTTAAAAACAATGTGGACACGGCTTCTGGTTTTATTTTTGACCAGACTGTTTCGCACATGACAGTAATTAGGGTCGCTTTTTCAAACAGCTAATTTTCAAGCTAATCATGCGTCTCGGATTATTCATTCATAATGATGCATACAGGAACCACCATGATACATACGCTCCCGAGGCAGCGGAAATTCTAAAGAAGCTACTGATTTTCCCGCTGCCTGCTTTGACCGTTTATGATGGACTTAAACACCAGGTGGTGCACATGGGCCAGTCTGCTGATAAAAACTGCTGATGTGACGAGCAGCCAACCAAATGCAAGTCAACAAACACTCGAAAGGCATCAGGCTCCGCCCAGAAACCACGTGAGGGGCAATTCTCTCTGAGCCTATGGCCTGTTCAAACGGTCGCCGGGGCGATGAGCTGTCACTCAAAACGAAATGAACAACATTGGCTTCGTGTATTCCTCGCTTGGCTGAACCGTTTTGTCTCAGCACAAGGTCTCATCTGATTGGACCAAAATACAGTGCTCCCATTTAGTGTAGAGATTCAGGATACAGGGTCATACCAAACAGCGCTTACGATATAGGTAGTTGGCCAATGGGTAAAGCGCTGTGTAAAGAGCGTACATGATACAATGAAATTTCTTATCTCCAGAACACCGGAATGCCCTCTGGTGGTGGAGGACATAACAAACCTGTTGAACCACCATCCAGAGGCGCCATCTGTCGTCCATCATTGATACAAGATGCAATGGCGAAATTTAAAATCATATTTCAGGAATAAAGACCTGTTCATAAAATCTAGTTGCATGAAGACTGAGCCTGAAAGACTTAATAAATGAATATTAAATTGTTAAGCCCCAAACTTTATTTTCTGAAAAACAGCTTTTTTGTGCATGGCAAATGAAACTCGATGCAGCAAGCTGAATAATCTCAAATTCGAGATATAAATACTCAGATTTGAGATATGATTAGTGTTAAGAAGGCTGAAGCACAACACAGAATCACAACACTGCAAAAATAAAATAGGAAGCACTGAAGCCATGTACAGAGCAAAAGACGTAATAAATTATTATACGGTAAAGATATGTTGTTCATTGCTTGGCTAATATCATCTTATTTATTTCTGACAATGATTTTTTTTAAAAAGATTCATAATGGAATTCTACTAATCCATTAATAGCAGAAATATATTTATCTTATACTCTCTGATATTAAATGATACATCAGTTTATATATATATATATATATATATATATATATATATATATATATATATATATATAGATAGATAGATAGATATATATATATAAGAAAATCATTGATGATATCATATAATATAATAAATATCAGATATTTTAAAAATAAATCTCAATCTGTCAATCACACCAGAACTGCCCCCTTACAAAAGTTACACCTGTTATAAAATTACTAAAATGGTTAATGTAACACATCATGATATGCAAATGAGTGAGGTAATGTTATTTAGTGTACCAATGGTGCTTCCCTTGCACAAAAGTCTTGAATGAACTAATTGAGGTACTGATGAAAGTGAATTCACCAAGGAAAATTAAATTAGATATTCCACAGAAGTCTTCACTTTGATCACCTAAATTTGCCAAAATAAAACTGCAAGTAGCAAATTAAGGATAACAGGGATAAATTAATCAAAAATGAATTTCTGATAATTGCAAATTGCAATAATTGTCGTAAGTAGTGTTGTTTATGATAACTTTTAATCTAATACTTTAATCAAACATCCAAAGATAACAATTATTCAAACACTTATATGTCAACAGTGATTTAAATATACATATTTCAACTTTTAACTGTCAACCATTTCCTTGTGAGGAATATAATACTGGACACACACCTGTGAGGTACAAGATACTAGCTGTACTAACATCATTAATATCATTAGTGTTCATAATGACAAATAATGCATGCTGCCTCGGGAGGGAACTTAAATGATAAACATATATTATTCAACACATTAACATCACAGCTGCAATGTATGTATACACACACACACACATGCAGATACAAGATATGTGTAAGTGCAATGGTGCATCAGTGAGCCTATGTATGTGCACAACTGCAGCTTAAAAGACCAAGTACCAGACAACAGTAGTTTAATTTATCTCCACCAGCGGTCTCTTCACTACACTTTTTTTTCATCTTATTCAACCTCACAAAATTATAAGGTTTGACCCTCATTAACCTTTCTCTATCAAGCTAACACTGGAACTGAGAGTGGGAACAGACTATAATTTAATGCTAGCAACATAGCTGGAGGGAGGTTATGTTTTGATCAAAGTTTGTCTGTTTTTAGCGCACAAGGTCCAGAAAAAGCCTTGTGTGGATTTAAATAAATTGCTGTTAAGTTTATCTGACACAGTCCCTTAAATTCCCTGTCAAAGCCATATTTTAATTTGTTCTTAACTGAAATATTGGAGTTTAAGTTCAGCTTTTACTTTAGTGCATGGTTCTTGTAGGAATGATTGAACCCTGCCCAGATAAAAGCAGTAATATCAGCGACCTCTTGTGGAGATAGACAATGATTTTCATATATACGGTGGTACATTAACTTCAGGTGTAAGTATACAGACAATAGTTTTGTTATAATGTGCACATATACATACTTCAGTGCATCAGATATTTCTTTATGATGACAACAGTGGGTGAAATACTTATCAATTAGATAAATACACACATATAGTCATGGATCTATACTTTTTGTACATGCTGTAGATAAAAACTACCACGGAAGAAATTGAAGACAGTCACCTGTATACGATATTGTATGAGACAGAACATGACATGTGGTGAATATATTCAAAACCATTTTCCCAGACAGAACATAACCTGTGTTCAAATATGATATGCCTCCAAAAGAAAGTGAATATATTAAAAACCATTTTCTCAGTGGAACTGATATATGCTGCACAGAAGTTTACCTAGATTAAGAAATTTCACTAATTTACCTATTTGGCAAGTGATTCCAAACTTTTCATATTTTTTCAAATTCATGTTTTAGTTTCATGATTTCAGCCAAAATATCATTTCTACCTGATATAAATGCTGATTATTTTGGAAACAAAACTTTTATTTCAGTTGTACTACAAACTTATTTTAAACACTACAATAAGAATTGTTACACAATATAATCAATAAGATAAAATCTTGGTATCCTTCAGAGAATCTGAGCAAATGTAGCATAATCAAGTCTTTTTACTGAAAATCCCACCAAATTTAGTCAGCATGAGCTATATATGCAGCACGACCGCCGGTTCTCTCAGACTGGGCATTCATTCTCCCTACATTTCACCAACTCATCTATCAAATATATGTATAAAAAGTAAACATAAAAAAAAAATTAATTATGTAAAATTTAAATGTAACAATTTTACAAGCAGTCTTCTTATATGCAGCAAATTGGCAACCTAGATCTAAATGGTTCAAACAGCCATGACCACTAACGGTGCAGTTTGTTAAACTTTCAAGGTTTCCTCAACAACCACGGGTTGCAGGTCACCAGCCTCTCCCTTTCAGTTCACAAATACTGGAGCTTTCACTCTCTCTGTCCATGTGAACTTTATGGTAAAAGACTGATTGAGTAATATTAGTCCTTCTTCCATGTGATAAAAATATTTTTGTTCTTTCACACAAAATAGTCATTTCGCAGCATTTTGTTCAAAACATGAACACTCCATCACAAAGTTTTGTTCACAAAACAATATTTTGTTCAAATATGCTTGGTAATCCTCTTTGGAACTTACGAACATGATGAAAATTGGCCAGACTTTTTTAACAGTGTGATATGCTTGCGTCTTCTGATGTAGAAAGTTTATCAGAATGTTGTGAAGTCTACGCAGGTTTTGAGATGTGCATTTCCCGTTCAGTCCAACCTGCAGTTTGATGCACCGGTACAACATAACGTAAAATTCTGCAGCACTCAGTCATGGGATACACACATCCCAGAATGCAACATCACAAAAAGCACCAGGTTACAGACTTGTTCCAACTCATACACCTCCCTGCGTACAGATCTGATGCTATAGGTCGTTTAATGACAAGTCTGTCCTCATTAGCGAGTTTCTTTTTAACGTTGCTTCTTTTACAGTCAACTTTTGGTTGTCTTTAAAATGTCTGCCTAATGATGCAGTGTTATAACTTTTATTTTGGTTGTTCATGTTTATTTGATTTTGCTGTTGAATATTAAGTTCTGATGGAGACACATATAAGTTTGGTTTAGCGTCCTGACGCCGTATTGTGTTATATGCCGCTTCAGTAGCCCGTTTGTCCTCCCGCCTGTGCAGACAGTACAGAAAAATACCAACAGCGATTATCGCTCCAAGCAAAAAGGCTAAAATTCCAACAACAAGAATGTGTAGAAGTTTATAATCGCTTCCTGACTTGGCTAGTGCAGGTGCAGCCAAGCGTTCTTCAATGGAATTATTTTCCGGAAAGCACATGCGCTCCTCACGCACTGGTCCCATACACTGCTTTTCTGATGGAAATGCGAGGTCACAGCTCCTCTTGCGAAGCTGAACATTTTGTGGTGTACACAATGACCACTTGGTCCACTCTCCCCAACCTTGTTCCTCTGAAAAAATATGTATAAAGTTAAAACATAATTTTGCTGTATTGTTTTAAGATGAGTTGTCTCCCTTTTCTCACTCTGACTTAGCCAACTCTAACTAACATATACACTGTCAACCTAAATGCTAATTTAATCAGTAAGTGAATTCCAAAAAGGCTTGGTTTCCTTTCATCGATTACTTCACTCTTGTATGCCTTGCAAATGCTGTTTAGTTTGACTAGCTGTCACTAGTTTTAATGAGACTGACAGAGCCGTGATGGCTGTAATATTGAAAGATGTACTGCATTGTATGGCAACTTATACTTAGATGGAAAGCAAGTGGCAACAATGAATAAATTCTCATGATAAAAAATTTGCAAACCTTGAAGTGCTGTCCAATCAGTCACATAGGTCAGTAAACAGAATAATACTTATTCTCTAGATCCTTCTATATTATATATTAAATGCATATTTCAGCATGTGGGGGAAAAAATTACATGCTTAGCTACTGCACTTATTTTTATCATTAATACTTATAAAATATATGCAATAACAAAACCTGACTTTAAATACATATAAGCACTCTCTAAACACAGAATCAAAGAGAAACTAAAAATGATTTATTTTTCAAGTTTCAGAATCAAGTAAGTCATCTTTATGTGCGACAAAATGTTCAAGTGAAAAAAATATGAATTATTTAAAAAGATGTGCAGTTCACAAAGTTCCTGGCTTTCAACATACCAACTGTGACATGCAGATATGCTTATACTAGGACTTTTCTAGTTCAGTTTTCAATGCATCATTCATCAAAACTAAAGGTGAAGATAAAACACTTAGTGTCTTCATCTCTGTTATTATCCCTATCATTGTCTCCACTAGGACTGTAAGCTTTCATTCCTGTTCCTGTGTGTGTTTGTGTGGTTGTTCCCAATATAACTCACCAAATCGTGATTGGAATTCCAAAAAATGTTCAGGGCACCTTGGGAATAGGCCAATGAAGAATTGATTAGATTTTGGTGTGGGTCCAGCTCATGATATGGATCTGAGGACTTCCAGGAATATTCACAAATGTGCAGTCATATGAACATAATGAACATAGAATATGGGCCATATCAGTGAAGGCGAACACCTCAAGAACAATGCACCAACGAACCTATGAATATGAGCCAATATGGGAATGAAAACACAGATTGTGGAGTACCCCACATTGAGGACCACCCATACCACCCACATGGCGGAGGCCTGCATTCCTGAGAATGCACATTTGTAGATCCTATTATAACGTACCTTCACAGTCTGCGTTAGAACACGACTGCTGCTCGTAGGCTGGTCCCTGACACTCCTTAGTGTAACGCTGACCCGGTGCACTCGCTCGACAAACACGGATACGTTTCTGAATCCCTGTACCACATGACCGTGAGCACGGGCTGAACTCACTAAAACATGTCCACTCTCCTGTAATGAAGGTGAAAAACACCCATGTAAATTTTCATAACACATGAACGTGAGCATGGGCTGAACTCACACCAACAATTCCACTCTCCTGCAAAGATGGTGAAAAACGCCCATGTAAATTTTCATAACACATGAATGTGAACACTGGCTGAACTCACTCCAACATGTCCACTCTCCTGTAATGAAGGTAAAAAACAACCATGTACCTTTTCGTAACACATGAAGGTTAGGATGGGGTGAAATGAAATGACTGGGGAGTAGGCAAACTAACTCCCCCATGTTCACTTTACTGTAAATAAGGCATAAAAAAACCATCATTATAAAACTTTAATGGATGGATAAATACATGCATACTTTTAATGTTATGGTTGACTTGATAACAGATTACAGCAATGATGTTATTTGTTTCAGGTATTAATATTTTGTTTAAAGAGGTTAGGTTCATGACTATATTGTCTATTAATAAAAGTAAAGGTCACCATTAAGAATTATATGATATATGACATGTTACAGGTTTCAGGTTTTATATACTGTTAGCTAGGAGTACACCAGAAATCATAACCTGTATTTAGGACATTTATGCAAACCTCTGAGGTTCTACTGAGGTTTGAGTATAATGCATCATAAACTTTTGAAAACAAGATTTTCTTTCAAGTTAATCATTTTTACAAACACTGACTAACCTTGACACGAGTGTACATTGCACTGTTTAAGCTCCAGTCCATGACCGTGACATGGCATACCATTCCCTGAGGGCATGGGTGAGTTACAGTAACGTCGTCGCTGCTGAACCCCGCCCCCACAGGGCTCACTACACAAAGTCCAATGTGTCCAGGTTGACCACTGGCCATCAATTGATACTGTGTTCAGGTTTGCTGAAAAGACAAAAAGAGAAACCTTGAGGTCAAAATTATAATTGTAAAGGGTCATAATCAGGTGCAATTGTATGCCTGTTCTTTCAAACTATTAGGTTCAGTTTTGCTTTATACAAAAGTTTCCCAGCAAAACCATCTAAGCACACAGTCTTAGTACCTCAAATATGGCTGTTTAACACCTTGTTATGGCTCTCTTATTTAACACCTTGTTACATGTGTCTGTTTACCATAATATGGCTGTGACTGGAGGTCAGATTGTGAGCCACAACACATGGTGATTGAGCCAGCAGAAACATGTATAACATTTTTGGGCCAAGTCAATCAGGGCATCTCCTAATTGACCATGTTGTGGCACCGCGATGCACACGGCCCCACGCTCTGTTTATGTAGACACCTGTGATCATGCCCAGTCCACCGTTTTAATATTACTTTGCAGGATTAAGCAAACGGTTTCAAGGCAATATTTTGGCAGGTACATATTTATTTTAAAGGGAAAAAGCTATTTCTTGTGTTAATATAACATGCCTTATAGGTGATTGGGCCCCTTTAAATTATTTATTTGTATGGAAGTTTGATGGCGATCACCAACCACAGGTAATGAAGATCAGTGATGCTGAACAAGTCAGCTGACTCTCAAAGAGAGCCCTGATTGGTCAATCAGCAGTGATATAATCTAAAATATTTACAATTAAAAGACGTCATCAACTTTGCAAGAATATCAGTAAATATATGATATGAAGTGGCTGATGATAAGGTTTGAAGAAAACAAGTAATGTTCCCCGTAAATACATAGTCATCAAAGCGGACTCCTATCTGACAGATTCCATTGTTTTGTTTATTTTCATTTCTAGTTTCAGACAAAGTCAAGTTAAACACTATCATAAACACAATAATGCTAGTAATATTTGACATGGGAGATGCCACAGTATCCTGAAAAAAATATAAAAATAAATGTCATGACCCTTTCATAATCAATGTTGTCCTCCAATGTCTATGCACATACAAAATTTGAAAAAGATCCTTCAAAATATATTTTTCTGCTATGGATTGTTTGAGGTGGTGGCACTGCAGTATTGAAACCATTGTAACCATGCACTCTAGTTTGGGAATACAATACAGAAGTTGATGTCATCTCTTGATATAAAAATCACAAGTTTACTTTGTAAAATGGAAATTTAGAATGACTGCCAAAATCATATTTAGTGTACGCCTTAAATGAAAAAAATGTAAAAAGAATTCCAAGACAATTATTCTTGAAACATAAAATTAAATGACACCTGTAAAATATAAACCATGAACAGAACACGCATCTTTCATTTTCCATATAAAATATGTATAATGATATGAAAGTATAACTTGTGATATATAATTATACATATTCATATATATAAATATATATATATAATTATACATATATATATATATACATACACATACATATATATCAATATATATAATTATTCATGCTCATATATATATAATTATACACTTACATACATAATTCATATATATAATTATACACATATATACATACATTCATAAATACATTTATATATATAATTATACACATACATACATACATGAATACATTTATATATTTATATAATTATACACAAATATACATACATTTATTCATATGTATATATATATATATATATATATATATATATATCCACACACACCGGAAACAATCATCTGTGTATGATCATTGGTCATGACCAGTAACGTTTCCAGACATCTCTCCTGAATATTACAGTCTCTACAGGATACACCTTTCCCATTCATTACCAGACCTGCCTCCATTCATACCTCAGGTTTACGTGAGCACTGACAGTCTGCACTATGAATCATAACAACTAGTTATTTTTTTATGAACTTCCTCCAGTCGCAGGTATACAGCCACACAGGTGCAACAAATATAAGCCAGGTGCTTCCACATCACTCAGGTGAGGTCCATTAAAAAATATCAATTACATAGGTAGAATACCTTGTACAAATAATGATGATGCCATCAGTAATCCTGTTTTAATCCTGACAAGTATCAGCAATAAAAATAATGAACTGACAAGAAAAGCCTAACCTACCAGATTTACTTGTATGTAATAATTTGATACTCTTTCCTGCCACCAGATGGCACAAGATGTCAACATTCCAGTACAGTTTTCAATAATCCACAACATCCATTTATTTTCACAAGTTTATATAATGTGATGTTCACATATAGAACAACACTGACAGCACTTCTGAATACAAAAATAACATCCAAAAATATGTAAATGATAAATGATAAATTTACCAAGGTGCTTAGACATCACAGTAACCACAAATCAATAAGATAATATAAGATATACATTATTAATCGCTTGCAAAGAAATTACATTGTGCCAGCACATCAATTAAAAGGAAAAATCAGTAATTATTTCAAAATATACCAACATCATTAAACATACTATATTTGATGGAAAAAGGTAAGAAAAAACATGACAAATGCAAATTGCCAGAGACATAAGCAGCCTTTAGAAAAGAAGAGATATAATAAGTCTCCCCTAGCTCCTGGACAAATCATAAATATTACAGAAACTGCAAGTTAATTAATCAAATTAGAGAAAAGACCTCCTAGGTGGAGCTGCCATCCCCTGCACAAAAACAATGACGTCCAGGTACTGCTCCAGTGGTCACCCACAATCCTCTGCATGCTACATTAACCTGTAAATCCCCGTCGTAGATTAATGCCGCCATCACGTCACTCAGTCCCTCAATTACATGCACCTCTACTCAAGCACATCTTGGTAATTTGTACAGCCCTGCTCTCTGCACAGTTCCTGTCTTTTAGCATCCGCTTTGTGATATAAACTAAATATATTTTTACATGCATGTAATGACTAAGCTGTATGTACCTTATGAGTAACATCAGTTGATATACTGACATATATTATTAGTCTAATTATAAAGTGCATCCCCTAAGAGTCATATTTACCTACAGTAATGTCACAAAATAATACCTAATGTAATAATAATCACAGTACTTGTGTTCAGCTGTGAAAAGAACTCACTTGTATACTGGTCTTGAAGCAAGGTTACAATTTCCAGTGCTTATACATGCTAAGTCTTGCATTTGACACTGGCTCACATAACTGAATGCCCAAATTGCTGACTATTTTGTTCACCTGACAAAGAAATTCAAGTCATTTTTTTTCTGTCATTATACTAATTTAGCTGAGGTGTCTGACCCCCAGGCTGTACATACAAAATTACATGCAACAGCTTGTAAAACTCTATAAATATTAGATGCACCAAATTTAAAGAGGAAAATATCACTAATGTTCATGCTTATTCATAAGCATTGAATATTTTAACAAAATTTCTTGATTTTGTTTTCATCATCAGTACCCTCTCACTGACTAGTATCTATATAAATTTAAGAATACCTTAAATCAAAAGATAATGATGGGAAAAAATAATGATGTTGAAGCAATGTTCAAACCAACTTGAAAGTTTACACGGTTGAAATTTTAAAGATGTACCAAACTTGAAAACAGTAACTTCAGTATACAGTGGAACCTGTCTGAATGACCACATAACTACCAAAACCACCTGTCCATAAAGAACACCCTTGAGTAAACCAAAAGCGCTCACACTAGTTGTGAATGACATGTCCAATAAGACCCTCTGTAAATAAGAACTAGTTTTGGTCCAGTCCTATGGGTGGTCCTATAAGCCAGGTTCTAATGTATTTTATATTTTACATATTGCAGTTTGTATTTCTCATTTATAATTACCAATTATCATCAATTACTTATTCATGATATTGATATATGGAGGATGTTACATCAACAGTTCCTAATAGTGGTATATCTTGATTAATTAATCTCATAATACTACACCATATTCAATTCACAACTGGTATAATTCATTTTTGCACACACATCAGAGATGTTAGATACTAAAATGTTGCCACATATCAAACTTTGGTATATTACCTAACTGATACAAGCCACAGCTGTGAAAAACATTTATATATATATTAAGAATATACATTCATGAGACACCACAAGCACAGGATCTGCGAGAGATTATGAAGGTTTGATGTGGCAGTGGGTGGGGGATCGACACCTGTTGCCTTGACGACTGTAGGGATGACAAGACCAGAAGCTGAGGAAGTCTAATGATGGTGATGCGGTAACCATCTGCGTTACAATGGGACATATTGTCCGTTACAGAGGATGCAGCCATCAGATTGGAGCCATGTGTTACTGACACTTTGAGGATGCAAGAAGACATTTATCGAAGTCATGCCTCCCTGAGGCAGGAACACGTTATAGTTTTGTCACGACACGCTTGTTCCTCACATAGACTACCCCATACATAACCCTTATAACATCATACAATGATCTACACAGTGAGTAAAGACACACTCATAACTCACTTTGATCTTGTGAATCTTTTCAATATTCCACTTTTCTTTAAAAATTTCATACAATATCAACTAATAATCAAATTTGCTCAATTATACAATGTTTACAACTGTACAAACTTAACTTTTTAACTAAAATTTTATTCTTAAATAAATGTTACAAATTAGTGTTTTCAAATACATAAGGTCTTTTTTATGTTCTTTATATTATCCCTTTAGCTTTGAATCATGTGTTCTGATAAACAAAATAACCTTTTTAATGAAAATTCTTGATGTTTTGAAGTTGATAACCTACAAATGATGTACTGTGCATGCACTAAAATCCATGCTTTTAGAAACACTTTTCATTGCTGTCACTGATAAACATGGAATACATGTTAATACAAAATACTGGAAATTAAGTATTTCTTTATTATCAAAATTATTTATTCCTTAAAATAAGCTAGGTTTTCACATAAATATTTCAGCATTATCTCTGAAATATATATTTCTGATAACCTGTAAAAAATCCTGATAAATATATCTGAAATAAAATGTAAGAGATTTGCTTAATTGTGACTGCAAATTACTACCAGTAATACACACATACACACACAGACAAACATATACCTGTGTTGTGCACTGCACATTGTATAAAAATATGCTTACTCACTCCAGCACTAATGCATAACAAATGTCATTGGCTTATATCCTAAGCAAATACATAAAACCTGACAGCTCACCCAAAGGTCACCCTTCAAACAGGTACGTCAAAGGGACGATGTACTACAAGGAAACTGGCTTCACTCTACAAATATCGCGAGAAATCCCCTACAATACTCCTGCTGATCAATCTGCAGGACCATTCAGTTCCCTAAAACTGCATGTAAACTATGTATGAATGCCGATTTGTTCAAAAGACTAGCTGAACACATAGTGGATTCAGATAAAGATTTTCTTGTTTGTGATACAACGAACCTAAAAATCCCCGTGGTATGCGACCTTTTAAATATATTTATACCAGGCACACTGTAGCTGTAACACATATGTAATGCACATTCATGCCTTTCGGAATCAAACCTACCATTTCTCCAGAAATGACAAACAATTACATTTATCCAAAACTGCTAAAACTTTTAGCTTCTGCTTGAACATATTTAATTCATTCCAAAGTTCATTAATTCTTCAATTTTCTCATTTGTATTTTAGTGTTATTCAATAATCTTTACTCACTTTCAATATGTCAATGCAATGACGAAAATAAAACTGAAGATCTCGTAAGTATAGATCAATATGCCTGTACAATATCATGGTATATTTGTTCATATAGCACAGGTGAATACAGCTAAATGTATAATATTATGCTAAACAACCTGCCCAAGTTTCATTATACTTATTGTACTTCTATCATTATTTTATGAACAATCTGCATATCAAGTGTTATTTACTAACGTTATAATTCTAAAATACATGTTCAATAGACAGTTAATTGGTTTCTTCAATGTTTGTTTCTATTTCAGTAGATATATGATTCAAATGGGTTGCATATTTTGCCATTTTCTCACATGTCGTCTGCTCACCAAGGCAAAGGTCAACATCTTGATAGATTTTAAGTAATACTTATAATGAGAGGTCCCTGCTTACGTGGCATTTCCCTTGGCAATATACTTCTGAGGTTGTGAAGGTATGCAGTCCATTTAATAACAAATCCTCTGCATTAACCTTTGTGAATGTGCTATTTGTAATGAGCCATTCCTGTGAGCTACCATTTGTCAACTATCTTGAAAAAAAAATT
Source organism: Sipunculus nudus (assembly GCA_026874595.1). Classification (NCBI taxonomy): domain Eukaryota; kingdom Metazoa; phylum Annelida; class Sipuncula; order Golfingiida; family Sipunculidae; genus Sipunculus; species Sipunculus nudus. The sequence continues at coordinate 29,449,995 of CM049317.1, read as the reverse complement.
CCATGAATGATCCCTCTCAGGGATGATTGACATGCTTGTATTTTTTTATACTTTATGGTAATTAGCCCACACACCAAGATTGAGGTTTCACTGCTGTGATTATTAGAGCAAACAAGTCTACATAAAATTTATTCTCCAAAACCAAGATGTACCAAGTACCACAATGAGCAAAAAAATGTTAGGATTAATCACCCAACAAATAATGGACTAAACAAGTCAGTGGATGCCATACCAGTAATGAAGGTTTGATTAATCATATGTCTATCTCAAGAAATCAGTTTTTAAAAAAATCACTCAATGTTAATGTTTCTTTTACAATCTTTCCTAATAAAAACACTCCTTATTGTTGTCAATATTTAGGCTGGGAATTAAATTCTGAGCCAGAAAACAGAATTAATCAAATGTTCAAGCTTTGTCATACAGACCATGTGTGTAATATCATGAAATCTAAATATAAGTTATCCACATCAGTAAGCTGCATTTTTCATATTAATATTGGTCCAAATGGTTAATCTTGTAGTAATATACCAAGTTATTCATTCGGAAAAACCCACAAAATGCCCTTGTGTTTTGAAGAATATTCTATAAATCAGAAATAAATGGAGTAATGGGAGGTTTAATGGGTTAAGTTTTTCACTGAAGACCTTTGATGTCTATGTTATCACTGTTTTACAAACAGGCAGCTGACCATAAAACCATGTTATGAAAACAGGCCCACATGACTTCATTCATTGTGGGAACTTGTGCTGAAAATGCAGAGAGAAAAGAATTTACCATATGGCTCCCTCATTAAGTAAAGAATTTTTCATATGGTCCCTTCATTGTGAAATGAATTTACCATATGGTCCCTTCATTGTCAGCTACAAAGTTCAAACAAGGTCCTTGCCTGGGAAACATCTTTATGAATATTCACATAAACAGGTTTACTTTTAGTGACTTGAACTAATGTCATCCTGAATACTACTAATATAAAAATATCTCTCTGACATTTCAAAAACTGCCTTGTGAGTCACAGCATGTAATATCACTAAAAAAAAATTAAAAACTCATTTTATAAATAAGCCCAAAAATATATTGGGTAAAAATTTTACCAGATGATGAAGACAGTCATTGATATACAGTAAAGCCTCAATATTACGACCATCAATGGGCTCTTGATCAAGCGGTCCCATTTTCAAGGTGGTCATCTAAGCGAGGTCTGACATGAAGAGCAAAAATGAATCAGGTCCATAAACAAGTGGTTATTATTGTGAGGTGGCAGTTAAACTGAGGTAGTTGTTACGTGAGGTTTGACTGAACTGGGAAAGTGGTTCAGAAATGCCAAAAGGTATGAAGCCAAGTTTCATTTTTACATGCTATTCATCCATTTATAAAAGAGACAGTGATGCCTTTGAACTACTATGTTCTTTAAAGCAAAGTAAAACTTTTATCTTATTTACCAACATTATTTGTTTAAGATATGGGTATGTCTTAATTATAGACATATTTTCTTTTACCTGGAGAGAATTTGCCACTGAGCATTGTGATCAAGTACATGTTACCACATGGATGTCTCTTGTATGTACAGAGTAGAATTTGTGTAATGTGTACATAAAATTTTTCATGAAAGGTCCTAATAAAAAAAGTATGAACTGTTTTCATACTTAATACAGAATACAAAATAACACACGTCAAAATAAGTGATTTCATATTTAGCATTTGTCAGAGAGAGAGAGAGATATATATATATATATATATATACACAGTGAAACCTCGTTGAGTCAAACTAGCTTACGTCGAAAACCCCGCTTATGTCGAAGTTATTCGATATTCCGGACAACTCTAGTTAAATTATAACCAAATAAAATCCGCTAGTGTCAAACCTTGGATGTGTCGAAGTTTTCTGAGGGTCCCTTCCACTTCAACACAACGAGGTTTCACTGTATATATATATATATATATATATATATATATATATATTATATATATATATATATATATATATATATATATGTACGTATGTATGTATGTATATACGTACTAATGAATTTTCCATCAGTTAGTTTTTCTCATCAACCTGGCATTTATATAAATGTACATTATAATACGACCCCGACCATCTGCAAACTTCTAGCTTAAATGCTAAACCAGAGCCGTACAGAGCACTGGGCTGATGTCACTAACCACACAAATGCACCAGTTCATGTTTCTAATTTTACAAACCACACTTGACAAGACTAAGAAGTAGCTGAAGTGTGTTAAGAAAGTCGGGCCAGCCCTCAATAACTGTGGTTATTTTAACATGTCTGCTATGTACTTAAGGTGAGGGAGATCAAGGTGTTCTTTAAGTGCATCTCCCGAAGGATAGGTGCAGAGCCAAGTGCTACAGAGTTTGTGGTGTGCTCCTCAAGACCTTTCTCTATTGAGCACCCACCACACCTTGCCACCCCTATAAATACCTCTCCACATGGCAATGTTCTGATCCTAAAACTTGTCAGGTGCATCCTGATGGAGTGGTCCCATTCTCAGCGGGGGTGACAGGTTCACTATCTGATGATTCAGGCTACTGGTTTCTTTTTTTATGTTTCTTGATCCTGACATGAATCTTCCGGTGTCACTGGTTAATTCTTCTGTGCTTCATGGTACTTTATGAATATTAATGAAATCCCCAAATCAAATATGTGCATATTATACATATTACTTTGCACTTTAGAAACATAATCTGTTATGACATATATATATATATAAAAATATATATAACTTATATTTATAAATTATAATATATAATACATTATACATATAAATAACATATATATAAATATATATATATATATAAATTTAATTATAATTTAAGTATGGAGTTTTCTTCTATGTGAGACTGAGTGTTAAACACAAAATATATACCAATTATCACAGATACACCTAATAAATACAGAATTCACCTGTACATTTGCCTCCCTGTACCTACATACAGTGATAAAGTACGTGCTATCACGTACAATGATAAAGCGTCTTTCACTGGGACAGTGAGACATGCATTTCCTGACAACCTTGGTTAGGGCAGTAGCCTTGAGAAACAATTCCCACAAAAACCTCTTCCCATAATTTCAGTGTCTGGAGCGGACATTTCTTAGTGATAAAACACAGAACGGACCCTAGGAACCCTAAGCTGTTTTCCGTGCCGCTATGAGCTGATTGGCAAAACATCACAGACACAAATTGCTCCAATACAACATGTGGTGGGAAGTGATAGTAGTTAACATTCCAGATTCTTACGTCATATAAAGCTTTGGAAAACAGCAAAGATCTGCTCCAAGTTCATGTGAGTATTGTAAAAGATCTGAAAATTAACCTCTTCCCAGTTTATATTAATAATAAACAGTTCATTTATAATCACATAAATTAGATAAATTTGATATATTATATATAAATTATTTATTATACAGCAGAACCACATTTTAAACTTGCATAAGTCATGCATCACCCCCCATCCCATATTTCCTAGCAAAATTTATTTAAATATAATAAAACCAGCTTTGCTAAACCTCAGCTGTTTTTGTGGGTCGACATTCAATCTGATGCAACAAGGTTGAGGTTCGTATTTGTTAATGTTATAAAATTTAAATGCTAAATGAAAACTTTAAAAAGTAAATATAAACAAGCATGTAAAATATAATAAGTTAGAATAAAGACTATATGCAACTTTATAATGGTATGTACTACATATACATTCATACACAGATGTAAAATTCATTGACTCTATCTTAGCATAATAAATGTAAGTCGTACGGGAACATATATGTATCACCTGATGCAAGTCAACATGTTATCTGTTAATAATGATACAGATAATATATCATGCACAGTATATAAATCAATTTTGATAATATACCTGAGAAATATACCTGAGATAACTGAATCATATGCACAGATAAATACTGACATACATATGAATAAAAATAATAAATTCTTAAAACTTCAAGTAAACAAATAAGTAGAAACTGTCAACATTATACTAACACACACTTATATAACAGTGTGAATATTTGTATCACTGTACTTAACCATAAAATTCACCTTCTTGGCCTAAGATCATTTAACAAGACAGATTTCTTCTGGCAGCTCAAGCAAGCTTTTCATAACCTATCATCCCTCAAGGATAAATGGACTGGCCCTCATTTAAATCTCATCAAAAACAGTAGACCCCCTTCACTAACCCAGAAGCCCCAGGGTTCAGTTGGAGGAAGCGAGCTGGGAGTGTAAGAGGTGGATACCCAACCCAGGAAGGAAGGAAGCTACAAGCTCCAGAAACCGGCACCATGGACAACCTTGGAATGGAAGGAACAAGACTGGTGCAAGAAGAGTACTGTCTCAGTACAACAGGATTTTTGGCTTAAAGTGACACTCTGCTACCAAGGATCAGCATTTGAGTCAACTGGAAATTTAACGGAACAGGACTTTGAACTTGTTTGCTGGAATGTATGGACTAAGCCAAAAGGTGCATGATTCACTGTATTGCTTTCAGCCAGGTTCTTTGCCAAGGTAATTCTAAGGAAAACAAATATCCACGACAAACTGCAAGCTATTTTGTAAATGTCACTAAGTCCCTTTTTTAATTAATTTGCTATCTTGAATCATATGTAATAAAAATCAATGAATTCATTAGTGTTGTGATTTCTGTTCATTTTATTTAATAAAAAGAAATACAAGACTTGTTGCTATATGTTATCACTACACATCTCATGTCAGAGGGCCACAGGTCTTATAACAATTTGAGAAATGCTACTTCTCCTGAGTGAATTTGAGATATGCTACTCCTCCAAAGTTTACTTGAGATATCCCACTACTCTTAAGTGAATTTGAGATATGATACTATCTTGAGTGAGAGAAAAAGAAAAGTGGAGCTTTGTGCAAGAAACTATTTGCTATCCCTTTATAATAGTATGGTCCACACAGTAGCAAAGGGGATGATAAAGGAAGGAGGGAGTGAGGGATGTTGCTTGCTCAGTACTGCCACAAGAATCTCTGTCAAACTCACAAAATCTGATGTAGGCCAATTAGATATACTTTATTCCACTTAAAACATTGTCATGTATACAGAACCTGTACAATCACTGTGTTCTCTACACCCACATAAATACCTTGCTTTTCAACAGTAACACTGTGGAGCACTTAAGTATATTTTAGCAAATTCTTTGTTATACACATCTGTACATTATCACTGGGCATATATAAAAAAATATACATATGTGCAAAGTTGAATATAATAATACATTATTTACATAAAACTACAGTAAGTTACATCAATGACAGCATAATTAGTGTATACATAAAACATGGATGGCTAAACATGTCCTTTTAAGACAGGACTTATCATCATATAAGTGTAACAGTCACATAATAAACCTGCTATTAACAAGCTCTATCACATCACTTTTCTCCCACTTTCTCATCTCATCTTCAAAACTTCAAAGCCCTCAACATTTCAGGCCTTGATCCAATGACAAGGTTCAGCATTATACATGAGTTGTCTGGCCAATCACTCTGCAAACCAAAGTTCCAATTTTGACCCCTCCCTAAAATATTGATTACACTGACCAACTGAAAGTGAGTTTCTGTTTGGAATATACAAATGAGGTTTAAAGACTCACATTTTAATATACAAGCCACTTAAAGACTGATAACTTAACAACAGGGTGTGTTGAAAATTATTACATTTTAAACTCTGGTATAAGAACAGCCCTCGTTTGTAATCTTTTTTTCAGGACTTCAGGTGAAAATGCCCTCCCCAACTTAATACTGTTTGTTTTTTGTTCTTATGAAAAATTCATGATATGAATATCCATAAGACCATTTTGGGCCTGAAATAATGAAGGTTTTGATGCTGAATATAGATTTTATTCATCACATAACTACATAAACAGAGAATCACATATTTCACAGAACAATTTTACACTTTGCTGCAACTGGCAAATGATAAATAGTATGCTACATAACCAGTCTTTCAAGTTTCAATATTACATCATACATTAGTGCAATAGTACAACTTCAAACACAGCCTTATAATACAATCAGGGATGGCCATGTCATGTGACCTGCAGAAATGATGAGTAAATGGTGATGTGGTAGGTATTTAGTTAACATGATATTGATAATATCATGCAGTCTGCTGAAATATAAGCTACTCTGTATTTAGATATGGAAAAACACAGAAATATGATGATTTGATATTAAAAAGAGAAAAAGAAAGAGAGAGAGAGAAAGAAAAATCGAGGGAAAAAAGAAAGAATGAGAAAGATTAAGAGAATGAGAGAGCAAAGAACAGGAAAATTAGGATTAAGTTAAGTATAACATGTTGTGTGTGAACCAGAGCTGAAGGCACTAAATTTGTAAAATATTATATGCTGTGAAACTTTTGTAAAGCTCACATCTACAGCAGGGACAGAATTAAAAGTACATGTACATTAGTTAACACCAGTACATGTCAACCAAGTTAACCAAGTATTTGTGATGTGTGCATTTTATGGCCTCACGTGTGACTACCTTGATGTAGTTAGTTGGGAGTATATGATATATATATATATATACTATCCCAGTATTCAGACCTCAATAATGACTGGTCCTACACTGCTCAGTAGTTTATAATGACAAGATAGACCAAATGACATATTGCTGACATATATCACCTATACAGGTGGCCTGACACTGATATCACAGACGGCCCAATCTTGTTACTCCATTAAACTACTTTAATATTAAAGACACCTGATACACGAGACATCAGAAGTGATATCCATTCAAGAAAGTTCTAGTTATCTATATATAAAGACAGACTAACCTGACACTCAAATATTAAATGCCCTGGTTATAATTTTGTAAACCTAACACACTGGTGCATGTAGCCAATAAAGAACTGTCAAGAATTTACCCTACCTGCGTTTAAAGGTCCACGTGACAAAATGAAAGTATAGTATTGTAAACCGAGGAGATGAATAATATATAACTGGTGATTGATTCTCAGGATATCACACTTGCCCATTTTTAGAATATGCTGCAGAGGAGGTAAGATTTCAATAATGGATATCCGGATGGGCAGCCAGTAAATAATTTTGGATTGTATTTCAGGAACAATCTACTTAGAAAGGCCACAAATATGCATTAAGAATTTTCGATGTTCAATTATTTAAAAAAATGACCACATCAGGGCTGTAACTTTAAGAATGAGTAATTTCTCTAACAAAAATTATATTTTATGACTGTAGAAATAAACATTTTCTTGTATTTCTCTGAAATATATAAGCATGCTGGCCATTAATTATAAATAATGGCAGCCCAGCTGTCACCATTTCCATGTTTTAAGAAGGGGACATTTCACAAGCATCTACTTGACAATTTGATTTTTCCAGGGTTAAGTTTCCTGATTTAAATGGACACATTATTAAAATATGAAAGAACTTCATGTACAGGACCTATATATTTAACTAAATATCTACTGGTAAGTCAAGTGGAGAGCAGCCAATCCTTGCTTTAAATAAGAACTATTAAATCTGCACTACCAGGTTAACCAGGCCAGGTGTTCCACAGACATTCAGCGCTCTGCAGGCATATAACACTGAGGGTAATGTCCAGCACCAAATTACTCCAGGGCTGTACAGCATGGTTCGGTCAATCTGACCGCTTCAGTTAGTAAACCGAGAGCTTTGTTTATTCCAAAGAGAAATATCCAAACAAACAAAAGTGGAACCAATAATAGGGTTAACTTTGCTTAAATTCATTAGTTGATCAGATGTGGGAGAAATTAAGGACCTTGATGGAAATCTTAAGCATTTTAAAGCAGTTACCATTAAAAATACAGTGAACACCTAGAAGACTGTTACCATCTAACTGATAGATACTGGTTTACACTGTTTTTTTTAATCTTAGTGTTAAATTCTGACTTTGCATCAAGAAGAACCGTAGTATGTGAGATTTCATGAGCCACCTGTTTGAACCAGGGCAGAGGCCTCGGCAAAAATACTGGTGACCAGCAGTGAACTCAAGCATTTCTGGAAATATGGTGGAAAGAACTCCAGACATGTTTACACGGACATATATTCACCATAATCATACTCAGTCATGCAGCACTGCAGCAATGCTGTAGAAGCACCAGGTGCATTTAATAATATTAGTTTTGGCAGAAGTATGTAGCTTGCCAGCACTGGATGCCTGACAGAGATGTAAGCTCTAACCAATGTGTGACCCCATCCAGGCCAAGTGGACTTTTTTTTTACGCATCAATCATATATACCTGGTATTTGATAATTCTGGTATTTCCCAATTTTGTATTTCACAGCATTCTGGTATTTCCCAGTTGGTATTTCACTGTTCTTCTAGTCAGATGAGTTAACAGTACTGGTTTTCAGGGATCCATAATACCACAATCCTAATACCAAAATACAGGTATTTAACAGTTCTAGTAATATTTCTCAAAATGTTGGTATTTCCCAGCTCTTGGTATTCCATTGTTCTGGTATTTCTGTTTTCTTTAATTTCATATTCCTGATCTTCATAGTTCAGATTATTTCATACTTCACATAATTGCATAATACTGGTATTTTATAATACTGGTATTTTATAATACTGGTATTTCAGTTCTGATTTTCAAAATTGTGGTATGTCATAGTTTGATATATCACAGCAAAATATTTCTGTAAAATTGATCTAATGATCTGAGGGTAAGCATTTTATCTGATACAGAACCAATCAGTAGTGAAAACCATTTCTTTTTGTAAGTATACAAAGATCTATTTAATTAGACTTCATAAAGTTATAACTGAACTAGTATAATATTAAAACAGTTTTCATTAAATTCATGCACACTAATTTAGATCACTGGGTTGTTAATGAAGTCAGATAAGTCATCTTTGATGTGCATACAGTGAAACCTCATCTGAAGACCACCCTTCAATCAGGATCAACCCCCTGAGATGACCATAATTTTTGGTCCTGCCCTTATGTAAATATACATAAAAACATCCCAACACCACTGACCACTTCAACTGGTCCCAAGGGCAGTTGTACAAATTACAGTGTACTTTTTCTTCGAAAAATTGTAGATTTTACCCAACAAAATACATTGACTTTAAATCCCTGAATACACTAAACGACTCCATACAATCGGTTTGTTTAGGGACTCTGTGAGGCCTCCCCTTAAGATCTTTTTAAAGGGGTGATGTGTTAAGGACGGCTCACCACATCTACCCTACTGAAATAACCAGTTTCTTACACCTTCCTCTTTAATATGACAGATGAGAGGGTAATTAGGGATTCCAGCCCAGATTAATGTCATCTCCACCAAGCTGTTATACAAAACATGAAGTGATAATGGTTCATGCGACACCCAGCTTTCAAGACGAACCAGTAAAGAAACCAAAAGTGTGTACACTTAATAGTAAAAGCCCTATTTAGTTCACAAGACAAGTATCTCTTTTGTTTCATTGCCTCCCTCAGAGGGGGTGCCTCACAAAAACGTAATTGTATGTATTATCTGTTGTTCATTTTTTTGGATTGTTGTATATTAAGTTGAAGCCAGATCTTACTCAGAACAGCTGACAGCACAAGAACAGCAGAGACTGCTTGAAAGACAGCTCTATAAGAAACGGTGTATAAATCAGTGCTACTGTCTGGGATAATTTTGTTTCCTCGTGGGAAAGTGGTCTGTACCATATTTTTATCATCCCGAATATAAGTGAAGAATATAATGTGTAGAAAATAAGTAAAGAGAAACCTAAATAATTCCTGTAATCAAATCAGATTAAATACAAGGGACAAATTGAGGAAATCAGAAAAGACAATATATTTCCTGTAATTTGATTAAAACAACAATGCAGCCACAATGAATAAAAGCTAAATTAATAATAATTACAGCTTTGTAATGCACACTTTGAAGTTGTGGACTGTAATTGAATTATCCAATTTATCAAATACACCTGTCAAAAAAAGATGTATCTTTCATCAAAATTACTAATAATGTCCTACAAACAATGCTTATATATGATTATGTACAAAACACTGTTTTCTATTTATGTGATTTTACTTATAAAGCACAGGCAATAGGAAACAATTGTTGACTTTTATTTTGTTTTGTCTAGACATTCACTGTTATTTATATATGGTGTTTGTTATATATCCTTTTGAATTTTTACCAAACAACTTCAAACCAAAAGCAACCATGATATAAACGAAAGAATGTACTCAATGTTACAGCATGTGTCATTAGTTTTTTGCCATTTTCAATTCACCTCACCATGAACTCCATGTGACCTTAATCACATATTTATTCAATGAATTACTCAGTAGCAGAGCAGTTTTCAAGCAACAAATCAAGTTACTTTTGGCATTGTAAACAGTCAATCATCCAACAAGTGCAAAATTTGCATAATTTGGGTTACTCTCCGGAACAGAAAACGCGTAGTCTGTACAAGTGTTGGCATATTTTTCGGGATATTTTTTTATACAGAGGAGACAGTATTAAAAGTTCTAGGCCAAAGATTGCAGGAGCCATTCCACCGACTACAGATGGAATAATGTCTCACCTGGCATGTAATATGTATGAGACAAATAATCCAAAATATGTCAAAATACATCACAAAGACTGTGATATATTCATCACTGGATAACAGATATATAGAAATTCCAGCTGATGACATCAGTCAATGTGTCATGATACTTCATCAACCTTTGTGACATCACTATTGTCCTGTAAACAGCTCTCGCAACCAGAGGCATTGAAGGCTTTCTATGTAGAAGCATTTTGGGGGCTCATTAGCATAATTAGGTTAAAAATGGATGAGCATATGGGCTGTGGTGGTTAGGTAAATTACAGTCATTTTATCACTGCCTGGTAAGAGAGCTAAAACACCTCATGCAATGAAACCCACTTGAGATATGCTGGACCTGGCTTTAACAGGTTATACTGTGGTTTTTTCTTTGTTTGTGTGAGTTTCAAATTTGTGTTATATTCTCAAAGGGGAAATTATCACGAAAATAAAACCTCCGTGAAGAAATGCTACATCTGCACAATTGAACAGTAATTTATTCTATAGTGTCAATGTCATCTCACATATATTGTTCCTGCTGTGTAAAATTAGCATACATGTAACATTACCTGTTTCATTCAAAGAGTAAACATTTAAATAATATCAATTCTTTTATATATCTGCAACTACTGAAGGAAGAATTTCCAACACTTAAATGTTCCCTCAGTTCTTAGTGTAACTGTTACAATTATGCATACATATAAGATATATTATTAGACATAATCGATATACCGGTAATAATGGTTATGTAATTAACAATGATTTCTACTTGTTCAATATTCACTTGGGCCGACATCTAAATTTACCTATTTTGCACACATATCTAGTAATTTGTATAATTAATTCATAAAATGAGGGATATCCTCTGTATGGTTATTCTATGGTGAACAAAATCTCTTGTGAACTCTTGTGAAACAGTGAGAGGTTAGAATTGAGAAATGTTATCTTGCAAATATGAAGATAACCATAGTAGCTGAGTATTTAACTGTTATATGTTGCAAAAGTGCATGTTGTCTGTTGGCACAGGACTGGAGAATTTAGTCCCTTGGATACTGTTACAGCAATAGACTTATCTACTGCTGCATGTACTGCTGAGCAGGACAGCATCTGACGTGAAGACACCATGCTGTTTAACACTGGACTTCATAACACACAGCACAGTTTCAGTTTAACTGACCACAAGGTCTTAGTCTTGGCTGGTTTCTGGATTATCAGCATCTAACAGGACCTGTACACAGCACTGGTGCCACCCGCTGACTTCCTGGCACACTGCAGTTCTCCCAGTGCTGCAGCCTTTTATCAGTGCCTGCCACCTTTAGGGATAATTAGCCTCTGTTTATCCAACATGTGGGGACCATTTAAACCCTGCCATCTCACCACCATCAACACATCTGAACTAGAGAGCGCTCAGTAGAGTGCAAATACCTTCACCCTGGCCAAACATTCAAAACTTTTCAAAAGAAAGTAAGGAAAGCATCTATTCAAAATTCAGGAGTGATTAAATCCCCACCATGCTATTATGTGGTCAGTCCAATGGTTACTCTTGAGTGATGCTGAACTAGTGTCAAGGACTAACAAACCAACCAACAAACATGGGTGACAAAAACACCCCCTTGAGGGTTTACAACAACACCTTAGTACTATGCATAAGAGACATCATCCTGAACATACTTTATCAAGCTTACCAGATGCACAAGTATATCATTGAAATATGTAATGTGTAAATTACTAACTTAACCTGATAATATCAATTAACTGTAAGTTGTATCGAATGCTCTCAAGAGAAATGTGTGAATTGCTCAACTGTCTTAATAAAATTCTGACAACTAGTATACGGTGGAAACAGGTAAAGTTTGGTTTTATGTCCCTGATGTTGTCAGTCACATCTGACTTCACACTCAGCCTAGCTTATAGGTCTTCCATCATGTACATCCCTTTTCTTGGCTGCCTGCACTGGGGGGGGGGGGGGGGGGGGGGGAGAAAGGGCACAGAACATAATCATACCTCTTAAAGTGATGAGTAATATACAACTCAATCCTGGGTGGAGAGAGCACCCCCTTGTGGTACAGACCTTGGCCAAGGGTTTTGACATGGAATACTGTGAGAATAGGATAAAAATTCCACAAGTCTAGCACTCCATGAGCACCAAAACCCTCTTGACTAAAATAGGCGTATGCAGGTAAGAAAGTACATCCTGTGTGTTTTTAAGGCGGTTGATATTTATTAAGCTGCTCAGGAATGCACTTTTTACGTGGGTACTGTTCAGCACTGAACCCTCTGCAGGGGATATGTCACTTTTTTAACAACAGAGCTTAATGTTATGGAACCAATAAAATGTCACCGCCAAGTGCGTAACAAGTATGATGGATAATGATCATGTGATCTATCCCATGATGACCCACTGATAATGAACCTCAAATATTCGCAGATAAATCCCCAATATACCCCACAACATGGCTGTGATATAGCCCCTGTATCAGTAATATTTATAAATTGGTGGCATATGCTCCACACCAAGAACCATATCCTGTTGCAGCCCTTATCAATATAAGGCCTGTTTGTTCCAGATGGACCTATGTACCATGTCCATGTGTTAGAGCTAGTGGTCTGTTATCCAAGTATTGGAGCTTGTCTACAATTTTTCAAGGGATCTGGTGTTAATCTGGTGTTAGATAAGGAGACCTCCTTTGTACTGAAGTTCTAAGTCAATAGGTGCTTGATTCACATGTTCAAAGTCTACATATTTATGCAGCCTTGGGCAAGTAAAAAAACTAAAAGAGTGCTCCCCATTGCACTAGCTATTTATGTAGCCTGTTGATTATGATACCAAGCAATAATTTTTTAATTTTTATAAACCACAAAAGATTAATTTTACTATTATGCAATGAACAAGAATTTATAGGAACAGTAAAAGATATAACTACTATTGATTAATTAAAAATCTAAATGTAACCCCAATACCACACAATAAACATTAACTGAGTTTTCAGCAGCACAAAACTTACTCATTACAATAAACTATCCAAAGACTAAGATTTTGTTATTACCATAATCTCTCCAAAGAAAATTTTACCATTACCATAAACAATCTAATGCCCCTGACTTTATCATAAAACTGTCTTGAGAACTGAATATTTTATGATACAGGAGAACTTTAGCAGGACCTAACAGAAGAACCACCTATCTCTCAACAAGACAAAGACATAAACATATCTATAGATGAAGAAGACTAGCCTGTCAGAGACTGACACAGACCACATACCTCCACCAGAGATACAGACTTGTATCTAATTAGCCTACACTCACATCTGTTAGGCATTAAAGATAAGTTGCTCATGAAGCTTTGGAGGGTGATGTTTCTATCATGACTGGGTTATCTTGGGGCCTAAATAAACTGACCTCTGCTGGGGGTCCTCCGCACTGTTGTTTTTGAGGTGGGCAACTGCTACAGTAGGTCTAACATTGATGAAGACCAGATGAAAAGCTAATACAACCAATCAAAGATCTATCTGGGGACTGTTACCACTTTTACGAGCACTTGGAAATGAGTTCTTGATGCTGATACACAGCTCATCTGTTTTGCAGTCTCAGCTTTGGGCATAATCCTAGAATTATTGCAACTAAAAGTTATTAAAGATCATTTCAAATAGGGACTTTAAGCCTCGTAATTAATGCACGATAGCACAGCTGGTGGTCACAGCTGAAAGTTTGTACCAAAAGAACTTCCAAGGTAAATTTGTGAAATCACCTTAGATCATTAAAGACAGCTTCTGACTTTATGTATATTTGAAGAGAGAAATCCAAGTTTTGGTTGGAGTGCATATGCACTACATTCGAAATCTATTTAATTCAACCAAATATATCTTTTACATTAGCAAAGTGGACATTACCCTGATGGACATAAACCTCCATTTAAAATGATAAATTTCTTTTAAGGTAAATTTATTTTGTATATAACCAAAAGAAGTCAAGACAGTTTATAATCTAAAGTGCTTGACCAAATTATCTATTCTAGAAAAATTATAAGTCGTAAGAGAAATAGGTTTTAAACTTAAAATCTGCAATATCATTGTTTTAGGCACAACATTGACGTTAACAATATGACAAGGTAGCTATGTTTATCATAAAGCCCTTCTTGTTGTCAGGTTCTGTCTGATCCTGAACAAGAGAAACACATATGTGACAGCAGTTGGGGCTCCATATCTACAGAATACACATAATGTGGGTGGGACAACTTATTGTGTTGATATGGATTACTATCGGTCACTGAGTTTATCAACATACACACATCTGGCCGAGGTCTGCCTGATATCCTGTACATTAATTTTGACCCACTTATTGTTAGTTTCACTTACATTTATAATCTTTGATACTCAAATGACTTGATCATGTTTTTATATGCATTTCCTGACAAGCTAAGGCCAGATTATGTTAATAAATAATTCTTTCATATTTATTTTGGTCCTAAAAACCCTCCTAATATCACTATTATCAGTATGTTGCTTATTTGTTGTGATTAAAGGTTCCTCATTTTCAGACTGAAAGGAGTTAAGGAGTTAGTATCAGTATGAACTCTAGTTATAGAAATACATGTCATTTGATTATTCATTGAAGGAATCCCAGGGTATTCCCTCAATGCCATCAGTTTTCACCAAACAGTACCAGTTTTCATTTATGTTAATTAAAGAAATTTTCATGTTAAAACCCTTCAATTATCATAGTATGTGAGTTTCACCATGAGGTTGTACTAGTTATGAAATAAAGATTATCAGATGACACTTCATTGTGTTTAATGTAATTTTTGAAGAAAAATGAGTTTATATCATTACGAAACCACATACTTTTTGCTAAATAATTGCTAATTTTACCAGCTGTATCATATTAATAAATATATTTTCTTTTATTCCTATATGAATAATAGAATGTATTTGGTGGCTTTTCCTAATAAACACAACGGTTATGTACTTCTATAGATAAATGTTAGGAGGACAAAGTTGATTATAATACCATATAGATTTCTTGCACAAATAATTTAAGTAGTTGTAATAGGCATTATACCCATAGTAGAAAACACAAAAAGGTCACACATACATGTAATCAAATGTACTCAATCTCCTGAATTTAAAATTAAATGCACCTATTCCCTCTTTCTGGGTCACAGTTTAACCTAATCTTTTTCTCTTTTAAAATTCCAGATTTCTCAAGTAATACCACCCACCATGATGTAAACATGAGAAAAAAAAACAGAAGTCTGGCTATCATAATGGTAACATGGATGAAGACTCAACATGACCTGGTGTAGCTGACAGCTGTATGACAGCAATAAGCTGTCTGATCACACCAGATACTTTTTCATTATTTCCTTGATACTGCCCCGAGATGCCCCCTGGTGGTGTTTTTAAGTACTAATCTAGTCTCACAAGTGGTTGCCATGCAATTATCTAAGCTGAGTTAGATAAAATACACATTGTTAATGTTTAATATAACCAAGTGTTTAATTCCTACAGTAATCATTTGTAATCTTTAAATTGGCTTAATGCTTAGCTATCAGGATACAAGTCTATTGTTCATCTGGAGTGCTTGCAGCTGTATCTATGGAAACTGAGAGGGTTTTCTTTTGTGGGCTGTATCATTTTTTTTGTGCATTAACAACAGTGTTTCCTTTGAGTCAATTTTGATTGATCAAAGGAATTCTTTTGTCCAGGTCATAAAATATTCAATTTAAGCCCGATATAATAAAAGGTATTGTTCTCAGGCACCAAGCACATCAATTGCCCCCCCCCCTTCCCATGGAATTTTTTTATTTTGATTTTCAAGAGAAACTTATCAATTTTGAGCTCTAGCCACTCAGATATTTCTTTCAAGAAGATAAAATAATACAATTTTGATCAGATTTCCTTTGTTATGTAGTGGTTGTACCTGTTTAGCAAATAATTGTTGTTATTATCATACTTTTCCCTGATCATATGACATCATTATTGAAACACACAAAAAAAAGGTAAAAATAAAATTGCCTGCCCACACTGATTTCTGAAAAAAGGTGCCTGAGAACTAAACCTTTTTTTGCCTAAACTGCAAAATGTAACCAAGACTGATTTATTTTCATGACTACTTTACCTGTTATACAAAACTGCTAAATTCCATGTGCACTATAGTCTGTTGTAGCAGTGGGTCCCCAATTGATATTTGGTGATTATTCTCTTAAACTTAATTATCACCACACAATTTGACACTAAAGCTGATGAGGAACCAAAGGCCTAAAATGAGATGTAAAACTACATAATAAATAACAAAATTTATATTTTGCAACCTTTTGTTTCTTTGAATCTTTTGGCCAAATGACATGGCCTCTGTTATGGGTTAAAAGCATCATTTTGACAATTAAATTTTTTAGAATATTAATGACACTCAACAACCAATCAGAAGCTTTTAAATGTAGTTGGTTAAGCATGTGACCAGTGAACTTGGCCTTCACCAGTCTGGTTGTGAAGCTGTAAAAAAAAATTTTCTTAGTTTTTTATTTTAATTAATTACTCAAATATTTTGCAAGGTATGGTTTTTACAAGGTATGGTATTGGTTTCATTCTATTTAATGCCTCCATTGCAGCTTACTTTCTGGATCTGATCTGTGAGTTTAAGAAAAGATTAACAAATTTCAATGGGCGCCCCACTGTGGAACAGACTATACATATATATTATTTAAGGGACATAATCAGGATCAATATTATGCCTATTCTTTCACACTATCAGTTCAGTTTTGATATATACAAAGGTTTCCCAGCAGAACCATCGGCATCCCAGCACAGTCTCATTTCCTCCCATACAGCTGTTTAACACCTTGTTATGACTGTGCATGTGTGTCTGTTTTTATCCATCCTTATCTTTTGATAATTTAATCTTTTGTATTATATATTCTTTTATCAATTTTTGTATCGGTATATTTTTTCCATGACCTTTTATATATTTTTAAATATATGTCTATTATTATGAATGAGGGTGTCATAAAGGATAATATTACATAATAAATACACCAAAACAAACAAATCACATTAAAAGGGGCATCATCCTGGAATCGGCTTTTTTTTTAACTACCACTTTGCGACAAGCACCGATGTTGATAACCCATCATATAACTGACAAAAAGGCTGCAGTATATAAGCAGTCATAATAGCACGTCATAAAAATTAGTATGGCTGATAATGTTTATATCATAAAGGGGTAATACCCCTGAGCATTATTCATCTTGTATGACAGTCAGGTGGCCTTCATTTCCAAGTTGTTGCTATATCAGCTGCTGTTTATTCAGCGCCTGTTGCTGGGAGCTGTTTTTGTGCAGATATTTTATCTCTCAGGAATTTGGATGTGACAAGCTTACAAAGGACTGTCAACTCTGTCATACTTATGAAAGACACATTTTGGGGTTGAGTACCTTGTTTAATTTGGTTCTGCTGTTCTTAACATGTGAGTAGGGGTCAGTGTATGTTATTCATTACTGGAAGTATTTAAATTAATTCCTTCTTATTTATTTTTACACTAAATCTTATTTATACATTTATTAATAGAAAATTATAATTCTTAATTATTTCTTATACAAAATATTACCTATGGCCCAATGTTTAACAAAATGCCATAAATAAGCCCATGAAACACCCAAGGACATATATTCAGGGAACATTTAAATAGAATGCAGGTATTGCATGGGAGGACGTTTCATACTAAGAATATTATTACCATAAAGTGACCTTTTTAAGTATGATTTTAAGTGTATCAATGTACCCATATATTGATTGATATATTTATTTTATGGATAACCTCTTTATAAATAACCTCTACTAGGGACACCCCTAGGAAAAACCAAGACCCTGACAATGTCTGTAATACACAATTAAAATATATCATTAATAAATTTAATATTAATTCTACAATATGCATTATTTCTTATTTTTAAAGATAAAAGTTCAGTCAATAGAAGATTATGCACTTGCTGCATGGATATATGTAGTAATAAAGATACCACTGAACTGAATTCTGCCACAGATTTAGTAACAAATGAAGAACTTAAAGGTGCCCATTCACCTACCATTTGAAAAAAAATGTATGTGATTTCTGGCTTCATCTGAATATATATTAATGATCTATGGGTAACTTTGGTTGTGAAAAGTTCTGATTACGCCTCCGTGAATGATGTATGAACTTATTTATCAACAACATGTTTGTAAACACAGCAATGTTGACAAACAGGAAAAACATGTCACCTAAGGTGGTAGGCTGCATATATGCAGAGGTAGAATGGTCACTTCTTGCAAAATGCCATTTGCAAAGCTCTGGCTTATCTATCTTGCTGCCACATGCCCTAGTTGAGTTTTTCTTTATTTTTTTGGCTGGCCCCCACATATTATAAACATGTTGATATAAACAGACCAAGCAGCCTGAGTGCAGTGATATCCACATTTTCTTGCTTATTTTTTTCTAAGAGCTCCAAGGGAATAGGCCAAAAAAAATAAAAGGTATGGTTCTCAGGCACCGCCCGCGTCAATTTTAACCCCCCCCCCCCCATCAAACATTTTGATTTTGAATATCAAGATAAAATAATAAATTTTGATACTATGAAGTGCTTTAACCTGTTAAGCAAAAAAACCTGTTATTTTCATGCTTTTCCCTGATCATATGACATTTTTATCAAAACATACAAAAAAAGTCAAAAATAAAATACCACCCACCCACAGATATTTCTGGAAAAAAAAGTGCCTGAGAACCATACCAAAAATTTTATTTATTTTTTTTTTGGCCTTACCTTTAGTTTATTAAGGTCAGATGGTTGATTGGGCCCCTTTAAATTAAGTATGAAAGAGTCAAATAATATTATTAAATATTATGATATGAGTAACAGCAAAAGGGAATCATTAACTTACAATAGCATAAATATATATGTTAGTATATGATGATCATGAATAAGCAGTGATTTAGAAACAAGGGTTTTCATGTTGAGAGCAAGAAAACAATACACCTGTTACAGTGTCCCTTACATAGTGGAACATCACCCCTGCAATCTTTCTTCACCGCCCCTCTTGAATTTCTCAAAACAGACCACTAGCGGACAAAGAGGCTTAAGAAGCTTTATTACTGAGGTTCGTTCCTGCCCAGATTTGATGGCGTAAGGGGATAGCAGTGTTGCGTCTAAAGGATCTATGAGGGGTACCACCAATCCCAAAACACCACTGATAACGCTGGTACTGAGATGCCCGAGAGTAAGAAAACCTACGGATGTGTAAGGTCTGTGTGTTATCAATAACAGTTTGCAAGGCATAAAATCAGGCTGTGTTTTGTTAAACAGCCTGTGGATCCAGGCTGGACTGTACCAGCCAAAAAACACCTCAGCTGTCAGCACAGCCCGTTTCCACTTACTAGTATTTCCTACAGGACCACTGTAGCTCAGGGACAACAGGTGACTCTTGTTTAAGTTTGTTAACAGCACCTCAAGTTCAAAATTGTGTATGGATTAAGTTTTCAGTATGTTTGTGTGTGTGTGTTTGTGTAAATAAATGGAGAGGGAAAAGAAGAGGCAGGAATAGACAAAAAGAGAGTGAAAAAGAGAGAATGAGACAGAGGAAGAAAGATGGAGTTTAATTTTTTTTAAAGATAGGTCCATGGCCTGTTTGTGGCACTGTCTATTGAGTGAAGATGAAGGTATCCATATGATAAGAATGACATGTTATTATTAACCTGTTGTTAAGACAATTAGAGCAAATCTCTGAGGTCCAACGAGATTATACCATTTTGCCATTGAGGCACTGGCAGGATTCAAACCCTGGGACCTTCAGATCCCAAGTCCAAGGACTTAACCACAATATTGAGTATGAATGTATGAGTATCATGTATATGTGAGAAAAAAATAGTTGCGTATGCACAGCCACATGTGTCAGATGAAAAGAACACGGAGAAAAAAGAGGGAGAAAAGAAAGATAGAAAGAAAGAGAAAGAAAGTGAAAGAGAAAAGAAACAGACAAAAAGCAAAATTGTTTAAGTGATACATGTGTGTAAGAAATAGAGAGACAGCGAAGCAGGTGTCTGTATGTGTGTGCATGTGAAACAGAATATGTGTGTAACACGCAGAGAGAAAGCTGAACATATAATGAATAAGCTATAAATGGCCATGTAACTGGATCTAAAAATGTCATAATACAAACTAAAATATGAGAGGATTAATCAGAAAAACAAGGAAAAGGTGGATGTATCAGGAGTGGGAAATCACAACAACATGTGCACTTGGACTTTAATTTAAAGCAAATGGCAGTAGCAGATGAAATGACTGTTTATAAGATACGATGCATGCATGTGTGTGTGAGAGAGTGAGATGAGAGAGAGAAAAGAAAAGAGAGAAAAGACATAAGTCAAATGAAATATGATATGACATAAACATGATGACAGGTCAACATAACACTAAACCATTTCATACAAAAAAAACTTATATAACCAACCCATATCAAGGAAACCTCTTACATTCTGCAGGAAAAGAAATAAGTCCAGGCAACAAGACTTGATATGATACCACAAAATACCTCCATAACAGCGCTTAATGTAATACAAGCTCAGCCTGTGATAAAAAGCAAATTGCTGCAGCTTTTACATGTCTGTACGTCAAATTCTAGTTGAGAACAAAAGCTTTGTGAGCTGAAACAAAGCTCAGGCACTTCCTAACTTCATTACTCAAAGTGTCACGTTAAATTTGTTTCCTGTTCCCATTAATTAAGAGAAAATGTCAACATCCTGATTTATAGGGTTTTATGTCACTTCCCAAAGTTAAAAGCCATCAGTTTAATTTTTTGTTCATGTATAGGGCTCTTGATATCACCCAGTGGAAGTAACTGCAGCTCTAGATTGTGCTCCCATCTAGTGGCTGAAAATGAAACTAAACCATACCACACAGTTGGGATTAAACCTCAATGAGGATCCTTTTTCTGCCACATGTCATTTCTATTTTAAAACCATTCAGGTATTTCCTTACCGAATCAGATGACCAACAGCAGTACCTGACTTGACAGGACATGACATTGATGGCACAATCAATATAATTAACAATTAATAATAATTATAACATATAATTAGCATTTTATAATAAAAACAATTTTTAAGCACCTTTATGATTTCTATGAAACAAGTATTAATTTATAAGTAACAGGTAAATCTATACCGTACTAGTCATGAAAATACCCCTAATGTACATTTAATAATATATTAAACAAATTTATATACATTCCTAAATTGCTAACATTTCTATCTATACTTTGGATTACGACATTTTCGGCAAAACCTCAATAAACCTAGATCCCTACAATGGCAATAACCTTTGAATACCCTATTATGACTTTTAGACCAGTTTTTCACAGCCTCATCTCTTAACTGCCCTTTTGAGTCTTTTTGTTTATCGTTGTTTTTGGACCCTCGTTTTTTTCTCGGGTCCAGTCTGTATGAATTATCCTTGTTACTTTTGCGGCCAAAGAGGCCCTTGCACAGTTTGTTAATATTGTAACGTAATTTATAACTACATTCATTTTTACACTTCTCACCTTGGCTCCCACATTTGCTATTTCCACTGCATGTGCGAGTGTTAGTCCTGGTTGACAGGTCTAGCTGGTTGTTACGAAATCGGCAGATGTACCGAGAACGCTCCTGAACGACGTATTCCCCTGTCACGTTGTACACACTCCATTTTGACCAGACACTTCTTGGCTTTGGTGCTGAAATATAATTGTATTATAATTTAATAAAATAATTTAATATAATCATTATCATTTAAACTATAGACTGTTAATGTAAATACAATCCTAGGATAATGCATAATAAAAAAAAATATATGAAAATTATAAATATGGTATATAACAAATAATCATGAAAATCTTGTAACAGAATAAATAATACTAATACAACTGATGAAAATATATAGAAATTAAATCCCTAGGCTATGACAATAATAAATATCTGTAATTTACTGAATAAACACGCAGTCAAATGAATAATATATTCAGTATTTTTGCAACAATTTATTATATATTTAGTAATATCCTGATATTTTATTATCAATTATGCCTCTTGGAAAATTCCAGCACTAAATATTACCTGGACATTTATCTGTATTACATTCCCTTAAGTCAAGATCATTGCCAACGCAGGGCAGTCCTCCATTGTGAGGTGGGGGATCACTGCACACTCGCTGTCTACGCTGTATTCCTCCTCCACACGTACTGCTACACTCTGTCCATTCTGACCAGCTCGTCCAGCTCCCATCCTGAGCCTCTGGTTGAGCACCTGATAGGGAAAGCAAGTAATCTATAATTCTATATATGAATCTAATAATAATGATAATAATAATAATTATTATTATTTTTATTATAATTATTATTATTATTATTATAATAGAGGCAATTTTTACAGGGGGGGAAACGCAAACTTTATCAAAACAACATGGCCTAAAACAACATGGCCTAAAACTACATGGCCTAAAATCATGTAGGACAATAGCTACATACCAGTATGTAAAATCTAAATGTTCACATTTCATGATCCTTCTAGATCCGAGTGCAGTTCTAGGAGTATATTTGTATGTATGTACATATTTCTATGTGTATACATGTATATATGCATGTGCGTGTGTGTGCGCACACACGCGCATACATATTTTTATACATGTATATATGTATACATATGTGTATATATGTATATAAGTGTACATGTATGTGTACACATAGGGTGTGTGTGTGTGTGTGAGGGTGTGTGTGTGTGAAAAGGAGTTGTACCTGGACAGACAGTATCTTCTGCACACACAGTTTCCTCTAAAGGAGCACCGCTACATGGTCTACCACCATTTGTCGGCACAGGGTTGGCACACTGACGTGACCTTGACCTATGACCCACCCCGCAGGTCACAGAACATCCAGACCATGGTGACCAATCCGTCCAGCCTCCGTGAGCTGGTAACAGAAAAGTTAAAATTATCACCCACAGATGGCACTGTTTATTAAAGATAAACTGGATAAACTGGATAAACATAACATTATAATACAATGTGTCTATTTTTTTTAATTAAGCTTTCATGATTTCACATATTTAGTTTTTTAAATTCAGGCTTTAAAAAAATTATTGCTATACAAACTAAAGAATACATGACTGTTTCTGTATTTTATTTCAGGACAAGAACATGGCCATCAGGTGGCACTGCCTACTGCCTGAGGATGAACAGAACTACACAATAAGAGTGGAATGTAATTATTAAATCCCTCCAAATTTTAATTTATTTTTAATTTAGATTTTCTAAAAACATCAGAACTGAAAATGTCAAACAGGTAACAATAAGAAAGCCCATGGGCTCGACCATTAAGGCTCAATAACATGCTAGCAGGGTCCTATAGACTAAATGCTAGGTCTGTAGTTCCAAACAAATGGAGCAATAAAATTAAACTTACTTGTACAATTGGTGACCTCTACTGCAGTCCCCTCACAGTCAGCACCACCATTCATTGGCTGAGGATTATCACATGACCTGTATCTGCACTGGCATTGGCTGTCTGCTGCGGCACCCTGTCCTACTTGTTTGCATAATGACCACTTGGACCACTGTGACCATTTGCCATTAACTATAATAAAAAATAAAATTTGTCATTTACATCTAGTAATTTAGAGTCAAAGTAAAGAAAGACATATATATGAGAGAGAATATGAAAAGAAACAACTTTCAATTTAATATGTAATTTCTATTTGAAGCATATGTTACAACTTACGACATTCTTTAATTATAGTTTCTGATGTCATAGTCAATTTGCCTTCCAGTTCTTGCTGAATTTGTGAATTTTGGGAAATTTCAAAACATTCCCCCAAAATGCCATGCTGTAGAAAACAAGACACTAAGAGGAGTCAGTTTTATCCTGTAGACTTTATGTGACCATGCAGTACCGATTAACTACAGATAATGAGGGTTCACCATTGAGGTACAGACCTTGGCAAGGGGTCATAAAGCAGTGGATCAATTGAAACTCTAATGATCTTATATTTCTGTAGCAAGGGCAGCTGGAAAGCTTCCCAGTGCACCAAACATGAAATAATGTCAAAGAAATATTTTTTTTTTATATTGTATAAATTTGCATTAATTTGCATGATTAATAAATATTCATAATTCTTTGTCAAAATTTGAATGGGCACTCCTACACCAGTATCTATTAAAATAAACAGTATCAAAATTGATCAAGAATTAAATTAGGAGAAGCAATTTTTTCTTATTTTGAAAAAGTTTGCATAAAATTGCATAATTAGTGAATTTCGATATTCTGTGTAGAATTTTCAAAGGGTATATCTAGCCCTATTAGATAACACAAACTCAGTGTGAGTAAAAAAATAAAGGAGAAGGAGCATTTTGAAAACTGTGGATTGACGACATATTCCGTTTATGTAAACTAGATATTCTGATTACCTGGGAAACTCAGGTTTGGGCATCCCTTAATATCCTGATGCCAGTCGTGTACAGGTCCGTCAGGTCTAGGTGTGCACTGTTTCAGCTGCGAGTCCCAGCCACAATATGGGTCCATGGAGCCCATACAAGTTCTGAAATACCACACATTCTGTATAATCCAGGGAGTCTATTCAAGTCTATATAAACAGAGAGAATGATCCTTTAACTGACTTAACTACTCAAGCAGTTCATAAATTAGGATTCTCATATAACCTCCTTTAATTTTTAATCTTAATTTTTCATCCTCTAGTGAATATTATGTACAATTACATTTAATATAAACATTTTATATGTAACATACAAAAAAACAAATCATGAATGAATACTTTGACTGTTAATTAATGATTTTTTCATGATTTAGTTATTTAAATAAATTCTGACCACATCTAAACTTATCAAATTAAGCAAATAATGAGACACTAGTATTTGAATAATTATTTATTCTTACCATTTTATTACTGAAACTCATGATGTCCATTCAATATCGCATGTTTTCTGATAATAAAATACAAGGATAGTTCCACATTACACACCAGATGGCGCTAGCTATTTCACTGCTGTTGTAATTTAGGATAATGTGACTTACGCTCTGGATGTAAACCTGTGACACCTCTGAAGTGGAATTCTGACAATGTTGTGTTTTGTTCCAATGATGAGTATTCCCTGAAATAAATATGATATTACAAATAAGTGGTGTGCAAATCAACTGATTATATCTATGGGTCATTTTCTTTCATTATTGATTAAAATTGGTTGATCAAAAATGTATGCACTTGCAAAGATCTCTCACAGCAACCCTCCATTTGTGGTTAAACTCTTCCATTTGTTATAAATCTCTACCATTTAAACAATCCATTATATCCTCTTCCTCTTCTTCCGATATAAAAATACTCTCCTCTGCATCCCAGCAGGCCACTGTGCCAATATATCTATGTTTTTTTATCCAATCCTCTTTCTACATAACCTCAACCATTATCATCAGTGTGTAAACAACTGTCATTAAGTGAACTTTTGTCAATACTGCCAATAACTAATAATTCTGTATGTCATGGGAATGGACAAACCTAAGCATTCAGGCTTGCGCTCAATCCCTTTGATACTCTGAATTCACTTCATGATCACTGTGTATTCTGTATTATCTTGTATCAATAAAATCTTTCAAACAAAGATGTCATATTCAGAAAATATTTAAATCCTGTCAGAGATATAGGAAATATGGATCAAAAAGCAGTGAACAGCATTTAGACTGACCCTGGTGCTACAAATAGGTGTCAACAACCTGCATACCATAAAACGTCCAGTCATAAACGGGCATATAAAAAGTGAAAGTATGAAATATATGTGAATATTACCTGTATTTCAATTAGCACTGCCTGTTATTGCATTACCTGTTCCTTAGAGATTTCAAGTGATTTGATTGGCTGAGGCTTGTCAGCTGGTACAGTGTGGATCTCTTCTATCAAACAAGGCTGCTCCTTGCCTGGGATGTGAGTGACTTTTTTAATGATGCCCTCCAGCGTGGACACAAACAACACATCAAAATCCCGGTGATGCTTCCCTTTCACTTTGTCCACAACAACATGGGTCCACCTAAAAAACAACAGGAGAACAATATATTAAGGGACACTTGAAAGAAATAATCTGGAAACGTTCACACTGCCCAGTTTCGCACTCTTGTGTGTACAATGCTGCTGTTTGGGGATTGTTGGAGATAAATCTGAACCCCACAATGCACCGGGGCTTCTAAATACACCAGTGGCGTAGGTATAAATGTAGTGAAGAGGACAAGGTAGTCTGTTAAAGTGTGATGGATAAGAATTGTTTCAATGCAAATTACATTAAACATGGGTGTTTTTTTATGGTAAGGACTTTAAAGTATACGTAATATTTTTATAAGCATGCACATGTGAAATGTAAACAGAAGGTGTTTCCTTGAAATGTGACAAATTTTTATTTTGAAGTTTGACAGACGAGACAAGTAGTCCCAGCTGTCCCACAGTGCCCAAAACAGAACAGATTGGTTTCAAGCAGAAAAGCCCTCTGTCAGGAGGGTGGGAAATGTTAAGTTTTAGTCTGGTTAAATTTCTGTACTCAATCTGACTGACCATTTCTTGATAAAAGTTTCTCCATAACTACAACCATAATGGCTTACCATGAACATTAAATCATATACATGACCTGTAATTTACAAAGTTAACAAATAGTTGATTTTGTCACACTAATACCTTGGTCACTGTGATAATACAAAAATCATCTGTTGATACATTATAATGTATAATAAATTCTGGACAATTAGGTAAATCTTGATAGTCAAGATAATTTTATTTTGATTTTCAGTGGCTAAAAACTGCTCTGTCCAAACTCCAGTGCAATTCTAAATCAAGTTCCAAAAATAATTTAAAAAAAAAAACATACTGTCCTGAGAAAAATATGTAAATTTGACTAATATCCTTATTTTTAGAATCACTTTGAGACAAATGTATTCAATGGTCCGCCCCTCACCTCTCATTGGCTTGATGCATCACAGGATTGATTCTGATTGGCTGAACTGCCATGTCCATCATTTGAAATTTCTGTGCACCTAAAAGTTGACCTTGGTGAGGTACATCTGACAACTTAGCAGCTCTCTTGTTGTTGGGACACTGTGTCAATAAAACAGACCATCAAGCACAAAATCATACATTACTGTATCAAGCAGGATAGCTTTACAATCTCCTACATATGAGCTATCTTCTCACTATGTATGTGCACACTACTGAGTCCTCATAAAGATTCCTAAAACTTACGCCAAAAAAAAGGTATGGTTCTCAGGCACTTTTTCTGACACCAAAGCGGCTGGGCGATATTTTACTTTTTATCTTTTTTTTGATTGTTTCAATAAAATGTCATATGATCAGGCAAAAGCATGAAAATAACAGATTTTTTTTGCTAAACAGATTAAAGCACTAAATAGTAAATGAAATCTTATCAAAATTGTATAATATTATCTTCTTGATAGATGAAAATCAAAATAAAATTTTTTTATGCGGGGGGTTAAAACTGACACGGGCAGTGACTGAGAACCATACCTTTTTTTTGGCCTTAGTATAATGTTCTAAAATACTCATCGTACCTTCTTAAGTGGCCTACAAATGCCAGAAACACTTGGTCACAACTTATTACTGACACATTTATTTACTGAAAATGAACTGCTTTTGTGACTTACTTGAAGGTATATGCCACATCATCAAAACTCGGAATAGCAGTCTATATATACAATCATTGGTCTCTTCACTCTCTTGTGACACTAATGAACTAATTGGTAGTCCATATCAGGAACTAGTTGTAGTCAATAACAGGAGAAAGTGACATGGGAATGAACCAGCTTGTGTGTAGGTGTGTCCTATATCACAATAAAACAAATAAGACCATAGATTGATAGTAAAGAGACAAACCTGCATATGAGGTGACATGAAGTTGGGAGAACTTCTCCAGGCTTTGGTTGGGTTTTCTTGGAACTTGAAAGGTCCAGCAAAGGCTGTATGTACAGCAGACATGTTGTACACACAGACGGCTGACCCTGGAATGCTGTTCCTGAAAATACAGTCAATAACTAACAGCCTGAAATATCTGCTGTTACAATGTAAATGGTAAAGCTCATTCAGACTTAATGACTCCGTGTAAAGTACCATGTTTATTTTTTACTATGTGCCTTATTGTCCCTTAACATCCCTGTTTACATACATACATACATACATATATATATTTATATTATTTGTTTATTTCTAGTCTTAGTTTCAGTAATTAGTACTTAGGATATTCAGTATTTGTTACAGGTGCTCTGTTTTAGATTTATTTAGCAGGTAAACACAGCTGGATCCAATCCTGATTTTAAATTTTCTATTCAACAATTTCATTCTGGTATTCAATTTGTATGAAAAAAAAATTCATTTAAAAGCACAACAAGCTCTTGTAATTCAAATATGGTCTATAATGATATGTTGTCATTTTATATGTATAATGTGATCCACAATCATGAGCCAAAAAGCAAAACATTGTATTTAAGTACAACTATTATCATAACTTTATTGAAAATTTTTTTTTTCAAATGACTTGCATGATTATTAATTTAATTGAATTTTACATGAACTTACTCTGGTGTTGTGAATGTTGCATATATCAGCCCTTGCTCTTTGTCGACGTAAGTGCTCTGTAGCTCATCAAAGTAAAATGGGAACTTTCCTGGTAGTGAGCAGTTGAGTCTCGCCTTAACAAACGTAGTCCAGTTCTCTTCCAATAAGAATGACCCACCAGCATCTTGCTGCAATGGAACACATACAAACATGAACATTTGTGTTTAAACAATATAGTATTTATTTATATAAGGATGGTTATGCAAAGAAATTGAAATTATGAAGAAATACAAAACAGTTATAGGGTCCCTACTGAGCAGTTATCATTTCTTGAGTTCCCACAATAGAACAAAATGTATTAGTGTGTCAATGCTACAAATGCCAGAAGATATGTTCAGTTTTATTTATATGCTTTTTCAACTCTTTTCTATGAAAAAAACTTAATTTTCCAAACATGTGTAGCATGTATACTATGATACTGAAACCCTGATAATGCCGTTAAGCCAAGTTTTCTCATTAAAATTTTATCATACATTTCCTAAATAATACTGAAAAAAGTGATAATAATATATTTCCTGCTTTATCCTGTAAGTATCATTTTTGTCAATTAAAGAATCACGGTAATTAGTTAATGCAAGTTTTTATGTAAACAGGAGTTTGATAAACAAAGTACAAACATACCTTGCACATCCTTGCAACCCTTGAATAAACTCTCTGGAAGAACAAACAAAATTTAATTGTACTGTTTTTGGCCATACTAATTTAAAGAAAATATTTACTAATTTAAAGAAAATATTCCTTTTTAAACATTAAAATTTACCTTTGTGTATTTTGCTATTTTTTTAACTCTTGAAATATCCTATGTAAAATTACTTGAAGGGTTGGTACCGACAGCACTTGTAATTTGCTGCCATCTAGTGGTGATTTTGTATATCACTTCAAGCTTGCCATCTGGTGGCCATCTTGTGTACTAAATTCAGTTTGCATTATGTTTAGACTCATTTCATACCTACTGAAAATGGCCATAATACTATAATGTAAAAATTATTAGAATATTAATTTTACTCACCTTGCCACAGTTGATGTACTCCACTGCTGTTTCTCGAAGAAAGAAGTAGATATGTTCTCCCATCTCGTATGAAGATACAAAGTGTGGCTCTGTAATGAAAGGAAAAACAAATAAGATTTTCCATATGTTATTTAATCACTCAACTCTTAATTTACAAGGAAACAGTGATTACTTATTAACCAATAGATATATTTGGTACAACATTGTAAAATATAACATACTCATTTTCATAGTTAAGTCACATAAGCAGGCTCACAAACTTTTTAATTTTACAAGATCTAGACAGTTATAAACATATCACTTTGTGAAATAAATATATTATTTGCTATATATTTTGCTCCAAGTTTTAAATATTGTTTTTCATGGTTTGATTATATATAAATATTGCCACATTTAATGATGTTTATTAAAGTTAAGGATTGTCTTTATTTTATGTGAGTATATTATAAAGGTCAAGCAGCACCATAAGTTAGTATTTTCTCAAAGAAAGTCTGTGTAATTGTTAACCTTTCTCATACAACACATCAATATATGATGGACCTGGAATTTAAAATCAATGAATGGTTACTGCATTACCCTAAACCTTATGTTTTGTTATTGTGTTCAATATAAGTTTAAAAGTAAAAGGCCTATAAATAGTAACCCATTAGATAATGGGTCTAGTGTGAATGAAATATTAATGACCCAACACTCAGTAAGTTCCATAATCACTCCCTAGGGGATATCTCCAGTATTTCTAAATCCTAGCTTTACATTGATTTTTCTGATATTTAAAAGAACACGTTACCATTCAACCAGCGAGAGTTATCCTTCATGGTTCTCAACCTGCGGTTTGGACCAAACACCCGATAAATGGCTGGATCTCTGGCGAGAAAATCCAGGTATGTCCCACTGTAGAGACTTCCGTCAGCTGTCATGACATATGTGTTGTTCTCCTGCCGACTGTATGGAGACAGAGCCAGCCCGCTGAACTTCTCCAACACTTCGCTCATCTGACTCACCTGGAAAAAAGAAATGAGATTCATGGCACTTGAAGCTCAACTACATGTGACACAAAGTTAGAATGTAAGAAAATAAGAATACACCAACTTTTATTCACAAACACAAAACTTGTTTGGACATTAAAACTAAAATTATATTATTCTTTTGTTTTCTCTATATCTTATATTTTGTGTAAAGGATACCTGAACCAATACACCTTCCCTAGATGTTACCAAATAATACACAATAAATCCTTGGTGCTATAGGTTAAATGGTCTGATTAATATTCATGAGAACAGTGACTCAGATGTAGACATGACATAAAGTATCTTGTTCTATATTTATAGACAGATAACCAAAATTCTTCTCATAAATTTATTTCCCAAATTTATCAATATCAATTATTTTTATAAGCTTCAGGATCAATGGTTAGGCATACCAGACAGTCTAAATTTTTTTTTCAGTCTATGTTGTTATTAGCTGATAAATTTATTTTTAAAAGTCTTTCCACCTTAAATATTTAATGTGGAGCTTTAGAGTGATCAAATACTGTCAATATATGGCTATAAAGACATCTGACAATATTAAAGAAATACATTATTTGTATCAAAATTTAGACAACAAGAAGCACAGCAAAGAAAGTGACAGAGAGGATGGGATGTTGCAGCTGGCGGCAAGCAGCAACCATAGGCAAAGACCAGGTACAAAGTGTGTGTGTGTGTGTGTGTGTGTGGTGGGAGAGGGGGGGGGGGTTTACAGGGCAGCTTTATAAAAGATGCTAGGTGTCAAGTTGATTATTTCAGCCCTGTTCAATATGAATGTAATTTTCTCACCTGGCGCCAGGTACAGATGGGCTTGTATGCATTAGTTCCACACGTTAATACTCGGTCCTGGTGGACAAGGAGTAATTTCACGTAATTCTGACAGTCCACCTGGAAACAGGATAATAAAAAAATAAAATGAGATCTTATGAATTAAATACACTCCAAAAACATAATTTAAAAAAATATGTATTTAATATAAATAATTACCTTTATTACTGAATTTAGATTTTTAAATATCTTATTGTTATTACTTATTAAGATGAGAGGATGACATTGATAATCCTCTTTTCTGGATTATTTAGATTATACATTATTTGATTAATATGTCACTTCTTACTTTGTATAGTTTTCTATAATTATATAAATTATAATGATTTTGCATTTACCAGACTCTTGCCCTTGGCTTGACATATCTGTTGATGAATGTACTCTGGTTTCCATGGTATCACTTCTAGCTCCTGGAGATCATTAAGGCTCAGACGTAAAAGGTAATTCCTGAGAAAATAAACACAATCACCTGTATTAATAGTAACACAGTAACAATAAATTAACATATATATATATACAATTTTTTTTATAAATCTATAAATTTATATTACATAAAACAATAAATAATCCATACGGATTAAGATAATTCATAACTTAAGGTATATTAAGGACCATTTTGTGAACCAAAACCAAATCAAATTTCCTCTGTATTATAGGATTCAGCCACAAAATCACAATTAAGATACGTGTTCACATTTTTTTATTTCCTTGATGAAACAAATGTTTGGCCTCAGGGAGTAATTTTGAGTTCTCTTGTGACCTTTAATTTGAACAGACCATGCCATAGATAATTGACTCACCGTGCACCCACAATGATCTGCTTGTTTGTGGGGTCAAGTAACAGTCGTAGATAGTGGTCCACCTGGGGGTGACTATACACCATAACATCTCTGTACTGTACCAAATCTGAAAACATAGATATTCATATTAATTAATCCTCTCAAAAAAAGATCAAAGCTATGATGTGACAATTACTTAATGACATTTTTCTATTTTCAAAGCAAGGAGCTTAAACTGTATGTTTCCTTCTGCTATTAGTTTTGTTTCATTTTTCCCTTTTTAACAGCTATTTTAATGTAAAATATTTAAACCAGCCCTGAGGTTTACACTGTCCATCACTGCAAAATTACTCCATAACTTCATATGCTGATATGGATTGATGTCTTGGGAGGAAATCCATAAAAAATGCAGGAATTAAACAAAGGTTTATCAATTTATCAAGCTGTATATAAATATACAAAATTTGGTCAAAATCCACTGAGCAAAATAAAAACATTGCATTTAGAAACATAGGGTAGTTTGAAAAGATGCACAGAAAAGGCAGATGGTCCCTATTTTACTACTCAATGCTCAGGACAAGAGACTAATCATAAAGCTCCTTCTGTTCTGATATTTAACTGATCTCACAAACAAATACCCATCAAACCTCATATCAAGCATTTATAAAACTATATTACAGATTCATTATGTAATATACCCTGATATCATAAGTGTAGTCCCTGTATCTTCTTAACTATACACTGTGATCGTGAAGGTCTGTGGGCGTCAAGCTCTAACTTATAATAGTATGTGAACATAATAAATATAACTCTTAACCATGACCAGATTACTCAACATGTGGCAGGACTTATGACTGAGTGACCTCTTGACCTAGCAGATGTGGGCTGTAAATCTGCAGTGCAATTGCGCAAAACATTTGCGCGAATGCACTTGTGTGAGTGAAGCTGCAGAACTTTTGGACAGGTGTGGATGTTGGACACCTGAACAGGTGTTAACTGAACCTCAGCCCGATTCTCCTTCCCGGGATGTTGGACTCTAATTAACACCAGCCTTGTTTACTCAAGTGTAGTTCATACTGATATGAAAAGAAATATGTTGGTTTTACTGTTGGTATGTTTGTGGACAGAAAACACAGACACACAACCGTCATCTTTCATGACACCTTAAGGGATGCTGACCCATCAACAAACAATGCTAGCTCATCCCCATCCTCATCCCGCCATATCACCCTTACTGAACAAGATCTGCCTCCAAATCTCCTGGAGGATCTTGGGTAATCAGGCATCTCTGTGGCATCACCTGGCACCATGGAAAGAGAGACCTCATAGCTGCCCATGTTTTGATAACTTAATCCATCAGCCTGCTTGTTTACAGATATTAGGGGAATTTACATTAGGCTGCATTTACCAGCACTTCTTCAGCGCTGCTCCTGCTGTTAATGTGTTTACAGCAGGACACCTGTGTACTGAGCTGATGGACACCATCAGGGATTAGGAACCAAAGACTGGCCTTTTGGGAACCCACCTCAGTGTCTGTCTGTACATGTGCCTTCATGTGAGGGTACCCCAGTTTAAACTCGCTGGACAGGCAACTTAAGTGTATGCTTATTATTTTTGTTTCACAATTTCTGATGAAAACAAGTATAATATCTCTGCATAGTGTGCTTATTCTAATTCATTCAGTTTTTTTGTGTGTATGAATGTGTGTGTATACATTATATAATGTGATCGTGAACACAGACAAACAAACTTTCTTATCTGTATTAATATCTAACAGTCTATGCACTGAGATATTTATCTTGTTCTCCGTGCTTGTATATTTTATTTGCTACATTATTGTATGTGTGTATATTCTGTCTTTCTGCTTCTATAGGTGTAAAAATGCCTATAGTTAAAGAATATGTGATTGTGCCTTTTGTTACAATAATTGTGCAAGATTTGGCTTAGAACTGGTATTTATTTTCCAAAAAAATTATGAAATTAATTATATTTATAACAATAGAGATTATAATATATAAATCATTTAACCAGGTAAAGGTTGGTATACCAACCATAAGTCATCTACTTGCCCAACTTGACACGTAGGTAAAACATAAACCTCTACCAAAAGGCTTGATTCTTAAATATATAGAGAAATTAAATTCCTAACATACCATAAAACATGCCATATATTCATGTGGAGCACAATTTGTGGCTGTGATCACTGATTTTTGTAGGGCAAGTAAAAACTGATGCAAGGCAAGTAAAAGCTAGCTGTTACTTGGCTGACTGGGCAAGTACTTTCAGCTCAGAAGTTTATAAGCCCTGCACCTGTGGCAATAACTTGCCCCATTATCTGCATACATGTACAACAGGTTGCGGCCTGGCATGGCAATTAATCTGTGTCTATCACACAAGAGTTAAGGATTTGGGTATTAAATAGTAGTAAGCCGATCAGACCATGCTGCATGCATCTGTCCAAATCCTATTAAGTAGAACTGTCACATAGAGCCCTCCCTTCCCTGGATGTATGTCTATTTAACTAAAGTCCCCTGGCTTTGGGACTCCTATAAAATCTCCGGATAGGATTGTTCTTTAGCCCCACATCATATCAACAGAGTGTTTGCCGAACCTCTAAGGAAACCACAAATGTTTGCCCCGGCCTCTATGGTTGTTGTGGAGCCCCCCAGGTTATAATCTATCAGAGTTCACGCTAAAGTCAGGTAGACTTGATAAATACCATTAAAACTGTCACTCGTGTTGAAGGACACATTGTGTATTGGTGTATCTCTGTACAGGCACTACCTTGAGTATCAACTTGCACAAGATGTATAGTTGTTGTACAGTTTGACATCTCAGGTGTACCAGGGTTGTACATGGATGACAATCAGGGTTACCTGGATATGAAGATTAAAATTAAGGACATATACCTGTAGGTGAATCTGATACTTGACAGTAAATGCCCCTGGAGAATTGAAGGGGGGGGGGGGTTGTCAACGTCAACATCAGCTGACCCATATATTCACATACATGAACCTGTAATATATATGCAACCCTGGATAAATTTGATACTCCACAGTTTATGCTCAAAGGAAAGGGGGCAATGGGGTATTTAGCTGATTTATAGTGTCCAAGGCTGACTATATTATAGTATATATCATGATGTTAAGCCACTTGAAACATGTTTGAACACCTTGTGGTCAGTCTTGTGGTCACTGACCATCACTGACCACTGCCACAGGTGAGCCACTTGTCACCCTTGGCAACAATAGCCCAAGGGGACATTCAAGGGCACAACAAAACAAAATTTAATAAATTATGCAAATCAACTTATACTTGACATGTACACATTTACAATAGGAGTTTGTTATATATTAAATACAAAGTAACTGACCCTATCTTACTGTGACCCAAGTAATGTTTAGAACTTTTTTTCTTGAGGATTTTGTGAAGTTCTCATTTATGTTTGTGAATGTTCAAATGTGAGGTAAATATTATATATAAATATATTTAAATATTTAAATTGATAAGTCAAAAAGATGTGAAAGTTTTGGCAATTGAGTAGATGATTCAAACTAGAATATAAGGCATTTGCTGTTAAAATAAAATATTAAACTGTCTGTCCCTGAGCCCTTGAATGAGATACATTTGTTTTACATGTAATGAGTTATAAAAGGTAGGGATAAAATAATTCCAGGGAACTATGAGATACTGGTTTTTTTTCATATTCCTTGGATGTATTCATGTGTTGTAGGTTACAGGGTTACAAATGTATGACAAAAAGACAAATCTACATGTGAATGTAGACTTATTTTCCAGATCATAAACCTTAGTTTATATGTGAACTGCCAGATGTCTGGCAGTTTAAGATAAGCTTTTAAATACAGCAATAAAACAAACATTTTGAGTTTTATTAACCATTGTAAATGCCCATACTTTCAATGTCTCTGATAACCAGATTAGAAAAAGACACTGATTTTCATGGCATGTTTATATGCACTATTCAGCTCAAATAGCATGAAATAAATTGCCCTGATAGAATGTTTTCGATTTGTTTATGAGAGAGACACACCCTGTCACCTGTGGTATGATCCATTTTGCCAAATTTGGCAAGGAAATCTCTTTACATTAGCACAGCCGGGTCCAAAACTAGAACACCATGTGGTGATTGTAAGCACCAAACAATTTTTTTTGCTTGCAGCAAATAATCTTTTGTGAGAATATCACATGGTATTCTACACATTTATTAGTATCCAATCAACTTTCATGGCATTGTCACATGGTACTTTCAGACAGCTGGTAGCCAATCACCTTCTGCAAGAGGGTCACTTCGTAGTTTTTATTTTTCACAATAATTATTGGTATACTATGAACTTTCAAGGCAAAGAAACCTGGAATTTTATTACTTTTAGTAGTAGACATGATAATTTTAATATTTTTGGCAGCTGACCAAAATTCATGGAAAAAGTCACATGACAATTCTGGACATAAGTAGTAGCCAATCAAATTTTATGAAAGGATCACCTGACAAGTTGTGACATCACAAATGTTAAGTGAGACTGGCATGGTACTGGTCAATAAACAAATAAACATACTCCTGTACACAAGATCTTGTGAACAAATATAACAAATAAACTAATGAAAACTGTAAACATGCTGTCTACATAAAGTTTGAATTCTCCTCTCTCATGTCCCCTGCAGCAAGCAGTAAAGTTTATGAGCATGTCATTTAATACATGTAGTGTAGTTTTCAAAAACTTGCCCGTAATGGCAAATTTCACCCTCCCGCTGAGGCATTGGGGGACATTCATGGGGTGTTGCAACCTGACCTGGGGTAGAGTCAGACCATAACCTCCATGCAGAGTGACTGACAGGACCCTTTATTAAAGCAGGATAACCCTATATGTCCAGAGGGTGAAGTTGTGACATTAAATCATGTCTTATGCCAGACCCATTCAGAATAAGGGTGCTATTTGCCTCTTCAGTGACTGAAGTACAAAAAGGGCCGCTCACTCATTTGAAGCACCGTCACCTAGTGATATTGAAATCTCATTTGTCCAAGGGCTGTGGCAAGTTTGCAGGTGTCACACGTTTGCTTTAGGTGTCCTCCACAGGTGCTCCGACATTATAAAGGCCTCTAGATATTTATGTAAGAATATTTGCCAAATTACAACTGAAGCCTAACCACAGGCTGGACCTTACATACAGCATATCAATATACACTCCACATGAGTTTTCATGTCCAAAGCAAAGGTACATCTATTTCCACTGAACATGAAGTATGTACAACACACTTTGTTTAGGGATGGCAGCCACGGCCTTTTTGTATATTCTTGACCTTTTTATAATCATGCCTATGATTTTTTATGATTACATTTGCTTCAGGATGTGCCCATTTAGCAGTGAATGTATGCAAAATGTTACCCCTAGGCCAACCAACCCTTGAGCACACTGGCATCCCACTGCTTCCCCCAGGAGAGATCAGGCTTAATTGCTTATCCCACAAATTATCATCTCCAGTTTCAGTGGCCCAACCGACCATGTCTCCCATCAGGCCCTGGCCTCACTTCAAACATCCAGTTACTTTTTTTTTCAAAATCAGCACCACTTTTTTAAAAGTCATGTAGGTGAAGATTATCTATACCTTAATGATTATAAAAGAACATCTTTGAGCCTTTGAGATTTCAGATTTTAGGTATACAGTTTGGAGATTACTGTGGGACTCATGCAATCATTTAGGTGCCAAAGAAACCATTGTCCAGTGTAGAATATGTTGAATTGCACACTAAGATGCTGAATTTAATGCTACAATTGTAAAGTTATAAGTACAGTGTAACCTGTGTTATAAGACCACATGTTTGACATACAAGTAATCCACTCCAATCTAGCAGTAAATTATATAATAAATTCATTGGCAGAGACCTGTTGATTTAATGCAGACCTATTTAGTCAGTTTATAAAGTACAGGGCCTACAAAATGTACAGAGTTTCCTATATTTGTTAGGTCACTCTGTGACAAAGAGAATATGGATATATATGATGAATCATGCATCATAAATTTTAAATTTTCACGCTAGTTCCAATTAGTTCCTGTTACCTGTGGGTGTTCCTGTAGCAGACATGCCCCTAATGTGAGCGTGTATTGTACGTGTTTAAGAAATTAATAAATGTACAACTACTGTGGAATCTTGAACAAATAATTTGATAAATGACCACTGGAGAACTGCCCTGGAAAGTGGTCATGCTGGGCAGCCTAGATGACCCATGTTGACCTCCTGGAACCCCTAGTAAGTCTCATAACGGTTGAATTAATTTTCATAATCATAGTCAAGTAAGGCCCACTGAGCAGACTTTTGGACATCTGTGCACAAACGAACCTATCCCCACCTGCAGAGGGTCATGTTTATTGATGTATGTATTTTACATGCCGCTGGAATCTGATAACTTGCTGCAGTGTAATAACAGTGTACTGCTGAAGATATGCTGTTGCTGTTTTATATATATAGTTGCATATACAATGCTTGTATTGTTGATATGTACTGGCATTTTTGTCGAGTATGTGTTAATATCTCAGCAAAGCAACGATAATTACGTATAAATATTAACATAAATGAAAAAACTTGTAAATTCTCTAGAAATTACAAGATTTCTAAAAACGTAAGAGAATTCCCATACTTGGCATTACAGGGATTTGACAAATGAATAAGTAGTCAAGAAATGAGGGTTTATTATAAGTTATATTATTGATTACCTGTAAGTTAACATAATAGTTACTCTAGGAATACCACAGTGGCACATTCCTTACAATATATTTCTGGTATATTACAAAATATACACAAGGGTGACATAAAATATTTGGCTCATAACTGGTTCAGTCCCATTAAAATTATATATGGTGAAGTATGGAGCACAGCTTAGACCATTAATCATGCTAGACATATTGAGGCAACAAGTTGTCACGCTTATTTCACACATGACCACATATAGTCATTAAAGTGTAGTTTTCAGGTGCCGGCCAAATTTGTCCATATTAACTAACATCTGCTGTGAAACCTGCAACCCATGTTGAAGGGTATGGTCGTCATGGGTGACCATGAAATTTACATGAAATATGCACCATATGTGCATTTTCTATATAGAAATCTGTACTAAATATGTACCACATATGCTTGCACTACAAATGCATATAATAATATTGTATATATCACATATCCCTGTTGATGATGCAGGTTAAGATAATTTGATCTGACATAATGGTGTACCGGTTGTATAATTTCATATGTCTTATATATGTTTATTTGTGGTTTTATTACATCTGAGCCATCTGTCATGTAAACTTGCATGAGGAGGTATGACATAACATTAGAGGTTACATAATAATATAGGAAAACAGAGTAAGCTCCAGCTAATATTACGATGGTTTACAGTTCAAAGAACAGGTGATACTGGTTATTATGAAAGGATATG
Source organism: Sipunculus nudus (assembly GCA_026874595.1). Lineage (NCBI taxonomy): Eukaryota > Metazoa > Annelida > Sipuncula > Golfingiida > Sipunculidae > Sipunculus > Sipunculus nudus. The sequence goes on along the minus strand of CM049317.1, from coordinate 29,409,680 downwards.
ACAAAAATTAGATAAAGGCTTACATATAAAGGAAACACTTTATGTACATGCTCTTTAAAACCACCGAACAACTTTGACCTCCTTCACGATTAGGGCCTTGCATTTTGTTTTATTCCTTGAAATAAACTGTGTATTAATGTTCCCAATGTAACCACAGGCAGAGCTGAATGTGAACAAAACTGTGATATGACTTCAGTATTTTCAGAGAATAAACCATAATATATATGTCGAGGCCCAGATTAGAATCTAGCCTAATTTAAAACTGGGCCAGCCCAGATCAAAATTTTGATTTGGACTGGCCCAGATCAATATTCTAATATATATTAATTGTATGCTGTTAACAGTTTATCAAGACATATATCTTCCATATTTCACACCAGCCAAGGGAAAATGCAGTATCATCCTGGGTCTGTCCAAAATCAAGAGGGGTCGTCCATGTAGTTTTGTTCTGGAATTCTCCTTACATACAAATAAACCTACATAATCAAACTAAAAGACATCAATAAAATTGTTATTTTTTTATTAAAACTGTTATATTAATCTTTTATTCACTGTTACTGATCATTATGCCTATTTTCAATAAACTAAGTAAAGCCATAATGGACATTGAAAAACAAAAACAGAACTTGTACAGTTATATAAATTTGACAGAAACAACAATTTTCTATCATGAGAAAGGTAAAAAATGTTTACAATTTCTTTTATAATCAGGTGAAAGGCTAGATCAAACTTCTACATATGTTTACATAAACTCATTCTCTCCTTTTCCACCTCTTTCAATGTATACAAGTAAGTTACACTCTTACTCCAAAACATACAAACATGCACTCTATCTAGCTTTGCTTAATTTAAGTGACAAATTAACAAATGCATGCGAACCATTAACCATATGGTCAGACAGCCTGTGATACATTGTTTTAATCTTATGTTACCTGGTACAATTACCCTTTTACCCTCCCCCATTATGACCCTGGATAAAACACCTACCAAGACACCCCTCCTCGAGGGTAATATAAACACCCTACCCTGGGGTGCTGTCCTTTGAATAAACCTTGGTTTATTTCTGTCAAATATTTACCTACGTTAGAGATGAAACAATGTATCTGAAAGGGGATCATGTCCTGCCTGTTAAAGTGCGTCTTAAGGTAATAAGATATCAATATATAACGCACTTCACTGCCACTCTTACCAATGGAGGAGTTTATATCTCCACTTTTGCAGCCCTGCGTGATATATAGCCCTCTTATCTCAAGAGTATCCATGATTTAACCAGTCTAGTCAGATGTCAGAACAATACGAGTCTTTCACCCAGGTACAAAAAGTCACACTTAGAAATATTTTTAGAAGTACAATGGCACTTTGTATCATGTATATCCTGCCTAGGCGAAAAAGTCATACTATATTAGAAGTCCCTTCCAGCAGATTCATACCAAAATGTTATTGGGTCTTGTGTGTTCTTTGTCCCATCCCTCCACTAAGTTTCATGGAAATTGATTTAGTAATCCTGTTGACCAACAACCAACAGACATGGATCAAAACATTACCTCCTGGTTGGAAACATATCAGAATTGTGTATTTTACAAATATACTACACTATACAATGAGTCTGTCCTGGAAATTATTATGGTTAACTAATAATATATCATAACTGCTGCCTTCTTGGGTAATTTATAATTACTTTTTCTCAGAAATTACACTTTTCTTTAATATATCAGTATGTGTCTAACTGTCTTCAGGATATCTGAAGTTAGGTGTCAATCAAGTATGTTAATATGTAAAATTCCTATATATGCATACTTAAGTAAAAATCCAATATATGCATAGTGTTTGCTGTCAATTAAATCTTGCATGAGGGTTATTATAACATCAATTTGCGTATCAACCCACACAACTCTAAGTGAAATGCACACATTTATTTTTGTCCTTATGATAAAAATATTGTTGATTATATTTGTGTATTTTTTTTCAATTTACAATATATCAGTTTTTTAAAGGTAATATTCCATAACATAATGAAGTAATCTGTTTCATACAGTATTTTAACTTTTTTTCAGATCAGTTCCCACAGCAATATTCCATTGAGAAAATTCCTGAAATAAATTTTCCACTGTGACTGTACATCATCCTTTTGTTCTGCTTTAGTAACAGCATCAAGGTACAGGCATCCCGAGCTACAATCACGGGGCAGCATCCAGACCACTAATACCCTCCTAGTATGAAATACAGGTGTAGTCCTCGAGTCTGATTGTGATAAAAGACCTCACCTGAATGTGGATCATATCCCTAACAGATCCGGGCAGGTACAGATTCAGGCTACCTGTGCTTAAAATACCTACCAGATGCAAATACAGGTGTGTTCTCAAACCACAGATGATGAAGATGCTGAATCTCCCAAGGTTCAGTTATCATTATCTTATAACCTACTGTGGATAAAGAATATTTTGTCACTTAAAAATGTAATAATTTTGACTTTGAGAATCTGGCTTGATACTCCAGGAAGCATAATTATAGCAGAAAGTAAAATAAATACCAGCTGTTTTGGGACAATATAAAATGACCTATGATCAGTGTTTTTTTTTCAAACTTTATAACAAAGTGTATAAATACAAAATTAGAAAGGACTCTGTGACCACACATGTGCCTCCACCAACATACTACAAGGATCCTGATCACACTCCTGTGTGTTACATAGGCACAGGAAACAAAATTGATAAAGATACTAGAACATAGCAAATGCAATTTGTTGTCTCTTGTCATCTTTAAAACATGGAATTTGTTGTACACAAGATAGTCCACAATGTGTCATAAGCAAAATTCTGGGAGTGCCCAATTTACATTTTAAGTCTGAGAAAGCTTGGGTTAAACTTATCAAAGCCAGGTGTCAGTGACTGCACTAACAAATCCAAAGCTATCAGGCACAGTAGACCACAGCTGGCCGACTTGGTTTATCTATTATAAGTAACTCAGTAAGCTTACAACACAAACAACTGCAGCAACCAGTGTACTGCTAGGTTAGCTTACATATCTGTAAGATCAAGTGAACATTTATCTTGTTATATATGTAACTGACTTACTGAGGGTGTGATCTTGGTTTTAACATAAGGTTCCTAACAATGGTTTAAAACTGTTTTTTTTTTTGGGTGGGGGGGGGGCAGTATCTTTTGTAATATTACTTTCATTAGAATCATATGTTCTTGTTATATTTAATCTAAAAGAAATAAGCTTGAGTTTTGCAAGTATTGCTATTTTTTTCTTTTAATAACCGTATCTAGATTTGATGAATGAAACCTTATTATTCAGACTTTTAAGATATGATGAAATGGTCAGATTGAAATTTGTTCTAGTTTACTGCATTTTACGGGAACAGCCCCCATAGACCACTGTCTATTAGTGGAGCTGGGGTGTCCCTTTTTTAGAATGGCTCCTTTTAAAGACACAAACAGATGACTATACAATAACTATAACAATAGTGGTGCCATCCCATAGTTGTCAGTATGGGGGGTCCTTAAACATACACAATCAAACAACAACAATGACTACAAGAACTGCTGAGATGTCTTATTATGCCTAAAGAATAGCGAGAGGTGTCTTATAATACTTTGCATGGAACAAAATGAGTACAATGGTTGTAGGGCAGGATAAGATATCTTATTCTTCTTGGTCTGGGAGATACTTTTCACGTAAACTGAAAGGGGACCTCCCAGCACTCATACATCATTCATGGGGGGCTAATTTCTTGTAAGACGTAATTTGTTCAATGCCTGCTGGCTCACATCTATTATTCAACTAAACGACCAAGTACCCCGCCAAGACCTTTACAGGTAATGAACAAATGACCCAAAAAAGAACCTCTGACAAAGAATTTAACACCAAAAGTGCATGAACCGTTAACACGACCCCTGTGCCCCCCCCCTCCCACAAACCTTCAAGATTTATTTCAGCCTTTGCTGTGCACCCTGGGTAGTGAACTTTTATTCTTTCAATCTTATTAACACGTTGTAGTTCTGTGTGCATCTGTTGGCAACAGAAAACTGTCACGAACACCTCCTTCTAGTCTCTCATCTGGACGCTTCATCCAATCATTTTAAACACAAGTAATATTTGCAGGTAAAATTTTCAAAAGTAGATTATCCTGACACAAGATCTTATGACATAAATATTAGGTCAGAGATACTAATGCCAAGGGGCTTAGAATCACTGGTATGTTTGTTATGAAACCAAAAAGATGGACTTCAAAATTATACCTGAAACAAGCAATATTTGGCAAATTTTCAACATTAAACAGATGAAATGAGCTAGGTATACCTCAAGCAAATACAACAGCTCAGACTTAAACGGTGACATCAACCTTATCACAGAGAACATTCAGCAGGTGATGAAGCATAAAAACATTGCATGTCATCTAAGATTACCCGCTGCTCTATAATTTGTCATAAGAGTCTGATTCATTCTAAAGATGTTCGAGCACGCTGTCAGTCTTCCCACCTTTGTTTACACAACAGGTATGTGAGAGATTCGTTAATGTGCAGGTATATCTGACAAGATCAAGGTGAAATGTATGGATAAGTAACCTAGAAGGTTTTTACAAGGTTTCATGTGTGATCTGTGCCTGGTGTGTTTTGGTGTTAGTAAAAAATATCTGTTTACAATTTCAGTAATTTTAAATTAGTTAAAGAACAGAGTATAAATAGTAAAGAAAATTTCATAAGTGAGAACCATGGAATGTAAACAACTTAAAAATATAGTGTATTGAATGGAATAGTTATATATTACAATGATAAAATAATAAAATGCTTAGAATCATGTAATTTCAGGAACATTAAGTAATGGTAAGAATTAGAATAGTAGGAATGAAAGGAATTCTGATATATAAGACCTAAAAGACAACAATGTTTCAAGAACAGATTACTCAAATTAAATTATTCAAAGATAAGCTGAACTGGTATGCATCCACTTTCATATTCCTGCTCACAGACAAATAAGAGAAATTTTTCTTAACCTTAACCACATTTTAACACAATGACCTTTAAATATATCACAGTGACATTATTTTAAAGCCTACCTGACCTCAGTGAACTGAATCATTGTTCTGACATGGAGTCTCTAAAGATAAACTGGGGGTGGTGTCTTTTGTGGGTGAAATTCTGTTCAAGGGTGACAAAACAAAATCTAATCAGCAGTGCAATCTCTTCTACAACCCATTAAAATACCTCATGAAAAAGTGATGACAGTTAGATCGGTAGCCACCCTGTCTGAACAATGTCACAATGCCTGGGGTATGTCAAGTGATGTGCAGTCAGTTGACATGGGCATTTTAACTCTGTTCTTCTTCATATGTCTCCAGCTAATTTACGACCAACTTTTACTCTGGATATGTCGCCAAACTATACAATACATCTATAGAAAATACATGTCATGTGACCCAGTGTCATCTTCTGTGATTTAATGAACATAAGGTTTTACACAAAGCTGGTATTAAATTATATCGACATCATAACATTAGAAGTTTTTTTAGGATAGGTCTGTGTCCTGTTAGTAGCCCTGTCTATTCCATGACAATGAAAGTAAACATATCAAGAATGACATGTTATTTTTAGGACTTCAGGATTTCATGTTTTTATTTCAGGTAAATCAAGAGACTTAACTGCTGTGAGCTGCACTACATCAGACACAGTAGCCTCAGGACATTAATTTACTCAACTTACACTTACCACCATGCCCTGAAAAAAATTGTTTGCTCCTACATAAAATCTACATCACCTGTAGGTATTTGTGTGTCTTCACATGGTCTATGTTATTTAAGTGTTTGCATTTGATGGTGTTTGCTCTTAATAATGTTTTGATTTCTCTTAATTTCTGGATTTTCTGCAAATGAATTTTTTTTTTCATTTTTTAATTAATCCTAGCACCAGGCATAACTCTTTCATCATGTATATATCATTTGCCTGTTTAATATTTAAAGGACATTTAGCTCTTGCCTATCCAAATGATGCCACTTTTAAATAGGTAAATGAATTCTCATAATTTACTTTTCTTCAAAATGTAACATTTGGCAATATTTCATGCATGTCTAAACAAATATGACCGGACATGAGACCACAGATAAGGGAAGCTTATTATGAAATGTAAATTATTTTTATATCATGTATAAAGGGCATTCACAATGAAAAGAAAGATGTACCTATATTTAGGCATAGCATGGCTGTAGCTCGTTAACAGCTTTATGTGATCAGAATATTTCTGCTTGGAATTAAAGTTATGAATGAGTTCTGTTTATGTTTTTTTTGTATATTTATATGCTAAAACTAATTATATTTGCTCAACTAATTACCTAGCTGTGGTTAATAAGAAATACTATTACTTTCATAACGTACCACCTGCTACTTAAAGCTGTAAAAAGTAAAGCGTTCAGCTCAGTATGCAATTTACTCATCACATGTAATTATTCTTTGGAGAAAGCAAGAAACATTGGTATAACATGTATTTACGCTCCTGTCACATGGAACGCATATTTATATGTGCCAAATCAACTGATTTCCTGCATGCTGTAAACTAAACATTAACATAGTCTTAAAAAATAATAAATTACAGGCCCTGCATGCAATTCTCTCTACTGTGAATTTCATTGATAGTTTTGCCAAGGATAGAATGTAATCTACATTCTGGCATGTGTTTTTTTTACTTGAGATGTATGAAATCTGACATGCAGGCATGCGGTTGATTTCACCTGGGAAACTGACAAGGGTGAAAATGACACCTGAGTTATGTGTCCAAGGTCCCTGGAACAGCTGGAACTTGTGAAAAGTAATGAATAAATTCAGTGAACCATGCTGTTTCTTTTAAAAAGAGATATTTAAGTTAAAAGAAGCATATGATAGTATTTGGCATGCCCCTGTAATATTACCGGTTGTCTATCAGGCAAATAGTAGTGAACAGACATATGGCACTAGAAAACTCTCCCTTTCTCATAAACAAGTCTTGTTCAGCTTGTATAAAAAAAAGACATACAATAAATTGTATGCAAAGGTTGGTAGAGTCTATGTATGTTCTGTTAATGTATTGTAAATGTGTTAAAGCAAGAAGTATTCAGTATAATAAAACCTTGTGGTACATAGTGCATTAATGGCCTGGATATTTTTTTCAAATTGGTAAAATTCTATGAATGGCCTGTAAATAGCTATAAAGTCAGTGTTAAGCAAGTTATATTAGGTTTTTCTGGGTAATTTTATTGGTAATCATGCAAAAGGACATGGCTGTATAATTTTTGTGTTCCTGTTCCTAAATGGGACATAATCATTAGTATGCCGTAAAATTCATTCACCTTTGTCATGTTTATTCTCATTAGAAATAAACGACCCACGAGTGTCATACGTAAAATGTCTCCGAGATGTACAACACTGATTATACATGTGTTCATAACACATTTGGTCATTAGGCCTTTTATTTCATTCTGAAGTACACATACGAGTATACAAATCAAAGTATGTTCTTTATAACATTATTTTCATATGAACCAATATCTGTATAGAGTATAACACTGGTTGTTTCAATAGAGAGAGAGAGAAAGAGAGAGAGAGAAAGAGAGATAAAACAATATTTTATTTGACATAAAAGTAATGTATCCTTAAAAGTAGAAAATCATACGATTATACTCATTTTAGATAGCAAAATATGATGGGATGTGGATATTAAGAAAGAAAGATATTAAGAAAAATAAATAAATTTAAAAGAAAAATACAGTGATAGAGATACACACATCATCTAAATTAAAGAATGACCATCAGCATCCATGTATAATACATAGATCATCTGTATAGCACTGCAAGAGTTGCTTTAGACATGGTAAAAATAAATGCACAAAAATACACACATAGACATAAATCAGACAACCAAAAATCAGGTGATTATTCACAAGGAATTGTGGGGGTCTACTTGATTAGTGTTCACCTGAGGGGACACCAGTGTACCTGTCGATGATTCATTTAATGGTGAATTAAAGGTACACTCTGTGACCCTGACTCATAAAGTAATGCTATATTACACCTTAGTGAGTCGTTACTTCCTATACAGCTTGGGTTTCTACTAAGGCAGATTGTCCATCAAACTGACAGCATTTCAACACCTAAGCCCTATTACTGTGAATGTAGTGACTGCAGTCTGACAAGCAGCTTGAGTCACAGACTGACATGCTGACAGGCTAGCCTGAGCTGGTGCTGCAGTGCCCCAGAGGGCTGTCATAAGCTTCACTCATAACCATTCATGTTATTAAAACTTAAGTCTTGATGTCTCTTAGTCAATCGTAGTCTTCAACACTGTCTCCACCTACACAAATGTCACATACAGAGTGTTAATAGTTAACACTTCTGCAGATGGAGTGGAAATGATGTTATGTTTTTGCCCATGTTTATCAGTCAGTACAATTTTCTTTTTTTTTCTGTTAAGATGTGGGACTTGAGACATGAGCTGGAGTTGATATGGATGAAAATCATGTAAATAATGCAGTATTTCACTGTACATCTGTCTTCTACCAAGAAATGCCACCAGCACCATTATCCAGCAGAACTATACAGTACTATTTTACTATTTCTATTATACCCTCTAAAATGTTGTCAAAAGACAAGGAGATTCATAGAATAACATGACTGCTTGTAATTTCAAATAGTCAGAGAACTCTGTGTAAAAGAAGTGAGCAGTATCATCCCCCCAAAAAATCGAACTTGTATTGGATAGGCAAATTGGACAAAAAAACAACTGTTCCTTTGAACAAGAACTCGAGACAAAATTTCATAGTGAGCTTTAGGATATCTTGTCCCCACACAAACAGATAGTGAATCTTGTGTATAGGAGCATGCATAAACCTTTTTCACTGGAGGAGAGAACACTTACAAAAGACATATGTGGTGGGATATGGTCACATGGGCATGTCATTTAAATAGTTAAAACATTTTATCTAGGGCGGGTTATTTGCCTTAGGACTTGTAGTGAGTAATATTCTTTCGATTACAAATGCTGATACTGTATATAAACATATTGTATAACAAAAGTCATAACTATAAAGATCTGAATGGCTATCCTTTCAAACCCCAAGTAAAATGGCTTGTATGGAAGTCTATCTTACATTGATGGCTTAAATAATAGATGCCCGCAATAAAACATGTCCACCTAGAGAAAAAACACCACATTAACCTCCCTGCAGATAACATAATACAGTCTCCCTGGAGAATACTAAACTGGTGACACAAAGTATACACAACCTGGAGATTTTCTCCAGTCATTGTATAAAACAGCATCATGTTTTATAATCATATGAACCATGGTGCTCGCTACATGTTATATCAGATAACAAACTGCCATGACTGTGTCAAATCTGTTTTTTTCCACCTCCCGCCAGATATAAAACATATGACATTCATTCATGTGAATACACACAACGTAATAACAACTTTAGATGGTATCTCCAGGTTCTGTCACCCATAAAGACCTTAAACAGGTCCAACCCATGTATTCATCACTCATACTGACTCACTAGATCTCACAGGTGCAAAATAGGTTTATAAGATAATCAGTATATTTATTCAGATAATAAGTGCATTTCATTCCCTAAACAGATGCCTGTCACACTCTCCCTGCATAACATTGGGGTTTTACCACAGGCTGTCAAAACTGTAAGGCGTAAGTCATAATATTTAGAAATATGAGCTGACGAGATCAAATCTAACAATGACAGCGTATCTGGTGTCCTTTCTTTACAAGTCACAAAACTTTAATCTCCAGTCCTGAAAATGTCTAACTGTTTCAGCATGCACCCAGTTACATGCTACACCACTAAAGCATTTCCTGTTTAACTGCATTTCTTCTTAGTAGAAGGAAAACTTCTTAAGTAGATTCAATTTCACGAAGTCCTAATGAAATCTGTACTCAATATTATCCACTGTAAACTTAGATGGGCGGGTTTAAGTGATTAAGGGTGAAAACTGGAAAGGAATAACTGGTGACTTTCTTTTAGTTTAAACAGGGTTTCAATTTGGTCACATACATTTTATTATTTAATCAGATCTGTATCCAGTTTATTTTACTGTAAACTTACATGGGTACGTTATGAAGTTACATGTGGCATGCTGTTGTAAAGGATCACCAGGGCATGTTGTAACTTTCTTTTAATCAAAACAGGTCAACCTAAACAAATGTCCACTTTTTAATGATACACAGAGGGTTATTGGAAATGTCCAATTCAGATGCAAGAGTAGATCTTGAAGATATTAATGCTTCTGCATATGCTTTTCACTTAAATGTTTAATTTCATCCATTTCCTGACTCAGAGCAAAAGTTTGATATATATAGTCTTTTTGTAGTATTCTGTTAGTAGTTCACATTATTTTTTTTACTGGATTTGAGATAGACTTGGCCTCAGTCTTTAACTCAGAGTCCATGTCCAAGAGCCTTGGGTCCAGGTCTGAGACCTTAAAAAATGAACAATAGATTCAAGTCCTAGTCCAGACTAGAGTTGAGTGGTACATCACTGTTGTCAGTAATAGCAGATACCAAAAACAATGAAAATATTTTGACATCCCAGGGATAAGGATGTCAGATATTTAACAATAGCCTCTGAATGTGACACAGTGTACACACTGTAATGAGTAATATCATTGTTCAGAAACTAGTTAAACAGATACTGTTGGGAAAACTCTTTAAAAAACAGTTTCATTTATATGGATTGGAATTCAACAAAACAGCAATTTTTATCCTATTCCTAAGAAAAAAGAAGAAATCTTTACCATGGAATCTAGAATATAATGCAATTCATATGTATTAATATGTTGTAATATAATGCTTCATAAACTGCTCTTAGTCTGCCAAAATACTGTCATCCTTTGGTGAAATTTGATTTACAATTTACAAAAGACAAGTAGTAGAGTTGAAGACATGAGTTTATCAGAAGGTCAGATCTGGCACTGATGCATGTACACACTACCTAGAAATTTTCTACATTATCAAGACAGCTAATCTACAAGCATGTTGATTTATTGACCTTGTGGATATCACCATGTTATATACCAGGACATAAATAATATTTAATCCATGTTTTGTAATTCATGTATAGGCGAAACACATACTGTCAGACAAATTATTTTATACATAGCTGATGTATGGACAGTCAACTTGTATACTGGCTAACTTTTCTATGACACATGAATGTCACCGCACAGATGAAATGTATGCTGGTCCTGTATACAGTGTTTTTTGGTTTATATACAGGTGAACTGAATATTTGTTGACTTATCATTTATCACAAATTTTGCTGACAGTCATTCCAACACTCTGGATTCAATAACTGATACAGACATGCGCTGGAGTGACAGTTGGCTGCTGTGTTGAAAACGTAGAACCTGAAATGTTCTTCACTGTTCCAGAGTCTCTCATTTAAATCATTCTCCCATGTGTTGAATCACAGTTAATTCAAGACTAATAGTGAACTGAGCTTGTTTGGAAATTATACAGCATACTGCTGAATTTGGCAACATGAATATTAGAAATCTTTTGAACAACCAACTGAACCAGGACAAATTACCAATCATGTTGCTAAATTTGGCAGCATATACCTTAAAAATTTATGGAGCCACCAGTTAAATCAAGACCTATCACTAATTGACTGAGTACTCTAAATGTGCAACTGTAAGTCATGTTTCATACAAGTAAAAGTTACCCTTTTATTCTGAGCAAATTACAGTAACAGCTGTTTTTGTCACCATTGAAAGTTGTCATGTTATGTGTATCAGCTGTGTTGCCATCATCCCCTCATCCCGGTGACAAGTGATTCACAAATATCTTGCCTTTTGCATCCTTAACCGGAACATTAACATCTCTGCTTCTCTCAACACAGTCACACAGCCAAGACCTGCTGCTTTCTGTATACAAACACTGGACATGCTATGGGGAGACAGAGGTCACCAGCCAGCATTTACTGCAGCGTCTGGGGGTCAACGAAGGTCACAAACCTCAACAGCTGTGGATTATTGGCGACACATGCCACAAAGAGACTAATATGGGGTAGCAATATCCAGAGAAGGACAGAGTGCAGCTCTTGAGAAGCTGAGCTGTTAGAACTGCAGGGGGCTGCTTGTGATCTGTGAAGGTCACCCAGCAGGGCTGCGCCCCTGGATTCAGCGCTGCAGACATCTTTCAGCGGAAAACTTGTCTTTTCCACCCTGCACACCGGCTGATGCACTGAGCCCCTGATTTTACGAATATCTCTCAGAATTGCACTCTCCCTGCAGCAGCCTTTATTTCACGCTTACAAATTGAATAAATAAGCTACGCCATGCCTCCTTAACAAACTGCCGACCCAAAGTGGTGTCATGTAAAGACCTAATAAACTCCATGGCTTTCACATCCATGGGAAGAGATCCGTCTTACTCAGGTTACACAGAATTTAACTTACAGGATATAACACTACATAGTCCCATTTTACCTCGCTGTTTATAGCACTGGTGTATTTTGCATACAAAAATACCCCATGTCAGTCTGGGAGAGTATAGTGTATGGCAGCGTGACATATGCCAGTAATTATTAATTATAAGGGTGTGTTCTTATATTAAGTAATATTATGTTAAAGTACATTAATGTTGCTTCTAACACTAAGTTTCAAGAGCAACAAATGTAACAAAAAGTACCAGCTATCAGTTTCAAGTTTTTTGTTATTCAAAGGAGCCACCAATGTCAGATTAGATCATGAGGAATTTCTTATTTCACAAAAACTCCAAGACACTATGCACTCCAAGACTTTTTGTTACTGCATGTATTATAATTTGTCACCATATTATAATTTGTCTCCAACATTAAAATAACTTTTTGAATTTTGTACAAAACTTGTGTTGCTTAGGTTTAAGATTCCTGATAAATTAGAATTTACTTAAATGAGGCATGATGTTTAAGCGTAATAAAGATTTCAGATTTATTCTGCTTTTGTATAATACAAATGGATTTGTATTGATAACTGGTACACACATGTCATGTTGTATTATACTACAAGACTAGCCAGTCCAATCACACACAAACTCAACCATAGAATACCCAAGTCAGAGTCTGTCAGACTACTAGAGGTCGCAAGTGATTATAACCACTGACACAAAAGCAGTTGGAGTACAAGAGAAGGACACCATTATTCCTGGGTGAAAGTTCTCATCGACATTTACTTCCCGTGACACCTTGGGGGGTATAACTAACAGTAATAATATATTTCAAGTTACACAAAAGGTGCTTCAACACACAATAAACACACTTCGCAAATGAAATATCCTTTAAGTTAACATGACGGTACCCCAGGGTTAGTAGCAGACATGGGAGGACAGACAGCTATAGTCCCACCACAAGAGCACAGCAGATAGCTATCAGGACCAACCTCTTTGATTCAACCTATACATTCACTGACTCTGCCAGGGATTCATACCAGGTCAAGAACTGACCAAAGGATACCGTAATTATAGGTCACCTTAGGTCATCTAACTTGACCTCCCATAACCCCCTGCTGTGACACAGAGGATTCTAAAGATGTCAGGTCTGATCAACATCTAGATCTGGTTGATGTGATAAACATGTTTATAGTCTCATTTTGAAGAGGAATGTACTGATTTACCAGTGGCTACAGGATGAAAAGTCTCAAATTTCAATTCCTCAGCTAGATACTATTGGTTAAATAATATCTTAGTTTCAATCTGGTTATGCCATGTATGCTCAACATCCAAACCTGATAGTTGTGAATTGCAATTTTGAATTATCAAGAGCATTTTCTTACTGCCTCCTTTGATCCAATATGGATGCTCAGTGGCATACTGTTGATAAAAATGTAACTGTAAACCATCAAAAGATGATATGAATAAAATCTGATTAATGGTCAAACCTACTGATCTGCATGACTCTCCTTATTCAATTAGTTATCTAGTTCTTTGCAATTCTTTTGAAATTTTACAAACTTAAAAGTTAACATACTATGATAAATGCTTCTAAGTTAATTATATATATTACTGCTAATTTGCAACTGTATATTTATTAATACTTCCTAAACATAATATATATATATATATATATATATATATATATATATATATATCTATCTATCTATCCAGGTACATGATAATGATAAGAGATTAATAAAAATGATAACAGATTTAAAAAAAAAGTAACAGGATATCCTCGCCTATTTTGCGATCATGGGATTAGAGGTCACTGCCTTTAATAAAGAGCTAGGGCCAATGTACCAACACTTAACAGGCATCGAGAGCATTAACTACGGGTCTACTAAGTGTAGCATCATCAGCTTCTGTCTGTGTTATCAGTAGTACTAAATGACACTCTTTCATGTATGTGCTTCGTTGCATATACACCTCACATGTGTCATACCTGGTACTTATCGATAAACCCTGGCATAAACACCGAACATGTTCAACGTCAGGCATTTCACACCTGGATCATGCACAGGTAAATCAGATCATGCACATTACGCACGTTATCTGACCTAAGGTCAACATAACAATAGGTACCCCATGGTACTTAAAACTGATATTCCATTCTTTCACGTATTTACAAACCTTTTGCGCATTTTCTCATTTAGGTTCCCTGACGAGTCTCATGCTACCACTTAAAAAGATCAGGTAATTGTCTTAGGAAAAAAGTGACACTGTCCTTGTGTATAGATTAAGTGTCCAGGCTATCAGTTATATTTTCACCCATGTTCCCTTTTGCAGAATATGAGGTACTTTCGTTTTCCTGTATCAGACTGACCATAAATCCCCCTTATTGATGCAAAATTTGCAAATCCACATATTCAATCCAAGTCGACAAAATTCAAATTTGAAGAAGTTTTTTGACTGATCAAACCTCATTTGACCTGATCGACTTTTATCTTTCTATCTTTGCCACTTGATGTGCCCATTAACTGGAGCTGTACCATAGTTAAATGTGTCTTCTCGGGCTCCTGTTCCGTCCCACCACAAAACTTTATGCCCATCAGTTCCATAGTTTTTTAAGGATTAATAATCATATAACTGAGAACTACATAATAAAACAAATAGTTACAGGTGGAAACATAACCTCCTTGGCAGAGGTAATCAAAAGTTCTGATTACAGTTCTGTAGAAACGGACAGGCAATTCACAGGAGCAATGGTGATTTGTGACAAATTTAATCTATCCATCTAAATCTATCAATTTTGATCTCTGTAATTTCTAGAAGAACATTAAATTTTATGTAATACTACAAAGGAAGTCTCAGAATCATTCATGAAGACTAGCAGTTCTGACACAGCAGAACATAAACATACTCTGGCCAAGTTTCTGGGTGATATTTTGCACAGAGTACTTGATGAAGTGATGATGTTCATGTAAGAAGACTGCAGTGAGTAGAACCTGAGTGATGAGTTAAAGAGCTGGGCTGTAAACAAAGCTGTCTAACATATAACACATCCATCCTTATAACATCTGCTAAAGACTGTCTGCTTTGTCCACTGCTGAGGGAAGCATGGTTCTGGCTGCTGCAGTCGTAAACCTTACTGTTTCTTTGCCCATGGGGCTGTGAAAGCCACCATGGCAGCTTTATTAGCTGACTGGGGGTTTATGGTTTCTGGACATGGGATTGAGATCGGCACACAGGGCCCATACTGAAGCCATCTACATGCATCCAGCCTGTCCATTACCAGCTAAGTACTGGTAAACCTGCGTAGACAGGTAATACATTGTCTGATCATCAGGTAAACACGGCTGTCTAATGACCCTGATTGTGCTATGCCCTCAGATGATCTGGTATATATAGCTGCATGGCTGTATATAAAGTTTATTTTATCTTTGTTTTTTCCCAAAGTAACTCCTATTATCCTTTATCTCATTTCCTTTCCTGTAAGTTTCTACTTCCATTCTCACTTCCATTCAAATAACATTATTATCCTCTCACTGTTTTGTCAAATCTTTTATTCTCATACTTTTTTCTATTCGTTATTATTTATTTCTATTTTCATCTATTTTTTATATTATATATTGTCTCTTTTTCCTTTTCTCATTTGTTTCAACCTATTTTTTTTCTCTCTCCCTCTTTCTCTCTTTCTATCTGTCCTTTTTTTCTTGTATCAATCCTGCATGCTTCCTTTTCTTTTACTCTTACATTTTCTTCATTTTCTTTCTTTCTTTTTCTCTTTCTCTCTCTCCTTCTCTTTTTCTCTCTCTCACACAGACACACTACCAATTTTCTCTTTCTTCATTTCTCTCAATCACTCACATAAATACTCTCCAGGTCTTTCCCTCTTCTGCTCTCTCAAACATCACATAAATGAGAACAAGATTTTCTGATTTCTTATACCAGACACAGTAAACAGCTGTGTTTTCTGCACGAGTCCTACAAGTGACCTCTGAGTAGCTCGAGCACTAACCTCCACACATACAAAGATGGACCTGCCTTTGGTGTTGTTAGAAATAATCAGTTTATTTACTACAGTCAGATTGGAGTACTATGTCACACCTGTGCCAGCGTAAGAACATAGATGTTTTCTTAAAGGGACCTGTCTCATTCAGCTCTCCCTAAATCACTGACTACAGGCCTTAATGTCATTTACATCATATTCGTTGTGCGCCCTGGTACACACACTTCCGAGCATCTCCTATTTGTGAGCGTGTTGAGGTTTTATGAGATGATCCACTCCGTGATGTTCACTCCCAAACACCTAGTATAAGAAACTTGTCAGTCAGAAAACCTATCATGTATCCTGTTATTTTCTGCGAAGGTATATGGTTTGTATTACGCACTACAGACATGGGGCATCATCTGCGAAGCCTCCACAGCTGCAGGGCTGCTCCAGACGCTGGCTGCACCAGGCTAAAATTCTACGGAAACAGGTTCTTCTAGGAATAATCTATCAAAGCTGACATCTGGAAACATGTGTATGATCGAAAAGCCGAAGAAACGCGACTGGCAGCTTCCCTATTACATACTAGGATGGGCCTAACTGTTCTGTACGTTACGATTCACTGACTTACCTATTTCCCGGATTTCCTGATATAAATGTTACACAAATGTTCCATGCAAGTCACCTATGACATTTCCAGCATTTATTGTTTAGGTATTATATATAAATACCACACTGTACCCAGGGTATTATCATCTAAAACTGTACAAAAAGTATTGCGTAATCGTACACTGTTCCGGCTATTACTCATGGTGTATGACCAATATCCTGCTACACAGAAGGTGACATCTTTCTTACTGCCAAAATATTTGTTATAACAGAACATTACTGTATATAATAAATGTATAGGTGCATTAAAACAGGCCACTGTGTCATTCATGCCTAATGGAACAAAACCTTAATGTAAGGAGAGATTTCTTAGATACTTTTCTTCCATCATATTTTTTAAAAAAGTGTGCTCACTGAAACAATGTATTAAGTGCAATGATGCGCTCGAGTGTCTCATGATGAAGAAATGGAAAGCATTAGAAAATCATAAAAAACAAAAAGTGAAAAGTATGCAAAGATACTGAAAAGGTGTCTCAGCACACTGATATTTCTGAAAATGTCTTGATGATTTATATTATTGACAACACTGCTCCATCATTTACATTTAAATGCAAATACTTTGAGTTAAGACCAGTGGTTTCCAATGTATTACTTTTATATACACCTTCATAGAGATCTTTCTCTGTATGTCATAGATGATTTTATACTTGAAATATTTCATTTCAAGGAAGTTTTTTTTAATATATTCAGTTCAATATTAACAGGTGGTTTGCAATGATAACCAATGAAGGAAAAAGTGAAATTCTTTTTTTTCCAAATAATAAATAAACGTCAGACAGGTCAAAGAGAGAAGCTTGTAAACCACTCCCTATCAACCTCAAGCTGTCGGAAGAAGCAAAACCAAAATACAGGTGATATAAATTATGATACTTCAATTAACATTGTACAGTCCAGGTGTGGGGGAACACCTGTAAGAAGTGAAGGAAATTAGCAACATAAGTTATCAACCTCAGCACAGCTTGAATGCATAGACCCCTTTTTATTTTTATATGCTATAAATAGCCTTAATTAGCTCCTTTTTCTTGGGTGTGTTCTGTATATTAATTTAATGAAGTCATTAATCAATGTATTTTTCATGACTGGCATCTTGTGACATTGCCACCAATGAACACCTTGTACATTTCACCTGTGAGGTAAATGAAATTTACCTGGAGGGCATTTGTATATATCATGTTGACAAAGCTATAATAAATGAATGTACACACTGGCATGACATGGATAAAGGAAAATTAATACATGAGCCCATGTTATTTTACCAAAGTACAAATCACAAACTGTGTGGCCATGTAGATATGATTAATGAGGTTATAAAATTTTATTCACACCGTATCTGATGGATGCACTGTTGGTCATTTGCTATAGCCAGGTGTTGTCACAGTATTGTTACCAAGATCATAAAAAATGTTTGATGTTACACAGAGCGACAACCATAGCATTAATTGTGTGACCTTTATTTATTAAATTTTAGTCATTTCTGTGTGGTCGGCTTACTCAGCTTTTGTCATTTTAACAATAATAACAGAGCAAAAATAAAATCTTTAAGTGCCTCCACCTTGAGGGTATGCTTTCATCCCCTTTCATGTGTTTGTGTGTGTGTCTTTTGGTGGGTTAGTTTACAACATAACTCAAAGAATCATGTACAGAATCTCATGAAATTTCCATGGCTTTTTGGAAATGGGCCAAGGAAGAAGTGATTGTAGTTTGGTGTGGATCCAGCACACAACCCAGATTCAGGAAGATCATCAAGAAATGTTCACAAATGTACAGTCACTTATGCAGGAATGAACCTGGGAATACTGGCCATAAAAGTGAATCCCCACATGGCAGAGGGTTGTATTTTCTTGGAATGAAGATCACTAGTTAATTCATTTTTCTCTTTGCTCCATATATCTCTCCCTGTTTTGGGTCTCTTTGACTTTGATGAGCTATATTTAAATGATATTTTTATTTAAATATCACCTTTTTTTCAGTTGGAATCCCAACCTGTTTTAAAACAGATTTGACTCTTTAGTAAGGATGCACAACAGTCAATAAAGAAGTTTTTCAACAATTTGAATAAACAAGTAAACAAACCATTTATTCCTGAATATGGTATATAAGAAATATTGACTTTTTAAATTTTTTTTTATCATTTTTACCTCCATTGGGATTTGAACCAAGTACCTTCAGTATCAAAACAACAGTGTATATACAACTATGATTTTCCAAAATTTTTTTTATCATTTTCACCTCTGTTGGGATTTGAACCATGTACCATCTGTATCAAAATCAAAGTGTATTAATTACTATGCTTTTCCAACCCAAACCCTGTTCCTTATTTATAATCTCTCTGAAATTTATTATGGATGCATTTTTTCCACCTCTCAAAAGAAACAAAGAGACAGCGATAGAGAGAAAGTGAGAGAAACAATTAAAAAGAATAAAAGGACAGTTTTGTTATTTCAGAGGTCTCTTTTTCTTTTTTTCCATTCTTTTCTTTCATAGAGAAGAAATAGAGAAAGAGAAACAGATTTACCAAGGAGAGAGAGAGAACCATGTACATTGTGGTATATTCAAACTAGATGGAAACATATCTGACTATACAGTTATGACAAATGAGCCCTTGTCAGCCTGTATTACACACTCTCCAATCATAACACGTCCTCACAACCACGGGAGACTTCTTCTCTGGGTCTCTGACAGTAGGGTGTATCACGTTATACCATCAACACCTCACTGAGGACCAAGGTGACAACACACAACAGAAGGGACAATAACCTTCAAAGCTTTGTATAGAGCCACAGCGGAATGCCAGGATAACCTGGACTACAATAAGCAGAGTGCAATGTTTTACTGCTAAGTATGTAGTGTGATGGAATGTGCTGTACAAGGTGTATGATGTGATGAAGTAACACACCATATTCATCACCACATACTTTGATAGTTTTAAATAACAATTAATGTACATTGTTGCACTTCAAAGCGGACTGACTTGCTAATGGACTTGAAACTTAAACACCTGTATACTGTATGCTTTACATGCATGGCCCTTGATTTAATAGTCATTGTAATTACCAAGAAAACATTCAAAGAACACTTTTTTATACAAAAAATTGCTTTATGCACAATAAAATCTAAGATTACAATAGATATCATGTTACAATGTGCAGAAGAAATGTCAGGTATAAAAAAAAAAAACTGAACCCTCTGAATAAAATCTCAGATAACAATAAGACATTGTATTTATGCAAGTACTGTTTTGTTAAGAGTTCCATGAGTGTGTACCATATGCAAAGTATCACATTTTTTCAATAAAAAAGTCTGTACTTCACCTCATAAAATCCTAGACAACAACAAGCTATTGTATCCACTGTGTAAACTATAAAACTTTTTTTGTCGAAGTTCCATGAGTGTAAAATTCTGGACTGTAGTCCTGTTGTCAATTAACTTTTTTTGACAACCTGCTAGTATTTCAAAGCTGATAGGGGGGGGGGGGGGTATGGAAACAAACAACATGCATGATATCTATGAATCCAGTGTAGATTATACCACTTCCCAGAACATACAAAACCAGTCACCATACAGTCACATTAATGAAAAGTATTCTTAGAGCATATAAATAGGTTTATGGGTTAATTATACAAGAAAATTAACTAGCTTATTAAGTATTCAATGACCAAGTTTTGTCTAAATTGTATTTCATAACTCCTTACATGAAGGGTTTGTATTTGGTATTTATCAAAGTGAAGCAACTGCTATTTCCTAGGTCACAAGGGTACTCAATTGGTATTTCCAATATTACTGGTATTTCCAACTATTAACACAAACTCCACTTCAACAGTTGGTATTTTATCAAATATATTATGTTGCAATCTTTGATTTTATTCTGATTATTGACTTAAGTGCTCCTAAATATTTCTTATGGTATATCTTATGAATTAAATTGTTAATTTTAACAGCTGAACAAGTGCACATTGTTCTTAACTTTTCCACAGGTGCACACAAATGGTATTTCTCTCATCTTGCATCTTTCTCTCATAGCTAACCTCTGGTGTTTCTAACCACTTACATAAGGACTTGGTATTTCATCAAACAACTTATGTAATAATTTACTTATAAAATGAAGACCAATTTCAGAAAAGCAAACACATAGTAGCAACTGCCTGTAAAGAACAGATAAATCAATCCAGAGATTTAAATCTATAACCACTCCCAATCCTTTGGGGTATTCTACTGGTGTATAACATGACTGTCACAAGTTATATATGACCCCCATAGGCTGTGGATTATTATTTCAAACTACTGACACCAGTGATCTAACACGACCGACAGGGGGTCTTCTTATGACAGCCTGGGGGAGTAATGCTGGCATTTCATTCCAGTTGGGTTGATAAATCTGTATCATATCCACTCTATGAGGATACAGAGACTGTAAGTAGCTGCATCAGCCCCCGGAGCAGCATCTAGACATGTGTAGTCCAGCGTGTAAGAGAAACTGACCAGCCCAAGGCTAACCATTACTGGCCTCATGGGTCCAGGCTGCCTCAGCTGGCCAAGCACAGGCCACTGCTGGACATTATGAGGGCATTCTCAGGTCACACAGATGCTGTACATGGGACCTGTACAGATGTGTACATGTGACCTGTACAGATGTGTACATGTGACCTGTACAGATGTGTACATGTGACCTGTACAGATGTGTATATGTGACCTGTACAGAAATGTTTGTTTAACAAAACCCTGTACACAGACACTGAATCAGGTAAAACCTAACCTAACATCCACCTCTTTTTAATGACCACCTCATAATTATGACCAGTTGATTACAGTCCCAAATCTTTTTTGCTCTTTTTATAAGACCTCGATTACATGAACACCTTGAAAATGCAACCACTTATCCATCCCATTTGGTGGTCGTAATCTCCAAGTTTTACCGTATATATTTAATTAGTCTATTCAAGAGATAGAGATATTGGGTAAAGCTTGACTTAGCTGGACAATGCATGCTCAGATTAATAACCATAATTAATATCAGCTACACCTGTGAATGTACTGTTCAGGAGCCTGTACATTAATCAAGTTAATTTAACTACCTTTAATATATGTTCATATCAGGTATACCTTGACTTAGCTGCATGAACATTATAGAGGCACATTCAGGTCACAAAAGTCGTTAAAGGCCAGAACAGATGTGTGTGTATTATAACCGATATATGAACAATGATTAATATGATTAATCTACCTTAAAGTCAGATAAACAATGAGATAACAAGTGCCATTTCTAAATCCATTAAAAGCCTCTTTATCTACCCCTTACAGTGTGTAAATATGTCCCTGTAAAGGTCTAAAAACAAACATCTGCCAGTTTAAGTAAAAGAGACTTCAATCCTTCTGCAATGATTTTGTAAACCAAAAGTAAGACTGCATGCACATGACATCCCCGGGAGAATTTTGTTTACACCAAAGTTTACTAGGAGGGGGAGGCATTGCATAGTGCTTTCATGTACAATTGTTGTAGAATCATTGTTTATCCAGATCCTAATTCATATAAATAACCTTATAAACACTTCAAAATCATAACATACATTTTAGTCAAAGCTATATGTTACATAAAAATTTGTTCTAAACAGGGGATATGTTACGTAACAATATGTTCTTTTCAGGGGTATGTTACATAACAATACGCTCTTTTCAGGGGTATGTTACATAACAATATGTTCTTTTTCAGGAGGTATGTTACTTAACAACATGTTCTTTTTCACGAGGTATGTTACTTAACAACATGTTCTTTACGGGGGGTATGTTTCTTAACAATGTTCTTTTCAGTTGGTATCATACATAATGATATGTTCTTTTCATCAGCAACATTATACAGTTATTGTTGAATGAGGTATATTAGATGGAGTATAAAAAGATGACAGATCATGGATTAAGAAGTGAAATACACAAGGGATATATATATATCTGACAAATGTTCTGGTGGTATATATATCTGTGTACACTTCACAAAAAGCAAGATAAAGGAGTAATAAATTACATTAAAAAAGCTGCAGCAACAGCTGAAAGTAAAAGTTAAAAAAAAAAAAGAAACATGCACCTGCCAGCTGGCATGTCTCATTTCAAAACATGATATAAATTTAAGTATTTTGCATTTCTAGATTGGAAGTATTAACAACCTGAGTGTCACAGAGTTATTTGCTGTCATTCGTTTTTGTGTCATTAACAATTAAAAACTGACAGTCAGCCTGGTACCAATTGTTTTAAGAAGGATTTTTACCAATTTACACCAATAAAATCACACAGCCGACTGATGAAAACCATAATGGCCATGACAACCCCATTATTGCCAATACTGTACTGAACATTAGAGATGTACACGGAACAAAAAAACAGTCAGTTAAGTGGTTCAAACTGTCAACGTGTCTAGTTAAACTGTCAGGTATTTATATAGACCTTTCAGTGTGTGCATAAAAATAATTTGCAGTGATTATTTTGCTGTCTGCAATATTTTACAGACTGAAACCTGAGGTGGCAGTTTTCAATGTAAACCTAATTAATTAGAATGATCAATAATTATAAATAGCATTTAATTCATCTTGACATGCTGTGGCTGTGAACTTTGGGTGAATTTAATGAAACCAAAAACCAAAACTTAATATTTTTATTTTTAATTTTTTTCTTCTCATGCTGATAAATTTTTGCAGAATTTAATTTGGTCGGCTGCCTGAGTCAAATTCTTTTAATCCTCTTTCCATGTGATCAATTTAATGTTTTGTAGAATTTAATATAGTCAATTTCCTATCCTAATTCCTTTTCCTTCTTTTGGTATTTTTATTTTCTTCTTTTGGTATATTTATTTTTACCTTTGCATGTAAAATGTTATTTTAAAGATCAGTTATACAGGCATGTCAATCTAGCAGATCATTCATAATTTACAGAATTAATCTACAAAACCTGCTGTATTAATATAAAAACATTATTTTAGGTCAAATATAACTAAAACCTCTGTCTTGGGTTTATCATTTAGTGTCGGAGTTCACTATTTTAAAAATATATATTTATAATCTGGGACTCACGCAAGAAAATGATACTGTGTCAGTTTGTTCCTAAAAATGAAAGAGAAATGTCCATCATGAAGAAGGGACAAATGGATCACTATATAACTGGGGCAAATTGTCGGAGACACATAACAGAGACAGGGTACCAGTTTATTGACAGGTGACCATACCCCCAGCCAGCCACTCTCCAGGCAGAACACTTGGATCCTATTTCCACTGCCGGAGGTTGGCATAAAAAACACTACAAATTGTTTTGCGAGACTAAGTGACATAAAAGTCTCCTACTGTTATTTTATCGTTTGGCGGCAACGAGGCTTTATAGGAGAGTTTTGCGATCGGCCAAAACACAAAACATACAGCAAAAGCAGCATGGGACAGCCACAGGAAATAAACACATAAAATAATCATGACCGATCTTCTTGCCACGACATATAAACATGAATATATATGTTATGAAGCATGATAAGACATGGGGCTTATTTCCGGTGCATGGGTACTTGTGACTTTGTTTGTTAAGCTGAAAAGTCGGAAAAAACATTCCTGTGGTTACGAGATCATGGTTGTTACCTGGGTACTTCTTGACCTCTGACATTTTTACCGCAATATCGTAACTAATCTCACCTGTAATGAAATTAATGCAACACACCTGCAAGATAATTTATATTGTATATATATATATATAAATGTATGATATTGAATGATCGATGATTGAAAGATAAAAAAACAACCGATGATCGACTATTAATTGATTATTTTATGCCAATCTATATTACAATACAATCTGCTGTATAGAATTATACCTATAATTTTAACCAAGTAAATTGAGTCTAGGTAAAAGCAACGGCAGTAATTGTTGTTGATACATACTTCCTGCATGCACAAGGTTGTATTAATGCTATTTGCTGTTTTGTACCCCATTTTGACAAAATTAGAATAATATATCAGCATAATATAACTTCTTCGGATGTCCATACATAATCCTTTGTAATTGATTATGCAAAATACGATTCATTTTATCAATTATGAAAGAAAACGATCAGTCTTAAATATAATCAATTGGCACACGACTAATATATATATATATATATATATATATATATATATATATATATATATATGTATGTATATTTATATATAGAGAGAGAGAAAGAGAGAGAGAAAAAAGAGCTAAAGAGGAATATTACACACAGACTATCAGGCCATCCTGATGGCTCCATGATATGTTACTTTGTGTATAAAAACTTTTCTGTGACCACTACAGGACAAAAACTCTGAGTTGTTGCTATGATCAATGCCGTTTCACTTTTGAGAGAAACATCTGTTTAGCGTAAATAAGGCTGATTTCATGTAGGCAACTTAAATCATATAGAAAGCCATATTACAAAAAAGGGCATATTTTCATGTACCTATACATTTCATATTTCTTACAACAGTGAAACTGACATGTAATAAGGATGAGTGGTTTATAACGTGTGATTACCGACAAACCTCCCAAGTGAATTTTCAGCGATTTGGCATTCATGATTCTGGTATATCGTGCTATTCTGCCATTAATGACAGGACTTTCATTTTCAAATATAAGTTCCATAGAGCCCCCATACAAAAACCCTCACCATTATTAGTGGTGGTGAAGTAAGATTCTGCAGGAAATGTAACACAGCCATCATTGTAATTGAGTATATCAATGATCATTCCTTTCTTTAGACTTCCTCCCTCTCTCATGTTATTTTACAATATCTGTAATATTGACAGTTTTGTTGTCTGAACATGAGCATTGTATATTGCATACCAGGATTGGGCTATCTGCAGAAATGTTCATATAAATTACCTTTTAATCAATAAATTATTTTTATTTATCTGTGATATTAGAATACATAAAATTATCTGAATAACAATATCAGTTTCCTTATGGGTATTTCAATGATTAAATTTTAATACCAAGAGCCATGGAAGACCAGTAGAATGACCTGTTTCAACTCCTTTTAATTTAATTGATCGATGGTTGATTATTGATACCTTTGTTTATTTTTTTTATTTTTATCTTCTGAAAAAAATAACTGCACTGGAATTGAATAAAATCTTGTAACTTGAATTTGGTACTGATGTTATTACAAATATATTGAAATAAAATTAGAACTGCAGTTTCACAGAAAATACTGAATTGAAGATGAATAATCTGAATTGACTCCCAAGTATTTTAATGAGAGAAGCCAGTTCTGTTTTATATGCTACGTATATAAACCTGTAATTGTCTTTCAACACAAGAATAAACTATATTTCTTGTCGGTGCAGCTTCTTGATTTTATTACATGAAATACTGAGCTTACTGTGATTGCCTTCATATTCACAAGGTTAATATTTTGTGATTTTCACTTTTTTATTGTTTCACTAAGGATTCAATTTTTTGTGATCTTACCATGCAGTAACCATTGGTTATTTACCGGCTTATGTGGCAAATGGGTAGGGCACAGGACTCAAAGGCAGGACATCTTGAGTGAGAATCTCAGCCAAGGCGATGAGATTTTTTAGGTCTGTTCCAACCCAGGATGAGCGCTCTGTAGGTTTAATGGGAAGGCCATGCCCAACGGCCGGGTTTCATTCACAAATGAGTGTGCTTTAAAAATTATTCATTGGTATGACCCAGTAACAGGAACGAGTACACACCCAGGACCCACAGGTGCAATGGTCACCGGGTCTGGTTGAAACCAGGACATAATGTGAAAGGAAGCATGTGAAACTGCCCTGTCACGTAGTCCAAAAGTGGAATTGAATTCTGCAGATGTACATATACTTAGTTAAGCTAGCATTAAAAAACATGGAGGCTGTAACCCCCAACAAAAAAAAATTTTGAAAAAAAACCCTACAAATTAAATATGCATAAGCTTAGTCTTAAAAATATTATGAGGACCCAAAAAACAAGTAGAAATTCTTATCCCCTAAATGCAGATAATATGAAAGATCTGATACAAGTCTGTTTTTAATTTACAGGTAATTTAAAATATGTATTATTATTTATAATATCAGTATTTTTGCCTTATGATTTTAAAAACCTACAGGTGTGGTCAGGTGGATAAAATACATACAATTCCTCAGAGATTATACAATAAATGACCATTAATCTGTAAAGATTTACAGAGATTTTATTTCTGTGATTATTTCCCTCTCGCTATTACTGGGAATTTGAAACCCTCGTGAACAAAATGCAAACCAGTATTTTTTATTCAACAATAATGACTGAACTAATGAAGAAAGTACTACACTAAATAAGTTTGACCTACTATGAGGTTTTTAAGGGGTTAAATTATTAATACACATGTAGATTACAAATCCTTACTCCTTTTGTGCAACAGGGAGAAGGTCTTAATATGTATTCCATAAAATGCAACAGCTGGTCCCTGGTGGTTTCATTACTGGAGCTGGTAATGCATTTACCAGCCGGTCCCTGTGCATTAACAAATGCAATCATCTGTAAGCCTCACAGGGGCACTGACACAGTACACCACTAGCTCTTTTATAAAAACAAAAACTGCTGAGTCCCGGGTCAGAAATCTGTGGCTGATTATCTCCCAATCTGTCAACAAAAATCACATTTAAGTCTGTTAACCTACACTGCTCTCCACCCGGAGGGCAGGTCTCAAATTAGATGATTAGCCGCAATTTGCTCCCACAGGTTTTTTATACAACACTATATTTCAATAAAGATACTATTTCTAAACTATGATACTATTTCCAGATGTTCTTACCTGAGATAGTTTCCATAATTATTGTTAAAAAGATAATTTACAGACAACTTTTTATAAAATTCTTTCCAGGACATATTTCTAGTCTTTATGGAATGTAGCCTAATGGTAAAATCAGAACACCACTGAATGGAATAATTCAATATCTGATTTGAGTTTGCAACTGTGCATGTCTTTGTCTATAGCCGAGTACAGTCAGTAATCTTATATGAGTCTGTAAATGAGTCTGCTGACCACAAGACCAGCTAGCCAGCCCTGTAGCATCTGTGTATGTGCTGTCAGCTCATACACAGGGCTGGTACAGCCTCTGTTATGGTTAACAGGCACTGAGGCTCAGACTTAGTAAGCTGATGGTTTATCTTAACAGGTAAAGTCAGACAGGTAGACCTGTGTTTAACATAGCCATGTGTCATACCTGTGGGTTCCCTGCCTCTGTACCAGACTCATCTCACAGGCATGTAGTAATCACAATCAGGAAAATTTATAGCCTTTAAGGATGTCATTTTTTTTGCCAAATATGATTCACAGTTTGAGTATTTAAACCTGTAATTGCCAAAACGAGAATTGTCCAGAAAAGAATTTAGTCAACTGACCAGCAGATTTTAAAGATTGATTAGATGCTGACTAAAAGTTTGATTACCTAAAAGTTTTGGTAAAATGACTACCAGTATGTGTATTTAAATAATAATAATTCACATTTTTAGTATCAATAAAAGATCAATAAAAAGTAAATGATAATAAAAGTATGACAAACTGCATTGACATACACATATATAATAAGATTGTGTATCAAAATATAATGAAAATTTTACCATCTATTCACAATATCATTGAAAGCATTAGATCTGACCAAATTCTTTTTCTGCATTCAAACTCTGGCTGTACAGCCCAGAAGTGTATCCAGCTGGGATCAACAGAGTCCAGATCTCCCCCCCCCCCCCCCTCCATTTCTCAGCTACTGCAACCTTTTTTAGGAGTATCAGTTTGCAGCCTGGACCCCCCCCCCCCTCCTTTTCCAGACCTAAGGACTGTTTTTTAGGTTTTGTCATTAGTCCTCCTGGGTTTGACTCCTCCTTTACCTAAATCCTGGATCTGCCCCTTCATGATGGACATTGTAAGATGATCCAATGCACAGCTGGCCAAGATATGACTCTCAAAATTACATGAAATGTTCTTAATGTCCTGACTGCCCATAGCACTTTAGTAATGCAATTATAAGGGTCATGTAGGATTGCAATTAAGAGGTTAACCTGTGGCATTCCACTGATGCAATTAAGAGGGTATCTGGTCTATTAGTCTAAGTGCCCAGGTGGCATGTGTAAACCCATCAAGTTTCACAGTGGTATCACTGTTGGTATTAATAATTAAAGCTTCATTCACAAGATGTCTTTCAAGCTGTGTTTATTAGTGCGTGAGCTCCTGAATTATATATCACATTGTCAGCAGACAATGAGTGGTCATAAGGTCAATGACACACTTATCTATATGATAACCGCATCCCATCACTTCCAAACAATTAGCTGTACACATGAATCACTGTTCCTAGACCCATTTATCTGAAGCTAAATAGAAAATCAAAATCATTTTGAGCATGCTCAGATATTCCTGTATCCACCAAATGTTTACAGCAGCAAGTATAACTTCTGGTGAATGAACAACATTGAGTCCTGTACTCTACCCCTAGAGCCACAGTAGCAGGTCTGCAGGGTAAACGTACAACAAAATTAACGACAGTTTTATTGTTACTTAACCAAGGTGAAACTGACTTTTATGTCGATGCTTTAGCATGATACCCCTTATTTAAGTGCTTTCAAGCTAATAAATAATCCTGTAATAGCTCAGTCAATGCAATAAGATGTTAATCTGTAATTCTGTAATCAGTTCCATGAATGCTATTCAAATGGAACTAAAACTCTTTGTTATGGTCTGTAAATAACTCGCCCACTTTTTTCTAGAGTTTGAAAACACTAAATTGATCAAAATAGTTCATGTTTATTACAAGAACATCTGTGTTGATAAAATTAAAGCCAGTAAAATACCCATAAACACAAAATAAACATGTGTTACCCAAATGCCCTTTCATTTCTCACTTTTTCCCAATTGTCCAAAGGCAAAGCTAACTATAAACACATATATGACAGAGCCATCTGCAAATGCTAGGATTAATCACCATTACCCAACTGAAACCAATTAGTAAAACATATCCTTATGAGGCAGGAAAACTGTGGAGTTTAAGTTACACAATTTAACAGCATGAAATCCAATTCCTCCTGTGTTTTGCGATATGAACTGAACAGTGCTGGAAGAGTGCGTAATTGCCAAGCTTGTCTCATAAAAGAGCCACACTGCTGCAAATCTGTGCCAAAATTGTCAGACTTCTGTTATCGTCATGGTGACCCTGAGGTCATCCAGGGGGTTAAGTTTTTCACTGCCCTTGGAAAACGCATGTTACGTGTACAATTTCCAAACACATATAAGCTGATTGCCAAATAGGAACACGAGCTGCTAGTTTTACGACCCACCCAGACAAAAGAGCGTTATAACCCCTACATCACCCTGATTTCAGGAGCAACTACAGTGAGTAACATTACCCCACTCCCATAACAACCCTCCCTAAAGACAGTCTACCCCAAATAGCAGCACCCTACTGTGTACGAAACT
Source organism: Sipunculus nudus (assembly GCA_026874595.1). Lineage (NCBI taxonomy): Eukaryota > Metazoa > Annelida > Sipuncula > Golfingiida > Sipunculidae > Sipunculus > Sipunculus nudus. The sequence continues at coordinate 29,379,187 of CM049317.1, read as the reverse complement.
TTATGCCTCCTAACCTCTGTCACGCCACAGAACTAGTTCTCAGACAAACTGCACCCGAACAGTAGAGACTTTCAAGTGCAGCCCTCAATTGGACAATTAACAAAATTATAGAAACATTCAAATATAAGCAACAAACTTGTAGATAAAAACATATGTAATTTGTCATTTATCAAGCAACCTTTTTTTCCTAAAACTGCCTAAGAACATCAACCATCAACAAATAACCATACTTTATATTCTCTCTTTATCTGTAAATATATTATTTAACAAATTGATCTAAGCATTCCTGACACACATTCCAGGTATGTTACTATGGTAACAGCTATACATGAGGATCATCAGTGTATTATTGGTGGTGTGTAAATTAAGAATAAATGTCTTCAAATAAAGGTTTGATCACTATATACCAAGGCTAATAGCTTATACAGATCATTTTACCATCTTTTGTACCATATACCCAATCTGAAAAATTGATTTTACTATACGAGTGCTCGGCATTTGGGAAAAGCAAAACTGCCATCTACTCATATGGCTGGCAAGTATATCCTTTATATCTGCCAAACGTCTGTACTTTCCAAGCAATCGTGACAAGAATTACAGAAATGTTTGCATGAAACATTAGTACTGTCTGGAAAGATTAAATGGAGTTATCATATTCACAAAAATCACGTGCTTAGTACAGCTGAGGCGTCTCTGGTACAGTTTCTCATGTTCAGAAGCGTTCTTTGTTGAAACACTCTCTGAAAAGTGAGAACTCGGCTAAGGGGAAGGCAGAGATGTACTATTCTACCTCCAGTGTGAAAGAGCTGCACATGTCACCAAAGCCATGTTACATGATACAATAATGTTACTCATAAACTTTATCACATTTTTTTAAAATGTTTAAGGATATCACCGACAAACTGTGTTTTTGGCAGAGTTCCATAATGCAAGACTTTTTGACCAGATTTTTCTGTGGTGAATTTCAGACAAAAAATTTTGTTACATTTAATATAGTTCTTACATATTCAGGGAATTCTTCTGATACATGTAGCCAGCCATGCACATATACTAAGAAAGGATAAGAATATGTCTGGGAAATCATCATTTGCAAATATCAGACCATGGACCATGATGAAAATTGAAAAACAATAGGAGAAGATTCTGTATTGCTGCCAGCCACTAAAATCAATTTAGTCACTTTATTTTAGGTATATATCCTTCTTAGGTTGATGCAGTGTGGTGTTTATTTTGCTTATTCTGTTTATTAGCTAAATAATGAGCAGACCATTACAGGTTGTAAATGTATGAGCATCATATTTCATTTATATTAATCTTAGCAGGCCCTGATATATTTAGTGATAACTCATCACACATTGGGTTCTGATGAGAGCAACACATCAACTGTTAGTCAGAGAGACCACTTTCCTGAAATTTCTCCTGTGATTTAGACAAACTAGAAGTCAGAGAGATCCCCTTCCTGAAATTTTCTCCTGTGATTTAGACAAACTGAACGTCAGAGACACCACTTTTCCTGAAATTTCCCCAAGATTTAGATAAACTGAAAGTCAGAGAGACCACTTTCCTGAAATTTCTCCTGTGATTTAGACAAACTAGAAGTCAGAGAGATCCCCTTCCTGAAATTTTCTCCTGTGATTTAGACAAACTGAAAGTCAGAGAGACCACTTTCATGAAACTCCCCTTATGATTTAGACAAACTGAATGTCAGATAGACCATCTTCATGAAATTTCTCCTGTGATTTACTAGACAAAATGAAAGTCAGACTCAGAGAGACTACCTTCCTGAAATTTTCCCCAGATTTAGACAAACTGAAAGTGACTGGAAATACAGATGTTCATTTACACCTCTCCATCTAATTGGCTCCAACCATCCGAAAGAACAGTTCCAGGATCAGATCCAGACTCCAGCCACGCCCTAGCCTGGAGCAGCCAACCCTGTACCCCAGCTGGGGGCAAGTCTGACCCCTTACCAAGGGTCAGAAAGGTCATCCTGGTGGTCAGCCAGTGTCACCATGTATGTTTATCAATGTGTCTAAACATCACTGCCCTAGCCCTGAGGTCAATATTGTCCAGATCAAAGTGAGCGTTGAGAAACATCCCTAATCAAACCCCAAAGGGACTTCGGAAAATGTCTCTAAAGTACTTTGATGACAGATATATTCTGAAAGATAAGCACACCTACCCATGTAAGATCTATCTATCTCTATCAAGCCTTCATCACTGGATAAATTAGGTTTGTTATGGTGCACATCCCAAACTAAAATTGATATTTACAAATTTATGGATACATCTGTGTACTTAAGCCGCAGTATCATATTCCTTTAAGGCAACAGTTTCTTTGAAGGGTTTAGATCATATAAAGATTTATCATATCTTCAAGGTATGATATCTTTTATAAATATTTTGCTATGTTAAAAAGACTGCACCTGTCAAATTTTATTTGCAGTTGCTCTGGAAAGGTATGAAATATTCTGCGTAGCAGCAAGACTTGACAAATTCCTCCTTCAAATTCTATCCCACTCCTTTATGTTAATACAGTTTTAACCCTATACATAAAACACGATATCCTTATTTATTGAAGTGTAGTCTCTTTGTAGTGCTTAACTTTGTGAACAGCCAGATGAGAGCTACCAGAACTCACTTTCAATAATAGTAAAATGATTAGTCCATGAGTAGTTAAAAGCATGTTTGTATAACAAAATTATTTAACACCAAAAGAATCAATTCCAATATCTTGTCCTTGTTTTCTTTTGTTTTTTTCTATTCTTTCCCTATCCTGGACATTCTTTTAAATTTAATGTTTCATGCAGCTTTTTAGATAATTGCAAGTGTGTTATATATACTGATTTAAGCTGCTTATATCTGTTGATGGGTAAATCACTTGAACAAAGTGTTAATCCTTTCACCAAATGACTTTCATTGATATAATCTTTTGTTTGATGGATGACTTGAAATATTTCATACCATATTCTTGTGATTTCTTTTTTTAATATCCACTTCTTTGATGATTTATAAACCTATACAGCTTGATACAGAAAGAACTGATTCATTCCATGTTCCACAATCTGACAGGAGTATAAAGGAAGGAAAAATGTAAACTAGAAGTTTGTAAGACAAGGGTTGTCTGCATCAAAGAAAGCAGTGATAATGGTAAAGTTAACTTTGCTACTGTGGTAGTCATAATATAGGGGTCACTGAATATATCTTTCATTAAAACTCCTAAAACAACCAAACTACACCAGCATTTATAGAGTAATATCCTAGACTCTTAGCTAGCAAATACATTAAGAATGCAATTACAACCAGCTGAAAGCATTTGACCTTATTAAAGACTGCATGAATCACTATCAAAAGCACCCAAAACTGAACATAAGATGAAATCCTTCACATTATCTCCCGAAGAGGGGCGGTCCGTGGAGGGAAAAATGCTATTATACTGTTTTTGGACAGCTCTGACGGCTATTCACACAGCCATTGATTCATTTCAGCTGGCTGTTGCAGCACTTTATAAGTTGTGTAGAGGTTACTGTTAAGGGACCGTGTCTGGTGGCCTGATCAGTTGGTGATCCTTTATAGACCAACTCCCAGACGTTTCTACTTAAGATGCATGTTATAAGCACCCTAACTGTACAGCTCTAATCTCCACCCAGCATCACGGACAACAACAGATTCTGCAAGATGTCTCCCTTTACCACCCAAACTCACTTCTTGCATTGTATATTTGAATCTCTCTAAAAAAATTTCCAAAACCTTACAAAAATTCTTTTTTTCTTATCAAACTTCTTGATAGAGAAAAAGGTATAGTTCCAATATAGGAATCACATCAAGATCTCATCTTTTTCATGCAGTTAATTCTGTTTGAAACCTGGGTGATTTCTCTCATAACTCCAATCTTGTAAACTTTCCAGCTTTAAAGGGAGTTTTTAATTCTTACAAAAGGAAGAGATGATGCCGACAAATCACCATCCACCCCGAAAATAATTAATTTATTTTTAAAGATAATATTAGAACCACTTGTACCGACACAGCAAATAATAATAATGATGCTAAAACACAGAAAGCAACATTTTGAAAATAGATACAATCAACTTGAAAACCTCCTTAAAGTTCTTAGATTACAAATTTAATATTTATCCATCATCATAACCCATAATTGTATAAAAATAATTATTACTGCTCAATCACCCACTATCACAGACCCAGTTTGATAGGAAAGACAATGTAATAATGAGACATACCTGAGTACTGGATTATTCTGTAGTCCCCCAGACGGTCTTCTGTACTATAAACCTGAGTCCAGGAGAGGAATAATAGTCCAAACAGACTGTAAACATGTACCACAGAGAATGTCCATCCCATGGTGAAGGTCATTATCTGTCCAGGCTCGTTAGCATCATCCGCCTCAGCTCAGGTTACGAGATTCACAGGTAAAGTCAACCAAACCTGCGACAAAATGAGATGTCTTCAATATCTGTGCTGCATAAGGTTTATTGTAATATGTATAGTATTGTTGTTTTATCTCTTTGTCATATATTCTGAATCCCCGTCAGAATCAGATAAATGTACAAGGTGAGTGATCCACGCATCACTGGAGCCGCATACAGTTCAGGAAAAAATAACAATAGGCAAAAGTGAACGAGGGAAAAAAACGAAGCCATTAAGATGTCAATACAGCTTACTGGCTGGCTGGGAGAAAACGTCTCCGCTAAAGTCGAAACTTTTGGTGCATGCTGGGATTTGATGATCTTGTCAGCTGTTGCACCTGTTTGACCAGCCAATCTAAGAATAACGGTGATCAATACAATAACAAATAATGTAATTCTCTTGCAAGATTAAGGAAAGCTGACTTCTAAAGCAGAGCTCAGTAACCAATATCATCAACAGAGATAATCAATACGGAACAAATATTCTTCTGTTTATTTTTTTATCTTTTATTGGCTAAAATATCAAATATGACTGATTTTTTGCTACCATCTTGTCTATAAACTATAAATTTCTCTCTTTTATAAATTCATCAAAACCTCATCTTCCAGTGGGGCTTTTGAAGATGCAGGCATCTCTTTTAAGCAAACTATTTATGGGCTGGTTTAAATTTGTTGTCTTCTGATAAGGTACATCCCACAATGCTTCACTGGTGATGAATCATGTACACATGTACATGCAAAGTATGTTAGGATTTATATTCCATACCATAACCCTCTTCCCTTTTCATAGTTATCCAATCCTCCTCTGACAGAATTTATTTCCAAACCGTATACAAATTAGCCAATCAGATGCTGGTAAATTTTTTTTTGACCAATGATCATGCATTGTTTTTAAACCTTCCACACCTTATATAGATAAACATTATAATAGGATGATCAAATCTTGTCATCTTAAAGATACAGAGCTAGCTGGTGATACTGACATGATGTCTCACATAATATTATCATGCCGTTCCTACAACAACAGTGAAATGCTGCAGCCGCAGCAGTCTGGCTTCTTCAGGTTATCTCCTACCTTGCAGTCATGGTTAAAAGATTCAGTGGAGCGTGACTTGTTTTCTGTAGCCATCAACATTATAAGGTATAGATTCCTTGCCTCCGTATCCATTTCTTAGAGTGATCCTGCTGCAGCATCAGAGATGCTGGTACAAAATTATTGATCACCATGATGATCAAAAGTCCCCAGCTCATGTGCTTGGATAACGCTGGTGCATTTCCATAAAAGCCGTCTTATACTTCGCCAAACACTAATAATCTCTACCGTTTACAGTTCCCCCTATACAGATGTTTTATACAAAAATATTCCATCAACAAAGTTTCCAATTAGTGTCACAGCTGTCTTCTTGCACTATCCTTTGCCGAGTCTACCTTGAAGTTGCCATAGTACCCAGGTGTAATTAGTACAGAAATAGCTGCTTTACCTAACATATATTTCGTGAGTCTATAATATCTGGGGTAATTTTTTGTTAATTTTTCATAATAAGTGTTTCTTTTATATCTATTCTCTCTTTTATCTTTGGATCATTTTCTTTTTATCAGATACACTGATAGAATATTGTTAACATATAAGTATATTATTCACTTTACAGTAACAGTATACAATAATTAGCCGTTTTAACCCAAGCTATTTATATAGGTAGCCATCACATTCACAGCTCTCCTTCATAAAACCTAAGATTTTGGAGATTTTTTAAATTATGGAACAAGAGAGAAGATATTTCAGCAGAAATAAAACATATATTATCAACCAAATACTGCAGTTCTTCAATAAAATGTGTACTCTTCTATAATGTAAATAAACAGTCCAGAAGAGATTTCCAAATACTGGCGCCTATTTTGCTGTGATGCAAGTGAAAAGCATTCCTTTGTTGCATTTGCAAGCAGTATGTAAAGCTATACCTCATTTAAAGTAAAGTGAATGAGTTCACAACTTAAATGATTATAACCAAATATACTCTTGTAAGCCAGAACAAATTAACCACATAAAAACTCCCTTTGATTTTAACAAGGTACTGAGTCACTTGTTTCCATTACCTTTCCATGTAATCATACATGATGATAAACTCTATAATCCTTCATCACATTATGAGGGTCACTTACCAAGATCAGAAAGATCTCCCTGACAATACTAGACTCTATCCAACATTTGATTCTGTGATGTCATTACCTTGCAATCTCATCCTCTGTTCATAGGATCAGTAATCATCTTATAGAAGTAAATCAGATAGTTCGTCATGTATCAGATTTCCACATGGTGCACTGCACGTTTCTGGTGTGATATATCATAAATCTATATACCTGGTGTGCTAATTAGAGACTTCTCATATCCAGGGACCATATACACTCTCTGACAGGGTACACGTCAAATCTCTTATCAAGTCCCACCAAAAAACAAACCACACTTTGATCACTTATAAACCACAAAGTGCCAAGGCCAAACTTTGTAGTGCTATATGATTTCGCTCAACTGTGCTACATCTAGTACATGGCACCTATTTGAATGTGCCACAGCTTGTAATAGCATCCAGAGTAAACACTGATTTGGTGTGAATGAATGGTGCATCACAATGGTGACAGAAAATTATGCAACAAATAAGCATACAGGACCATGGTTCACAAAACCCAAGGCCCATTAGGTAAACTATTGACCACTATTAACTGTAGTCCTACACCACTGGGAATCTCCATCATTACTTAATAAGGTAATGAGTTTGCAAGCAGAAAGCCACTTTGGGTGTGAAATGCCTTCACACCTGTGCATGAAACTCATGAATTGGTGTATGTTACTAAGTGTTACATGTAACATAGGTAGTTAATGTTATGAGATTACTTAACTAATGAACCTGGTGGGGATTAGATATGCTTGAACAGCAAAAGCACTTGACTTTCACAATAAAGTAGCATTTTAGCTAAAAGCATGTCAGACCACTGTGGAGAAATTTCCTGATATAGTAAAATCTAATCAAATGAACTGATTTGATTTGAAAACAATTTGCTAAAATCACTCCTTTGAATCAATTTGCATATTCTCTCTGCCTCTCTTATATGCAAAACTACACCCACCCTTAATTTTTCTTTTTCATTCATTCATTCATCCTTTCTTTCTTTCTCTGTTTCTCTCTTTTTCTTTCTCTCTCCCTGTTTCTATCTCTTGCCCTCTCTTTGATTTTATCTCCCTAATACTGAGTTTATGAAAAATCAATCTCTCTCTCTCTCTCTCTCTCTTTCTCTCTCTTTTTTTCTGTCTGTCTAGTTCTCTAAATTTCAATAGGCGAACAATGGCCCATTTCTTGAAACAGTTAAATATCAAGTATGTGGGATCCTTGATTGTTTAAAACAAATTTTTAATTGTGAAAATTGACTTGGGAATAAATTTAAAACTGTCCTAACATAAGCGTTTTGAATCATTCCAACCAATCAGCATATGATTAAGCCTGACCTCTAGCCTGTATCATAGGTAACCTGAACCTATCAAGTCTTATCATCATGGCCAGTATCAGTAGTATCACAGCAGGAGTGCAGAGCAGCAATTAGTACTGAGTACCTACAGGCAGTGATTAACAGAGCATCTTAAGTTGATGATGACTAACGAGCATCAGATGGACTGCAGCAATGGACTGCAGCGGAGGCTGGAGTCATAGGAGGGAAAAGATGCTGCCAGGGATGTTCAAGATGAAACAGGGATGCTGACCACCTACTGCTGGAGCAGCAATGGCCAGCATTAACCATAACAAGTGATCACTTGGCTATTGCATACATATATGGTTGTTTCTCAATAATGTTATATTATTTATTACTTGAATGTAAAAACAAAGCCTCAACTACCTGTCTTGTAATGTCTGGTGGCTTAAATGTGATAGTTTGACTTTGCCCACTGATAACTCTAAAACTGCCAATACAAAACATTAATTTTTTGTCATTTTATCACAAATGCTGAAAGACCGAATCTTGAGACAATAAAGATGTAATTATTTAATTTGACTGATTAGTTCCTCATAAGAAAATAGCTTATGTTATTATTAACTAAAAAGATACAGACTTTATCCTCATATATGTGATAATATAACTATTTGTCCTTTGATTTTCAAGTAATAATATTTCAACCTGTAGAAATCATGATTAATTTAAAAGAATAAATTTTCAATGATTAGTTCAAAAGTCATCCAACAAACTCAGAAAAGTTACCTTACTTACATGTATAGTAAAGCAAGGAGAGAAAGAAAAGTTATCAAACTTGTAAACATTTATAATCAAGCAAAGAAGGCAAAGTCACCCAACTTACATGTATAGCCCAGCAGAGAAGGTGTCCATGCAAGTTCCCTTTACTTTCACTTCAAGGTAAGGGCGTTCCAGATAAGATCCAGAATGTCTCACTTTCCCTGGTACTGCCAGAACGTGAGTAATCACGGGATCATTTTGTCTTACAAGGTCTCCGGACAGACCATCTCAGGAATGCATGCAGTAAGCTAACGATACATATCATAACACCCCATCTTCTGGTGAAACAAATTCCGACGCTGGGCCTTCCCAGCTGAACCACTCGAGCGTGAAATGTAGTAGTTGAAGCTACATAGATGCTGGCCTATCCGTATTGACTGAAGAACCCAATGTAAAAGCTGTGGGGATCTGTAAGCATGCTTTATTTTGCCAATCGGCAGATTTATGTTTGACCTGCATGCAAAATTGCGGAGTCTTCGGGTCTGTCAGGTAAGCTGAACAAGCGACTGCTTTGATGCAGGACAATATTTTGGAAACACCCTCCATGAACGATTCATCACTCTCACGCCGCCTATTTGGAATGTCCCTAAACATGCTAGATAACGATACAGTGGGCTGTAAGACAGACAGCAACTAGCCCACGCTGAATTCAGGTAGACTCATTGCATTATATACAATGATTCAGCGACTTCTTACAGGTGTTTTTTCTTTTTATTAACATAACACACAGCATGGTGCTGTATTCAGAAATATGATGAAATTGTTATATGACCACAGATAAATGTTATAATGTAAATAAAGATATCAGGTGCAAATCTAAGCCCTAAGACTAATATTATGCCAAAATATCTAATTTTGAAAATCAGCCATATTGAAGATATAGAACAAAACAGAAAATGGGGAGAAAAAAAAAGTTTTAACAAACTGAAATTGATGGTTTTAATTTCACTTGGGGGACCTTAGTTAAGGTCCTCCCACAAAAACTTATTACAAAGTTATATATGGACATTCACATTAATTCGTCAACCCCTACAAGCTTTCCCTTCAATGTGGGAGGTTTAATAACAAACACCTTCCATGAGAAAATGCCATGTCTGAATCCCATATAAATATTCTGACAATTAAAGAGGGGCAAGCTTGGTAAAAATGTATATCAATGCCATGCGGTATTATGAATGTCAATCCGAAAAACATTATCCATGGCCTGTGGAAATCCTTTTATAACTGCAGCTACAGATTTCAAACCAAATAAATATTTATAACATGTATCCTGTGGCATGGAAACCAGATCAAGATAGCTACTGCCCACAATCCAAATTCCAGGGCTGCATTAAACAGATTTCTCTTGGGGTTCCTTACAATCCACATTAAAAGGGGAAAAAACACTGCATAATATATGACGAGGTGGTCCACAATAGGTATCCCTGAATAATTTAAATCTAGGAATTAGGTGCAACAGGACTGTGATTTCTCTATGGCATTTAACTGAAAGGAAACCAACTTTGCAATGGTAGGGATTTTGCCAACTTTAAACTCTGACGTCAAGCATTAAACCATGCCATTTACAGAGGTTCTCATGACCTTGACCTTTGGAAAAGTGCTGCATTTTGTTTATCATTCAATACATTTTGTCCAAATTTAATTATACATACCACACTGAGCACTTCATACAATATGCTGCTGTTTTTTATTTGCAATATAATTGTTGTGGTTAGAAGGCACACAGTCAGTAAGAACTGTACTACTGTTGCAGTCAGGAGGCACACAGTTAGTGCTGTGCCCCTATTGATGTGGGAAGGCACAGGGTAATTACTGTGCCTCTGTTGCAGTTATAAGACACTTGGACTCTGTTCCAGTTGTAATACATGTACCACTGTTGCTATTATAATAAAGGTAATGTGCCTCGGTTGCAGTTAGATGGTACCGTGCATCTGTACCAGTTAGAAAGTACTGTGCCTCTGTTGGTATTAGATGGCACTGTGCCTCTGTTGCACTTGTAAGCACTGTGCCTCTGTTGCACTTGTTAGGCACTGTGCCTCTGCTGCAGTTAGAAGGCACTGTGCCTCTGTCACAGTTAGGAGCTACTGTGCCCCTGTTGCAGTCAGAGGGTATTGTGCCTCTGTACCAGCTAGACTGTACTGTGCCTCTGATGCAGTTAGAAGGCACTGTGCCTCTGTTGCAGTCCTATGTTGCAGCTAAAAGCCACTGAGCCTCTGTTGCAGTTAGAAGTCAAAGAGTGAATACTGTGTCAGAAGATAAAGGGTGAGGAATACATGCAGGAGAGCCCTTTCTTTTCAACATTTTAATAGGATTTCTTGGTCATTAACACTGCCCATGGCAGACTGGTAAATTGTCTGTGACTGTCAGGAAACAGTGCTGATGGCGGAATGCAACAGCATCAGGGGCAGGCTGGCAGTGATGTGGAAGTGAGATAGTCTGCCCAGCATGTGGACCCCCTGCCTGTTCCTGCCCTAACTCAAACTTAGGAGTATCTGATCCAATCTGCCGACTTCCATTCAGGAAAACCACCGCTTCCACCTCATACATCAGACCTGTCCCCTCCAATACATTCCTTTAGTCCTGAGTCTGTGCAGCTTCAAATGGCTTGCCGCCACCAGATAAAGAAGCATAAATGATCCCTGTGAAAGTTGATTTGATGGATGGTCCCTGATGGGGACTCTCATTCTGTTAATGTCGTGTTATCATGTTAAGGATTAACTTTTCTCCAACACGACAGAGAACTAATCACAGACTCCTTTGAGGCATACAGCCTCGTCACCTGATGTTGTGTCTGTGTTTTACAATGAAAAAATATTTATGGCACAGAATTCACTTTACATCAAGTGAACAAGATTTTAATTTCCATCAGTACATTGTTATTAAGTCTTTTGACATGAACATGATGACAACCAAGGACCTTTGTACAAGTCAATGCCATGTAAAAAAAAAGTCCTCTGTCCTTGCAGTAAACTTCAACTTCATTCTGGTAAATCTATAGTTCTTTGCAAACCCTACTTGGTAAAAATTATATTTTTTTCACCAAAACAACATGTCATCAAGTTCTTTAAATTTCATGTATCAACGAAATGTTTAGATTTTATTTGTTTGTAAAACAGTATCATCCTTATTAAATACTAACAATGTCAAATATATAATATCTAAATAAATACTAATAATATCTACCATCTAATAATTATTAGAAGTAGAGGTAGCATAACTAATTTTCTGTTCTTACCATTTATACTCCTAACATTATTATTTTATTTGAAATTAAGGCTGATTATAATAGTTATGTGACAGAGAAAGAGAGAGAGAGAAAGAAAGGGATCTGAGAGTGATATCTACAGAGAAAGAGAAAAGGAGAGAAAATGAGAAAAGATAAAGAAATTAAACATGAAACAGCAGCAATGTAAAAAGCTGAAGAGTACAGGAAACATCAAAAGATGCATATGAGATATATATATATATATATATATATATATATATATATACTAGTGATGGAGATAATATGGAAGTGGTATAGGCTTACTATAACAAGAACACAGCTCCGTGACCAAGAAAGGTCATTAGCCCTAGGCCTGGAAGTGCTCATTCATTTAATTTTTGACAAAGGTTCTGTCCAGCTGTCATCCACTGTCACATTCTGTCCTATATCTGTTATACAGCTGTGACTGGTCAGTTATTGTCACGCTATGGGATGTCCCAAGTGTCCATGTACGCTAATCCCAAGTGACCACCTCCAGTTGTTAATCTCTCATCTATCATTCCCTGTCCAGTAAGCACTTCATCCATTAAGATATTTACCTCTGGTCTGCCTCAGTGGATGTGTGGTATAAATACAAAAGTACACATCTCAAACAGGTGGAATGCATTAATTCCTGATCAGAAGTAACCCATGGCCCACAAAACCCAGCAAACACTTAACACCCCTAGTAAATGTTTGCAACATCAAATTTAATGCAAAAGTGTGTACCAATACACATGCAATTTTATACTATTACACATTGAACTGGAGACCTGTGGTCCTAACAACTTCAAGGCCCTCTTTAATGGAGCATTATAAATGTCACTATGTCACAAATGCTCAAGAGTTATCTTACAGATATTACAATAACCCCAAAATGACATTTCCTCAATAGATAAGTTAGTGATATCTGAAGAACTTATGTCTTATCATAATGATGATAAAAATTTAACTTAAAATGTAATTTAGGGGATCTGATTTGCATAATATGAATTTAGGGAAGAAAAATTAAGATCAAATTAATAAACTTAGGGAAATAAATTATTTACAAATTATGAATTTCATGCAATGTCTAATCTGATGAAAGAGAGATGTACTACCTTAAAAAAATGTTTTTTTCTTCAAATATTCTGTGTTTTAATTGGCGCTTATTTAAGAAGTGGATGGATAAAAAGACAATACAGTAACATATGCAAAATATGTTTCATTAATACTCTTAATTAATATCCATAAATCAATATTTGCCTGACAGATGTTCTTATTATGAATGTTAATTGTTAGCCTCCAAACCTCTTTGAACTATGGTACAATTAGATAATTTGCATAAACCTTTAGTCTGCCAAAGGCCAAATGTTAACAAGCCAAGGAGAGAATCAATATAAGTAAAGATGTTTGCGCAATGAATTTATGCAATTAACTGCCTTTATGTTTAGCTATCTAAGCCCTTCGGTGAAAGATGAACAAAACCCTGAACGATTAAAGGATGCAAAAAAAAAGTTGAGTGAGACTTAAGCTATTAATGCTCTCGTCAAGATTTCCTAAGTAAATGCACACATCCTGCGCAAATCATTTTTACAGGTACCAAGTGTTTATATAAGGTCTAGGTAGTCTTCTCTCAAAATGCCAGATCCTGTAAACGATACTCACCTGTAACCTCAAAGTCAATATCCTGAATATGTTTTTGTACAACTATCATGTTCCACCATATGCTTCAGAATGGAAGGACTCTTATATCCTTTGAAATATACAGATGGGACGGGAATGTTGATCTGATTTGAATAAAAAGATCAGAGCTGTATTGTGTACAACCGGTTCATTAATATTTCCTACAGGACTTACACATGTTGAAGTAAGTTTTGCGATATGGCCAGGTCTCAAACTGATCAGCTATTCATATCTTTTAGTTATAATTTTAACTGGTACAAGACTTCTGATATAAACTGTTTTGGTACATGTACAAATAAGATTTCCAACTATGACATCTTATTTTGTCTCATTGAATGTTCTCTAACAAAGATTTTATAGTAAATTTATATCAGTGAAAAATATATTTGGAAATAATTCCAATTGACAATTCCAATTGATATAATATTAAGTTCCAGCTGATATGATATTTAAAATGTATTACCTGATATGCTGCATGTATATTCCAATTTGAGATTCTTCTTTTGCACCACAAGGAAGGAATTCAAAATTCCAATTGACTTGACATTTCATAAAGTTCTTTAAAGTGTACACAAAGAATTAGATCACAATAGTCAAACAGAGTACTCTTTTAATTCTTAGAGCTTATATCCATTACTTTAACTTGATGGAATAAATCCATTCTTTTGAACTTGCTGGAGCATGTCCAAGAAGAATATATCCAAACTTTATCACTTCAATACACAGTAGTCAAAATAAGCAATTATCCAGTCACTGTGTATACCTGAATCCAGATAATTCCTATTCGATTGGATTCTTGCCGTTGTCAAATCCAAAATCGTCTGTTGAGTAGTCTCAAAGCAGTACTAACCTTTTATCTGTACTGTAAGATGCTGTTTGCACCATGCACCAGTGCAGCGTGAAAGTTTAAAACTTGTACTAAAGCAGGGGCTGTCAAGAGGCTGAAACTTGTACTACAGCAGCTGATTTTACAGCATCCACAGCCACAGACAACCGTAACATGATCTCATTCACAAGTTTAACAAAGTAGGACACTGCGTTAATCCGTTAATCCTGAGAGAACGGTCAGCCTTCCCTCTGCATAATCTCCTAGAACTGCATAACCACGGAAGCTCTCCTACGTTTCCTGGCTTGGCCCCCCCTGATTCAGAAAACCGGACTGACCTATTTATCAACAGATGGCCCTGTGATTGGCTGCCGTGCTGGACAGCCTCTGCTGGTCTTACGAGCTGCCTGCTAAGTAAAAGAACCGACTGGCCCTACAAGATGCACCAGCCAGCCTCTGTTCCAGCAATCAGTGACACAAGAAAGCCTCTTTATGCAGTCTTATGGTCATATATATATTGATCAGGTGTTTATAAAATAAATAAAAGAATATGCATGCAGCACTTATAGACTTTAAAAAAAATTATTTGGCTTCAAATGACTTTAAATTTTAGTTGTGTTAACTTATTTGTTTTTTTTTTAGTTTTCAAATGTAATATAACAATCCTGTCTTTGTTTGTCAATACTATTTCAAGATCTACTTACGGTATAAAAGTCCATTCAATACTGAAATTTATGGAAAAATGTGTTCATTTTTTTAATGTGCTACTTTACAATTTGAGGTTTCTGTTTTGTTCCATAACCTTAGAATAATTCCACATGAAGCCTTGATTCATATTTAAAAGAAATTGTCTTAGAATGTATATCCTTATCTTTAAAATTATACAAATAAACTTGCAGATGATGTGTTAAATAAATACTTCAAGATTAATTCAACGTCTCATGCTCCAAAAAATGATATACAACAATGACTCCTGTGTTAAAAAGAAACTGTGTTATCATAAAGAACCCTTACAGCCTGCCCTTCTTCTTTAGTTCTGGGCAGTTCAAGGGGAACTGCAATGACAAAGAAACGCATAACCTGCATGTGCCGCACATATGCATCTAGTGCATGAAGGAACGCGAGGATGCCCGGCCTGGAGAAGGCTCTAATTAATTCACCAACAGCAGCTGTTGTTGTAGTAGCCTGTGATGTGCAGGATGCGTTTCTATGTAACCAGGTCCCCTGCTATATCTTATATACATCAGTGTCCCCTGTTAGATCTATCGTTATCCCTGCATGATGTCTGTCTATGTGACCATGACATGTTTTTACTCCATTTTGCTTCCCTCTGATCCAATAAACAGGAGTCTATAGTGACATTAATATTGATTTATTAAACTTTGACTTACATAATGCTATTTACATTCTCAACAGTTTGGTGGGAAAAGTGTGTGCATGTGTTTTTTTCTGACCAACAATAATAGAAAACATTCGTAATCATTTATCATAAATTCAAATGGTTGTTAACCTTAATCATTTTCCAATTATGTTGTTTTTTCAAAGGCTTTGTGAGATTTTCTAAACCAATTATTGTGCAACCCCATCTGAAAGCAAATAATTTTTTTTGTAGAAGTAAAAACAACAAGAGCACCTCAAATGGTGCATAATATGCCTGACCCATATCTTGTGACCTCTGACCTCATTAAATATGGGTGAATTTTGCTGAGAATGTAATACAGGTGAGAAACTGTACAGGTTGATATTCATAATGAGTTTCATGAAAATCCATCAGATTTTTTAGTAAGTCATCACAGCACTACCAAATTCTCGTGACCTCTGACCTCATTAAATGTACATGGATTTTGTTGGAAATGGATCTTTGGGGAGATTATTATACTGATTAATATTTCTGTTGAGTTTTATCAAAATCCATCATATTCCTGATAAGTTATTGTGGAGACATCATAAAGTGGGCCAGTGACCTTTGGCCTTATCAAATATGTATGAATTTTGCCCACAATCCAACTTGGGCAGGAGAATCTATTGATAAGTAGTTATGGTAAGTTTCCTGAAAATCCATCATAGCCCCAGTTAGTTATTGTGGAGACACTAAAAGAATGACCAGAAGACTGACAGACGGACAGATGGACGGACAATGGGTATACCATAAAATGCCCTGTCATAGACAAGCATATAAAAACTGGGCAATTTTGCAAAAATTCAGATATCTAACAGTAGGAAATAAAGATAATTCAACTGACAAATATGAGCTATTTAATGTTACATATCAGTGACTTCTGATTCAGGACCAGCAAGGTGGGCCAGGTTAATGAAGAAGATCAAATCTGCCTTTGGACATGAGTGCCACTGATTGACCGCTCATCTCCACTGATGGTATCTCCTCAGAAGAATTACGTAAACTGTCTGGAGTCACAGCTGAGTAAATATCACATGCTCTGCTAGCATGCATCATAATCTATGTTTAAAGGCACCAAGAGGTTCCGCTATTCCGTTATCAAACCCCAAACAGACATCAGGCAAAAAATGCTCCCAACTCAACCGCTCACTGTTACTGGCCCTGAGGAATCAATTATTGTGCCGTGTCCTGCTTTTAAATCTGTTCTTTAATGGTGACAGTTAATTTTTCTTTTTTTTTTTAATCTTTCTGTATCTGATTCATTCATGTATCTTTGCTCCACTGTATGAAAGAAAAGGACATATTTCTTTATAACTCATGTTATATCCATTCATTTATCTCACCAGCATATTCTATGAGAAAAGGGCAATGACATCATATGGATTCAGCACTGTGCTTTTACACAATGCATGCTTTTAACAAATAATTATAATCTGAATTAAAATGTGAAAAATAGGTATTTAGGAAATAATCTTTAATAATTAATAATCAGTCTGACAGTAATCCTTAATCAATAAAGTTAATAAGAGTCTATAAAACCATTCATATAATTCAAGCTCATTATTACCTGGTGTGATTTAATAGATGAATGATTCACAATGAGATGAGACCAATTATTACATAATCAATATGATATTATTATAAACAATTATTTTCCTTGCCATAAGATTAAACATTAATCCTAAGCTATAATTCATTACATTTTTGGCCTTAAAATGTCTTCAAGTGACTGATACAAATCTGGATTTCTACCTTTCCTACAGAATACTCATTTAAAGGTTAATAAATATTTGCAATAATATGTGTATTAGATACCTTTAATATCTGACCCTATCAGTTCATTTTGACTGAAAACAAAAGTATCCCACAAAAACCATCCCAGTACACAGATTTCCTATCTCCAGTTCCCCTGTTTTATATGTTGTTATGGTTCTGTGTGTGAGTACACAGTCCATTCGTGTCTGCTAACCATAACATAATATTAAAAGAAGAAACACAAGCGGAAACACTAAACGGAAGCTTGAATAATCTTAAATTGTGAAGTTGTGCTGTACAGCCACAAGGTGTCGTGTGTGCTATGTGTATGTTTTACACCTCTGATTGAGCCTGGTACATGATTATTGGCACTTATGCATAGGAGTAAGCAAACAGGAGAAACACTTTAAGAAAAAAAAAATCTATTTGCAAACACCATAATATATTAAGGAGAATACACTATATTGCATGTCATTTTGACAGAACTGGTATGTGAAAAGGCCCCTTTAACAAGAAAAAACATCCTGCTGTTCAGGATAAAGTCTTAAAAGGACATGAAAAAAGATCTTCAACATGAAAACAGCATCATAAAATGGCATGTTTTGCCTTTTGCCATCATATTAGTGAACATTATTTGTATTGTATGAGGATAAAAATGTTCAGTTCTTAAAGCTCTACTATCAAAGTCAACAAAACCCCTGGTTAAAGAATTCTTTTGTGATCCCTGTTTCCTGGTTAAACAAAGCCATTTATTATTTATTCAATGAAGGATCTCGGTGTATCTATTTTTTCTAACGTGACAAATCTACACAAATTGTACCTCACTTCAAGCAGCTCATTCATCAAAAGGTTTTGTGAAGAGAGCCCGCAACTCTCCATGGGTGTTTTTGGGAGGGAGATACAAGTCTTAAGTTCCTGCTGCAGATTCAGGGATACAGAGATAAAACCTCCATTTGCTCAGCATCACTGCTCCTCCTTATCCTCTGCAGCATCTCCAGCTGTGCATGGCATGACAAAATACCAACAAGCATCACCACAGGTCAAAGTGCCCCCACATCTTGTCACAGGATTTTTTTCTCTCTCATCTGCTGCTGCAAGACCTCTGACAGTCGCTCCATTGAGAAAACTCTTAACGCAAGTACCTGATAAACATAGTATATACACATGAGGCAGGTGCAGAATCAGAAACTCAAGAGTACCCTGAGAGAGCAAGTACCTCCGCCAAGTACTTCCACCAGTGCGGCACAATTTTAAGATTACTAAAATCCCCACACTGGTTACCTATATACAAATATCACCATCCCAATTTCCTCCAAGATAGTGCAAATTCTACAACAGTAGGCTGTATGTCAGCACCAGTGACTGTTCATTTCTTCAAAACTGATGTACAGACTGGACAGCATATGATTCTACATTTTTTTTATAAAGCTGATCATGCAGTACACAGAAAATATGACCCTTAATACCAATGAATGGGCATGGCGCTCACCCAGAATAAAGAAATTGCCCATCTCAAAGAGTCAAAATTATTTTATTAAAACAGATTCACCATCAAAATATAATGGATTGTTCCTTGGGTTTTATACTAACCTTTCACAAAATGTCATCAAAATCTGTCTGTAATTATTTGCACAAACTTGCTGTCAGACAAAAGACAAAAAAGAAAAAACTTGATACCTCATTATCTGGTGGATGTGTAATAAACTGACACACAAGACAGAAGTATAAATAAATACTGATGAAAATCTGTTTGTTAGGAAGGACAGAATCTGAAAACTGGGGATTTAAAAATCTGAAATTCTGCTGGCAACATCAACCTGTCATTATCAATATTGTTATTTTCATTTTTAATTTAAAACCATTTTAATTGAAAGTAGTATTTTATGAAGTTTATGCTGAGACTGATGTTAAATTTAAAACTTGCATAAAATTCAATATGCTGTTCCCAACACTAATACAAATTATACAGGTGTGAGGTTACATGATGAAATGAATGAACACCATTTTAATTCAAGTCACGGAAAACGAGTCATCTTTTTCCTTCGTGCAAATCAAGTGAATCAAAAATGAGGGCCCAAGTCTCCCTGGTGAAAAACCATGTAAGAACTGCCTTTTGTCAGGTGCTGCCAAAAAAAACCCAACAACATATTACCACGATTCAGCTGGTTACATCAGCGTCATTTTACTAATGGACATAAATAGGAACACCAGAAAGACAGCTGGCTGTTAACATTCACAGCACAGACCTGCTTTACCCCCTGGCAGAATCAGCACAAAAGCACAATTAATGTCACTGATTATGCAAACGAGACCTTTCCATATCTTTGATTCAATCAAGCAAAATGATAATTAAATCCTATAAATTTCTCGGTGGTGACATGATCTTATCAGCGAATGTCTGCTTACTGACTGGAAACCTATTTTTATCCAAGTGAACATGAGCAAAAATTATACAGACTACAGTGACATCTTGTGGTTGAATCCAAGAACTAGTTACTTAAACTGAAAGCATACCAATCTTGCTATAACAAAAATAAGTGATGTGTAGAGATACTGATGTAATTGTTCCTTTTTCCAAGACCAAGCAAATAATAAAATATAATGGAGTGACATCTGGTGCTTGACTCAAGAAGAACTGCTTTAAAACTTGTTAAATGTGAAAATTGTTAATACCATTAATTTAGAAGTTGTAATAATTCAGCATATAAGTTAACATTCATTAAATAAGTATAACAATGTGTCAACACATTTCAGCATTACAGGAACAAGACAGCTCTGAAAATACTTGGGTTGGTCTGAATGACTGACAACTTGCACACTCTAGATAGCTGTATTCAGGTAGTACTGACCTATAAAGATGTTTAACTTTAAAAAAACTAAATTATATCATTACATGAACACTATAATGTCATTAAGTTAGTCTCATATAATTAAAGTTCATTGCACTTTGTTTAAAGTCCAACAGTTGCTTTCCCTAAAAGAACAAAGAAAAGTAACAATTTCAGAAAAATAATGCTGACATGTAAACATTTTTGTACTCTGTCACCAGGGAGAAAACATTTCTAACCCTACATCTCTGGCAATAAAAACATACATTTCTAACCCTGCATTCACATATGGCAACTTACTCAGATGACAAGGTCAGAAGACATGAAAGAAGAGTAAAAGTGTGTCAGGGCGAGCAGTTAGCTGTGTACACACAGAGCAATATGTTACTATGTCTGTAGCACGTGTCACGCCTGTCTTTGAGAAACCATCCATGCCCCAGGCAAAGGGAGCTTGAGGGATACCTATAGTCCTTGGCTAAGTGCCTGTGACTGAAATGGCTTTAATACTGTACATTCTCAGCTGTACTACATTTGATTATAGGCTCTAATACATGCAATTATATTTCCAATAAGAACTGGATTTAAATGAATGCTCTGGTGAACTATTACAGAGGTTGCTGTCTTGTATGTAGAGATACAGATAATGTTGAGTACTATCCTTGGCCTTGCAGTGGACCCCTTAAACACCCAATATAACTGAAAAACATAATTACTATATATCATATCAGAAACTTACCCATAATGCAGCTTGATAATTTTAGCTGTTGGTCAATATTCATTTTAATTCTTGTTTTTCAATACCCCCCCCCCCCCCCCCTTTCTCTCTATCCCCCTGCTGAACATGACTACTAAAACTTTCTTCTCCTTCTGTCCTTCTCTCTCTCTTTCTCTCTTTAATACACACCAATAAAATCTAGATTTACAAAACTGACAAAAACAAACCGGTAACAAAATATTCTCAAAAACAAAATAAAATCAGCAAAAAATACCTGAGAAATGTTTTACTTCAGAAGAACATGTATATGAAGTTAATCATCATCTCTCCTGAGATAGCATACCAGAGATAGCGTGACTGTAGATACCAGCCTGAGATACCGTGACAGTAGGTAACATTTTACTGGAGATACGTAGCTCTATGGATGGAACTATGGTTCATCATCAGCGGGTCATCCAGAGCATGTGTCTCAGGAGTCTCCAGGCACGGCCAAACATCTGGTCCACACAAGTCCAGTGGGTGTGTGATCCCTTGATCTGGGCTCGTGACCGACTGACTGTTTGGCATATCACTTATTGATACAGCTAAATTCACCAGGTTGCGTCTGCTACATGTCTGCACGTGGTCATAACGGTCCCTCAGAAAAAAACGGAGATGTTAACATAAAGGAAAACATGGAAGTTTTGAAACTGACATGAACATTTTGAAAATTATATAAGTCATCAGCATGTCTAATATAACATTTTTTATACCAACCAATATGACACCAACAATGCCTTAGAAAAATGTCATGAACAGGTCTAATGTGACACTGTATGATATTGATACTAACCAATATGACAGCAACAGACATGATATGACAACATTATTCTATGTCATCAACAGGTCTAATGTGACACCATGTGACAGCATTCATTAGGACAGCAACTAACATGACATGACAATGCGTTAGAAAATGGCATGAACAGGTCTAATGTGACACTGTATGATATTGATACTAACCAATATGACAGCAACAGACATGATATGACAACATTATTCTATGTCATCAACAGGTCTAATGTGACACCATGTGACAGCATCCATTAAGACAGCAACTAACATGACATGACAATGCCTTAGAAAATGTCATAAACAGGTCTACTGTGACACTGTATGATATTGATACTAACCAGTATGACAGCAGTAGACATGATATGACAACATTGTATGTCATGAATGGATCTAATATGACAACATATGAAGCATCCATTAGGGCATGAACTAACATGACATGATGCCTTAGAATATTTCATTAACTAGTCTAATATGGCACCATATGATACTAACCAATATGGCAGCAAAACATGACATGACAACATTGATTCACTGTGTCATGAACAGGTCTCATCTGACACCATATGATACCAACCAACGCTTTAGAATATGTCATCAACAGGTATAGTATGACACCATATGATACCAACCAACGCTTTAGAATATGTCATCAACAGGTATAGTATGACACCATATGATACTGACCAATATGACAGAGTAGATGTGATATGACAACTGAACATTATAATATTTAAATTAAAGCCAAATATGACAACATATAATACCAACTAAAGACAACAACATACATGATACAACTATGCCTCGGTATATGTCACTAAAAGGGTATAGACCTATTATGACAAACATGACACTGGTTTAGTACTTCAACTGATTTGACATGTTTTAAATTTTTTATGATGTCAATAGATCATATGACATTAGAATTTGACACCAAAAGACGCGTCATATACAGAAATTGCGTATCAAGATGGAGCTTAAATTAAAAGGTACAGGTGCACCGTCCTTTGTATAGCTGTCTAACTGATTAGTACATCTTCATTTACTTCAAATGACCTTCCATCTCCAATACAATGGTCTGTCCTGTATCACCAGGGTGCGACTTAACATCCAGGGTACATGCATTCATGTGTGACATCAGACCAGGGTTTGAATTTGGGGACACTAACAGTAATACACAGTATGTGGATGTGCTGAGATGTGGGTTGAATAACACTGTCATATCTTGTTGAGTGGGGTGACTTTGGCAGAGGTTTTGTATTAACTGGACCCCTGGCTCTCAGAATAAACAAACAACTGTGCCTCTTGCTCTAGTGTTGTAAGACTATGTAAACGGTAAGCTTCCCCTAAGTATACAGTATAGTTAACCAACTACAAATGCACAGTAACTATGGGTCAAATGCAAGTGTTTTTGGTTCTTGCTCAAGTTGGCTTGGCTGTCCTCAAATTACAATTGATGTCTACCCAGTTGTGAAAGTACTCACCCCTAACTCCTAAAAAAATTGACTCCAGACAGACAAACTTGAGTAAGAAATATAGGAAAATAACTAAACTTTCTTAAGCTGCTCAAATAATTATCATTACATCTAAATATATATATCTTATCAGTTTTTAGGTATTTTCAATAACATGGTGTGGTGCCATGGTCAAGTCTGTTATCATTATTCATGATATGATATGATATTATATATATTATATAAGACATATATAAAATGATTAAGTTTGATTTACCAGTAATATCAATACTAATATAAGCAATTTTATTATTTACTGAATATACATATACTGAACTATTCAAATATGAATAACCTTTTTTAATTGTAATAGTAAAAGATAGAATGATAGTCTGAGGCTTTATAATGCAATAATATGATACAGTAAGCTATGAACACATTATTTTATATTTGATTTAAATAAAAATAATAAATACGTATACATATTATTTTATATTTGCTTTAGATAAAAAGAAACAAAGTCCTTTATTCATCAACAACTCACATTCTCAAATAAAATATAATACATAATTAGTGTCCATCGCAATGACCTGAATGCATCTAATATGTATATGATTTTAATATGTGTAAACATAAATTACAGGGTTACATAAATTACAGGCAAACCCTGCAGCCTCAACTGAGATTACAAATACACACTTTACAAAAAAGATTTGATTCACAAGTATCATTTTACCAGTAGTAAATTATTTCTGGAGAGAACGTGGCGGTAAACATGATAAAAGCAGAGAGAAACTAGTACAAACTTGAACAGGTGCCAACTTGAGATCAAGTACCACTGGGGCTACAAGGACACAGTTATTCACTCATTCAAGATGGGACCACTGCCAGACCCAGTGTCACTTAATGGGCCCAATTTAGTGTCATTTAATCACCTGCCGCAATATGTCGAGAGATGAGGTATACGCTGTATGTACAGGTAAGCTGGGATACCTGGCATTCTTGGCAACATCCCACAGGTGCTTGCGTATAAATAAAAAAGTCCAGGTGTGTGGAGATGTGTATGGGACATTCTTGAATACCTGTCTATGCCAGTAACAGGGGGTCCATGTTTTACCTTTAGACACATGTGGATGTAAGTTTGTTATTAGTTATGTATGTGGTAAATGATATGTTTAATGTCCCTTACAATATTTGCAAAAGAATATTGAGCTTCTTAAAACAATTAGAATATTCAGGCAGAATAAGGGAGATTCTCATATTTTTGATAAAAATATAAACAGAGAGAGAGAGAGAGCAAGGAAAGAGATAGAGAAAGAAAGGATAAATGAAGAAAAGAGAAGAGAGCTAGCAAGGGTGAACTAGAGAGTGAGTGAGAGAAAAGGGGATAGAGATAGAGAAAGAGTAGAGAGAGAGAGAGAGAAAAAGAGAGAGACAAGGAGACAGAGAGAGATAGAGAAAAAGAGGATAAGTGAAGAAAAGAGTAGGGGGAAAAGAGATAGAGTAAGAGTTGAGAGAGAGAAAAAAAAGAGAGAGAGAGAAAAAGAAAGAGATAGAGAAAGAGTATAGAGAAAGAGAAAGAGAGAAAAGATAAGTGATGTCAAGAAAATAGAAGAGAGAAGAGAGAGATAGAGAAGGATAGAGAAAAAGAGAAAGAGACTTAAAGAGACAGAAAGAGACAGAGTATAAGTGAAGAAAAGAGAAGGGAGTGGAAAAGATATAGAGAAAGAGTAGAGAGAGAGAGAGATAGAGAGAACAGAGAAGATAAGTGAAGAAAAAGAGCAAAGTGAGCAAGAGTGAATGACAGAAAAGTAGAGAGAGACAGACAGAAAGAGTGAGAAAGAGACAGAGGTAAGAGATGATGAGAACAAGAGAGAGAGAGAGAGAGAGAGAGAGAGAAATAGGGAGCAAGAGGGTTAGAAACAAATACAATAAGAGACAAAGAAAAGGGGGCAGGGGGAGAGAGAGGGGGGGATGAGAAAGTAT
This sequence comes from Sipunculus nudus, assembly GCA_026874595.1. Lineage (NCBI taxonomy): Eukaryota > Metazoa > Annelida > Sipuncula > Golfingiida > Sipunculidae > Sipunculus > Sipunculus nudus. The sequence continues at coordinate 29,353,779 of CM049317.1, read as the reverse complement.
CAGAAAAGAATGACAAGGAAAATTTAAATATGAAAGGAAGGAAGAGATAAAATATGAAAAATACATGAAAAGATCACAGCTGTATGTACAGGCAACTGATGGAGAGACAGAAGGAGAAAGAAAGAGAGAAACAAAGCAAGAGAAAGAATTGTAGTTAAGCAGAACCTAAAGAAAGACAAAGGAAAACAAATGAGAAGAAAGAACCAATAGAGTGAAGGAGAGGACCTGAATGAAATATGAAGATAAAGAGTGAAAATAATGGTCCAGATTTCAAACACCATCAGTTAATTATTTACAATAAAACACAGATGTTATAAAGATCTGACTGAAAAAAATCTGCCTGAATAGGATGGTTAAGAAATAAGGAAAACTTAAGATATCGTAAATTTACATAATATTTGAACTAAAATATATATACCTAAAATAAATGAAAATAGGATACTTGTATACCAAACTCACATCAAATATTTAAACTACCAAGTACACAAGTTTGTAAATAAAACAGCTATATGTTTGTATATGATCCACAAGTACCAGACCAGATCCTGGCCATTACAACTGGTTATGAAATAAACCTACGTCAAGCCACATATTTATAAATTGGTCTCATTAATGAGCCCAGTTGACCTTTCCACACGAATTAACCTATGCATCACTGGGCCACCCTGTACCTGGTTCTATATTAACATACAGTAAGATAATAAATATTTATTTACCTCTACGAACGTTGTCTCATGACACATGTCATATCCAGCATGGGTACACCTGAAACATGCGGTCCTGATGCACTGCTATTCTGGGCTTCAAAACACCACTGATAGGGTCCTTCAGGGTGACTAGAGTTTTTAAATCAACGAAATAAATCCGGTGTACAGCCACAAATGAAGTCGTTTTGTTGTTCTCAAAGGCAGAGGACCCCAAACAGAGTATAGGTCTTTATACACGACTGCCCTTAATTTAAATCCCCTCAGGTCTCCACTACACACAACGATCTTGTTACCGAAGATTGTGGCCTGAAGACGTCATGACTGAACATTTGGTGCACATCATGCGTGACAAAATACCAGCGTCATCTTCTGAGGATGTCACACATGCACACATATATGAATGTAAAGTATATATATGTATGTATGGGTGCCACCTGAGCAGGTATGCGTACTTAGTGGTCACCCTGCACCTTAACCCGTTACGAGTGACTTCAGGTGGGGTGATAATATTTGATAACATGCCACCAGTATCCTAACAACATGCCCCCTTTATTGTCTAGGTACCCCGTGTCAATGTGCTGCAGAATAAATCCTTAGTCCCACCGTTCTGATAAATGAACAACACCGTCAACAGGTGACACCAACATGTTTCATGAATCCCGGGAAGAAAATCCTATAAAGCAAGGGCATATACCTGTCATACAAATGTTCCTGTAATATATATTCTTATTATTACTCTTATGAATGATGTATATGAATAAATCCCAATTATTTGCTCCAAATTATTATTAGAATTTACAACACTAGAACATGTAGCTCTGGTCTACCACTTGACAAACTGGAGATAAAACTAAACTAAGCAAAGATAATTATTTGTTAATGTCAGACAAAACATCTACCTTGAATCACATTTGTGAAGAGCAGTAAATATTCCTTTAACTTAAACTTGATTTATTTTATATGGATTGTACAACTAGTTATAATAACATAAAATCCAGGCACAGCTGGTGGCATTCAGCAGAGTAAAAAAAATACCTAGATTCACATTGGAGTTTACCACTCAAGTCTGGTCAAATGCTAATTATTTGCCCATTTTTATTAGCTGTGATCGTTAATCAAGATTCAGATAAGGAGGCATGCTCATCAAGGAAAATGAACAGATTTGAGGAAGTACTGTAATTTAGAAACTGTATACTATGACTGTTCGAACAATTTGGATCCTTAAGCCATAAAAGGTATGGTTCTCAGGCACCGCCCACATCAATTTTAAACCCCCGCATCAACAATTTTTATGTTTATTTTCAAGAGAAACTTACCAATTTTGAGCTGCAGCCGCTCCAAAAATTTCTTTCAAGAATATAAAACCATACAAATTCCTTTGTTTTTTAGTGCTTTTTCTTGTTTAGCAAAATAAATCTGTTATTATTATACTTTTCCTTAATCAAATGACATTTTGATCAAAACATACAAAAACTTTAAAAATAAAAAAAACGCCTGCCCACATTGATTTCTGAAAAAAGTGCCTGAGAACCATACCTTTTTTTTATTTTGGCCTAGTTGATGAATTTATAAAATGCTGCTTCATTCAATGTAGAACTAGTCCTTGCCTCCTATACCAATATTGTGTAGCTATGACAATTAGCTGCAACTGCTAAGAAAACTGTTTAAATTTTGTTATTTAGTTTTTACAGTAAGTTTGCTCATCTCACTTAAAAGGATTCAATGAACTTAATATACCTCCAGATCTCAACAGTAGGGCTGAAACAGGTACAGAATTTTAGACTTGAGTACCCAATGGGCATTACCTGACTCACTTGAGTACTCATTACCTGCTGTAAGGAGAAAAATGGAAATTTGTTTACCGATGCAAAATATGCATAACTTTGATTTCTTGATGGCTTAACTTTATCCTAATAAAGGAATAGGTTTATGTCATAGCAAGACCTCTGTAAATTTGACCAGCATATGTTAAGAGCCCTATGCCAGGTTACGATAATTAATAAATAGGCCTACAGACTGCCCATAAATTTGTATTAATATGTAGATATGCATGTACATACACAAATACTCAAATCCAAATTTTCGACTCAAGTACTCAGTTAGTATTACCTAGACCCGAGTACTTGAGTAGTCCTTTCAGCCCTACTCAACAGCCAGTCATAAAATGTAAAAGGCTCAATAAGATAAGACTGATGATGAAACTGGTGATCAAAGTCATGAACTGCTAATCATTTTCCAATACTGATTAGCTGTGATTACTGATCAATTTTCTAAAGTAAATTATTACCTGTTCAATAGTCTCTTAGTGTGGAGGAAACTGACGGATCGAGAGAAACCACAAACCTTAGACATGTCAGTAAGCCGAATAGCGCTCCCTACAACAAATTCTCATGGCAGAGGTCTGGACTCTCTGAGTGCAAATTTCTAGAAAGTTATTGTATAATAAATGACTACACTGAATCAGAACCTAGCACACATTTCAATTTTCCTTGAATAACAGCTGGAACATGTGATAACACACAGAGCGAACCCTATATGGTACAGAAATCCAAGGACAAGTCACTAAAACGTGCTTGTGGGAATAACGCTCTACCTGCAAAAAAAAAAAAAATCTTCGGATGACCAAAATACGAGAATATTGATCATTTCCGCTTGGTGAAGGACCAATCCTATTCCACAGGTTCCCAAGTCTCTCATTACATAATGGAAGAAGCACATTTCTATCTGACTGGGCAGATTTTCCTTTATTTGGAAGCCATTACTAATGCACCAAATTGGTCCCCTGACAGTGTCCAAAGACATCAGTGGTTGGCGAAGTTCTCCCAGGTCCGGAGATAAAAGAGGAAATCCATCAAATGTGCTACAAATAAAAAGATCTATATCTGCTATTCTCTGGCTCATTTCATATATGTGATGTGCTGCCATGATACCAGTGTGTGATACAAACATGTAGGTAAAGGATCCTTGTCATGTGTTCCTGCAGAAAATGTCATCTCGGTTGTACTGACTGCCACAACATAGCAACCAGGTTTATCAATGATTTCATCCTCAGCTTCGTCACTGCATAATCACTCAACCCTGAAACCTCAATCTCTTCCTGTGGAAAAACTTAATACTATGGTTGCCTTTTTGTTTGGGAGGTTTTCAAATTTGCGATATTCATGAAATGAGAATAATCACAAAAATAAAACCTTTGTGAAGCAGAGGTCCCATTATTGAATGGAAAGTTGAAAAGTGAAAGGCTGACATTATGAATAAAAGTAGATTGCTTTTGTTCAAAGATTTATATTTTCAACAATATTTCAATAAAATTTCTATTTGGGCCAATTAGCCCTTGATGGTGAAGGTCAAGGACACTAGTTTCCGAACTGGTCTCAGATTTTGGTAGAAACAATTTAAATTTCACATTTCATGAAATAATATTGATTGGGTCAAAAGCTATCGCAGTTCACAAGATTTGACAAGGAACAACAACTACGAATGCCACTGACAGACCAAACACCCATGGGCAGAGCAGAGCCATAATCTGTGAAATCTCGATAGAGAGTCAGAGGTTCACTCCTAACAACAAGTCATGACTTTTTGTTTATTCTTTACTCCAAAACCTGAAATCCATAAGGCTTATAATGATATACAATTCCTATCCTTTATTTTTAAGCCTATATTTTTTACATGAATTGTACAAATAGTTATTTTTACTAATCAAGGCACTCTCCATGGTTCAGATGATGGCGTTCACTGGACTTTAGGGGTGGAAGAACCCAGTGAACCCAGAGAAAACCACTGGCCTTAGATGAGCAACTACAGGTCAAGCAAACATATTCCAAATATCATTATATTATCATAAAACATAATTGGTCATGAAAAAATTATTACTTTAGATTTTACACAAAATGAGCCCAATTCCTGAAGGAAAAACGTTTTTTTTTTCTATTTATTTTTCCACTAAAATCATAAGGTTGTGTGACTTGTTCAAAAACTATTGGCACATCTATGAGCAGGGATCAAACCTGGGTCAACAGCAAAGAGAGCCGAGCATTTTACCCCTCAACTAAATAGATATACCCAAATTTCAGTGGGAAGCCCTTCGTGGAAGAGACTATAGGAGGAATACCTTTTGTGTAAAACATAAGGTTGTGTGATTTGTTCAAAAACTATTGGCACATCTATGAGCAGGGATCAAACCTGGGTCAACAGCAAAGATAGCCGAGCATTTTACCCCTCAACTAAATAGATATACCCAAATTTCAGTGGGAAGCCCTTCGTGGAAGAGACTATAGGAGGAATACCTTTTGTGTAAAACATAAGGTTGTGTGATTTGTTCAAAAACTATTGGCACATCTATGAGCAGGGATCGAACCTGGGTCAACAGCAAAGAGAGCCGAGCATTTTACCCCTCAACTAAATAGATATACCCAAATTTCAGTGGGAAGCCCTTGTGGAAGAGACTATAGGAGGAATACCTTTTGTGTAAAACATAACGTTGTGTGATTTGTTCAAAAACTATTGGCACATCTATGAGCAGGGATCGAACCTGGGTCAACAGCAAAGAGAGCCGAGCATTTTACCCCTCAACTAAATAGATATACCCAAATTTCAGTGGGAAGCCCTTCATGGAAGAGACTATAGGAGGAATACCTTTTGTGTAAAACATAAGGTTGTGTGATTTGTTCAAAAACTATTGGCACATCTGTGAGCAGGGATCGAACCTGAGTCAACAGCAAAGATAGCCGAGCATTTTACCCCTCAACTAAATAGATATACCCAAATTTCAGTGGGAAGCCTTTCGTGGAAGAGACTATAGGAGGAATACCTTTTGTGTAAAACATAAGGTTGTGTGATTTGTTCAAAAACTATTGGCACATCTATGAGCAGGGATCGAACCTGGGTCAACAGCAAAGATAGCCGAGCATTTTACCCCTCAACTAAATAGATATACCCAAATTTCAGTGGGAAGCCTTTCGTGGAAGAGACTATAGGAGGAATACCTTTTGTGTAAAACATAAGGTTGTGTGATTTGTTCAAAAACTATTGGCACATCTATGAGCAGGGATCGAACCTGGGTCAACAGCAAAGATAGCCGAGCATTTTACCCCTCAACTAAATAGATATACCCAAATTTCAGTGGGAAGCCTTTCGTGGAAGAGACTATAGGAGGAATACCTTTTGTGTAAAACATAAGGTTGTGTGATTTGTTCAAAAACTATTGGCACATCTGTGAGCAGGGATCGAACCTGAGTCAACAGCAAAGATAGCCGAGCATTTTACCCCTCAACTAAATAGATATACCCAAATTTCAGTGGGAAGCCTTTCGTGGAAGAGACTATAGGAGGAATACCTTTTGTGTAAAACATAAGGTTGTGTGATTTGTTCAAAAACTATTGGCACATCTATGAGCAGGGATCGAACCTGGGTCAACAGCAAAGATAGCCGAGCATTTTACCCCTCAACTAAATAGATATACCCAAATTTCAGTGGGAAGCCCTTCGTGGAAGAGACTATAGGAGGAATACCTTTTGTGTAAAACATAAGGTTGTGTGATTTGTTCAAAAACTACTGGCACATCTGTGAGCAGGGATCGAACCTGGGTCAACAGCAAAGATAGCCGAGCATTTTACCCCTCAACTAAATAGATATACCCAAATTTCAGTGGGAAGCCCTTCGTGGAAGAGACTATAGGAGGAATACCTTTTGTGTAAAACATAAGGTTGTGTGATTTGTTCAAAAACTATTGGCACATCTATGAGCAGGGATCGAACCTGGGTCAACAGCAAAGAGAGCCGAGCATTTTACCCCTCAACTAAATAGATATACCCAAATTTCAGTGGGAAGCCCTTCGTGGAAGAGACTATAGGAGGAATACCTTTTGTGTAAAACATAAGGTTGTGTGATTTGTTCAAAAACTATTGGCACATCTATGAGCAGGGATCGAACCTGGGTCAACAGCAAAGAGAGCCGAGCATTTTACCCCTCAACTAAATAGATATACCCAAATTTCAGTGGGAAGCCCTTCATGGAAGAGACTATAGGAGGAATACCTTTTGTGTAAAACATAAGGTTGTGTGATTTGTTCAAAAACTACTGGCACATCTGTGAGCAGGGATCGAACCTGGGTCAACAGCAAAGAGAGCCGAGCATTTTACCCCTCAACTAAATAGATATACCCAAATTTCAGTGGGAAGCCCTTCGTGGAAGAGACTATAGGAGGAATACCTTTTGTGTAAAACATAAGGTTGTGTGATTTGTTCAAAAACTATTGGCACATCTATGAGCAGGGATCGAACCTGGGTCAACAGCAAAGAGAGCCGAGCATTTTACCCCTCAACTAAATAGATATACCCAAATTTCAGTGGGAAGCCCTTCATGGAAGAGACTATAGGAGGAATACCTTTTGTGTAAAACATAAGGTTGTGTGATTTGTTCAAAAACTATTGGCACATCTATGAGCAGGGATTGAACCTGGGTCAACAGCAAAGATAGCCGAGCATTTTACCCCTCAACTAAATAGATATACCCAAATTTCAGTGGGAAGCCCTTCGTGGAAGAGACTATAGGAGGAATACCTTTTGTGTAAAACATAAGGTTGTGTGATTTGTTCAAAAACTACTGGCACATCTGTGAGCAGGGATCGAACCTGAGTCAACAGCAAAGATAGCCGAGCATTTTACCCCTCAACTAAATAGATATACCCAAATTTCAGTGGGAAGCCCTTCGTGGAAGAGACTATAGGAGGAATACCTTTTGTGTAAAACATAAGGTTGTGTGATTTGTTCAAAAACTATTGGCACATCTATGAGCAGGGATCGAACCTGGGTCAACAGCAAAGAGAGCCGAGCATTTTACCCCTCAACTAAATAGATATACCCAAATTTCAGTGGGAAGCCCTTCGGGGAAGAGGCTATAGGAGGAATACCTTTTGTGTAAAACATAAGGTTGTGTGATTTGTTCAAAAACTATTGGCACATCTGTGAGCAGGGATTGAACCTGGGTCAACAGCAAAGATAGCCGAGCATTTTACCCCTCAACTAAATAGATATACCCAAATTTCAGTGGGAAGCCCTTCGGGGAAGAGACTATAGGAGGAATACCTTTTGTGTAAAACATAAGGTTGTGTGATTTGTTCAAAAACTATTGGCACATCTATGAGCAGGGATCAAACCTGGGTCAACAGCAAAGATAGCTGAGCATTTTACCCCTCAACTATATAGATATACCCAAATTTCAGTGGGAAGCCCTTCGGGGAAGAGGCTATAGGAGGAATACCTTTTGTGTAAAACATAAGGTTGTGTGATTTGTTCAAAAACTATTGGCACATCTGTGAGCAGGGATTGAACCTGGGTCAACAGCAAAGAGAGCCGAGCATTTTACCCCTCAACTAAATAGATATACCCAAATTTCAGTGGGAAGCCCTTGTGGAAGAGACTATAGGAGGAATACCTTTTGTGTAAAACATAAGGTTGTGTGATTTGTTCAAAAACTATTGGCACATCTATGAGCAGGGATCAAACCTGGGTCAACAGCAAAGAGAGCCGAGCATTTTACCCCTCAACTAAATAGATATACCCAAATTTCAGTGGGAAGCCCTTCGGGGAAGAGGCTATAGGAGGAATACCTTTTGTGTAAAACATAAGGTTGTGTGATTTGTTCAAAAACTATTGGCACATCTGTGAGCAGGGATTGAACCTGGGTCAACAGCAAAGATAGCCGAGCATTTTACCCCTCAACTAAATAGATATACCCAAATTTCAGTGGGAAGCCCTTCGTGGAAGAGACTATAGGAGGAATACCTTTTGTGTAAAACATAAGGTTGTGTGATTTGTTCAAAAACTATTGGCACATCTATGAGCAGGGATCAAACCTGGGTCAACAGCAAAGATAGCTGAGCATTTTACCCCTCAACTAAATAGATATACCCAAATTTCAGTGGGAAGCCCTTCGGGGAAGAGACTATAGGAGGAATACCTTTTGTGTAAAACATAAGGTTGTGTGATTTGTTCAAAAACTATTGGCACATCTGTGAGCAGGGATCGAACCTGGGTCAACAGCAAAGATAGCTGAGCATTTTACCCCTCAACTATATAGATATACCCAAATTTCAGTGGGAAGCCCTTCGGGGAAGAGACTATAGGAGGAATACCTTTTGTGTAAAACATAAGGTTGTGTGATTTGTTCAAAAACTATTGGCACATCTGTGAGCAGGGATCGAACCTGGGTCAACAGCAAAGAGAGCCGAGCATTTTACCCCTCAACTAAATAGATATACCCAAATTTCAGTGGGAAGCCCTTCGTGGAAGAGACTATAGGAGGAATACCTTTTGTGTAAAACATAAGGTTGTGTGATTTGTTCAAAAACTATTGGCACATCTATGAGCAGGGATCGAACCTGGGTCAACAGCAAAGAGAGCCGAGCATTTTACCCCTCAACTAAATAGATATACCCAAATTTCAGTGGGAAGCCCTTGTGGAAGAGACTATAGGAGGAATACCTTTTGTGTAAAACATAAGGTTGTGTGATTTGTTCAAAAACTATTGGCACATCTATGAGCAGGGATCGAACCTGGGTCAACAGCAAAGAGAGCCGAGCATTTTACCCCTCAACTAAATAGATATACCCAAATTTCAGTGGGAAGCCCTTCGTGGAAGAGACTATAGGAGGAATACCTTTTGTGTAAAACATAAGGTTGTGTGATTTGTTCAAAAACTATTGGCACATCTATGAGCAGGGATCGAACCTGGGTCAACAGCAAAGAGAGCCGAGCATTTTACCCCTCAACTAAATAGATATACCCAAATTTCAGTGGGAAGCCCTTCGTGGAAGAGACTATAGGAGGAATACCTTTTGTGTAAAACATAAGGTTGTGTGATTTGTTCAAAAACTATTGGCACATCTATGAGCAGGGATCGAACCTGGGTCAACAGCAAAGAGAGCCGAGCATTTTACCCCTCAACTAAATAGATATACCCAAATTTCAGTGGGAAGCCCTTCGTGGAAGAGACTATAGGAGGAATACCTTTTGTGTAAAACATAAGGTTGTGTGATTTGTTCAAAAACTATTGGCACATCTATGAGCAGGGATCGAACCTGGGTCAACAGCAAAGAGAGCCGAGCATTTTACCCCTCAACTAAATAGATATACCCAAATTTCAGTGGGAAGCCCTTCGTGGAAGAGACTATAGGAGGAATACCTTTTGTGTAAAACATAAGGTTGTGTGATTTGTTCAAAAACTATTGGCACATCTATGAGCAGGGATCGAACCTGGGTCAACAGCAAAGAGAGCCGAGCATTTTACCCCTCAACTAAATAGATATACCCAAATTTCAGTGGGAAGCCCTTGTGGAAGAGACTATAGGAGGAATACCTTTTGTGTAAAACATAAGGTTGTGTGATTTGTTCAAAAACTATTGGCACATCTATGAGCAGGGATCGAACCTGGGTCAACAGCAAAGAGAGCCGAGCATTTTACCCCTCAACTAAATAGATATACCCAAATTTCAGTGGGAAGCCCTTCGTGGAAGAGACTATAGGAGGAATACCTTTTGTGTAAAACATAAGGTTGTGTGATTTGTTCAAAAACTATTGGCACATCTATGAGCAGGGATCGAACCTGGGTCAACAGCAAAGAGAGCCGAGCATTTTACCCCTCAACTAAATAGATATACCCAAATTTCAGTGGGAAGCCCTTCGTGGAAGAGACTATAGGAGGAATACCTTTTGTGTAAAACATAAGGTTGTGTGATTTGTTCAAAAACTATTGGCACATCTATGAGCAGGGATCGAACCTGGGTCAACAGCAAAGAGAGCCGAGCATTTTACCCCTCAACTAAATAGATATACCCAAATTTCAGTGGGAAGCCCTTGTGGAAGAGACTATAGGAGGAATACCTTTTGTGTAAAACATAAGGTTGTGTGATTTGTTCAAAAACTATTGGCACATCTATGAGCAGGGATCGAACCTGGGTCAACAGCAAAGAGAGCCGAGCATTTTACCCCTCAACTAAATAGATATACCCAAATTTTAGTGGGAAGCCCTTCATGGAAGAGACTATAGGAGGAATACCTTTACTGTGAGTCTATATTTCATTAGCTGATTCCACACACGTGTTATGATGTCACTTAAAAATGTACTCGTTCCAGGTGAAAGTCATAAAATACACATAAGATATACATAAATATTATATAAACTACCTGTACTTGCATCCTGCCTACCTTGGTATTAATAATGAAGGTTTTTGATATTGCAAAGAAATGCTTTATTGCTTGACAAATATTAACTTTTTACTTGAGGATATGTTAAAACGTAGGTAACCTCTGAAAAGCCATACAGGTATAAAGTTTACTTCATTCATGTAGTCACACAAACCTTATAATCACAATTCTTTACTAGTGATAAGAATCAGTTGTAAAATCATATTTGATGATCTAAAGAAAAAATGACTGATGATCCATTATTAATTGATTATTCTATGTTAAATCTATTATTAATGTGAAATTTGCAGTATAGAATTACTGTACCATATACCTTAAATACTGTCTGTACAAATTCTGTCTTATATCACACTGAAAGGCCAACTTAATGGCCAGGTCAATGAAACTTATTTGTTGCACAAAATCAAATTTGTTTTGTGCCCCATGTTTCTCATATCCCTGACAAAATATGAATATTTTATCTGAATATGTGCATACATAATTGTTTGTGATCGATCATGTGAAAATTCAACTGATTTAACTAATTGTGAAAAAAGGACAAATTACTGATATAATCGATTACCTGCAAGATGATTGCACTGGTGTCAACACAGAACTATCTCAAAGTATCTGAGTAAAACTTCTCATAAAGGAAAAACCAGATTGAAAACACTAGTATAAATCATCCTGGGAAATCACATACACATGGAAAACTTGGAATAAGCCCTTCCCAGAGAAAATATGTTTATTTAAATATGTGTTGATAACAATTTATATTTCTAATATATTACTGTAATTCCACCAAAATTAACAAATTACAAATATCCTGAATCCTTTGAATATGTCCAAATTAATGTTTGTATCAAATTTATATTATTTTATTTATTGTAATGGTATGTTTTATGGTCATACACTTTTATCAAATTCATATTTTTTTTTATTCATTGTAATTTAATGTTTCAAGGTAATACACTTTTATTGTGTATACAACCTCGAAACATTTTTTTAGTAAGACATTTCTTGGCACCCCAGGTGCCAGAGTATCCCCAGACATAGTAGCGCCCCCCCCCCCCCCCTCCTTTAAGAAAAGGCCCCGATTTTTAGCAGCATATACTGACACTTGCCATATTTATTGTTTCTTCCATCTATCAATCCACAATCTTGTTGAAGATGTTGGTCCTGTGACCTTGATCTTTTTAAAGATGTGTCCTGTGACCTTGACCTTTGACCCCAAAATCAATTCGGGTCTTGCTTTTTCAATGGGACATATACAAGTCAAGTTTGAAATCTATACATGAATAAAGCAGGAATTATCATCCAGAAACTAATCTTTTGACAGATGGCTCCTGTGACCTTAACCTTTGACCTTGGGACCTCAAATTTGATAGGGTTCTTCCTCTCTTGGTAGGTGAACTATATGTACAAGATGAAAGATCTGAGATGAAATGTTCAGCTGAAAATGCATCCACATCTTTTTAAAGATGTGTCCTGTGACCTTGACCTTTGACCTCATGACCCCAAAATTAATTTGGGTCTTGCTTTTCCAATGGAACATATACAAGTCAAGTTTGAAATCCATACATCAATAAAAGCAGGAATTATCATCCAAAACTAATTTTTGGACAGATGGCTCCTGTGACCTTCACCTTTGACCTTGTGACCTCAAAATTGATAGGGGTCTTCCACTCTTGGCAGGTGAACTATATGTGCAAGATGAAAGATCTGAGATTAATTGTTTGGCTGAAAATGCATCCACAATCTTTTTTAAAGAGGTTTCCTGTGACCTTGACCTTTGACCTCATGACCCCAAAATCAAATCTGGTCTTGCTTTTCCAATGGGTCAAATACAAGTCAAGTTTGAAATCAATACATCAATAAAAGCAGGAATTATCATCCAGAAACTAATTTTTGGACAGATAGCTCCTGTGGCCTTGACCTTTGGCCTTGTGACCCCAAAATTGATATGGATCATCCATAATTGGCAAGTGAGCTATATACTCAAGATGGAAGACCTGGGATGAATGTTTGGCTTAAAATGCATCCACAGTATCTTTTAAGATGCCAGTCCAGTGACCTTGACCTTTGACCTCATGACCCTAGAACCTATAGGGTTCTTACTTTAGTGGTGAGCCATACATAAGTAATGTTTGAAATCCATATGGCTATCAACACTGGAGATATCAAAGGAGGTGTGTGATTTTTACCATATATGGCAATATTCAAGGTCAAGGCCACTCTCATAGGAAAGGTCATGACCCCAATTTAAATAAACATCATCCCATAACCCATACCTATGTATATGCATAATATAAAAGAAATCTGTCCATTAGTTTTTGACTTATAATGCTCACAGTACTGTTAGGTGGCAATTTTGGGGGTATTAAACGGCACGAAAACAAGTGAAGAATAATAGGTGGCACCACCAGTTTCTGGAACATGACAACCCTATCCATGATCCTCCATCAACTTGATTTTGGGATAAATCCATGCAAGATTTCTTGAGATGTTAAAGAATTTGTGTGATTTTCCCCAAAATTGGACCTATTCAAGGTCAAGGACACTCTCCTAGTAAAGGTCATGACCTCATTTTAAATAGGCGTTGTCCTCTTACCCATATCTATACATATACCAAGTTTGGTAAAGTTCCGTGAAATATGTTTTGGGTTATCGTGCCAACAAGATTTATATGCGGCGGCGGCGGCAGCGGCAGCGGCGGGACCGGTATGAAAACATAGTATCCCCCTACTTTGTCTGGGGATACAATTATAAATTAATATAAAAGAATAAAATTTAAGTTTCCCCAGCTTAAAATCTTGCCCCTGAAATTTACAAACTGATCACACTTAATGACTCTTATGGCCAGACTTTTTTCCAGACACACCTGGAAAATACACCCTGTTCTGAAGCAAATAGAAGAAAATAAATTAGTCAACACACTGTGAGGAGTGCTACTGCTATTATGTCGGTACAACTACCTTAGCATTCTACAGGTGCACTAATTACTGGAGTTTATAAATACACAGCAAACATACATACCTTGTCTGTAAACACAGGTATCCAAATTGGAATCAAGGTAAATGACACCTTGTTCATATGTGCTCAGGTGTTCACCTATTAGAGTCCCTGGGCCACAAATAAACATAAACCAATGTAAAACCACTACAGTTCATGCCCCATGTGCTGGAGTAGCCCTGCCAACAAATACAACCACTCTACTAAGTGTGTGTGGATAAAAGTGAGAGTCCCCCGAGCCTAACACACTAAACCCGCCAGGACTTCGGGTGATGCGTAAAGTGCTCGAGCTTTACCCGTTGCATGCATTGCGGGGTTGACCAGGTATAGGCTCTATCAATCACATTACAACCAGGGTAGACCTGGATCCACAGATTGTCTGTCACCCGAGGGGCCTCAACATATTGATGTTAAGGTCATCTCCTTCCCAGGCAAAATAAGGGCATTACATTAAAGGGGCCCAATCACCTATCTGACCTTTATAAACTAAAGGTAATCCTTCAGAGCTTTTATAAAAATAGACCAGAAAACGTGGAAATCACAGCACACAGGCTGCTTGTTTTGTTTATATCAACATGTTTATAATATGTGGGGGCCCGCAAAAATAATCAAAACAAATTCAACATAGGCATCTGGAAGCAAGTCAGATAAGCCAAAGCTCTGCAATTGGCATTTTGCAACAAGTGACCCTGCTACCTCCACATATATGCAACTTACCACCTTAGGTTACATGTTTTTAACTTTTGTCAACATTGCTGTGTTTACAAACATGCTGTTGATAAACAAGTTCACACATCCTTCATGAAGGCCTTATAAGAACTTTTCACAACCAAAATTACCCTTAGATCATTAATATATACCGTGAGGAAGCTAGAAACACAAAAGGTAGGTGATTAGGCATCTTTAAAAACAAGAGCACTGCAAACGTGCATAATTCCCCTGTCTTCTATCTGGTGACCTCTGACCTCATTAAATATAAGTGAACTTTGATGGGAAGGTAATTAAGGTGTGAAACTCTATTGGTAAATATATTATGAGTTTCATGAAAATCAGTAGAATTTTTGGTAAGTCACAAAGGTGCGTCCATATTGAATCAAATCACAATTGAACTCGGGTGAGATAACCTGTTGGTAGGTACTTATGGTGAGTTTGATGAAGATCCATCAAAGCCTCGGTAAGTAATCGCAGAAACACTAAAAGTTCACGAACAAACGGATGGACGGATGATGGATATACCATAACACTCCCGTCATATGACGGGCGTATAAATAGGTATATTCTGAAATTAGAGTTGTAGTGGAAAACTTTAGATTTGCACAAGATTTTGCAACAATGATTTTAGAACATATATAGCAGTATATAACTGTGATAGAAAATCTGAAATTCTGAGAATTGAAAAAGGCATTTTAAAGGATGCTTAAAATTTTTATTTCAAATTAAAAAAGACAACACAAGTCATAAAGTACACAACATTAAATATATTAATAACTAAATGTGTGTAGTCTGGTTGCCCCTGCCAAGATCCCTTATAAAGTTTTGCTGTGTTTTGCATTATGTCACACTTTAGTAACACATGTTCACCTATAATCAACTGCTTAACAGAAGAATTGCTCTATGTCACATTGGCATATAATCCTTTGAATTAAATCTGTATTTTATGGTGATCCAAATTACATAAAAAATTTAATAGATTGTTTCTTTGCAGGTCACCCTACAAAATAAAATCATAAAAATATATTCATAACTCTTTTCATTGATTTGCTAAATTGCTAACAGACAAACCAACCATCCAACATACCATGTGAAAAACATTTTTGAAAATTGTACAAGAGACTGTACAATGGACACTGCAGCAAGACATCTTTGAACAATAGCTCTTTTAATTGATTTGCTAAATTGCTAACAAACAAACCAGCCATCCAAAAAACCAAGTAAAAACATTTTTGAAAAATTTTACAAGAGACTGTTACAATGGACACTGCAGCAAGACATCTATGAAAATAGCAGTAAATCTGTCGAGTGTATTGCTATTTGAGATTTGTTGCACAAAGACTATTTGAAAAGGACATGTGAAAATAGCAGCAGAAAGTTACATTAAGAAGAACCTTCAAAAGAAGAGTAGAACTTTTAAAACTGCACATTAAGTAACAGAAGTACTAACTATCAAAGGTATTGCCCTGCAAGAGCATTGTTAAAATAGGCAACCCAATTAAAGTTACTGAAGTTCAAACACTTTCCCGAATATTTAAATGAACAATGTACTAAGTTAAATGAACAAGAACATTTCTAGCATGTTCAGGTATGCAGATGACTACCAGTATCAAGACAAAAAATTTTTAATGATGTCATATGTGATCTTTATATATAAATATTCAACACTCAAGCAAATATGAATTGTAAAATTGATTTACCAGTCTGAATTAGTGTATCAACATTTATTAATTACAAATGTAATTTCCTCCTGATATAAATACATTAGTTTTCAAATTCACCACCAGGAGTCACTGGTGTCAATACAACTACAACAATATTACCTTACAAGAAAGCAAAAATGCATTATAAAATAAACTGAGCTGTTTCAACTACATATTTCTTCAAACAGCATAAAACCAAATGACACATACAAGAAATTCAAATGATAAATCATAGATATTAAGCCTGTGCTAGAATTCAATTCATCAATTTCAAAGCTGTGTAATTGCTGTGGGAAAATGAGCAGAGATTATACAGGCAACTCCTGCAACCAGTTGAATATGGAAAAACTCCTAGTCAAAAAGAGACAAAAGCCCATAAGAATAAGAAAACTGGTTCTGTTTATTTTGCAAAAGTCAGCACCAAATTTGGGGGTTCATCATGACAAGGAATTATTTCATCATAAATGGTTAAATTTGCATGCGCCAGATTAAACAAACACTGATTAAAACATAATCCTCCATTCCAAAATACAACATTCATGTATTTATAATCTTTGTTTGAATTTGTTAAGATTTATAATACATTAACAATATTCTGAATATTTTCTCTGGGGATTAAACAAAAGAGGTGAAACTCTAACTCTTCTTCCAGTACAAATTTTTTAGCTGCATATTTTGTAAAAATCTGTTTGATAAATTTTGAATTATCTTTCTGATAATTAGGCAAATAAACACAAGTGAAAATACAGTCCCTCAATGAATGAGCCACAAATTATATATTTTTAATCAAATAAATGAACCATTTGCTATCTAAAGCCCCCCCCCCCCACACACACAAACACACATGAATACAATCACATCACTGGAGAATTTCATTCCACCGTGTCTTAAACACACTCATCAACCTCAGTATATCTACTTGAAGATGTCCCCATGTACCCTAGAGATCAAATAAATCTAAACCAGAATCTGGCCTCATAACCCTAGTCAGTATGTGTCATAAATCTGTGTCACTCTGCACACACAAGGATATTAATACAACACCCCAGCCTCATAAATGAATCAAAATGATACATTAACACTTTGGGGCTTGGTGTCATTTTCTCCCATCACTGAGAAAGATAACTCAACAGCAAATGTGGTTTTGATCAGATTATGTAAATAGTGCAATAAAAATGTTTCCACACTGTTTATTTTATTGGCATTATCAACATCCAGCCTTAATTTCCTTATATTCAAAAGCTGACAAGGCCGCATTTAAAATTAATTTTATTACAGAACTGACATTCCCATTTTTCACACATCAATATTCATTGGGGAACATGAAAATGCTAGTTGGTGAGCATATTTTTATCCCTCTAAATGAATTATTATGTGTATGTATTGTTAATGTCAAAGTTTCATTCATAAAAGTGTTATACAGAAGAGTTTAAACTGACTGTGGTTCCTCTGCACCAAACCTAGAACTGTCTCGTATATTTGTAATTCTGTATTCTCCCTGCTGACAAAATTCCACATATTTTGTCTCCAGACGAATATTTTATAATAGAAGAAAAATTGTGGGCTTCCTCCATATTTTTTGTCATAGAGTCAATAGAACAATTTATTTGTTTTTAGTGCTGCTTCACTGTAAAATATGATATCTACTGCAAGCTTGAGATTTGATTTACAATACTATGTTTCACTGCAGGTCTTCAAATTGATCAACTGTCAAATGTGACTGTTTATTATATTATATATAGTATGATTAATACAGGTTACAAGTTTGTGAAGAAATAAAATGAAATGTTCCCACAAAATATGAATTCTTCCACCCAATTTATATGCAAAGTGTGCTTTTCAGTTTCCCTCTCATTTAATGTCAGAACACTACACTCTTTCATTGTAATGTACAGCCTTACATTTCCTCAGTGCTTTGAATCTGTTATCTGAGGTCAGAGGTCAAATCAAAACAAATATGGGAATCATATCTTTTAATATTTTTATTTTATATTAATTTTAATGTTTATCTCATATCCATAGTTCAAATGACTGAGTGATATTATATTTCACAAAAATAATCACAAATTGTTTCTTGTTTACAAATGAGCTGATAAGATATTAATGCATGTACTAAAAATATTCGATCTTTGCTACAATTCAAAGAATGATTTTCATTTTAATTGTGTTTTACACCAACTAAACTTTTGCTTTTAATGATGTTTCCATATGTTTTGTTGTTATTTTTTAGACTTATTTTTTTGTATAAAAATTATATGATCCTACAAATTCTCATCTCTGTTTAACCAGGTCAAGCTTTGGAACAGTATAACTCCATTGTTATGGTTGAAGGCAACTGCCTCCATTTTTTTTAATGCTAGCTTAACTAAGTATATGTATATCTGCAGATTTCCATTCCAGTTTCGGACTAGGTGCCCACTGCCCAGGCAGTATATCACACGCTTCCTCTCATTTTATATCATGGTGTTAACCAGGTCCAGTGACTGCTAAGAATCATCCCCATTGCTGGGTCATACCACTGAGGAACCCAAAAAGGCGCACTCCACTCACAAACATGGACATGGGGCAGAGCCTTCCCATTAAGCTTGCACAGCGCTCACCCTGGGTGTGGGATCAGATTTAAAATCACCATCTCCTGGCTTTGAGTCATGTGCTCTACACATGAGCCACAGGACCCTACAGGCACACAAACATTATATATATATCCTATAAAATTTTATTTTAATTATTTTTTTTTAATTATTTTTTTTATGGAGGTAACCACCTCCAATTTTTTTTTTAATGCTGACTTATCTTATTCTTTACCTAAGTATGTACATCTGCAGAGTTTCCATTTCGGTTTGGAACTACTTGACAGGGTGGTAGCACTCGCTTCCTATCATTTTTATATCCTGGTGTCACCCAGGCCTGGTGTCTATTGCACCTGTTGGTCCTGATTGTGTAATCATCCCCATTGCTGGGTCATAACACCGAGGAACCCCCCAAAGACACACTTGTATATAAGTGATACACGACTGTGGGGCACAGCCTACCCATTTAGCTTGCAGAGTGCTCACCCTGGGTGGGGGCCGACTGTGAAATACCTCACCGCCTCGGCTGAGATTCGAACCCACGATCTTTCGGCTTTGAGTACTGTGCTCTACCCCTGAGCCACAGAAGCCGGTTATATATCCTATAATTAAATTTAGATTCTATATTTAACATATGAAATATATTAAAATAAATCTTGAAAGTACAGTGATGCTGTGGAAAATGATTTCTACTGAATGCTGAATAAGTAGGGTACACATCTTGTTCAGTTGATAAATCAATCCAAACTCTTTTGGAATATAAAATTTCAGAACAGTCCTTGTAATACCCATCTCTAAGTCTAAGAAATTTGAATTTATAAAATGATGTAAAACTAAGTTGCAAGTAAAACATGTGTCAATCCATAGAAATATTTGGCATCACCAGTTTCATATAATATAAAGCTGTCCAAGACCTTTGGCACACCAAATTTCAGGAAAATCCACTGTACTAGTTCTCCTGAGATCTAATGGTTTGTATGATTTTTTAAAGAAAAAAAATCATTTAATGATGGACACAAAATCATGATCACTCTAATTTAATCTTAATTTCTATGGCCTTTATTTTCAAACAGAATCAGAAAGATATTCTGTCAATCATATTTCTAAAGTTGTGTTGGTACAGTCTAGAGTTAACCATAAGATCTTACAGTATTTCAATACAAATAACTATTAAAGAATGAAATATATATATAAAATAATTTTCCTGATAACCTTTCATTTTGCTTTTTGTCTCTTTGGTCACATTTAAATAAAATTTTAATTCTCATTTCATCATTATATTATAGACATTTTGTTCCCAATATTTGTTTCTATTCTATATTCAGTCAAATTGTATTAAAGTTAAATATGTGGCATACATCTCTTATAGTAATACTGAACAAGCAAAAAATGTGTGCTACATTTTATAGGACAGTTTAACAATGCTACAGTAATCTGGTAATGGGAAAGTATGTAATTTGTAATTATAAATTAAACAAAAAAGTTAGTCTAAATAACCTAAGCTCTGTGTCTCATGTTTGTTTTCAGTACATATTTTTGTTAACAACTATCAATGTCTTACATTAAATATATAATCCATATCAAAATAAAACGGGGTTTCTGCATAATTTCAAAGGGTATCCAACCAAGCTCTGAAATAATCACCAGGGGGCGCTAGCTGCCGTGGAAAAAAAAACTTCAGAAGTTACTGGCGCTCTGCTTGTTGTATAAATACATGAGTGTGACATAACGCATCTTACTTTACACAGCCTAACATTAGCAAAACAGTCAACTTTCCAATGAACTGCCATAAAACGAGTGTACTCACCATGCTCGTACAGTTTTCGATCAGTTTGACAGGTAACCAATTTCATGCCGTCCACGCAACATTCGGTTTGACCCAACATGAACTCTGACCGCGGTCGAAAATGATATCGAGGCTGAAGACGCACATGGTTGATGTTTACAGTTTCATGGCCAGTGACGTTGGCTTGTTTCATGTTTAATGTAAAATATTAGAAGGCCTCATGTTAAACTGGATTGGGTGTCACTTCAAAACCTGTTTGAATAGAAAATGTATTATTTGTGAATGAAGAATAATGACACCTAGGGCCGGTAAACCTACTTACCTCGAACAATTAAACCAGTTCCCTTCGAATACAGCTGCTGGTGGGCCGAAATATAAATAACATTGTATATACTAGTATATGTGCACGGCCGTTTTTATCAAAATGGCCTTGGAGTATTTGCCCAAGCACATTCTGTAGCATTAGACCACACTATTCCCCTAAAAAAAAACAAATAAAAGGCAAATGTTTGCAAGGTAATGTAATCAAAAATTGTAATGTGGGGGCCAAATGATTTTATGAATGAATGTCAATTTTCTATAATAGAAAATAACCAAGAATCTTTTATTTATGAATGTAGCTTTCTAGACCTCACATATGAGTTACTTAAACGGACAATGAAACTTCCTTATTAGAAAAAATAAGCCGGAACCTAAAGTACTGGGGTTTGGGGACCAATATTTTCAGGGAATCGAGACTGTCGAGCGAGTGAACCGGCTGAGGGGGCTGGGCGTTGGAGGGCATGCATCTCCCTAAAGCGATGAAGTGATTTTTTTATGAACAATAAAATTTTAGTCAATTTTAGGCAATATTGAAGCAATTTGAGAATAAATTAACAGTGAATATTATCGTTTCAGAAACCAACAATAATTAAAATTGCCTTCCTAAATATCTTTATAATCTATAAAACTTGCATGATTTTTTATTTAAGCATTAAATGGCTGCGTACTACAATGTTGCGTGAAATTGGGGACTATATCATATTATCAGTCATTTTGTAATTGTATTCATTTCTGTAACACTGCATGTCATGGGTATATGAGGAAATTTTTAAAACTGTATTTTTGTTAAGAAACTTGAATTTTTTCTAATGGCAGTTAGAGTCTATATATTTAAAGAAAAAATACATTAATTTAATCAGCAAAAAAAAATAATATAGTATGTCCCCATGGTTGTAATGGGGGGGGGGGGGGGACAATGTTCCCTTATCCCCCACATGATTGTACCCCTGCTTGAATTGAATATAAATACACTTTTAGTAATTTGTTTGCAGTATATATTTGACGGGGCATCAAAATCATGAGTGCTAAGCGTAAGTAAGGGAAAATACAAGTATATAAAATTATGGAACCCTGCCGAGACATGTATATGTGTGTCATGGTTCATCAATTCGACGGTTGCATCACAGGCCAGGTAGCCATATATAGCTCTGCCCGCCAGTTCAAAGGAGAGTGATAGGCCCAAATTGCCCTGTACAATAAGGGTAAAAGATCATTTAAAAAATATTGTTTTGATCTAGATATCATGCCATTAATGCTTTATTGATTTTGGGCTAGCTTTCCGTGACCAGAAAAATCGTTCATATATATTTTTTGTGAAAATTGCGAGGACCAACCAACCGATGAAGCGACCACCTAACGACAGAGGAATAAAATATTTTTGTCTTGTTTTAAAACCCATGTATATCAAGTTCATTAGTTTGATCATAACGACTACAGTTGTATAGATTAAAGGACTTTAAGAAGCTGATTAGGGCCTATTACGAAAAAAAACTTGCTAACGTTGTCAAATGGCATAAACTGCAAGTATGAAATGGCATTCACTCGAAGCTCTGTCGTTTCATGTCGATGAGTTCGGCTCTCGATTGGCCTGGCTGGTCTCCGCTGCTGGAATCGGCGGAGGGGGGTGCATGCTGCTAAAATTCTGACTCTGTGGGTGTGGGCGCTGTAGCTTCCTGCGGTCACCGGTATGGGAAAACGTTGGCGGCCCCATTCGGTTCCTGGCTTGGCTTGTTTGGCATCGCGTTTATCGGCTCCATAAATTTAAAATTAATCAAAATTACACCTAAGAAGCACCTGGCGCTAAGGTCCTAGACCTTAGTAGTAGCTTTCTATAGCTTTTTCAGAGATTCTTGGTCAGGACAAACTTCTTCTGTCTAAGAAAGCTGATTAGATTGGAGCGTTTTGCCGAAAAAAGGGCATGCGCATTTTTTTTGTTTGTTAGAGAATTATCTTAAGTTCTATGAATAGAAAAGGCCGCTCTACAGATTTTACTAGCCAATTCATATATATAATCACATATATAGGCTTTTTAGCAATTTTGAAAGTGTGTGTGTGGCGGGGAGGGGGGGGGGCCCGTTTGGGTGCGTATAAACGCTTCAGAAGGGGTGAGTTTTGGAGGGGTATCCACCGCATACGGTATGGAAAAAATTGAGAAAAAAAATAAAACATGAAAATGCATTTTTAATGCAGGCTTTCAACTTTTTTCTGCCACTTTTAATCACATGCTGCACCAGACACAAAACAAATACCAAATATCGGGTCATGCCTGCGTGCCAAATTCATCATATTTATATCTTCATGTATATATAGAAGTATGCGGGTGTGGGAGGGGAACCTTATACTGAACATTTGGAAAAATACTAGTATTCACCTTTTTCTTACTTTTAATCACATTCTGTACCAAAAAATACAAAATATTGAATTTACAGAATCGTGCGTCCCAAGCTGATTTGTTTCCTACCATTCTTATGAATATGAAGTACACTAAATTTCAATCAGTTTCATCTAAAAATTACACAATACAGACCTTCATCACTATAGAAACTGAATATTTTTGACCTGATATGACACTTCATTTTACCAAATAAAATCCCATAAGAGAAGCCTTCTCTTTACAAACTGCATGTTGCCCTTTCGCAATATAATTAAAGGGGCGGTTCAACGTTGGTGGTGATTATGGCCACAGAAAGAGAAATACCTACAGTGCCACCTGGTGAATATGTAAGAAAACGGGAAAGCATGTTTGCTCTACTCGCCGCACGGCGGAGCTAGTTTACACCGGGGGAAATAGACATGATCGGCTGGTCCACATATTCAGAACTTGCAGTATACAGTGTGACACGCCCATGAGGATGGGAGTTGTAGAAGTCTCATATTTGTTGAATTTTAAATCATTTGCTTTTTGCATGTGCAGTTTAATGAATGGTGTGCGATTTATTTAATATTTATTACATTTAAAGTACAACCATACTCGTCATTAAATACTCATTCAAACATTGTTTGCACAATATTGCAGGAAAATAAACTTATCGGCTCCCATAACTATTCATTAATGTTCAATAATTTCGAAAATATATCTTATTTTTTTTATGCTCAGAATTTAAGCAGTTGTATTATGCCTGAGGAATTCATGCGAAATTCTGGTATAGCCTCTCAGTTAGTTACTTTTAATTATTCTTCATTTTTGGACTTGAAGAATGCAGTTAGTTTGCAGAAAGAATTCATGAATTTGAAAGCTCTCCGAACTAAAACATATAATAATCCTCATACTTTCAAGTATCTGGCAGCAACTCTTTCAGATACTTTGATTCATCGAGCTGTTCTGGTGTCTATTTCATGAATAGAAAACAAGGCAATTGAACAAATCAAAAGACTCGCGTACACTTGTTCTACATGGCTAGTGGGATTTGTACACCAAATATTAAACATTGCTGGACGGCTTAGGAGGGGGGGGGGCGAGAAGGGTATGAGTCAAATAAAGCCATATAAACCTGTTTCGTTCCTTACGCCTGTGTTCTTGTTCTGCCCGTGTGTGAACAGTGTATTGGTAACATCTGTTTCGTTGAAATTGATTGGCAGTTGTGATTTCAGCCCGCGTACGTGCCGGCTTGTTCATTATCCAGGAAATAGACACCAGAGAGGCTCGATGAATCAAGGTTTCTGAAAGCGTTTCTGCCAGAGGCATGGCAGGCATACCTGTCCTCGCTGGGTTGGTGAGCGAATGGAGTTATCATGTGCGTAGCCAGGTTTTACGGAATGTGGGGGGGGGGGGGGGGTCAGTCGGCCTTGGAGATGCAGCAGACCCGCTGGCCAAGATTACATACTTATATAAGAAGCAACAGAGAACTTCAGTATTCTTGTGACATTTAAAGAATCAAAACAAGAGAAAAAAATTCACTTCTCAATCATTTGGGGAATAATATCCTTGGGATAGATAACTTCTTTGATTTTATATATAAACAATGGGGTTTTAGACGATTTTGATACCTTAATACCTGCAGACGAAAGTATAAACAGTAACGAAACTTGATGCAAACATGACATATATTCTTTTTTTTTTTCTTTTAAATTATTTTTATATTTTAATTTCTTAGCGGCTATCTAGAATCTGGAAAGTTTTCCCCGCAATATCACTTAGAAAGTCAGAGTTGGGGGAGGGGTGGGGGGAATTGCCCCTTGCGGCACCCCCTGGCTACACCCCTGGTTATAACGTTTCATATATCTCCATGCATCATGTCTGCTAGGTGAAATGAAAGAGAGATTATAAAAAAGAGAAACCAGTATCAGATTCCCCGTCCACACTGTATAAATACAAATCGTTTTTAAAAGATATCAAACTGGTTTGTTCATCCTGACATTAATTCACATCTTTGCTCATGCAGCTCCACTAACAGATGAAATGTTTTAACGCTTGTGTTGAGGAAAGGAGTATCACTGCCGGAGTTGAGACGTCAAGGCATGTACGCTGATGCCTTAAACAATGACTAAGTGGATATTTATAAATGATGACTCTTAAATTATGATGATTCGGATTTTTATAAGAATTATTAGGAAATATCCATGGAAAATGAAAATAAAAGATAATTCACATTCCTGCTCGCATAAGTTGTTGCTTTCCTGCATGTATTTCCCCTCACAAGTAGTTTTCACTTCACGGAACTTACAATTACATGTAATATTATTATACATTTAATTGATTAACCTTTGTATTAATTCATGTCACGATTAACCAGAAGCTGATCCAGATCGACCTATATATATATATAGGTATGATCTTATACACTTAAAGCCAACTACTCTCTTACCTTGTCTATACAGAGTTCGTGTGACTTAAAACCGGCTTGCTCTGCATACATATAAATGTTAAGAAAGGTTCTTATAACGCCTCTGTAACTGATGTATGAGCTTGTATATCTACAGGCTGTCAGTGCGTGTTGTAAAACAGAAAAGCCATGCTGCCTATTGGTGGGCCGATTATCGAGTTTTATCGAAAGTCAGTCGGTTTGCTGCCACTTTCAAACGCTCGATTACCAAAGGCAACTATCGATTACATCATAATAATTACTGTTTTCTTTCCAGAATGCCTTTATGTTATAGGCAAAAATGATTCTTCCATTTTTTACCACATTCCGCGCTTCATATAATGAGTCTGGTTTCCAAATAACTTCAGTATGTAACTGAATATGACACGGTTGATGCGAGAACGGAGGACTTATTAAACTTATTATCTGTGAACTCGCAGGGAGCTGCAGAATTAGCGGAGAGTTTTTTAACGAAATGTACATTGCAAAATATGGACGGGAAGGCGTTAAATACTTCATAAATTCTCCAGGTCTATGCCAATTTTGCGAGATTCTCTAAGAAATAATCTATTCAACCGATGCCAGGTGCCGCTGTTTAGGCCGTCCTTAAAAATTTCTTTTTTGGGGGCTAACCCGGCCGGTCGAGTATTTGCATTTCAGCTGGATATTTTTTTTTACTAGTCTGCAATTTTTTTTTTTTTGGTATGATCTGCCCCAAGCGCACCTGGGCCCATTAAATGCCTTCATGTGCTAGAAAAACATACCCTTTATAGGCCTTACATTCTTAGATGCTCTATAATTCCTTTATGAAAGATATAACCCGACGTTGCCGATCGTTAAAATTTGATCCTGAAAATTAGTCTTTATACGTGGAAGGATCGTTACACTCGTGCGCGAGAGGAGAATACCTGCCGGGGAAACGTAGGTACAGCTTCACAGATAATTGCATATTTCTTTGATAATTGCATATATTTGTCTGAACCGATTAATAATCGATCATCGGTCGGTTTGCTCAAACCGATGATCGATTATGAAAAAGGAACCGACTCCCACCACTAATGCTGCTTATATTGGCTGGTTGCATTTAGCTGAAAGCTGATAGGTCATTATTGCAAAACGCTCTTTGCAAAACTCAGCCCGACACGTACGGACTCCATCGATTCATCTGTGATTCACTATATGTCAGCGCTGCAGACTGTAGCAGTCCAAAACTCTTATTAGTCTGATGTGCTGAAAGATTACTTTTTTGAATGTGTTTAGATTAGTTAGGCGGGCCTCCACGTGTTAAAAAACGTGGATGTATATAAAATGAACAGCCTCTGTGCTGTGGGATCGGAGTTTTCAGACCCATTTTTATTTTTAAAAGTTCAGGGGAATATGTTTAGTTGGAAGACATCAGATATCGGAAAAGGGCTCTTTAAAAACGATAAACTTGCTGTTAATAAAATATACATTTTGTAACCGGATGTTACTCGCCTTTCTAGCGCAAAATCGTGGTCTTTTGAGTCATTTGAAGCCAGGCGACCTTTTTCCAAGTCAAGTCGAACCACGAATGGCCGTTAATTTTTGGATAATCATGACTACCGACTCTGATGCTGACAGAGAAGGCCAAGGGAATGTGAGCGGAGGGCGGGGATGGGTAACTGGGTATGAGGGGACAGTCAAGACAGAGGAGCCCCCGACTAGCCATGCAGATCTGGTGAACCAAGTAAATTAATTTCCTTTGTCGTTTGTTCGTCTGACCCTGTATGCACAGTTCAGATTTAAGCATTAACAGTACCAGCTCAGTTCTCATGTGATGCTCCTTAAATAAACCTTTTTTTCAAGACGCGCATGAATGTAGTCAGAGAGTGCATAGCGGTAATTTATCTTTTTAAATGCGGCGGAGATGCCACGGGATGAGTAGCGGTTAATCTTTAAACTCTACATAGAATCCTAATCAAGCCATATGCATGTATTTTTATGTTGTTCAGTGATGCAAGAGTACAGGAAACAACAATATTTATTTTTGTGCCCGCTCAACCAAAATTACCTAGTGCAGACACCTAGCGAGAGATTTGTGAAGTATAGTCGTTCTACATTTTATGGAGTAACCTTTTTCACATAAAATGATGATGATGATAATGGTATCTAAAACAGTAAATTTAACAGTTTTGCAAAAAAAAGATGGTTTTGCTCAAATGTTTTCTTGGGGAACAGGAGTGCACGTTAGCGAAATACTAAACAGTACTAAAAAGTGATGCAGTAACATGACAGGCTCATGAAATTAATTCAAGTGTACATAAAAATAAAATACAAATATATTACCCGTATACCTGGGACATATGCATGTACATTATAGAACTGTAGAACATATTGAAATTAAATATACAGATAACAACAGAAGCGGATCCGGGGGGGGGGGGGGGTCCTGGGGGTCCGGACACCCCCCCCCCCTTTTCTTTCGAAGCAACCTTTTTTAAAGGGTTTTAGACGAAATTTTGCGACCTGGACCCCTCCCCCCTTTTTCGGACCTGATGACCTTTTTTTTTAAGGAAATTCAGTATAGTCCTCCCGGGTTGGACCCCCCCCCCCCCTTTTCCTAAATCCTGGATCCGCTCCTGTACAACCAGGGTTTTTTTTGTAAACCCTTTAAAGATAAAGAGTTTAATATTACTTTAAGAAATCAGGAAGAAGTCGTCGCTATAGGTAAACTATATTCCAAACTTACAGTTTTCAGCCAGGTTTTCGCAAAGGAAGTCTGTAAAGTACAATAATAAAGTAACTTCAAGCTTGTAAATATTGGATATTCTAGAGTGTAATTAACTTCAATTTCCTTAGAAAGCTCATATTCGTATTTTGGTTTACAGCAATATCGTTTGATCTTAGAATAAAGAATATTGTATTGAGGGCTGCATATTGTATTATAAAAATTGACATTTCCCCTAACTTACCTAAACATACAGACGTATACGTAGGAGCCGAAATGTAACAAATGCGTGTGCTTTCACCTTTTGGTAAAACAATGCTTTCCGACAAAAATACGGTACCATAGAATAATAAAAGAGGCATCTGCTACCGAAAACAACCCATTGCATTATTATTATTATAAATATTATTACCATCATCATCATCATTATTATTACCTCCAAGCGGGGATTATGTTTTTGCCCATGCTGGTTTGCTTGTTTGTTTGTTTTTCCGTCTGCCTGTTAGCAACATTACTAAAACAGTTATTAACGGGTTTTAATGAAAGCTCGGCAATGATACAAGGAACAGTCGATTGAATTAGGGGGTGATCCGGATAATCATCTGGATCCAGGAATTTAAAAATGTTTCATTTCTGCATGACAATGCCATATATTGGGGTAATGGGCTTAGCTCTCTGCGTGCCAATTTCTAGTTGTTGTTACTATTACTATTATTATTATTATTATTATTATTATTATTATTATTATTATTATTATTATTATTATTATTATTATTATTATAATTATCATTATTGCCAAAGGTCCACACCACAAGACCCCATATATACCAGTTAGAGACGAAATATATTTTTTCTGTATCCGTATCTTAAATATTGAAAGTAAATATAATCCCTCATCTTTCACGACCAGTTTTCTACATAAACTCGTAGAGTTTTCAAATTAAGCGATAATTCTGTTAATATTAGACTTTAGAAATTGTTATGTTGGGATTTGCTAACGGGTGAATGTAGGATTATTTTCGTTCCTGGTTATCTCCTTTTTATTTCCCCTGGGAAATTTTCAAGAATACACTCATGCCGTGACACCGTGCACTTGACTGTTTCGTGCGATCGTTCCCACAATGCACAGTAAAATGGCGGTAGATTTGCAGCAATTGGTACCGATTTCCTTTGTCATTACGCAGGTTTGACAGCTCATTTTCGGCAACCGGACAAATCCCCGATGTAAGTTATTCTCTTTACAAATTCCCTGAATAACGAAATAAAAATGCCAGGCCCCACAGAATAGGTCAGCTGACCCACTGATCACGGGAGAAAGACGTGAAATCCAGGGAATGCAGATCCGTTTACTTTATTTTTCGCTGATGACAACTCGTCGACAAATGAGCTGATAATGACAGCCCCTGTCTGACTATGGACACACGTCCAAGTCACGATTCTGGGTTTATCACACACCGCCCTGATCAAGTCAGTATAAATATTTACAGATTACTCAAGTCCTCGGTTATATTTCAGATATGCGCAAATGATTTCGGTAAAACGGGATTGACTCTACTTGTCAAATCTTGGATTGAATTATCGCCCAAAACAGCGAAAGTTGGCCTTTCCAAGGAAATCCTTTGACAAGTAGGTGGATCTGGTTGTATATTTTGGTTTAATTTACAAAACACACTTCACTCACAGAAATTACAGGAAAATTTCTGATTTTCGGAAATTTAGAAGTTTCCATTTCAGGAAATTGATCCCCATTCCTGTTCTCTATTATATATTAGTTATTAATTATACTGGAACTGGCTTGACCCCCACCCAATTCCAGGAAACTTCTTTTTGTGTCCTCTCTTATGCCTGCCTTACTCTTCCTCGCAAGGTCAGTTTTGCTTATTTTTTATAATATAAATAAGAAAATGTTTGTATTATGCTGGATATTAATTGAATTTTTGTTGGAAATTTATCCAACGATGTATGAAAATTTTTTTAGCTCATGTGGTTGTTAATATTGATAGATTGCCTTTCAGCTGCATAACATACAGACATGATCATGTTGTCCTGTATAAGGACATTCTTTCTAATACATAAGCAGTGGTAAACATGAAACCCCCCCCCCCCCCCCCGCCCTGCTCATACACTTGCACACTGATACCCACTAATATTAAATGACAAGGTGGAGGATTACCCCATCTGTGTGGAAAGGTTAATTAGCTTCCATAAATAGTTTCCTTAGCATTTCTAATTAGTTGTACCAGTAGTCCATGAGCCTGTTCAAATTTTTTCCAACCCGTACAAATTGACCTTGTAATTGTGAAATTGACCAAGGTCATTTAGGAAACCATAACAAGGTTCTGTTTATCACATACTACAGTTTTCTGATGCACAGCCAGTTACTTCTTGTTGTGACATTTTTATCCACTCATATCAGTGAACTTCATCAGACTGTAGGACTACTACTGCTAGACATCATGCATAATATGTGAGCACCGATGATACTCATGGTACAGATAATGGAGCACTAATGAGTTAATTTTGGTTTGTGACTAGTTAGACGGTCTTGCTATCATAAATTCTGCTCTGTCATTTTGTGGTATCAGTTATAATGATGTAACATTTCGCTATTTGCAGATGGTATCACCAGTTCATATGATCTCATATACCCACAGAGAGAAATGATGTGATATTTCTCTGTTTGCAGTACGCTCTTTACACAGCGCTTTACCTATAGGGCTACTACCTATATTGTAAGGCGCTGTTTGTTATGACCTTGTATCCTGAATTGCTACACCAGAGGGGAGCACTGTATTTTTGTCCAATCAGATGAGACCTTGTGCTGGAAGACAAAGCCAAGCGAGGATTGCACTGAGCCAATCATGATCATATCGTTTTGAGTGACAGCTCATCATCCCCGCGTAACCATCTGAACAGGCCACTAGGGCTTAGAGAGAATTGCCCCTGACGTGGTTTGATTAGGGCCTTTGGCACATAGGATGCTCGGCCAGTGAGCTGTAATTCAAATGAAACGTAACAACAAAGGCTGCGTGCACACCTCGCTGGCTGGTTTCAGTTCTGCAGACAACATACATGGCTATGCTTACACAGTCATAATGTCATAATCGAATTGGTCGATGATGGGAGAATGCAGAGGGAGCAATTTAAATTCGACCGGAAACTCATCAAGCGGCGCTTGGAGCGCAGCAGTGGGCGGAGCCAGGATGCCTGTTGAGTGTTTGTTTATTGGCATCTGATTGGCTGCTTGTCACATCATACACACGTTTATTTCAGCGGACAACGAACCGCCATCTGGTGTCTAAATATATCATAAACGGTCAAAGCTGGCAGCGTGAAAATCAGTTGCTTCTTTAGAAGCGCAAGATTTCCACTGCCTCGGGAGCGTATGTTTGCAGATGGTATCACCAGTTTATATGATCTCATATACCCACAGAGAGTAAAGATGTGATATTTCTCTGTTTGCAGATGGTATAACCTGGTCATTAGATTTCATATACCCACTAGAGCTCTGCAATTATCACCGATTATCGATTAATAGAATTGATATTTTGAAAATCTTCGATTCTCGATTATCTGTTTTTAACCTGGAGAATCGGTCGACCAAATTTCATAGATTTGTGCCGGAATATTGCCCATTTCTACATGAAAATTATATTCAAGTTCGGTCTCTCAGCATCTTAGTCTTGCTGTGAGATGATCTAGAATGCAGATTCTAAAATTTACAAGGTAAAAAAAAATTAAATTGTAGTTCCTATTCCTAACTATAATACCCACCGAGAGTAATGATGTCATATTTCTCTGTTTGCAGATAATGTACCAGTTCACATGACCTCAAATACGCACAGAAAGCCATGAAGAACAAGGTGAGCCGGACCGCATCAGGGAGATTTGTGAAAAAGCCAAAGAGGTTAGAGAGCCCTGAAGAATCGAATCGAGCAGCCTGTGACAAAAAATGTAATTCATTACATTGTAATGGGTTAAGCCCAGGGAAGAAGTCATTTAGTAATGTAGTTAAAAAGACATGTGCCTCACCAGAAGAAGAACCAGGGAAAATGAAAATCGCAGAACAATTAAATGGATTGTTACAAGAAACAAATCGGTCTGATGATAATTCTGCTCCAAGTGAAAGTGATGGTTCAGTTAAACGCAAAAGCAAAAGGTCTAGTAGCTTAGAATCAGCCAAACCAATTCGCAGAAGCAGGCGTTCATCTAGTCTAGATAATAGTAAAGGCTTGTTGAAAGACTTTTCAGGACTAACTGAAGCTGCAGACTCAAAACGCAAGACAGACAAGCAGTTCGGTTCTGATAAGGAAAATTCTGAATGCAACACAAATGGTAATTCATTAAATATCACAGATGATAGCATTATAGATAAAGCAGAAACTTCAGACAGCAAAAGTGTCAGTAAGAAAAACAGTTTGTCATCAGTTAATGAAAAACCAGTCACAGACAGAAAGAAAAGGTCTTTGAGTCTTGATAAAGGAGGTACCAAGAAAAATGGTTCTAGTGAAACTGAAAAGAAAAGTAGAAAATCAAGATCAAGCACACCTACTGGAAGAAAAAGAAAGACAACTCCAGAGAAGAAAGAGAAAAATGAGAAGACAAAGGATGGAGTAACAGCTCAAAGCAAAAGAGGCAATACAAAGTTGAACAAAAAAGCAGCAGCTAAATCTGGTGGAAGCCAGGAAAAAACAGCAGGAAAGGCAACACAGAATGGAACAAAACAGGGTACAGATAAAAAAACTGTCAGTGAGTCAGCCACGGTATCAAAAAGTAACAGTAAATCGGCAGGTTCCGGTAAAGTACAGTCAAGTTTAAAGAGCATGATGCAGATATTGTCAACGGAAACTGGAGGAAATAAAATGAAAGGAAAGCAAGATAAAAATAAACTTGTAGTTAAAGATAACGGGGAGAAAAAACAAGGAGGCTCAGAAAACAACACTGATAGTAAGCAAAAAGCACCACAGGGAAAGAATCATTCGCCAAAAAAGTGTGCTGAAAGTACTTTAAAAGGTTCGCCAGTGAAAAATGGCTGCCTCAGCAAAGATAAAAAGAAAATACAGGAATGTGAGAAAAATAAAACTATATTGCACAATAACAAACTGTTAAAAGGTGGAAAATTAGCAAAGAAACCCAGTCCTTCTCTGGAAATTAAAGAGGACCAGGTCAGTGTGAAAAAGGAATGTAAAGAGGAGCGCAGTATCACAGAAAGTATTGAAGTGAATAAGAGTGTCAAGAATGGTAAACCTCTATCACCAAAGAAGGCTGCAGAATCGGATGCAAAGCAGGGAGTTCAGGGGTCAAGTCAGATCGAGAAAGACAAAGACGTTGAGAAAGCATCCCAGGTTAGTTGAAATATTTAGAATCTTTGACAGAGGATCATTTCTGTTAACCTAAATGTTAACTTCTTCATTGTCATAATTATGGTAGTCACATTGTCTATGATAGTCTGTCAGTCACAATTTATCACATATTTTCCTTAAATTTTACATTTTAGCTCAGCTGACTGAATGTCATGGGGTATAGTGATATCTATTTGTCAATTGTCAGTCTTTCTGTCCTTTAACAGGGCACAATTCGTAACCGCTCAACCTAGAAACTTCTAACTGAAAACCTCTGAAGGTCCATAAAAATCTCCTTGGATACCTGAAATATTGTGACTGTGACCTATATCCTCCGTGCTGTGGGGCTTGGTTATACTCCCATGAATAATTAAAAATTTTATACAAAAGCTCTGATATTGAAAAACTAATACATTGATTGCATTTTTATCATGGAGTGTGTAGCCATGATGGAAAAGTTGCTCACTGTAGTATATGTGGGACGAAAATCAACACTGGAACTCTCCATTTATTTGTGATACATTGCTCCACACACAACAATATGATCAAGCTATGGTGATCCTGCAAAGACAAAATGCCTAATTGAGTTATGCTATTCACAGTATGACACCTGCTACAAATACTACTTAGTCAATGCAGACAAACCATTATACGCATAAATACACAGAGTAAGTGAACACATGAAAATACATACATACACAAGCAAATACCCCACAATTGTAACAACTATGAAAACTGTGACTCAATCACTGAGCATCAGAATGTTAAACAACCAGTTGACGTGTGTTGGACTCTGAATTACTTATGGATCCAGCAAGAAACAGCCATTACTACAGCAATAGTCATATTTTACTCTGGGGTAACATGATTACATAGCATATGATGTTACTCAATACTGTGATAATTAAAGTAATGTACCTTTAGTCTGAACAACCCTGGGATAACTACACCAGTATGACAGTAAATGACAATATCAGCCAGAAATATATACTGACACTGAATGCAATAAAACAAACTCACAACTGTGCACCATCTCATGGTCCCACATTACTAGATACTGCTGTGGTAACGCTATACCATCTCAGATGCATACACCCGGACCAAGAGAACATGGTTTGTCACATGTGTAAACAGCTGGTCACACAGTAAACCAATATAAACATCCACCTGATGATGTCACAATAAACAAATATAATAAACATCACCCTGACAATACCATCTGTGTTTATATGAGCATTACAATAACATGCACTTGACTACACACCAAGCCCTTCTCTAAAGCAAGTACAGTTGGTCCTGCTTAATTGTATATCGTATTGTATATCCCGTA
This sequence comes from Sipunculus nudus, assembly GCA_026874595.1. Taxonomy (NCBI): domain Eukaryota; kingdom Metazoa; phylum Annelida; class Sipuncula; order Golfingiida; family Sipunculidae; genus Sipunculus; species Sipunculus nudus. The sequence goes on along the minus strand of CM049317.1, from coordinate 29,318,619 downwards.
TAATTGCATAAAATAATGAAAACCAAAACCTTTTCCTATGTCTTCTTAATAAAATTCTCCGTTTATTTGAATATTTGATAAAAGTATATATCGGGTAAATGTATAGAAAAATCCATTCATCATGCACACCTATCCCGGATATTCAAGTGCGACAACGGTCTCATGGACTACTGACCGCCGAGTGCACTAATTGGCCTCTCATGTTGCTCGTCCAACAGGTTTGAAGGGTTACCATATGGACCACTGACCAGGGTATGAATTAGGCTAAAAAATTTACATGCTCCAGGTGCACCCTTGCAGCAAAACCTACATGCACCTAAAGATTTCAATGTGCACCTTGTGATAGTAGTGAGAAATCTGCTTGACACCTGAGTGTCAATCATGAGGGGTTGTTTCTCAAGATGATCAACGCATGATTAGATAATTAATATCATAGCCACTGGATATGTATATTTCTACTAACATTATTACAAAAAAATAAGTTACTGCACCTACATTATTTCATTTGTTTTAAATTATAATACTTGCACAGAGTGCACCCTAGGTACATTTTCTAACTGCACAAAAGAAAATGTACATGCAAACGTGCATGTGTGCACCCTCTATTTCACACCCTGCCACTGACCACTTTTCATTCTAATTAGTCTTTGATATGACTCAAGCCATCGGCTGAAATGGTTTCCCTCCTTTAATACATGCTTAATTAAAAGTGTTTGATGCGCTAATTCTACACGTGCTCCCCAGACAAACTGTCACAGGGTAAGTTGCATTATAAACACAGGATACACTATACACAAGGTCTTTTATTCAAGAGCATTACCTTTACAGTCAGTCAGTGAATATGTTTTATAATTCATAATAAAATCTGTTAGGAAAACAGTATCGATTCCTTTTTAGCTCAGCTGACTATAAGTCATCTGAGCTATAGTCATGGTCCATTGTCCGTCGTCCGTCCGTCTGTCCGTCCGTCCGTCCGTCCTTTCTGTCTGGATGTCCGTCCGTAAGACTGGCACGTTTCGACACCGTTGGACCTACGAATCTGAATTTTGGCATACAGTTAGATGTCCCCATAATCTCCGACCATGCCAAAAATTGGGTCAATAGGACTTCGTTCCTTTGAGATATTAAGGATAAACCTCAATTTTTTATTAGAAATCTATTTTCACACTTCAGGACTGCCTAATATCAAAACCACTCATCTGGTTTTCTTCATATTTACCATAAATATTCCTCTATATAGTTCCTATGTACATGCCAGATATTAAGTCAGTATTATATAATTTAAAAAAGTTATGGGCCCAAACATAATGGACTTTGTAAAAAAATCAGGAAGATATTTGGTCACTTAAGACCAAAAGTGTTAAAGGTAGGGACTTTTTTCCAGTAATACAACTTTAATTAATCAAAATTTAATTGTATACCAAAAAATTAGATCAAAATCTGTTAAATTATTTTAAATATTGGCAAAAATATAAAATTGGTACCTTTAACTTTGGCCATGGCACGTTTTTTTCCTGTAAGTACTGTGGATTTAATTTTCACACCATGTATACATAAGGATTTAATCTGTTAAAATCTGAAATTTGAAAATAAAAGCTGCAAAATTAGGCTAGTTATTGAATTTTTTTGGAGGCTCTTGTTGTATACCCTTACATTGTCAAGCAATCCACTTTGATGACTGTAGGTCATTCAGTGCACATCTCTATGCTCCCCAGGCTGTTGACATAATTTTAGATGTCCCCAAAATCTCCAACCATACCGAAAATTGGGGCATTAGGACTTTGTTCCTTCGAGATATTAAGGAAAAAAAAACTCTGTTTTCCATAAAAATAAGCCATTGTTACACTTCAAGGCTGCCTAATATCAAAACCACTGATCTGTTTTTGATTGTATTTAGTATTCACATTCTTTTATACATTTTCTATGAACATACCAAAAATTCGGTCAGTATTGGGTATTATTTTGAAGTTATGGGCCAAAACATAATGCAATTTTAAAAAAAATCAGGAAATATATTTACTCACCTAACATGAGAATTGCTGAACCTAGAGACTTTTTTTCAGGAATATAACTTTATTTAATCAAGATTCAATTGTTTACCCAAAATTAGATCTGAATTTTGCAAATTTTTCAAGTTATTAGCATAAATAAAAAATCAATACCTTAAATTTTGTCCAACTTTGGCACTGTTGATTTAATTTTTCCAGCATATATGCATAAGGATTTAATCTTTTAAAATCTGAACTTTCAAAAGAAATTGATTGGAATGAATAGCTTTTATTCATGTTTTCATACACCATGTCAAGTGTTGTTTACATCTAGCCCACCTAGTAGTACAACCTTCACTTGCATTATGTAACCCACCCCAGGCAGCTTACCTTGGCCCAGCTTGGCCACTACTAGCAGGCTTCCCCTCTGCCCTGCACTCATCCCCCCAGCTGGTGCATAAACTAGATGAATGTTATAATTTTCTGTATTTTATTTTATTCTTGGACATGCTACATTTTAGATTTTGTATTGAACCACCAGGGTTACAATGATTAAAGTGTACATTTAATTGTGTCCACAAAGTGGTGTATTGCTGTGAAAGTGTGCATGTTCATGAGATAAGTAATCCCTTACTTCAGAAGAGTAAAAACTTCACCAGGTGTGAAATTGACTATTAATTCCAGTTATTAATTAAAAATGGGATAGTAATTAGCACAATGATATTGTTTGTCCCTCATTCAACCAACAGTGTGTATACTTTATTTGAAAAGATGTTTTATTTTATCAAATTTACTTTTATTTTATTTTGGTGAATAAAATTAAGCATGTCCTGAAAACTCCAATGTTCAAAACTTTTTAATAGTGATTCAAAGAATATTCTTGTAGATGCCATGTTGTGGCATTATTTTCTTTTAAAATCAGTTTAAACATTTATGATTTAAAAATAATAAAATATGTGTATGCATAATATGACCCAATGTTTTTTACTCTGTATATATAATGATTGCAATCTTGCAACAATTCTAATATTTTAAATTATATTTTCAGGTTTTTTAATTAAAAATTTATAAACCTGTAATTAAAAAAATGATTCAGATAAAAACTTCTTAATGGAAAAAGTGGATCTGCTTAAAAAAATAGGATTATATATAAACTTAAATGCATTATTCTCTTGAAAGTGAAATAAAGGTATTAGTCAATTCTGTCCACTTGCCTGTCCATCTGTAAATTTTCGTATGCAACACAGTATCTCAAAACTTTTACTGTTTTTCTTCATGACAGTCTTGTCAGAGTATTAGTTTGCAATCATATATTTAGAACTTTACTATAACCAAGTAGGAGGGCCCCTTTCCTCTTAGCTTTTCATATTCTTATATAAATAAAAAACATTACAATAGAATATTTCTACATCCACCTTCGTGCTGCCCTCACTTTTCCCTTCTCCGAACCCCATCCCAAAGTTAGCCTCAGTAAGCAAGAACATGATGAATCAGATATATTCATACTTTAATATTTTGTATAACTATTCGTCCATAGGTACCTATGTACATGCCAGAAATTATGTCAATATTGTGTAATATGTAGACATAGTGGGCATCACAATAATGTACATTGTCAAGACTAAAGAGATATTGTGTCATACAGTCACATATTCATAAATCACTTCATCAGCATAGTTAATCATAACATCATATCTGTCAAATTGAACGCTTGCAGACTACCATACACTTTAGATCCTTCAACAAATAGCCTTATCATCATTCTACTACTGCTTATTACTGCTGTCATTGCATTCATATTTGCTCAAATATATCACAATTTTCAACCCCTCCTAAATAAATAAAAAATAAACCACTTTATTTGACTCTATTAATCCATCAGTCAGGTAATTTCATTTATCATTTACTCACATATTACATTACATTCCTTTATAATAGCCCAACATGTACACGATATTCATAAGCTTTATCGACTCGATATAGTATCATAGTGGAGAAACATTTATAGTCCAATCACGATCAGCTGAGCGCCGTGACCCATGGGTCCCTTGTTATATAGTTAATGTGAAGTATGAATCTGTATTTTGCTGGCCTTATGTGGCCCTTTGACCTTTGACATATTCACGTGATTGGTATGCAGCCAGCCATGCACACTGCGTAGGGTCGCACTCACTATGGTTTTGAGTAGAAACGATCTGTGGCGGACGGATGACCTTTTTCCAGAAACGTTGCGTTTTGAGACCACACAAACAGGTAAACGTGCAGAAAGTATTTTTTAAGTTAAAAAAAAGGACAATACGTATTATAAAAATCAATTTTTTTTAGGAATCTTGCTAAACTTTGTGACCTTTGACTCATTCATGTGATCTTTAAGCTGCCAGCCATTTTGCAGCATCGCTTATTGTAAATAATATACATAAACAGGTGAATGCAAAGTAATTCTCTATTTCTTGAGATGAAACAAGTAAAAATGTTTTATGATAAATCAATATCCTTGAGGAATTGTATTAAACTTTTGACAACATTTGATATATTCAGGTGATCGGTAAGCTGTCAGCCATTGGCAGTGAGGTCATTTTTATCAATAATAAGTGCACACAGGTGAATATACAGTTTTTTTTTCCATAGAAGGTGTAGAAATTATAAATAAGTAAAATATATAATAAATAAAATATTTTGACTAATGTATTGAAACATCATTAAATGAAAAATTCCAAAACAGATAATTCAGATCCATCTGAATAATACAGAAAACACGCTAGCCATCCAATGGCAATTCATAGTATTAAAGTGACGGCTACAACCTTGAAGATTAACACCCCATTTATTTGAATTGCTCACTTAAATGAATTTAATCGGTTGACAAATACAATATTCAATTAAACGAATCCTCCCCCCCCCCCCCTTTCCTGTCGGCCATATTTCCCACAACTCTCCCCCCCCCTTCTACTTTCTACAGAAGTTCATAGCTCCACTCAAGTTCTGCTGAGGTAAACATTCAAATGAACTAACTGCCAATAAACATATCTTTAATATTATGGCTCTTCCATTAATACAAGTTTCAAAACTCGAGTGGGCCTTTAGATTATTAATTTCAAGTGAAGAAAACAACAGTCACTGCCATCTTTGCCAAAATCACACCAAACGCTCATGGTTCACGGGTGTACAAAGCAAGGCAGTGATCAATCACCTTAAATCACTGGAATACCTTAGTTACAAACTATGTCAACATACCAGTTCTGGACCTTTTCATGAAACACAGTGCACGGATGCAAATACCACAGGATTACTGTATATGAGCTGATATGTATGGGTTAAAACACAAAATTTCCTACCAGGTCCTGCGGCCAAAAACTTTTTAAGTACACATACACGGTACAAAACTTTACTGTTGGACCTAGAATATCTTCTGGATTGAAATCAAGGGATGACCTTCAAAAATGTGCATGGTCATTTTTAACTCATCTGACTGCATACAAAAGGCTAGAACTTTTTCTTCTTGATGATCCTGAAGAAATTTTATTGCTTCAGTTGAATTGGGATACCACCTACAAAATTTGGCATTCAGATGATAAAATTCGTTTTGTGAATGTATTCCTAGTCAGCTGAGCATCATTACCCGCGGGTCACTTGTTAAGAGTTAAAATAATGCTTATCACGTGGTCTGTATGTCTGTCACATTTAAATCAACATAATTATTAAAACTTGATACTTTTTTTGCATAGAACTCTTTAAAAGAATTAATGGTAAGAGAGGCTATGAGGAAAAAAGGATCGGTTAAATGATGAAAAACATATAATAATATATGACTTAACTTTAAATATCTTGTGTGTAAACCTGTCATAACATTTACAAGGAATAAATAGCTACCAGTGCAGATTTCCTGTGGAAGCTTTTTGAACTAACAGGAGTATTTAATGATCATTAAATAATTCATCACATTTTGGAGATTACAACTTTTTTTTGTAAATCCAACATGTTTTGGCATAAGCAGTAATATGTGCCCTTTGAGTGCTTTGTAGTTGCTATTATTATCATTTATTGATATAAAAACTTGCCTTCAGGCCACCAGCAGTCCACACAGTAAGCTTACAGCCAGTACCAGCCCGGCAGCCAAGAAGTCTCGCTTGTCCCTCAAGTCGTCCAAGGAAGCAAAACCTTCAGCAGTCCAGAGACTCACAAAAGCTTTTGATAAAATGACTCCCAAAGAAGCTGACCCGGCAAAGGGGTAAGTGCATATGCTGCTAACTGAAATAATCCATCGGGATTTATTTGTGTGGCAGATAATTTACCTCAGGTAATGATCTAGAGTGTCACAATATCAATATCTCAAGAGCAATTTGGCTTATTAATGTCCAAGCTGCCTATTTGGCAACTACATCTTCTCTGGGCTGTTACTTGAATGAATTATAAATGCTATCCTAATTATCTCCGCCAATGGGGGGAGGGGGGGTGTATGCGTTTGCTGGAGTTGGCTTGTGTGTTAGCAACATTAATCCAAAAGTTATTAAAGTTATTAATTTTGATGAAATATTCAGGATAGCTCGGCAATGATAGAAGGGACAATCGATTTAATTGTTGGGATGATGGGATCATTATCAGAATGCAGCGATTTTTTTTTTTAGAAAAAAATTGTTTCTGTTAAAGTCATTGGGATAATGAGCTGCCTTGATGGAGGTCTGCACTGTCTGAGTGCTTTTCTAGTTGAAATGTTGTCATAACAAAACTTAATCCACTAGATCCCACCTCATCTTCAGAAAAATTGTGTCAACAGCCAACAAATAACACATTGTACAACACCAGTACTTGTGTTCTTGCTTGTACACAGCTTGAACTATAATTACTAATGTTGGTGGTTGTTCTCGAATGAATACTGTCTACATTTTTTTGGGGGCTGACATATTCAGAAGATATCACCATTAGTCTAAATACAGCATAGCATACTGTTGTTGTCTTATTTTTCATGAGGGTGTCAAATTTGCGATATTTGCAAAAGGGAAATTATAGCAAAAATCAAACCTTTATAAATAAGACTCCTCACCTACACAGATAAGAAAACTCATTAGCATATCTTGTACACTATCAGTGTTTGTGGTATCAGAATATTCTAAGGTATCTAGTTATTCCACACAGCTGGTCATACCATCTCATATTATCAAGTATGTGGCAGCCTTACTTTCACAGACCTTGATTCATTGTTTCAATCAGGCCTCTATTTCATGAATAATGAACAATAATGAGCCAGAGTTTGACATTCCTGTAATTAGTAATGCTATTCCATATTAAATGTGGCCTCAGTATAATTTACACAACTTCTGTACAGTGACCTTCACTCATTCAGTGAAAATTGCTGGAATGACTGGACCATTTTCCAGAACATCTTATTTATTCCTATGCTCCGGAGGCAGCGGAAATCATGTGCTTCTAAAGAAGCAACTGATTTTCATGCTGCCAGCTTTGACCATTTATGATATATTTAGACACCAGATGGCGGTTTGTTGTCCGCTGAAAAAAATGTGTATGACATGACAAGCAGCCAGCCAGATGCCAATAAACAAACACTCAACAGGCATCCTGGCTCCGCCCATAGCTGCACTTCAAGCGCCGCTTGATAAGTTTACGGTCCAATTTTAATTGCTCCCTCTGCATTCTCGCACCATCGACCGATTCGATTATGACATAATGACTGTGTTAGCATAGCCATGTATCTGTTGTATGCAGAATTGAAACCAGCCAGCGAGGTGTGCACCCAGCCTTTGTTGTTACGTTTTGTTTGAACTACAGCTCACCGGCCGAGCATCCTATGTGCCCAAGGCCCTAAGCAAACCACGTCTGGGGCAATTCTCTCTGAGATTGTGGCCTGTTCAGACGGTAGCTGTCAATCAAAACGAAATGAACATGATTGGCTCTGTGTATTTCTAGCTTGGCAGGGTCTTCCAGCACAAGGTCTCACCTGATTTGACAAAAATACAGTGCTCCCCTCTGGTGTAGCAATTCAGGATACGAGGTCATAACAAACAGCGCTTACGATATATAGGTAATAGGCCTATAGTTAAAGCACTGTGTAAAGAGCGTAATTTATTCCTATAATGTTCACAACATGACCCATATTTGCTACATGTGAATATTCTACATGAGGGTATGCCTTGGTACTGATTCCAGATGATCCATCAGTGTTGCTGGTAAAAAGCTTTGCAGTGTGTAAAAATACCCCATTATTTCTGTGGACCCATGAGTAATTGGTTAATTAGGGCCCTGCTTGACAAGCAGTGCCCTATAGTGATCACTGTGTCAGTCTGTCCTTCGTACTTCCGTCCTTCTGTACTTCTGTCCTTCTGTCAGTGACTCTTTCACGTGCGATAACTCAACAACAACATACTTGAGATCCCAAATTCCCAGGGATTATTGGTACATACGGGGGCTCCAGACCTTTTTAATTAAAGACCTGTCGGAATTCCAATATGGCCGCCACACCCCAATCACTTATTTTCTTTTGCATGCAATAACAACATACTTCAGCTTTCCCAAATTCATAGGGATGATTGATACATACGTGGGGTTCAGACCTATTGAATTACACACCTGTCAGAATTCCAATATGGCCACAACAGCCCAATTGCTGATTTTCTTTTGCATGTGATATCTCAACTACAACATGCTTCAGATTTCTCAAAATCACGGTGATGATTAGTACGTATGAGGGCTCTACACATATTGAATTACTGAGACCTTCTCTGTTCTTCACACCTAAACAACACCAGGTCTTTATATGCTTTTCTTACTACTTTTTTCAATTAACGTCTTAATACACCCATTTCTCACTGCAGGGCTCTCTGAGGACCATGGTGCAGTTACATCTAGTATAATGATAAAATGATAAGATCTTGTGTTATTTCAGCTTCCCTGCAATGCCAGTGAAAGTGGAAGAGAAGACACAGACACCAACATCAACTAAAGAAAAGTCCCCGGGTGTGGCAGCCCTTGATAATATAGGTAACTAAAGTGCTTCATGATACTAAAACCGGGTATAGTTGGAACCCGTATTTCTGTTCTTCAAAGTCCAGGTTACGCTCCTCACACAGCAGTTGTACATTGTAGTCATCCCTGACATCCTTTTCTGTAAACCAAAATTTTGACATTTATCTGAAATCCAAACAACAACAAAATGTTCAGCAATGAAATGAATTTCCACGGCCAGTAAGCAATTATTTCAGTGCATTTTATTTGATAAATTGATAAAATTGATGGAAACTTAATAAAAATGCTGTTTGCCAATGTTTATTTTTGAGTAGCATTATTATTTTATGTCTGATATATCTGGTGAAGTCTGGTTTTTGGCAGCAGGTTGGCAGTCCTAATGAATTATCCAAACCAATGTTCATCCAAAAAGAAACCCTGTCCACCGAACTTATCATATAAACGAGGTCTACCGCTGTTATAATAGTGATAATGAGTTACAATTGTGGGTTTCCATTGCAGGTAACACCTGCTACCTGAACAGTGTTCTACAGGTGTTGCGTCATACTCCCAGTTTCTCGGAGAAGATCAGTATATTAGCCGAAGAAATAGGTATTACAGAAAAAGACAAGAAACTAGAGGCTGAAATGTCACAGGTAAGTTGGTGTTGATAAGCATGTTCATAATAATAAATTTACATGAAATAAAAGGCAATGATTTAGATGCCAAGTGTTATCTTATAATCAGATATATTTCCTCACTGTTAGCAAATATGTTAAAATCTTGGTGACTATAAACATTTCATCATGTCAGTGGCCAACATAAGAAGTATGTATAAGGAATATGATTAAAAATGTGCGTGTATACAGTGTGTGTGTGTATATGTATATATATATATATATATATATATATATATATATATATATATATATATATAATATAATATTTTACTGCCCCAGAAATGGGGCCTGGAAAGTCGAGGGATAAAAACATTCAGCTCTCTCCGCTGGCAACCCGTGTTGGATACCCGGCATGGCTATGAAAGTGGGTTGTAGTTTCCCATTCAAGACTTGAGGTTTTCTCCGGGTTTTCTGGTTTCCTCCACCTATAGAGTTTACCAAATACCAAAATCTGAGCTATGGGAAGTGCCTTGAATAGTTATAATAACTATTTGTACAATCCATGTAAGATAAATGTTTAATTATATTAATTGCAGGATTTAAACTTGTGAACTTGTGAAAGTAATCTTTCATGACCTAATGGCTAGTATAGGAGTCCCAAACTTTATATGTTGTGTCTTTCCAAAAATAACCCCACATCTGTAACTGCTGTTAACAGGAATGAATCAGTGACCCTTCTGACAGAAAGTAGAAACACAAGTTGTGTTTATACACTGTTGTTGTATTCATTGTTTACAGACAGAAAATCCAACTGAAGAAGATGAAGATGATGATGATGAAGAACCACCTCTGGCATGGAAGCTTGTCAAATATTTAAGATCAGTGAGTTGTCAGTCTAGTGTATATGTCACAGGCGAAATTAGAATCCAGGCGGATTTAAAATCCGCCTAGGCGAGATTGAAATTTTGATTTCGCCTAGGCGAGATTAAAATTTCAATCTTGCCTAGGCGGATTTTAAATCTGCCTGGGCGAGATTGAAATTCTGATTCTGCCTAGGCCAGATTAAAATCCTGCTATGATTATATGTAGGATTTCAATCTCGCCTAGGCTGATTTTAAATCTGCCTAGGCGAGATTGAAATTCTGATTTTGCCTAGGCCAGATTAAAATCCTAGCTTTTAAATTGCGTCATTTAATTCTGTGGTTTAATCATGCTGATTGTTTCATAATAATTGCAGTTTATTCTCACATTTGGCGTGGAGAGATTTATCTGTTGAGAATTGTATATCTGAACATCTTAATGAATAGGACCATTTTAGGAATTTAAGATCTGCCCTGGCCCACAAGATGGAAATTTTGATTTTGCTTTATTTTAAGTGTAAGTTTTACAGAAACTTTGGATTTTGAAAGATCAGTTTGTTAAGAACACTATATCTTAATGAACATAAAAAATAAATGGATTTTTATAATCACTGATGCTAAAGAATGCTTTACAGAAGTGATTAAGTTTTTTTCTGACAGGTGGGTGAAATTAAAAAAAAAAACACAGGTATATTTTCAGTCTGATTTTTTTAGGTTTCAGCATTTATTTTTTGCCTTGGCAAATAACATTGAATTTTGGCTTTTTATTAGCTGAAAGGGGCAAGGAAGATACAGGTATTTGAATATTTTAGTTATTTATATTGTTTATTATAAATGGTGCATACTGCATATTTTAGACTGTGATTACCATGTAGTTATGGAATTGCTAAATGTTAAATATAATAAAAGAGTATCTTTTTATACATGTGTTCTTGGTAGTTACTCTCAGAATATACACTCCTAGTCTGTTTAATTCCCTCATTTATTTATACATTAATATCTGTAATTTTTTGCAGCTACTCAATGTTCTGAGGCTCAATGTTCTTGTGTCCACTTAAAAGAAATAGGGAAAAAATATATCTTAACAATAAGGTTGAGATATTCTTAAGTAGACCGGTGTATTTCAGGATATTTTAAAATAAACTTTCTCTTGGTAACATCTAAACTAAAATATTCTCATGTAAACTAGTGTATTTCAGTTTATCCCAAATTGAATTGGTTGACTTCTGGATATCCCAATGTGAACAAGTGTACATTGGAATATTCCAATCTCAGTAGTGACTATCCCCATCTCAACCGTTAAGATGGGGATTCCCATCTCAATAGTTGAGTTTCGATCTCAACTGGATTCCCATCTACACTGTGACATATATATATTTTTTTATCAACATTTTGTTTGAAAATGTGCTGTAGAACACGGTTGGAAAAAATTAAAATATTAGGTAGACTACCAGTTTTGTAGATGTGTACATTAACATATTTCGTGTTGTTTTGTCAGTCTGCTAAAATTAAATTGCTATTAAATATGTTAAAAATAAAAGGACAACCCCAGTAAAATCATGAGTGTAGTAAATCCAAATTTATTTTAAGCTCAAGTAACTTGTTTTAGTCACTAATTTTATAATGTTATCATTAAATATTAAGATTATACTTTTGAAGATATACATTATAATGAAATAATCAGCATGATTAAACCAAATAATTGAATCAAGCAGATTAATAGCTAGGATTTTAATATAGCCTAGGCGAAATCAAAATTTAAGTCTCGCCTAGGCAGATTTAAAATCTGCCTAGGCGAGATTAAAATCCTACATATAATCATAACAGGATTTTAATCTCGCCTAGGCCGAATCAAAATTTCAATCTGGCCTAGGCAGATTTTAAATCCGCATAGGCGAGATAGAAATTTTAATCTCGCCTAGGCGAAATCAAAATTTCAATCTCGCCTAGGCGGATTTTAAATCCGCCTGGATTCTAATTTCGCCTGTGACATATTCATGGCACTGTCATTTCTTGATATATGCTTAGTCTGGACCCGATCAAAATCTTGAAAAAAAAAATCATGGAATTGAAAGTTTTGAATACATATACTGTAATTGATGTAATGAGCACCCTACTGTAATGAGCGCCCCCATGGAATTTTTAGGGCTCTCCTTGAGAAAACAGAAGGAATGAGTGATTCTATAAAAATAAATAATAGATGAAAACTATGGAGTCCCATTTATTTACCCCACCCTGCTTGATGATTTGGAGGGCATGAAATCATGTCAGGGTATCCAAAGCCAATAAATATTGCCTAGCAAAAGGAAATTCCCCTGAAATTAGCACCTAAAGTTTCCCCATAATCCTCAAAAAAGGTCATATCTTAATCAAGAACAGCACATTAATATTGAGGAAAATTACGTAATATAACTCATGCCAGTTCACTAATTTCTGCTGAGTGTTACGTCAAACTATGACAGTCTTGCCCAAAATAATTATGTTGATATAAAAGGTACCCTAGTTTGAAACCTGCCAGCACCTTCCAGGCCACATAAGCCTTTGTTTGTTTTGACACATGGAAACCTTGTTAGCTTTTCAGCAAATAACAGCTGACATGAGACTGCCTATTCCTCAGAAATGTTAGGATATGAATGGTCTCTTGGTTCTTTGTTTGACTGTGTCAACAGAGCTCTTATCTGGGTAACTTTGCATGTAAAGTTGTTTGAGCTGATGGGAATGATTGGGTAACACACAAGTCATAAGGTCAGTGGCTGTTAAGTCTTATGTGCAGCACCCCCTGGATATAACATGGTGTGTTAATACATCGGAAATGACAGAAACCCTTGGAAAATATGATGCACACCTAAAAAGTCATCATATTGTCAGTGAATATGAGTTTAAACATTGTGCCTTCACTGAAAAAATATAAATCACCAAAAAATGTTGGTGGCCAATCTTTCTCATCTTAAAATATAATCAATGAAATTAATCTCACAGGGCGTGTCCTTTATGAGTTTCTGCAAAGACTCGTGCAGTTGGTCGACTGGCATTTGCGACTTGTGAGAGATGGTTACACATATAAATGTGGGTCGGTTCAGGGGATATTTAAATAATAATTATAATAAAATAGGACAGCTTCATTAGGTTTTTAGTTTCCGTTTCATTACTATTAAAAGCAGCAATTGGAATCTGATTAGATCAAAATGTGTCGGCTTGTTTATATTAACAGTAGGTGTATTTGGTATTCAGGTACAGTTCTTATGTAATATGTTGGCATTGAGACGAGGAATACCATGAATAAGATTTGGATTAGTTATTATTTACATCATATGTTTACACAATGACTATTTGGGCCCTTTTGCTTCCATGGATCACCGCGAACATTTACCCACAGGTCTTGATGACCAGCACAAAGTACTATTGTCCAAAACAAGATTTTGTTCAGTCTCTAAATGTAATACACTGAAACATCTGGGTGTCCAGGATACTGTGATTTAGCACTGTTATTTGATTCAGATGCGAGTAATATCATCAGAAGTACAGATAGTGGTTCCAGAGTGTATTTGACATGAGCCTGTTACTTAAGCTGTTTGCTTGTATGAGTTGCTGCTTTAGTGTATTTGACATGAGCCTTTTGTTTCAGCTGTTTGCCCGCATGAGTAGACTGGAGGTCCTTCACCAAGAGAGGAAGATAACAGCTGCGGTACTGAAACCAGAGAAACTCATGAACGTTATCTGGTGGGTCTTCAGCACTTTAATAGCCCAGAAATATATGAAAATGTCCCTTGAGATAAACTCTCTGATTACAGATAAAGACCAGGCATGACTCACTGTTATTAAACTGATGTCAGCTCTATAATAAGTAAAGTTGGACATTGCTGGCATATGCAAAAATGGTATAGAAGAAATATAAAATAGTAAAAGCCCTAATAAAAATCAATAATCAAACTCAGAAAGCCCCTATCCATAAGAAAAGATGCAATTTATTTACAGATAGAAGGGTATCAAGGTGTAGTTTTGTTGGCTTTTTTGCCAAGGCTGTTCCCAAAGGAATGAACATATATTTTAGACGTATTTATTTTGATTTGATGACAGATGGTTTTTATGAACCAACAATAAGGACTGTATCTGGAATAATATAATATTTGACAAGGAAAAGAGCGACAAATGTTGGTATATATGATCTAAAGACGTTGCTTACACAGTGATGTTAATAATGATTAAATATTGTAGATGTTAAATCCAGCTGAAGTACAAAAATATATATTTTGTTCAGTATTTATTCCTTTTTTTGCATGTAAGATTTCTAAATGCCTCTGAAGTGCTGTAATTACTCAGTTTGCAGAATTAATTTATTTGAAGTGCTGTAATTACTCTGTGTGCAGAAATAATTTATATGACCTATTACAAGGATTAATAAAGTTAAGAAATAATTTGGTCTTATTTGTCACATTGCTTATTTCAGTGAGATCAATCCCATGTTTGAGGGCAACATGCAGCAGGATGCCCATGAACTTCTGATGTGCATTTTGTGCCTAGTGAAGGATGCAGTGAAAGATGTGAATCAATACAGAAAACAGCAAAATAATAAAGCAGTTGTACAGAAAATTACCACCAGTATAAATACTTCTGATGTGCAGTTGATCAAAGGTAAAAGACTTTCATTTGATGAGCCTGGGAAGATCAGTGATTGTGCTGCAAAATCAGGTCCCCTGGATAAATATTTTGCAAGTAAAAGTATGGAAAATTGTAATTTAAAACCCAAAGATTCTTTAGAAAATTTTAGTGGCATGCCCAATGGACCTGTTGGGACAGAAAAGGACAGTCAATTGGCTGCCTCACCCAGGTCAAAAGGTCATAAAAAAGTGACTGGTATGCAGTTAGATGAAGATATACCGCTAGTTGCAAGTGAAATGGCACAGATAAAGTCTAAATTTGTACAGTCAAATGCTCAATCGGGTACAGGTATCATTGAAGAGAATCAAACTCCTACCTCAGGTGCTGATATTAGCACCGTGCTGACATCTGGTGGAAGTGGTGGTAAGCGAAAACGTTCCGTATCATTAAGTGACACTGAAATGTGTGGTGGCAAAAAGCCAAAAAATTTCAAACATTGTGGTCTCAACCCAGCAGGCCTGAAAAAGAAAAGGTTACCAAGGGGTCAGTCTGATACTTCTGTTGGACTTCAGCAGGCATCATTAACAGATTTCGTGGGTTCTATGTCAAAAAGTCAAAAAAGGGCCAGTGATCCCTTAGTTGTAAATCAGTGCCATGCAGCTTCCATGCAATGTGCATTTCCAAATCAGGGTGCTGAAAAAGTCACCATAGTATCACAGAAGGGTAATAATATCTGTCATAGCCCCCCTTCCCAGACACTGAATACACAAAAATCACCGCCTTGTTCATCTGGAGGCAAAAGCAAAAAGACGCTAGGCATACGAAGAATGTGTGCAAAAAGTCAATTTAATACAAAAACTGAGCTTAATACAATTGGCACGAGTGACCAGAAAACTAATGATGTCTCTACAACACATAAAAGCACTGGGGCATACACACACAAGGAAAGTGGTCATCTGATAAATATGTGTAATAAAAATGCTAGTCTGAACAGCTCAAAAATCTGTGGCATGCCCCCACATCTGGTGAAAATCCCACCTGGAAGTCCAGTCAAACTGACTGATTTCTTCAGCAGGCCAAAGGTCACCCTTGAAAAGGGCAAGGTTCATCGTTATCTTGACAATGAGGCCAAGAGACCTCCATGCCGCCAGAGAGATAAAGTTGAAGATTGCATCGACACTTTGTTTCAGGTAAGATGTAGTTGTATGTTCTGGTCCCAGTCAGCATATTAGTGTCATTGAAAAACCTTGTAACCCTCTTATGTAGATTTAACAGTGACATGTGTTGATTGCGTGACAGTGTCTTAAAGCAATTGCACCTTGAAACCCTATATTTAAATTCTGAGCATTAAGTACATGTAAATACAAGAGAAATCAAGAAAATGTCGGTCTGTTTAAATGTAAATTCATGTTTCTGTAATTACTCAGGCAAAACTGCTTTAATTCATTTATGAGATTCTTGTGAAATTCATTTGAACTAACCAGGTTTTCATGTATAACTATTTATAATATTCTTGTTTGATCTTCATGGAAATAGTAAAAGTATATATTTATATGTCAAATGTTTTGTTAACATATTAATACAAATACCAAACCCTGATTGTTTTGTATTTAAAGGGGCCCAATCACCTATCTCACCTTTATAAACTAAAGGTAATCCCTTGGAGCTTTTATAAAAATAGGCCAGAATACATGGATATTACTGCACACAGGCTTCTTGTTTGTTTATATCAACGTGTTTATGATATGTGGGGGCCTGCCAAAATAATCAAAACCCATTTAAATAGGGACATCTTGCGGTAAGTAAGATAACCCAGAGCTTTGCAAATCGTTTTGCAACAATTGACCTTTCTGCCTCTACATATATGCAACCAACCACCTTAGGTTACATGTTTTTCTAGTTTGTCAACAAAGCTTGTGTTTACAAACATTTTGTTGATAAACAAGTACATTCATCCTTCTCGGAAGCATGATAAGAATTTTTCATAACCAGAATTACCCTTTGATCATTAATATATGCCCAGAGGAAGCCAGAAATAACATAATTTTTTTTTCAAAAGGTAGGTGAATGGGCTCCTTCAAGAATTGTGCAAATACAAATAAAGACACACATTTAAGCCGGTCTCTTGGTAAATTTCAGGGCACAATGGCGTTACGTACTCAGTGTCAGGACTGTGAGTGTTATACCGAGAGGAAGGAATCCTTCAAGGATGTTTCCGTGGCACTAAAGAAACGCAAGAAGCAGATAGAAGATTCTGACTCTGAGGATGAGAGCAAAGAGGAAGAAAACAGTAAGTTATACAGGGCTCAACAATAACTCTTGAAAGTACTTGCCAACAGGGCAAGTAATAACTGGCCTTTATTTGCCCTATATGAAATTTTACTTGCCCTACAAAATTCATAAATTGTATTGAAGAACACAACCATCCTTTTTCAGACCTTTGGGTAGAGGTTTATGGACCCACCCACTTGCCCAGTCGGGCAAGTAGGACGACTGGCATGTAGGAAAGGACTTAGTTGTCCTACCACTATTTTCACTTGTCCCGGGCAAGTGGTTTACCATTAATGTAAAGTCCTGGTAAAAAGTTAGATGATTGAGGGATGCCCTGGAAAGTTCTTCTGTCATTTTACAAAAAAACTGGTATATCAAAATATGTATCATGTTGGTTAAATAATATCGAACAGGGTGGGCCACTTGTGACTGAATTGTTGATGTGCAAGTGAATAAAATGCATTCTCTTTCATTGTAAGCTTTCCACCCAGTACTGAAATGGAGTTCACACCATCGGAGTGTAAGACTGAGTTAAGGCCAGTGGCTTCAAAGTCCAAATTCTTACTATTTAAGTCACTTTGGAAGATTTAAGTCTTTAATTTTGAGTTATTATAAACCTGAGTCCAGTACAATTCCCCTTATTAAAGCAATTTTGAAATGGAAATTTTAGTTTATCATGTGTATATATATGTGGTTTTCATTTAAGTCTTGATGCAGATCTAAGGCTTGATAAATATAAACATTTTTTGTAATATTCTTTACATAGTTCGTACATATACGTAAGTTTTTTGTAGGAAATGACTTGAGATGAATTAGGCCTGGTTTTGGCCTGAGAACAAGTCCAGGTCATGGACTCTAAGTCTGGGTCCCTAAAAAAGTAGACACTGGATTTGAGTCCAACATCATTATTTCCACGTTATTTGATTATTGATGTTAGTTGTATGGACTAACAGAAATTCCAAGATGCACATCTTCAATCATACAATTCATTCTGCTAGTATCAACTGAAAACACATTGAAATGTGGTGACTTAGATGCATTGAAATGTGATGACTTAGTTGCACGATTTGGGGGTTGGAAATACTGTAAAAAGTTTCATTATCCCTGCCAAAATTGGGCCAACAGTAATACCCCTTATGTAACAAAAAATACAATCAAACGTTAATACATATAAAAGATGCTCCTCTTCTTATATTCTACATGAGGCATACTTTGTTTTTCATACATTTTTGCAGTAGCAGTCACTTTGAAATTTCCACCAGTGACACGATTTTAATCTGACTCTGGAATCTTAATATAGATCACACTGATTTCAAAGTATATTTTATGCCAAAAAAAAAAATTAGGTTTGGTTCTCAGGCCCTTTTTTTCATAGTTCATTGCGGGTGGGCGTTTCTTTTGTATTTAATTTTTTTTTATGTTTCGATAAATATGTCAAATGATAAGGAAAAAGCATGAAAATAACAGATTTATAATGCTAAACAAGTAAAAGCACTACATAACAAAGGAAATTGTATGATTTTATCTTCTTGAAGCTCAAAATTGGTAAGTTTCTTTTACATTTTTGATACGGGGGTTTAAAATTTATGCGGGCGGTGCCTGAGAACCATACCTTTTATTTTTTTTGGCCTTAGTTTTGAATTTTGCCATGACATTCTATTGAGACTAAAGGAATTAATCTTAATTCATCAATTTCTTTACAGACAGGTTTCATCAGATTCTCTCGGCTTTCTCGGAGTCTGAGCACTTGCGTGGTGAGAACAAGTATTACTGTGACACGTGTCTCCACCTGGTGGAAGCGCGTCGCTTCCTTCAGTACCAAGAGATGCCGACGGTACTTACACTTCACCTGAAACGATTCGCTGCCTCTGCAGGGTAAGGCCTATCACTGGGTCAATACCAATAATCGTTTTATACGCCCGTCATATGATAGGTGTATTTTGGTATACCCACCATACAGAGTTAACTTTTAGTGTTGCCACGATAACTTACTAGTGCTCTGATGGATTTTCACAAAACTCACCATAACTACTTACCAACAGATTATCTCACCCTAGTTTGATTATGGGCAATACCCATGCATTTATATTAAGGTCACAGGTCATTAGGCTACTTTGTGGTGTCGCCGTGATAACTGATTAAGAACTTGAAGGATTTTGATAAAACTCCTCAGAAATGTTAATCAATAAAATTTCCAGCAAAATCCATGCATATTTAATGAGGTCAGAGGTCACTTCACCGTCACAAAAATATATACAATGGAACCCCACAATTATGACCACCCTGGGGACTAAGCAAAGTGGTCGTAATTTGGGGGTGGTCGTATTTGTGAAACTCTTACCTTGGTCGCCTATAACACGCTGCTGTTTAATGAATATTAAATTGCATATCTTTAATGTGAATTATAACAAAATATTTTATTTAACGGGCCCTTAAAATGAATTTTTTTGTGTGTATAACTGAAAAGGAAACAAAATTATTTTATATATTTATTTATGATGAAAATTAATATACATGTACACATACATAGTGACTGATGATTAACACATTATTACACTTGATGCAATACGAAGACAATTAACCTACTGAATACATATTGAATACAAATATTTTGCTATCCGCTTGAGTATATATGGCATGCACTTGAATTTTGCCGACGCTTAACTGCTGAGCCAGTTGGTGCTGACTGTGTCTTTGTGTTGCCGCCTTGATAAGTGCTTCTTTCTCCTTCAAGGAGTGCTCTTTAAGAAGCATGTTCGCACAACAGCAAGCAATTTAAATGCAAACTGAACCAGTAGAAAAATAAACTGACAGCAATCTATCAGATAATGCAAGACAATGTGTGGGATTTGCCCCCATGCAAGTTTTATTTATACATTTTACTGACTTCTCAATACTCAGTGTGAGTGAGATATGAACACATTTAGGATTAACTTTGTCGTAAATGTGACCAATGAGGATCGAAAAATATGTGATGAGTTGAAATATTAAACTCTCACCCACGCACTCAGGGTAGCTGTAATACAGGTAATCACTGAGGGGCAATTAGCATTGCTGGCCCAAGACCAAAGGGCAGACCGGCTCATTAAGTAATTCTTTCTAATATATAGTCAAAGTAATAAGGGTCAATTTGTATTTTACCAGCAGACCGTTCCAAGGACATTTTCATTAAGAACCATTTGCCCAGCAGGTGTTGTTCAATTCTTCAGACTGCTGAGATTAAAATGGTCTGATGTGTCTTGGTTTGGAACATTGTCACTGTCTTTACTGTAACTTTTTTCTCATCTTATTGCAGAGCTTATGGTTTCTTCTCCAAGATCACTGACCATGTAGCCACCCCTCTCACCCTGCCCTGTCTGAGTGAACTATGTGCGAAACCATGCTCCAAGAAAAACCACAGGTGAGATCATTGTGCTAACATACATGTTTGTAATTTTAAAACACTACATATTCAACAGAGACAAAGGTCTAGAGTCAGGATTGGCTATATATTTAAACATTGAAAACTTAATTAAATTCACATATATTTTATTTATGAAATGTGTCCTTTCATATAACACTTAGGCACATTTATTCCTTATTGCATCATCAAATGGTTTCAGGCCACAAGTTTAGTTTATTACACAATGCAAATGCAATTAATACCTATTTGGCTAGTTTTAATGTCCTTATAATTTTTTTTTCTCATTTGAATTTTTTACAGCATTTATTAAAGTTGATGAATTAATGTTTATTATTATATTTTTGGCTCATTTCCATTATTTTTTACAGGGTTTCATTTTAGCAGGGCCATTTCCTCTTAGCTTAACAAATGCTAATATATTTGAAACCCAAAAGAAATAAGTATATTTTGCATTTGCTGAAATTTTCCATAATTCAGCTGAGCAATGTGACCCATTGGTCCCTGTTGTCCCCAACTTCCATCGAATGTGGGACATTGATTTGGGTTTGTCTCTCTGTCTGTCTATCCCTCTGTCTGTCCATGCATCAGGTTTTTAGCCCTCAGCCCTTAGGCTGATGGGCTATTGTCGTCACCCAAGCTGTCCGTCCGTCCGTCCGGCGTCCGTTAACTTTTACCTTGTGAGCGGGATATCTTGAAAAGGATTCACTGTCAGAATTTTATTTCCTCAGTAAAGATGTATATCGACAAAATCTCGGTCAAGTTCAAAGATGGGTGACCTTGACCCATTTTTTTACATTTTAGAGCTGATTATAGAAAAACACTTAGATGCTTTTTACTCAGGAACCATTTGGTGGATTTTCACAAAACTTACTATGATTATTGGGACTGATAATCTGTACCTGCTAAACAAGTTTGGTGGCGCCACCTACAATTTCTGATTTTAATGAATTTTTATCGGATTTTTCAACTTTTGGCTTGTGAGCAGGATATCTCTAAAAGGTTTCACCGTAGGAATTTTATTTTTTCGGTGAAGATGTATATTGAAAAAATCTCGGTCAAGTTCGAAGATGGGTGACCTTGACCTGCTTTTCAAGGTCACAGAGCTGATTATAGAAAAAACATTTAGAAGCTTATTTCTCAGGAACCATTGGGTGGATTTTCACAAAACTTACTATGATTATTGGGACTGATAATCTGTACCTGCTAAACCAATTTGGTGGCGCCACCTACAATTTCTGATTTTTAATGAATTTTTATCGGATTTTTCAACTTTTGGCCTGTGAGCGGGATATCTCTAAAAGGTTTTACCGTAGGAATTTTATTTTTTTGGTGAAGATGCATATTGACAAAATCTCGGTCAAGTTCGAAGATGGGTGACCTTGACCTGCTTTTCAAGGTCACAGAGCTGATTATAGAAAAAAAATTTAGAAGCTTATTTCTCAGGAACCATTGGGTGAATTTTTACTATACTTACTATGATCATAGGAACTGATGGTCTGTAACTGCTGCACATATTTGGGGGTGACCTGCAATTTCTGATTTTTAATGAATTTTTCTTGGATTTTTCAATTGTGGCCTTGTGAGCAGGATATCTCTAAAAGGATTCACAATAGGAATTTTATTTCTTTGGTGAAGATGCATATCAACAAAATCTCGGTCAAGTTCGAAGATGGGTGACCTTGACCTGCTTTTCAAGGTCACAGAGCTTACAATAGAATAAAACTTAGAAGCTTATTTTCAGGAGGCATTTGATGGATTGTTATGAGTCATGGTACATACCTCTCCATTTTAAATTTATAACTGAGACATGTACAGATATACATCCATGTGAGAACAGATATTTAGTACTTTTCACTGTTACCACCTCTAAACACTGTTCTTTTGGCTGAGGGCTTTTGTCAGCTTCTGCTGATATTCTAGTTGTTTCCGTGCTGTGACTTTCCTAAATTTTATCCGATCTCATTCAAATTTTAGTCACTGATTGCTCAATTATGCATACCTTGGTTGGAATTTGTTTTGGAGTGTCTGTCTGAAAATATTTTATCACCAGTTTCAAAACAAACAATTTCCCTTCTGTTCCCAGTAAACAACAAACATTATGATATGTGGAGACATCTTCAGGGGACAATAAAAACTAAAACACAGGCACTTTGACATGTGGAGATATCTTCAGGGATAATAAAAACTAAAACATATTGAGAAGGCAAGCATGCAGATCTCAGGAAGCTAAAATAACAAGAGGTGGAAGCGGGGGGACATAAATTCAACAAATTTGCTTGTTAAGGACTTAACCTCAGACTTTGACACGAAGTTACTGGACTAACACTTGTACTGAGACTCTGAGGCAGGGACTGGAGAAATCTGGCCGAGTTCATCTCGAGTCCAGTAAGAAACAACTCTATAACATAGTATATAAAACTTTTATACATAGAAGAAACGTTAACATAATATTGGACCTAAAAAGACTATTTATCAAGCTTTAACTAATTGAGAGCATGAGGTAACTGAACATTTAAGTAGAAGCAGGTGTGAGCTAACTTAAATATACATATGATAATCTAAAATTTCCATTTCAGATTTCTTTAAAAAGGGATATTTGTATTGGACTCAGTTTCTTAGTGATATGGACTTGAAAGAAGGGAGATTTGGACTGGAACCTCAAGAACTCACACTTTGGCTCTGACTCAAGTCATGTGGACTCTGACTTAAATGTTGTGAACTAGACTACATCACGGATATTCCGTCAGTCGAATTGAAATAAAAATTACATTTTTATCAAAGAAAACATGGTTAAAAATAAGTGAACCTGGCTAAGTTAACTCCCTGGTGACAATACCCAGCAAAACCTGCTTCTGAAATCTGTAGTTGAGTGGAAGGAAATATAGTATAAATGTATTGTGACTATTGCAAATGGAGTGTACATATAAAACTTGCATAGATAACTGAACTGACCAATTAAACTGACCAAATAATAGAACTGACTAGCATTTTGTCTTTTGTATAATGAATAATTCAGTGTAATAATGCATATAAAATTTAAAATGGTTTTTGCTTTATGTTCAAATTTTAATTGGTTTATTATTCAAATGCTATTGCAAATGCTAAATGATAATGCATTTAAGCTGTATTGTTGTGTGTTACACTTTTGTTTGAAACCAGCTCTGTTTTAAACTGTGTCATAACCATCTTAACAAAGTTTGTTTGTTTGTTGTATTCCCTCAGGTATGAGCTGTATGCGATGATCACACACACAGGAATCTCATTGTCATCTGGCCACTATGTGGCGTATATCAGAGTACCTCCCGAGGGCCACACCTCCTCCGTTGCTCTCGCTTATTTACAACAGAAACTCTCTGTGACACGAACCTCATTAAAGCAAAATGGTCAGCTACTCAACACCAGCAAGCCTAGCTCACCAAAACCCTCATCGAACAAAGTTACAGTAACATGCACGTCGGAGCAGCCACATAGTGAACGCAAAGAAAAATGTAACAGTAGTGAGAATTGTAACGGGGAAAAAGATTCGGAGGCTGCTTCCTCATCTTTGGAGAGCGAGGCTGCTGATCCTAATAATAATGCTGATGCTAATAATAATGTCTCTGCATCCTTGAGCACCGAGATTAAGGGGGAACAGCAAGATGCTGGATCGGAGGATGGAAGTCCCAAAGCAGAGACAAAACCTGTCGTAGAGCTGCAAATGGATGAACCAGAGATACAGGGTCAGTGGATTGAATGTGATGACGCCCAGATCACAGTGTATTCAGAAGAAAAGTTCAAGAAGATGCTCTCACCAGGGGGACAATGTTCACCCTACTTATTGTTCTATAAACAGTCGCAAAGTTGAGAGGCAACTTGTTTCAGTTTATCAGGGCAGGTGTTCTTGGAGGTTCCTCTTGGTTCTGGTGTAGCCCATTGACTGTGAATTGTACCCTCCAATCCAAGTCTCATATGATATGGTGTTTCTTCCTCTTTATCAAAGGGTCAGAGGTTACATGTTTATGCAGTGGTTAAAGGTTAAAGTTCAATCTCACTGTAAGAAGGATGGGGACATAGATAGTAACACTTTATGTACCAGTTATGATGTGCAGTAATCTAAAAATAACAGAATGATCACAAGATGGCATGTAAACAAGACTTTGCAGGGTAAAGATGTAAAATAAAAGTACTGGGATGGAGGTACAGCCCATGGTTGATGGGGCCCAGTGTTAGCAGTTGTAATCCTGGAATTACAGAGTGAAAGTGAAATGGAGGTGTAACAGAAAACAGATGAAATTTAAGGATTACAGGTGCAATCCTTTGTCTGTAAATGTCATATGTAATCTAAAAATTGCATTTTGTAATTATAAGGGAAGGATAATTTATGTCATATATAATCCAGAGAATATCTATGGCAGGTGTAATCTGTAGGGTTTATAATTACGAGGTGAAGAAGAGATGAGGGAGTACAAATGTAATCCATACAAGTGAAAGTGTAATTGATATGCTACATTGTGGGAATGTTGGAGAGATTTCAGGATGATTACATAATTCTGGTCCAGTGGATTTTGAACACTTTCCTTGATGGAGGATAGAGGGGTAATCCAGTGGTTATATATGTAAATATATGTACCCCAGAGATTGTAGGAGTGATAATGTAAAGGGATTACTACAAGGTGGAGATGTTATTCAGAGGCGCAGGTGT
Source organism: Sipunculus nudus (assembly GCA_026874595.1). NCBI lineage: Eukaryota > Metazoa > Annelida > Sipuncula > Golfingiida > Sipunculidae > Sipunculus > Sipunculus nudus. The sequence continues at coordinate 29,293,240 of CM049317.1, read as the reverse complement.
AAATCTAATGCTGTAAGATGTCAGGTGTCAATGTAACCCATGGATTGCTGGCGTAATCCTTTAAGTATAACATGGTGCTGAATGGATACATGTTAAATACAAACAGGTATTGCACGTGTAATAGAAAAGTAACAGGTTGTAGTAATAATCTAGGTGTTGCAGGTTAGGAGACTAATCTGAAAGTGGCAAGTGTACGTGTGAACCTGAGTAGGGATTACAGGATCTAGTGGTTACTATGTAATCCAGTGATTATGGTATAGCCCAGAGGTTAGTATGTCATCCAATGATTACTGTGTAAAGCAGTGGTTACTGTGTAACTCAGAGGTTACTGTGTAACCCACTGGTTACTGTGTAAACCATTGGTTACTATGTAATTCATTGGTTTCTGTGTAATCCAGAGGGTAACCCTATAGTACAGATGACACTTTCAGATTACTCACAGACTCTGCATACCAACCACTTAATGACTCTCGTTACTGTATGATACAGAGCAGTGTCGTGCTGTAAACTTTCTGCATGTTCATGTATGGTACATTGTGTGATAATTATGGGATCAAAAATGACATGCACAAGTCTACCTGGCTATGTCAGTCTGCACAGAGTTTTTGTCTTGTATAGCTATTTGTCTCTATTTATATGAAGCTGATGTCCAGTACCTGATTGTGTAAACCCTAATTAAGTTTGAGAAATATAAAGATTGGAAACCATGTGCTAAGAACAAAATGGCAGTGTCCTTAAGCCCTTAATTTAATTGTTTATTTGTTTATCATGCCAACAATTCCCCCCCCCCCTAAAATATTTTGATCTGTGGTTTTTGTAATGGTGGAAGGTTTCATTACACATTATTATTCATTATAACAGTTCATCATAAAAAGGGATTGATGAAAAATCACCACAGGGCTATGTCCAACCCTTTAGAAACAGTATTTACTTGGTCATTGCTGGTTAAAGCAGACATTTGATGCATGTTGTTACTTTTTTCCCCAATTTACTGCCAGCTTATGACAGTTTAAGGTTGGAGGAATTTTTGTGTTTTGTGTTTTAAACTATCACTTCCTTTTTATCAGTAAATCAGTTTGATTTTCATGTTGATGAATCTTATTTTGTCACAGGTCCACTTATGAAATATTTGCAACTACATCTGGTGGTTAATTTACTAATTAGTCAATTTGTATGGGTGTCATAAGTGCCTGTCCACACTTCTCATGCTGCTAATGTAATGTGTTATAAATCATGACATTGATCAATGATACACTAATCATGTCAAACCAATTCTATACAGTCTGTGGGTTATTAGTGATTGTGAGATTTCCTTTCTGTATTCTATTTTTTTTTTTTATTTCTCACAGGTTGCTCATCTTTTGCTCAGAATTGCTCATGACTGGTCATATGATTTGCTAGATACTGTATTTACAAATGATTTATTTACCTCAACCGTTGTTTTCACTGTGGAAAGGGGATATTTTGACCACATGTTTACATTTCATGGTTTATCACTGGAAACTGTTTCATATCATAACCTCTGTTTGTACCAGTATTCAGTATGTATGGTTCAGATACTGCATAAAGAAGAGAGTTGTACTGATTAGAAGGCCATCTGATATGATAGTTTTGATAATGTAACCTCAGTATGACCAAAGAGGGCATTAATAGCTTATGAACGGAATAATAAGTTTACCATCCTGGATTCTGGAATTCAAACAGCAGTGTCCTCTGCTGGCCGAAATTTTTATTTAATCTGTGTGCATTAGTTTGCTAAGTCTTCACCAGAGGTCACTACTGGTACGCCAAACAACGGTGGAAATTACTGGTGAAATTGGTGTTTAAGACGTATATTAACTTGGGTAGATAGTTAAAATATGATTGAATTAGACATGCCAGACATTTATCACAAACATAACATAATACCGAGTGTACATACTATTAATGTTGTCCCCAAAATTCAAATTAAAGGGACCCATCGCACAGTTACTTAAAGGCCACTGCTGTAAACTATACATAAGGAAATGAAATTCAGTGTATATCATATATGTATAAATATATAGTATGAACAGTATTTACACCTTCAGTGAATATGTTTTTCAAAATGGTTTAATTTACAATGTAATGTGACAACACTAAAACAGTACTGGTATTTGGAAAATAACTCTTTGGTACATTCAGGTTTGTTCACTCTACATTTTATGTTTCTGTTCTTTTTCTTGCTTTCTGTGACTGACGATTTTGTGTATATTATAAAGCCAGTGCAAAGGACGAGTGGTTTGGTTCAGGAATAAAATTTCTTCGTTTCTAATTAAGTATTATGTCACTATAAACTATGTATAATTGTGTCAAAATAAAATTTTACATGCATATTTAACCACGAAGTCTGCGTTTGTATTGCTTTGTACGCCAAGTTGTGCAAAACTTGGTGACAATGGGGGACCTTTCATACAAGATTAGAAACAGTAAAAAAGTTAGCCCAATTGGTCATGACTCTAAGCTGACCAGCAGGGCAGTTAAGCCTAACATTCACAACAGGAATTTTATCATCAGAAAACCAAACCTAAAGATTAACTTTAGATGTGATCTTGATCTTCTGATTCCAAAGTCAACGGGGTTCTTCTTTAAAGGGGCCTAATCACCAATAACGCCTGTTGAAATAACATGAAAAATAGCTTCTTCCCTTGAATATTGGTACCTGCCAAATTATTGTCCTGAAACCGTTGGCTTATTTCTGTACGTTAACATACATACAGTGCATGAATCTCCCAGCCCTCAACAATTGCCCCCCCCCCCAAAAATGTAATACATGTTTCTGCTGGCTGAACCTTGTTGCGGCTCACATTGTGTTGTACATGTCATTCAGCAGAGGTCCCCGGAAATTTTGTACAGATATCCCGACAGATTCTACAATGAATTTGCATTCGGCTCATGGAATATAATGTCCACCCAGCAGAGATATTTCAGATTGCATAAAGAACCGGGGTTATTGTATAGACTAGTTTAGACTAATTCTTGTCTGGGATCTGTCGTGTATGCGCAAAATCGGACCACGCGGCCATGTTATGTTAAACAGAAATACATGGAGTGTGTTTACTATAACACGCAGAACAATTCCATGGTGTTAAGCAGCGGTATGCGAGATACTAAGACCATGTGCTTGGATGAATTTCATGGGGAAAATTTGTATATAAAGCAAAACTGAACTGATAGTATGAAATAATAGGCATATTATTGTACCTGATTATATCCCTTTAAGTGATGGGTCATCCATATGTGAAGACAGTCCAGTCATGACTGGTCTATACAGGTTGTACAGAAGAATAAGGGTAAAGTCACCAGTTTTCAAACTCCTCTAAGAACTTGGAGGAGTTTGAAAACTGGGAAGAGTTTAAGAACTTTTTGTTTATCAAATTTAAGGAGAACACAAAGGTTATCACGTTTACAAGAAATCTTAAGGATGGTGGGCTATAATTTGGATGATTTGACCTTGTATATGAAGATCAACAGTGTGTACCATGTCAGAAGAGGATTGTGGAAGCGTGTGTTCCAAATTTGAGGCGAATATCTCCAGTACTTCAAAAGCTATAAGGGTTACAATTCTAGGTTTCCGCAAATTGACCCTGGAGATCAAAGTCAACGTTCTTCAGTTTTCATGTTCCCTTGAGAATATGGCAGAAACATCTGGTGTGTCAGAGCGGTTACGAGTGTTGTTGTGCTAACGGACGGCCGGACAACCGGATGGAAGGACGACTTACAAAGGGTGATCATGGATATTGCCCAGCATGTCACCTAAGCTAAAAATCCAAACCTGATGTTGTGTGATATGTCTCGGTATCACACCTATTCCCAATGACAGCATCATTTAAACCGAAGAACCCTAAGAAAATGAGGTACTTTTATCATCCTCCTGTATGTGTACTGCATCCTGTGAACAAATGGTAACAACACTAACGTTAAGTGGGAGCTTAAGCACCATGATGATGAAGAAAATGATGATGCTGATGATGATGAAAACATAACCTGTAATTATCATTAAACTGACGTTCTGGGGGCACAAACGGGTACTTTTAACTTATTTAGTTGCTTGTTTTATTTGTTTAAATTTACTTTATGCAATTTACAGGGAAACCATTGTACTTTGCGGCTTGTACCCTCTCTGTTTCATGTGGATTTAAGTTTCAGTAATGGGGATTATCCCTAACCCATGCAGTGTTCTTACTAATTAAGGGTCATTATTTCATATCATATTACAGGCATTTAATGAGGCAATTTATCCAGAGTTAAAGCTCCAGGCACCATCATTAGCACAGGCGTGACTCTATAATATACTTCCTTTTGCAAAGTGAGAAATGTTTGATGAGCTCGTCTCATTTCAAACTATAGTTTCATATAGTACATCAGCCAGAGGGTTCATCGGTACCAAACAGGTGACAATTGCTATCAATGATTTTTTGAAAGGTGTATGTGTGTAGATAATAAAAATGCCTGATAGCAGTATGAAAGTGGTAGCTTTCTGTAAAATATCAGCCTGTTTGAAATGTACTTGCACCGAAATTGCAATTTTGCAAGACACAGTCATATAAAAATATTATTTAGTTATAACATTTTACGTAATTCCTATTTTAAAACAAGTTTGATGTCAGTTGATTGTAGACATTTATAGCTTTCATCTGGTGTGTCATTCATGTATATAGCTTTCCATATTCTAAAGATATGATTACTTTTGTTCACCCTGTATTATAGCAATTTGTATAATTATAGCTAATTTATTAAAAAAAAACACAAGGTGTATTTCTGATCAGATCAACCGTTACCAGTTTGGTTTTATAAAGTCATTAATGAAGTCTGAAGTCTTTAAGCTGAAAAAAAACATGTCTGGCACCCAAGTACAATTTGTGGATTTGGGCGTGGTCAGAGAAAGGTGTTATTCCGTTCTTCAGTGAGCCGGTATATTTCCCATTGCCACCAACTGTCTGCAGAAAACATTAATGCCTGGTTGATGTTTTTGAGTACTTTTGTGTCGCATACCCCACACTTTTTTAATTCTGATTGGTAAATCCTCCCAATTATTCGACGTGGCTGCTTTCGGGGGCCGATGTATAGACTTAAACTCGGATGTCGCAAGCCGAATGTCACACATGACATGTATGCGGGCACGGGTACTCGGCTAGTTGTTTGAATATATGTTTTTTTTGCATGTCTCCGGTTGAAAAAAGGGCGACAAGTCATTTTATGCAGTATATTTTTATTTGTATGTTTTTGTATATTGGTGCATAAGTAACTGTGATATCGTACAAACTAGGCAGCCGTATCTGCACTTCTTGCCAAATTCGCTTTCTTACACGAAATATATAAGAGCAATTGGCTGAGAGAGGGCTATGTTTTCTGCTGAAATATTTCCATTTAAATATTCTAACAAAATTAACATATAAAATGAAGGCAAGAGCAGTAAATGTACCTACAGCATGTTGCTTGGGTGGCACCATAAATATATGATAGATATTGCAGTTTGCCTTTGTGTCAGGACTAACTGTGAAGCAAAGCTGTAAGTTATTCATTCTGAGTTGCTTATGTTTCATACTGTTAACATTTCTGACAGGAGAGAGATTTCTAAATAAATATTATTTTCTATAACGAAAACCAGATGTTTATTTGAATCGTGGGGCAAACAGTGTTTTAACGAGAATATAAACCAGTTTGCTATGAAGCCGGTAAGTGCAATAACTCATCCTGTTCCGGTTTTATGTTTTACAAAACTCCAGTAAATGCTAGTGATAAGCCCAAATAAATAAAATCAGTTGTTGAAATTGAACAATCTAATTTAATTCCAACCTGCTTTGACTCAGGAGGTCAGGGATTATTTTTCAAACAAGACCCTAGCAGTCCAGTATCAACCAACTATACCGGATTGTAAGACATACATGGTTCGCCTTGGGCTATGTACTTGCACCAGAGAGTGCCATTAGATCATTTTGTTTTATCTTTAAAATGCAATTTTTCACTGAACTGTCAAAACACCATGTGTCCCTGTCATTCCCCAGGTTTGAGGGAGATCATATTAATCACTGACTGTTCTACTGGCCGAACAAATATAATATCAATGGGGTTTATGGTTTTGCCCTTAAGAGAATATCATCTGTCGCTTAGTAGAATATAATTGTAACTGTTAGATCACAAAATGTAGATACATATTCTAAAACAGTTATGTTTTCATATTATTTTCTTTTATTTAAACATTTCAGTAGAAACACACATGATAATAAACATGAAAGTAACTGAATTGTCATTCTCCTGGTGATTTCCATTTTAATTCCTTGCAAGTGCTAACTTTCTTATAAGTTGATTTGGCAAGGTAGCCAGGCTTGAAATAACTATAAGATATAATAGCATTATAAAAGCCCCGGTGATAATTCAAAATAAAAAATGACGAAATGATTTTCATATTTCACTCGGTGTTATCTTTTCCAACCATGCAAAACAGATCTCATCAGATTTGATGTTTTTCTGTCAGAAAGCGATTGCATATTTTGCAATATCTTATATATTGCATATCTTAAATACATAATAACCTGTTACCTCTTCTGTTGATTTTAAATGTTTAACTTTACTAAGTGCCCCGCTGGTCATAATGCTCAGCTGAATCTATTTTGGTCAGTGATCTAATTCTTATCGACTAAGTAGAGTTTAAGAGAAACTGTATACACAACGTCTGAACATCCCAGGTCTAGCGATTACGAATTGTGCCTTGATATATATCACACTGATAATTGCAGTCTGTTATTCACAAAAAGAAAAAAAAAGTCTTACTTTTTTGCATTGTTCATAATCGAGAATAATGATGGATCAATAGAGAGTGAACTAAGAAATACCATTCCAGCTCTAGTCCATTATAATCGGTAAGCTACATATAGATTAAATTTTCTTTCCATTCAAAAAAAAACTGGAAATGTACCGGTTTTTGCTCGCACAAGATAGGTAAACATAAATGGTGCCATCTGTAGTTTATATACTCGTAAAAGTCACATGATCAATGTTTGGTAAAGCACATTACAAATCGTAGGTAAAATCAAAAATGAAATACAACAATAAGCGAATATAAGTTTATACTATCCCTCACATAAAAGCTATCTCTTTTTATTTCCTGACTTGCATAGGAAGAACTAAAAAAAAGATCATTTTGACTCAAGTCAGCGTAAGTGGCGATACTTACAACTAACACTGACATACCAGTCATGGGATCAATATGCTGGGTATTGGTCATAACATTATGAATACAAACATTTGTGATCAGCAAGGTTAAAATAAAGTAGAGACAAATCTTATAATAATTCAGCACACCTCATACTTATCTATCATCTCCAATGAATAAGCCATGGAATGAAATGAGTTATATTTTTTTGGCTTGCACAAGTTAGGACAACCTATAACTTACAAACAAAATACCAGTCCAGTGATCAATATTACTACATAACTTGGGGATGACAGTTGCGGCAGTTCCCGCTGTATTCGGTTACCGAAATAACGTTATATCTGTTGATGTATTCTATATATGGAGTATTTTTCTAAAGGGGGAGGCAGAAGCGCCCCCCCCCCTCTTTCCAGTCGCCACAACTTTTTTATAGGTTTCAGACAATGTTTTGTGTCCTGGAACCCCCCTTCCTTTTTTTCGGACCTAGGGACCTTTTTTTACAACTTTGCCATCAGTCCTGGCGTGGACCCCTCCATTTTAAATCCTGGATCTGCCCTGTGAGGGTATAAGAAAGTTTAACTCTATAGGTAAACACCTATTGATCATAAATGATACATCATTGAAAAGATTATTTTGCTTGATATTAGTTTGGCATATAAAGTTGTGTGAAGTAAATTTATATAACCACTCCTTAGCCGCTTTTCCTAGAGGTAAGTTAACTATAAGAATGTATTACTTAACAAGTATACCCCCAGTGTTTATAAATGTCATATCGTACTGAAGCGTATGGTTAAAGCTATCATTTGAGACCAATTTTGACTGGATACGTTTTACATATTTAGTAGTATGGGGCTTATAACCACTCTGAAGTCGGTGTCCTTGAGATGAAAAAAATTATACGTCATCCGACATAAAACATCCATTTATTCACTGAAAGTTACCACTTTCATATTGCTATCAGGCATTTTTATTACCTACACATGTATACCTATCAAGCACACATGGTGAAAATTTGTCACCAAAATGGTACCGATGATCCAAATTTTGGGGTCTGGCTGAAGTACTAATAATCTCATGCCTGTAAAAGGTAAAGGACCGAAAAGAGGCTTAAGTACTTTGGAAAAAGAGTATCTTTTTAAATAAAGAGTGAACAAGAGAAAAGTTAACGGCAATATCCTATTTTTTATCCAAGTATGAATAAAGATGTGCTTCGCATATAATACGTATATTTGTTTGTATATCGTTATATATACTAGTAAGTCAGAAACATATATAGTGCGTATCCCCCGGCATGAAGACAATGACATATTCCACAGGTTGTGACGCATGCCTGACATGTGCACACACAAACCTTGAGAAGTGTCCCATTCTTGTTCTAAATTGACCGTTAAAGCAGGAGAGAAATGGCAGAAAGAGGGGGAAAGTGTGCTGCTAAAACAAGAATAAAAAGAGTAATTTTCAATTAATCTTCAAAAAAGAGTGACTTTTAAAAAAAGAGTGATTTGGCATTCCTGTGACCTGGCCCGCAAATGGTAGACTCCAAACACTGGCAAACAGAGGCTGGAGTCACAACTCTCGTTGCCCGTGCTTCAGGACTCTCCTCGGTTCATCCAGTGGTACTTCAGGTAATTTTGCGTTAATATCATCGTCTATACACTCTTTGTATTGAAAGCATAATTTAAGAGTACTAGCAGTGTACCCATAATTTCGACATTGGGCCAGTGACATCCCTGTTTTATGGGGGACGCTAAATGGCAGGTCCCATAAGCGGTTTAGAGAAACTTGAAAAAAAATGAACCTGTCAGAGTATGATAAGGGCACGGGGAGGCGACACGAAAGTACTCCGTGTAACAGTGGAACCTTTCCTAGTGGACACCTCCAAAAAGTGGGAACCTCTACATATAGTTTTCGACAGTCCCATTTTTACTTCTCCTTATATTATTTATGTTGCTGGAACTATACCTCCATATTGTGGACACCTCTAGAATGTCGGCAGTTTGACCCAGTCCTAAGGGTGCTCACAGTATAGAGGTTTAACTGCACATATTCAATCAGCATTTTGTTTCAGACGACTCTGAATTAAAAAAAAAAGACAAAACGAAGCATATATTAAGTGGAAAGTGAAACATCCTTTAAGAGAGCAATCATAACAACCCACACCGTACGTCTATTTATATCATTTTATAGGGAAAAGGTTTCTCCTTCCACATTTTCTGACAAAACCTAATGTGATGGACTTATCCTTAAGCGGGTACATTATATGATGATATTATGCCAGTGACACTACATTCCTGCATGGTACCAGATGGCCTGTGCCATTTCCTGGCCAGAACTGCCTGCCCGTCCAGAAAAGAAACAAATTTGATTATTAATAATAATATGTAATTGCACGGGTGTTGTACTCTGGTCGATACAAATGGTATTTTCTGCTTCCCTGTACTCACCCTGTTTACCGTATTTATCATATTTGGGAGTTATGTAATGGACTTTTCTAGAAGCGTGTACTGTATATATATGATTATATAATGAGAATCAAACTACATTCCTGGTACCAGGTGGCCTGTGCCATTTCTAGGCAAGAACTGCCTGCTTGTTCAGAAAATGAACAAATTTGATTATTAATATGTGTTTCTGGGTTGGTACACAAGGTTTTGCACTAATTTGTAGTATGGTCGATACAAATGGCAGTGCTGCATGTGTCCCTGTGGTAGTCATGTTTACCGTTTTTAATATATTTGTGAGTTATGGGGTCTGCTGCCTGCTCATGAAAGGTAAAAATGGTCTAATTCGTTTTTATATCAATCAATTATTTAAATTTACTCAGTGCATATATATATATATATATATATATATATATATATATATATATATTGTTACGGAACCTAATATCATCAGATCACGTATGCGTGATGAACACAAATTTTGTAATGGAGATAAAAAATCAAATTCTGTAACACTAGGCAGCGTGAAATGTCCACGGGAATGAATAAAGAAGTCAGTGGTTTTTTGTTAACAAATAACTATAATTTATTCTTAAAACAACCCTAACATAACAATACACTAAATCAGTACAATAACACAGTAAAACAGCGGTATAACAACAAATCAATACAATCACACAGTAAAATAAACAATGTGCACAATACCTGGATACCGCCACTGGCACAACGATAAGCCCTTTAAAATGTATAAGCCGGCGAACTGTTCACACGAATTCTCTCGGAGAATAACAGTCCAATGGCTCTTTAATCAATCCAGAAAGTAAACTTAAGACAGGCAGCACTAAAAGTGTTAGTAATCGTAGAATCACTGAAATTACTGGATAATCGGATAGGTCCCACACGTCTGTGTCCGCTGGAATATTCTCTCACCTCTCTCCGCTTTAAAACACAGCCCCTTATTTATAACCACTTGCCCCAAGCCGAGAATTTTCCACTTCTCGAACAGTCTAAAGGATCTAACATAATACACAGTAAACACACGTTACAGGAATCATCTAGAAGAACATCGCTGTGTCTCTACATACCAGGGTCCACACGTAAGCCCGACCTGGCTCGGCCAGGCGAGAAAGTCCCAAGCTAGCATGACAACGAGTTCAACCAGTACGGATTAAACTGAGAGTGCAACTACAACACGAGTTACGCCCGTGTCACACAATAAAAAAGCACCTGTAACAATATATATATATATATATATATATATATATATATATATATATATATCAATAAGTAGGTTCCAGTCCATGCAGTATAGTGCTCGATACAGCTGAGGTAGAGCAAATTAGTTAAACGTTAAGAACATTAGGGTATCGTTGTCATTACTCCGAGTTCAACGCCGTTGCCGGTATCGGCACCCGGTGATCATCAGATAACTGACGCTCGTGGGGGACCAAGCTATTAACTGTTACTTTTTTTGCACGGTTCGGTAGTTTCAGGTGCCGGCATTTTGAAACTTATTCACTACGCCTCTTTTATAAGATTATTGACTTGTCGCTTTTGTGATGTCATATGCTGTTTTCTCTTCCATGCAGAGGTTACATTGATCTGGGTGCGTTTCGTTGTTTGGACGTTGCGGATTATTTCCCCTTGTCGTTGAATATATTGCTTTTGCTGTATATATATATATATATATATATATATATATATATATATATATATATATATATATATATTAACACTACTTTTTGTTGCTTCTCGAGTCTCACACACGCAGTGCCAGATGTTTGTTCTTCTTCAAAGTATGTTGTGCACTTTGATGCAAAAATATATATATATATAATATAGTAATATCAATATATATATATATATATAAATAATTGATTTTACAAATAATAAAATATATGTATTTATATACTGTGGTTGCCTTTTTGTTCGCGAGGGTTTTAATTTCGCGATATTCGCGAATGGGAAATAATCGCGAAAATTCAACCCTCGGGAATAATCGGCCAATTGAGAATGTCCTTCTTATTTAGTGTAATCAATACTTGTATGGTAATAGTTTAGAACAGAGAGAATTTTATTTTTTATAAATTACATCCTTGCAGGTATAGGGAAATGTAAGCCTTAAATTTGAACTAAACCACCTATGCTGTGTGTGCGGGCCCATCATTATATAAGAAAATGTCACAAACTCATGACTTATTCTCATTTTATAATACACACAGGTATATGGCTTTGCCAAAGATTTGATATAGGTTCTTGTGAGATCGCGAAAATGAAACCCTCGCAAAACATTAAAAATGGAAAAATCGCGAAATTTCAGCCTCGCGAATATGAAGCCAATTGAAACTACAAATAATGACATACATTTTACGTTAAATTTTACGTTACCCGTAAATAAAAATTTGAATTGTAAATGACATAATATATTTTACATTATCTCCGAGTAATGATCAATTATTTCCACTCCTTCAATGTTCTCTTAGATGCGATTTTGAATTAATAAATAAAAAAATAATTAATACAAAAATATGTATATATAATTTGTATAATTGTCTACTCATGGTTTTATGTCACCAAATATCCAGATATGAAATATTACAGAGCAACTAGCAAAGATCCTGCAACGTCACCCACTACACGTAGTATATGTTACATTTCCAGGATTTGAGTTAACTTACTGACGAGTAAACAAAGGGGCGGCGAGATGTCAAGACACACAACGTTTGATATCATCCACTCGGCATAATCGAATGTTTTCTGCGTTAACAAGCGGGGCTCCCATTAGTGTAATTTGTCTGTGGTTTGGTAATCTAATCTCCTCATCGTTGATTTAATAAATTTCTCAACAATAAGAATAGGAACTCCCCGCGGATAGCGGAGGCGGGGCTGGTTCGATTTTCGCTGATATATTTGTCTCACTACGTCATGACAGCCAGTGGGTGGTCACGTGATTACTTTCTGTCGTCTGCTCACCCAGGCCATACAAAGCAAATGCGCGCTCTTTGGTGCTCCTTCAACATAATGTATAATATCTACAACCCCCAACCCCCACCCCCAAAAAATGAATTGACTCCATAATACTAAGCGGTTTTTACATTTTGAATATGTCTGAATAATATGAGTGTGGACCAAATATTATCATTGTAAGGGCTTGTACAGTATTCTTGTGTAATGTGGGTCATAAGTTAAAAAACATGTAAGCTGAACGGAATAAATTCAGTAAAACTACAAGGCTATACAGGTAATAATGTCATATTTACAATATTTGATGAAAAATACAGGAAAAGTTGAGAGAGAGTGGTGCGGGTGGGGGGGGGGGGGGAGGGGGGTACAAAGAGGTTTAAAGTGGGCACTGAATATAGACAAATATTTGTATTGTTAATCGAGCCGAACTAGAATTAAATGGCAGTAAAACATTTCAATAGTGATATACTTATATTGTGCAACAAAGCCAATAAACTAAAAATCAGTGCAGTAGGGCCTTGGCGGCAATAGATTTTATGTAGACTTTTGTGGTTTGCCTTGTCGTAACCCAGGCATGTTTGGTATATAAAGCAGATGCAAGGCCTGGCAGACCTCTACGCTGGCGGTCCCCGAGTGACACTGACAAACTTCTATATTTCAAATTCGTTATCGATTCTACGGGCAAGGGACACCAGGCGCCGAACTATCTGGTCAGGTTTACGCTTTGTCAGTTCTCTCAGGGGAAACCAGGAAACAAAAGAGAGACGGAAAGACAGAAAAAAACGAGGAACGACAAGGAAGGAAGACTTAATTTTTAAGCTATAGACGGTTCAGGATAAAAGGTAAGATTAATGCTAAACTATATAATTAAAACCTGTTTGAATGAAAGAAAGGACCACGTCTATAAAATGTGGATCCCAAAAGTTAATCAACTGAAAATTCAAGATTTATTGGCGTCAATAAATAGGGTTTATCTAAGGTTTAAATATTAAGGTCAGACCAAGATAAAAAAAAAAAAAGAATGATCACAAACCATTGATTATTGGACGCATTGTTTATTGTTAATTATCTGTGTATACGGGTTATTCCAGTAGTCGCATCTCCTGAAAATGTAGTTTTTCATTAGGACAGGCGATGGATTTCAGAACAGAAGACATCCGGTTCGATCCCTGTTGGTTCAGAAAAATACAAATTGGCGAAAAATTTTAAAAAATCTGCATATAAAACCTGAAATACATTTGGCATAAAATATTAAATTTCATTCTTATCGTATAGCGGCCCTCATTCTTCTTCAGTATACAAAAAGTGCCGCCAACAGGCCAATGAACATATCCTACAAAAAGATTAAGGGTAGAGAACAAGTAAATATTTCTTTATTGTGATGATTGCAAAGTACATATACCGAACTGCTGGGAAACAATAAACTGGGTTCAACTTTCAATTTATATCGCTGAAAGACCGCGGGTCAGTGATATTTGTTCTTATAAAATTTCGTTGGAGTTTTATATTCGTAGTAATTGTTAATCAGGTAAGTCAACGCAATTAAGGGAAAATCGTAAAACAGCAGTTATCTCTAAGAATTTTGATTTAAACACGTTTAGGGTGGACACAATTATATTGGTGTCATTTTGTCATATGTGCTTAAGATACTCTATTCCTAGAATTAATCCAAATAATTTCAAGGAAATTTTGATTTTTACATAAAAATTTACATATACAGTAAAACCCTCACAAATGGGACTGCGATAAAGTGGTCACATTTCCGAGGTGGTCGCCAAAGTGAGGTTTGACTATTAGGGGTCTTACAATAGTTCGTCTGGCCGTATGTCGTAACTTAAATAGCTATTCAATATAATTTGGAATAACTGATTTTATTTTTCATCTTAATCTGCATAACAGGATAGGGAATTTACATGATAAGTTTGGTATGATTTTATTTATTGATACTGAAAAACATGAGAAAAACTCAGACTTACAAAAAAAAAACAATCATATCCAAACACAATTAAAGGCAGGCACAACATATGTTATTAACAACACAATATATTCAATGAATGCTTGTACAATGAATGCTTATACTTGATATTTCATAAACATTAGGCTCAGACCAAACAGACTGATTCTATAGGGCCATGAAAAAATCTATTTTCTGAAAAACTGATTTATACTAAGTTGCCGACTTTGACACTTGGCGTGTACGGCTTCTACTGCAGCTTGTCCTCAGGCCCAGATATAATCAAAAAGCTTTATATAATAACTGGACTATAAACGTTAAACTATGTTCGCCTGGCAGCAATTCGGAAAATAATTAAGAGCCTCTGTTTAGCTGTGAAAATGTGCACATTCTAATAAGCCGTCACCAGGTACGATTTTACATTTGCTGAGTTAATTTAGGATGAAACAGTTTCTTTCCGCAGCCAATAAACAGTTTCTAAAATGTTAACCCAATTACCGATCAGTTAAATATGAACCAATCGTAAATCTTTATTGATCAGTGAGTTATTCGAAAATGGGTGTATCACGCATATTATTAATGGCAGACCTCATAAAAACATTCCAGGCCTTGTGCGATCATCCGTGAACACCTATTGATCTATGCCCTGTTTCATATACTGTCCTTTACTATTTAGGGATGTTATGCATTGGTTTTGTGCTCAACCCTCCGCTACGACTGGCGGGCAATGTTTACTCTGTACTTAGTGGTCGCATAATTGAAGTTCAGATCACCCGTTAGGACCAAAACAAGGGTCGTAAAACGGAAAAACGAAGTGCCCCCCTGTTCCGAGATTTTATTTTATGATAAAAGGAGAGACAAAATTTGGAACCATGAAAATGGGGTCGCTATACCGAGGTGGTCGCTATACCGAAGCGGTCGCTATACCGAGGTGGTCGTCCGGTCAGGTTTCACTGTATTTTGAGCCACCATTAAAAGAGAATATAATTTAAAAACTTTAGATCACCTATTTATTGTTATATATATGTATTAAATAAGCAGTTGATAAGAGAAAAAAAAACCAATTTAAAATGACAATAATATGGAAATATATTCACAAAGGAACACAGTTCTAAACTAGGGGCAGAATTTTCAAGCGCTTTGAAGCTAGTAACAGTAATTTTATTCCATCTTTTATGGATGGAGAGGGTACAGTATAAACACTTAAAGCAAGGTGGTGACACATGGCTATCTGGGTGAATATGACGTCCATAATTTCTATCGGTTTATCACGCCTATGTACCAATTAACACATTAAATGCTCTGTCTCCAATTATTTACGAACAAACAACGTGTGCTAATCTATTCCCTTACAAGAATTCTAGTGGCTGCTAATGCATGTTTACTGTTACTAACTGAAAGGTTATATGCACAGACGTCTACTGAAAACAACCTGTTCAGCCAATGTCCATAGAACAAGCAAAGCCCCGGGAGTCATTTAGGCTTGGCCTAAGTTACAACCTTTTAAAGTCAATTTGCTAAAGGCTTATGCAAAGTGAAGGCGGCTCAAACTTCCGGAGCCAAATATGGCTAAATATCTATCGCCGATGACATACGTGAAACCATGAACATATCTGGCGGAAATCGTCCATCAATATTTCTTTATATATCTTTATAAGTTCAGCTAATGGCTCTTCGAGTGGGCGGGACGGACAAACTAGCTACTAATGCACTAATGGGATTTCCGTTGATATTTTACCACATGCAGTGACACGTTACTCATTTACTAGAAATAGCAAATATGGTTTGTACAGCTACCCCCATCCTTGCTTACAAATTAAGACAGAGCACAAATATACCTTCTGTTCTTATGCCGTATTAATTTAAAAAAAACGAGAATAGGAGATTATTAATTGCTACATAATTGTTTTTAATCTTTTAATCTCCTTAGAGTTTTAAAAACGATTCTTTAACAGATATCGTTTCCCCGGCAACCAGTCTATTACTATTATTTTACAAGAGATTGTACTATAAGTACATACTGACTCAATCACACTAGATATATCCCCCCGTAAATTTTACGTTATCATCGTCACTCGTTAGTTCAGCTTGACCAGTTATCGTCGGGTTAAGCTACGATTCCTTTTACGCAGTTGCGGCCGCGGTATGCGGTTGCGGAGAGGCCGATTCCTTTGATGCGGTCGCGGATAAAAGCGATGTTTGTATATGTGATATAATATATATGTAAAAAAAATTTGTTCCGGACCCCCCCCCCCCCCCCTTTTTAGCCGAAGCAAACTTTCTGTTAAGGATTTTAGACCAATTTAACGTCCGCACCCCCCTCCCCCTCCCTTTTTCTAGACCTGGGGACCTTTTCTTTTAAGTTTTGTTATTTGTCCTCCTGGGTTGGACCTCTACTTTTCAGAAATGCAGGATCCGCCCCCTTTGCACCTGACATTTACATGTCCACATCAAAACAATTTCAAACCATAAGTATAAAACACTGTATTTCGAAAAATATACTCAGCATGTGATAGCCAGTTATCTTTATACTTAACTGCACCAAAATTCGTTTTCATTATTTTATTCTGTAGGATAATCAGTACACATCTGATGTATGCACAAGGCATACTTTAAGTGCATGCAGTATTGATCATTTTCTCATCTTAGGAAGTTAGGTACCAATTTAGGTACCATTTGTGGTTTCCACAACAATATTGAATGTACCATTTCTTTTTTAAGCCTTCTCCTAGGACGTACGTGTAAGCTTATATTGGTCAATGAGTTTATTTCTTTATCCATTTTTGTGAAAACAAATTTTGTGGGTGGAAGTACTTAGTTCCCCCTGAGTGCAAAACCATCGATTTCGATGCATGATTTTTTTTAATTTTTTTTTCATTTTCTTTCTTCTCCCATTTGCAGTTTGTGTAAGGTCATCAATATTGCTGATTTCCAAAAGCTGAAATTCGGACACAATAATAGTCCTGGTCTCAGATTTGCAACTTATATTTATGTTGAATTTGACCCTATTCCCAAGGTCGTGCAAACCTTGCTGATTCCCGTTTATCACTCAGGTGTGGCGTAGGGAGCTTTCAGTGATCATTTGGCATCTAGTTTCTGGTTCCTTTGCATATGTGTATTTTTGTGTACCGTCCAGTATGCCTAAATGTACATGTATTATATGTTAACAGACCTTTACGTAATACTGGCGTGAATAATATATTCGTGGGTATGGTGTCGGGACCACCTTATGTGTGGTTTCAATCATCAGGACCATGCTCAGTGAATATCAATTTCAGGATACGCATATATAAATTAATAACATTTGATTCTGTCTTCACATATGATATATATATATATATATAAACTTATTTATTTTACATAAGTTGTGCAAATAGTTTTTATAACTAAACGCGGCACTCTCTGTGGCTCAGATGCATACGTTCGGCAGTCTGTAGGGGTGGAGTAAATCGGAGAACCCGGGGAACCACCGGCCTTGGACGGGCAACTACAACCCACTCACACAGCCACGCCGGGGATCGAACCCCAGATCATGTAGACATTTGCACATCTTCCTTTTGATGTTGTATATGTATTTTTTTGTAGCTACGATGAGTAACTGGTTGTTAGCGTCCACAGTGCTGGTACAGTTGGTGGTATGCTGCTCCGCCTCGGCCTGTAAAGATATTCATGGACACTGCAAACACTGGGCAAAGAACGGGGACTGCACGAGGCCAGACTGGCAGGACTTCATGAAGAGGAACTGCGCCAAATCATGTGGCTTCTGTTCAGACCAAAGTAAGTTTGCGTTTTCTCTCCCCATAACAGTATAAGGCATGCCGCTTACTTCACCAACGATAGGACTTGTTATAGGACAGGCCTTATGAAGGGAAGTGGGGGTGGTCAGCCGGTACATCGTACAGGGAGGGGCCCGAAAGGACCAAATGGGGCCAGGCCGGCCAAGACTTTGCTTTAGGACTCAAAAAATGTTTAAAAATGTAGTTGTCTCATTTTCTGTTTTTGTATATCTTTGTCAAGGGAACGTGAGAGGGTCTGGGACGGCTACTTAAATATGTAAGGCACTTAAATATGCGAAAGTTTCCTTTTTCTTTCGTGCTTTGCTTTATCGGGGTGTTTCATAAAGTGGTCAGTTAAACGTCTGTAAATTTACGCTTTTAATCGAGAATGACTCGAACTAGCCCAAGGGGTCCTGCACGAGCCGGCTATGTGCTTCCTAAGCGGGGACAAGAAATTGCTTAAAACCTAGGACGTCTCTTTTTGCTCACTTATATGTAGCGTTTCATGGGGGGGGGGGGGCTAAAACACGGAACGGAACGGAACATTGAACGCGGAACAGGGGCCTATATAAAGGAACAAAGGTATAAAAAATTTGTCATAACTTTTAAATGGGTGAATGTTTCATGACATAATTTATGGTAAAAAACGTATATCAACATATGTGATTTGTTAAATTTTTATTTTAGCCCCTGTCCCGCCCTCCGTTCTGTTCCGTCTTTTAGTCCAGCCCCGGAAACCCCCCCCCCCCCCCCCCCCCCCGAGGAGGTGTTATAGTTAGGCCTTTTGTTTTGACTTTGCCGAACTGATTTCAAAAGGCTAAAGCGTAGTGAATGTTATGCGTGCTGAACATAAGTTGTTCTGTCGGTAGGTGACTGAGATCCCTTTTATGTTTGTGTATGCTGGCTGGAGATTGCTTGCAAGGGGAGACTCATTTTAAAATGTTTAATAAATCCTATATTCCTATATGCATGGTATAATGTTAACAATTAACATATATGGAACGCATGTAGCTTATTTTTGTGACCATATATGGATGCGTTTTATAATTATAGATATACATGCCACATATTGAACATATATCAAATATTATGCTTGGTCTTTTTATTTTAAAATTTTCCCGCTCATGGTGGATGTCCTGAGAAAGTAAACCAATAAGTTTAATGGAGGTTTGGTCTGTTTCGTAGAACACGATGCTGATATAATTCTGCCGTGAGATGTTTGTATATCTTTATATGTAAAATACCAAGTCTTTCACAGAATAACAACAATCATTGGTACCGCTTGATTTGTTTATTTAACGCCTATCCTTTTTGAGTATGTCTTTGAATGGGAAAAAAACGTTGCAGCTATCAGGCGGCAAACTGATACACCTGCACTCGCTTTGGCTTTGGAATTCCAACTTGTTTTGTCGTTTTGTGAAAACTACGTTTGTTGATAGTATAGATATTTTAAGAGTAACATACTGTTTTGGGGGTAACCTCTTGTGCAACTGGGGCTGTAGCGATGCCTGCTTAGTTAGCTATGGTTACAATTTTAGTTATTCTTTAACGTTGTTTATTGAACAATTACTCGTAATCTGTCATGTTGTTTATAGGTCGTTCTATGTAAATAATATTACTAAAGGACAATATAGTATTTATATACAGTAAATCATAATATTAAAAATAGCTTCATACTCGAAATGTTTCATGCATTCTGTTAATAATGTCTTCATAATAACATGGAGTTTATCATGGTGGAGAAAGTATATGCATGAGAAATTACTAGGCAGGGTCTCAAATGCAGAAAAACATCCAACGTCCCTATGCATCCCCTCCCCTATAGTCCATCGTCTGTTACCCCGTCCACAAGCAACAAAGCTTCGGCCTTCAGTCGCATACATATTTGATTGACCCCTAATAGCCGACTCAGGGAATGACCATCCATTTCGTGAATATATACATTTGAAGTAGCGACCAATAAAGCGGCCAGGGGAAGGAAAATATCAAAATAGACATATACGCCTTCAGTGGCGAAAATTTGGTGGAAGGTACCATCAAAATATATAAGGAATCTAACCTTTTATTAACCCACGGTATTTTTCCAAGCAGTATAACATGCAGAGTTCTCTCCAAAACTGATAAACAGTACATTTGCACACGACATATTAAATATAGAATACTTCTTATTCGGATCACAGTTCAGATATTACAAGTTTTTTTTTAAGGTGAATCAATTAATACATTTATCAATGTAACTCTATGTGACTTACTCAACTGGTGTTGTTCGAAAAACGTATAAGGATGACCCTGGCACTCCGCGAAACAAGGACTATCGCATTCAAAGTATTTGACAAGTCTTGATGTTACAATGATTGGTTCTCTGTAGTTATATTCCATACACGCACAGACTAACTGCGGTATTCCTCGATAATGTCTTTCGTGGAATAAATGAGTACTGGTACCCCGGTTTTGATGTTTTATTTTCCCCACGCACTTATACTCCCATTTATAAAATATTTAATTATATTAATTATGAAAGATTTTCTACAATGTTCATGGTTTTTTTCTGAGCGGGTCTGAATATTTCTCGTACTACCACAAAATGTATGATAATTTGAGGCTCTTGGCCCCATATTTGCCAATAAATGCAGCAAAGACGTCATGGAAGAAATGGGGAAATTTTTTAAATGAAATATTCAATTAGCAACAGTCATTTTACCGGAACTGCATTCACTGAAAAAGAGAGAAAATCGTCTAGTGTTTATTTTATCGATTTAAAGGTTGGTACTGAGGTTTTTTCATTATTTTTATAATTAAATAGTTCAAAAGAAAGCCTTCTATTTTTCTCATATGCGAAACTAATCTTGCGGAACATATTTTTGATTGACCACAAATTTGGAAAACATGATATTCCAATGACCAGCCGTGGTTTCACAGAATTGATTTATTACCACCAGCTAGATGGAGTCTGCCACGGACAGAGTGAAGACACTTTCTGAGTCTAATTAAATATCATTGATCTAATCTGATTTAGCCTCCAGAAAGATGCTCTCAAAGAAACACAGGGCACTCGAACCTGGGTCAAGGAGTTCAGAGATGAAATTTAATCAGTTGATCTGCGGACGCATTAACCAGTCCCGGATCATGTGCACTTGATCTTATTTCTGTTTTTAGGCCATGAAAAAAATATAGCATTTTCTACACTTTTTGGGAAATGAAACTTATAAGTATTTGATCACCACCATGCTCAAGTAAATTCAATAACTGTGTCTATAAGGCATGTTGAAATATGAATAAGTAAAAGCAGCTAAATTCATAGATTTTTATGGAAATAATCAGAGAAGTAGAGGGGAAAATAGAAAGATATATTATCAGAAGTAAGATAAGGAAAAGTCATTTAGTGAAAGTTTAACTTTGTATTCTTTCTTATGCTTATTCATTAAGTTTCTACTCTGTATTCTACTCTGATCTATAGGTTTTTTTCTGATGGTTACGAGATGATTAAAACATTAAAGTGTTTTTATATATGATAAAGAAATACATATAATTCGCGTATCGATAATGTAATAGTACGTAATATTTGTTATCATCCCAAATGTTAATGGTTTTTATTCACAACTTTTTTATTTATTAATATAAATATTTTATTATTATAGTTTATTTTCATGTTTTCATGCAACAACATTTTCCACTTAACCTTTACAAAGGCAACGTTAAACCCAATGCTGCCCTCATATTCAAGCTGAGTAACAGTTATGTTTTTAGTACCAATAAAAGTAGAAATTAGAGAAAACGTAAAAGCATATTTAGCCAGGCACAATAATATTATCATAGAGAGTTTATTCGGGGGTAATGATAATATATAAATGTATAAAGAGGGGTGGTCTTTCTGCAGCTTATACTGACACTGTTCTACGTTCCTGGCGACATCTGCCGCGAACGATTGACACTGAGTGTTAGGGTCTGTTAAATTGACGAGTAAGGTCATACTGTTCAAGTCTCAAAAATAAGTAAAATGCGTATTTCCTTTAATATACATCGAACATGAACACTGTAGACTATTACTTCGCACAATTCGAACGAAAAAAAATATATGGTGAAAACCACTCTTAATGAAAAAGAACACCTCTGATCTACTTTACTTCATGTATAATCACCCCACTGTTTCCACAGTGTAGTCCCTCGACAAATGAGATGGAAAAGTAGAAGCACTTTTTTTTGGTGCAGGAGAACGCGTCCATTTTTAAACGCTTAATATGTACATCTGCAGAGTTCCATTTCAGTTGAGACTACATGACAGGGCGGTAGCACTCGCTTCATGTCATTTTGTTTCATATCCTGGTGTCATCGAGACCCGGTGTCTACCGCACCTGTAGGGCTTTGGGAAACACACTAGCGTCTACTGGTATTTACATATACCGAGTTACGGTTTGAATGTTAATATCTTTATCTGTTTCAGAAGTAGAAATGACGAGCCAACGTAAGTGAAATGTAATTCTCTCATAACCGAACTTCCTCCGAACCCCCCCCCCCCCTCCCCTTTGTTCATCTTATTATGAGAATGATTTTACCCCCTGTTTTTTATTCTTGAGTCGTCTAGAGAATGAGTCGTCAAGAGAAGAGAATGACTGAAACTGTGTTAAACATTGAATACCCATGAACCTATGACTGCGGGAATATAAGCCTTTGAGACTTGAAATCGTCGCCGGACGCCTGTCCTTTAAAAGTTTAAAGTCTCTATTTTCCCACGCGGGAATTACGATTCTGAACATTAATGCTTATTTAAAGACTTTTTTGTACCCATCTAGTCACCAAGTTCCAATTTATTATTATTTTCTTGCATGATGATAAACGTGTTAATCTAGTACCACTTGATGCGACATGTATTTGCGTAAAGTTTTGGCATAAATAAATATAAAAAAGAGCGACATTTCTTTGCTAAAACATAGTGAATGTCAATCTATATATAAACTGTTTTGCATGCTTTTCTTTTTCCTGTATTCCTGAGAAACCTCATGATTTATCTTACCTTATAAAGTTTAACTTACCAAATAAAGCCATGGTTTTGCGGCAAAAAAATATTTTCAATGTTGTTTACAAGTATTGTAGTTTTGAACACAGAAAAAATAAAGGCAAATCTGTTATTTATTTTATTATTAACTGTGTCCTTGGACTCGGCAAAGTGCTTTTGGGTTGAGTATGTCCTATTTCAACTGTTTGTGCATACAGGGCCTAGACCGATAAGGCACATATACCATTAATTTCAGTTATCGTTTGTTTAGACTATTTTTGGTCGTTTTTTTTACGATCAAATATTTATGGCTTGTAGGATCAGTTACAGGAAATGATCGTTTCGGTCTTCCCACACAAGTTGTTCAATGTCCGATTTTACCACGTTACAGTCCGAAACGACTGAATCGACGTCATTTAGGGACACCGTCGCATCATGCGGTCGATGATAGAGACATCCCACGCCTTTTTTATGTTGCCATGACCATTCTATTTTCGGCAGCAATACAACGGGCCTTTTCTAGCTGAAATTTTGTTTTTGTATGAAAGGCCAACAAATCTTCGATATAAAAGATGCAGGGGTTGCGATAAAAAAGTATATTATTTTTCAACTGTATTATAAAATTATAATCTAATTTTGCAAGAATTACAAACATTTGAATTTATCCTATTAAGCTGCCTACATTATTATGTATAAATATATGGAGGACCCATTTATTACCTCTCATTGATTAAACCAAAGCAAATCTAGTGAAAACAAGAAAGCGGATGCACAGGATAGTATAGACTTCCAAAATACATATACCACCCAGAGCCAATCTGGTCAAAATAATATAAAATCGAATGGATCATGACCGGACAGAGAAAAAATCATAACCAATAGTTTAACATGAATGGTCTATAATTCAAAGATGAAAGAAGATTGATCGTGTAGATGATTAATGTTTCTGTGCATGTAATACATGCCATATTTACGGATTACTCACCCCAGAAGGGGCCAAGCCTGAATTACATCTTCTCTATTTTCACCCCTTAAGCTTTGCATGATTTTCCTCTGCCTAATTTAACAATCATTCATACATTTGTAAGAGAGAGATAAATATTAATAAATCACTACGCATGCAACTTTTTTTCTTTTGTTTTACTGTCACATTTTGTCACATTATTGTCACCCTTATTGAAAAATAATTATATATAAAATATATAAAAGTGTATTTGCATGTTGCCAGTATGTAAATGTTCAGTTCAGGATAGCAAACCAAATTTTTTTATATTTAATATATATCAATGTCTAGTCAAAACAGAGTTATTAATACAGTGGTATATTTCAAGGTCCTTATTGGATAATTCTTAAATATACATTATCATATAACTTCATTGATATACAAAGGAATAATTATGTTTTAAATTGTCATCTTTATACATATTCTTAATACTTATCAGTGTTTCATGAGGTTTTAGTTATCAGATAAGAGATATGCTTAAGTACCATTTCCAAATGAGATATACATATCAGGAATCTATTATATATTGATAATTAAATACTTACTCCATATAACTATTTTGTAGTACAGTCCTCGGCACAGTGTGAGTATTAAAAATGTATCGTTTACATTTTCAGAACTATGTAAAAACATTATAATTACTATTTCATTCATTATTGAATATCTTTTACATCTGCAGTATTGGACATCACAATAATGGTCATGTTAAATGTAAGGTGAATTTAATTAACTACTTAAGATTTCAAATTTGAACATTTTAACAGTTGCTTTTAAGACTTTAATGAATTAAATTATTTATTATACATTATTTGAAATACAAAACCATTTCATGGGGGGGGGGGGGGGGGATGGGCCCCCTTGGCCACGCCCCTGAGTAATATTTAAGACAGAATTGGCGATTTATATTAATTGAATTTATTAGGTAAATATGGTACAAATGTCTGTAACTGCATGGTAAAATGAAATAAAAATCTGTGGAAAATAAGCGTATTTGAAATAATATGTTTTAAATTCAAGTTGTGCAAAGTTTGCGAACATTTGAAGAACCAGCTTACAAAATGGATCTCTAAGAGTGATGTTAATCTCTTCAGAATCTATAGCAATCTTTTGAATGAATTTAATCCCCTTGAAATCACACTCCCCATGTATTCCTGTATAATCTATAGCTCCCCCAGAGGGAAAATCTTCAAGACCAAGTAAGTATTTACTCAGACTCGGCTTTAAGATCAGCACCGTGTTATTTTTTAAAATATTTTTTTAAAATATTTTAATTCGTTAAACTTTGAATGCCTTAACAAACTTGGCATAGTACATTGTTAATTATCTTCTCTCTTCAGAACTATATCAGAGGAATGTCATCCTCTTACGTTAACGGTCATGATATCCAGAATTAGACTTAGAAATCGTGGCTTTGGATATCTTAGTTTATATACTTTACAAATATATATATATATATATATATATGTATATATATATATATATATATATATATATATATATATATATATATAAGTTATGCATTTTTCTTGCTGTAGTTATTACATGAAAAACAAAGTTATTTACTTACTCCACAAGACCAAACTTCGAAAACCTTAAATATCTTTAGACATGTCAAGCTTAGGTTTCAACAAAGGTTAGTGTTTAAAGAAAACAATCCGTTCTCTGGAGCAGGCCTTTTATTAATTGGTCTTATCTTGTAACTCTCAATATATAAAAATGTCTGTGATCTCTCAACTTAAAGCATATCGTTTGAATGGGGAAGGCACATTATACGGATGTATATTGAAATACATAAGAGGCACGAGCTCATGAAACGCTTACCAAATACAGGTAGACGGCTTGAGTAGTCGGATTATATTTACTTTGCTCATTGATAAAAGATGATCCAGATTAAAGCCAGGAGGAAGTCCTTTTAATTAAGTCGTGCCCGTAGGTCTTTCCAGGAAACATCATAGCACACAACCGAAGGGGGATCTTTGTATAATTATAAAGCGTCTCTTTACTTCTATATAGGCCTACATACAATTTTACGAAGCTGGGCTTCTTTGAAATCTAAAGCCGCTGGCTTCTGAATACGGCGGAGTAAACATCGGTACTGATGAAATCACAAAGTTTAAAATAAATCTGCCCAGGAATATTCAGGTATCAATGTCGATTTATATAAATACACAAACATGGGGTATGTGTGTGTGTGTGGGAGGGGGGGGGGGGATGTTTAAATATGCCTACACCGATGGCGCGGAAGGCTCTCTGATGGCTTTCTAATGCACAAAGGGGAAGACGCCGTTTTGTGTTATATCAACATCAAACTGAAGGGGTTAAATAGTGATGGACTATTGGCTAACATTATAAAAAAAACATCTTTCACCGCCAATAGATGAAGGAATTTAATGAAAGTGTATATAAAAACGAATGGAATACAATGTTTAAACTATTTCAACATTTTCTGCTTAAAAAATGTCAGTTTACCCCCCTGACTATCTCGTGAGATAGTAGTATTATTAGGTAAATAATAATTAGGATTAGTATGATTAGGTAAATCGTACATGTAATAATGACAAGAAGCTGCCGTTTCAGGTGGTTCTAAGCAAATGCTCTGGGGAGAACATTCAGGGTTCTTAAATACAATGAACGGTGGTCGTTGATTGGAGGGGGGGGGGGGGCGGTTTGTAAATTAAGCCCGTTTAATTAAGTACAGGTAAACCTGTATTACGAGACTACCAATGGGACTGGCCAAAAGTTTTCTTAATAGACCGGTCCCCCCCCCCACACACACACAGTTTAACTTAATTGAATGCGTTTGGTTCACTCTCAACCGTGGTCTTAATAGACGGGTGGTCTTATTAGACAGGTGGCCTTTCCTTCAGGTTTACTCTTTACATCAGATTATTGCATTGAGCGAAACTCACAACTAGGCACCGTGGACACTATGCAGTTCAGATAGATACATTATAATGGTATAGTATTATCACCTTTTAAATAACTTTTTCTCGCTGAGAGAATGCTATACTAGTTTACAAAATAGTTAAACTTGAACATTACATTTTGCCTGTGTCATACTTTAAAGATTTTATTGACATTTACTTCACATTTGTCACCAAACTTTATTCATCAGGTAATGAATCTGGAGTTTACAGATCCTTGATTTTTGTTTGCTGTAACAGTCAATTGCGTACCATGCAGATATACATATGGTGAACATAGCAGGGGCGGTTCTAGAATTTTTCTGGAGAGGGATTTACGTTTTACAACGAGGGATCAAAACCGATAAAAAATGTTAACAAGTCCAGGCAGTGGGGGGGGGGGGGGGGATGATAGCTTTAAAAAATATAAGGGGGGCGGATAGCTTGATAAAAAGTGTGCAAACAAACTACAAAAAGGTAATGTCTCCCTGTAAGTGCATCCGCTCCGTATTGGCATTGCAAGTTATTTTTAGAGCTTTTTCTGGCTCAGCGCATAAATAATATTTAATGGGTCATTCATGAATGAAATAGGCAGGTTAACTTTAAACCACGCATGCACTTGCGTGTATAAACTGAGATTTTATGCATAGGTCATATATATATATATATATATATATATATATATATATATATATATATATATATATATATATATAGGGTTATAGCTAGACAAATTTGTGCGTCCGCTAGATTAACGGACATTGGCGAAGCAAGTGGAGGTGGTCACGGTGAGGGGTCTAGGGGCCCACACACGAGTGACGAGTCCATTTTTATTTAGCTCTTAGAAATACTTAATTATTCAAGAATTATAATTTTACAACGGTCTTTTGAAAGTGAAAAAAAAACATGCCAAGAGAAATATGGTACAGGATTTCAAGCGATGCATCCTTCAAAAACTCTCAGAGCATTATTCTCAGAACATCTCTGCGGAATTTCCTACTTTTAGACAGACCCGATTTTTAATGATTATTTTGGCTCTTGATTAATTCATTTTTGTAAACATACTTATGGGGTACAAATTTAATGCTGTTTGGGGTAATGAATAACCAAAGTTTCATTGTTTTTGACAATTCTTAAGAGTTTTTGTGCCGGAAGGTGGAAGGTTGCAAATGTTACCTTTGTCCCGGCCGGCAGCAGCCCGTCCCGGCTTTCCCCGACCAGTGCTGACTGGCTTGGCAATAACACTGTATATATATATATATATATATATATATATATATATATATATATATATATATATAGTTATATCCATAGCATCTTTATTTTCAAGAACTTGTACACGTTACCATCTTTCCTGCACGTCTAGCTATTTGGTGATAAAATACAACTTTTTAATAGTAATTTAAGATAATAATATTATATATATGCTTCACTCTACAAACATATTGCTCATGCATAATTTGGCTTTAACTAAGAAGCATTGTTTCTCTATGCCATCTGCTTTTATAAACACATCATTTTGCAAATTATCTTTCGAATGTGTTACAGCCAACTTATATTTAATTGGAATATAGACTGATAATGAAGGGGTTACTGTATCTCTGCTGACATTGTTGATGAATATGTGTCCATATGCAACCTTGTTGATGTATAATAAGGTTTGATAATGTACTTGCAATTGCATGTACTTTGCTTGCTAATTTAATATTTTTGCATTATTATTATGAATTTTACAATAATGAATTTTAACCGAGGAATGTATTGCATCTGCATGGTTAAAGATGTTGCATATTGTCAAATTATTGTACAAAATTTCATACATCAAAATTTGCTTCATCTTTATTTCATCTTTTATCATTTATTTCAAAATATATTTATGAAATATCTTTTCAAATTTTTCTATCAGATATGAATACCAAGCTGCCATCTTGATCCAAAAGAAAACTTATCGCAAAACTGCGATAGGCAAATTTATGAAAAAATAACTCTTAATTCTGTAATGAAAATTTTAGCAAAATACCAAACTTTTCTCTTTGGTAAAATGCCCAAAAAGGTATGTGGTCGTAGGAGCTGATGCATTCTGTTGTGTGAGCACAAGTCTCGCCCCCAACGAGATGTTAGTGTTTTAATCCAGCAAACAGAAACCGATTTTCTAGGTCTTGAAACTACCAATTGTAGATGGCAGCACCATGCAAATTAACTCGGTTTTTAACAAAATGTATTTCATCTTTATTTAACTGATTTATATTATAAGGTAGCGGTATATATACCAGAATAACTCAATTATATTCCTGTTAGCGATATCGTCATGCCTTCACTCCACTGTTCAAATATAAAAGTTAGTTCTAACTTTAAAATTAACGGCTTCTCATCTTCTAACTAAACGATGTCTGCATAAAAATGCGTTTGATCTGCGTTTGGTATATCCACAACAACTTAACATAATAATTAGTTTACCAAAATATAATACCTTTTTTATTTGTGAGTGTGAAACCATCCGAGTTCTCAGACCCAGCCTGTCGTTTGATCACATGTATGTGGCTGCTCCACGAAATCTGTCACTAGGGGGCGCCCTTGAGGTATATTTAGTAAACGGTTACTCTTCTCCTGGACTTTCTTAACTAAGTCTGAGTTCGCTTATTTTTGTACTGGCCATATCTTGCATAATCGTTTAGTTTATACTACTATTTTCAAGTATACGCTGGAGTGAAGGCATGACAAAACCACTACAAGCAATGTAAATTCAGCTTGTATGTTGTATTTATTAGGTATAGGCCCTATACTTGCATGTTATATATATTCAGTACTATAACAGTTATATAAACATACATATTCAATGTCATCTTATAATTTGGTCGTTCATTTTGGCTTTAAATGCTATATTTAAGTTTATTTAATTCTAGTCTAATGTTTATCTTAGTCTAGCTGCTTTCTGCTTTCCTCAGTAGTTTAGTAAATCCCAGTAGAACTTCTATGTTCAGTCATGTCGGACGCAGCCGGAAGACGTACCCCGGGCGAGGCTGCCGCTCTCAGTGACGTCACCAGAAACTGTGTAGACCTCACGGAAAACTGCCACCTGTGGAAACAATATGGCTACTGTGACCGCCTGAGGCCTTACATGAGGAGGATGTGCTCACGAACCTGTCAAATGTGCGGCAGCTCAGTGATTGGTAAGATTTTTCTAAAAAAAAAACTCTCTCACAAAATCTGACAAACGATTGCAAATTTAAATGTATGGTTTTCAGGCACCGCCCGCGTCAATTTCAAACCCCGCATCAAACATTATGATTTTGATTTTCAAAAGAAACTTACTGATTTTGAGCTCCAGCCGCTCGGACATTTATTTCCAGAAGATAAAATCATACAGTTTTGATACAATATCCTTCATTCACTTGTTTAGCAAAAAATTGTCATGCTTATCTATTAGCATTTGACATTTATTTCAAAACATACAAAAAATTAAAAATATAAAAACCGTCCGCCCGCACTGATACCTGAAAAAAAGTGCCTGAGGACCAAACCTTATTTTTTGGCCTTAGTGTGTGTGTTCCGGGGGGGGGGGCTTAGGGGTTTTGACAAATTGACAAACCAAAAGGTATGATTATACACCAGGGCACATATTTGCGGATTCAAATCAGAGTGAAGCGTTTGCTAGGCATACCGCCATGTCGAACAGTCTCAAATTGAAATGGGATATACATACAAATTAGGCATTGTTAAGTAAGCAAAAAAAAAAAAAAAAACCCAAAAAAAACCAAAGGCTCTCGCCTCAACAAAAAAATACTACAAAGTTTTTTTGATTCAGCATCTGATATAAATGTATGCTCGTTTTTGTTGCTTGCCGGAAATCTTCGATTTTCGCAAGCTGGTTGGT
The DNA here is from genome assembly GCA_026874595.1 of Sipunculus nudus. NCBI lineage: Eukaryota > Metazoa > Annelida > Sipuncula > Golfingiida > Sipunculidae > Sipunculus > Sipunculus nudus. The sequence goes on along the minus strand of CM049317.1, from coordinate 29,262,158 downwards.
CAGTCGCGTCTGTCTGTTTGTCTGTTTGTCTGTCATCTCTCTACAGGTCTCAATTTTGCACCAATCACTTTCAAACGTACACACTTTATAGATAATCAAAAATGCAAGAAGCCTATTGTTTTTGGTCAATATAGGTCAAAGGTCAAGGTCAAGGTCATCAAAACTTCTCAAAACGATGTTTTCTTCATATCTTTGTCACTATTAGTCGTATCTTCTTCAAACATAGCTCATTTTAAACGTCATTCCAAGGCCAGTCATCTGGTGTGTAGCTGACTCAAATTTGCCGTAACCATGGTTACGAATTTTTGGGAAAATTCATGATATTCGAAAATAAGGGGCCTTATTTTTCTAACTTTGGCAGTTTTACAGCTAGAGAGGTCTAGTTTTTTGCATCAGGTAGCATTTAACAAGTACTGCAAGATTTTATTAAGGTCTCGCGATATCTCGTATAATATCTCGTCAAACGAGATATTTCGAGATTTCAGTAATCTTGCCCTGGAGGTCACAGTTTTTTGAAACTGACATAGCGTAAGTCCTACACTATTATCTCGAAACAGTTTTTCCATTTTTTGAATGCAGCCGCTAGGTGGCGTTGTATGCAAACCTCCCCAACATATCATTTTTTGGCGATATCTCCAAAACTGTGAGCCTCAATTACATAAACTATAGCTTATTTTCTTCCTCTGAGTCTTTTCTAAATCCTGGTGGAGTCATTTTGACTCAATCTTGAGTCACTTTGTCAGTGTGTCCGTCTGTTTCTCAGTTTTCATCAAACTCGCCTGCTTACCGGTTATGGCGTCTCACATATAGCATTCTACAGCTCACAGTTTTGAAAGAATCCTTTTAAAACTATTACATCTTATGTCTTACACTAATATCTCGAAACGGATTTTTCCTTTTCCAGAATTGGCCGCTAGGGGGCGGTGCACTCAAACTTGCACAACATATCATTTTTTGGCCATATCTCCAAAACTATAAACCTCATTTACATAAACTATAGCTTATTATCTTCCTCTGAGGTTTCTCCATCACATGATTAAGTCAACTGGTCTCAATCTTGGGTCAGTTTGTCAGTATGTTTGTCTGTTTGTCAGTTGTCCTCAATTTCGCCTGCTTCCAGGTGCTTGCGTCTCACATGTAGCATTCTACTGGACAGTTTTGAAGGAATCGTTTTGTAAATTACACTTGTCATATATCATGATGATATCTGGAAGTCCTATGTTTATTATTCAAATAAGTCAAAGGTCAAGGACTAGGTGATCAAAATATATCAAAATCTTATTTTCTTTAGAACTTTGTTAATATTGGTTCTTTCTTCATAAACTATGGATTATTTTCTTTCACTTTTATACTGCTCGTTCATCTGACTAACTTTACATCATTTCCGGTAAGCGCGTGACCTCAGGTCATCTAGTTTGACTTTTGTTCAGCAAGCAACGTCATCTTTACAAAACACGAAGCCGTTATGAATGAAATGGTCATATGTCAACCAAGTAACATATGTATCAATATGTCGAATCGAGGATTTACCAGAAGTTTTCGTTTTCTGGCAAATCGAAGAATATTGTAATGTGAATTGATGAAATTTAATTGATTATATTCTTGTAAATCTTGTAATTCTTCCATACTGCACTGCTCAAGGAGTGGGTGATCTTACACAATTAATAAATATAGTAACTAGTTACTAATAATAATTTTAGTATACAATAAATAATTCATATTACAGTTAGAACGGACCTTTATACATGAATGTGGGTTTGAACACAATAAGCAAATCCAGTGTGGTAACATTAACGTTTATTCAGCTCCAGACGGCCATGTTGTTGTAGACACTTATAACCGTAAGAACATGTGGTCATGATACTGTCCTGTAGGGGGCAGCACCTGATGGAGTGCAAACCTCTTCAATACGTAAATGTCGTACTTTTTTTCAGGGCTGGAGCCAGCAGCTTTCAAGGCCCCGGTCAACAACCGGTGTAAGGACAAGTCAGCTCTATGTGGGACCCGCTACAAGGAGTCCTGGTGCAAGCAATACAAGGGATTTATGTCAGAAACCTGCCCCAAGCTCTGTGGTGCCTGCTGATTATCAAGGTTTTTTAATATTACATGTATTGGTACGATCCTTTGTTAAGACAGTTCCGTAAAAAGATGGTTTGTCTACGCTACGTCTTCGGTGTTGACAATGTTACTTATGGATTTTCAAATATTGTGCAGCATCATAAATATTACAGTTAAGTCATTTTTTTATGTGCGATGTAAGATAAAGAACATAGTTTTAATAACCCAAGAACTGAGCTTTTGTTTTTTAAGGTAATTTTTATAAAATATCTGTAAGTGTGAATTTAACCTTTGCACGCAATAGGGCAGCTAGTCTCTCATAATTTTACGGAAAATATCGCATATTTGCTAATATTAACCTGATGCCTCACGGACCACAAACAACTCATGAATTAACAAATGGGCCAGGTGGTGGACTCTCCATAAGGCCTTCCGCCAAAGAGCTTCATCAGCAATGGAAAAGGTGATAAGTCAGGGCGTGTTTACATTACAATTCAGAAACGGTCAACAGTACAAGCGCATAAAATGGCTGAAAGTTATATGTGAGAAAATGTGAAATTATGTTTTCGTTAGGTACGGCACAAGAAGAAAGGCACGCAGATACATGATGATACACATGATTTGATGATTTATTCAAATAAAATTTAATTCTAGAGATTACGGGTTTATTCAGTGAGTGTGTGTGTGAGAGAAAGATAGATAGATAGAGAGAGAGAGAGAGAGAGAGAGAGAGAGAGAGAGAGAGAGAGAGAGAGAGAGAGAGAGAGAAATCTTAAATGGTGAGATGTTTTGAAAATTGCGATTATTTACATGCTTTAATTATTTATTCATATAAAATTTCATTCGAGAGAGTACGGGTTTATTTAGTATAAGTGAGAGGCAGGGAGTGAGAGATACAGAAAGAGAGAGAGAGAGAGATAGAGAGAGAGAGAGAGAAATTTAAGGGTGAGATGTTTTGGAAATCTGCGGTAATTTACATTATATGACGTTAATTCAGTGTTTAGCTTCATCCTATGTAAAAGGGACCTGTTCAAATATATGACGTCTATCAATTAAAACAATCTCTTTATAAATATAGGATAGAAAATGCGAATCAAACCACACACAGACTTATCTCTTTATTTATATCTACGTGGTTATAACATAGGGGGGGGGGGCGCCAAAACAATCCGCGCACCTTAAACATGGACTTCTCGACATCAAGACAGGCGAACCAGAATTCTGCAAAGGGCATTAAATTTGCGCACATAAGCAGTCAATCGCCCTAGGTTACATGTTTTTTTTACGTTTGTCAACATTGCTGTGTTTACTAACAGGACAGTCGAGGAGTAAAACGCTCGGCTCTCTCCGCAGGCGAACCGGGTTCTATCCCCGGTGTGGCCATGGGAGTGCATGGGTTGTTGTGGCCCGTCTAAGGCCGGTGGTTTTCACCGGGTTCTCTGGTTTCCCCCACCCCTACAGACTACCGAACGCCATCACCTGAGCCATGGAGAGTGCTTATTTGTACAATCTATGTAAAATAAATAAGTTTATATATATTTAACAGCTTGTAGATAAACAAGCATATATGTCCATCACACAGGCTTAACAATTATTTTCCCAACATGTATCACCTATAGTTCATTAATGTGTAAGAGTATTAAAAAAAATAAAAATAACACGTAAATTCCTTAGATACGACAGGTTGATAGCTGGCTTTAAGTCTTACCTGCTGCATGCTACAAAGCCTAGAAGTCAATGAATGGGTACTGGTCAAACACATGGGCGCAAGACATTTGTAGAAGGAAAACCCTTCTAGCGCCGTGTGTGGTTGTATACTCCGCAGAAACCGAGAAAATCTACAAGAATGAACAGACCCGAAGGACCGGGAAGGCCAAGTGTAAACGTCGACTGAGACAAACATCCAGGGGCGTCAATATATGGGGGGGGGGATGGGGGGTATATATACCCCCCCCTCTTTTTGGCAAGGGGGGATGGTCAATGTAATCATCCCCCCACTTTTCAGATAATAATATTATAAATTGGAAATGAAATATATTAATAAATAGAATTTGGATATATTTACTAAAAAATGTTATGTCTAAACCTTGCTTAGAATTCACTTATTCTAATAAGTAAATTATTGTCTAAAGCATTATTCATAATTATTTGAAATATGATTAAGAATATATATATATATATAATAATTATATATATAGAGAGAGAGACAGAGAGAGAGATGAATACGTCACTCAGAGACGCTGAAAAAGGTATATATATATGTATATATATATATGTATTTATATATATATATATATATATATATATATATATATATATATATATATATATATATATATATATATATATACAAAGTCATCCCCCCACCCTGGAAGAAAAATTGACGCCACTGCAAACATCGTCCGTGATATCAGATTATAAACCCACTATCTTTACCTTAATTATCAGTGGCGTATTTAGTAGGCACCCGCTCCCCTTTTTCCCCACCTAAAAATTCTAGGAAATTGTAAAATAAGCGCTTAATACAGAAAAAATGACAGAGCCGGATCATCCATGCACTACACGCTGCTCCAGATCGCGCCGATACAGCATAAATTTTCAATTTTCCCTATAGTATTTGTTGGGGACCCCCCCACCCTCTTTTATTCTCAAATCCTGTATCCGTCCCTGATAATACTAAACAAATATGTATTTCTCTATAAATCCGGACCTAAAGTGTTAAAAACAAAACCCTATGGTGTATACTGTGATTTTACATTAAAATATGTAGAAACTAGAAATATGCATTCTCAGGAATGCAATCCTCCGCCATGTTCACTTATTTGGCCCAATTTCCCAGGTTCATCCTTGCACAAATAACTCTACATTTGTGAATATTAATTGATGACCTTCCTGAATCAAGATCATGCACCTGATCCACACCAAACTGTAATCCATTTTTCCTTTGTCCATTCCTGAAATGCCCTTAAAATGTCATGACATTCCGTTCATGACTGTGTGAGTTATATTGTGAACAAACACACAAATACACGAACGGGAATGAATGTATACCCTCCTGGCAGAGTTAAAAAAACTCACGAGAAGAAGCCGGAGAAGATAAAACGTAGTAAATCCAGTTCCGCAATAAATTCATGCAATCAAATTCATTCAGTAATGCAATCACTGGGACTAGGGGAAAACTTTTCATCGTTCGGGAAGGACAAGGATCTAAGGTGAATACAAAAAAAAATCTCCATGTCGCATCTCTAAGCGTGAAGCATATTACTGCAATTTGGGGCTATAAAGTGCACAGATTGGGGCTAAGCTAAGCATGGTACAGGACGATGAGGTCAGGGGTCATGGTCCACTGAACAAACCGTGTATACCTGGGGACGGCCTGCTTAGTTCTCTGTGTTGTGAGCCTTTGCCTTCCAATAACGTGAGCAAACATGCCCTTCCAGGACTGCGGAATGCAGGCAAGAAGCAAGTAAGTAGCAGTCTTTATTAAAATATTGTTTTGAAGATTATGCATTTAACAACTACAACTAGTTTTTAAGTCTTCATATACATTTGTTACCCCAGTACGCTCTTAACTTGCCATTCTTAAAGGATTCTTCATATATTGGGGCAATTGAGGCAGTATTCGGGACACAGATTGCACACGCCGCGGATCTTTACTGCCCGCAGTCCCAGCGTGTTATATCTGTATTCAACTCAACATTTGAAACGCCGAATCCCAGGCCCTCGAGAGAAACTAATGAACGGTTTAAACTAATCAAGATCCAACAGCACCTGCCTTTGGAGATGACCAGTATTTGTATGAGAAAAGCTGTAAGATCTTGCCTTCCTCGAGAAAATGTTAAAATTTTAAAATATCGCAACCTGTTCGAGTAGCCGTGTGGTTATGTACTCTAACATTTTCAAAGTAGTGTTTGCACCGATTATTGAAGAAGACTTGTGGTGCCACCTACATTCCAAATAGGTTTGGTATTGCATACTAGACGGCTGAGTTAAAAAATATAGCCTGTCCGTCCGTATGTTCCACCACCCACCCACTGTGATACCATTTATTTCAAACACATCTTAAAACCCCATGACCAATGTTTTAAAGAATATTCATCAAATGTATGATATTACATTCAAATCGAGGGTAACAATGCATTCGAGCATAGGGCATAAAAATAATTGGAACGGAAGTGAATTATTTTGAAAATTGCTCTTCCACAATTTGTTGATCCTTTAACACCAAGATTTTCAATGTTTGCAAAAAAGTACAAATTATGTTAAATTATGTCATGTATCCTTCACTACCACACTTTGCAGACATATCATACATGTGGCTTACGTGTGGTTGTCATATGCACAGTAGTTGCCGTGTTCTGTTAGGTGGTTGGGTAATTCATATCCATCCTGCCGCCAGAGGTCGTTTCTACTTAAACCAAACTAGACTTATAGCCCGCTCTATTATGGCACCGCTGCTCTAGGCCAATCATAGATGCTTGGCTGAGGGCCATAATAGAGCAGGGTACCAGTCTAAAACCAAACCTGTTCCACTTAGGAATTGTGGGATAGCCCGGACTATTTGAATCGAAATTTGTCACAGTTCAAGGTAACACCTTCTGTTTACATTTCACATGCGCATGCTTACAAGATAAAATAATATACCAGCCATACTCTGAAAAGTCCTCTAGAATTATAATTTTTAAGGTCATCAAGGTCACAAAGTATAACATATTGTTTTGTATAATAGGCCACTTTTTTTCATTGAAAATGTCTGTAATATCCAATTATTTTGTTGATTGCAAATGAAAATTGAGTATAGAAAACTAAGGCAAAAAAAAATTAAAGGTATGGTTCACAGGCACACCCGCATCAAGTTTAACCCCCCGCACCAAACATTTTTATTGTGATTTTGTCATTTAAAATGGTAAAATAATACAATTTCGATACGCTTGTCTTTGTTATGTAGTGCTTTTGCCTGTTTAGCAAGAAGAAACTTGTCATTTACATGCTTTTCCCTGATCATATGACATTTTATCGAAACATATACAATAAAAGGTCAAAAATAAAATACCGCCCGCCCGCATTGATTTCTGAAAAAAAGTGCCTGAGAACCGTACCCTTTTATTTTTTTGGCCTAATAAACTTCCAACGAATATAATTGCAGATACTTTACTACATAGGACTTTGATTTCTCTGAATTTATAACCCTGTGTCTGCACTGTACCTAGTCTAATCGTCCTGTCTGTGGGTTTGTGTGTTTGTCTCTCACTCTTCTCTGAGATATTTGAATGCACAGACTTCAAACCTGGTCATTTTCTCATGCATGGGCCACACTAGAACCCTATTGTTTTCTATACGACTGTAGCCACCACACTTGTATGTACATGCCGACTATAGTGTTGAAAATAAAAATATGATAAAATATAATGACAATGTATGTCAGTAATAATATTTATTATTGAATATTTATGACTGATTAATCGATATCATGCAGGCTCCATTTCTTAATAACTTAAATGGAAGTCCCAGGTCACAGGTGTATGAAAACAGTTTTGTCATATGAAAATATGATGACAGTTGTAATTACAAATAATAATAATGGATCAAAAGACCCTAATATAAGCTGTTAAAATCTTGATATACAAACCTTATTGCTCTTTGGTGCTGTAATCAATTTACACCTTGTGAACTTAACACGATGTACAAGTTGCCTGCTGATGATATGCGTTGGTAAGGATACAAAAGTTGCATTAGGAAGATGGAGCTTTAACTAATTACCTCATTGTAAAAGAAGCATCAAGGTGTCTGCTGATGACTTGGTAAGTATACAACAGTTGTATTAGGAAAATGGAGCTTTAATTTATTAACTCCTTGTGAAAGTAACATCAAGGTGCCCGCTGATGACATGCGATGATAAGGATACAAAAGCTGCATTTCGAAAATTGAGCTGTAATCAATTAACTCCTAGTGAAAGTAATATTGAATGATGTTCCATAATTAGGAATAATTAAGGTACACAATTAGTCAGGTAACAGATATATATGAAGAGATAGACATGGGCACCTGTGTCTTTCTTGTCCCGTTGTACATGGCGAGAGCTTGGTATAGTATGATGGAGGCTGGGATTAGTACTAAATTAAGAATCTGCCGTCTCAACTAGTTACCAGTAGAAGTTGTATATTAAATAAAGAGCAGTCGTAAAAGCGGTAAACAGAAGATAAAGGTTCTACAGATACCAACACGACTCCCTGGTCCAATGGATTAATTACTAATAAGCTGATGCACATTTGACTGTGTACTTGCTTTGGGGCAAATTTCCGCTGTGTTTATCTAAACTGAAATCATTATATCAAAATATACCCCTAGTCAATTAACACATTTATCATAAATGATTTTTATGAGTTAGTTGTCGAACTGTTTAATAACATTACAACCATCCATAGCTAATGATTTAAATTTATCTGGACCATTTTGTTTATTTTACAAGTAAAGCTCAAACTATTGCCAAGTGGAAGTATCTCTTTTAATACTAGGATTTCACCATTTTACTTATAAATCCCAAAACACATACACACAGGTGTCGTGCATTAAGCGTAAAATCTGGTGAAAGCCGCTTCTTTTTATTGAACTATTTATCTGGAGCTGTCTGCAGATCTGGCAGGAATCTGACAGGCACCCACCCCCAATGCTCCCGCTGATCATATGCGTCAGTAAGGATACAAAAGTTGCACTACGAAAATGGGGGTGGTTCCCTTTAACAAAAATCCTCATAAAAGTCAGTAAATAGAGGTATATTAAAGATAAGACAGGAAGGCAAGTGGTCCCCAGTATCCCCACACTAAATAGAACCACTTTTATCGTCCCCGAAGTGTCTTGAAAAACCTATTAAGGAAATCAAGAAAAGGTGCCAAAATAAACAGTGGTTGCAAATTATATATAGATCCTTTATACTTTTATACCTAACTTTATAGTTATTTTAACACCTTCATTCAGCGCCAAAAAATATAAGAGCATCTATTATAATCATGTGCATGTAGGTCTAACCACCAAACTATAATGTAGTAGGCATATTGGTTACCATCTTGGAATTAACAAGGCAACCATTATATTTTTTCAAATTATTTTTTGCGTCCAGACTTTATTAAATGACAATTTAGGGAACCGTGAAAAGTTGGTTTCGTCGAGTTCCGGATACTGGCATGGTGGCATATATTGCGTCTTCGTCTTATTGACAAATTTCCCTAAGTTAAGCATTAATTGATCCATGGATTATATTTATGTGGGTGCCTGTGGAGCTAATGTCGAGAGTGGTGGCGTAATGGATCGGGCGCTGGGCTTGTGACCGCAGTATTGTGGGTTCGTCCCTTTCAGACCGCCGTCTGCGCTCAGACTCCTGGCCAAAGTCCATACCACAAATGTACGCCCCTTGATTTGCATCTGCGCTTTTTCGAACCAGGAGTGAATAGGTACTTGTAATTACATCTACGGCCGAGCATAATAATGGTGGCTGCCGAACACGTGTTTATTCCACTCCAGAGCCCACTCAGCTTGTCACTAGATGGCGCTATCATCAAACACATCGATCAGCCCTGAAACACTTAACTGAGTCCAGTATCAATACCAGTATCCCACACTTGTCATGGGCGGCACGCAAATACTTAACAAATAACCTTTTGTTATAAACCTTTTATTATAATAGGCTTACAAAGAAATGAAAAAGTTACATTTATAAAAAAAAAATGCGCATGAGATATACCTGCTTTGTCTTGTTTTGTTTTGGTGTATGTAAGTTCTTTTTGTTCTTATGTATGTCAATTGTATGATTTTTGTTGTTGTATGTATATGGATCGTGTATTGTTATATTCGTTGTACATGTATCTATTTGATTAATAAAGTGTTAAAAAGAAAAAAATAACCTTTTAGCGCCTGTTATGGCTGCTTGGGTTGATGATCCCCAGGGAGCCGATTGAAGCTTCAAAAATGAACCCAGAAGACCAGAAGACAAAGTGTTAAAGTCAGCTAAGACTGACATAGTCGGTGATGTCATACTATAAACCCCCACTGTTTCATGTGTTGTCGATAAATGCCACCGAATGATCGTATTTGAACTTAAAGCAATGGTCCATTAAAGCATTTATACATGATGACTACTACATAATGATAGCAATCACCTTTTTCTTCATTGTGGCAGCTATCTTTACAGCCATTTTGAATGTTTCAGTACGCCTATTAGCTTTAAATGTAGAACGTCCTTCTAGGATCTTCTGATAACCGCAAATCTCTCCCAAAACAATATTATTATTAACAAATGTCCGTTATTCATGAGCTTTTATCCGGCAGTTTACAATTAAAATGCGGCCATTTTAGATTCTGTTATAATTCAAAATATGTTAAAGACACTTTGGGGCACACACAAAAAGCCCCCTTTGTCTCCATATCTATATTTCTTGATTCAGGATAGTGAAAACATTACTATGTTGAAAAAAAAAACACTTTTTAAGTTGTACTTTTTATTAATTTAGGTGTAAAAAATTAGGGACATGAGTATTTCATGGCTTGTGGACGGACACAATGGTTACCGAATATATCTTGGTTTTATTTATGAGGAAACACTTTACCCGTTCAGGTTCAATTTTGTTCAGTTTGACAAAGAAAATGGCATTGAAAATGGCCTTGGCTGACCCATTTTTCGTTTTGACCTTGGAAATGACCTTGAAATAAAAATTTAATGTGGCATCCGCCCACACTTTTTTCTTCACTCTCTATATGACTGATTGATCTAGATGGATGCCTGCTGTTAACAAGCAATGCCCTCTAAAGTGAAAATAAAATCAACTTTGGCTGGCACACTATTACTTATTCGGTGAAGTGCTTAATTACCACAAAACGTCCATGTTCATGTAACTTTCCTTGATTCAATTCTTAATCAAAATTTATCGGACCAAATTACTCTCTTCACTACATATTTGCCTACGCCGCTGGGAAGTATAAAAGCCCCATTGCATTGTGGGGAATTGATTTCTTTTGAGTCCGTTTTTTCGCAGTATGTTTCATATCAGTGTCTCACAAGACGGAACATTCAATAAATATAAACTGAGCTGAGGTATTCGCAGTCTCACTAGACAGATTTAGATTCAAATTCTTTGGCAGGCCTTATTGTCTGCAAACCGTACTTCCATCTAATTTTGATACTGATGAATATGTTTTCTTTTGTCAAACAAAAGTGAGAGCTGTTAAGTGACGACTTAAAAGCTGGTGATAACAACATTTAACGTGTTGATCATCTCTGATGAAGATAAAAATAAGGAATTCATATATGTACAGATTTATAAGGCTTGACTTCTTTTAAACAGCTGGTTCCTGAATACTGCGAAGACAGTTCACAGCTATACAAGCGGTACAGTGAATTCATGTATACAAGTATACAAATATATATTTACACATATATTTAAAATATCTATATATATTTTCAGATGTTTGATGCTTCTGCGTGCCGCAAGGAAACTTCTGTTCCTGATGTTCTCGAGCTATCAGTGCTGCCTGCGCAGCAATGCCGGCATCAGGTCAGTTCTACCCACCATCCTGCTTACTGCACTGTGCGTCGTCTACCTCCCTTACTCGCACAGACATGCGCAGTCAGACCAACCCAGTATGGCGGCGTTAAAGTTAAATGAAACCAACGGGTTTTTAAGAGTAAGACAAACCGGAATAGCAACATACGCAGCCTATTATGACAACAGAGTTCCGGAAGTTGGTCCGATGGTCAGGCTCATAGGCATTATGAGCAGGATGGAGCATCGGCCAGTCTATTGTAAATTCTACTTCCGGAATGGAAAAGAGCTCTGCAGATCTGAATCCGTCTTCATAGAGACACTACATACGGCAGACGACCATTATATGGATCTTGAATATTCATTTTTATGTCCAGCCACCTATGAACAACCGGTTGCGGTTAATTTAGTAAAAAAATGCGAGAGTGAAGAGAGAAAGGTCCATAGAATATATTCCGGATCTGGTCGTAAAATACAAAGCACTGCAATATGCTTTTATCGGCCGGTTATGGAAAATATAAACGTTGATCTAAGTATCTTGGAGAAAATATCCATTCTCACACAATTTGATTTGATATTTTATAATGAGAGCTTGAACCATGATATCATCCATCGAGATGTAGCTAAAGATAGAGTGACTGTCCATAGGTGGGTCCCGGGGGACCGCTTTTTATTGCATACAGGTGCATTTGCTGTTGTGAATGATTGTATATACCGTTATCGTGACAGCTATGACGTCATATTATTAGCACCGGAAGTTAACACTCTATCTTCCTTCAGCGCGGAAGATCTTAAAAATTCCTTAGAAACGTTGAAAAAAGAACAGGTTGGTTCACTCACGGTTACCTCAGCAGGAGCAGAGGACTTGCTATTGGTAAAACCAGCGCGTGTGATCTCCGTGATTGACAGCAAGCAAGTTAAACTGATACCACCATCTACCATTCTAACTTTACATTCGACCAAAGGTTAGCATTATAAGCTCAGCAGGGTCGGACACACATTTTGGTAATAGGGGGGGGGGGGTAAGGAGAGGTTCACCCCACATTGTGTATAGAAACATTTTGAATATTTATTCTGCAACGGCTCAATATGGGGTAATTTAAAATGAGTCATGATGCGAAATCTGGGGTTTTATTTTCAATATTTAGGGCTTGTTGTCCTATTTCCCATTTTTAAATCGAAATGGGAGTAGGGATAGAGCGCTTCCTGCGTCCCCCTAAATCCGCTCCAGTTCTGCTCCGTGTTACCCGAGACATCTGACACACCAAAAAAAAAAACGATCGCAGCGACATCTATTGCTGCAAATGCGACCCCTCCACAACAGCTTTACTTAATTATAATAGTTTGAGGACGCTTTCACATATAACTTTTTATATGATGTACACGAAAACTATCTGTGCAGAAAACGAAGCGACGTGCCTGCGCACTGCTTGTATTCTAAATATTTTTACATGTTAACCTGTCACGATCGGACGTCGCCGGATGATCGACAGCTCCACCTTGTGCCACTTTGAAACACTAACCTGCAGGCATCTGAGGATTTCAAAGCTTTCTCTGAGCGATGTGCGCTTTTGATTTTGAAATCATTCTGTCCATTATCAGCGCTCCGAAGCGACATGAATGTCGAAAAGGAACACGTGCTGCCTCCTACTTACGTGATTGGGATGAAAGGAAACATTAGTTTATGTAAGTACAGACAGCACAAGGTGTATCTATATGAATGTTTTGATATCCGAAATCCCATGCACAGGCAACACCTAAAATTTGTATCAGATCGCAAGTTCTTTATTTTGGTATAAATGTATATTTACATAAATAAAATGAATGAGTCATATGGTTTGGTTCGTTTATCATACATGTTTATCATACATGTTTAATATGCGATCTAGATCTATATCAAACTGTACATTCCGTTCTCCATATATGCCGTCTGTGTAAAGTGAACAAGAGTTAACCGCTAAATTCATATGTAAATTTGATAGCAAAGTGGTACGAATATATGCTTAGATTGCAGTTGTATGTATGGTTTCCATTTCCTGTCCTTTCCATAATCTGTTTCGGCATAATTTAATAAAGAAGTTGACTCCAGTCTCTGAGAGAACATATACAATCTGTATTGCCATTCGCAATACTGAGCAATTAATCGGCTTTATCTCATACCTCCAGTCAAATCCTTGTTCTTACGAATCCCTCAATAACTTGTTCAGTCTGACCAAAATACAAAAACTGGGGACCACGGTCTAAATTTCATGAATGTAATACATACTGATAATTAAAATGTACTGAACATACCGCGGAGAGAAGTGTTTAATATTGTGGATTTTTACAGATCCAGCAATGTTAGCAATACATCCCTTATTATACCAACCGACCACGGGGGGATTCAATAATTTCACCTTAATTCTCCATACATTCGACAGTATACCATCCGACCACTTGGGGAGAGCACAAATGTAGCAATAATCACAACAGACAATGCCCCGTAATACGCAGGGCTGAGCATGTACTTTGACTGTGACAGTGTTTTTATGACCGCTGAATGAGTTTATAAAACAGGTATGGGCCAATAGGTAAAAAAATTCCCCCTCTCTCATCTGATACAAAACAACCGCTGCTGCAGTTAGTACGTTGGTGCTCAGAGCTAATGTACCATATACGGTTCTCCTGGAGTAAGATTGGTTATGTATATATCTGTATCAATCAACGCAAGATTCTGAGAGAGGCAATGATTATCGATGGCTCGGAAAGAATCAGAACAATTCAGAAAATTTATTCATTTTATAACGCTGACTCATCACGCTTTCAAGTCGTGTATAAATAAATATACATATATACATGTATATATTGTACTTTTCTTTATCTTTTATAATTGTTAGGCTGTTTTGTATTTTATCTTTATGCTCGCATCTCAATGAATTAAATTGTTAAAAACGCCTCATTGGTGATATTCATTCCAAATATAACATTCGTGTAAATGTAATGGAGGAAATTCCACCGAACGACCACATCTGTAACACGATAAGTAGTAAAATTAAGACTCACTTTATTTGTAACTAATGATATCCATAGCAAATATGACATGTTTGCTTAAATCTTCAGAGTAAAATACAAAAGGATGATCCCGCCTTTCATATAGACAGCTCCAGTATAGGAACAGAATACCTTCACCGGTCCATGAGAGTTTACGATTTGTCATAAGTCTCTCAAACTCCAAGAACGCCAAAGCAATCAAATATCCTTGTTTATTCCTCAAGTGGTCAAGTTCTTCAAGTGGTCTTGTTCCTCAAGTGGTCATTTTCCTCAAGTGGTCATTTTCCTCAAGTGGTTATTTTCCTCAAGTGGTCATGTTCTTCGTGTGGTCATGTTCCTCGAGTGGTCATGTTCCTCATGTGGTCATTTTCCTCATGTGGTCATGTTCCTCAAGTGGTCATGTTCCTCGTGTGGTCATGTTCCTCGAGTGGTCATGTTCCTCATGCTCAAATGGTTTTGTTCGTCAGGTAGTCCATTAACTCAGGTGGTAATTTTTCCTCAAATCATCATATTCCTAATGTGGTCATGTTCCTCAAGTCATCATATTCCCCAAGTGGTCATGTTCCTCAAGTCATCATATTCCCCAAGTGGTCACGTTCCTCAAGTCATCATATTCCCCAAGTGGTCATGTTCCTCAAGTCATCATATTTCCCAAGTGGTCATGTTCCTCAAGTCATCATATTCCCCAAGTGGTCATGTTCCTCAAGTCATCATATTCCCCAAGTGGTCATGTTCCTCATGTCATCATATTCCCCAAGTGGTCATGTTCCTCAAGTCATCATATTCCCCAAGTGGTCATGTTCCTCAAGTCATCATATTCCCCAAGTGGTCATGTTCCTCAAGTCATCATATTCCCCAAGTGGTCATGTTCCTCAAGTCATCATATTCCCCAATTGGTCATGTTCCTCAAGTCATCATATTCCCCAAGTAGTCATGTTCCTCAAGTCATCATATTCCCCAAGTGGTCATGTTCCTCAAGTCATCATATTCCCCAAGTGGTCATGTTCCTCAAGTCATCATATTCCCCAAGTGGTCATGTTCCTCAAGTCATCATATTCCCCAAGTGGTCATGTTCCTCAAGTCATCATATTCCCCAAGTGGTCATGTTCCTCAAGTCATCATATTCCCCAAGTGGTCATGTTCCTCAAGTCATCATATTCCCCAAGTGGTCATGTTCCTCAAGTCATCATATTCCTCAACTGGTCATATTTCTCAAGTGGTCATGTTCATCAAGTGGTCGTATTTCTCAAGTGGTCATGTTCCTTAATTCATAATTATGCTCAAGTGGTCATGGTCCTCAATTCATAATTATGCTCAAATGGTCATGTTCCTCAAGTCATCATATTCCTCAAGTGGTCATGTTCCTCAAGTGGTCATGTTCATCAGGTGGTGATGGTCCTCAAGTGGACATGGTCCTCAGGTAGTCATGTTCCTGAAGTGGTCATGTTCCTAAAGTAGTCATGTTCCTCATTTGGTCGTGTTCCCCAAGTGCTCATGTTCCTGAATGACCATTTTTTTTGTAATTTATACCATAAACTTGTACTAAACAAGTACATTTATAAAGATACTCAAACAAATCTTCAAGCTTCGTACAGTTTTCGTAGCTTCGCGAAACAATTTCGCACCAAATGAACCCGAGCACCTAAAGTATGTGTGAATGCTACATTTGGCTTCCCGCAATTACGTGGTCCAAATATTTGCACGGCCTGTCCCCAGTTCACCAGTGTCACATTCCCAAGTCGTTCAACCAACAAACCTGTAAAGTAAATGTCTTCCAGGAAAAATATAGGGATTTGTAAACTAACCTTGTAAAGATCAGGTATTATATCCGATGTGAACACATATCCCGTGCCAGCCATGTATGGAGGGTGACGTTTTCTGGGATAATCCTCTTTCTTAACGCACCATTTTGGTTTCTTTGGGCAAATGTGCGGAGCATACGGCTTATGCATATGACCATACACTGTTCTCTTACTGCTGTTATACCTGGTTCCAAGCCATTTCATTATCAAATCAATATTAACAACAACGTCGTCGTCAGTTTTGATGACAAAGCTTGTATTGGGACAAAAGCGTGTGATGTAATTGAAGGCAGTAAGTCCCTTATAACTTAGATTTTTATAAGAATCTATAAAGTCTCCAATAACGACATCCTGATGTAGATCATATTCTGTTCGCAATTCAGCAGAGATCTTATCACAATTTGATGCAGCGTGCCTTGTTCCAAATAAAAATACTATTCGCATATGCCATTTTTCTTGAATTGCTTTGTGTCCGTATGTTGTCCGTATAATATCCCTAACTTCCGTTTTTCTAACATCCGCGTATACGTATATCAGATACTTTGTATCACCAGTGCAAAGGTTTTTGTTGAACAGAAGTAACTTTGGGAACCTCGGTAGGCCACCCGGTTCTATCGACCGTCTCGGTACTTCTGGGCCTTTGAATGGGGGGTTTTCAGATGTTTTATCTCCTCCAGTATCAGTCATACCTGCCGCAAGTCTTTTCTTTGGCAGCGAGATCACGAACAGCACCGTGATCTCCAGAAGAAGAATGCAAATGATGATCACGTATCTTTTGTTCCTCGACATATTGTGATTTGTATATTCTATTTCTAAGAATAGTCACCTGAATATAACAGCTGGTTTCGACGTCTTGTATTTATCGATGACTAACTGGTCCTAGTATTATGTTGACCCAGGAAGGGTTCTAGGATCAGTGTGATTACGCTTTTTGCTCCTATATCACGTGATCACCTGTGTCATGTTCTTGGCCTTTTCAAATGTTCACTTGTAATATAAAAGAGCATTCTTCTTTGATGCTGCGTGTTTACCTCCTCTTTAGGATTATAAAATTGTCATATATAACTCATAAAAATCTGTATGCCTTAGTTGGTGTATTCGTCTCATATTCTAAAGAGTTCATAACTGAGAACTGATGCCTGTTGTACTCGGTGCGTGAGAAAAATGAACCCACATTCGAAAATATATTTTACAAAGTTTACGTGACATTTGTGTTTTATATTAAATGATTACACATCACATTTCAAATACATGTTAAAACATCATTGACACCATTCGCATACTGGTTCTCTAATTATATCTACATATTTGTCATTAACATTCAACATTATTTAAATTATAATGAATTGTCGTATGACATGTCATATTGCGTATAAAATCAGGAACATACTAAAAAAGGAATGTGTCTTTATATTTGAAAAAAACCCCACCATATTACATAAGTAGCAGTATTTAAACATTTAGATATGAGTCTTCCGCACGCAGGTGAGCTCCTCTCGCAGCGCTTATGGCACAAGCACGAGAATCAGGCCAACGGGATTAATATTTGGATCTGGATGCACAACCCGATACCACGCTCTCATTGGTCTGATAACAATTCTTTCCTCTGTGCCCACCCTGGTTGTGTAACCCAGAGAACCTTGCTATACAAGGCAGCGGTTAAAAAAAAGAGAGATCGGAGGACTTCAGTGTATAACCGCTGAGTGAGGAGCGTGCACGCATGCTTCTTCTTTGCTAATAAAGTGTGAGGAGATAATGAACAGGATTACGGACAGAAAACCCATCTCCTGAAATAAGAACCTCCAGTCAAAATATCCTGCGGACTCCCCTAACCCCCTATATTTTGACTATAAGGACAAAAGGGTTCAAGCAAAAATATCATAGGTTTCTTCAATCCAACCAAGTATATTGTGGAATATACATTTTAGGCATATGAAATTAATATTTTTCTCAATTTTCGACTCTGCAGATTTCATTACTAATATCTATATTTGATTTGAACCATCCCACATACAATATTAGAAGCTAAACGATATATGCGGTTTCAATGAGGCGATCGACGAATATCATATCCTAATGATAATATGAGAAGATTATTGATGAAATTACATTATTTTTAGATTATTGATGAAATTACAAACTGGATGACGGAACTGGATCTCGAAACAAAAGTATGATTCGCGTGAAAATTGGATGGGATATAGAGTTGTTTGTTCTACACTGACAAAAGGTAAGGGGGCATGTCATTTGTCCCCACCTGAAATTAGGGCCCATATCCACTCCTTGATTATATTGACCACTAGCTGATAAACCCGGTATACCGGGCTTTTTACCGGGGTTTGGGAGATATATTTACTGAAATATTGAATATTGGCTCAGTTTTTATTATGAAAGTTTGAAGAAAATACAGATTTTTAGTGGGGTACTCTCGGAATACGATATGTACAAATATTTTTTACTGTTATTTTGTGGCACTGTGCTCATGGCAAAAATCATACCCCGGTATGTTTATCTTGAAGACCTGGTCAGTGATGGGTTACATTGCGAACCGGAATGAGACGCAAAGGCATACAGTGTTTCGTTGATATTTGACTGGTTTCTATCGTTGGACGTATAAAGAATAGGTTGATGTGAGGAACACATGAAAGATTAATTATATGTACGTTGCAAGGAAACTGTTCCTGAAGAAGGAAACAGAAATATGCATACATCGTAAGAAGCAGAAGCGGACCCAGTGGGACTCCACGCAGTGGGTCCGTATCCCATTTTCTGCCACCGCAACCTTTTTTTTCATCGTATTAGACAAATTTTGAGGCCTGAAACCCCCGCCACAACCCCAGCCCTGTTCCTGAAATTTGGACCTTGAATTAGGTTTTCTCATTAATCCTCCTGGGTTGAACTCTCCATTTCGCAAAGCGAGAACATGTGTTTTTCACTTTTACAGACCACGCACGTGGGTCAAATCCCCCATTGAAAGCAAGCGTTATTCATATGAACAAAAGTCCTCAGTATTAGAGGTTAAGTGACCACAATGCACGCATTCCGGTGATTGCCGAAGGCAGTTCGGCTGTGCTCGGTAAAAAAAACCGGAAAAATCACTCAAAATTATATGTATATAAAAAAATATTTATTTTCATATCGCCTATGTCACTGCGGGGATAATAACCTTTAAAATGATGTATGGCACAATATTGTACACAACGCGGTTTTAGAGAACATTGCGAACAAACGTGAACCGAATTCCTTTTATAAGTATTAGATGCCAGAAGGATATGCGTTCATTCCCGTTCGTGTGTGTATGTTTGTTCAAAATATTACTTATCCAGTCATGAACGGAATCTCATAAAATTTTCAGGGCATTTTGAAAATGGGAGATTGAAAAAGTGATTAGATCCTGGTGTAGATCCGGGACATGACCTGTTCCAGGAACGCTCTCAAGGAATCTTCACATATTTGCAGTAATTTATGCACGAATAAACCTGGGAATATGGGCCGAATAAGTGAATGGCAGTGTTGCAGTTATTACAATTTGGATTTCTAGTTACCTCCGCGAAGCCTAGCGGCATGGTTATGTTTTGGCCAGCGTATGTTTGTCTATCTGTTTTCTGTTTGTCCTCAAAGGGGTTTGATGAAATTTTCAGGATTGCTCGACAATGATACAAGAAATTATTGATTAAATTTTGGCGGCGATCCATGCGTAAATAACTCCGGAATGAGTTATAGTGTTTTATGGGGGGTCCATAGCAAATATATGTGTATACACAGATGGCGATATGGCCATATTTAGGATGCGATTCTTGACAATGACGTCACACATCGTGTACGTGCCGTTTCCCTCAAAGGTGTCGGTAAATCAACGTACAGCGGGGCGGGGGGATGGGGCTGGCCACGGTTGTTAATTGTTCGTTGTTAATGGAGTTTGATGGAATTTTCAGTATAGCTCGGCAATGATACAAGGAATAATTGATTAAATTTGGGGCCGATCCATGCGTAAAAAAGCCCGGAAGAAGCTCTGGTGATTTTGGGGGTTTATTGCATATTTGTTTACACTGGGACGTTTAGAAATTGACGATATGGCCATATTTGGAGAGAGTCGAGAGGTCATAGAGCACTGCACAATGACGTCACTGCACGTGTACGTGCTGTTTCCCTGAAAGGTGTCAGTAAATCAACGTAAGGCAGGGGGGCCATGGTTGCTTGTCGTTGTTTTTATAGTCCTGTGCCCTGTTTTAATAAGAAAGTAAATGACTTAAGCTCCCCCCCCTCTCCACAACCCCCACCGCCATGGGAGATGGGGCCAAAACCCCGACTTTTCTTTGGTAGTATCGTGTAAGATTCCTTATCTACGGAATATGGAATGTGTGTTGAGACAGTTCACATGAACCTGCACGGCGGCATGCACTTATTCTCTGTGTTGCACCTTGATAACATCCGGAAACTTAAAAATTCGCTACATGTAGCGATCATTTTTGCCGGATATATACGCATTTTGCCTGCGGGTCCGCGCATGAGGAATCTTATTTTCTTTATTTCCCAATACGTGTACCCATTTTATACGCTTCCCGCATCCCGCATTCCATACATATAAAATATCCTAGCTTAAGTCTGCAAATATATTTGACTTATCTTGTTTATTACCTTCCTTAAGCGAAAGAGGTTATGTTTTTGCTGCTGTTGTTTTTTTTTTGTTTGTCTGTTAACAACATTAGTCAAAAAGTTATTCATGGATTTAGATGATATCTTCAAGATAGCTCGGCAATGATCGAATGAAAAATTGATTAAATTTTGATAGGGAAACATTCTTGATCCAGGAATAATAAAAGGATAAATGCTGCTTTTCTGACAGTTCCATATAAGGTTTACGAGCTGACTTGGCTTTAGTCTGCGCCCTCTGAGTGCTTTTCTAGTTTCCTTATTGAATTGGTGAGCTGAGGGCAAGTATGACGTTGATTTGAATATTATTTTAAATTAGGAGTCCGTTCAAGCAGCAAAATAATAAAACTTTATATTTTTGTTTCTATAAGTAGGTTAATGTGTGTTTATCTCAGACCGACACAGATGTCTCATTTTACAGGATCAATATAAATTAAAGCCTGGATGATAATATAAATATAATACAATAAAATACCATTAATTCCTTTAACACTGGCTAAGTTTCAATAAATGGCAATCGATTAAACCACATAATCATTTGCCAATTATATTTCTATTATCTCACGCTAATGGTTCATTTTTGCTTAACATAACAGTTTAAAAAAAAAAAAAACAATCCGGTACATGAACTTTCTTAAATTCAACTGTAGAGTATGTTTTTATGGTATACAGCAGGTGTGTCTGATATTTGAGAAAATGAAGCATCTGGAAAAACCCCATTCAAAGGTCTCAGTGAACCACGCCGGTCGATAGGACCGGGTGGCTTTCCGAGGTTCCCCAAGTTACTTCTGTACAACAAAGACCTTTGCACTGATGATATAAAGTACCTGATATACGTATACGCGGATGTTAGAAAAACGGAAGTTAAGGATATTATACGGACAACATACGGACACAAAGCAATTCAAGAAAAATGGTATATGTGAATAGTATTTTTATTTGGGTCAGGACACGTTGCATCCAAATCAGATCAGATCTCTGCTGAATTGCGGACAGAATATGATCTACATCAGGATGTCGTTATTGGAGCCTTTATGGATTCTTATAAAAATCTAAGTTAAAAGGGACTAGCTGCCTTCAATTACATCACACGTTTTTGTCCTAATGCTAACTTTGTCATCAAAACTGACGACGATGTTGTTGTTAATATTGATTTGATAATGAAATGGCTTGGAACCAGGTATAACAACAGTAAGAGAACAGTGTATGGTCATATGCATAAGCCGTATGCTTCGCACGCACATTTGCCCAAAGAAACCCAAATTGGTGCGTTAAGAAAGAGGATTATCCTAGAAAACGTCACCCTCCATACATGGCTGGCACGGGCTGTGTGTTCACGTGGGATATAATACCTGATCTATACAAGGTTGGTTTACAAGTCCCTTTATTTTTCCTGGAAGACATCTACTTCACAGGTTTGTTAGTTGAGCGACTTGCAAATATGACATTGGTGAACTGGGGACAGGCCGTGCAAATATTTGGACCACGTAATTGCGGGAAACCAAATGTAGCATTCACTCATACTTTAGGTGCTAGGGTTCAGTTTTTCTGACAGTGCTTCACGAAGCTACGAAAACTGAACAGGGCTGGAAGATTTGTTTAAGTATCTTAAAAAATATACTTGTTAGTGCAAGTTTATGGTATAATTTAAATTATGGAAACCTGGCTAATAAGGAACATGGGCACTAGGGGAACACGCCCAAATGAGAAACATAGCTACTATAGGAACATGACCACTATAGGAATATGACCACTTGAGGACCAGGCCCACTTGAGGACCATGACCACTTGAGGACCATGACCACTTGAGAATTAAAACCACTTGATGAACATGACCACTTGAGGACCATGACCACTTGTGGAACATGACCCCTTGAGGAACATGACCACTTGAGAATTACAACCACTTGAGGAACATGACCACTTAGACTTGATAAAAAGTGACTTCATGGTTTAACTATAACATGTAATTATGGAATAACACCGATACATATATCATCAAATGATAACAGGTTTTAGCGTTTTTTAAGTAAAGTGGATATTCCCTAACTTGTTTCGCCGTGGTTGTGTCCAAGTGCCGTTATATTTGAGCATGTTTATCGTATATTTTATTCAACATGTCGTAATAAATATGTTAACTACTATAACAGCCGGGTGGTCGCATACCTTCAGTCTGCCGCTTTTTGAGTGTAAGAAGCTATGAACACAAGGTTTAGATACGAGTCTGCATGCTTGCAGCTGTAAGCTGACCCAGCCAGACACATCGCTATAGCTTGTCGGTTAATTTACGTGGCTGCTTCTTGCACACAGGTGTCAGTGTTATATTCAGTTGAATAAAAAACGTATACGTCGTTTCAAAACTCGTAGTGGGTTGGCTGCCTGTCGGTACGGCTCATGTTTCGAACGTCTGTACCTTTCTTCCCCTGTAAAACATATGTTAATACTACACAGACACCAGGTGCAATAATGCTACCTTGAAGCTTTATATACATATCACCTAATCGCATATCAGATTTCAAAGAAACTCAACGTACCATTTCACGTTAAAAGCTACCGTTGCTTATTATCAGGATAATTAACACATATTCTAGAAAACCGGGCGTACCTACTTAAACTGATTCCAGCTTTTAAAATGACGGGTAAGCTTCGTATTATGTTTATAAAATGTTTAAAAACTATCCACATTCCGCCGAGTGCTCGGAGTGTGCGTAAATGTGACACCCGCCGCAATTGGGGTAAATATTATAAATACTGCATGCATACGCGTGTTTTTCTCGTTGGCGATTAAAAAAAAATATAATGAGGTGAAATTAATTTCATGTGAGTCAGAGTGATATGCTAGTATATTCTTTAGATAGTAATTAACTCGAGCAATTGTTTCTGCAGTCGTTGACCTGAAAGCACGCTGCAGCAGTCCTATAGCCGGTGCACATTTAACGCTCTGTCAGTGTGATATGACTGTGATCGTTACGCATACGAAGCGTTACGTGTACGCTCATTACAATGTGCGCATGTTCAAACAGCGTGTTAGCTACCCTCTCCTTTTCTCTGCGATCGGACAGCGTAACGAACAGAACTTTTAGAACATGTTCTAACCTTTGTGTTTGCGTTACGACAGATGAAAAAGCAACGTCATGTTTTACACGTAACTTTTCGTCAGCGTTACGTATTCGAATTTCTCGTTTCGCAAAAGTAACGCATACATATAATAAACGTAACGTTTTATATATATATATATATACATCCTAAATCTTAGTTGTATACTCAGATGAGAAGGTACACAAATGTATACATTAAGTATTATATTGTAATAATAACAAACTTTGAAATAGTTAGGGGTGATATTGAATAGAAAGTGTAAATGGTGATGCGAGCATAAAATTTGGCACTTAGGTTCTTCATGTTACCCAGATAAAAATAAAGGCATAGCCACTGATAATTCCGCCAATTTCCAAGATTGCCGCCATTACCCAACATGGCCGCCTGTGAAATCTATATATCCCACTAATGATCCTGAAGCAGGATGAACTCCCATCAAATTTTTATCAAAATTAAAATAACTCCAAAATAGCCGCCATTTTCAAGCTGGCTGCCATTATTGACAGGTCTTTAAAGGGAGTAAAACCTTTAGAAAACATCTCATGTAATTTGTCAATTTGTGGTAATTTGACTGTGGTCAGTTGAATTATAACATCAAAATTTAGATTAAACCTATTTTAAACATGTTTTGTGATTCTTGCATTTATAGGTTCAATTTGCCTCTAATATACAGGCTAAACTGCAGAGCAGTAACTCATGCCAGTTTGGTACATTTTCAGTTGTTCCTGAATTGTGTCTCAAGAGGTAAAGAAAAAAATTGAAAGATAATTCGCCTGCTCGCACCATATTTTTTTTTCTGTGGCCTAAATTATTGGGTAGGACACTGCATGATGGAGTCATTTAAAGCATTTCTAATCTCGGCCCTCAAGATTATGATCCACCGCCGTATAGTTCGTCCGTACCCGTGTCCGTAGTCTTGTCCGTTTCTGTTTTCAGACAGGTGTAAACGTAGTTAACCAATTATTTGCTTTGTGCAGAGGAGTGCGGGCAGGTACTGGAGACTGTGGACCGATGGCTGGACAATTTTAACAGGAAGGACCTGGAGGGCATTCGGCAGTTCTACTCAGATGACGTGATGATCGTACCCCCAGACGAACCTCCAGTCATTGGATGGGGTAGTTAACCTTTACACCATCTTCCTGTGAAATACTAGTATGTCTCTTGCTTCATTAGCAAGCCCTTGCTCCTGCGAACTACCTTGTCTGGTGTATCATGTATTGTGAACAAAAGCGCACCGTGATGCTGGCCGAAATGATACAGGCCAATCAGATCCAGGGTTACAAATTTAAGGTAAACTGTACGCAAGGATCAATATTGTACATACGCTTTTTCCAGCAGAAGCCATGCACTGGAAACCCATTAGGTTTACAAGCCTTTATACGAGTGGTCAGATTTTTAAAAATTCTCCCATGGTGAGATGGTTAATCTAAAAATGGTCAGAGATCTATTTTGCTGCATGTGCAAAGGAGCTTTACGTGAATCCCCTGATTGGTTCAGCTGCCTTGTTAATAATTCTCGATCCAGCAGGTCAGGAGAAGCAAGAGATCCGGCCCACAAGAAGATGCGTGATGTTTTTAATCATTACATAGCAAAAGGAGAGTGAAAGCCGAACCTTTTTTTTATCACCTATTAAATGTTATCAACTACTCTCCTATATCATAATCATTTGTTTTATTTCTAAATTCTTAAACCATATGTTATCAATGTCGAAATTCTTTGATGGAAGAAATATTTACAGTCATACAAAAAACCATCAATATATTTTAATCTCGATCCGCACATTGTAAGCTCTTAAACGCCCATTGACACACGGACAAGTAGATATATTATATAGATAGACAGGGGTATGAGTTTAAACTCTGTCCAAGCTGTCTAAGGTAACATGGGTGTGTAATAAACTGATATTTCTTTTTAGATATACACAAAGAGAAAAAAACGGAGAAATCTATAGATATGTTATCACAGAAGTAGAAAGATTTGGTTTGAAAACTAAATCGCTGAAAACCAGGCCTATATCATCTGTTAGATCTAATTTGTTAGAGCCTCTCCATGTTATCGAACATGAAACATATCTTTAAACTATTGCACTGGGCTTACGTTCGGTAACCATAAGATTGGTAGAAATAGCATTTAAACCCTGTTTATTAGACATTTCGGCACCTATTCAAATACCAGGGAAACTATACATGAAGTATAATGTTTTTCCTTTAAAAAAATGGGATCTTCCAATATTTCCTTCTGATATCGTTTGCTTACTGCGGTACAAAAGTGGAAATAAAATTGCACCGGATGGAAACAGTTTAAGATGAGCATGGGTCACACTCCTACCGTGCATCTTCAAAAATCAAGACTTTCCAAGCTTCTAACCGATGATTCTTCTGTGTTTTTTCTTTCTTGCTTCTTCTCCCTGCTCGTAAGTTGTCGCGCATGCGCAATGTCGGGCCTCTTGTCACGTAGTCCTGTTGTGGTAAAGAGACACACTTATACCCATAATGAGATTACGAGAATAAGTCCGTGTGTAGAGTTGTTTTTGCTGGGAAACTAATAAATAATTTCTATTTTTGTCCTGTCTATATGTATGATGATTCAAGCAGACTATCGCAATCTGTATCCGTCGGATTAATCTGTCGGTTTCGCCTAAGGCGGGTCACACGTGTTTCTAACACATGCAGTCAAAACTCTTCTGCACGACAGTTGATCTTCCACGATGGTCGAGAGAAAATTCCAATTATATTGTATGTATGATATAGGATTCCCATTTTAGGTGACAGTTTTTTGCAAATGATGGAATAGTTGATATAATATTGCAGTTGTGTGTATATTTAAATATAACATACTGGGCCTACTAGGGGAAACATTGCATGATACATTAAGTTTCCACTAAGCATTTAACTAAGACTCTTCATGTACGGAATGCGGCATGTGATATGCTGATTAAATCGGTATTGACTAAATAATGAGGTGAGGTTCCTTATCCGCGGGTCCGGTATGCGGAATGCATAGCCGACAAAATGTTGTAGCGATTTTTGCTGGTTCCGCGTAGTATCCAGAAGCAACACAGAGAAAACATACATGCTGTCACGCCAGTACATGTGAAACTTCTCAATACACAAGCCGCATTCTGCAGTCCGCAGTCCGTACATAAAGAATCTTAGAGTTTTACTCCACTCTTTTGTATGTGTGTTTATTGGTTTTATTGGTATATAAATTTCCATTTGCTTCTTGATAAACGCTAAACTGTAGTTTATTTCCGGTGACTTTTGCAACCAAGAGAGTATATGGTTCTGTGATAACCCCATTTGATTGGCCATTTTCAAGTGTATAACAGGAGATGGAACGTAAACTGTTAAAGTTCTTTCTTTGCACTATGTACAGTTTGCATAATTGACCAGTCAATGATCTTAATGTTGATTACAAAATCTGGATGTTGTTTTATGTAGAAATTACCAGAGAGAGACTGCAACGATACTTCAACCAGGGTTTCTGTAAAGTGAAGCACTCTCAACAGGAGGTCAAAGTTCACGGGCACATGGCGCTCTATTATCCACATTACACCTATTATAACGACAAGGGCGACACCGTGCGGTCAGGAAAGTAAGTTTACCTCCGTATTTTCAAGGAACTGCACCGTCCACGCTGTGCTACCTGGGCAATACATTTGCGTTTAGGTTGGATTTAGTTTGATTCTCCAGATGTCGCACCAGTTACTTATGCGGTCGAGCTGCGCTTGGACTGCGTTGCGTGAATAGCAAACGTTGGAACCAGTGGCCCAGATGGCTATGTCGTCAGCGTTTTGTCTCGTCTTCGGAACGTTGTTTACATACATGAATAAGAGTAAATTGCTGAGCACTGAGCCCTGGGGAGTACCAGCTTCAAGCGTACTTTCCTGAAATTTTGTACCATTAAGATTAACCATAAGGGATCTATCTGTCAGAAATAAGGAGATGAATCTCGCTAATTTATTTAGCATATGGGACCTCACAACTTTGATGAAGAGACCGTCAGACCATACTGCATCAAAGGCCTTTTCCACGTCAAGAAATGAGGTTAAGGTGTGCCGTCTTTGCTTCATACCATTCGTGATGGCCTGACTAAGCCTGAATATATGATCACATGTTGACCTCCCGTAGCTGAAGCCTAGTTGATCGTCATTACAAAATGGTCCACACAGCTCGGCCTGGCCAATCTCTAAGAATAAGAATATAGTAATCCGGGTTTTAATTTTTTTCCAATAGCTTGCCCAATCAGGGTGGCAAGGAATTAGGCCTGAAGTTTGTCGGTTTGTCAGTTGTCTTGCTAGGATTTTGGATCATGGTTACTAATGTTCTTTTCCATTTAATCGGAAAATATCCCCATGAATGCACATCGTGTATAGGTTTGCAATTATCTTTAGACAGGAGTCTGGGATTATCTAAAGTATCTTGTAAATAAGTGTGTCCACACCAGAGTCTGATTTGCATTTGGAAATAGCAAGGGCCTGCTTTACCTCTAGAATTCACACTAGACCTTCTGCCTCGTTGCCGTCACCGTCTTCTGTGGTCGGGTATTCTAGAGGGTTAAATAGTGTTTTATTTTCATTAATTATTTGATTAGCTGTGTTTAAGAAATTATTATTAAAGTCAGAGTGTGTCGGTGCTTTGTGTATTTGTTTTAAAGTATTCACAAATAGATCTGCGTGACACTTTTCTGTAGCAACGACTGAGCCGTCTGAGCGTAATAGATGTTTATTCTCTCTCTCTATATATATTAAATACAAATAATTAATTCACAAAATCTTCAAAGTTTCTTTCTTATGAATTTGTGAATATCTTGAGAAAGAGGTTTGATAGTCGAAGTTTGTTTTTCATGAAATGCAAGTATCTCCAGTATTACTGAATTCATGATCTTCATTTTCCTGACCTTTGCAGATGTCTCATTGTATTCTTGAAAGATGAGAAGACAAGTGATTGGAGAATAAAGGGTATAATGTACACAGTGGACCAGTAAGGGTCGCAACAGAGCCTCAACTGAATAAACAGTAAACAAGCTGTTCGGAAAATTTGAACTTAGGGGTACCCTTTGATATGGCTTGCCCGACGGGCCTAAGGGGGTTTACTCATTGACCACTGAACTCTGTTTCCTCTAATTAGCCTTTGATATGACTCTCCCCACTGGCACAAAGGGTGACGTCCTTATATTAGATGCTTGATTAAGTGAGTTTTGACGCAATTACTCCACACGTGCTCTTTGGAGAATCTGTCACAGGGTGTGTTGCATATAATAAACACACGCTACGCTTTACCCGTTTTTTTTTATTCGAGATCATCTCGTATACAGTCACCCTGTTAAAATGTTCTATGATTCATAATAAAATTTTTATGGATAATTGTATATTTTTGTTGTTTTATATTTAATCTTAGAACAGAATATGCAGATTTTAGCTAAACCTCCTGACCTTTGGTACAGTCACGTGATCGTTAAGCTGTCAGCCATTTAGCAGAATCATTTTTTTTCATATACAATTAATAAACAAGCAGGTAAATGAACGGCAATTTTTTATTTCTTTAGTTGAAATAAATAAAATATGTTACGACAAATGAAAAATCTTTTAGGTATCGTATCAAACTCGACGAGCTATGAGATATTCATGTTATCGAAATGCACGTTAAAGCCATTTGCAGTAGCTTCGTGTTATAAATAAGAAACAGTTTAAAATTTGGAGCTGGATGCACGATGCGATACCACGCTCTCATTGGTCTGATTTCAATTCTTTACCCAATGTCCACCTTGGTGGCCGAACCAAGATAACCTTACCATACAAAGCCGCGGGTACACGAAAAGAGATCTGGAAGAGTGCAGTGTATTGCCGAGGAGCGTACGGGGGGATGTCGCGTCGCGTACATGCAGTCAGCTGGTTTCGGTAAATACTTTGTCAGATAAGATAGCAGTCTCTGTGCGTGTGGCTTTACCCATGTATGATCAGCCCCAGATTCCCGGCACGCTAGCATCATATGCACAGGCTCTGTGCTGGACTAAGCAGGGAATTGCTTTAGGTTCTGGCACACTAGCGGTGGTAGAGGTAGGCCGCTCATGCTTAATAATACCCTACCTTGCGTTCACGTATAAAACACGTAATATATACTTATCTCCAAACCCTGAGTGTTTACGGACCAGCTGGAATATTACAGTGTTGAGGTTATATTGTCGCTGCCGTACATCACAAAGAAAAGAGACATCACCCTGTTTCTTCTAAAATATCAGAATTTGCATCATATGTTCCGAAGCACTGACTGTTTCAAACTCCACGATGTCGGGTAAGTCTTGTTATGTAAGGACCAAGAATGTATCAGAAAGGGTTAATCATATACTAAAGCTATAGCCATTGAGAATGTTCAGTGAGTAAATGTACTTGCATTGAGATTGGGGGGGGGGGGGGGGGATTCTTTATTTTGTTTTAAATATATATTTCCTTAATGAGGTTCTTTACAGATTTTTCACAATAACACATCCACAATAAAAAAACACATTATGCATATTTTATACATATGACACATTCTGTATAGAAAACATTCTGTTTTTTTTTAAATAGGTGACACACTCTGTATAGAAGACACATTCTGTATGTTTATAGACTTGACACATTCTGTTTAGAAGACACATAATGTAAGTTTTTATAATTAACACATTCTGTTTAGAAGAAACATAATGTATGTTTATATAATTGACACATTCTGTTAAGAAGACACATTCTGTATTTTTGTATAACAGATACATTATTTTGAAGACACATTCTGTATGTTTTTATAATTGACACATTCTGTAAAGAAGACACAAACTATATTTTTATATAATTGACACATTCTATTTAGAAGACACATTCTGTATGTTTATATAGTTGGCACATTCTGTTTAGAAAGACATATTCTGTATGTTTATATAATTGGCATATTTTATTTAGAAGACACATTCTGTATGTTTATATAATTGACACATTCTGTTTAGAAGACATATAATGCATGTTTATATAGAATCTGATTCTAAAAGACGTAAAACCAGACACGTGATTCAAATTATCTAATGTTATATTTGTGGATAATAAATATGGGATTTGGTTAAAAAATCAGACACATATTCTGTTTTGATCAGAGGCCACCGATGAGCTGCTGGAGACCGTGGGAAGATGGCTGGACAGTTTTAACAGCCACGACATGGAGAACATACGGCAGTTCTACTACGACGACTTCATCACCGTTCCACCAGACGCACCTACAACCGTTGGATGGGGTAGTTAATTAACTTAATTCATTACTACACATGATTACACATACCCTGTGATGTATTCGAGTCCTTACTATCCGAGGCCGAGTGCAAGTTTTGAGTCCGGGCCACTCAAGTCCAAGTCCCTAAGGTTCGAGTCAAGGTGCACACTCTTCTATTCCGATTGATTTGGAGCCCGAGTCCAAGTCTTATAGTCCGAGTTATTACAAATCTCCTTATTAAAAATATTAACAGGGAAGTTTGAGATTATCATGTGAGTGAGTGTTTACAATTATCTTCCGATGCGGAGGTGTCATTATTAGTAAAGATTGGGGAAGCACAGACTTATGTACTGTAGCTCTGATAATATATTTATAAGACTCTAAATAAATCAGTCAAATTAAGGGACAAGGCCTGATGTAGATTACCATGGTGATGGTTGTACCTATCATTTTGATGGATAAAGAAAATCACAGAAACCATCCAGTTTAGGAGACGACATTTGTCCTAATGTTCGAATACTTTCTATGATAAATGTGTACCTAATATTACAAATGACAGAATGGTGTCACGTAGGAAAATATTATTTATCCGGTAGATAGTTTATGGAATCAAGTTTCTTAACTGTATAACTAATTATCATTTACATATTTTCAATAGGTTCGGACCTCAAATATCCATCAGACGTCTGCATAACTAATTACTTGGTTAAAACACGAGGGATCAGATAAAGAAATTAAAAGAAGTAAAATAAGAGGATTTTTTTTCTTTCCGAGAGAGGATATATATATATATATATATATATATATATATATATAATATTTTTCACAGAATTTGACATATCTCGCCATTTACAATTTTCATTTCAATTAATATAATATTAATATTAATTAATATGATGATGTGTACCTTTCATATAGAATCTGGCAAAGTGAGAGTTCAACGATACTTGGAACAGGGATTCTCTCGTGTAAAGCATGACATCCAGGAAGTCAAAGTCCAGGGCAGTGTGGGCCTGTACAGTCCACGGTACACATTTTTTGACGACAAAGACAAAATTGTAATGTCCGGAAAGTAAGTGTGCATTGTCATGCGTTGGCTTATTATTTGTTATATCAAATATGATGGTATTTTCAGATTTAATAATATAATTATTTATTCATTAAGGCTCACACTTAGGTTACCCACATTATTATAAACACTGAATTTCAAACGCTTGTGAAAAAAATTATATCTATAACAGTTTTTTTCAGTTTGCTTATCAACTGATGAATGTTATAAACATTGTTAATATTTACTCCCATATGAGCCTATATTGTATCCACTCCTAATAACGTGACAGATTTGGTTTTACACAATTGGTATTAGACAGATATAGTCATGTTGTATGAAATCATGTGTTAAATTAAAAAAAAAAAATCAACAACAAAAAAAAAATATGAAAGCTGAGAGGCTGATATTGTATTTATTAACTTTTGCGAATATACAAAGAAAAAAGTGAAAGTGTATATTACTGAAATATGCTAGTGACCCTCTTGTTTCAGCAGTTGCGAATCCAGAGCAAACCCCCCTCCCGCCCCCCCCCCCCCCCTGTTAAGATGTAACACCTCACATATTATTTGTTTCTTTTCCCATTTATTCGTGACTAATTTTGATTTTCGGATTTCGATTTTATTCCCTAGCAATTAAATTAATAAGTTTTCCAGAGTTTATTACTGTATAATTCATAAGCCGAGGATATTAATGTACGTTTTTATGCCATTTGTTCAGTCAGGTAAATATTTCTATACTTAGAATGAGGGTCTTACCGGAATTACACTGCTTAGTCATAACAACAAGATACCCCTAAAAGCGCACTTGTCTGTGAATGAGGCAAGGCCTTCCCAGTAATCTACAGGACGCCGTCTTATACTGGGGCTCTGAGTCCTGCATGTGCTCCGCCTAGACTACAGGAGCCGGCGAACGAAAAGTTTAACATAGACTTCCACATCATTTTTTACCACGGAAATTAAATCTTAAGGTTGATATTTTGTAAGTTGTTAACGTAAATGCGAATTTTCACCATTGAATCAACATATTACAAAGGATTGAATGTATGGACTGAACAGTTTATATCTTTAGTTAGAATATTGAATATTGAAAATCTTGAAGCTGGACACATGCTAAACCCCTTCAAGATTTGACCACATCAATTAATAATTAGGGCATATAAAGGAATAGTAGAGGTGAAACATCAGTCCTCAATTTTAGCTCAGCTACCTGTAAGTCATCTGAGCTAAAGCGGTCACTCTTTGTCCGTCGTCCGTCTGTCTGTCCGTCTGTTTGACCCTAAACCAGGCACAAATCGTAACCACCGGACCTAGAATCTTGTAACTTAGATTCTGAGAGATCCATAAAAAATCTCCCTGGAAACAAGAAATTAGGTCTCTGTTACCCATATTCTTCGAGCTATGGGGCCTAAAAGTACTCCCCAAAATAGTCAAAAATTTCATACAAAAACTTCAATATCTCATTAACTACATCACTGATGGTCATGATTTTGGCATACATATTGATCATGGAGTGTTTCATCAGTTTCTTCAGACTGGTGGCGCCACCTGTATTTTTCAATTCTTAACGAATTGTTTTCTCTATTTTTGAGACCTTTAAAAATGTGAACATTTGTTAACAGGGCACAAATCGTAAAGACTGGACCTTTGATCTTCTTTCTTGACACATTGCGAAACCTATGAAATGTCTCCATGGAAACCTGAAATTAGGTCTCTGTTATCCATATCCTTCGAGCTGTGGGGCCCCAAAGTACCCCCCAGAATAGTAAAAAATTTCATACAAAAACTTCAATATCTCATTAACTACATCACTGATGGTCATGATTTTTGGCATACATATTGATCATGAGATGTTTCATCAGTTTCTGCAGACTGGTGGCGCCACCTGTGTTTTTCGATTCTTTACGAATTGTTTTCTCTGTTTTTGAGGTCTTTAAAAATGTGAACATCTGTTAACAGGGCACAAATCGTTAAGACTGGACCTAGAATCTTCATTCTTGACACATTGAGAGACCTATGATAAGTCTCCATGGAAACCTAAAATAAGGTCTCTGTTTGCCATATCCTTTAAGCCGTGGGGCTCCCAATTACCCCCCCCCCCCAGAATAATGAAAAATTTGATAAAAACAAACTGCAACATCTCAATAACTACAGCACTGATGGTCATGATATTCGGCATACATATTGATCAAGAGGTGATTCATCAGTTTCTGCAGACTTGTGGCGCCATGTGTATTTTTAGTTTACTTACGAATAATTTTCTCTATTTCTGAAGACCTTTAAAAATGTGAACATCTGTTAACAGGGCACAAATCGTAAAGTAAGACCTAGAAACTTCATTCTTGACACAGTAAGAGACCTATGAAAAGTCTCCATGGAAACCTGAAATCAGGTCTCTGTCACTCATATCCTTTGAGTTATGGCACTCCAAAGTACAACCAGAATAATGGAAAATTTCATACAAAACTGAAGTATCTGAACAACTAATGCAGAGATCACCATAATTGTTTGCATGGATATTGATCATGGAGTGTTTCATCAGTTTCTGCAGACTGGTGGCACCACCTGTATTTGGTCAGCTTTTTTTACGATTTTTTTTTTTAGTCCTTTAAAGATATGAACATCTGTTAACAGGGCCCAAATCATAACAACTTGACCTAGAATCTTCATTCTTGACACACAGGGAGACCCATGAAAAGCCTCCATGGAAACCTGAAATTAGGTCTCTGTTACCCATATCCTTTAAGCTGTATGGCTCCAAAATACCCCCCATAATAATGAAAAATTTGATACAGAAACTGCATTATCTCAATAACTCCAACACTGATGGTCATGATTTTTGGCATACATATTGATCATGAGGTGTTCCATCAGTTTCTACAGAATGGGTGTGCCACCTCTATTTTTTTTTATCAAATTTTTACGATTTTTTTTTCTCTATTTTTGAGACCTTTAAAGAATACGTTATCTGTCAACAGGGTTCAAATCGTAACAACTGGACTTAGAATCTTCATTCTTGTCATGCAAGTGTCTGTGGAAACCTGAAATTAGGTCTCTGTTTCCCATATCCTTCAAGCTATAGGACTCCGAAGTATCCCTCAGAATAATGGACAATTTGATACAAAAGCTGAAGTATCTAAACAACTAATGCAGAGATCACCTTGATTTTTTGCATGGATATTGATTATGGAGTGTTTCATCACTTTCTGGAGACTGGTGGTGTCACCTATATTTTATTCAATTTTTCGATTTTTTTCCCTCTATTTTTGAGACCTTTAAGGATGCTGCTATCTGTTAACGTGGCACAAATTGTAACAACTGGACCTAGAATCTTCAATCTTGTCATGCAAGGAGGCCCATGAAAGGGTGTGTGGAAACCTGAAATTAGGTCTCTGTTACCCGTATCCTTTAAGCTTTAGGACTCTGAAGTATCCCTCAGAATAATGGAAAATTTGATACAAAAGCAGACGTATCTGAACAACTAATGCAGAGATCACCATGATTCTTTGCATGCATATTGACCATTAAGTCTTGTTATTAGTTTCTGCAGACTGGTGGAGCCACCTGTATTTTTTACGCATTTTTTCTCTATTTTTGAGATGTATAAATACAGACACCATCTTGGCCTGTTGGTTAATCTGTTTGATGCTTCAGTTGAATGGGTGTAAACTACCATTCAGATGATAAAATTTCCTTTTGCGAATCTCTTCCCATTCAGCTGAGCGTCATGAACCATGGGTCACTTGTTTTAAGGTGCTTCTAAATTTCCTCTTTACATTGCATATTTAAAAATTTCTCCCCACATACCGACACCCTCGCCAATGTACTTGTAAATAATAAATAAAAACATACTCTAGAATTTATATATATATATATATATATATAAATATATATATATATATATTGTTACAGGTGCCCTTTTTATTGTGTGGAGCGGTCTTGCATGTGTTTCTTTTATTGTGCGCAGGGGTGCTCCATGCGTTGTTGACATTTGGTTCGTGTGCCACGCGTAGCTCTAGTTGTAGCGCCTCGCCTGGCCGGATGTTGAGGCTCGGTTTAATCCGCATTATTTGAACCCTGGCGTGTAGATACACAACGTTCTTTGTTCTAGTATGTTCTTTGAGCGTGTTTATTATGTTAGGTTCGTTAGATTGTTCGAGAAATGGAAAGTTCTCAGCTTGAGGTGAAAAGGTATATAAAGAGGCTGTGTTTTAAAGCCCGGAGAGAGGTGAGAGAATATTCCAGCGGACACAGAAGCGTGTTAGTCAGTTTGTAGGACCTATTCCCATAAGTGCGGCAATTATAGATTTTCTTCTGGATTTGTGACGGATCTTATTAAGTCTTCAGTTTGCTTTAGGGATTATGACAGGAAGTTCACTTTGGGAATACGGCACATTAATTTTTGTGAATGAACTGGACTGTTGTTCTCTGAGAAGATTTGTGTGAACTGTTCATCTGAATTATATGCTTTAATGGACTTGCCGCTGTGACAGTGATGGTATCCAGGTACTGTGCACCTTGTTTATTCGGCTGTGTGATTATATTGATTTGCTGTTTTACTGTTGTTGTACTGTGTAATTGTATTGATTTAATGTATTGTAATGTTAGGGTTGATTTAATAATAAATTATAGTTATTTGTTACCAAAAAAAACACTGACTTCTTTATTCATCCCCTAGACATTTCACGCTGCCTAGTGTTACAGAATCTGATTTTGTTCTCCATTACAAAGTTTATGTTCATCACGCATACGTGATCTGTTGATATTGGGTTCCGTGACAATATATATATATATATATATATATATATATATATATATTTATATAAAATAACCCACCCCACGAAAAAAAAAATGAAAATTAAAATTTAAGAAATAAGGCACCTTCCCCCATCCTTGCATGTTATCGAATTTTTTTATCTGCCACTGATCATATTTTTTATACTAAGTCGGTATTTTCTAGAGAGTTAATTATCTGTTTTTATTTATTACAACATTCCGATGAATAATTTCTGTTTCTCTTCCAGAGCCCTCGTTGTATTCTTGAAAGACCTGACGACAGGTGAATGGAAAATAGCAGCTGTGATGTTCACGAAAGACTAATAGGGGGCGCTACAGAGCATGACATGAAGAAAAAGCTAACATTCATCTATCTTAAATTTTGAACTTCTGCAGTCAGTTAGTTTGTTTTATTAAACGCTCCGCCAAATTGTATCCGATATGCCTATGAAGTGAATTCTGCAGATCCAGAGAGGAAGGTAGGGTAAGACGGAACTCTGGGATTAAAAAAGGTCCCTTGAAAGCGGGTATTGCAGTGCCTCCCTCTATCGGAATGTACTGGTGTTATAGACTATTGTGCATGAGCAGACGAAAACAATATGGCGGGCAACAGCAGGCGTGGTTGCAGCTTAAGAAGGCAGCGTGAGTATTCCTGATTCACCGGATCTATCTGTAAAAGCTTTTCGAAAAAAAAAATCAAAGCAGAACCATTAAAGATACAATCGAGTGCTAGCGCATGGTTTTTGTACAGAAACCGGTGACCATACATGAGAGTTAAAGTAGCTCTGCGTTTGAAGAATTTAACATGAGGCAATGTTTTCTTTAAAACTGTAAATTGGGCAAAACATGTCACTAAAGCTAAGATCCGTCATGCACGGAATGCATCATAGGGCATGCGGAATGCTGTTTGAAAAATTGCTTATGTACCTACGGTAGCATGCATGTTATCTATGTGTTGCTCCTTAATAGAATACGGAACCGGCAAAAATCGCGATTCGTTATGCCGGACGCATTCCGCATGTCGGGCCCGCCCATAAGGAACCTCACCTTTTGGTCAATATCGATTTTATCCGCTTTCCTCATGCCGCATTTCGCATTCCGTACATAAGGAATTCAAGCTTTATGGATGTGGCAAAATGGCCCCAGGTGCCGATTACCCCATGTTTCCTGTAGTTTATTGACTGTTCAAAATGGTGCCTCAAACTGCCTCTTATTTTTAAATGGCTATAAATGTCAGTAGTGGGGATCGCTGTTTGATATCGTAAAAAAATAACAAATTAGATTAATAATAATACGAACAATCATAGCTTTATTAAAATTTCATTTTATGATAATGATTACCGTGGAAATAAAAGAGGTCGGTTTATATATAAATTATCATAATCATTATTTTTAATATGAAATCTATGTGGTTTGGGCTCAAACAGCCTTCCTTAATATCCCCGATGCAGAAAAAATCGGTGCCTGATCTAACAACAGCAGCACAAATCAAAATAGATCTTTAATTGCAGTCCAGTGTTTTCATTGTAGGTTCACCGTTACCTGAATACAGAGTAAGCCAAAGAGATGTAACAGACAAGCAACATGGCAGGCTTGGATCTTAGATTCAATCAAAGCAGCACTGCAAGTTCTGGAGGCTGGGAATCCCCTCTCTCTGTACCTATACGAGCTCTTTATAGTTGGCAACGTCGGCTTAGTTTTTTCTAGTATTTTTGCAAACGCTGCGGGTAATAAAGCTTTTCTATATAAATTGGTTTCATTTTATGTCAACATTAATCAACCATTTTACCCCATTGAAGGCGCCATTTAACCTGACCGTTATACAAATGAACAACCAAGAATTTTGGATCCCACAAAAGTATGTAATATTTTTAATCAGTTTATTTATAGGTAAATTCATCTACAGCGACACGTAACTGCAAATAATATTAGCTATTTTAGATGAACCTTACTCTGCTTGGCAAAATCAAGTTGAAAGAGTTTTGCCCCACCTTCCCTTATATTTATATTTTCATACCAAAGTTTTTATGCCTGAGATGTCCCTGATAGTGCCTTGTACCTCAGATAGCAAGTGTGTCTTTCAATCTGGTATGACCATGTTTCAATGTGTCTTTTCCTGGAAGTGTCAATGTTGGAAACTGAGAGATAGAGAAAGTTAAAAAATGCCATTTAGGAAAGCCAGAAAAAATATGGTGTGCTATATAATTTCTTTGAATGTTCTCTGGTTAATGCAAAGAGCAAGAAGTAGAGTGTGACCACCTCGTGGAACCACAGCGTCTTACGAAAGGTTAACAATATGTAACGGCAAGTCAAGAGCAAGTAAAATAATGAAATTTGTGTGTCCATGTTGATATATGTTTGGCTGATACCAGAGCCAGTCCATTTAACTTACCGTTATATTATTTGAATTATCATACAGGAATGATTATATTCTGCTCTTATGAAATTAATATCATGGCTAATTTGAAAACTAACCCAATACACTGACCATATGCAAAGTTATGTAAACAAACACAAGAGTTCAATTTTTACCTAATTAACAGGTATAATTGAGTTAATATATTAAATACGCAATTCTATGTGGACTTACGCCATAGTTGGCCATTTAATTTTGAGTTCTGAGGGTATTTCACGGTTTTTAACTATGATCTGGGAAGAATAAATAAAAACGGGAGGACGATGAACTATGAAGCATACGATGAAG
Organism: Sipunculus nudus; assembly: GCA_026874595.1. Taxonomy (NCBI): domain Eukaryota; kingdom Metazoa; phylum Annelida; class Sipuncula; order Golfingiida; family Sipunculidae; genus Sipunculus; species Sipunculus nudus. The sequence continues at coordinate 29,222,218 of CM049317.1, read as the reverse complement.
ACGAAGCGATAACCGGCTTCTATGGTCATAGGGCAGAACACAAGACGCAATGCTTGGAGGTCGTGAGTTCAAATCTTTCCTTCAAAATATATAAATCATGGTCGGCCGTCACCGAGGTTGAGCGCTCTGCTGGCTTAATGTAAAGGCTGTGCCATACAACCGTGTATTCCTCACAAAGGAGGGCGTCTTTTGGAGTTTCTGGGTGTAATGGCCCAGCATTGGGATGATTCAACACACATAATATGCAGGTGCGGTAGACACCGGGCTTGGGTGACGCAAGGAAGGATATGATAGGAAGCCAAAGCTACCGCCCTGTCACGTGGTGCCAAACCCCAAATGTAACTCTGCATATTCATATACATATATTAAGAATTAGATATGACAGGGAAAATATGGAGGCGGTTACCTCCACCAAAAAATATATAGCCACTTCTTTTGACATGTACCCTGGTGCACCAATACTATAACGCATTGTGTATCACATTGTACCAAAGTGTCTCTTACATGTCGTCTGCTTGTTTCTGATAGTCAGCATGTATTTGCCAGGTAAATTAAGTGGCCATTTTTGCATGCACATGCATCTGTGCTGGATCAAGTTTTGATTAAACTAGCGTTTCGAATGAAGATACATGTTTGCCGATTCATGCTTTATAATACACACCTTTGTTCAAGTATATGCAAAAACATATTTAATATAAAGAGTCACCTGAGAATGAAAACCATCATTAAAATATAGATTTTGTGCTCATTAACTCACATACACAGTTCAGGTTTTTATATGCAATACCAAATGAAGGATTGAAAAAAAGAGTGCGTTTGGTACAACTTAAGTCCTAGGGGCGGGGGTTAGGCAAGCGATTGTCTTTGGATAACTATGTAGACAGTAAAGTTCACACATGTACACAGAAATATCAGACAATTCTTTCAATATCTGGAGCGTGGGAATATTAGTGTGGGATATCATGTAAACACATTAGCCACGATATGTCATGCCCAGTGGATCATCCCTTTACGGACAATATAGTTTTTCATGGAGCCCCTCTTTCACGGGCGTTTGAGGTGGTCTCGTGATATATGTCCCGGTGTAACTTTCGTTTTCCTGTATCGAAGGCAAATTGTAGGTCCGGTTAGTTTCCATAATTTGAAGAATTCGCTCTATTTATGAAAAAAATGACGTGTTGCTTTAGAAAAATAACAACATTCGTTTTACAAAAAGTGCTTCGAGGTTGTGGAGACACTTGGCCGATGGTTGGGTAGTTATAACAAGGACTTAAGGGCATTCGAAGGTTTCATGTTCATACCTCCAAACGAAGCAGAACCTGCAATTCTGAGAGTTCATGCATCACTAACACTGAAAAACTAGCACCATGTCGATGTTATAGCACAACAGGCTCTTTGATTTGTAGATTTCCCCGAACCCAAGGACGCCGAAAACAAGATAATTCCATCAAATCCTGGTCGGTTAACATCTAAATGGAATGAATTTTTATCGTTGTCTTGACCCGTCCATGCGACATACAAAATACTAATGATTTATCCAGAAAGGCGTAGAAGGCGTATGGAGGAATCTGCTTTCATTGTTTAGCTCAGCTGACTTTCAGTCCTGCTGTGTTAGAGCGATGAGTCTTTGTCCGTCGTCCTTCGGTCTGTCCGTCGTGCCGTTTGGCCGGCCGTCCGTCTGTAAGCAGGGCACAAATCGTAACCGTGAGGGCTAGAATCATGAACCCTATGCAGTCTTAGAGGTTCTGAAAAGTTCTTGCAAACCTGAAATCAGTTCACTGCGACCTTTATTCTCCGAGGTACGGGGTGTGTTTGCTCCCCACAGAATTAATTCTTATAGCCAAAATTTTCATCCCAAACTTTCCATCTTTCACATACGGCTCACCTACCACCATTTGAAAAACTACAATTATTTTGAGGTCACAAGGTCAAAGGTTAAGGTCACAGAACCCACTCCTTTGATAAGCTGGTCGGTGCATTTTAAGCCAACCCTTTCATCCGAAACCTTTGATCTTTCACAAATGGCTCACCTACCAAGTGGGAGAAGTATCCTATAGATTTGAGGTCACAAGGACAAAGGTCAATGTCACAGTATTCACTTCTTTAAAAAGGTTGTGGGCACATATCAAGCTGGACTTTTCATTCCAAACCTTCCAGCATCGACATATCACTTTTCCGCAAACAGGGGAAAAGAACTGTTTATTTTGAGGTCAAAGGTCAAGTTCACAGCACCCACTCCTTGCGTGGAGTCATTTTAAGGCAAACTTTTCAAACTATGCCTTCCATCTGTCACATATGGCTGGTCAAGTTCACATTACTAAATTGTTCCAAATGCTTGTGAACCTATTTCAAGCTAAATTGCTCATCCCAAACCTTCAATCTTTCCCGTATGCCTCATCTATGCACCACTCAATTTGTTTCAAACAAATTTCTTTCATATTTATGGGTCTTTTTACTTGAAGAAATAACTTATTAATTTTGGGGTCATTTGGTCAGGACGTCAAAGGTTGCAGGTCAAAGTTATTCACACATTGGTTGCAAAGGGATTACTCCAGTTTTAGGTGGTAAGTAGTTACCCATCACTCTAGAAAGAATACAATTGATATATGGGCAAAAGACCAAGGCCATAGGCCAGGGATGTTCACAATAAAAACTTACTTTGTAGACAATCTCTATTTTTCTTGTATATATAACTATTGCACTCCAACTGGTACATCTCACTGTGTGGCCGTAATTTTGAGCAACACTTGTGATATATGACTGCCCTTTGTATCTGTCCATTGAATGAAAAGCGCATCATTAGTGCATAACAAAAACACCCTGTTACCGGGGGAGGTATTACAAAATGCTTCGGCCAGGCAATTAGACTATGAGAGTATTGTATTAAGGTTTGGGTACTGATTAATAAGATGATGGGAACATTTTGCAGTATATTTTATGGAATCATGGCAATAAACTTAGTTTCCTATATATCTAAATATGTTAAAAATAAATCATCAGATATACCAACAAGTGTTTGTACTGATAATATGTGGGTCTCTACCTGGCTTTATGATGGCTTTATTTGTTTTACAAGACGCTTAATGATGCTTTCTGCATTTCTTTTCTTTCAGGTTTTGCAGTTTACCTGCTGATCCCAATAAAAAGCAAGGTGATATTTAAAATAAATTGGACTTACACTTTTTACATTTGCAAATCCATAAATCTGATACGAGAGCTCTCTAACCTGATCATGTGTTTTGAATTATTTTTGACATTCATTACTGTAACATTCTTTGGAGCAATTGCCACAAGTTCGGTCTCTTATTGGAGGATGCGTGATATTTAATGTCAGATTTGTTAATTATATGTGTTTCTTTTGCAAAAGACAGAGAAAGGATTCCAAAGGTTCCGTTCCGGTTTAAAAAATGCAGGAGCTCTTTTACTTCCATTTATTGAAGATCAGGGGTAAATTCCAACTCCAGTTCCCCAATACTGTCCCCATGCCTTCTCAGTGCAAATGAAACCTAATTTCAATCCACATTTTGATAAATGTAATCTATATTAAATTTACATATTTTTAAAAAAGCAGAGTCTATGTTAAATGAAAGCAAAAACATATGTTTCTCACCAACATATGGTATCTGCTAGTGTTGGGAGCCGGTTCCTTTTTCATAATCGATCATCGGTTTGAGCAAACCGATCGATGATCGATTAAAAATCGGTTCGGGCAAATATAAAGAAACACGCAGTTTTCTGTGAAACTGTAATTTCCTAACCATGCCCGCATGTCTTTGTAATTCTACCTTAAAAGAAGTTTTTGCCCTTTTTTTTATATTTTCCTATTATTAGTAAAATATGCTTTTAAAAGTTTCATTTTATTTATTTATAATCATCAAGAATTAAACCAAAATCCAGGACATCTACTTGCTGCATAGACACGGAGAATTTATGGAGCATTTTAACGCCATACCGCCCATATTGTGCAATGTACATCTCGTTACAAAACTCCCGCTAATTCAGCAGCTCCCTGCCAGTTCACAGAAGTTAATTACATCCTCAATTCTCGCATCTACCGTGTTATACTCGGTTACATACGGAAGCAATTTGGGAAAAAAAGACTCATCATTATTATGATGTAATCGATAGTTGCCTTTTGTAATCGAGCGCTTGAAAGTGGCAGCCTACCGATTGACTTTCGATAAAACTCGATGATCGGCCCACCACTAGTATCTGCACATTAAATGCCTTCATAATTGTATTATAGTATATTTTATATGGAATCAGTGGACATTTCTTAGACTGGTTATGCAGTCATTGAAAACCTCCGCTTTCCTTGGGATGGACTATCTAGATAAACATGAAATTCATACTGCTTTTCCATGAATCATACTGTCTACTACTAATTTAAAAATATTGAACCTCTCTCATCATGAATGCCATTTATTTCGATAAACCGCATGCATTTGAACACCCGTGTGTGGGTGGAACAGATCGGATACTGTCTTCCGGGTGAGTCGGAAATGTCCGGTGGTAACAGGTCAATTAATCCGTTACATAATGGACATTTATCAGTCTAAACATTTGTATTTTACATACTAATGTGTATCATGGTGCTCATTTGGAAATAATCATTTCATCAGCTTTAGCGCTTGATAATAGTACTCAAAGCGTATGTAAACTGATATTATATATAATCAGCGCCTTAATTATGCATCAATGTTATAGCGATACACTGCCCATTGTGTACATGTACATGCTGCACATGTACCGTTAACCTTCGAATATATGAATCTCTTTTTTACAAAAAAATCTTTTCTCTGACACTGAAAGTTCAATTAATCGCTTCTTTTTAAAGGAAAATAGTAATAAAGATGATTGAAAATGATCTGATAAGATAACGTTACTGTATGCCAGGATTAGAATATTAATGATACGTTGATAATGATATACCCAACGTACTTACCAACGTACAAGCAGTATCCATTTAATTCTTGAAAAAATGTCTGACTTCGCGTATGTGTAACCTCGATTATCCGAACAAGGTTTGTGTCCCCTAATCATTCGGATATTCGCGGTTCTACTATATCATTACTATACTATATTACTAAATTATTAAAGAGTGAAACGTGTCACTTACATTCCAGACATCATAGTGTCTCCTGTGTTGTTAAATAAGATGTAACTTGAACTGTTCAGTCACACATTGCAAAATGGCTACATTTCTTCGAACTCTTGTGCTTCTTAAACCCTTATGTTTAATAAACATGATGCAAGCGTTTGGAAAAAAAAACTCCCTGCTGGTCTACAAGCTTGGAATAATTTAGTTAAGGAGCTTGGATTTGTTTACTTTCATTTTTCATTTAGAAACAAATGACGTCCTTTCCATCCACTCTTTTGTTTGAACGTTTGACTACAGAGAAAGACAAAAATGCCTGTTAATGATTCCGTGCAGACAAGAGAGGAACACTGAGATTACAGAAGCGGATCCAGGGGGGTCAATGAGGTCCGGACCCCCCTTTTTCATAAGAAACTTTTTTTAAGGGCTTCAGACAAAATTTTGCGGCCTGGACCCCCCCCCCCCCCCTTTTCCAGACCTAGGGACTTTTTTTTGGTTTTAATTAGTCCTCCTGGGTTGGACCCCCCCCCCCTTTCCTGAATCCTGGATCCCCCGTGGATTAGTATATGTAACATTTTTTTTATACAAGGTAGGGTATATCTAAGCACGAGTCGTAGTACCTCTAACTGGACCGCTAGTGTGCTAGTACCTATAGCAATGCTCTGCGTTGTCTAGCACGGAGCCTGTGGTTATGATACTAGTGTGCCGGGAATCTGGGGCTGATCATATATGAGTAAAGCCACCACACAGAAACTGCTTTTCATATTTGACAGTGTATTTGCCGAAACCAGCTGACTGCATGTACGCGATGAGACCCCCCGTACGATCTCACGCTGCGGTAATACCATGCAGTCGTCGCAGGTGTTATCTTTTCGTGTAACCGCTGCTTTTATTGCAAGATAATTCGGTTCGGCCATTAGGGTAGGCATTTGGAAAAAAATTGAAATTAGACCAATGAGAGCGTAGTATCGCATTGTGCATCCAGCTTTTAATTTTAAACATGCGACACCCGTTCTCACTACGACTAAATTTGTCTATGTGACAGTATGTGCAAGTTTTCTATACGTTTGTAGAGTCGGTCCTGTTTAAATGAATACCATGTTTGTCAACTGATAACATGCATACTCAATTATCTGTTTTGAAATTTTTAATGATGTCAGTATAAATTTAGTTATATTAATTGCACTCTATACGGAAAAGATACATGTTTATCTGTTTCTTATTAATAACTAGGGACCCATGGGTCTCGACGCTCAGCTGCATTTATCTATAAGGATATATGTTTATGAAGTTTTCCAAAATATTGGTCCTGTGATCAGTTTGAAGCCAACCTGTCTAACCAAACTGGAGTTATCATCCATAAACTAATTTGTGAATGGATGGTTCCTGTGACCTTAACCTTTGACCTAGTGACCCCAAAATCAAAAGGAAACCTCCCCCATTGGCAGGTGCACCACATGTCGATGATGGAAGGATTGAGATGAAAAGTTTGGCTTAAAATGCATCCACAATAGCGCCAATAGCGATAGCGCCATCTAGCGGTGAGGTGACTTGACGTGGTCTTCTTCGCTCTGACGAAAAAAAATTATTTTTCTCTAGAAAGTAAGCATCACCTACACTCAACCTGCTACTGAAAGATACTTTGTATAATAAGGACTTATGGGTGTGAGTTTGGAGGCATACCGAGCCCGCATTGGCTTGTACGGGCCTGGACCATGCAGGAAGCCACGATGGAGGGTCCCGGTGCTGTTACTACTCAACTATGGCACGAAGGTACGTGGGTGTGTGAAACTGGCTTTCATTATCGCCCTCCTCCTCGTTTGTTGTGGAGATGTGGAGGTGAACCCCGGCCCACCACCGACCGGTCCCAAGGCTAAGCAGACTGATGTAACCACCCCAGCCCAGCAGAGGACCCTACGACCAACACAGGCCAGGTTGAACAGGTCAGAGAGTGGGGACCTTAGTTTGGTCATGAACAAAGGGGAAGGACAGCAGGGTGCGACAGCTAAGCCGGTTCCGGATGTGGCATGACGTCCCACTCCCTCCAGCAGAGATACCACCCGCAGTCCCCAGGCCCGACCGATGGAACAGCATGACTTGGACACACCAGAGGGACTAAAACGGCAAGTTATGTATTTAACAAGCCACCTCTCGACCCTTGAACAGGAACTGAACAATGTTAATGACAGATTATCTAAGGCAGAGGCAGAGAATACAGAACTACGCAATAAATGTGATAAATTAGAAAATCAGTCTAGGCGGAACAACTTGTTGTTCCATGGTATCCCAGAAAGTAATGGACGGGAAAGCTGGGAAGAATGTGAACAGAAAGTAAAATCAGTAATGAAGGACAAAATGGGAATGAATTCAGAAACTGTAGATAATGAAATTAGTATCGAAAGAGCACACCGGTTACCTGTTAAGTCTAGAGATGGAAAGCCAAGACCTGTAATTGTAAAATTTGTGTACTATAAACAGAAAGAAAGTGTCATGAAACAGGCAAGACAAACATTGAAAGATTCAGATTTCAGAGTATCGCATGATTTTAGTGAACATGTCAGGCTTGCAAGGCGTAATCTTATCCCCTTTATGGTAAAGGCTAGAGAAGATAACAAAGAAGCTTTCCTATCTTTTGATAAACTTTCTATTGAAGGACAAATGTTCAAATGGGATTTTGATTCAAATTCAAAAGTGATGGTAGGGAAAACTAAGAACGATAAATAACGGTTAGGCCAGGGTCTGAATGTTTCCAAAACACTTGTGAAATCTGTATTGTTACCAATTTCAGATGCTGATCAACCGGATGACAGAGATGTTGTTGAACTAATTTCACCATACCAGCACAGTACTAACACTGAGACTGCACGTGCACCAGATAAACAGGTAAGCACATGTTCACATACTAATTCAGGCACACTTACTAAACCTCTCAGTTTATGTAATGCTGAAAATAATACTGTAAACTTTGTTTCATGGAATGCTGGGGGTCTGAAAAACAAGATTGATTCTGCAGAATTTTTAGATTTAATAAATGATTCTGATATATTGTGTATTGTGGAAACTTGGGCATCTTGTGAAGAAGAGTTTAACTATTACTTTGAACAATTTCTGTACTTTGCAAGTGTTAGAGATAAAGTTGGCAGAGGAGGAATAATTGTATGTGTAAGAAAGAATTGCAATTTTAAGATAATCAACATTAAAAAATATACAGATATAATTGTTTTAATCCTGGATGGTGTAGCTTTTAATTTGGATAAACCTGTTCTATTATTATGTGCATATATTGCTCCAGAGGGTTCAGTATTATATGAAACTTTAGATGAAAGTGATGGAATAGTAAGACTAGAAAATATTATGGTAGATATTGTAACAAAATATGGAGATTTATATGTCATTTTAATGGGCGATTTGAATGCTAGGATTGGTAAAATGTGTGATTACATAGAAAATGATCATTTAGGATTTATTGGTTTAAATGAAACTTACCCTTCGGATGAATTTCAAATGTGTAGAAATTCAAAGGATGGCAGGACTAACAAATTTGGTTTTTCATTACAACAGTTGTGTTGTGCTTTTAATATTCATATACTGAATGGTAGAATTCCACCAGATCTTGAAGGTGAATACACATGTGTAACACATGCTGGACAGAGTGTTATTGACTATATTGTTGCTAGTGCTGAACTATTTGTTAAAATAGAATCATTTTCTGTTTTAAGGTTAGATTTATCAGATCATTATCCAGTGAAATGTACAATAAGATTTGAATCTGACAGAAAAGTTCCAAAAAATTTGGTGTCCATGACTCCATGGATAAAGTACAAACTTAAAACACAGGCCATTGATGAACTTATAGATGATCATTTATATAATGAACATACATGTAATTTTGAACATTATGTTCAACAAGATGTGGATAAGGCTGTTGAATACTTGAACAGGGTGATACACAACTTTACTATTCCTAAAATGTATAAGAAAAAAAAGAGGTGGTCACAACCAGATTGGTGGGATGAGGATTGTGCACAAGCAAAGCTAATAAAATTTTCAGCACTTGATGAATATAGGAGATCTGGTAATTTATATGATTTGAACATGTATAAAATGAAAAGACAACAATTTAAAAACCTATGTGATAATAAAAAGAAGTCTAAACAACAGTCTACAATGATACACTTATCAAATATTAAGAATATAAATGATTTATGGGTCTGTATTAAAAAGTACCTTAAGAAAGAGAATAGTGTTAATCATATTCCAGCAAACGAATGGTTTAATTACTTTAGAGCTTTGCTGAATGAAAATAAAAACAATGTTAAAGAAGAATTTTGCCTTATGGCTAACATATACTTCGAAAATAATTATAACAGTGGGTCTGTATGTGGGTCCCTTAACAATGAAATAACGGTATTTGAAATAAGACATGCAGTAAATCAGATGCAAAGTGGTAAATCTGCTGGACCAGATGGGCTACAAGTTGATATTATTAAGTCACTTTTAGAAATTATTTTGCCCTTATTACATACTTTGTTTAACAGTGTTTTCAATAAGGGATCATTCCCTGGTGAATGGAGTAAGGCAATCATATTTCCTCTACACAAGAAAGGTCCTTTAAATGATCCTAGTAATTATAGAGGGATATCATTATTGAATGTTACAGGAAAAATATTCACTAAAGTTTTGAATAATAGGCTCTCTCAGTATGTGCAGGAAATGAATATTTTATCCGAGTCTCAAGGTGGTTATAGAAAGGGGTATTCTACCATTGACCAAGCATATGTCTTGCATGCTTTAGTTCAGAAATACTTAGTTAAAAGAAAAGGAAGGTTTTATTGTTTATATATTGATTTTGCAAAAGCTTTTGACTGTGTGCAACATAATTTATTGTGGTATGTCTTATTGAAACAGGGTATAAATGGTAAAATATTAAATGTTATAAAATCAATGTATTCAAAAATGCAGTCTTGTATATTAACTGACGGTGGTCTTACCGATTATTTCTCATGCTCATTAGGTACCAGACAGGGTTGCATGGTAAGTCCATTATTATTTTCCTTATTTATAAATGAGTATTGTAATATGTTACATAGAAGTGATTGTAAAGGGATATATGTTAATGATAATCTTTCCAATGTAATGACTTTATTATTTGCAGATGATATGGTTAATTGTGCAGATACTGTTGGTAGACTTCAGCAACAGATTAATCTCTTGCACAATTTTTGTGAAAAATATGGTTTTAAAATTAACACAGATAAAACTAAAATTATGGTTTTTAGAAAAGGTGGTCCTTTACGAAAAGTTGAAAGATGGTATTTAAATGGTAAACAGTTAGAAGTGGTTCCATACTATAAATATCTTGGTATTACTTTCTCAACAAAATTATCTTGGTCAAAAACACAACAACAGCAAGCTTTGCAAGCAAACAAAGCTGTATGTATGATTAAAAAATTCAGTAAAAAGTGTAAATATGTTAGTACTAAACATCTCTTTTATCTTTTTGATCAAATGGTAGTGCCAGTATTAATATATGGATGCGAATTATGGGGCTTTAAGAAATCAGAAACTATAGAGAGAGTGCAGTACACATTTTGTAAATATATTTTAAATGTAGGCCAGAATACTCCAAATGCAGCAGCAGATTTCCTTTGTTTGTAACTTGTTTATTACGTTGTGTTAAGTTTTGGGTTAAATTACTTTATATGCCAGAACATAGGTATCAGAAACAAGTGTACAGTTTGTTGAGGAATTTAGACAACAGTGGTAAATCAAATTGGGTATCTCAAGTAAGAACATTGCTATTTGAGTCTGGTTTTGGATATGTTTGGATGGCACAGTATGTTGGAGATGCGAATAAATTTTTGAAAGAATTTGAAATTAAAATAAGAGACATGGCTATTCAAAACTGGCATAGTGATATTGAGTTGTGTAGTAAATTATATTATTATGGTGCTTTCAAATCTATGCTAACTCTTGAAAAGTATTTATATTGTATTCCTAATAAGAAACATCGCATAGCACTTGCTAAACTTCGATGCTCCAATCATGAATTGGCTATAGAAATAGGTCGTCAAAATGATATATCTCGTGAAGAGAGGATCTGTAAATATTGTTTACATCATGGATACAATATTGTTGAGGATGAAGCTCACTTTATGCAAGAATGTATTCTATATAATGATTTGAGGATAAAATACTTTAGACAAGACTTACATTACCCAAATGAACAAAACTTTATTAAATTATTCAATTTAGACAATCATATTGAGATAATGAATGTTGCTGCATATGTATATTATTCCTTTTTGAGGAGACGAAGAATAATAGATGGTTAAAGTATGTGTTACATACTCACTGATGATGGCAATATAGATACATTGTGTACTAAGGTATGCAGTCATGTTACATGTGTTTGTTGCATTATATATTAATTAATAATAAGACTGCTACTTTATGTTCTATTAATGCAATTATTTGATTGAATTATTGTTGAAATGTTTGGAACTTTGGGCCTGAGGCCTTTTTCCTGAATAAACTCTGTTCTGTTCTGTTCTGCATCCACAATCTTTCTAAAGTAGTGGGTCCTGTGACCTTGACCTTTGATTTCATGACCCCAGAATCAACAGTTCTTACTTTAGTGGTGGGCCATATGTAAGTCAAGTTTGAAACCAATATTTCAAACCAAACTGGTGTTATCATCTGGAATCTAATATGTGGATAGATGACCCCCATGACTTTGACCTTGTGACCCCACAATCATTAAGTTACTTCCACTATTGGCAGGTGAGCAACATCTGGAAGATAGAAGGTTTGGGACAGAAAGTTTGGCTTAAATTACATCAACAAACTTTTTAAAGAAGTGGGTCCTGGGACCCTAGTTTTTGGCCTTATGATCCCAAAATCAAAAGGGTTCTTACATTATTGGTGGGTCATGTATAAGTCAAAATTTAAACCAATATGTCCTGACTTGTAGTCAGCTGAGCTAAAAACGTTGCTACTGCAAATGGCTGACAGCTTTCCCATCACGTGATATGTCATAGGTCGTCGAGTTTGATACGACCCCTTAAAGATATATATTTATCACAGCACGTTTTATTTGTTTCAGCCAAAAATTTTGATCATTACTCTTCATTTACCTGCATGTATTTATTGTGTATGAAACCGATGATTCTGCTAAATGGCTGACAGCTTAACAATCACGTGACTGTGTCAAAGGTCATGAGACTAAATTCACACGTATTTTTTTTTTTACTTTTTCACTTAAAACTTAAAAAAAAAGATACTACACAGTTTGCTTTTCGTGTGTGACATTAAAAATTTGTCTGGCATTGTTCCGCAGGAGGTATTTTTTCTCAGAATGACTGCGAGTTCGATTCTGCAAAGTGTGAATTTCTGGCGGCATTCCGATTACGTGACTGTGTCAAAGGCCAATAATGTGAGAGGCAACATAAGGCCAGAAAAAAAGAGATTCTAATTTAGAATTAAAAATAACACAACAAATCAATAATGTTATCCATAAAAATTTTTATTATGAATCATAGAATATATTAACAAGCCGAGTATACACGTGATGCTCTCGAATAAAAAACCATGTGTAAGCGTTTACTATTGTTGTTTATTCAATGCAACATACCTTGTGACAGTTTCTAAAAAGTGCACGTGTGGAGTAATTGCGTCAAATCTCAATCAAGTATTTAACAAAAGGAGTCACCCTTTGTGCCAGTGGGGTGAGTCATATCAAAGGCTAATTAGAGGAAAAAGAAGTCAGTGGTCCATGAGTTAACCCCTTTAGGCCTGTCGCGTGAGGAAAAATCAAAGGGTACCCGAAATACAAATTTTTCGAACAGCTTGTTAACTGAAATTCAGTTTAGGCTCTGTTGCGACCCTTACTGGTCCACCGTGAACATCATAGCCGTTATTCTCCATTCACTGGTCTTCTCATCTTTCAAGAATACAATGAGGCCTCTGAAAAGGTCACAATGAAGATCATGAATTCAATGAAACTGGCATTTCATGAGAACAAACTTTGACTATCAACTCAAAAATGTTAACTTTGTAAATTTTGGGAATAGATTATTGTTATTAAATATAAATAAATATATAGGCTAAACATCTAATACGAACAGATGGCTCAGTCGCTCACTACAGAGAAATGTCACGTAGATCTATATATCTGTGAATACTTTAAAACAAAACACCGACACACTCTGACTTTAATAATGATTTCTTATACACAGCTAAACAAACAATTAATGAAAATGAAACACTATTTAACCCTCTAGAATACCCGACCACAGAAGACAGTGACGACAACGCAGCTGTAGGTCCAGTGAGAAATCTAGAGGTTAAGCGGGTCTTTGTTAATTCCAAATGCAAATCAGCACCTGGTCTGGACAAACTTATTTACAAGATAGTATAGATAACCCTAGACTATAGATAATTGCAAATCTATACACGATGTGCACTTCATGGGTATATTTTCTTATTAAATGGAAAAGAGCATTAGTAACCATGATCGAAAAACCTGGCAAGACAACTGACAAACCGACAAACTTCAGGCCTGTCACATTGCTACCCTGCTTGGACAAGCTATTTGAAAAAAATGAAAAACCGGATTACTATGTTCTTAGAGACTAGTCAGGCCGAGCTGTATGGACCATTCTGTAAAGACCATCAACCAGACTTCATCTGCGGGAGACCGACATGTGGTCATATAATCAGGCTCAGTCAGGCCATTATAAAGGGGATGAAGCTAAGACAGCACACCTTAAACTCATATTTTGACGTGGAAAAGGCAGGGTTGCCAGCAGCCAACACAAAAAAAATTCCCTGACTTTTCCCTGACTTTTTGTTGATATTCAAGGAAAATCAACCAAGACTTCGGCCTCCAAAACCTCCCCTCACAGCCGACCCAAAGCCACCACTTTACTGTTTTAAAGACGTTTACAAAATACTTTGTTTTTGATAGAGTGCTCAATCAAATATTTAACAAAGCTTAAATAGTATCCTCTTTAAAGTGATTACCAGAACATATATTTTAATTTTGATTCCTAGAACATGTACTTAATTCTTAATTCAAATATGAAAAGGAAAACCTAAATATACGAAAAAAAAATTATTATGATTTCCCTTGAACAACAGAGAGTACTCGATTAAATATTAAAAAAACTGAAATAGTATCTTTTTAAAGTTATTACTAGAACATGTATTTTAATTGTGTTATCCTAATATGAAAAGGAAAACCTAAATATACTAACATAACCATTTATATTATGATTTCCCTTGAACTACAGAAAGTACTCAATCAAATATGCTGGAAAAAAATAAAAAAGTGTCCTCTTTAAAGCTTAACAGGTTATCATGTATAATGCCTCACATGTGTTTAATGATAGTAATTTCTACAACAGAAGAAAGACTCAAAACATCTATTGATAATCAACTATGGTCGCCATAGCCAAATAAATTTCCCTGACCTTGAAAAATATTTTTTTCCCTGACATTTCCCTGGCAACCCTGAAAGTCCTTTGATGCAGTATAGTCTGGCGGTCTAAGTTATGAGGTCCCATCTGCCACATAAAATTGTGAGATAGATCCCTTATGGTTAATCTTAAATGTACAAAATCTCAGGAGGGTACGCTTGAAGCCGGTACTCCCCAGGGCTCAGTGCTGAGGCATTTACCCTTTATCATGTATGTTAACGACGTTCCGAAGACGAGACGAATACGCTGACGACATAGCCGTCTGGGCAACTGGATCCAATGTTTGCTATTCACGCAAGGTAGTCCAAGCCCAGGTCGACCCTATGCATAGCAACAGGTACAACATCTGGAGGATCAAACTAAATCCAATCAAAACACAAACAGTTTATTTAGTAGAGCCTACAAACCAAAACTTTTGAACCCTAGAATATTTAGGTGAGAATTTAAAAGATTCTGACGCTGCCAGATTCTTTTGGGTCAGTTTTTATAAAAAAAGCAACTTGGCGCCCTCACATAGAACATATCAGTCAACGAATGCGGAGTACGATTAATGCTCTAAGAGCTGTGTGCTATAAGAAAGACGGAATAAACTGGAGACAGCTACACATGCACCCACGGATATAAACAATGGATCCGCCCTGTCGGCATATACGAATCCGTAGCTTTCTAAGGTGCAGCTTGGACACATTTTTATCAACTAGAAATTCAAGCAAACAAACCCTCAGAGCAGCCTTAAGAGTTAGAAGGTTAACTAAAACATGACGCACAAACACTCCGACTGTTATAGACTACATGATTGAACATTTCGTCAAGATTTGAACAGGATATACATATGAATTCATTACAAATCGTTACAGATAACGACAAGCATCTATGCAATATCCAAAAAAAAATAATACGTTTTTCATCAAGACATAATCCTACCAAATCCTTTGTAGAAAGAGACTTTCATCACATCCACTAAACAAGCGGCCTCATCAAGTCAGCTCGATCCAATTTGCATCCAGTTAAATATCTATAGACCTTAGCTTTTTATCTCTTTCTCCTCTGAAGTTTCCCAAAGCTTTGGGCCTAATAGTAAATTGATAGAAATTAAACATTCATTAAGATATCATCTTCTGAAGGAGCGTCCAGAATGGAGGTCCCGGACTTCCTCAACTACGGCGCTCGAGCGACATCTTCAGCTTAACCTTAGTACTAATTTAAAATGTAACTTTTTACTGTACATATCTGTATTTTACCCCTACTGATGTTCTGAAAATCAACATAAATTTAGCAGTGCGAATAAAATCATGTGTTCCGGTGAAAAATGAAATAATGTCAAACTGAAACATTTTTATCAGAAAATATAAAAACAATAGTAGAATATAATTAAAATATAGAATATATTGAACGATAACTTGATATATTAAAACTAAAATTAATTGAATGTAAGTAAACACAATCACAGAACTGAAACTAAATTACATTTATATGATGTAATAAGGTAATACATATCATAATATGTTAGATTGGACAATTATATGAGTACTCCAATATCGTGATCATGTATTCTTATTCTAAAAATAACTGCGAAACCTTCCATAGGGGAATTATTCAACGATTAACGCCACAGTTTGGTTCGCGGATATAAACAGATATAAGCTATTATATGTATTACTCAAGTTATTAAGAACCCTATTGGTTTCCGTTTATTTTAATGGCTGCATTGTTTTTACTACTCTGGGTAAATTAAACATGTTAATTTAATAAAGTGAATTAATATAAAAATTTAAAAAATAATAATAATAAATGTGGAGACAGCAACATGTATGATATATAAAAATGATAACTCGAGAAAGTTTTAAATATTTTGATGCAGCTGTTTGGATGAATTGGCCAGCTAGCACTGCGTGTACGATGGAATTCCTTGAAATATACGGAGGTAAACTTACTTTCCTGACCGCACGGTGTCGCCCTTGTCGTTATAATAGGCGTAATGTGGATAATAGAGCGCCGTGTTCCCGTGAACTTTGACCTCTTGTTGAGAGTGCTTCACTGTTAAGAGACTGTGTTCGAAGCATTGTTGCAGCCTCTCTCTGGTAATTTCTACAGAAAATAACATCCAGATTTGTAAATAAACTTCAAGATTCCTTGATTGTCAATTATGCAAACTTTACGTAGTGAAAAGAAACAACTTTAACAGTTTCAGTTTTACCTCCTGTTGTAAACTTGCAAATAACCAATCGAATGGGGTTATCAAATAACCATATACCCTCTTGGTTGAAAAAGTCACCGGAAATAAAATACAGTTTAGCGTCAATCAAGAAGCTAATTGGAAATTCCGATACCAACAAGTGACCCGTGGGTCATGACGCACAGCCGACTGACATGTTGATAATATGTCCTTGCACAGACAACCAATTAAGATAGGTGGCATCATTGTTCATGCAAATAAGCTTACGTTCATCAAGACCCATAGGCACAACAAATATGATGACAATCCAACCAGCCTTTCATGAGGAATCTGGCAATTTGTGTGTATTTTGCATTATTTCTGGGATGCTCAAACATACCCCAAAACTCTGAGAATATAGGTCACTGTGACCCAATTTCAGGTTTCTGGGGAGAACTTTTGAAGAACTCTCAGGATGTAGAGTAAGAAGAATCTGGGTCCCATGTTTATGAATTGTGCCCTACTTTGGTAACAAATTTTTTATTATTCCCGGGGGTACTTTGGAGCCCAATAGCTAGAAGAATATGGGTAACAGAGACCAAATCTAGGTTTCCATGAAGGCTTTTCATGGACCTCTCTGGATGTAAAGTGAGAAGATTCTAGGTCCAGCGTTAACGATTTGTGCACTGTAAACAGATGACAGCATCTTTTGAGGTCTTAAAAATAGAGAAAAAATCGTATAAAATTCGAAAAGATACAGGTGGTGCCACCAGTCTGCAGAAACTGATGACACACTCCATGATCAATATCCATGCAAAGAATCATGGTGATCAATGCATTTGTTGTTCAGATATTTGAGTTTTTGTATCAATTTTTTTAATATTCTGGGGGGGGGGGGGGAGGGGTACTTCGGCGTCCCATAGCTTGAAGGATATGAGTAACAGAGACATAATTCTAGATTTTCAAGGAGACATTTCATGGACCTATCTGGATGTAAAGTAAGAAGATAAGTATAGGGCATCCTATAAACACACCAAGTTTTGGGACACCAGATGTAATCAAAGCTGAGAAACTGACATGATTGTTGTTATTTTATAGTAAAACAAGTGACCCATGAGTCATGACGCTCAGCCGACTGATGCTGACAATATGTCCTTGCACAGGAAACTAATTAAGATAATATAGGCAACATCATCATTCATGCATTTTAGCATAAGTTCATCAAGACCCACTAACACACCAAAATTGATGACAATCCAACCAGCCTTTCCTGAGGAACCTGGCAATTTGGGTGTATTTTTCGTTACTTCTGGGATGCTCAAACATACCCCAAAACTCTGAGAATATAGGTCACAGTGACCTAATTTCAGGTTTCGAGGGGAGAACTTTTGAGGAACTCTCAGGATGCCAAGTGAGAAGATTCTGGGTCCAACGGTCATGATTTGTGCCCTACTTTGGTATAAAATTTCAGATATTCCGGGGTGTGCTTATAAGCCCCATTGCTCATAGAATATGGGTAACAGAGACCTAATTTTATGTTTCCAAGGAGACTTTTCATGGACCATCCTGGATTTTAAGTTAGAAAATTCTAGGTCCAGTGGTTATAATTTGTGCCCTGCTTTGGTATCAAATTTTCAATTATGCTAGAGGTGCTTATAAGCCCCACACCTCAGAGAATATGGGTAACAAATGACCGCATATTTTAAGGTCTCAAAAATAGAGATAAAAATTGTAAAAAATCTATACTCAATATCCATGCAAAGAATCATGGTGATCAATGCAATAGTTGTTCAGATACTTGAGCCTTTGTATCAAATTTTCCAATATTCTGGGGGTT
Source organism: Sipunculus nudus (assembly GCA_026874595.1). NCBI lineage: Eukaryota > Metazoa > Annelida > Sipuncula > Golfingiida > Sipunculidae > Sipunculus > Sipunculus nudus. Next base: position 29,203,649 of record CM049317.1, on the reverse strand, counting down.
ACCTCAGAGCCCCATAGCTCGAAGAAGCTCAAAGAAGTTTATTTCGACTTTGTACCAGAGTAAGCAAACGATATCAGAAGGGAATATTTGAAGATCCCATATTTTTTTAAAGGAAAAAGATTATACTTCATGTATATTTCACTTGGTATTTGAATAGCTGCCGAAAAGTCTAATAAACAGGGTTTAAATGCAATTTCTACAAATCTAATAGTTACCGAACGTAAGCCCAATGCAAAAGTTTAAAATTTTTATGCTATCTTACACTGAAGGCAAGCACCGCTTTGCGAACTTTCTCTGTTTCATGTTCGATTGTATGGAGAGGCTGAACAAGAGATACACGACAGATTAGGTCTAAAGAATGATATATGCCTTGTTTTCAACGAATAAGTTTTCAAGCCAAATCTTTCTACTTCCAGAATGAAATATCTATAAATTTCTTTGTTTTGTTCTCTTGGTATATATCTATTAATAAATATCAATTTACTCAAGCACCCGTGTCACCTAAAGCGTCGAGCTTGGACAGAGATTAAACTTACACCTCTGTCTGTCTTTATAATAGATCTACATGTCCGTGTATTCGTGTACGTTGAAAACTTACAATGTGCGGATCCAGAAGAGAATATATTTTTTTTAATGATTGTATGTATTTCGGGAATCAAAGAATTTCGACATTGATGACATATAGTTTAAGAATTTAGAGATAAAAGACAAGATTATGATACTGGAGAGTAGCTGATTACATTTAATACGTGATATACAAGGTTCGGCTTTTACTCTCTGTTAGCTATGTAATGATAAACCACATCATGCATCTTCTTATGGGCCAGATCTCTTGCTTCCCTGACCTGCTGGATCGCGAATTATTAACAAGGCAGCAGAACCAAACTGGTGATTTACGTTAAACAGATATCTTACTATTTTTAGATTAACCATCTCACTTTGGGAGACTGTATAACAATCTGACCACTCATACAAATTTTTAATGTTAACCTAGTGAGTTTAAGTGCATGGATTAATGTTAAATCTGACTGGCCTGTATCATTTCGGCCAACATCACGGTGCGCTCTTGTTCACAATACATGATACAACAGACCAGGGAGCTTGCAGAAGCAAGGGCTCTGCGCAACGAAGCAAGAAACATACTAGCATTTCACAGGAAGATTGTGTAAAGGTTAACTACCCCATCCAATGATTGACGGTTCGTCTGGGGGTATGGATATGACGTCATCGGAGTAGAACCGCCGAATGCCCTCCAGGTCCTTCCGGTTAAAATTGTCCAGCCATCGGTCCACGGTCTCCAGTATCTCCCTGCACTCCTCTGTACAAAGCAAATAATTGGTTAACCACGTTTACACCTGTCTGAATACAGAAACGTTCAAGGTTACAGACACGGTTACGGATGAACTATACGGCGCCGGATTGGAATTGTGAGGGACGAGATTAATGCAGTGTTCTCCGCACTAACTTATGCCACACAAATAATATGGTTCTACGGACTCTGGGAACAAAAATATGTTGCGAGCGGGGAATCTTCTTTAAATTGCTTTCTTTACCTCTCGAGACACAATTAAAAAATAATCGACAATGTTGCCATATACTCTCATGAATCACTGCTCTGCAAGAAAGTATATTTGGGGCAAATTAAACCTTTAAATGTCAGAATCACAAAACATGTTTAAAACGGGTTTAATCGAAATATTGTTGGTAAAATTCAACTCCCCACAGTCAAATTACTACAAATCGATATATTACATGAGATGTTTTCTCAAACTTGTACTTCTTTTAAAGACCTGTAAATAATGGCAGCCATCTTAAAAAATGGAGGTCTTCTTGGCTTATTTTCATTTTACGTGTAAAAAATGACGTTGCTTTTTCATCTGCCGTAACGCAGACACAAAGGTTAGAACATGTTCTTAAAGTTCTGTTCGTTACGCTGTCAGAGGAAGTGAGGGTAGCGAACACGTTGTCTGAACATGCGCTCACTGTAATATCGCGTACACGAAACGCTCCGTATGCGTAACGATGGCAGCCATATCACACAGAGCGTTAAATTGGCACCGGTTGTAGGATTGCTGCAGTGTGCTTTCAGGTCAACAGGAGAAGAAATTGCTCGAGTGAATTACTATCCAAAAAAAATACTATTGTATATCACCCTGACCCACATGAAATAAGTTTCACCTCGTTATATTTTTGTAAATCGCCAATGAATAAAACCCGTATATGCATGCAGTATCTGTAATATTTACCCAAATGGCGGCGATTATCATATGTACACACACTCCGTGGACTCGGCGGGAGGTGTATAGTTTTTAAACATGTTATAAACATGAAACGAAACTTACCGTCATTTTAAAATCTGGAATCATTAGAAGTAAGTACTCCCACTTTCCCAGAATATGTGAAAATTATCCTGATATTTAGCAAACAGTACTTTTTAAAGTGAAATGGTACGTTGAATATCTTTGAAATCTGATATGCTAGTCAGTGATTTGTATATAAAGCCTTAAGGTAGCATTATTGTACCTGTTGTCTGTGTAGTATTAACATATAATGTGATAAAGGGAACTAAAGGTACAGACTTTCAAAACATGAGCCGTACCGACAGTCAGCCAAACCCACAATGAGTTTTTAAACGACGTATACTTTTTTTCACCTGAATATAACACTGACACCTGTGCACAAGAAGCAGCCCCGTAAATTATCCGACAAGCTATAGCGATGTGTCTGGCTGGGTGAGCTTACAGCTGCATGCATGCAGACTCGTACCTAAACCTTGTGTACATAGCTTACACTCAAAAAGCGGCAGAGTGCAGGTATGCGACCACCCGGCTGTTCTACGAAACTTCGAGAAGCACTGCGCGCACGTGGGAGGGGCATTAGTTACTCCTGGCGCATTAGGTCACGTGTCAACATACTTGGCTACATTATCAGTCGGCTGCATGCTGGGAGTTATTTTTGCACTCATTGCCCGCTCCTTTTTGTGAATTTTCCTGGTCATCGTCATCCGGTGTCTTTCTTAGTGTTGTGACTTCCGCCATGTCAGGTAAGATATACGGCTGTGTGATATTCTAATGAACTCTACAGTCATTAATGATGAGTAAAAATAAACATCCTGCTGTCTATGACATACCAACCACAGGAGCACGTGTCTCTATACCAGCCTTCATAGGCGCTTCCGTGGCAAAATATTCTGCTGGATAGGAAAATGACGATGTTCAAGAAATTCCCTATTCAATACAGGATTATGAAAAACATATTGTTTAAATCTTTGATGATTTAACAATCAAGATGTAACAGAGGAATTTTATTTTGAGCATTTGCACTTGAAAATTTACATTTGGATTGACATTGAAATGCAGAAGTGCCTTATACTAGAAATAAATGAAACACCTCATTTTCAAATGCAAATGGAAATTCGATCTGTATTGTAATCTTGAGACACATGCATGTATGTGGGTGTTACATAAGTCAAAGAGATTTGCACTGTCATATAAAAATTTTAATATAGCAAGCTTAACAGAAAATCATTATTGATCCATTATTGAAATCTTTATTTTTAAAACAATAACATATGTTGCTTTAACAGATGGCTATTATAAGCTGAATATACTTTTACAAGGTATTTTAAATATCGTTATATTGATCTCATTTGTTATTACAGATATATTCGAAAAATTCCTAGAACCCCATGACCAGTTTTTCGAAAACTTTAAGAAGAAGAATATGGACGAGATACGAGAAACGTACGCCGATGACGTCATGATGATAACACCGGATGGAAATTTGAAAAAGGGCCCTGGTATAAAACTTATATATGTCCATACTTTAATATATAAATATGTAATTGATAAAATAATATTTAAGGCGAGACTGCATGTGTATCTATCTATATTATCTATTCATGTATGTGTACGTCTAAACATATATATTTATATATATATATTTATATATATATATATACATGTATATATATAAATATATACGATGTATTATTACTATCTGTTTACATATCTATCTTTTATTCTTTTTTCCGTCTATTATTCTAACAGAATCTCCACAAATAATGAATAATATAATACTTTTCAAAAACTACATCTTTCAACCTATGCGCTGAGGTAACAAAAACTTTAATCATGCAGAATAATCGCCTCCGCCAAGTGATTTATTTGTTTATTAGCAACATTACTCTGTTATGAACATATTTTCATGGAATTTTCAGGATAGCTAGGCCATATATACAAAAGATTAAATTGTTTGGGTGATCCGGATCATCCTCTGGATCCAGGATGTTTAAAAAAAAATGAAAATTGCTGCATTTCTGACAATGCCGTATGGGGGCATTGAGCTGTTTTGTCGGAGTTCTGCGCTCGCTGACTGCTTATCTAGTTATATAATAGTATACTTTTCGAATAAGACGTTGGTAACTAAAATAGAATTACTTGTGAAATTTATATGATTTCGAAAGACATTATACGTAAACGTATGTCATACAATCAACGTGTCAATTAGTCTGTGATTCGCACTACTATGTATTTCAATGAAGTTGTTCCACAACCACAGCATATAACGAACAAACCATTTTATTTTTCATCAGACAGCATCATTACCTATCTACAAGGATTACACGACGAGGGAATCACAGCCGGCAAGAATATCTGCGTCGATTACAAAATTCATGGCCATCTCGGCACATATCATGGCCGTTACCACCTATATGGAGAGAGCGGGGAAATTGTTGAAAGGGGAAAGTAAGTGCAGAGAGAGAGAGAGAGAGAGAGAGGGGGGGGGGGGGGGGGAGTTTGAGTGTAGCATGTGTTTCGGTAACTGAACATATATGTGTGTGTGTGAGAGAGAGAGTGGGGGGGGGGGGGGATTGGATGTACCGTGTGTATCGGTAGCGGAGCAGACATAGTGTGTTTGTGTGCGGGGGGGGGGGGGGGTTCGGATTTATGTAGTTTGTAGATCGGTAACTGAACAAACATGGTGTGTGTGAGAAAGAGAAAGGGGGGGGGGGGAGTTTGAGTATAGCATGTGTATTGGTATCGGAACAGACATGATGCGTGGATGAGAGAGAGAGAGAGAGAGAGAGAGAGGGGGGGGGGGGGGAGTTTGAGTGTAGCGCGTGTATCGGTAACTGAACAGACAAGATATGTGTGTGTTGGGGGGGGAGGGGGTTAGATGTTGCGTGTGTATCGGTAACTGAGCAGACATAGTGTGTGTTTGTGTATGCTGGGGGGGGGGGGGGGGGAAGAGTTTGGATGTAGTATGTGTATCGGACATGGTGTGAGAAAGAGGGAAGTGGAGGGGTGGGGGTAAAAATCTGTTAATGTAAGAACTAAGTGCTTTACTGGAAAAATATAAATTCATAATGAACGATGCTGCATCTTCTTTGCTTATTCCTAATATACATTATCAATTATTTTCACAAAATTTAAAGATGTTCTTATTAAATAAAAAAAATAACTTTCATATATATATATATATAATAAATTATATATATATATATATATATATTATATATGGGATATAAACTTAAGGTTTAAACGTAAACGTTAGGATCATTATTGGTCTCTGCGTTGGAATTTTTAACCCAATTAATTTTGCTACACTTATGCAGTTAAGTTCATTGTCCCTTGTGTGATATATTTACGGGATATTACCTTTATTTTAATTATGGTTTTTAATTTATTACACATCTTTTTTCTAATGATCTCTTAATTTTAACCAATTTCTTTCCTAGTACAGATGTTTTTAATAGATATATATCGCCTTTTTATAACAGATCTTTTTTACCACAGTTTTTATTAGGATCTTCTTTTTATTACAGATCCCTTATCGTATCCGCAAGAGAAAAGGATTCTGATGAATGGAAAATAACGTGTGGACTATGGAGAAAGGACCAGTAGGAGGCGCTACAATTTAATGGCGGACGTTCTTGTCGAAAATAAACACAGTTTTATAATTGTATTGCCCGGGACCTTTACAGGCGAATCGATAGGGTATTAAAATCAGATTACACATAGCTCAAGTTGAATATGTCTTTCGTAATGGCTTGGTTTGCATAACCAAGTGAAATTTCTTCAATTAACAATTATGAAAGTCGGTAAGGAATTGAGTGATGATGTTTCGACAGAAAAGACGAAAACCTCTGTACATGTGCGGATTTGGGGGGGGGGGGGGGTATAGAACATTTACAATGTATGTTTTGCTTATAATATATTTAAGCGACCCAAGATTGCACGATTACAACCTAAATTTTCCTTAAAATTCTTGACCTGGGCAATTACCTCCCGCCCCTCTGCCCGCTTCGCGCTTCGGCTCACTCGCTACGCGGCCTTGCAAAGTGAGCCTCCCCCCTATCCTAAATTCCGCCCCTGCTGTAATCTAGTTTGTATGTGTTGTATGTTATATGTTTCTTCAACATTTCAAGAAGAGATATATATGATTTATGTTTATGAAGCATCTCATGAGTTATTACGCAACAAGTTTTTCTAATAAAATGATCTCACTGATTTTTCAAGGGTTCTGTTTGGTGTTTGAATGTCTTTATTTTAGTTTTAAAAAAAGGATCAAGTGTTTCCATAAAACAGAAGTAAAGACTAAACAATAATGCAGATGTATGTTGTGTCCATATCCCTCAACTTGTAATGATGTGAGATGAAGGATATTTATGTCAGTGTTTCTGTTTGTGTGTTTCTTCATTTTTCCTTTTATGGTTTTCCATAACACATGACAGCTCTGCGTTAATT